>CM060907.1:911628406-912965192 GCA_030737815.1 Allium fistulosum | reverse complement strand
AAGGTGCCTGAGGTTTGCACCTGTAGTTTAAAACCAACACAAAATCCTTAGTGAGGCTCCAATTGATGCATGAGATCTTTGGGTCAGTCTATCTTATTGTTAGTATCCGCTAAATAGCGGATGGGCCGTATCCGGTTAATGAGATGTCCTCGACACCCGATCATGACCTGTTGCTATGAATATAAGAAATAGTCGGGTCTTTACCATGAATTTAAGTTTAGAGTTTGCTGCGGCATTATTGTTTGCAATCATCAACCAAAAACAATAAGGTGCAAATTTTAAACTCGTCTTCACTTGAAATATTTAGTATGGAAACGACAGCTGGTCTGAATCAAAATTTAGTATGGAAACGACAATTGGTTCATGCATATCTCATGCTTGTCAATGTTGTCATACATATGCATAGGGCCTAGTCTACATTTGTACATAAATGCATTCACAATGTAAGCATTGACTTATTATCACCGTAAAGATATGCAAAAAATATAGCATCTACCAAAGACTTTATACATGCTAGCAACAGTTGCCAAAGCTATAGAACTAAATATATAACATCAAGAATATGAACAAAAATAAAACTCAAAAGTTATTAATTCTAACAAATGTATATCCGAAAAATGAATATATATATATATATATAGCTTGATCAACCTCTATGCACTCACTTAACTATATGACCATCAATACTACTAATATCATCAAGCCATACAGCTAACTGATGTGTTAAAGGCCTTAGCTTGGGAGAACTGCTCAAACATAAACAAGCAATATCAAGCATTTCACTCATCTGCCTAGAAACATCTTTATCGTAAATATAAGGATGAAAAACCTCATTTTCTCTTTTCGCTTCCTTTATTTGCAACACCCCTACTATCAAATCACTTCACCTTTTCTGCTTCAACATATCCATGGGCCTTTTACCAGTCAATAGCTCGAAAAGAACTACTACAAAACTATACACATCTCCTTTAAAAGTCGCTATAGAACTCTGCCCATACTCTGGAGGTATGTACCCTAAAGTCCCTACCAAATCCGTAGTCACATGAGTATTGTAGGGATGTATAAGTCTAGTCAACTCGAAATCCACTAAATGTGCCTCAAAGTTCTCATCAAGGGATATGTTACTCGACTTGATATCATGGTGTAGTATATAAGGTCCACAAGATTTATCGAGTTGGATATGAAAATGCAGTAAATGTTATTTTTCACAACTATGTAAAAGGAGGAAATCCTAAATAATCAGTGTATATATTTTTCATTCCCAACAAGCAAAACCAAATAACACATCCACAAAATTAATTTAGAGAACACCCAATTTTATTAAAGATAAATTGATTATAATCCTAATGGAGAAAAAATTTCTCCAACCAGTTTCTAAATACACATGAAACTATAAATAATTATCTATACATAATTTACGCTTAATACATAACCTAATTTTGAAAGAGCAAAGAGGTTAAAGTATAAACAATCATTTATGAAAAAGACGACATATGAAAATTGAAATTGGAGTTTTAAATTTAGGATTAATATATATAGTAAATAACATAAAATAACTGAAAGATGGACTTGTTCTTGAGGAATTATTGGATGATTATTTGGAAGGCGGTTGATCGAATCGAAAGCCATGGACGACGGAGGTGAGATTCCTTTGGATTTTTTAGGAGGATGAAATATCGTGAAGTGACATGCATAGTTTCTTCGTAAAATAGGAGAATGAAAATGAAAGCGACAAAGTGAAATTGGCCTACGTAGAAAAAACCTATTTGCTTCGGTCCTTGGAAGGAACTGAAACAAATAACCTTATTTGCTTCGGTCCCAAAGACAACCGAAGAAAATAATCCTATTTGCTTCTATGCATTTGCTTCGGTTGGCTGCAATAACCGAAGCAAATTATATTTTTGTATTTTTTATTGCTTTGCATGTACCAATTGCTTTAGTTGTTAAGAGGGAACCAAAGCAAATGACACTATTTGCTTCGGTTGCTTCGGTCGTTAACACAACCAAAGCAAATGAGGCAAAGCAATAGGCATATTATGTACCGGTGGTAGAAGATTTTGAAGAATGTTCAGGCGAATTACAAGCCAAGATTTTATTAAAAAGAAATGAGTTCTGATTGGTGATAAAGAGGTGGTGGTGGAGGATGAGGAAGGGAAAAATAAACACAATTTTTTTTTGGGATGATTGGATTAGCGTAATCAACTCTTTGTTCAAAGAAGAGTACCTTCGAAACTTAAACATGTTTCATGATGTATGGCTTGTGAAACAAAAAAAAATCAATCACGTATGTCTTGAAAAATTGGTCGACGAAATATAGGGAAATGTTTGTTTTGGCTTGAACCAAAAGAATAAAACACTATGATAATGTGTCAACTAGCATAGTTGAAAGTGCACACCACCATTTGAAAATGTATTTCGATTCAACTGTAGGTAGCTTTGTACAATGTTGGACGAACGTACATCTTTGTGTGGAGAATGAATTAGTTTAGAATCGAACATGCTTTCGAGATGAGTACTTATTGGACATTGCATCGATTTCAAAATGAACTTATGTTTAAAAAAAATTTGGGATTTGTATCTCACAAAGCATTAGAATCACTCTTAAATGAGTTGGGTAGCATTTCAAACGTTGGATTGAGTATCGAGACTTGTGGTTGTGTTTTATGATAGGTAAATGGACTACCATGTGCGCATATGCTTGTAGACTTTAGACATTCACATGGTTTCATTCCTCTTAGTGCCATAGACTCATTTTGGAAGCAATTATGTTGCATTCCTCCTACATTGCATCGTTCAACTCTTGGCTTCCTTGAGTTGCTCGAAATCCAAGCTTTGAAAAGAAGGTACGATGAAGCTCCTGATAACATGAGAGTTGCAATACAAAGTGATTTGAAGTTAATACTGTTCCCTTAAATAACTAATATTATAGAACCTCCGACGACAACAATCAAGAAAGGTCTACCTTCAAAAAAAGATAAGTCAACAAAACAGGACCTTTCTTACTTTGAACATGTTGAAGCGTCATTGTCTTGTGACTCAAATCTCAGTCCAATTCGGTCGTATCTAACAGAATAGAGTATACGATAACAATGAAGTTTATGAAATTATTTTTTTGCAAATGCCCGAACTTATGAGGCCTTATATAATTGGTTTAGAAGACATGCCTAATGACGATAATTGTGGTTACTATGTTGTGGTTAATTAATTGACTCTCCACAATTGAAGAACTGAAAATCCATGTTTGTTTATTTGTGAGTTTATGGTCGACAATTTACTACTAAATTATGAGATATACAAGAGAATGTGGGATGGATGTGGTTATGAAGAAATGAACAATAGGATACAATGTACAAATGCTATTAGGATTAGTGAGTGGATGCAGATGCCAGAATCTAGATTTGTTATAGCCGAAACGTTTGGCACTATTGTGGTTTTGTTAAGCAAGCATATGAGTTGTATGTTTGTCCCCACTATAATTTGTGCGAGCTTGTTAAACTACAATAGGATGGTAGTTATGGGCCATGTAGACAACTCACACTTTGTTAGTATTAAACTCCATTCAGACTCTCCTTTGCCTCCTACGCTTTAATTCACGTACTTTCAACAATTTTACAACATTAACGCAGAGGACTAGGTCAAATCGTATGTTTGAAGAATAAATAGTACTTAGCTTTTACGAAGGACAGTGAAGATGAAGGAAATGTAACCAAAGTAAAATAGGCTACTCTTTCTTTATTTTGATTGTATGGAAATGGTGGGTTGCATGATGATTTATAAAAATGTATACCATAATTTGAATTGAAAATATTATAAGCAATTTTGATAAGTATTAAATGTTTGTGGTTTGAATTAATTTTTTATAAGCATTAAATATTTGTGATAAGCAATTTATAACTCAGGTTTATAATGAGCCACATTTAAATTGTTTATAGGTTTATAACTAAGTATTAAATATTCAGTGGGTGCAAAATCCAAATACCAAGCAGTTTCGGCAAGATTATGTCGAACAATTTTATAAATTTCGATGCCTAACTGTCGAAAATAAGAATCTCGAATGCATGGTGTGTCTAAGAAACAAAATTTTGACATAGGTGTATCGTTCCTAATGGGTGTGCTACTTTTGATGTGTGCATGTCGATAGTATAAATTTATTTCGACATAGCTTTGTCATTCCCAAAAGTTTGGCAAGAATACGACAATGGTTCGCTGAATTATATTTTTAATTTCAACATTGTTGCATCTATACTGCTTTAAGAATTATCAGACCCTCCTCGTTTATACACATGCGGCAACATCTCTATATTTTGTTATTTAAAACTTGATACACCCATGTCGAATCTACTATTAACATATGCAGCCCCACGCTGAATCTACTATTAAATTTGCAACCCCACACCGTATCTTTCCATATTACTACAAGGACCATAGTCCAGTCACTAGTTGCTATACACAAGTGCAAAGTAGCATAATAACCATACATTGACATGTCAATACATAAACAAAATATATAATAACCAAGCCGAATCATCATATAATATCTAATTACATAGATATGTCAATATCATTGTCACCCATACATAGATATCAAAATATCTTCACCATAGATTGATATGTCTCATAACCATCACATACATTATAATTACAACACACATGGATATGTCCCATAACCGTCACATATATCATTACAAGCTATTATACCATAATAAGTCAAGTTTCGGCAAATTAAATACATCAAGATTTCTTCTTACTTAAAGCTTTTTTTAGGTTTGCTCGCTCCTTCATCGTCTTTGTTCTTGCTCTTCTTCGCCTTAGATCCTTCCACTTTTTCTTCTACATGTGTCTGTTCTTCTACGTGTACTTGTTCACCAAAGATATCAAATGGCTTATCTTTCTCAATTCGTTCAACCCTTTCGAGCACTTAGGACAATGAGTCGCTAGATGTACATGATCTAATGCAATTTGCAATAGGTTGAAGTCTCCTCTTCTATAAGTATTAATTATGTAATTAAAAACATGAAATTAAAAAAACTCAGGAAAAACAAAGTTGCTTAAACTATCGACTTATAATGGGGACAACAAGCGAGCTCACTTGCATTGGTTCGATAAATCGTGTTTGTGGATTGGTGACAATGGGATGTGAGATAGATTTGTACAAGTTCATATACATTTCATCACAATCCCAATGGCATATGACATGGTTTGATGTTAAACTCTCATTAAGAAGATGGTTTCTCCACTCGGTCCAGCTGAAATCGCCTAAATTAGAATATGGCGCCTTGTATGATTTTACCGATGACTCCATTTTTTTGTCTCTAAAGCAAAGGCAGTCATGGGTATTGGTTGAACATATCCAAATTGATGAAGAATTCTTCATGGAAGATACAACTCGAGTACTTCAAAACAAATAATGGGACCATTGTATAAGGAACATTTGTGAAACGGGTAATGGTCTCGCATATTCTTCAAACAATCCCAAACAATATCAGTACCTTGAAGGTCGTCAATCTTCTCCCTAAGACTCACCAAATCATATGCTAAGTTATTACTTGGTTCCATAGCAAAATAAAAACTTGACCTCAATTCATCAAGCACTACACATATACTCCAATTATGTCATCTCAAAATCGTGAAATGCCCATATATCCAAACATATATATGAAACATCAACTATTAATACATGACATAAAAAATTCATTTGATTTTTCACTTCATTCATGCTTGAAGTAAATTAATGCAACCTGCAATCTGGCGTACACCTTTTCTTGTACCTTGAACCAAGTTATAGAACAACCAACTCAAGCATATAGTTCCCGAATAGTAAATGCGCACTTGTCTTAACACACGTAGACATTGCAAAAAATGTACCGAGACTTTGTTCCTATATTTATCGCCACAAATTAACACACCAATGGTGTGCAATAAATATGCAACTACACATTGCCTTTTTTCGTCTAGACTATCAGAATCTTCAGAACCAGAAAATGTAGTTCTTAGTCATTCCAATCAGACTTTTTTCTCACCTCCCAAAAGCTCGTCGGTCGTTTCTTCTTTGATTCCAAGACACTTATCCAACAACTCGTATACATCTTCATCTCAAATGAAAGATGAAAAGTGTTAGGGATAGAATCTTTCTATAAATGCATTGATCAAAGCATTATCAACTTTGTTATGTGCATGTTTTTATTATGTTCTTGAACCCCGATTCGGCTACTGCAACCTTCACGAAATTGCATTCCTTGATTAAATCCCACCGTTTCTGAGTCCTACCATGGTTGTGCAGATTAACAATTCTAGCTTCAACCCTTGGTGTCTACATTAAAAATGTGATATTCAAACCATATACTTATATTATTTAAGATTCCAGATGATAAGACAATATGATAAAGTTATCGACGAGGTCCATATGCTAGAAGCAATATGATCTTTGTAAGCAAACAACAAGGATGGTTGAACTTCACTTTCAGTAGACTTTCGAGAGGTCGACGACTACTAAATTCAGTGTGAAGCAATATACTTTCGACCTCTCGATGATAAACCTAATCACTAAAACCTAATCTGAACTATAGAACCTCGATTGACAAAACAACAGATCGAATTTTTAGCTAAACCTTTAAATTTGTTACTGTAGTAAAAAAATAACCATACCTTGCCGCGACTTTTTCGATGAACCGTGGATCTGAAAGTGAGGAGCGTGAAGAGTTTTTAGTGCTTAGCATTGTTGAAAAGCTCACAGATAAAGAGAAGGTAAACTGTGATCAAAGGTTAAATGAGATGAAGGGCATAATAGGAAAAGACAAATAATTTTAAAAAAATATGGGTACCCCTTATAGTAATTCTATTTTTAGTAGAGTGTAATTAAAGAAAGACCCCTCATAACCGAAAGTGCAGTGTCAGTAACAATACCCTTTAACAACAAAGATTCTATTGGTAAGTTCTGTTAGTCCCTAATATTTACTTCACACATCCCATTAAAGTTAATAAAAAATTATTTACCATATATTACCTTTATCAAATGAAAAACCATCTTCATTTAGTTTTTCTTTGAATGAATTCCTCGTTCTTAGATAATACTTTGATGATGATTGTTATTAATCACACTGAATTCAAAAAAGAGTCTAACTCATACTGCAGATTCTATATATTTATCTAGATTTTCCTTGAAATCTAGCACAAGGCAAGTTATGATTTTATAAAAACTTGGCGGCTACAAGCTTGGAATTAAATAATACTTAGCGCGAATTAAGCTAGAAATTTATCATTGCCTATTGCATGGTACACTAGAAATCAATCAAAACATAGTTAGGTTCACACTTGAAATTAATCGAAACCTAATTTGCTTCACACTAGGAATTAATCAAAATCTAGTTTGATTAACACTCTGAATTAATCAAAATAGAGTTTTACATGATATGTTAACCGAGTGAGGAAGTGAGTAATGAAGCAGTAAATCAAAATGAACAAAAAATATAAGGGTAAAAATGAGGTGAGAATAATAATAAATAGGGTGTAATTTTTTCTAGATAAAATCATGGTGGAAAAGGAAATATTTGGGGTTAATAGATATAGCCAATTCTACTTCTATTTTAATGTAACATTATTATGTAGATTTGGTTATATATTTATTTTCGGATTTAATATCTATTAACTAATAAAATAGGGGAAATTTTATTTGGACATAAAATGGTGACACAAAATTCGACCCAAGAAATCTCAACCATCATATCTCCTCCTGATTTCAACCCTCCATGTAAAGAGAAAAAAAATCCAATAGTTCATACTTCTTGTGTCAAATTTTGTGTCCCAATAGCCGCTCCCACAAAGGAAATTTAACATTTACATCTTTATTAATAGTTGAAATCAAGTTCCAATCTTTTGATCCGATTTCAAAGTTCAAAAAAGTACCTTTATATATGCTAAGTGGTCAAGAGTTTGAATCCCACTAAAACAAAAGTTAACATTTATTTTAAAAATGAAAAATTAATATATAACTGGGGTAACAAGTTTAAATTTTAGTTTCGGTAAAGTACATATTTTGTTATCCATTATAATTTTCAACTTTTTTATATAAATATTATATATGATGTTGAAACTTCAAAATTTCTCATTATTATATATAAGAGTAATTTTATGCACGTGCACTAAATGTGCCAAAAAATCTTGTTTATTTAATTAACTTAATACTCAATCTTTTGATGAACTAGTGTGTAACATGTGCATTGCATACGACTTGTTTTAGAAAAATAATTGAATAAATATTTTTAAGAATTGAATTTTTTATGCAACATTGTGAGTTGTAAAGATAATTGAGCTATGTGGTAAACTTGTTATTTTTAAGTACATAATTTTTCTTATGGGGTTTATGTATTTTATATTTGTATAATTTTTTTTATCATTTTTGCATATAATAAAGAGTTACGTACCAATTTAACACTTTTCAACATTTAATATTTGTTAAGAAAATAAATGAAAGTTAAAATTCTTAATTAATTAATTTTTTTAAGTGAATGAGTGATCCTCTATAAGGAGGAGAAGAATCATGTAATATTATTCTACATTTAAAAAAGGAACTACCAATAAACCTGGAAGGTGGCTCTTCCCCATGGACCCCTGCAATTAAAATAGGAAAAAAACCCTTTCTTTTTAAAAAAAAACTACCACGCGTAAAGAAGAAGAAACAAAAGAAACCGGTAGCGACAAAGGCCGAAGGCAGCATAAACATGAGCGTCGATGATAGATCGGCCTTGTCTAGTCCTCGAGTAGGAAGGGAACAATTTAAATCAATAAACTCCAAAGAAGATGCAAAAGGCCTAGAAGCATATTAATACTTGACCCATCCAATCAACAAGGATGCCTGTACCGAATGGCTCGTGTCAGCACTAGATCTGAAAAAGCTCAACAAACAGTTTGAGGCATGAATATATATATATATAACTCAATTATGTACATATATACGTAAGAGTAAAAGAAGGAACATGCACGACATATAGGTGCCTAGCCATGATAAGGAAGCTAAAGGACAGTAATTCTAGACATGAGCTATCCAACTAATAACAGTAGTGAGTCAGAATGATCGTGTGCATTATCGTCTACGGATGACGCTTACAACATTATTATTTTATTATTAACAATAATTCTCTGTCGTAAGACATCAATTCGGGATTTTACCTTTTTTATAGAACTCTTGAAAGCCATTGATATTAGTGAATTTATAGGTATTGTTTGAAATCCAATTAAAATAAAATAAAGCGGTTTTATGGGTCAAATTATCTGTTGTAGAAGTATTATTATAGGAAAATCTTAGATTTCTATCAAACCAAATATACCAAGCTACGATAGTGAAAATAGTGTCTAATAAGAATCACCATCCAGAAGTAAAATAATATCTCAATATAGACTAATAAGACTCAAAATTAAGTACATTAAAGGTAACACTAAAATCAAAAATTCTAAGGAGTGCAGAAGCATGGAATTAGTAAACTGACAACCAAAGTATAAGTATGAGTTGTTTATAGGTTCGTGTTGCAGAATATAAATTTTTATCAATGTGCACATTCTTCTTTTTTAGAAGTTCAATAGTATTGAATTTCCTGTAACATCCCCTTACTTGGAGATCCAAAACTAACGGCTACGGATGCTGCAGTCATCCAAAGTGATTAATCTTCGGCAACCAAATACGGCAGTACTAGATACATCGATACACAGATCACAAGAATATGGAAAAAAAATTAACAATTCAAAAACATATTTTCACATTCAAATCAAAACATTTCATGTTCATTACATAATCCCAAAACATTAATCACGTTCAGCAAAAATATAATTATTACACATACGCCAAGAGCGACATATGAAGATGCCCCCTTGTTTGATCAGAGTATATAGTAAGGCTAATAAATATGCCTTTGCATCCAAATACACAGTGGAAAAGAAAACTCCAAATAACTATCTGCCTTCTGCACGCCTCCGGAAGCTTTATTCGTCTAAGAAAACCCTAAACCTCAAACAACTCAAAATTAATTGAGTACCCAAGAGTTTAAGGGGAAAGCAAAAACTTCGAGTCAGACATAAAGCCTGGTATGAATAACAGTCTATCATCTCAAACCAAATAGATATCTAGTGAGACCAACCACTTAGCGGAACGGGTTTTACCCTCACTAGTATCCTAAAACCTTTATAAAACCATATACTATGCTCCTGCATTCACAATGGTTAAAAACATAGTATTTCAAAACATTATAATGATATGCAAAACAAGCAAATTAAATCTGGATTTCCCCATCCCCATTTGTTCTGACTATCTGTCTCAATTATAGTTTCTAGGATTACTATTAACCTATTGGGTTTCAAGGACTAACTAATAACCGGTTAAACATTTAAGGACTCCCTGTCTAATTACATGATTTTTATGGGCTTACTGTGAACCCGTCTATTTGACATCTTTATTTACACATAGTTTTCATGGGCTAATTATGAACTTGTCTATCTGACATCTTCATTTACACATAGTTTTCATGGGCTAACTATGAACTTGTTTATCTGACATCTTCATTTACACCTAGTTTTCACGGGCTAACTATTAACCTATTGGCCCCTGCCAATATCATATAGTTTTTCATGGGCTTACTGGAAACCTATCGACCCCTACCAATATCCTTTATATTTTACTCATTCAGGAGTTTATTCAATTTATATTCACTACTGGGTTAACCTAACTAGTTCTCCTACCCTTTTTCCCAAAATACAATTATGAGTCCATTATAAAGTGAATATGTTCATATTGAAGCAATATAATAACATAGCAATACCACTCCTATGGGTTTAATTTATCAAAGATAGATTCTTCTTAAACCACTATAAAAACTTCTTTAATATAGCCATGGTTTTTCCTTTAAAAATAGAGTTTCTGTCATAAAACTTTTCAATACCTTCGAAACCTAGCTTTCGACTTCATAGGGTAACCTCTTTCGAAAGCTCTTAAAAACATTAGGCTCCTGCCTTATAATACTTTAAATTATACCTTTCGAAAATATAAAACTTGGTCAAAAGAAAACAATTTTACAACCCCTTCGAAAGTATCTCCTTCAAAGGCAAAGAAAACCAAGCAAACATATTCGAAAGCAAAGAAAACAATCCCCTATGAAAATATAAAACTTTGTTTTAGCCATAAATTTTTATAGGCGTAGAACTAAGGTCTCTAACCTATTCCATTGTGTTCAAATGATGGTTTCCCTTTCCGTAGAATGGTCACAGTAGAAAAACGGGCTTACGGTTAGAAAGTTATGTCTATTTGAAGTTTACAAACAAAGTTGGAGAAAATTGCTACAAAAGGGCTTCCGTAACGTTTACAACTGCTGTCGAAATGTAGCTTCCGACAAGGTCAAAAGGTTCATAAAAAATGCTGTATAAAGGTGCAGAAATGTTGCGGATGGTTCTATGATGAAAGGTTGCTTCCGACAAGGCCGGAAGTTTCATCAAAATGCTGCAGAAAGGTGCAGAAATGCTGCAGAAAGGTGCAGAAATGCTGCAGAAGGTTCTATGATGAAAGGTTGCTTCAGACAAGGTCGGAAGGTTCGGTGACAGAGTTGTAAATAACTCGAAAACTGCCACACTTATTCTTTGTCAAATTCCTATTGGTTAATAACATACTTTAACAATTCTTTGTCAAATTTATTTTGGTTAAAGACATATTTTAGCAATTTATTTGCAGAAAATCTGCTATAGATCAAATTTATTATTTTCGAAATAATTAATTATATTAATATTTTAATATAATTATTAAGTCTTTTTAGCTTAGAAAATTTATAATAAATCGAAATCACTTGGGAAAAATCTCAAAAATTCACCAAAAATCCAAAATAACATTTTCTTCATCATATAAAATTTTTGGGAATGAACTCATTATTTTATTATTTTTAATAATTAAAACCCGAAACAAATGCCTTTTTCACCTTAAAAAATTTATAAAATATTCCTATTAACTCCGAAAATTATGAAATTAAAAAATCATCTCCAAAATTACGCTTTACACAAGATATCCAAAAATCAAGCCATTTGGGGATCGTTTACTAAGGGTTTTTCCTTTAAAACCCATCATTTTAATTCCATACAAATCCCAATAAATCATTATTAACAATGATTATTAGATCCAAACATGATCAGTACATCAAAATACAATTGGTTACTATCTATAATCGAACCAAAATAAGAAAATTGAGATGATTTACACTATTATTCACCTTGATTAGTTAATTGGAGAATGAGATAATTTCCTAGCTTTAATTCCTTTGCTTTATCTTCAATTTATTGTTCTTCCTTGAGCTTTTAATGGTTGGCCGAAATATAGGTGATGAGTTATGAATGAGAAAGTAAAAGTTTATTAAGGTGGAGGAGAGATTTATACTAAGAAATGTAGCCCCATTTCCTTGTTTACCCCTTAGGAAATTCCTCCTTCTTAATTTGGTTAAGTCTTATTTTAGTTCATTTATTAAGATACGTACATTGGATTTATTAATCTCTTCTCCCCAATTATTCACATTATCCTATTTAATTTATCCAATTAAATATCCTGAATAATGTTAAACAAAAATTAGGAGTGTTACAAGCTCCCCCCTTAGAGAATTTCGTCCTCGAAATTCAGTAGGGACTACAAACAAGCATAACAGCCATGAAAATAAAAGCTAGTATGTCCTACCAGCTAATAAGTCTATATAAAACAAATATAGAGCATACCCTTAAAGCAGATCAGGATATGCATATCGGATCATATCCTCTGTCTCCCAAGTACAGTCCTTTTCGTTGTCGCTCCACTGAACTTTCACCAACTTGACTATCTTGGTCCTCGGTCTTTTCTCATCTCTCGCTACAACCTGAACTTGTTGTCTAACAAAAGTCAAATCAGGATCTACTACCAAATCCTCCAACTCTGTAGTAGCCTCTGGATCATGCACATACTTGCGAAGATGAGACACATGGAATACATTATGGACACCTGTCATACTGCTCGGTAACTCTACTCTGTAAGCAAGTTTTCCAATCCTTTCTAAAATCTAGAATGGTCCAGCTTATCTCGGGGCCGACTTTACAAACCGTACCACACCCTTCATTGGTGATACTTTAATGAAGACCTTGTCCTCCACTGTGAACTCTAGGTCTTTACGTCTCTTATCTGCGTAACTCTTCTGCCTGGATTGAGCTTCCTTTATCCGTCCTCGGATTAATTCAATATTTTCTGACCCCTCTCTAACCAAATCCGGACCTAAGACCAACCTATCTCCGGTCTTTAACCAACATGCCGATGATTTGCATGGTCTTCCATACAAAGCTTCAAAATGCGCCATTCCTATACTAGTATGATAGCTATTATTATAGGAAAACTCAATCAAATATAGGTGGTCCTCCCAAGATCGACCAAAGTCCAATATACAAGCTCTTAGCAAGTCCTCAAGTACTTTGTTGACTCCCTACGTCTACCCATCAGCCTGTGGGTGATAAGCTATACTCATCTTGAGCTTGGTACCTAATACCTCTTGTAGACTCCTCCAAAATTCGCTAGTGAATAATGCATCCTTGTCACTGACTATGCTACTAGGAATCCCATGAAGTCTAACTATGTTCTTCATGAACAACTTTGCTAAAGTAGGTGTCGTTCTAGTCGACTTTACTGGAATGAAATGGGCACTTTTGGTCAACCTTTCCACAATAACCCATATACTCTCATTTCCTATACTTGACCTTGGCAACCCATCTATAAAATCCATGGATATCGAATCCTATTTCCAAACTAGAGTATTTAGAGGCTGACGTAACCCACTTGGCTTCTGATGTTGGCTTTCACTTGTTGACAGTTCACACATTGCCTAACCCACAAGCCAACATCCCTCTTCATGCCTTCCCAATAGAAGCTCCTCTTCATATCTTGATACATCTTGGTCCCTACAGGATGACTCGTAAACCTGGATTGATGACATTCCTCAAGAACTTCTCTTCTCAAGTTCTCCACATCTAGAACACATAATCATCCCTTCTTTCTCAACCATCCTCTCTGGTCAAGACAAAAATCTTTCAAATCATTGACCTCGGTTCCAACCTCAAGTCTTTTGATCCTATCAGCTAATAATGGATCCTCCTTCTATTTAGAAGCATCTTTCTCGATCAATACAGGTCGAACTTCCAAACAGGACAACATGGTAGTACTCTGACTAGAACTAGCAGTCAATCTTAACTGCACACCACAACTGGTCAAAGCTTCCAGATCTTTCCACTCCACCAACATAGCCAACACCACATTCTGATGTCTGCTGCTGAGAGCATCCGCTATTTTATTGCCTTTCCCTAGGGTATATTCTATATCAAAATCATAAGCAGCCAAAAACGTCAATATTCATACAAGCCTTGGTTCTATTCAATAATTTACAAAATAGCTAATGTAATTGGCTAGAAAAAAAGACTTTTGTGCATGTGTGTGTGTGTTCAAAAATGGAATCAAAATACCAAACTTATTTTACATTAATATAATAGAATCAACACCTCTATCTCAAGGAAACAAAATTTTATAATTTAAACCCTTTATATTCTATTCAACTTTTACATATACAAACTTGTAGTGGAAAAATGGATTTATATTTGTCTAAATTACGGAAATAGGTGGTGCAAACTGTAAGTAGAAAAATACATACTTTGCACGCCACTTCCTAACAATTTTCTTTTTAAACCCTTTATCGCAACAACAGAAATCAAAAGTGGAAGTTGAATATGATATAAATTATTTAAACTGCGAACACAAATTAAATTCCACCATATTAACATAAAATAAAAGAGATTCCAATTATCCAAGAATTGACATTTTATTAGGGGAATTTCAAAGGTTCAGATTTAGGGTTTTCATGTGTAAAATTCCCCAAGACATAAAACAAATCCAAACTTTTACCACACAAATTACTAAAATGTAAAAACCTAAGGCCCCGTTTGGCTTGTCGTTTTTAGTTTTGTGTTTTCGTCTATACGAAAATGCGTCCGTTGTATGTATAGTTAAAAAACAAACAATTTTGAAAAATGAAATTAACATGTAAAATAGAAAACAAGTTTATTTTGTTTTTCGTGTTTCGAGAGATAATAAAAGCATGGAGAACAATTAAACTCTTTTGTTGTCCGTTGGTCATCCCAACGGCTAAGAATTATACATCTTCTCTTCTTATTTCTTGCTATTTCTTAGTACAAGTTGAAAACACAAAACTCAAAATACAAAACGAAACTAAACGGGCCCTAAGACTTCCACTCACAAGCAGCTTTTCTTGATTCCCTTTGGATTCGACTTCACGCCTTTGCCTAATTCATCCTTTAGTTTTCTTCTTTCTGGAATATAGAACAATTCAACTGTGTATAAATTAGATTCAGAATTTAGAGATTATGAATGAATAGAAATGAAAAATGTGTGTGTGTGTATCTAAACTTACCGATTGATTCCTTCCCTAAAAGTTGAATGTTGAACCTAACAAAGGATTGATGAAGAGAACTAACTGAGTTTCCCTATCATTGCAATTTTCTTATGAATAAAAGTGAGTGGGCTAGCATCTTATTTATAGTTGTTAGGACATATGCCTGGACCGTAGGATTTAAGTCGGTTTAAAATAATAAATTACAGACCGCTCTTAGTCTAACCAAACCCTAGCCGCCACAAACTTAATCGGTCAAGCGACCTTATGTCGCACACGTTAATTTATTACTTGCTGTTCTTTTCTTATTTGTTTCCCATTTTAACGCCTAAGTTAACGTTTTATTAAATGTTAAGTTTCTCTTAATGTTAAAATATTTATTACCTTTTTAGTTTCAAACGTTAATATTTATAAATTTTTAAACTTGAATTCGTTAGAATTATTTTAAATTCAAAAACTTCAAATGTCAATAACTTTTCCATTTGAGCTCTGATCGCAAAACTTTATATATGAAAGTTGATCAGAAATTCACCACGAACACAATGGTGTAACTTTATGGTCAGATTCCAACGTTTACAAAATTCTCATTTTTAGCCTTATTAATTAGTTAGTTAATTTCTTATTAATTTTTATGGGGTGTTACACTTGCTTCAAGTTTTTCCTTAGTTGAATCTCGATTTTGCATATATGATAGATTTCCACACATAAAAGTAGCGCAATCAATTTCGTCGAACTTTGATCGGATGTGGATCGACAACTTGATTTTGGTAAGACGGTTTCAAATACTGGTCCCATCAAACACACTCCGACATCTTAGTAGAGCATATGTGCCAACACTTTAAGTTGAACTTCACAATCCTATGTTTTTACAAAGAAGTCTCTGCGTCACTCTGGACAATTGTTTCGTTATTGTATGCTCTATGATAACGGGTAAAATTCGATATACAGTTCCATTATGCGATGACGCTCCTTTGATAGCAAGAGCGGGCTATCTACATAGAGTGTTAGCGTATATCGTGCTCTGAACATAGGACAACTCTTAACACATAACACACACTACATAGACTAACACTTCACACTATCCTGGTCACTGTGCAAAATCTAATTAGTTAACACACGTCGACATCTGTTGGATTCTACACATTGGCTACACGAGTTTTAGTTAAAATATTTCACTAAAGTAAAACATACCTGACTGCGTTTACCGTCAAGCTTTTCAATTTAAAATGAACAGAGGATCTTCCCGTTTCAAGGTCATCACTGGCCCTTCTACCCCACCAGAGGCGGGCTCTTCTACGCTTAAGCTTCTACATCCGCACCGACTTCAAAAGAACCTGCAACACACATTATCACTTCTAAGGTGGCCACCTCTGAGGCCACCCTCATTGAAACTCTTATGCATGACACATCGAGTGTGGGAACCACTCACCTTTCCCCTCTATTCATTAAACCGACTCAATCTTCTGTTGAGGAGGGTTAGATCAGCAGATTCCTAGCCAAGGATACTCTGTTTGGCCAAGGTATGTGGAGTGCCCCACTTCTATATCCATAACACCAAAGAGTATTACTAAAGAACACTGTTTGGTAATACGAAGAATGAGGCCTATTAGGAGCGACCACACATGAATATTCCCTTGGGCTAACACCGATATATGTTCTTACCTCCTTGAAATTTCCAAATATACGTACACGATATCGAAATAAAGCAATAAACCCATGAGTTTATCTAGATAGAATAATATACATGTATAAATGAACAAAAAGTCATGGATTGTAGCAACAAAATATAATACATGATATATATAAGTATACACGACTAGGTGAGTCTATAAAGTAGAGCTTTTGATTCACATCAATAGTATACATCTAGTCAAGTACAAGACATACAACTCATTGCCATATCATCAAAACGAATATAAGGAGACATCCAAAGGAAAATATACATGGTCAACTTCAATAAATATGATATAGTATATATACTGTCTCCTCTAAAGTCCAATCATAAAAAATGGCTTATGTCACATACCTGAAATGTTTTAGACTGATCCGAGTATTATTTAAATAATCAACGGGTCAAAGTAGATCTAAATCCAAGGTGAGTACATAACAATAAGCATGGTAAATGAAAGGCATAGCACATACATGACATAACATAATATTCAACTTAGCATTACAATAATATACCGTGCAGCACATCTCAACAATCACCCATGGAACACATAAAAGCATATAATAATCATGATGCACATAAATTGGGTGATATAATCAAACCATCAAAACCACAAAATAATGGGCAAGCATATCGCATGTCTACAAAAATCACAATAAAAGTATGAATCACAATTCATAAAAAATACTAGAGTCAACAACTAGAATATCTATTTTGACTTACAATCCTAATGGAAGTGAAGACTCTTGATTGTTAAGCCCTAAAGATAAACCAAAAAATGCAGAATCCCAAATAACTAATCAAAGCATCACCAACAAGGCTTACAAATCTTGACTTATAGTCATAATGGAAGTAATAACTTCCGACTGCTAAGTCATAGAAGGTAAATCAAGAAATGTGGAACCCAAATAGAACATAATCCATACAAAATAAAGAAATCAATATCCAGGAATACTATCTCGACTTATGGTCCTGATGGAAGTAAAGACTTCCGACCATTAGCCCTTGGAGATAACAAGAAATACAGATCCTAAATAAAACACAATTCGTACAAAATACCAACAATAATATCCATATAATTATCTCGACCTACAGTCCTAATGGAAGTGATAACTTCCGACTGTTAGTTCCTTGGAGATGTTAAGGAACACTAACTCAATAAACATCAAAGTCAATCAAATACTCAATGTACAAACCACATATTTTGACCCACAGTCCTTAGAGAGGTGAAACCTCTTGGCTGAATGGTCCTAGGAGATAGAAACAATATATTATATAAAAAGATATCTCTCAGCCGTAAGCTCTTATGAGAGAATGATAGATATGCACATAACAAGTCTCCAATGTCATAAGTGGAGAACATGTTATAGTCTCGAGTTAGGTTATCTCGAATGACTGACTAACACGTAGCCAGTCTCTAATGTCCTATAATCTTTGTCTCTAGCGAGGTGATAATATCAAATATCTCATATATAATGGATCTACCTAAGTCATCCAGATGGGAGACTAATGTACTGTAGCTCGCTTCCTATAGTCCCTTGGTTACTCCTAGAATCGCAACACCAATATCCATTCACATGTCATAAACACAT
The DNA here is from genome assembly GCA_030737815.1 of Allium fistulosum. NCBI lineage: Eukaryota > Viridiplantae > Streptophyta > Magnoliopsida > Asparagales > Amaryllidaceae > Allium > Allium fistulosum. The sequence continues at coordinate 912,946,500 of CM060907.1, read as the reverse complement.
TGCCAGGCTGCGTTGAGCATTGGTAACAACTCACAATTCCTACGTACCCTTAGTAACGGATAGTTGGCCCTTATGTGACATCTGGGCTATGCAGTTAAGGCCCTGCAAAATCCTCGCTATAGTGCATGGTGCTCTTCGACTGCTATGCTTTTTCAATATAGCGCTATTAAATAGTAGAACCGATTTAACCCTTGTTATTTTCCGCTACTCCTGTTAAATCAAGGCTTTTTAGCACCCACTCTAGCAAAATCAATTTAAAAAGGTTGAGTTGACTAGTTCTAATTTTAAAAAAATCAATAAAGTTAGGACAAAGACCTAATTTTAAAGCATAAATGCTCAATATAAGTTAGAAACCTATTCTAGTTACCAAATCTGGACCGGATAAATCTTAATATTCTTCGGTTTTGTTCTATAAGATTAAATGATATTTCTTTTTCCTACAAAAATGATGTGAGAAGAGAATAAATTAACTTTAAACATTTGGTTTCATATCTAATGTAACTTTTTCCACCTCAGTTATTTTCCACTATATCTCGGGTTTATCCCCGCCATAAATTTTTGCACCTCTATCGCTATGGAACTGCTAAGCGCTTTAACTGGACAGCATCTGGGCAATGGCTCTAACGAGAGTAATAACCCTCAGCCTACAAACTCAACAAAGTGACATCACGGATTCGGGGCACGACCTCGCAATCAGGACCGTTAGGATGAATACTAGCATATCTGGTAGGTCCTAATCACGTGCTCTCCATAGCGGCATGGACCCTATGACGTAGATTTTTAACAAGTACTCTCGACTAGATAAGTCCTAATGATAATAACAACTAGTACTCATGACTCTAGGAGTCCCGATGAGAGTGACAACAACTACTCTCGACTATGGATCATGATGAGAGCATCTCAACATAACAAACGTTGGACTACTAGCCCTAAGAGTAGATGATGATACTTGACTAGTTAGTCCTTTAGAGGGTGCAACGAATACTCTTGAGTAAATGAGTCCTAATGAGAGTAATAATAAGTACTCTCAACTCCATGCATCCAAATGAGAGCGTCACAACATAATAATTCCTCAACTACTAGCCCTAAAAGTAAATAATAATATAACTCGGCTAGTTAGTCCTACGAGGATAAATCTGTAAATTCCAGTATAACTCCAACTTGTAGCCCTTGGAGAGTAATGGAACTCTCGACTACTAAGCTCTAAGGGGTTACATCTAAATGATATCACAAATTCCCAACCCATCTTCGAAATATAAATGATATTTACTCACTAATAGTAACCAAACACGTATTACTTGAGCGTCCCATACCACTTAGTATTACTCGAACATTTACTAATATCCAGGAAACTACACTCACTGAAACAACAATTATTCTATAATACAAGTTAACATAATAACTAGAAAAATATTACCGAGCGTCTCAAACCATCTGGTATTACCAATTCACTTATTCAACATCCTTATTATATAGAATTTAAACATAATACAAATTAAATGTTTCATATGAGGAGTCAAGAGAGCAATCGGAAAAGTGTTACCAAATGTCTTATATTGCTTGGTATTGCTAAACCGTTTACTCAAAATTCTCATCATATAGAATTTCACATAAACATCAATATAAACCAATTCCAAATCAAATTATATATACGTGTGAAATGGGATTTATATTTTAATGCTCTTAAAACCATTCCAAAATGTTTCACAATTGGCTTATCTTTAAAATATGTTTATATTCTCAAAATCACCTTTCAAAAATATTATTAATCCTTTTTATTAAATATACACTTTACAAAAGAAATTCCTTTCCAAAAATATTATTAAAACCTTTCATTTATACTTGTAAAAATTCTATACATTTCAATACCGTTGAAAATTCTCTATTTCATTTTCAAAAGAACTTTCATATCCAAAACAATTCCAATACATCATTTTATTTTCTAACCACTTTTATTTATTTGTAAATATACTTTAGTAAAATTTTAAAACACCATAAATAAATTTCCAAAGTTATTAAAAATGTTTTGAAATAAGAAAATAAATAAATTCAAAAATTAAACCATAGAGCAAAATTCTCTAAAATATCAACCAATCATCTATACAAATTTATCGTGTGACCCGAGTCGAATTCCGTCGAACTCCAATCATCCATACGTGCACACACAATATATAAATAAACTACACAAATCAAAATTCATTCAGATAGAGTTTCCTTTACATTTTGTTAAATACACAAAATTCCACTATCAAACTCAAAATCAATCCAAACTTCCAAACAATCTATTCAACCAAGCAATTTAATCAATATTCATGATAAATATATAGCATGAAGTGGAATATAAATATAGATGTGAGTTTAGAAACTTACCAAAACAATGCTTGAACTATCCAATTAGCGACTATCCTCAGCCCGAGCACAAGCGCTTCTGTCGCTAGCCATCTTCTACACCTCAAAATTCACTCCTCGACTCAACAACTTTGCCCCAAAATCTGGCCGCCTGAACACTATGCTGCATCAATATATCCATCGCCAGCATTCATGTCGCAGCCACCATCCCATCGCTAGCAACTACATCGCTACTTCGCCAGCACTTCCTTGCATGCACGCGAACCCTGCTACCTCCACCTTCACGGTGACCGTTGATCGTCAGACATCAACTATCGCGGTGTCTCCCCCTCCACAACGACACGAGCCATTAAGCATTTGCGTTGTCGATTCCTCCGTGCATGACATTTTTTATCACAAATCAATTTCTGATTTAGGAAATATTATGGAAAAAATGGGAATATGGGGTGGAGTCGGGTTTACAAAAGAAGGGTCGTGATTTTTGAGTAAAAGTATGGGCTTGGGCTAGTTGATTATGAGCTAGTTTTAATTAATTTACTTTGCCCATTTATTTACTCTTTTTTCTAATAATTTCTTCATTTATTTATAAATAAATTTCAATCCAATATGAATGGATTTACAATTCTATCTACAAATTATAATTCGATAACTAAACAATTTCTTCCAATTCGATACTTGTTTATTTTATATTTATTAAAACATTTCATTCAATTTCGATATATTATCTGAAAAGAATTAATTACGTTAATTAAATTTATTAAAACAAAGTCTATAATTAAGTTAATTAAGTAAAAATATATTTTCAAAACAATAATTATCAAAAATTAAATTCGAATATTTAAATTTTTATTAAATTTATTTATTTTACAACATAGCAAGCAGGGTTGTTGTAGTATATCTCTTGTCTCTCCGGTCTTCGAGAAACTTCATTTCTCATCCGAGGATGTCATTAACTTATTTCATTCTATCTATCAAATAACAGGCCATCCATCGCTACCTCCTCCGTCTCCAACCACTTACGCCCTAGGCCCCAGTGCCATTACTACCATGTACACCTCCATCACAATAACGTTGATCGCTCCAATTCCTCCCTCCAGCTCTAGCCCCGGAACTGACTCAAAAAAGATCGGTGCGTTGAAATGGTTGGAGGACATCGATCAATCTCAAGAAGAGGAGGTGACTATCTAAGCAGTAAGGATCTCGATGATTCTATCAGAATGGCGGAGAGGTTAAAGCACGACTTCGACAATATCATGGTCAAATAAGACCCAGAGACTCAAAATCCCTCAATCGGTTTTGGAAAACCATCACCAACACCCACGTCCTTCTACTGAAAATCAAGCCTCCTAAACATAGAGGTGCTTGCAGATCCAGGTCCTCCGACTCTGGCTCCAAAAAGTATGAGTATCTGTTATGTGGGACGACCGAAGAGGAAACTCTTCTGCCGAGGAGAGCTTTGTAGAAAAGGAGGAGGAGAAGGAGGTGAAGACTTTAAGGAAACATCGTGCCAGACTTGCAATTAGGAGCACCAAACGTAGGAGAGGGCAATAGGGGACCGTCTTGGTTTTTGGAAAACATTTTCCTTTTCCTTTTCCCCTATTCTGTTTTCTTTTGGAATTTCCTGTATATAGGCCGTCATTGTGCGAGAGTGGGCCCCGCAACTCAAATAAAAACCTATGTGGTTAAATATCTTCTGTATTTACAATTCTTATTTTCTGTTTTACTTGCTTATATAACTGCCTGTATATATAATATAATCATATGTAGTTATTTATATTATACATGACTATCTTTGTGCAATGCCACTATTTGTAGTAACACTGTACGTATAAATAAGCTGTCTAATTGCTTAGTATTATTTCATTACTTAGCTCTGTTTATCATGGCTGTTATCCCGCCTTTTGGAAAGGCCGTGACACCAAGAACTTAACCAAAAACCGAGGACATTTCATCCCGAAAATCAGTTATATGTAGGCTCACTATGAATATCGACGAATTTTGTCCAAGTCTGGATCAAGCTACAATCAACATGACACGACATGCAAAGCTATGGAAGCCAACATTCCAAATTTCAAGTCAATCCGAGCCCGTATGCTCAAGATATGATCGATGCAAGCCAAGGAAATTGATTCGTTCGTATCCATCACATCGATCTCTTCACATTGGTTCCGCTTTCATCCATCGAAAACTGCACTCTTCGTATCCATCGACTGAAAGGCTTTGTTCACATCCATCAAGCTTCATCCGTTCATATCCATCAGTTAGCCATTGTTCGTATCCATCAATTAACATCGCTTCGCATCCATCAGTTATCTGTTGTTCGTATCCATCACGTACACTCAACTTCGTATCCATCAATTGGAGTCAATTCGTATCGATCCCAATTGCACAGCATGTATTGATCGATCAACGATCGATATGAGTAAAACATCAAACGAACGATACGAAAATGACCCTTAGCTATTGATACAAAATGGCCCCAGCTATCGATACGAAGTGACCTATGAGGATCGATACGAACAGAGCAAAGACAATCGATACGAGCAGAACAGCTGCGATGGATGCGAACAATGCTCAACTGGATCGATATGAACAGGATACGTTCCTATGAAAGACTCAATCACTCGGCATGAAAAGTGGATCGATCCGAGGAATTAGCGCCACGTCAACTTGTGAGCACGTGCCCAAAAAACGATACGAACAGATCGATGCGAACGATATCGATACGAATTCAACAACCTAGAGAAAACACAAGTTTGCATCGATCATAACTCACAATCTACAAGTCCAAATGCTACCAAATTTTCACAGAAGCTTGCGTACATCCTCAGCAACACTCACAATCGATCCCGACTCAATTGGATGAGGTTTTGATCGATACGAGCTTGCGTACATCCTCAGCAACACTCACAATCGATCCCGACTCAATTGGATGAGGTTTTGATCGATACGAAGCTCGTTCGTATCGAACCTAGATCGTGTGCAAATCACATGGGATCGATCGCGTGGACCCACTCACATGCAAGAAGAGGTCTCCCGAGATCCGAGCGAGATATTTGCAGCCTACGCCTATAAATAGCAGCCCAGGACCTACAGAAAAGGGACCTTTTGGCTCTTTGATGTCCAGACTCTGCCGAAACCATTGTTGCACTCAAAAATCACTGTTGTACTCGAAATTTACTGTTGTAATCCACTATAACCAGCAAACAAAAGTTAATAAAAGTCAATCATTTCATAGTGGACGTAGGCAACACGCCGAACCACTCTAAATCTCTGCGTTTTTTTGCTGTTTTTCTTATTATTGTTTGGAGTGTTTGTTAGATAATCCTCTTTTTACATTTACTTTCTTCATTTTATCTCTTCAAACACTTCCAAAGAGTGTTGTGCCCAATTTTGGTACAAACACTTTGGTGCTTTCAATGAATAAATGAAGTTTTTCTCCTGCTCATTGGATCTACTATCGATTCGAATTGCATAAATCTAAGGAGAGGATCCAGATTTCAAGTTTAAAGTTCTTCCATCCTATTCAGATTTGCATCAAGTCTAGGAAAGAGCTTCGCTATCCATCATGGTTAATACTAGGACTACCTCAACTGCCGCAGATCCAGAAGGACGGGACAGACAGAACCTCATACAACCACCTGTAGTCGACCAGAATACTGTCGGACCATCAAATCCGCAAGGCCCTGTCACCAGGGAAGAATTCCAGATGCTAATGCAAGAACTGAATCAGAGCCGCCAACAGCTCACTCAACAGCTTCGTGCTAATGCGGAATTGACCAACCGGCTAAATCGTCAAAGACGAAGGAGATCTAGAAGGGATCAGGCTTCCTATTCATCCACCGAAAGTTCAGCCTCTTCTGACTACCATCATAGATCCACGCGCCTGCGACTGGATGGAAGTTACACATAGGCCATTGGGCATCAACGTACATTGAGTCTCGGGCAACCAAGAGTTGGCCCGTCTACCATCCATCAGACTGGACCCTCCTCCCAAGGAGGCACTACCCCATACCATATTACTAACAACCGTACTACCACCGCTACTGATTTGGGAGTTGACGCTCGGAACCGAACGGATCCGACCCACCACCAACGCAACCATACTCCCGAGCCTTATGTCCCCGAAGACGTAGAACCAAGGAGGCGAGACATGGAATGTCGACAGCAGCCGGCCCCTCCTTGCATTGTGGAACCCGACCACACCTTTGCCCAACATGCTCAAAATGTCCAGATGCCCGACATTCCGACGATGATCCGTCAAATGATCCGTGAAAGTCAGGGTCTTAGCAATGACGACTGGGGAATCTCCCGGAGTCATACCCCTTTTACTGATGAGATACTCTATGCTGAACCACCTCGGTGATTCAGGATGCCGACTTTACCTGTTTACGAAGGGAGCTCTGATCCTAATCAACATATCCTAAAGTATGAATGGTTGATGAATGTTGCACGAGCTAATGATGCAGTTAAGTGCCGAAGCTTCCCGGTCTCTCTAGGGGGCATAGCAACTATGTGGTTTACCCGTTTACCACCTCGATCTATCTCTTGTTTTGACCAGTTGGCAACAAAGTTTATTGAGCAGTTTCGCATGCATGTTGCAAGACCTAAAGATGTTAATACTCTGTCTAGTGTCACTCAAGCTCCTGGAGAGACACTCAGACGTTATTTAGAGAGGTTTCATGCTGCGTGCACTGAGATCAGCGACCCTAATGATAACTCCATTCTAATGGCATTGACTAAAGGGATAGATCCCGATTCGGAGTTCAGCAACTGGTTGGCCGAAAAACCTCCTGCGTCATTGGACTGTTTCTATTCCAAGGCATCCCAATTCTTGAGAAGGGAGGATGCGAAACAGTCTAGGAAAAAGGATGAAGCAAAGCCCAGTATGGAAGGAATTCAGAGTAATGTTGCTGTTAAACAATCCGAGGAGAGTTCCGAAAAAGTGCAATTGAACATTCAGAATAAACAAAATCAGCAGAAAGGCAATGGTAACCAAAATAGGAACCGGGATCAGAATCGTGGTCCATGTAGGGCTCCTATGTTTGATAACTACACTCCTTTGAATACGTCGCTGGAAAATGTGTATTTACAGACCTGCAATACTATTCAGTATAAAAAACCTGCTTTGGAACAGTCATCGGAGAAACAGATTCAGATAGGGAAGTTTTGCAGATTCCACAAAAGCTACGACCATAACACGAATGAGTGCCGTCACTTGCAGGATCTCATCGAAAAGTTGATAAGAGAGAGAAAGTTGGAGCAGTTTGTACGGGCGCCGCGGTCTGGAGGTGTGGGCCCATCAAATCAGAATCATGTACAAAGTCAAGCAAGATAGGAGGAACCCGCTCGTACTGGCGGGAGGTTAGTGATAAATACTGTTAGTGGTGGTCCTCATCCAGCAGACCGAAGCTAGAAGGAAATGGAGTCGTATGTCAATTCTATTAGGCATGCGAGCTTCGAGTGTTGTAGTAGTTTGGAAGATGGGGATCCGGCCAAGCAACAGAAGATGATGATTGACGATATCATCTTCCGAGACAGAGATGCTGACATAATCGAAGCCCCAACCATCTATCCACTTATCATATCTGCTCAAGTAGGTCCTACTTAGATAAAGAGGACCTTGGTAGATAGTGGAAGTTCTATGAATATATTGTTCAAGCAAGCCTATGACCAAATGAAAATGGAGACTAAAGATTTGAAACCTTGTCAGTACCGTATCCATCGTTTCAATGGGAGTGCGACCATACCCGCTGGAGTGGTGGAATTGCCAGTGGAGTTAGGAATTGGAGAACGCCGGAGAGTTCGAATATTACAATTTGTGGTGTTGGATATAGACTCGCCATATAATGCTTTCTTGGGCCGACCGACCCTAGCTGAGTTCAGAGCTACGATTGCCCCATGGTGTCTGACTCTGAAGTTCCCCACCGATCATGGGGTTGGAGTCGTTCAAGGAAATCAGGCTGCTGGACGAGCCTGTTATGTTGCTGAGCTGCGAGATGCGCAGTAAAGAGAAAAAGAAAAGGGCATAGAGGAATCTCTCCGCGTCTGCTTTGTTGAAAATTGACAATTGATGCCTGGGCCTAGGCCTGGGCACCCCAACCAATTCCAAAGAGATCTTACCCGAGAGATACCAAAAGTGAAGACGAAAGTAAAGATAGTCAAGCTTCTCCGGCCGAACTGACGATCGATGTCCCGATCGATGATAGCGATGATTCTAGAATGATAAAGATTGGATCTCAGCTAAGCCAACTAATGCAAGAGGAATTGGTTGAATTTCTCCGGGAAAAACTTGACGTGTTTGCCCGGACGCATTCTGTCATGTGTGGGATCTGCCGGACATCGCGAGCCACGCATTGAACATTGACCCGCGGCACGTCCCGGTCAAACAAAAAAGGCATGGTATGGATCCAGAGAGATCTGCCGCCCTTAAGGAAGAGGTAGACAAGCTTAAATCGAATGGATTTATTCGAGATGCATTATATCCGGAATGGGTGTCAAATCCTATACTAGTCCGAAAGCCAAATGGGAAATGGAGAACATGCATCGATTACTCCGATCTGAATAAAGCTTGCCTTAAAGACAGTTTTCCACTTCCTCGAATCGATCAGCTCGTAGATTCAACGGCTGGACATGAAATCCTTTCCTTCATGGATGCGTATTCTAGCTATAACCAAATACCCATGCACTTGCCCGACTAGGAGCATACCAGCTTCGTAACCAATATGGGGCTTTACTGCTACAAAGCTATGCCTTTTGGACTCAAGAACGCCGGGGCAACTTATCAACGGTTAGTTAATCGGATGTTTGCTAACCAGATTGGAAAAACCATAGAGGTATATGTGGACGACATGCTAGTCAAGTCATGATTTTCCACTGATCATATCAAAGACCTGGAGTCAATGATTAATATCCTTCGAGAATACAGAATGAAGCTCAATCCGTTGAAATGTCACTTTGGGGTCGCATTAGGAAAATTCCTTGGGTTTATCGTCAACGCTCGGGGAATCGAAGGCAATCCCGAAAAGATCTGGGCGATTAGAAACCTTGAAACTCTAAGAACTATAAAGCAAGTCCAGAGCCTCAACGGGAAAGTAGCCGCACTGAGCAGGTTCATTTCAAAATCCACTGACAAATGCATTCCCTTCTTCGATCTGATCCGAAAAGTGAAATGAAACTTTGAATGGACTACAGAATGTGAGGGCGCATTCCAAGCACTAATTCAACACCTCTCCACACCGCCAATTTTTTCAAAGCCTATTGATCACGAGAAATTATATGTATACTTAGCGGTATCAGAAAACGCAATCAGTGCTGCCCTAATTCGGGAGGAAGACCGAATACAAAAGCCGGTCTACTATATTAGCAAACGACTAACCAAAGCTGAGAGAAATTATCCGAAGCTAGAGAAGTTGGCTTATTATCTTGTTATTGCCTCAAGGAAGCTCCGTCTGTATTTCCAGCTCATCCTATCATCGTTTACACCGACCAGCCGTTACGACAAGTCCTTACGCGGCCTGAGACGTCTGGTAGGTTACTCAAATGGAATATTGAGTTAAGTCAATTTGACATTACTTACACTCCAAGGTGAGCCATTCAAGGACAAGTCCTAGCAGATTTCATAGCTGAATTTACCATCCCAGAGGACTTTCCCGAAACTAGTGAATCTCCTAAGTATATCTGGAAGCTGCATACTGATGGTGCATCAAATGACCGTTGCTCAGGTGCAGAGGTTGTGCTTGAAACTCCTAAAGGTCGATCTATATGCTATGCTTTAAAGTTTGATTTTCACGCGACCAACAATGAAGCTGAGTATGAAGCCTTACTTGCCGGATTGAGACTTGCCAGAGATTTGAAAATCATTGCTGTGGAGATTTATTGTGATTCGCAATTGGTCATGTGTCAAGTTCGGTGGGAATACCAGGCCAAGGACCGAAGACTAGCTGCTTACCTTACTCTGGTTCAGGAAATATTAAATCAATTCGATTATTATGCCATCTACTGCATACCCCGAGAGCGTAATCAAAATGCAGACTCATTAGCAAAGTTAGCCAGCACGGTGAGGCACAACAAATGGGACTCGTCCCCGTAGAGACATTACCTTCCCCGAGCATCAACCGAATGGAGACAGATTAGATATTTGAGGTTGATCACGATAAGGAGTCATGGATGACTCCGTTCAGAGATTATCTCGAGCATGGGATCCTGCTAGAGCGCAGGAGTGAAAAGAGATAGATTCTTCGAAAAGTTTCACGATTCACTATTCAGAATGGAGTTATGTGTAGAAGAGGATACTTTGTTCCTTTACTCCGATGTATCGCTCATGATGAAATCAAATGCGTATTGCGTGATGTGCACGAAGGAGAATGTGGCGATCACACCGGGGGCAATCCCTTGCTAAGAAAGTGCTTCGATATGGATACTATTGGCCGACCGTAAATCACAATGCCTCGGACTACGCTAGAAAATGTGACAAATGCCAGAAGCACGCTCGGATTCCTAGAGCCCCACCTACCGAAATAACTCAGATGGTCAGTCCATGGCCGTTTGCTGTATAGGGCATCGACATTATTGGCTCTCTACCTCTAGCCCAAGGTGGTGCGAAATATGCCATTGAAGCGGTTGATTACTTTACCAAGTGGGCGGAAGCTGAACTCCTTGCTACAATCACAACAAAGTAGGTGATCAACTTTGTAGTGCGCAACATCATCTGCCGATTTGGTCTCCCACATACTATCATCACTGATAACGGGACCCAATTCGACACTGTTGAATTCAAGGATTTCTGTCAACGATTCCACATTCAGAAGAAATTCTCCGCAGTCGCACACCCTCAAGCGAATGAACAAGTCGAAGCTGTTAATAAAGTTATAAAATCTATTCTTAAGAAACGACTGGAAAAGGCCGGGGGCACACTACACCACAAAGGCTAATTAGGCAGTGCTTAGGGCCGTATCGAATACCATTAGGCACAGCCTTAAGCCGTATCAAAATAAAGCGTGTTTAATAATTGGATACGGCCAAGGGCCGTAGCTAATTATAGAAGTAGATACGGCCACGGGTCGTATCTAATTGGTGAAATAGATACGGACGATGGCCGTATCTAATTAGAGAATTAGATACGGTCAAGGGCCGTTTCTAATTGGAGAAATAGATACGTCCACAGGCCGTATCTAATTCTCCAATTAGATATGGCCTCTGGCCGTATCTATTTCTCCAATTAGAAACGGCCCTTGACCGTATCTAATTCGTATACTGAGCACATGAATTAGATACGGCTTTTGACCGTATCCAATTGATGTAATAGATACAGCAATAAGTCGTATCTAATTCACAAAGCTCATGACCATAAATTGCAATACCGTAGATGCAGTATAATACAATAAAAGCAGTATCTAATTGACACAGCTCATAGCCGTGAATTACAACAGCATAGATGCAGTATTATACAATAGAAGCAGTAATAGATACAGCAATAGTTGGATTACAATAGAAGCAGTATTATACAAAATATGGTCAATATTACATAATAGCAGTATTATACAAAATAACTGGAAAAGATGTTGCTCATATATGTTATAATATACAACAAGACAACTGGAACTCTGCAAGATTTTGAAGTATTATACAACAGCACTTTCTCAGCAACAATAAATATAATATGAACTTCCATGTTGCATACACAAGAAAAATGGAACTTTGCAAGATTTTGAAGTATTTCAGATTTTTTTTTGCCTCCTTCAATCTCATATGCATCCAGATCACCAAGCTTACCCCCAGACTCGGACTCTTTCAACTATCTGTAAAAAGGATGGTGTGCTTTAAGGTCATTACTTATAAAGTAGAAAACATGAACAGGTATATGTTTAAGGTCAACAATCCCATGCTACACTGCTACTACTGTATTCAGGTTTCCATATTTATAATTCAGCAAATGCAATTTATGATTCAGCAAATGCAATTGATTTGCAGCGTGTCTTGTTTTCATACACTATGCTATGACCAAAGCAACTCAACAACTAAATGATAAGCACATTACCCTACTTATAACTTCAGTAAGGAAACATGTACTATATCTTTTCAGGCACAACATTGACACGAAATAGAAAACTAGGTTGTATAGAATAGTGAATAACTTGTACAGAATTTTTAACGAATTCTAATGTACTTTTATGACAAATTCAATAAGCAAACACTACCAGTGGTGAGCAGGCTCATGCTAGAATACACTACCAGTACTTAAGTAATATATTTTTTACTCAAAAATGTTTGCATCAATGTATTATTTTTATCGAAATGAATACTTGAACCTCTTCTTATATTTCTAAACTAAACCATCAATTTACTTATGTTTCAGTGTTTAAGTTCGACACAGGGCTATCAAACTTGACTCAGGTGTCTGTAAGTGAGTACCAGAGTTGCACTGCACTTAACTATGTAAGCATATTTAAAAGTTTCTAAAAGATACAGATAAATTTGTGAAGGAGGTGACTAAACATAAAGCTTCTGCAATATGAATTCTTGTTTATTTGAAGCCACTAGAAATGTCTGATTTAGTCCACTGGTGTTTCATATATGCATGCGGAGAGACAACTATCTGAAACCAAACAGTAATCATGAAGGTTGTTTGTTTAAGCTTTTTAGTTTTATTTTATTTTGTTATTATTTTTGTTGTTTTTTAACGGTTTTGGTTATGGATGGTTATAAAATAATTAAATGGCTTATCATTCATCTATAAAATAAATAAAAAAATTACTTGCAATGGCATATTTCATTTGTTCCTTTGGAAACTACTGCTTTCGATCCTTTTTTTACTTGCAAAATACAAATTTTTCCCATCAGTGTTAAAATTTTTGTCCATGGAAGATTCATATAACTACGACTTGGTCATGGTTCAAAGTGCAGTTACAAATCCCTATTGTTAGACGGCCTACAAACTTTATTATCAAGCTAACAGAAACTAACTTGGAGACGCTTTGCCAATGTAAACATGATACTGCAAATTTCAATTTATTATGATGTATAAAAATCAATTTATTTACTATGGCCACTATCAAAAATCTAATTTCTAACGTTGGTATAAGATAAAGAAAATAATCCAGTTTTTGATACGTAAGTAATCAAAATGATCAATTTTTTTCCTTTTTCCTTTTTATTTTTTAATCAGTCTTTTGCAATAAGCAATTAATCCAGCGTTTAATTTGATTAATTTTTTAACCTTTTGTTATTCTCTACTAACATGCATAGTTGGTTTCTGATATGAAAGTTTCTACACAAAAATTGTCGCATCAATTATCTTTATGGAAAAATAAGAACAAACAAAGCAATTAGCAGTGGTTTGATTATGAATTGGAGATGGTGTGGCCGTGGTCAGGACAGTTGGTATGTGAGGTTACTATAATTAATGACAGAGGAAATAATTTGCTTTGCTGTGTTGTATTGGTTCAGGTGGAAGTGTGTAGCTGCAGTAGGTGGGTGTTGAAGCACTTGAGATTAGAGAACTGATGGGTTGTGTATGATGGAATGTTGAATGTGACAGGGAGGAGGATGGTGGAGCAGTTTGGTTATGAAATGGTGAGAGCTTTTGTGTTGTAGCTGAGGAAAAAGGACCGTGGTTTGTAATGATTAACAAGTTGAAGTTGTATGATGCAAGGCAATGGTGGTTGAATGGCAGTTGCCTAAAGCTGCTCGGGTAGATTAGGAAATGTAGTTGTTGTTTGTTATAGGTAGTGAAATTTGATGGTTGTGAAGGGAAGTAATGGTTGAAGGATGAGAGAGGTAGGTATGGTGAAACTGCAATGATACGTAGCAGTTTGTTTCAGATGATAGGTAGCAGTTTGGTAGTGTTTGTGCTGAGGGGTGTGTTGTATAGTAATGGAGTTTGATAGGGTCGAAGAGTTGTATGCTTTGTTTGGTAGCAGTAGAGTAGTGGTGCAGCAGTGTAGTTGAAGTAGCAGTGGGAAGATGTTGGGGTTGTGGTTGAATTGCAGGTGGTTGCACTTGTATTGCAGTGTGATGGTTGGAGGAATTTGGAGTGGGAAGATAAATAATTTTTGGATGAGCTCACATACCTGCTAAAGATATCGAATCATAATCTTCGGATGACACACATACCCACCCACTCCAACATCAACAAAGGTCTTTGTAAATTGATGATTTATTTTGTTGGTTCTCTCATCTGGTAGCAGTATATTGTCCAAAACCAAATTTTCATGTGTGGATGGTACAGATTTCCCATGGATTTTGGACGCTGTAGAATCTCGACATACAATACCTATTGTAATAAAATTTATTGTCTGGATCTATCCAACAAAATAACTGCATCGAAAACAAGTAAGAATAAAAAGAAACTAATAAATGCCTGTTGCTATTATGCCTAGATCAGAGTTGAGGATTTCACATTTTTGATTGTTCACCACATTGGTCGTATCTTGGGATTGAGAAACAATGAATTTAGAAGCATTGAGTTGTGTGTTGCGTTCTCCTTGTTCTATGTTTCCCACCATGTTGATCAGAAGCTCCATTTGCCCAGACAAATTTCCCACCGTACCCTCCAAACTTCCCACCGTACCCTCCAAACTTCCCATCCTCATTTTCAACTCAGCATTGTCTCCACAAACATGTTTCAATCGTTTATGTGCAATAGCAGAAGCCTTAATATTAGTCTTTGGTATGACGGTCCCAACACCGCGGCTCCTACCCCTTGTATCATTTCCCATCACTTGTGATACGATATCTTCATCCACTGTCAATTTTTCTTCATCACTATCGGTGATCTTTTCCTTCAATTTCGTAATTTGATCCTGAGATTGCATAATACTTATATGGACACATAGTGCATAAAAGAAAGAAAATTGCTCATGTTTAACTTTAGGAGCAGAAATAACTTATGAAGTACGAAGAATTGGCATCTGATATGCTACCATCTTTTTTCGTGTGTGTCTTCTCCCATACATGACGACGGTTGATATTTGCAGATGGATTTGCAACGATCTGCAATATATAAAATATGTTAGTTGTGATTTTTACCATTTTTGAAAAAAAAATGAATATAACTTACCATTTCGTGTTCTATTCTAGCGTGACTTTTACGGCCTGTATGGTGAGCATAACTGAGCAATGATCTATTTTTTTTTGGCTAACTCCCTTCTTCCGCTCGCTTCAGGCGTTGCTTCATTTTTTATGAACTCGTTCCAATCTTCTTGAGCAATTGTAGGTGGACAAATTTTCATTCGTTCTTCGTCATTGTCGAAATTGTCATAAAAACTTGCTCTCAAGTTTTTTTTGTGTCTCCTAAAAGCCTCGGACATTCTTTTTAAAAAAATTTCCTTTGAAAGCGGTTCGAGCGCATACATTTTCTGCAAAAAGTAAAATACATAAATAAGTTTATCAATTCTATCAGACTTAAAACGGGTTTCAGAAACCGACTGTAACAGGTAGTGCATATACATTGCAAAATAGAGTGACTGACCATAAATATTTTTTAAATATTGTCAGAAATGAATCAAAGTAAAAACTTACCACCAATTGGTTCCAAACATCATCCTTATATGTACCGGGTACTTTGTTCCAACTTATGTATGATATCGGCACATGAGCTCTTACTAGTTTACCCAGCATAATGGCGATTTTTCCAGCGTTTTCTGAGACTGGAATACCAAATAAGTTTTGACCAACTATTTTTTCTTCTGAACATGATGAATGTGATGATGCTGGATTTTGTGACATAGTTTCCTGCACACGGTTAAATAACCATTATTGATTTGTAATTGTATCACAGATTACAAAAAAAAGAAAAACAAATAATCTACGGTTAAATAACCAAGGAATAGGAATTCAAACGAGAAATGAAGCATTTAACAATTCATCAGTTAACAAATGGTTTTGGTAAGGTCTTCCAATTTTTCATTATCATAAAAAACTGATTGATAAACGGTAGGAAACTCAATGTCATCCACATTTGTAGTCAACCGTTTTGGTGTATGCAAAACCACAGACCAACCGTTATTTTTTAAATCTGTTAAGTAGAACACTTGACTTGCTTCTGATGCAAGAATAAATGGCTCATCATTCACGCTATCTTTGCTCTTCAATTTCCCTAAATTAACCATGATCAAGTTTGAAACAGGATCTATTTTGCAACCATTGATCCTATCCTCGTCCTTTACCCAATCACAATAAAAAACTGTTTGTTTGAAGTCAATGTAATCCAACTCAAGTATCTGCTGAATGACTCCGTAATACGTTGTTTCTGCTTCCTTATAATTTTTATCTTTACCACTCGCTCTAAATTTTGTAATTGCTTTCATGCATACACCGCTAACTTGTGTTACCATACGATTTTCGTACATTTTCGTGGAAAATAAAAAACCATTCACTTGGTACTTAGTATAACTAAGCGCCGTGAACTTCAGCCCATGCACTAGCCGCCAGAGAGTTGGATCAACATCGATGCACTTCAACAACTACATAAAATACAATAAGTAAAACAAAACATGGTCACGAAGGTGTATTGCCAACTTATAAATACGTGAACTACTTAAGATGCTGTAATACCTCGTTGCGTAACCATAGAGTAAAACTTTGAACGACTTCGACAGTTGTACATCTGCCTCGTGATTGAAATCTAGTACTTTTCGCATAGGAGTTATACCTCCTACGGAAAACACATATCAAAACGAATACATAATTGAATTAAAAAATGGAAATTCAAAACAAAGGTGTGAACTTACTTCTTCCATTCATCCAATCCATCATACTTATTAAGGACCCATCTACGCACTTGTTCAAACTACACTTGGGTTAACGTTATATCTTTACCATTATCTAAAGGTATCTCACCAGCAAACTCATCGTCCTCGTCTAAAAACGCTTCGCGGGTATGTTTATGATTGCCATCACCTCTGTTTGGCATATATTCCATGCAGTAAAGGCTAGCTTCTTGTACGATATATCCTTCTGCAATACAACCTTCAATGTATCTTTTGTTGCGCACATATCCTTTATATGTTTTCATCAACCTGTGAATGTGATCAATTATATATTGTACATAATAGCTATTTCTATCGAATAATAATGTACATAACTGAAATTAGTTATTTGCCGTTCAAAGGGATACATCCATCTATATCTGACAGGACCACAAATTAATGCTTCATCGGCTAAATGAACCATAAGATGGATTACTGATATCAAAAAATGCAGGTGGAAAATGTTTTTCAAAAACACACAATGCTTCTACCAAACTAGCCTTTGCTTTTATAAGGTGTTCCCTATTGATCGCCTTTGAGCACAAAATGTTAAAGAATAGACTAATACGATGAATAGCATTTCGCAGATCCTTATGTTGTGGATAAGAATGTTGAAGCAATACCGGAAGCAAATGTTGCATTATGACGTGGTAATCATGTGACTTCATATTTCTTAGTTCGGGAGGATTGATGCTCACATTGTTGTGGAAGTTTGAAGAGAATTTGTTGGGCACTTTCAGGTTTTTCAAAACGGTGCAAAACCGTATCTTTTCTTCTTTGCTCAAAGTGAAAGTTGCCTTTGGTATGATTATTTTATTTGTTTCAGGATCTTCCATCACCCACAACTTTTGTTTTATACCCATGATTTTCAAATCCTTGCGTGCATTGATGCCATCTTTTGACTTATCTTTATGGTCCATAATGGTGCTGATGAGATGCTCTGTGACATTTTTCTCCGTATGCATAACATCAATATTATGGAGAATCATATTTGCTTTCCAATATGGTAAATCAAAAAAGATAGACCTCCTGTACCATGCAGAAACATTGTCAACTTCTTCATAAATTGACTTTTTCCGTTTTCGACTAATTTCTTCTTTGTGTTTACCAACTTTCATTTTGATTTTCGCTACTTTCTTTTCAATTTCAAAACCAGTCAATGTCCGTTTAGGACGTTGAAGTTCTTGTTCGTTGTTGAAATTTGTCTTATCGTATCGAAACTTGTGTTCTTTAGGAAGAAACATTCGATGTCCCATGTAACACACCTTCTTACTTTCAGGAAGATGATAAGAACAAGTGTTTTCCCCACAAACCGGACATGAAAAATAACCATGAGTTGTACATCCCGATAAAGTCCCAAGAGCAGGGTGATCATGGATTGCCCATAACACCCTAGCTCTCATTGTGAATTAGGATTTATTTAATGAATCATATGTAACGACTCCTTCCCATAACTGCTTTAACTCGTCTATCAACGGCTGTAAATAAACATCAATATCCTTCCCTGGTTGTTTTGGCCCAGAAATCAACAATGTTAACATAGAAAACTCTCGTTTCATGCACATAGACGGAGGAAGATTATATGGTACTACAATTACTGGCCAACAACTGTAAGGGTTAGATAGAGAAGCATGTGGATAGAAACCCTCTGTTGCTATTCCAAGTGTGACATTTCGTGGCTCGACAGCAAACGTTTGGTCAAAATAATCCGCGGCTTTCCATTGAGAAGTGTCACATGGATGCCGCATTACGATTGGATCAGACTTGGCACGACCATGCCAGGTCATCGCATTTGCTATCCATGGTACAGTATACAATCTCTTCAATCTAGAAATTAAAGGAAAATGTCTTAATGTCTTTCGAGGTACTTTGATGCCTTTTCTTACTTCGTTGAACGATGTCATATATCTTGGTTCGTTGCAATTTGTACACGAAACTCTATTCGCATCATCTTTCCAGTATAATATGCAATCATTGATGCATGTATCATAAGTTTTGTAATTCATCCCAACTTGCTTAATTAACTTCTTCACGTCGGAGTACTTTGTCGGCAGCGTGTTACCTTCGGGGAGTAACTCCTTTATTAGTTCGAGGAGTGCAGTCACACCATTATTTGAAAAGCCATATTGGGTCTTCAAGCTATTCAGTTTCACAATGGCATACAGCTTCGTCAACCCTTTTGAACATGAAGGATACAGTGGCTCTTTTGCGCTACCAAAAAGTGATTTATACTTCTTACTTTCATTGGCCTACCAATTGCCATCAACCGTAGACGGCTCTCCAACATTAGCATGATCAGACAATGGATTTTCAGGTTGAAAATGATGAAATCTATCTGCATCATTGACTAGATCTTCCATCATAATATGTTCAGACTCGTCGGTACTTGTGGCATGACTAACTGGTTGTTGTTTTTCCTTCTCTACCCTTTTTTCCCCATGAAAATACCATACGGTATATGATTGGATAAAACCCCATCTAAGCAAATGAAAATGAATGTCATCTAATTTGATCGTCTTCATATTTTTGCACCGAGTGCAAGGGCATAAATACACTCCTTTCTTACCAACATTTTCATCAACAAAACTAATAAACTTCTTCACCCCGTCTATATAGTATGTAGATCTTTGATCAGATTCATTTATCCACCTTTTGTCTATACTAAAAGACATATTGCCCTCCTATATCGTATATATTAGAACATTAGATGTAAATATAATATATATATGAGTGTATATATATACCAGATTTTCAATTCACATGGAGACGTAGAGGTATTGCTACTCACATTAAAAATACATACTTTAATTAAAAATCCATACTTTAATACTGTCGTAAATTTATAGTACATATTTTACATTACATATAAAATACATACTTTCTAAGGGTATTTTAGTCTTTAAAATTTTATTTATTTTAGGAGGACTACTAAGTAATGATCTGTATTGAAATAGAATTTACCGATTTTAATGGAGTTCTAGACATGAACGAGAAAAAAGGACGTACTCTAAAAGTCCCAAGTTTGATTAGTGGCAGAATCATTGCATCTGGATTAGTGGCAGAATCTACGTGGTAAAATTACTTTACATTTATTGCAATATTACTTGTCTATTTAGTATTTACTACAACTTGTTATGTCCTTTTCCTCTCTATTTTTTTTCTTTCTTTCATCTTCTCCTTCTCCTTCTCCTTCTCTCTCAATCTTTTTTTTCCTATTCCTTTTATTCCCTTGACATTACAAGTATTTGTGAAATAGTAACAAAATTACAATATTCAGGTTCTTATGTTATTATAAGTTTTCTTATATTTTATTTGTACTTGTTTCTAACAAAAAATAAATGAAATTTATACATTATGTTCATGCATTTTCGACAAATTAAGAGATGAGCATGTAAGTTAGCTATGTATTGATCCTTCCATAAGGTGGTGCTTAACAATGTTTGACAACATATCAGGAGAGAAAAGCATGTTGTTATCTTTAATGGTTTACAATGTTTTAGTGGAAATAATTTTGTTCCTAATTAAAACAATATTATCTCAAAAAAATTATTTTTAAACGAGTGGTAATAATATGTTAACCTCATAGCTAAATCTCATATTCTTAGCTTCAATATTTGAACCGTTGCTATCTTAATGTTCACGGTATCGTTTTTTAGAAGTATATAAAGGTCTTCCAATTGTATTTAAATCATAATTGAATGCTTAGAAGAATCCGAGTTTCAAATTATGAATTTGCACAGATTCAAGCAAATTTTTACCCTCAAAGTATATAGCATGTTCCAAATTATTTGTATAAACATCGATATTCCAAAAAATAGTTTAAACCATGGAAATATAAACAAATAGTGTTACTTGCCATTTAAAATTATTTTGGAGATTTCTCAATGCAGACTCACTGTGGGCTAGATGGATGAGATTTAAATATCTCAAAAATAATAATTTAAATAACTCACTGTATGTCTTCTTTGGGTGCTTCGCATTATGCATGAACGTAACCTTTAAATGCTCGCATGAAGTTTGGAATACTAATGAATAGAAGCTGTAAACATTGTACACTGTAAATGTACCGACCTGTTCGAATCAATGTATTATCAACAAATATTGTAGCAAGTACTTTTTGTTTGGTTTAGGTCAGCAATATCATTGTTTCAAAATGATTTTGGAGCATGGAATACAGACGAAGCTTTAGATAGTTGTATTCTTAGTTTGTAACCCAAATTTTAGTGGAAAAAACTTTCTAGTTTTGTTTTGGATTTCAGTCAATCGCTGTTCATGTTTGGTATCCAAAATTATTGACAATCCATGCCATAACGATTTCTTGAAATAAGTCCCTTACAGAACATATATTGCATATTCGTTCATCATATGCTAAAGGGTGGAATAGCAATTGGAGAAAACCGTCTGCCCTGTAGAACCCACGGCTGCATGTCAACGTGGAACAGTGATTGGGTAATGAAGTGTTTATTCCTAATCCTACCATATGATAACAAACCATGATTTATTGTTGTCAGGTTGAGTCAAAAAAGAATTGTGGCAAGCAAAAGATTGGGCAATGAAAAAAATGAAAAAAGAAGAGGAAGTAGTAATGTATACCAGGGTCCACTTGCGAATACCAAGTTCTCATATGTTTACCATTTCATGCTTTTATTCAACTTCCACTGTGCGTGCTTAATATAGTTTATTTCTGGGTGTTTATATATGTTGTAACACAACCATGCATAGATTGTTGTTTGTTTTTTACTCAACTTTATTTAATGGTGCACGTTTGATTGATTCAATTTTTTAATTATTACCATTCCATTTCGAAATAATTACATGTTGTGAACTAAGTGAAGCCATGCCTGATTTGTTTTTCCAGACTAATTAATCAAAAACTGTACAACATCTACTAAATACATCAAAATACGGATTATGTGGTTAAAGATTATATCAGTTTATATATTGCGTTGTAGTAAACTAAACATATCTTGTACGCATTACTAATCTAAATTTATAATAACATTTTTTATTTATAAAGACAATGGATGGATACTTTTTGCGTGTTCAGTATTTTGATAATAGGTATTATATTCAGATTTCACAGAATAATTTATGAATGTACTTAAACATGGTTGATACTTACTCAATAATCGTTGTTTATATTTTAAATAGCATTTAAAGTAACTACCAATTATCTATAATGGTAGAACCGGATTATGATTGAATTATTGCACATATCAACTACATATCTGTTTAACTTTAAATTTCTATAAATTGCAAAATAAATACAAATAAAAACCATCTCAGTATCAACAATAAAAATTTAAATCCCAAACAAATGAACCAAGTACAGTTGGTTTACAATATAATTTTGTAGTTGGTGATGTAATACAGGCTACAACAACTTTGAACAGCAAGAGTCGTACCAACATAGGCCATTCAGTAAGTGAATTGACTCGTTAACCAATGGTTACTGAGCCCAAATTTGGGCTCACAACCGACTTTGACTCCTTAACGCATGGTTAGTGAGTCCAAATTTGGGCTCACAACACGCTTTAACGACCCTCTCAGTTAGTAAGTTACTCAGTAGTAATAAAGTTGTCATGGTTATCCGATATTATTAATGGTAGATTAACGGTAGATCACTTGGTGCGCAATGGTAACTAATGTTATCGGTGTCTATTTATCCTGCGCTGTTAACGTTGTCCACCAAGTTATCTGACATTAATATTTCTAGATAAACTTATGGTTGTGATTTTACAGTGTAATGCACGTAGATCATGAACTCAACGACTGTGATTTAACCCAGTTTTATCCAACATTACAAATATCGGATAACACGACTATTGATGCTATTGAAATTGTCTTGAAGCAATAAAAATTCAATTCCAAATGGCAAACACCAAGCTGTTTCCAAAAAATTTGCCATTACAACGGCGCTATTTTGTAGCACCGGAGTAATGTCTATGCATTACCCCTCTCCTGATACTTGGCTTGCGCCATTAACAATAATTTTATCCACTTATACAACAATGTCAAAACCATATACAATGTCAGAACCATATACAATATTCTAGAAAATTCACCATTATAACTCAAGATTCATGGTGGATTAAGTCAAAAATTAACACTTTATTCTCAGTGTTTATCAGCTTACACTTACTGCAGCCCACATTTTTGCTTGCCGACCAAACATGTACGAAAATGGGTTTTAAAGCTGGCTGTTTATACCATAAACAACTTAACAAGTTTCCATTTCCAACTACTACGCATACAGAATTTAAATTAAAAATTATAATGTTAAAACAAATATTATATTATGTATAGGGTTTTATAGAGAGTATCTCAAAAACCCAAGAGCATTCCAGGTTAATACCACTCAATTCTTTATCAACTAGCCAATGATACAATTCAAACAACTAAAAGCATAAAAATTTCAGTATCTTTTTCTGCTAACCTTCTTTTATATATTGTAATTTGATTGATGAGTATTCCCAATCGATAATCACAAATCGCATTACCAAAATCATAGTATAAACTGAAAGAATTTGATGTTTACCTCGACACCCTTGAACCGCGAACCAATTCACGCGAACCCACCCAAATCCAAATTGAACATCCACGCCCAAAATTCGTTTCCTCCAATCCTCTGAACCAACCGCAGACGAAGCTTAAATCCCCTAAATATATTCACGAATTCTTGTTTTGGAGGTTGCGTACAGTGGAATTCATTGAAGGGTGAAATAGAACGGTGGTCTCGATGAAAGGAACGGTGAAAATGAAAGCGCTGGAAATAAAAAAAAAAGAGGGAGGGTGTGTGTTTTGGGGAAAATTTTCCCACGAAAAGAGGCATGGATTTTAATACGGCTACAAGCCGTATCAAATGTTAATACGGCTTACAGCTGTAATAATTTATATAGATACGGCTATAAGCCGTATTAAAATTTGATACGGCTTATAGCCGTATCAAATGTGCTGCCTAAGGCAGCGCCAAAATCCTATCTATGATGTAGTGGCAAGTGGGTCGATGAACTTCCTATAGCTTTATGGGCTTATCGAACAACCCACAAGTCCACGACCAACCACACTCCGTTTTCTCTTTCTTATGGTTCAGAAGCTGTTATTCCAGTCAAACTAGAAGTGCCTTCTCATCGTGTGACATACTATGATCCGAAGACAAATTCTATATTACTTGCCGAATCTTTGGATTTATTGGATGAGAAGTGCGAAGAGGCTGATTTGAGGGCAGCCGCATACCGAAGTCGAGTCGCCCGATTATACAATACCAAGGTCCGACCCCGAACCTTTGAACTCGGCGATCTCTTCCTTAAGAGAATTTACCCGGTCCCTTCGCATATGAGGCAAAGCTAGGAAGGGCCGTATGTTATTGAACGAAAGCTCAGAGATGGCACATTCAAATTATCGACCGTTGACGGTCTCACTCTTCCGAGAGCCTAGAACAGCGAAAGTCTTCGTCGCTACTACACATGACAGGCTCTGTTTATTTATTCAGTCTATTTTACATTTGCAATTTGTTTCTGCATTTCAAAATTTGAATTTGTAATAAGGCAACCGATTTTTCCGTATTTTCTTATTTCAGCAATAAAATGCAATCTCTTCGAGCCAGAGCTGTGAGTTATTGAATGCGTCATACAACTATCACTATGCACGGGGAGCTAAATTCCACCCGACGGTGGAATTTATTCAAATAGGGAGTGACTATGATACGACCGGTTACTCGCTAAGTGAAACCCGAGCTCAGGGGCAAGTCATCACACTGAAGTCAAAAAAGGATTGATACATGACAGTCCTTTAACTAACTCCAGATCCCCAAAGTGCGAACTGGAGTATAAACTTACAAATACGGTCTCAAAGAGGGTGGATCCATCCACCTAATGACTTCACCCGTATCTTGACCAAGTTTGAGGAGGATGGATCCGTCCATCTAACGACCTTGCTTGTTAACTCGGGGTGGATGCGAACCGACCATCCACGATCCTGATAGATTCGTCGTTCCCGAAGTGCGAACGAAATCCTAGAGCCTGAGCAGATGTGTCTGACCATCTGTCGGCCAACTCCAGGTTCCCAGAGCGCGAACTGGAGTATAAACATCAACTAACTCCGGATTCCAAGAATGTGAACTGGAGTGTCAATATAAACACCAACTCCAAATTCCCAGAGTGTGAATTGGAGTATAAACATTAACTCTGCATCCCCGAAGAGTGGATTGAAGTTTGAGCACAAACCAGATTGGAATCGATTGTCCGTCAAACAACTCTGAGCCCCCGGAGCGTGGTCAGAGTGTAAATGTAATCGGGTGTGATTGACCACTCGCGAATCCATCTAAAGTCCCCAGAGTGTGGACATGGTTACAAACATTAAACGGGTGTGACTGACCACCCGTGAAAATGACTTAAGTCCCCGGAGCGTGGACATATCCTTGAAACTTAAGCAGGCGTGACCGACCGCCGATGTACGAATACAAATCCCTGGAGTGTGGATGCAATCGTCGATAAATGGGCGAGTGTGATTTGACTACTCGAATTTCCTTGTTTCAACATCAATTCAACGATGTTAAGCTCGATGTGTTTAAGGCGAAGCACAATTGCCACCTGACCTTTACAATTCGTCCCTGAAACTGGAGGCAGAATTTAAGTGCCAATCACCGACTGAGACAGTGCAGCATCAGAGTCCAGCTTAATGCT
Source organism: Allium fistulosum (assembly GCA_030737815.1). Lineage (NCBI taxonomy): Eukaryota > Viridiplantae > Streptophyta > Magnoliopsida > Asparagales > Amaryllidaceae > Allium > Allium fistulosum. The sequence continues at coordinate 912,920,717 of CM060907.1, read as the reverse complement.
CAATCATAACTCGTAGTCATGGTTTCATGGCTTAATGAATGAACTCGGAACCAATCCAAAAGTCGAAACTCAATAAGTGTACTGGACTGGAGTTCAAATGCTGAAACATTTAAGCAAATAAACGAAAATTGAGTTGAAGACAAAATGGAATTTCATTTCAACTATTTGTGGAAGAAAATTAAATACAAGTTTATCCCAAAAATCCTACGCAGGGGCCGAACCTGCATCTATACACGGCCTACAAGACCTAAAGAAATTCCTATCAACTCAAAAATGGGTCGAGGAGACATATATACTCTTTCTTCTTTTTCGGTTTTCTCTTTGGTGTGGACCCGCTGGAGCTGTCGCTTGGTTTTCTCTTTGAGCCCTTGCCTTTCGGCGGCTGATCTTCTATCGGGGTCATTATATCAACTTCCTCCTCCGAACTCAAATGTATTAGGACGCTTCCTAAGGGCGGAGTCGGAGGGACAGGATCAATAGAAGGAGGTGAGATAGGCACACTCGTCTCAACGACCTTTCCTCCCGGAGATATCATCCGCAAAGGGGCTGGACCAGGTCCAGCCGTTCCACCGCCAAAACCGCTGCCCCGTGCGGCTGCCTCCATCTCAGTGTTGATTTTAACTAGGATTTACTCCTCATGAAGTATTTGCGCATCGCCGGGGACTCCCGCAGTTGGGACCGAAGAACTTGTCATTGGTACGCTTCCACCCATAACGAACGGTAAATCTGCAAAGGGGTCACTGTGATGACCGAGAAGTTCCTCCATCATTTGCTCATCAAAGATAAGTGTGCTTCCCTATGCTCCATCAGTTGTTGCCGTGGTTGTTGTGGTGGTCGCTACTGTTATAATGGCCTCCTGCACATGATGTGATTCTTTAGTTGCAGGAGGCACGATCGATGTTGCTCCGATCACTGGATAAGAGTAAAGGAAGGACTGTTAGTAATTATTTCAAGTAACACTTCCGATTTCAGATAAGCATGGAGAATGTTTAGAGTACCTTCCTCAGTTTGAATCGCGGGTGGCGAACGGCCTTAGAGACTTACTCGCGAGCTAGAGACAACTGCGGTTGATCCAGGTTATAGGCAGGAACGGGCTGAGGATCAACCGCAGGTGTGGGTCAGGCTGAGTCGACAAGAGAGTTTCAGAACTTATACCATGACGCTCGACACCAGAGCCTTCTCCAACTTTCGAACGCTGAGCACCAGGCTTCTCCTTTTCATATAAGATCATTGCATCATGGAGAACTTTCCGTTCGTCTTCGCTCAACGCCCGATTCTCGAGCTTGAATTCATCGATCGGTTCAGCTTGAGGAGCAGCCTTTTCATATCCTACCAATCGGCCCCAAGCATTGAACATATGTGTTGGATAGTTGTCGAGCCAGGCCAGGTTTCTGTGCTTCAAAACATTGGCATTGTAAGTAATAAGAAGATCCTCGATATCTGCCTCTAGCCTGGCTTCGGCCATTTTAACTTCCTCCTCAACCTTAGCCTCGGCCTCCCGAACTTTAAGTACGGCCGCATCCTTCTCATCCCGAAACACCACCGCTTGTTCGCACGCCTCCTAGACTGCTTTATTTTCATCATCCTTTTCCTTGATGATTTCAGAAAATTTGGCTTTAAGCTCGTTGAGTTCTTTCAGAGCAGCATCCCTTTCAGCGGTAACTGTGGTGTTTCAGTGGCCCATCTCCTCCACCAAAGCGAAATGCATTTGTCGCATTCTCTCTATAGATTGAGTTGCCTCGTCAGCTTTTCTGATGGCCTCCATTTCAGATTTCCGGGAGGATTCAGCTTCTGCATTGAGCACTTGGATGATGCGATCTTTTTGGGCAAGGTCGGACTCTAGCTTCTCAATTACCTTCGCTCGCTCAAAGGCCACTGCCGACACCTTATCCACGGCTTTCATCCACTCCTTGTATTGGGTATAAATATCGTGGATATAGTCATGCATTGTTTGTTCAGCCTTAGATGAAATTTTCTTTAAGCGAGGAGGGAAGATAAAGTCGTCGAAGCAAATGTTCGGGAAATCTTTTCTTAACCGGGCAATTCTGATAGCCCTTCCCCAGTGGGCTCAGTGATGGCTTGTTCAACAACAGTGGGAGGTTTGGCCTCAGTCCTACGACGCTGAGACTCAAACCTTGGAGCATGAGAAGATGGTTTTTGGCATAGAGGCTCTGGGGGATGTGAGATGTGAATAGATGGTTGTGTAGGGAGTCGGGGAGGTGGAGAACGCGATCGGGATCGATATGTTGAGACTTGGTTTTGATTCATGACACGAAGCTATCACTACGACATACATATTTGATGACTGCTACGACAAAAAGAGAATATATACTACAAGGAGACAAGACTTCAAAACTGGTGCATCAATTATATTATTTTGTTTTTGAGTCTTAGGTCAATATTGTTAAAATCTCTCCTCGATTACGTATACGTTAGCTTATATATTTTATACATATATAAGCATACAATTAATTATAAAAATGTTTTAAAGTTATAGAAATTAATATATCTATGTAAACTGTGCTTACTGCACAAATTTAATCAGGTCAGTCGACTGACCCAGATAACCAGTCGACTGACACTGGGAATTTTGTGCAGCATGCACAGATACATAGATATACAAATTTAAATTTAAATAATTACTTTGAATATTCAGTCAACTGACCCAGAGACTCGGTTGACTGAATTTCTATAACAGCCACTTTTCGAAAAGACACGACTTTTGTGAACAGTTGCGAACCTCTAACGAAAAGATTCGGACGCAACACTTCAATCGAAACTATTCACCAACAGTCGCTGCTTTCTAACCTTTATAAATACAAACTCCATTTTGATTCCAAATTACGGAATTACAATCAAATTTTCTTATCTCTCTCATCTAACTCTCTGAAATCTATTTGCTATTATACTTTCAATTATTCTGCATTAAAGCAATACTAAACCTTTCTATTCTTCATATACTTCAAATATATATATTTATACTCGAGGAGAAGATTATAGGAAGGGTGTACTACAAGTGACAAATCCGTGTTATTAAGAACACACAAAGTCAAAACTATTTTTGTATTTGTCGAAGTCCTGTTATGCTGCTCGGGCATGTGAAGTCCTCTTCGGCTGCTGAGGCGAAATCCTATTCCGCTGCTCAGGTCCTTGTTCGGCTGCTCAAGGGTTGTATAGACCTGTTCCTCTGGGTTAAGTGAGGGTTATTGTTTTAGTGAAATTCTAGAAGGAGTCTAGGACTGGACGTAGGACGGTGCTCCGAACCAGTATAAAAATCTCTGGTGTCATTTTTACTATACTGCTTTTATATTCTGCACTATTTACCGTATAGCTATCATCACTACACTCTGTATTATCATATATCCATATTACACGATCCATAGCTCACTTTCATTTGGTATCAAAGCAAGGTCATCATATAACCGTAACACAGTTAATCTGATAATCTAATAATATGGACACTAGCACTAGCACTAGCACTAGCATTAACACTAGCTTCATTGAAGGACAATCCACTACACGTCCACCACTATTTAATGGCATGAATTATAATTATTGGGCCACACGAATGAGAATATATATGCAAGCAAATGGTTTTGATTCATGGAATATTACTCAGAAAGAATACACTATTCCTACCGAGGAGTATTCTACTTGGTCAAATACATAAAAACTAGATGCCACAGCTAATGCAAAAGCCATGAATATGTTGTTTTGTGCCTTAGATAAAAATGAGTTTAACCATGTTAGCATGTGTAATATTGCATATGAAATATGGCATACACTCAAGGTTACACACGAAGGAACCAACAAGGTCAAACAAAGCAAAATATCCATGCTCAAAAGTCAGTTTCAAAACTTTAGAATGAAAGAAAATGAATCTATAAATGATATGTATTCAAGATTTCAGGATATCTACCATTCATTAGTAGGACTAGGAGAAAAATATTCAGAATTTGATATTGTATCCAAAATTCTTAACTCTTTAATGGATGAATGGGAAAGAAAAGTTCTCGCAATTGAAGAAGCAAACGATATTTCCCAAATAACTCCGGAAGAGTTAATAGGAAATCTAATGTCCTATGAAGTGAATTTGCAGGCTAAACGAATTCAAGCTCAAGATAAAAAGAATATAGCATTCCATGCAGAACAAGAAGAATCAGATTCAGACAAAGACGACCTAGCCTTTATTGCCAAAAATTTCAAGAAATTCTTGAAATATAGAAAAGGAAACAGACATAATGGCAAGAGAAGCTCAAACAGCAATAAACCACCGTCTTCATCAGTATTGGAGTGCTTTAACTGTCAATAAAAGGGGCATATACAGAAGGATTGTCCGGATCAAAAGAAAGAATATCGCAATAAAAGGAAGGACAAGTTCATAAGGAAAGCTTTCTCAGTTACATGGGATGATTCAGACTCCTCTTCTTCATCAGAAAGCGAGAGTAACAACGATAATGAACAAGCCAATGTATGCTTTATGGCCAAATATAATGAGGTTAGTGATTTAACTTTCGATGATATGATATAAATAAATTCTGAATTATTAGATACTTTAAAAAGTCTCAAAAGAAAATATAAAGAGGCTGTAGAAAATCAGAACAAGGCAGAATTCGAAAGAGATATGCTTAAAAACGAGAAGAAAATATTGGAAGAAGAGCTTGAGAAAACTCAAGAATCACTTTCAAATGTTAATTCTCAACTTATATTATTTAGTCAAGAAATTGAAACTCAAAAAGAAAAGAATGATGGTCTTGTTTCTGAAAATCATGTTTTAAAAACTAATATTAAAATGGTTGAACTAGAAAATTCAAGTCTAAAGACCAAACTAGAAGGAATCACTAAAAACGTTTCAAATTTTAATAAAGGAAGAGACATTTATCTAGACTTATTGAGAATTCACAACCTGTTAACAATAAAAATGGTTTAGGATAAAATAAAACTAATCGTAGAAATAGCACTAGATACGCTTTTATGTATAATAAAAATGTTAGTGCTACTACTAAATTTCGAGTAAAGTCGAAATCAAATTTTCATAGAAATTCAAACACTGTTATGACCAATAATGTTTATAATTTCTGTAACAACCCTAGATTTTGCATATATTTTATTTTGACTTTATTTTATTTTGAAGTTATTTTAAATTTGTTTTATTTCAAATATTTCATTTTATATATAAATGTTGATTATTAAGTGATTTATAGTTCAAACTAGTATAATTTGAATACTTTACTGAAAAATGAATTTCTTGTCAAACTGTTCAAACTTTGACTTTTAAACTTCAAATTTAAATTATTTAAAATCTTAAATTTTATCTTTTATTATGAAAATAGATGTAATAACTTGAACATTGCTTTTCGTTTCATTGAAAACGGACTTAAATTGTTAAAGTTATGTACATTTCAATTTTGAGTATAAATGGTTTTATTTTGCAATATCGTCTATTTTAATCATATAAATTTTATTTTTATTTTTATATTTTGTTTTAATATGTGTTAATATGTTATTTTATGTATATTTTTGTCTTTTAATATTTTAAAATGATAATAGAAATTTTCCAAAATTTACTGTATTTATTTTCCATTTTTAAAGGCTGTTTTCTAATTTTCTGCTATTTTCTTCATTAAAATTATATATAAATTAAATTTTATATATTTACTTTGTGAATGCATTTTTATTTTATGTTATTATCTTTGTTTAAAAATATATTACAAGCTCATATGAATTTTCTAAAATTTATTCTATTCAATTTCAAATTTTCTAGACTAGTTTACTATTTTTAGCTATTTTCTTAATTTAACTTTATATAATTGATAAATATTTATATAAATTATTATATTTTGATAAAATTTCGAAATTTTATCTAGGATTATTATTATTTCCAGAAATATAAAGTTATATAATTAAAATAAAGAAATATGAAAGGTTTTAAACTATTGAAACTCCTAAGTCTTTTCCTCTTCCGCCTTTTCATTTCCTAACTCTTGCATTCAGTTGCTTAGCCGACCATATCTTTTTGTTATTGCTGTGACTTCCTTCTCATTTCACGTGAGAAAACATCTCACCATCCTAAAAAAAAAAAAAAAACTCACGGCTATCTTCTTCTAATAAAAAAAATGGCTTCTTTCTTTTCACATCTTTCTCCTCTTCTTCATTGTTTTAGCCTCCTCTTCCTACCTTGTTTGCTCAGCCACTAGCCTCTCCACCCTTCAACTCCACTCACCATCACCATCTACTACAGCAAACACTCCCTTTCCTCTGACCAAGACAGGCCATGACCTTCCACTTGAAGCCATCACCACAAAAACTTACACAAAACTCCTTAAAACATTGCCTAGACCACACATATCATCACCTACCCTCCATATCTTGCTTTGGCCACCCCCTTAGCCACCACCACTACTTGCTACATGACCTTTGGCTGCTGCTGCACCATCACCCTCCACTGTCCAGACCTGTACCATGCATGGCCGAGCCAAGAAATGACCAAGTCGAGCCTTGTTGTGACCAAAACTTCACCTATTTGCCTTGTCCATTGATATTCTTCATGTTGCATCTCCTACCCTTCACATCACTTCATGTTGCCATGCTTAGGTGTGCTAAACCTGACCTATATGATGCTAACCTGAGCCCAAACACATCATGGCTGAGCACTTGATTCCCTATGGTCAAGCATTTGAATGGTAAAGGCAAAGTCTTGTCTTTATTGCTTTGTATTTCAATTTGTTCGATATTGTTTTGGTTAATATTCACATGTGTATATTGTCTTGTTTTGGGGTTGTTTACAAGATGATATCTTGGCTATTTCTCTCCACTCAAATCAAAGGTCGTGCCTTCTGGATCCGTTGTGTCATTCTAATTGATATCTCCAGCATAAAAAGGTGAGTTATTCTCACCAGACAATATGTACCTATATAACTAGTAAATTGACATCTTGTGAATCTGTAGAAATATATTATCATGTTATACTTGACTATGTTATGATCATATGATGTTTATACACCTGTTATATCGTATGTTACTGTTATTTAATGTTATTCTGTCATTTATATCAGTTATCACCATTGCAAGTTCCCTGTAGACTAGAATCACTATGGGTTGAAATGATACATACCCGAACGGACTTTAGAATAGGGAAAAATCGTTATGGGCTGAAATGATAAGCCTGAATGGTTTTTATTTAATTTATTTTAACTTGGGATTACGGGTTTGAAATGATAGAACCCGGATTTTTCTTTTTAAACTACGGATTGAAATGATACATATCCGTATCACTTGACCTAGGCTAGAAAACTATATACATGCCCGTGGTTATTTTATAAAGTGTTTTGGATATTTTTAAGTATTTTTAAAAATATAAATTTATGAAATTTGATTTAAATAGATTTTGAAATGTTTTAAAATAAAGAAATTATGATTTTTCTATGAGTTAAAAATGTAATTAATGAATGGTTAAATTGGATTATTGAAATATAACTTAAGTTTGGAATTTGGAATTTTAGTTAAAAATGATATTTAAGTTATATAAATAAAAATGAAAATTTAATTATATTTGGAAAATGGTAAAATATGATAATTTGATTAAATTTGAATTTAAGTGATTTATTAAAGTATTATTGATTTTTCTATGAATTTAAGTGGTTAAATAAATGAATGTTTAAAAGTGATCTTTTAAAATATAACTTGACTAGGAAATGTGAAATTTGGTTTTAATTAAAGGTTTAAGTTAATTAAATGAAATTGGAAATTTAGTTAAATTGTGAAATGGTAATTTAAATTTGAAGTGTTAAGTTTATTTGTTGAAATGCGAAGAATTGGACACTTTTACACTAAAATTTATTAAGTAAATTGTGGAAAATTGGATTTGATTATAAGAAATTTATTGTGAAAAGATATATGTTAAATGATATGTAAATGAACATTTTAAATGTTAAAATATGATTTTAAAAATGTTTATGTGTTTTAAATTAAAGTTATTTAATTGTTGGAAATACACTAACACCTGAAATTAACTTTTAATAGCATTCAGAAATGCTATAGATTCTGTTTTGAACTAAAATTATGTAAAAAGGAGCTATTACAGCATTTCTGGAATGCTGTAGTTGCTGTAGTTGAACTTATAGGCTAATATTGAACTCAGGCCTATTATAGCATTCTCTGGAAATGCTATAATGGTCTGCAGTCTATGTTGAAATCAAATTTAACCCTTGTTTTGAAATCTGAACTACCGCAGCACTTCTGAAATGCTGTTTTTTCTGTTTTGAACTATAATTCAACTAAAACTGAGTTTTAACAGCATTTTTAAGTGCTGTCTTTGCTGAATTAAAAATGTTTTCAAATATAACTTATAGCAGTTGTTTTTAAATGCTGTGAAATGCTGAAATTTTAATAATTAGGGTTTTTGACTTAGTAAACGAACTCAGAATGGTTTGAAACTTTGGAAATTAAATACTTGATTTGAAAATATAATAATTACACTTTTAAAAGGTTTAAATGAGTTATTTTGATTGGAATATAAACTATTTAAAGGTGATTTGAAATGATAGTAAATGAACGATATCTTTGAATTTAAAAGGTATTTAAAGTTGAATATTTGGATTTGAACTGATAGGATATTTTATTTTATTAAAATGATTTGAAATGAAGTTTTGTAAGGATATGATATTTTATTTTATTAAAATGATTTGAAATGAAGTTTTGTAAGGATATGATATTTTATTATATTAAAATGATTTGAAATGAAGTTTTGAAATGATATGAAAATTTAAATATATGGAAATGGTTTGGAATTGATTTAATCTTTATTTTGATAAAGACATGGTTTGAAATGATATTTTATTTTGAAGTAAAGTATTGTTTTTAAAAGTTATAACCACGGGTTATAATAACGATTGGTTGGCAAAGAGACCGGGATCAGATATGGACATACTCTCTGTCGATACCGAAAACCACTTTGACAACCGTGTACGCGGTGGAGATTCCAGAATGAAGTAGGATGGTGGCGACGTTCTTAAGGTATGTTACGTAGACCCAACTCCCGTGAGTTGGCATAAGGTGGCTAAAACAGGAGCGATCTCGGACCAGTGAGGTAGCACCTCTTCTCGGACACATTTCTTCGATATTATACTCTTACTTGTGATTGATTAGATGGCCATCCTCCGATTTGGGAGTGTTGTTCGAGGTGGACGGTAGTGGCTGCTATCCGCTCCATCAGTCCGTGTGCGTAATTGGTATATCTACCCTGGCATTGCCTTGTGTGCCGTGTGACCGTGTCACCTACCATATTGAACCCACTACGATTATGATTTTAAGATCCGACCGCGTTAAGGTTCTCCATCCCCTTAACGCTATTTTCTATATGATTATACTTTACTGATTAGACACTACTGTATATAGAGTATATTACTATATAGTAAATAGTTTAACGGACCCTTAGAGGATGGGCGGTCCCAAGCATCTTCTAAGTTACTTGTACCCTTATTACAGTTCGCTTGAGTTGGTTTACATTATATAAGTATATATTGTCCTGACTCGAGTGTTTTGTGTTTTGCTTTACGCTCGGGTCAGCCTGAGTTATTCACGGATTTGGATTTCCACTCTCTTGGAGATTTGAATCGCTGGAGATTATCTGCTTGTCATGCCCTATCTATTCAATTCTGTTGTTCTACTCAGCTTGTACTTGGTTATTATATTGAGACTTTTGTTGTATTCTATTTCTTCTGTTATATCTCATGTAACTCTGATATATTTATATAGTAGCTTCATGAACTACTATTTCTTTTACTTCCGCTGCATTATTTTACTCTGTGTCTGTGATCTATGATTATATTTATTTACTGTATATTCTGAGATTTGCCAAATTTTATTTACGACGCGGTATTTTGAGCAATTCAACTCCGGCATGAGTGTCTGCCTATACACTTATAATGGATGCCAATGGTTGAAAATATCGGGTCGTTAAAGTTGGTATCAGAGCTTTGGCTTTGAGGCAAAACTTAGAATGTATGGTAAATTTATTTACAGAATCACTTTCGTTCGAGTTTGAATCTCTTCCTTTTGATTCGATTTCCTTTGAATTTTGGAACGTTTCCTGCGGTTCCAAAATCCATTATTGTTCCTCACTATTCATCTTCTTTTGATTCTGGAGTATCTCATAACTCCACTTCGAATGATCTTTGTAGTGAATTGGCGGTCTCGCCAATATTCTAATTTTCTTGTAAAGGGGTGAAACTCCTTTACAATAGCATCGATTCACCAAAGATTTTATATCCTCGGTTTAGATGCTAGTATCGCTTACTATCCCAAACTCTATCTCTTGAGGTCGAATGTAGATTTACCCTAGAAATCCACATCGATCTTATTCTTTAAGTCACGATTGACCCGGTTAAGGTTGCCCGTGATTTATATAAGCTTATCCATCTTCCTATTCTGCTATTTAATCATCTCATCCTTGTTCCAACTTATTTTCAAATCAGAATTTCATTTGATTTGAGTTTACCAAATTTGAATCTCTATCCTTCTTTGAAAATCAATTCCTGTATAGTGTATTTGTAAACTAATATTTAAAATTAAAATGTTTAAATATTGTGTTGTTTGAGTTGTTGATGTTGAATTGGGTTTCCGATCGATTCGTCTGATCAACGCTATCGATAGGATTTCTAAAACACTTTGACAGAACAAACGGACACAATATTATTTTAAAATTTGGTTAATGAAATAAATTTTGAGATATAAGTAAATTTATGGAACTTATCATTTATAGTTCTATAAATGAATTTATAAATAGTTGTTTATAAATTTATTTGGGAACTGAAATGAATTTAAAACAAGAAATTTAAGAATTTAATTTCCGATGGATTTCAAACCTTGTGTTTAAAGTTGTAAAAGGATATATTATTTAAAGTATTTCTAAGTAGAAATATGTTTCTAAAGGATTTTAAAGTTTAAAATTTTAGTGCTCTTCTCTTTGTCGCTGGAAAATAATTTCGGTGATGACTGCAGCATCATCCACATTCATTTTCGAGTTTTGAACTAAAGAGACCGTTCTGTAGTCTTACTACAACTTTGTTTTGAAAGATTTAATTTATTTGAATTTCTAAATATGATTTGATTTATAATATATATAGATATATGATTTAAATTGATTTGACATATTATGTACACATATTTATTTATCTCTAACTGGTTAAAAGGAAATCGGAAATTAATTCTTACATTTTTTTTTCTTCTTAAAGAATAATTTCAATTATAAAAAGAAAAATAAAAAATTTGGATAAATGATTCAAACTTGAGATAATTGAATTGGAAAGTTTTACTTGTATAACACACAATTTCATTCCAATATAACTTACCAAAATTACACAGAAGTTGAATATGAAATTGGATAATATACAATATAGAAAGGAGTTTTATAAATAAAATTGGAGTGGTTATAATAAATGTTATACACTTAAATTTTAGTTATAAAAGATTAATAGAGGTAAATAGTGAAAAAGGGATTTAAAGAGATTTTATTTAAATAACTTAATAATCAAATTTGATTTAATATGGAACCTTAAGTCTAACCTAGGAATTTTAATAAAAGTTATTTCCTGAAATGAATATGTTGTATAATAAATAATGTATCTTTGAATAGATAAAATAAAATACATTTGAATTGGACATTTTGTAATAAAGTTTATTTAACTTGAAATCATAGTTTAATTGATGTCTAAATGAATAAATGTGTAAAGAAATTTGATTGTTATATTTGCTATGATAAATATTTTATTTATGAAATAGATATGTCTTGAAAAATGAATAATTATGATTTAAATAGTTAAAATGTATTTTAACATCACAAAAATTTGATAATTGAGAATTTGGTTTCCAAATGGAATTTTAAATGTAACTTACTAAAGGAATATCTATTTATGAAATGGGTATTTTAAAATAAAGTGTTAGGTCATGTGTTAAATTAAGAGTTAAGTAAAATAGTGAACTTTTGACTTAATAAACGAAGTATAGTTTAAATTGGATATTCCATTCATAAAGGTTTGTTTTAATAAGTCATAAGTTAAATGATTTCCAAATAAATATTTCTGAAATTAAACTGATTTGAAATATTAATATATCTACTGTAGCATTTTATAAGTGCTGCTGTTTTGAAAATACAATGTTTTGGAAATTTTTATAATTGAATAAACTTAGAAAATGTTACAACTTTAAAATGAATATTATTTGACCTTGAATTATAATGGTTTAAATAAAGATTATTTTTAAAAAGATGTTATGATTTTCTAAGTATTATGTTTTTTTAAGAATAACATTTCCAAAGTGTTATGATTTTAGTAGTATGATTTCCAAATGATAAACATCCCTAAATTGTTATGATTTCAAAGCATTATGGTTTCAAATTTATTATCTTATTTTGTTTTTTCAAACTATCTTTTGGTTGTCCTTATTTCTCTTATCTTGTTACAGAATGGGAAGGCTATTGCTTATACCAGTCTGTTTAGAAATCTTTCTATAATCTTTGATAATCTTTGTTACTCATCTGGATCTGAACACTGTTTTTCCATTCATAGACCGTCGGTCAAGTGAAAAGGGTGATTCAGACTCTAGAGGATCTTTTTCATGTTTGTGTTCTTGATTTGATCACCTCCATCTTGTTAAACTTACCTATAACAACAGTTATCAGGTGTAATTTAAATCTCCTTGTCATCTTATTTTAATCTTATTTCACTCTATCTTTTCTATGCTTTCCCGTACCTCATTCCTTTTCGGGGACGAAAAGTTTTGAGTGGGGGAGAGTGTAACAACCCTAGATTTTGCATATATTTTATTTTGACTTTATTTTATTATGAAGTTATTTTAAATTTGTTTTATTTCAAATATTTCATTTTGTATATAAATGTTGATTATTAAGTGATTTATAGTTCAAACTAGTATAATTTGAATACTTTACTGAAAAATGAATTTCTTGTCAAACTGTTCAAACTTTGACTTTTAAACTTCAAATTTAAATTATTTAAAATCTTAAATTTTATCTTTTATTATGAAAATATATGTAATAACTTGAACACTGCTTTTCATTTCATTGAAAACGGACTTAAATTGTGAAAGTTATGTACATTTCAATTTTGAGTATAATTGGTTTTATTTTGCAATATCGTCTATTTTAATCATATAAATTTTATTTTTATTTTTATATTTTGTTTTAATATGTTTTAATATGTTATTTTATGTATATTTTTGTCTTTTAATATTTTAAAATGATAATAGAATTTTTCCAAAATTTACTGTATTTATTTTCCATTTTTAAAGGCTGTTTTCTAATTTTCTGCTATTTTCTTCATTAAAATTATATATAAATTAAATTTTATATATTTACTTTGTGAATGCATTTTTATTTTATGTTATTATCTTTGTTTAAAAATATATTACAAGCTCATATGAATTTTCTAAAATTTATTCTATTCAATTTCAAATTTTCTAGACTAGTTTACTATTTTTAGCTATTTTCTTAATTTAACTTTATATAATTGATAAATATTTATATAAATTATTATATTTGGGATTTTATCTGGGATTATTATTATTTCCAGAAATATAAAGTTATATAATTAAAATAAAGAAATATGAAAGGTTTTAAACTATTGAAACTCCTAAGTCTTTTCCTCTTCCGCCTTTTCATTTCCTAACTCTTGCATTCAGTTGCTTAGCCGACCATATCTTTTTGTTATTGCTGTGACTTCCTTCTCATTTCACGTGAGAAAACATCTCACCATCCTCAAAAAAAAAAACTCACGGCTATCTTCTTCTAATAAAAAAATAAAATGGCTTCTTTCTTTTCACATCTTTCTCCTCTTCTTCATTGTTTTAGCCTCCTCTTCCTACCTTGTTTGCTCGGCCACTAGCCTCTCCACCCTTCAACTCCACTCACCATCACCATCTACTACAGAAAACACTCCCTTCCCTCTGACCAAGACAGGCCATGACCTTCCACTTGAATCCATCACCACAAAAACTTACACAAAACTCCTTAAAACATTGCCTAGACCACACATATCATCACCTACCCTCCATATCTTGCTTTGGCCACCCCCTTAGCCACCACCACCACTTGCTACATGACCTTTGGCTGCTACTGCACCATCACCCTCCACTGTCTAGACCTGTACCATGCATGGCCGAGCAAAGAAATGACCAAGTCGAGCCTTGTTGTGACCAAAACTTCACCTATTTGCCTTGTCCATTGATATTCTTCATGTTGCATCTCCTACCCTTCACATCACTTCATGTTGCCATGCTTAGGTGTGCTAAACCTGACCTATATGATTCTAACCTGAGCCCAAACACATCATGGCTGAGCACTTGATTCCCTATGGTCAAGCATTTGAATGGTAAAGGCAAAGTCTTGTCTTTATTGCTTTGTATTTCAATTTGTTCGATATTGTTTTGGTTAATATTCACATGTGTATATTGTCTTGTTTTGGGGTTGTTTACAAGATGATATTTTGGCTATTTCTCTCCACTCAAATCAAAGGTCGTGCCTTCTGGATCCGTTGTGTCATTCTAATTGATATCTCCAGCATAAAAAGGTGAGTTATTCTCACCAGACAATATGTACCTATATAACTAGTAAATTGACACCCTATGAATCTGTAGAAATATATTATCATGTTATACTTGACTATGTTATGATCATATGATGTTTATACACCTGTTATATTGTATGTTACTGTTATTTAATGTTATTCTGTTATTTATATCAGTTATCACCATTGCAAGTTCCCTGTAGACTAGAATCACTATGGGTTGAAATGATACATACCCGAACGGACTTTAGAATAGGGAAAAATCGTTATGGGCTAAAATGATAGGCCTGAATGGTTTTTATTTAATTTATTTTAACTTGGGATTGCGGGTTTGAAATGATAGAACCCGGATTTTTCTTTTTAAACTACGGATTGAAATGATACATATCCGTATCACTTGACCTAGGCTAGAAAACTATATACAGGCCCGTGGTTATTTTATAAAGTGTTTTGGATATTTTTAAGTATTTTAAAAATATAAATTTATGAAATTTGATTTAAATAGATTTTGAAATGTTTTAAAATAAAGAAATTATGATTTTTCTATGAGTTAAAAATGTAATTAATGAATGGTTAAATTGGATTATTGAAATATAACTTAAGTTTGGAATTTGGAATTTTGGTTAAAAATGATATTTAAGTTATATAAATAAAAATGAAAATTTAATTATATTTGGAAAATGGTAAAATATGATAATTTGATTAAATTTGAATTTAAGTGATTTATTAAAGTATTATTGATTTTTCTATGAATTTAAGTGGTTAAATGAATGAATGTTTAAAAGTGATCTTTTAAAATATAACTTGACTAGGAAATGTGAAATTTGGTTTTAATTAAAGATTTAAGTTAATTAAATGAAATTGGAAATTTAGTTAATTTGTGAAATGGTAATTTAAATTTGAAATGTTAAGTTTATTTGTTGAAATGTGAAGAATTGGACACTTTTACACTAAAATTTATTAAGTAAATTGTTGAAAATTGGATTTGATTATAAGAAATTTATTGTGAAAAGATACATGTTAAATGATATGTAAATGAACATTTTAAATGTTAAAATATGATTTTAAAAATGTTTATGTGTTTTAAATTAAAGTTATTTAATTGCTGGAAATACACTAACACCTGAAATTAACTTTTAATAGCATTCAGAAATTCTATAGATTCTGTTTTGAACTAAAATTGTGTAAAAAGGAGCTATTACAGCATTTCTGGAATGCTGTAGTTGCTGTAGTTGAACTTATAGGCTAATATTGAACTCAGGCCTATTATAGCATTCTCTGGAAATGCTATAATGGTCTGCAGTCTATGTTGAAATCAAATTTAACCCTTGTTTTGAAATCTGAACTACCGCAACACTTCTGAAATGCTGTCTTTTCTGTTTTGAACTATAATTCAACTAAAACTGAGTTTTAACAGCAGTTTTAAGTGCTGTCTTTGCTGAATTAAAAATGTTTTCAAATATAACTTATAGCAGTTGTTTTTAAATGCTGTGAAATGCTGAAATTTTAATAATTAGGGTTTTTGACTTAGTAAACGAACTCAGAATGGTTTGAAACTTTGGAAATTGAATACTTGATTTGAAAATATAATAATTACACTTTTAATAGGTTTAAATGAATTAGTTTGATTGGAATATAAACTATTTAAAGGTGATTTGAAATGATAGTAAATGAACGATATCTTTGAATTTAAAAGGTATTTAAAGTTGAATATTTGGATTTGAACTGATAGGATATTTTATTTTATTAAAATGATTTGAAATGAAGTTTTGTAAGGATATGATATTTTATTTTATTAAAATGATTTGAAATGAAGTTTTGTAAGGATATGATATTTTATTATATTAAAATGATTTGAAATGAAGTTTTGAAATGATATGAAAATTTAAATATATGGAAATGGTTTGGAATTGATTTAATCTTTATTTTGATAAAGACATGGTTTGAAATGATATTTTATTTTGAAGTAAAGTATTGTTTTTAAAAGTTATAACCACGGGTTATAATAACGATTGGTTGGCAAAGAGACCGGGATCGGATATGGACATACTCTCTGTCGATACCGAAAACCACTTTGACAACCGTGTACGCGGTGGAGATTCCAGAATGAAGTAGGATGGTGGCGACGTTCTTAAGGTATGTTACATGGACCCAACTCCCGTGAGTTGGCATAAGGTGGCTAAAACAGGAGCGATCTCGGACCAGTGAGGTAGCACCTCTTCTCGGACACATTTCTTCGATATTATACTCTTACTTGTGATTGATTAGATGGCCATCCTCCGATTTGGGAGTGTTGTTCGAGGTGGACGGTAGTGGCTGCTATCCGCTCCATCAGTCCGTGTGCGTAATTGGTATATCTACCCTGGCATTGCCTTGTGTGCCGTGTCACCTACCATATTGAACCCACTACGATTATGATTTTAAGATCCGACCGCGTTAAGGTTCTCCATCCCCTTAACGCTATTTTCTATATGATTATACTTTACTGATTAGACACTATTGTATATAGCGTATATTACTATATAGTAAATAGTTTAACGGACCCTTAGAGGATGGGCGGTCCCAAGCATCTTCTAAGTTACTTGTACCCTTATTACAGTTCGCTTGAGTTGGTTTACATTATATAAGTATATATTGTCCTGACTCGAGTGTTTTGTGTTTTGATTTACGCTCGGGTCAGCCTGAGTTATTCACAGATTTGGATTTCCACTCTCTTGGAGATTTGAATCGCTGGAGATTATCTGCTTGTCATGCCCTATCTATTTCAATTCCGTTGTTTTACTCAGCTTGTACTTGGTTATTATATTGAGACTTTTGTTGTATTCTATTTCTTCTGTTATATCTCATGTAACTATGATATATTTATATAGTAGCTTCATGAACTACTATTTCTTTTACTTCCGCTGCATTATTTACTCTGTATCTGTGATCTGTGATTATATTTATTTACTATATATTCTGAGATTTGCCAAATTTTATTTACGACGCGGTATTTTGAGCAATTCAACTCCGGCATGAGTGTCTGCCTATACACTTATAATGGATGCCAATGGTTGAAAATATCGGGTCGTTACAATTTCTCTAGATGTACAAAATCATTGACGGGAAATATGAATAAAAATTATCTAAGTATTTGGGTTCCTGTTAACTGGAAAAATAGAGAAAAATACATTGATGATTATTTTGATATGGTAGTTAATAATAAAAATTATATTTTTAAAGGTTAAACCACACCCAATGGGTATGGTTTCCTAAAAATTAGGAAATTATAAGAACCTTGGGTATCACATGCTTTAAATGTTAAATTTTTTGATACCTTACATTATAAGTAGTAGTTAATTTGTTGTTCTATGTTAACACTTATGTAGAATATAATTTATGTCATCATATAAACTCTCCTTTTTGTTGATGACAAGGGGGAGAAAGATATTGCTCTAACACTATTTGCAGGAATAAACGATGCAAGCACAGATTAAGGGGTAAGCGTATAATAGAGTAAGTTGTTGCTTCTCTTATGTTATAAAAACATTAGTCTTTTATTTCAAAACATTTTGGCTTGTACTTAATAGCCAATGTTTTCATATTATTTCAAAACTCTTGTTTGTAATATTGTAATGTATGAATGTTCGTTTCTTTTTGAATATCTATGATTACATCGTACTATTGTTCATGCTCTTTATTTCTTTTTGTCGATGACAAAGGGGGAGAAATATTATTGCTAACAAAAAGAATGTAGGATATAGAGCGTCAACGATTCAGGGGGAGTAAGTATTTATGTTATTATGTTATATATATACAGTCGAAATCTATATCTGTTTATAGGTTGTCATCAATCAAAAAGGGGGAGAATGTTGAGACTTGGTTTTGATTCATGACACGAAGCTATCACTACGACATACAGATTTGATGACTTCTACGACAAAAAGAGAATATATACTACAAGGAGACAAGACTTCAAAACTGGTGCATCAATTATATTGTTTTGTTTTTGAGTCTTAGGTCAATATTGTTAAAATCTCTCCTCGATTACGTATACATTAGCTTATATATTTTATACATATATAAGAATACAATTAATTATAATTTTTTTTAAAGTTATAGAAATTAATATATCTATGTAAACTGTGCTTACTGCACGAATTTAATCAGGTCAGTTGACTGACCCAGATAACCAGTTGACTGACACTGGGAATTTTGTGCAGCAGGCACAGATACATAGATACACAAATTTAAATTTAAATAATTACTTTGAATATTCAGTCGACTGACCCAGAGGCTCAGTTGACTGAATTTCTATAACAGCCACTTTTCGAAAAGACACGACTTTTGTGAACAGTTGCGAACCTCTAACGAAAAGATCCGGACGCAACACTTCGATCGAAACTCTTCACCAACAGTCGCTGCTTTCTAACCTTTATAAATACAAACTCCATTTTGATTCCAAATTACGGAATTACAATCAAATTTTCTTATCTCTCTGATCTAACTCTCTGAAATCTATTTGCTATTATACTTTCAATTATTCTGCATTAAAGCAATACTAAACCTTTCTATTCTTCATATACTTCAAATATATATATTTATACTCGAGGAGAAGATTATAGGAAAGGTGTACTACAAGTGACAAATCCGTGTTATTAAGAACACACAAAGTCAAAACTATTTTTGTATTTGTTGAAGTCCTGTTCTGCTGCTCAGGCGTGTGAAGTCCTCTTCGGCTGCTGAGGCGAAATCCTGTTCCGCTGCTCAGGTCCTTGTTCAGCTGCTCAAGGGTTGTATAGACCTGTTCCTTCGGGTTAAGTGAGGGTTATTGTTTTAGTGAAATTACAGAAGGAGTCTGGGACTGGATGTAGGACGGTGCTCCGAACCAGTATAAAAATCTCTGGTGTCATTTTTACTATACTGCTTTTATATTCCGCACTATTTACCGTATAGCTATCATCATTACACTCTGTATTATCATATATCCATATTACACGATCCATAGCTCACTTTCACGATATCTCTTTTCTCTGTCTCTATCTCTATCCCTCTCATAACGTTCTTGGCTGGAATAACCGCGATCGCGGTTTCTATCGTCCTCCCTCCGACGGAACTCATAGTACGAACTCGATGATTGGCATGCCAAACGGAGACTTCCGAGCATAGAATCTCGCCTATTCATTGTATCTGTAAAGTAAAAGAAGAACGGAGTTAGTGAATTCTCGAAGTAGGCAACTTAAGGCTGGAAACTGTGTAGTGGCATGAAGTGTATATGTGTGTGCAACCCCCCGACCAACCGGTAATGTCGGCCGCACTGATGGGTAGAGACTCGCTTAAATCTAGAGCACTTTGAAGCCCCTCCAATCCGGTGTCGTGTTGAAGTGACACATAGTCCGTAATCGGAATATCAGCAAGTCCTTCAAAAGGATTCTCTACTTGCGAGGGAGGAACCTACAAAATTCTAATGCCGGAGGCTGGCAGGGACACAACTACAGATTTCCATCTTGAAGATTTATGTAACAACCCAGGGTTTTATAGCAGTTGAATATCGTCAAATGACAATTTAATTCATTTAGAAATTGCAATTGAAGTTTTTAAAAATTGGAGTTGAAATTCTTTTATAAATTGTTAAAAGGAATTGTGGGCTTTGAAATTGAATTGGCCCAAGTATTTTCTTTAGTTGCCGTGATAAGTGATAACCCGGTTTCCCTTTTATTTTAGATTGCATTCTCTCGACCCGTTCCCCATTTCAATTTGTATAACCCTAAATCAAAACAATGAAAAAATGATGACAACCGTTTCCTCTTTAGCGAAAACTAGGGTTTCGTTTAGATTTTCGCTCGTCTTCGAGAGTGCCGACTTCAATTAGATCAGTCGAGAGATGATCCTTGTTGCTTGCTCCTCCGATCAAGCGTGCTCTTCACTTCGAACAAGGTGAGTGTTCATCACTCACATATAATTCATACGAAAGTCTGGATTTCGTTTATCTGAGTTCAATCCCCTCCATTGAGTTAGTATCTATAATTGTTTAAAATATAAACTGATTCGTGTGGGCTATTGATTTGTATAGATATTTGAGATTGTTATCTGTCTTTTTCAATTCATGTGGGTTTGAACTGCGACTTGGTTCGCGTACTTGATTCTGTGACACCATGGTTTCGAATTTGAGTGTTCGATGCCTATCTTATGTTATTCGATTTTTGTTAGTATTGATGAATTTTGACTTGATAAAACGTGATTTCCACGTTGTTGAGACTTTCCTATTTTACTCTTTGTATTTTTGGGAATTACTTTTGAGTCACGGCTTTGATTCTTGAACGTTCGTTCTTTTTGATTCTCACTGCATTAAAACTTTCCTATTTCTAAATTTTTCCTCTGACAAATTCAAATATACGAATTTGATTTTTTTTCTTTATTTGTGAATTCTACAACTTGCTTCTCTGATCATTGTTACTGCTGTGATAGGTTTAAACCAAGATCTTGATTGCAGTTACACTTTATTGCCTTGACTTGTCGTGATATTCACTGTTATACTTGTTCATTCTGTAGTTGATGACATATTTGAATATACCTATTTATTTACTGTACATATCACCTGACTTTGATCATCTCTGCACTGTTGAATTTCGTTCATCCCTGACCTGTTTGGCTTCACTGCATAGCACATTCTCTTTTGTATAATTTTGTTCCTCCCTGTAGCAGCTTTGTGCATTCCTCTGGTCATTTGTATTCATCTCTATGGTATACTCGAATTGACCTTAATATTACATTTGGTTAGTGTACTTGGGTCAGTGGCATTGATATCTTTAGTTTGATCGACAGTTGCTGTTCATTGTTGTATACTTGCATGTACGTTGTCATTCTGTCTAGAGTAGGTTCTGCATTCTGTAATCTTGAATCTCTTGACTTTGTTTGTTACTATCTGTTTCATTGATTTGCTCCACACTTGATCACTTGAGTTTACCTGCCTGTTCATGGTGATGTTGTAGTATTTCACTTGAGTTCTTCATATATGCTTTGTGGTTGTTGTTGAGCTACTGCTGTTCAATTTTGGTTTGTCTGATGCATGTCTAGTCTGCATACATAAACTTTGATGCTATATGGATGATCTTCATGTATGCTCATCTGCATTCTTGAACTGTCATTGTTTCACTTGTTCATATGCATGAATCTGGTCTTTGATCCCTTGATGCTGTAACCTGTTCAATACATTTGTTCTCTTGTATATATGTAGTTCACTGGTTCAGTTGCTTTCTTTCTGGAGCTTGTTGACATTTGATCATGTATTCAATATGCATCCATTCCAGTAGCCATTCTGGTCTGTGGTATTTGTTGAGTCTTCACTTTGCAATTTATGACGCTTGTGTGCAACTGCCTTGCCTTTTCTCCTTCCCTCTGAACCCTGAAAACTGTCAGAAGGCCCGGCCACGGGTTCGTCATTCGTAGGCATGTGTTCTTCATCACCCTCCTTAGTTATTACGACCCCGGGCGCTTTAGGCTTCACCCGCTTGGTCGGAACTGCCCTAAGCACTCCTTCAAGTCTTATGCTTTGTTTTCGTTCGATCAGCCCAACGATCCTCAAGTTTCTGTCTGTTAGCACCGAGTCAAAATCTCTCATTTCATTTGGCACTTCCTGAAGATTTCACACTATTTCTTTGAAGTGAGCACCTTCGGGTCGTGGAATTGCAGCTATAAAGGAAATACGATATTAGTTTCAACATCAACTATGACTATCTCGTTAACTACTGGAACAAGTGCAGCACTTACGTCTGGCTAACCATCGACTAGCAAACCCTGGGGGGGCATCGAACATAGAACCACTCAGTTTTGAAGTAACTCAATCTGTTCAAGGCACCAGTCACAACTTGGCAGTTCCTGACCTCCTCTAAGAACGTGAAAGAAGGGCTATCTCCCCGACTCTTAACATTAAAAAGGTATATGATTTCGATCGGTGTCGGGGGTCGGAAAAGATGCTCCATGAATACAATGAATAGAATGTTCAGCAACGCGTATCCATTAGGATGTAATTGTGAGGGGGCAATTTCGAAAAAAGCCAAGACTTCCTGAATGTACTGGTTGAATGAGGGAAGTGTTCCAGCAATGCACGAATGTCAATTGAAAGCAGTAAACCCTTTCGGGGGAGCATGCGGTCTATCGTTTGGTCTCGGTAATAAGACATCATTTAAGGACAAACCATGTCTTAGGCATATCCGCCCCAACGTATCTTCGGAAACATTGGACGACATTGAACCTTGCGGATTCCTGATGAACCTAGCCCCCGGCAATTCGTTAGGAGCTGGAATTATAACTTCGGCCGCAATGACCGGTACCTCTATGACTAAGGGAGATGAACTCTGAAGCTCATACTGTTGTGAACTTGAGGATTCCATAGCTAATCAACTTATCAAAAACCATCATTAGATGATAATAAGCCCGTGTGTTCCCCAATGTGAAGTGCATGAATGTGTTGTGTAGTGTAGTGCTACATATTACTTGAGAAATTTTACAGAGTTTGAAGAAATATTCGAACGACAAGACCTAAAATTTCAACCAGAACGACCGTCATCACTGACCGTCACAACCATGCCATCCAGGCTTTGGAGATCGATCTAAGATGAGATTCATTAAAAATTGTCAAGTTACGGTTCCATCGACGAGCTTCGAATGACAATCAAATATGCAGTGGAATGGTTAAGTCAAATTATGTAAGGCAGAAACTCGTCGGAGTCATATGTTCAAATATACAAGGAGGCCTCGAGTTCGTTAAAATTCGGATCAATCACCAAAACTCCAATTCGTATTGGTCGAAAAAGGCAGTTCGTATCCATTAAATGTGTGAGTTTGTGTCAATTGAAAAAAGTGTGTTTGTATCGATCCTCTAACAAGCAATTCGTATCGATAAGGTATGCTCGATTTTGTATCGATTATATGCACCCCCTTCGTATCGATCGATAGGTCCGAGCCTTCGTGTCGATCATTTTGAATCAATATGAAACCTTACCATCGATCGATACGAAGATACTCCACCTGATCGATACGAAAGCTAACAACCTAGATCGATTCGAACGCTCCTAATCCAGATCGATACGACTCATCCTCCCTTCTTCACCGATACTAAACGAAGGCCAGACAACCCTTCCATGAGCTCCTTCGTGTCCTTAAAATCCTTTTCTTCTCCAACTCCATCCTAGCCTCGTCCCTTCCACCCTCGACCTCGCTTCGGCCATCCACGGCCACCACACCACCAGAGTCGATCGTGGAATCGGCAGAGATGGCCAAAGATTCTAAGTCTCATTATTTTAACACAAGATTCATTATCTAATTACCTAAGTTTTACAAATGATTAGAAGGATTCGAGGATTAATTCAATTCGAAGGCAAAGGTGGCTTGAATTTCCTTCAGCTGGGAGCGATACGAATGCAGGAGAATGAGAAAGTGGAAAAATCTACTAAGTACCAGGCCTTATATACTGTAGAAATGACCATTCTTCTCCCAGTGGTCTTAACCGGTTGAAAGCAGTTTTTCTTCCCATCGGTACGAAGTGATGTGTTCGAATCCATCCGCCATCGATCCAAAACTCAGCCATTCGTGTCCATGTGCCATCCATCCAGAGCAATGCTTGGTCGCATCCATCAGAGAATCGACACGAAGCGCAAAGAAAAGACCAATTGGACTATTCGAATCCATTTGAAATGCATCGATACGAACTGCTCAATTCATATCCATCAACGTATAGCCCACAAAGACTCGTATCCATCGATACGACGACAACTTTTCGACCTTTTACATCGACCCAGGAGAGGATCAATACGAAGGAACATTCCAAAACAACCATCAAGCGTTGTTACGAGTCGAATTTCACATTGATTCAGGAGAGGGTCAATATGGAATTTGATAACAAATAAAACTAAAAAAATGACAACGACTCGTGAACGTGTAAACGTTAACGAGAGTCAGGCTAACGTACATTTATGTATAATGGACTAACATCCAATTTTTAAAATTCACAGGGAGCGAATGCTCAACTAATGACAATCACAACGACGAACAACAATTTGCTATCGTTCAATACTCGGTTACAACAGTGAATGGTACAACAATTGGCAGCCAACAATTGATATTACTGAAGAATCAATCAAAGGTTACATCTTTCGACGAAAAGACAACAGCCATTCAGACAAGTCATATGGAAATGTTCAGAATGAAGATTGCAACTTTTCAAAGCACGTCATGTTCTCACAAGAGGTACTTTAGGGGGCAAAATGTTATCCCACCTTTTGGCAAGTCCGTGACACCAAGAACTTAACCGGAAACCGAGGACATTTCATCCCGAAGATCGGTTATATGTAGGCTCACTATGAATATCGACGAATTTTGTCCAAGTCCGGATCAAGCTACAATCAACATGACACGACATGCAAAGCTATGGAAGCCAACGTTCCAAATTTCAAGTCAATCCGAGTCCGTATGCTCAAGATATGATCGATGCAAGCCAAGGAAATTGATTCGTTCGTATCCATCACATCGCTCTCTTCGCATCGGTTCCGCTTTCATCCATCTAAAACTGCACTCTTCGTATCCATCGACTGAAAGGCTTTGTTCGCATCCATCAAGCTTCATCTGTTCGTATACATCAGTTAGCCGTTGTTCGTATCCATCAATGAACATTGCTTCGCATCCATCAGTTATCTGTTGTTCATAGCCATCACGTACACTCAACTTTGTATCCATCAATTGGAGTCAATTCGTATCGATCCCAATTGCATAGATCATATCGATCGATCAATGATTGATACGAGTAAAACATCAAACGAACGATATGAAAATGACCCTCAGCTATCGATACGAAATGGCCCCAGCTATCGATACGAAGTGACCTATGAGGATCGATACAAACAGAGCAAGGAAAATCGATACGAGCAGAACAGCTGCGATCGATGCGAACAATGCTCAACTGGATCGATACGAACAGGATATGTTCCTATGAAAACTCAATCACTCGGCATGAAAAGTGGATCGATCCGAGGAATTAGCGCCACGTCAACTTGTAAGCATGTGCCCAAAAAAGATACGAACAGATCGATGCGAACGATATCGATACGAATTCAACAACCTAGAGAAAACACAAGTTTGTATCGATCATAACTCACAAGCTACAAGTCCAAATGCTATCAAATTTTCACAGAAGCTTGCGTACATCCTCAGCAACACTCACAATCGATCCCGACTCAATTGGATGAGGTTTTGATCGATACGAAGCTCGTTCGTATCGATCCTAGATCGTGTGCAAATCACATTGGATCGATCGCGTGGACGCACTCATGTGCAAGAAGAGGTCTCCCGAGATCTGAGCGAGATATTTGCAGCCTACGCCTATAAATAGCAGCCCATGACCTATAGAAAAGGGACCTTTAGGCTCTTTGACGTCCAGACTCTGCCGAAACCATTGTTGCACTCAAAAATCACTGTTGCACTCGAAATTTACTGTTGTAATCCGTTGTAACCAGCAAGCAAAAGTTAATAAAAGTCAATCATTTCATAGTGGACGTAGGCAACACGCCGAACCACTCTAAATCTCTGCGTTCTTTTGCTGTTTTTTTTATTATTTTTTGGAGTGTTTGTTAGATAATCCTCTTTTTACATTTACTTTCTTCATTTTATCTCTTCAAATACTTCGGAAGAGTGTTGTGCCCAATTTTGGTACAAACAATGGCCAATATATTTTGTCTTGGCTAAACATAACTATATATCTCAAGATAACTTTACTTATCTTTAGCCAAGCATATCTCGTCCAATATATGGATATCGGTGCTTCGGATGCCTTTCTTTAGGCATCCATCTTCAATCTCGCCTATATTACAGTGTTGATCAGAACACAGACCATCTTTGCTATCTTTGGCCGAGCGCATCTCGCTAGGCCATAAGCGCAGTTGTGTCTACAAAAGTTCAAATTATAAATCGATTCTTATCTTCGAGAATCAATGTTTTAGATGCCTATCTCTGGGCATCCATTCTTGATCATACTTGTGTCTGGGTATCGATCGAGAGGATTCATCGACCATCATTGCTTTTCTTTAACCAAATGCATCTTGTTAGGTCATAAGCATAGTCGTTTCTGCAAAAAGAATACAATGCTACATCGATTGCTATCTCCGAGATCCAATGACTTAGATGCTTATCTTCAGGCATCGATCCTTGACCTAGCCAATCTTCGAGCATTGGTCAAAGATCAGATGTGAAAGGACAGTCATTCAATCGACCCTAGCACGATTATATTCCTTTATCCCGATCATGGGTTAGAGGAGTTCATCAATACCTATCTTTGGGTACCTAGACATCTGGTTTTCAAAATACAAAATGCCCTATTCTATCGCTGATCACGTGGCTCAAAGTCGAACTTTTAAGAACATGTTCCGCTGATTCAAAAAACCAACTTTATTTATGAACAAAGAAAATGGCAAGTCCTACCTTATTACATCTCATTTCATCAATCAAGACATTTTATTGTAAAAAATAAATGAATCTAAGTGAAATAATGTCATAGATGCTTACTATTCCATGCTCGTGGAATTGGGATTCCATCAATAGTCGATATCTTGAAAGTTCCATCTTCAAGCTTCTATTCAATCGCGTAGGGACCTTCCCAATTCAGACCAAGTTCCCCCGTACCAAAAAGGACCCATTTTAGAACGAGGTCGCTCACCTCAAAGGTACGATTTCTGACCTTGACGTTGAAATGTCTTGCTACTCTTTTCTTGTGAGCAGCAACCCTCAGTTTAGCATCTTCTTGCTTCTTGTCAACCAAGTCGAGGGACTCAATCAAGAGTTTCTCATTCATATTGGGATCATAGTGCTTTATTCAGTGAGAAGAGACTTTTAGTTCTATCAAAATCCTGTCCTCAACTCTGTAGGCTAAAGAGAATAGAGTTTTCCCAGTCGCAGACTTGTAGGTTGTCCTATAAGTCTACAAAGCTAGTGGTAGCTCATCAATCCAGTTGCCATTGGCTTTCATCAGTCGCTTCTTTATGATAGATTTGATAATCTTATTCACTGCCTCCATCTATCCATTTGATTGCTAGTGTGCTATTGCCGAAAGCTCTTCTCAATTCGGTACTGACTACAGAAGTCTTTGAATTTTACGCTCTCGAATTAAGTTCCGTTATCGATGATTATTTTCTATAGAACTCTAAATCGACATATGATATTCTTCGCCAAAAAGTTGATCACTTTCTTTGTGGTGATTGTGGCCAGTGGTTCCACATTAGCCCACTTTGTGAAGTAGTCCATACCTATGATAACATAGTTTGCCCTACCCTTCGACATCGGTAGAACACCGATTATATCAACCCCCAAACCACAAATGGCCACGGGCTAACCATTTGCATAAGCCTTGTAAATGGGTCTCGTGGTATCTTTACAAACCTTTGGCATCTATCACATTGTCTGGTGTACTCAGCTGCGTCTTGGCTAATCATTGGCAAAAAGTATCCATAGCATAGTATCTCCTTCGCCAATGTCCATCCGTTAGTGTGATCATCACAGCTTCCTCCATGCACATCCGCAAGGATTTTTTTAGCTTCATCATTGGTGACACACAGCGGTAAGGGGGTTGAGAATCCTCTTCTATATAACACTCCTTGTACAATGAATCGTGGTATTTTATGTAGGAGTTTTTATCGTTCATTACTTCTGATTGGGAGAGCTCCTTTCAGCAGATAATCTTTCATTGGAGTCATCCACGACTCCTTTTTTTCTTGGCCTTCTAGATCTAATCAGCATCCATCTGGGCAATGCTTGGAGCCAGTAAAACCTCTACTGGAACGAGTCACGTAAGCTGGACATCCCTAGAGTTGGCCAGTTTGGCTAGTGAATCGGCTTTCATATTCTCTTCTCTAGGAATGTGTATTATTGTATTATTCAATGTCACTTGGTAGTTCCAATACCTTCATCGGGTAAGGGGCACCTAGAATTACTTTTAAACCTGGTAGGCCACCAACTGAGAGTTGATGAATATATGCAGTGTCTTGACTCCCAACTGCTTTGCTACCTCATGTCCCATAATTAATGCATTGTATTCAGCTTCATTGTTCGTCATTAGGAACTATAGCTTTAAAGCATAACATATCTCTCGTTCTTCCATGGTTACAAGAATCACTCCTTCCATGGAACTATGTTCATTAGAAGCTCCATGTACGTACAATTTCCACTCGGATAATTGGATTATATCCTTTTCAACTTCTTCATCTTGAATGGTAAATTCAACAATGAAATAAGTCAGTGCCTGTCCTCATAATCCCCTTCTAAGATGGTATGTTATGTCATACTAGTTCAACTCAATATTCCACTTCAGTAATCTTCCCAAGGTCTTGAGTCGATTAGCTCTTGCCATAGCGACTGATCGGTAAGCACTTTTATTAGGTGAGCCTGCAAGTATGGTCGCAACTTCCTTGATGCAATCAACAAGCTATACGCCATCTTCTCCAGCTTTGCATAATTTTTTCTGCTCTAGTAAATTGCTAGTTGATATAATATACAGGCCTTTGGATTCTAACTCCTCACGTTCCAAGGTTGCACTTAGTGCGTAAGCAGATAGGGTAGGTAAAAGAATAAATATTCTCCTTCTAAAGGCTTTGAAAAAATTGATGGTCTCTCCATGTACTCTAGCAAATTCTGGAAAGCTTCCTCGTATTATTCGTCTAGACAAACTTCCCTTTTCTATGTTGAGGGCATCAAAGAACAATATACATTTGTCCGGTACCTTCCAAATAAATTGACTCAGTGTGGTGACCTATCTGTTCAAGCTATGCATTTCCTTCCTTGTCTTTGAGGTAGCAACCTCTTTCAATGTTTTAATCTGTTCTGGGTTAGCTTCAATGCCCCTTGTGTTTACAATAAAACCCAAAAATTTGTCTAATGGGACTCTAAAAGAGCATTTCAATGGATTAAGCTTCATCCCATACTTTTGAAGCACATTGAACATTTCAGAGAGGTTATCCATGTGATTCATTTATCGGTGTGTGTAACGGCCCATAATTTAATGACTTTGAACTTGAATAGTTAATATGTTTTTAAATGATTAAATAATGGATTGTATATCTAGAATACAAATTTGGATAAAACGTCTCGAATGGATTTTTTTAAACTGATGTAAAATGTTAGTTTAAAGATGGTTCGAGTTATAAGGCGGTTAGGGGTACCAATTTATTTAAGAATAAGTTTGCCTAATAAAACAGAATAGTATAATTACTTTCCTAATAAAACAATAAAGAATTATTAACGCTGCCTAATAAAACAGAATAGTATAGTTACTTTCCTAATAAAACAGGAGAGAATTATTAACCTTGTCTAATAAAACGGAATAGTATAATTACTTGCCTAATAAAACAGAACAGTATAATTACTTGCCTAATGAAACAAAATAGTATAATGATTATTATATTCCACGCGGATGGTTGCTATTGGACCAAAATCTGGTTGAATCAGGTTCTGCCATGCAGATGGTTGCCATTGGACCAAAATCTGGTCGAATCATGTTATGCCGTAGTTGATAAGGAGGATTCCTATTGGACCAAAATATGGTCGAATCAAATTAAGTCATCAAGATGTTTTCTATTGGACCAAAATGTGGTCGAATCAAATTAGGCCATCAAGATGTTTTCTATTGGACCAAAATGTGGTCGAATCTGGTTAGGCTGTAGGAAATGACTAAAGTACCCTTCTCTTCACCTATAAATAGCCAAGTCCATATCTCATTTTGATTCATTCACAAACTAAAGAAAAGAACTAAAATTCATTATTAAAGGTGAAGTATTCCAAGTCTCCATCAAAGCAAATAGGATGTGAGTATATTCCTTGTTTTCATAGTTTAGTGGGTATAACTTATTCTGTGAGTATTATTTAATTATTTTACAGTGAGTGTAATCTTAATCTCGTTCCTTTTACTCATTCATATTTTAATAAATGTTGCGTTAACTATTGATTGTAAATTGTTAATAATAATGAGTCTGTTATTATTCTTGTTATTTTTTTTGTTTGGTTGTTTGATTTGTGCTCGGCTAGTTTATGAGCAATAACTTTGATGTTTAGTTAAAAGGAACTTACACGACCTTTTAACTTAGGATTGACATTTAGTGACTTTTTGGTTAAAAGGAAATAACACCCCTTTTAGCTATCTCATTTGGTTAAGAGGGAGCTTCACCCCTCTTGGTCGTATTCTCCTTTAAAGATGATGGGTTTAAGTTACGATTTGAATGCAAGTTTTAAATCTTGGTTTAAAGTATTTTAAAGGAGCTTTGAAATTTATATAATGATTTAAATAGATTATTTATGGAAAGTAAGTAGTCTTATACTTAGCACTAAAAGCCGATGAGTAGATTGATCTTTTATCTGTGAGATCTGGAACCGAAGTGTCTAGGCAAGGCTAGGAGCAACCAGTGCCCTGACTTACCTGGCTTTGTTTCTGGGCGAGGGGTAGAGTAAGTCGAGAATATCGGAAACGTGACAAGTATAAGAGATTTGATTTCCATAAATGATCTTTATAATTATAATGGAAAACATTCGCATTTCTTATAGACAATTTTTTTTGACCCATCTAATATTAGTCCATGAGATGATGGTTTTGATGACAACAACCTTAGAATAGATTATAAAATATAAATACTAACATTACAAGGTTAGATATATATGTATATGTAGGATCTAACCATGCAAGTATCAAGAATGAAGACTGTACAGTATAGAGATTCAAGATATAGAGATAGAAGACTCATGAGTATCAAGAATTTCAAGAGTTCAAGATTCCAAGATAAGTTATATAGTTAGGAATATTGTTAAAACTCATAGAAAGGCATTGACATCTTAATATCCAATTTATTCGTGGAATGGAATCCACTTCGTGCTCGTTAAAGGGATGGAACCCTAAGTAGGATGGAACCTACGAAAAATCTAGTGGAACATCTTTTTGTATCCACTTACTTTTATTTCAAAATGATTTTACAAAATTATCTTGTTTTCAAAATGATTTCAAAACTTTCCTTTTAAAAGATTCAAAACTCTCTATCCTGATTTTAAATAATTTTAGCCTCAAAAACATCTTTAATTTCAAAGTCAAATTACTCCTGATTTTAAACTATCTTTTCAAATAATATATTTAACATTTAAATTATTTATACTTTGATTTAAATTATAGTTAAATAATATATATATATTGTTCTTTATATTTACTTATGAATTTCAACTAAAGTTAAGTATATTTATAAATTTTAAAATAGTTTTTATATAAGATAAATGTTATTTTCAAAGAAATTCAAAACATCAATTTTGGCTGAGGGATGTCGACATGCCCATAGGCACTATGTCGACATGGTGACAGTTGAGTTCAAAATTCAAATTTCAAAAGAATGTCTATTCGCCATAACTCTTCACGAATGGACATGACTGTTGTTCTTCTATAAATAGGGGTCAGTTTCAACGAATTTTTAACCACTTTTTTCTGATTTAACTTCTCTTCTTCTTCTCCACTTTCTTATTTACAAATTACACCATTACTCTGCCGAAATCAATATCGAATCTAACTAGACAATTTCTGGTTTTGATTCTCTCCACTATCTCTACAAGATCCAAGTGCTATTCTGAGTTATAGACTTTTTGTAATCAATCGAGCGAGAGAAGGTGTGATTGTAGCCCTGGAAATCAATTGGGTGAACTTGTTGCCTCGAAAATCAAGTATCTCTACCTAGAGGATTGTTATTCTGGAGGGTGTACCTCGTAGCCTTGAAACCGAGGGTTGTAATTGTTGAATTGGTTTTGAAAGGAAATCCGTACTTAGTTGTGCGGGACTGGATGTAGGGTAACTCCAAACCAGTATAAAATCCGGTGTGTTCTTTCCTTTACTGTTTTTACTTTATATTTGCATTTGTGTTTGATTCTGTGTTCATATCCGTGTCTGATTAGTATATACATTGTTAACAAAGTAAGATAAACTTTAAAAGATTAACAAATTTCTTTAAACACTATTCACCCCCCCTCTAGTGTTAATTCTAGCCTTAAGATCCTTAATCCGCATTTCTCACATCTAAGTATGCTTTTGAAATATGAAATCCTCCAAGATGTTTTGTGAATATACTTATACCGGTGAGATAAGTATATGGATATTTTCCAAGCATTGAAAACTATAAGATTTAATTTCCATATATGATCGTTTTGTTATCCCCGACAGTTGATATCTTGACTATCAATTTCGATACCCTTCTTCCTTTTGTTTTTGTTTCGTCAATCTAAGATGATTTGTTGCTCATTTAGAGCATTGATATCCTTTATCGAAAATGACTAAATAAAGAGCGAGTGGGGGCCAAGCTATGTGGGGTTGCTCCCATCAAGGTATTTTCACATCTACTCTAGATTGGTTTCGGTTGTATGCGCACGGAGATGTGAAATACTCGGATACTCGGTAAGGTTGGCAGGGTCCGGCTTGGAGGTTTCCGAGAGCCATCGTAGTTCTCAAGTATATTTTCTAGAGGTATACTTTTGATAAGGGGGGCGCACCCTCCTAGTCATTGTTGGAAAAAAAAATTCATTTTCCTTATTTTTGATTCAAATCTTTGGATTGATTCTTTCTTAATTGCATCGGGAAGCGTCTTGCACTCTTCGCGGTGTTTAATTATTTGTGTCCATTCTTTTATGCTTGGATGTTGTCCTTGTGAGGGGAAACCCGTTTTGCATTTTTGCGACGTGGTCTCACCGGTTATTTTCCGTGTTCTATTTTTTTATTTGGAGTTTACTCATACCGGACTTATTGTCTGACCCGAATTGTTTGTTTTCCCTAAACTCTCGGGTACTCATTTATATTTGAGTAGTCCGGAAATGATAGGTTTCTTTGGGCTCTTTTGAAGATGGTGGACGAGCAGGAGGCTCCTTATCTATCTAGCTATTTATTTCCGCTGTTATGAGATGTTGGCTCTATGTATGTATATTTAAAGGCAAGTTGTTATAACTACCTAGACCGATAGTCGTACTTTTTTTGTAACTCTGATAACTCCATGTTGGGAGTAACCTTATGTATTGTCTTATTTTTATGTTATATTTAACCGTTCCGTTGTGAGATTTTTGTTATGTTCTTATATTTTACCCCATGACAACTCGTCTTTCTGATACTTGGGCAACGACACATGAATACCATGGATGTATTAAATGTCGTTCTCAGGGGTCAGAAAGGTGGGTCGTCACAGTTGGTATCAGAGCTTTGGTTGAGCGAACACCTTAACCTAATTGGGGTACAACTCATTAGAGATAGGGTAAGCGATGCCCTAGAATGAGTTAATCTTGAGAGAGCGTATTTGTAATTTTTATAATAATAATATTTATCCTCTAAAGTCTAGTTTTAGATCGTTCGGTGTTATTTCCTTAAACCATTTTAATCCTATTTTTGTATTCTAAAGATACTTGTTATTTTTTCAGATAATAGAAAATGAATACAAGAAGAGGAGGAAGGAGAGGATTTGTAACTAGCACGGCTACCAATGGCAGGGTACCTAGAAATGCTACTATGTCAACTGTAGATCCGGTAGAGGAAATGTTAGTGCAAGTTCAGACCCCTATGAACTTTGCAGCTTTGTGTAAGAATTTTACCAATTTGGGCAGGAAACCATTCTATGGGACTGAAGATATTCTTGGAGTGCAGATGTGGCTTCGAACTTGTGAAAGAATATTTGGAGATCTTCGGTTGGAGGATGTGGAGAAACGGCTATTGGCATCGCGACAACTTCAAAAGTCGGCAATGGATTGGTGGGATTCAGAAACAGCTAGTACTCCAGAGGGGGGGGGGGTTCTTGGGCCCATTTCAAGGAAGTTTTTGAAGCACAGTTTATTCCAGAAGCCGGGAAAACTCAGTTGTTTAGAAGTTTCATTAACTTAAAGCAGTGTAATATGACTGTGTCGTAGTATGAGCATAAGTTCAATGCTTTGTCCCATTTTGGACTTGGATTGATAGACACACCGCTTAAGAAAAATGAAATGTTTGTGAATGAAATGCGACCAGAGTTCTATCGTGAAATGACCAATCATCTTATGGGTACGTTCACCAACATTATTAGCATGGCTTTGAGGTTTGAGGCTCTTGATATTAAGGAAGGAGTCCAGAAGGGTGTAGTACCAACAATAAGTGCCAAGCCTTTATAAGTTATACCAGTTGAAAGAAAGCCAAACTTCAAGCGTAAGTTTAAGGGAAAGAAGCAGGGTGCAAGGAAGAAACCCGAAGATGGCGCTCCAGCACAGAAGAAGCAGACCAACTTGGCCAACATTCTTTGTTTCAAGTGCAATAAGATGGGCCACTTTGCAAATCATTGCCCAATTGCCACATGTTTTAATTGCGGCCAGCTAGGACATATGAAGAATGAGTGTCCTTTTCCTAAAAAGGGATCTCAAGGACAGACTTTTACCATTGAAGAGATACCATCCACTTCTTTAGATCAAAAAGGGAAGCAAGTGTTGCAAGGTACATTATCCATCTATGATATTCATGTAAGGGTGCTATTTGATACAGGAGCTTCTCATAGTTTTATTTCTTATGATCTAATGGACAAACTAAACCTTAAATACGTTATCATAAGTAATCCTCTTTGTGTGTCAAACCCAATTGGAGGTCCGACAAATCTTGACACTATGTGTCTAAATGTACCTATTTCTTATCAAAATCGTCTCTTTCCTTTTGACTTGTTTGTTCTTGGGTTTATGGGTTTTGGAGTGTTGTTGGGAATGGATTGGTTATCTAAGTTTAAAGCTATCTTGGATTGTGGTAGAAGGCTCGTTAGAGTTAGTGATGCAGGAGATGTTGGTGTTGATATTAGTTGTGAAGAGCCTAAGAAGTTAATGAGTAGTTTTCTCTATTCACTCGAAGTGGCTAAAGCGGAGCTAGGAGATGTGCCAGTTGTTCAAGATTTCACAGATATTTTTGACGAGGTGCAAGGTTTACCTCCTCACCGTGAAGTCGAGTTCCGTATTTATTTGGTTCCGGGAACTAGACCTATTATACAACCCTTACAAAGGATGGCTCCAAAAGAGAAGAGGGAGTTAGAAAGGCAGACTTATGATTTGTTGTAGAAGGGCTTGATCCGACGTAGTACCTCAAGTTGGGGATCACCAGTCGTCTTTGTTACAAAGGCGGACAATTCTCTAAGGTTATGCATAGACTATCGGAAGTTGAACAAAAGGACTATCAAGAATAAATATCCTTTGCCAAGGATCGACGATATGTTTGACCAACTCCACGGTGCTCAGATATTTTCTCAATTAGATCTTGCCACCAGTTTCCACCAGTTAAGAGTGGTAGAGGAGAATGTTCTCTTAACAGCTATTCGAACTCCTGAAAATTTCTACAAGTGGTTAGTTATGCCATTTGGATTGACTAATGCACCCGCCTATTTTGTGGACTTAATGAATCGAGTATTTCGAGACATTCTTAATAAATTTGTTCTCATCTTTATTGATGACGTTCTTATCTATTCTAAGATAGAGGAGGAACACAAATATCCTCTCTGTGTCGTACTCGATACCTTAAGAAGCCATGCATTGAAGACTAAGTTTTCCAAGTGCCATTTCTGGAAATTCGAAGTTAGGTTTCTAGGGCATGTTATTTCGGGAGAAGGCATATCGGTGGACCCGGATAAAGTTGTGGCGGTTCAAGACTGGAAGAAGCCCGAAAGTGAGACGGAAGTTAGAAGTTTCTTGGGATTGGCTGGTTTCTACCGTGGGTTTGTCAAGGACTTCTCGAAGATTGCTTCTCATTTGACGAAGTTAACAAAGAAAGATGTTAAGTTCGTTTGGACTTCTAAGTGTGATCGAGCATTCAACGTATTGAAAGAGAAGTTGACTAGCGCTCCTGTATTAACCATTCCAAATTGGAGCGAAGGTTTAACCGTGTATATAGATGCTTGTGGAACTGGATTGGGAGCAGTTCTGATGCAGCATGAGAAAGTTATTGCCTATGCGAGTCGACAACTAAAGCCGCATGAGAAAAATTATGCTACACACGATTTGGAGCTTTTAGCTGTTGTCTTCACACTAAAGATGTGGAGACATTATCTTTTGGGTGAAAGGTTCGAGTTATACATGGACCACAAATCCTTAAAATACCTTTTTACCCGGAAAGATTTGAATTTGAGGCAGCAGAGATGGCTGGAGTTTCTCACCTCTTATGATCTAGAGGTTCTTTATACCCCCGGAAAAGCAAATGTCGTTGTTGATGCATTGAGTAGGAATGTAGCAATGATTGCAAATATAGAAGTTAAGCCAGTATTATTAGAGAGAATTGCATCCAGTCAAGAGGCAGATCTTATTTTAGCTCGACTTAAGAAGGATGTTGAAGAAGGTGTTGTTTCTAGCTTTGAGATTGATCTCCGTGGCATATTGAAAATGAATGGGCGTATTTGTGTTCCAGACTTTGATGGACTTAGGAAAGAAGTGTTAGCCGAATGCCACCATTCAAAGTTATCTTTTCATCCAGAAGTGACCAAGATGTTCAAAGATATGAAGAGGGTATTCTGGTGGAAGGGGATGAAGTGAGATATTTCAATCTTTGTGAGTCATTGTGCAAACTGCCAGCATATTAAGAGTGACCAGCAGAAGACAGCTGGATTGCTTCAACCACTTGAGATCCCAAAGTGGAAGTGGGAGCATATCTCTATGGACTTTAATGATGGGCTTCCTAGGTCAAGAAGAGGTAACGATGACATTTGGGTTATAGTCGATCGACTAACCAAGAGTGCCCATTTCATTTCTGTTAAGCTGACTAGGACTGCTACGAGTCTGGCGAGTTTGTATGTGAAGGAGATTGTGAGACTCCATAGGATTCCTCGTAGTATTGTAAGTGACCGAGATCCGATATTCACTAGTAGGTTCTGGGAGGGACTGCAGAATGCTTTAGGGACTGAGCTAAGTCTAAGTACAGCTTACCATCCCCAAACAGATGGGCAGACGGAGAGAGTGAACCAGATCTTAGAAGATTTATTGCGAGCATGCATTCTAGACTTTGGGGGTTTTTGGGAAGATCATTTACCCTTAGTCGAATTCACTTATAACAACAACTATCAAGCAAGCATTGGTATGGCCCCTTTCGAAGCTCTATATGGTCGTCCATGTCGTTCTCCTTAGTGTTGGGTTGAATTTGGAGATAGACTTGTTCTTGGACCCGACATAATCTTAGAAGTCAATGAGAAGGTAGCTGATATTAGAAGAAAGATGAAGGAAGTACAAGATTGGCAAAAGTGTTATGCAGATCAAAGGCGTAGGGATCTAGAGTTCTTAGTCAGTGACTTGGTATTTGTAAAAGTCTCTCCTCTGAGAAGTGTCATGAGGTTTTGGAAGACAGGGAAGTTAGCCCCTAGATATATTGGCCCTTTTCCCATACTGGACCGGATTGGTAAACTTGCATAAGTATGTGCACAATGTATTTCACGTATCTCATTTACATAAGTATGTACACGACCCTTCGATGATAGTAGAACCAGGACAACAAGTTGATTTGGAGGTTCAGCCTAACCTAACCATTCTTAGGCGGCCTATTCGTATTGTTGCTTGAGATATAAAGCGATTAAGGAAGAAGGTTGTGAATCTTGTTAAGGTTCAATGGAGTGGAGATGTTAGAGATTGTACTTGGAAAACTGAGGATTATATTAGGGATTCTTATCCCGAGTTGATGTAGTTGTTGTTTGTATTTTGTTGTTTCTTTTTAGTTTACTCACCAGTTGTGTTAAGGTCACTTTCCTTGTATCTTTGTGTGGTATATATGATATCATTTGGGTTTCTTTGATATCTAGAGTTTATCTGATTAATTTCGAGGACGAAATTTCCTTTAAGGAGGGGAGGATGTAATGACCCATAATTTAATGACTTTGAACTTGAATAGTTAATATGTTTTTAAATGATTAAATAATGGATTGTATATCTAGAATACAAATTTGGATAAAACGTCTCGATGGATTTTTTAAACTAATGTAAAATGTTTGTTTAAAGGTGGTTCGAGTTATAAGGCGGTTAGGGGTATCAATTTATTTAAGAATAAGTTTGCCTAATAAAACAGAATAGTATATTTACTTGCCTAATAAAACAAGAAAGAATTATTAACGCTGCCTAATAAAACAGTTAAGTATAATTACTTGCCTAATAAAATAGGAGAGAATTATTAACCTTGCCTAATAAAACGGAATAGTATAATTACTTGCCTAATAAAACAGAACAGTATAATTACTTGCCTAATGAAACAAAATAGTATAATGATTATTATATTCCACGCGGATGGTTGCCATTGGACCAAAATCTGGTCGAATCATGTTATGCCATATTTGATAAGGAGGATTTCTATTGGACCAAAATATGGTCGAATCAAATTAAGCCATTAAGATGTTTTCTATTGGACCAAAATGTGGTCGAATCAAATTAGGCCATCAAGATGTTTTCTATTGGAACAAAATGTGGTCGAATCAAATTAGGCCATAAGGCTGGTTTCTATTGGACCAAAATCTGGTCGAATCTGGTTAGGCTGTAGGAAATGACTAAAGTACCCTTCTCTTCACCTATAAATAGCCAAGTCCATATCTCATTTTGATTCATTCACAAACTAAAGAAAAGAACTAAAATTCATTATCAAAGGTGAAGTATTCCAAGTCTCCATCAAAGCAAATAGGATGTGAGTATATTCCTTGTTTCATAGTTTAGTGGGTATAACTTATTCTGTGAGTATTATTTAATTATTTTACAGTGAGTGTAATCTTAATCTCGTTCCTTTTACTCATTCATATTTTAATAAATGTTGCGTTAACTATTGATTGTAAATTGTTAATAATAATGAGTTTGTTATTATTCTTGTTAATTTTCTTGTTTGATTTGTGCTCGGCCAGTTTATGAGCAATAACTTTGATGTTTAGTTAAAAGGAACTTGCACCACCTTTTAACTTAGGATTGACCCTTAGTGACTTTTTGGTTAAAAGGAAATAATACCCCTTTTAGCTATCTCATTTGATTAAGAGGGAGCTTCACCCCTCTTGGTCGTATTCTCCTTTAAAGATGATGGGTTTAAATTACGATTTGAATGCAAGTTTTAAATCTTGGTTTAAAGTATTTTAAAGGAGCTTTGAAATTTATATAATGATTTAAATAGGTTATTTATGGAAAATAAGTAGTCCTATACTTAGCACTAAAAGCCGATGAGTAGATTGATCTTCTATCTGTGAGATCTGGAACCAAAGTGTCTAGGCAAGGCTAGGAGCAACCAGTGCCCTGACTTACCTGGCTTTGTTTCTGGGCGAGGGGTAGAGCAAGTCGAGAATATCGGAAACGTGACAAGTATAGGAGATTTGATTTCCATAAATGATCTTTATAATTATAATGGAAAACATTCGCGTTTCTTATAGACAATTGTTTTTGACCCATCTAAGTATGCTTCTGAAATATGAAATCCTCCAAGATGTTTTGTGAATATACTTATACCGATGAGATAAATATATAGATATTTCCAAGCATTGAAAAAGTATAAGATTTAATTTCCATATATGATCTTTTTGTTGTTCCCGATAGTTGATATCTTGACTATCAATTTCGATACCCATTTTCCTTTTGTTTTTGTTTCGTCAATCTAAGACGATTTGTTGCTCATTTAGAGCATTGATATCCTTTATCGGAAATGACTAAATAAAGAGCGAGTGGGGGCCAAGCTATGTGGGGTTGCTCCCATTAGGGTATTTTCACATCTATTCTAGATTGGTTTCGGTTGTATGCGCTCAGAGATGTGAAATACTCGGATACTCGGTAAGGTTGGCGGGGTCCGGCTTGGAGGTTTCCGAGAGCCATCGTAGTTCTCAAGTATATTTTCTAGAGGTATACTTTCGATAAGGGGGGCGCACCCTCCTAGTCATTGTTGGAAAAAAAAATTCATTTTCCTTATTTTTGATTCAAATCTTTGGATTGATTCTTTCTTAATTGCATCGGGAAGCATCTTGCACTCTTCGCGGTGTTTAATTATTTGTGTCCATTCTTTTATGCTTGGATGTTGTCCTTGTGAGGGGAAACCCGTTCTGCATTTTGCGACGTGGTCTCACCGGATATTTTGTGTGTTCTATTTTTTTATTTGGAGTTTACTCATACCGGACTTATTGTCTGACCCGAATTGTTTGTTTTCCCTAAACTCTCGGGTACTCATTTATATTTGAGTAGTCTGAAAATGACAGGTTTCTTTGGGCTCTTTTGAAGATGGTGGACGAGTAGGAGGCTCCTTATCTATCTAGCTATTTATTTCCGCTGTTATGAGATGTTGGCTCTATGTATTTATATTTAAAGGCGGGTTGTTATAACTACCTAGACCGATAGTAGTACTTTTGTTGTAACTCTGATAACTCCATATTGGGAGTAACCTTATGTATTGTCTTATTTTTATGTTATATTTAACCATTTCGTTGTGAGATTATTGTTGTGTTCTTATATTTTACCCCATGACAACTCGTCTTTCTGATACTTGGGCAACGACACATGAATACCATGGATGTATTAAATGTCGTTCTCAGAGGTCAGAAAGGTGGGTCGTCATAGTGTTTCTTCACAAGATATCATCCACATAAACTTTCATTGTCCGTCTGATTTGATCTTTGAACATCTTATTCAGCAGTCGTTGGTAATCACTTCAGCATTCTTCAGACCAAGTTGCATCAATCGATAACAGTATAGTGTAACACCATATTAATTTACATAATTAAATAATGATAAAAAATGATAAAATCGTAATTTCATATAAAAGTCAAAATAGTAATTTTTATAGGAGAAGGAATTAGAGTTCGGGACCTATTCTTTGATGTTCGGAATGCCATTTAGTTAATAAAACATATACAACTTGTGGAATTTGGTCAAACGGGCTAGAAATTAAAAGAAGTCAAACTCAGTGGCATTTCATAATATATTAATTTCGAGATTTTAGGCTAAACATATGTTATTTTAGCCAATAAATAGAAAGTTAAACTTTATTCTCTATTCCTACTAGAGCCTAAACATATCACCACCAGTCTTCATCTTCTTCTTCACATTATCTCCAAATAAAATCAAACCAACCTCACATCAGTCAAATCCAAATAAAATAAATAAACATAAAACCGACCACTGCAAAGACAGCTACGCAAATATACCAAAGCTATCGAGAAATTTGGCATTTCCAATGCAAGGAATTTCTAGACAGCGAAGGAGGAGGGTTCACCTTCGATCGAAGAAGATGGACTGTAAATCGGTGAACGATATTCATCCTATTTGTGTATATATTAGTAAGACATAGTAATTCATCTCTTATGGTCATAAATCACATTATAAATGATGTAACTAAAATTTAAAAGTGATTTTTTTGTATCCACGGATTAGGGTGTAATATGTCATAGCTAGATGATAAATAATAGATCTTTATCAATTGTAATTAACAAAATTTAATCGCTCCTGAATTAAAAAATGCGAAATACAGAAGTGTTCCGAACTAGACATATTATATATCAAAATTGAAGTTGTCAATGAGGCAAACCCATCAGTGGTGTTCGTTCATTGATTGGGTATACAGATTAATCAGAAAACGCATTAGAAGTTTGACAAACATTTCGATCTAATGGTGAAGCAGCAATGATAGGATGATCAAAAGGCATGGACATGTAAAGGGAGAGCATGTTATGCTAATCTCTGATCACCCCAGAACAAGGCGTGGTGGCGCAGATTTGAAAGAGAAGTCGGCGGTGGTGGTTTTCATAGAGGTGGCCAAGGGCAACGTGGTTAGTATGGTCGGGTTGCACGAGTGACGAGGTGGCTAGTGGTGGTGTTGATTTTCATTTAGGGTTATATGGCAGCGAAGGACATCAGAGTTAGTAGTGTCGATTATGGGTTAAGCGCAAGTAGTAGCCATGATGAAGATAAAGAAGAAACGAAAGAATAATTAAATAAATATATAATTAATTATGGACAAATTAATTAAATAATACCTTATCTTTAAATGCTAATAGCTCTCGCATACGAACTATGATTCATGCGTAGTTTGTTTCGTTGCGATCATGGATAGATGAGGAATGTTTAGTATGTTGTTTGCTATGTTTTGATATACTCCATAAAAGTGTGTTAGTTTGGGTAGTTTGCTATTTATTGTTTGACTAGAAATTCTAATAGAGACATACAGTAGGCGTTATGGTACATTTTTCAGAGGATATGAGTTCTTCGATGTAACTAGTGACATCTAACGATGGCGATTACGAGGATAGGCTTTACATTACATTTTTCAAAAGAAATGAGTTCTTTGATATAACCGGTAACGTCTAACGATAAGTTAAGGTGCATTTTTCAAAGAAACTGAGTTCTTAGTAAACGATTTGACGATGGCGGGCATGGTACATTTTTCAAAGGAAATGAGTTCTTTGGTGTAACTAGCGAGATCTATCAACGAAAATTACGAGTATAGGCATTATGATACATTTTCAGAAGAAATGAGTTCTTCGGTGTAACCGATAAAGTCTAATAACAATGCTATGATGCATATTTCAGAGGAGCTAAGTTCCTGGTGCACGATTTGATGATGATGGATACGATACACTTTTCAGAGGCAATGAGTTCTTCGGTGTGACCGATGATGTCTAATGATGATGATTTCGATAATGTAGGCATTATGATATACTTTTAAGAGGAAATGAAATCTTCAGTGTGATTAATGATGTCTAGTGATAGCGGGCCGAGATATATAGTTCTTCAGTAGGGAGTCACATACAGTTTGATAATTTGGTATACTTAGAGTAGTTGAGCCTTGTATATGATTTGTCGATACTGGGTTAAGACTTTAGGGTCAATTATGGGCATGTGATTAAGCATGGAATTGAATTTTTAGTGAGACATTAACATATGATGTCACTATACTACTATATTATGTTTAGCTGATTTGTTGGGTACAAATGACATGGGTTAGAGTATGGTTTTTGAGCATAAGTGTTGTTTTACAAGCTTATTAGTATTGTACACTTACATGATGCGTTTCACCGATTAGACGTATATTTGACCCCCTCTATCATTTTCTACTTTTTAGTTGAACTCTGGTACGTCTATAGAGAGGACTAGTAGTGGCTTAGAGGCATGATGGTAGTGGCATAGATACACATTTATTCATATGTTAGCTATCTACTATTTTATTCCCAGACATTAGACTATTCATGTTACCAGTATATAGAGATGTTGTAGTTAGAGTTTGTTTTGATATTAGATTGTTTTATTTATCTAGGAATATATTATTAATTATTATACTTTATTCCTTCCATTGTGAGTGTCAAAAAGTGTAGAATATTATAGATAGCCTATGATTCGTTTGTGTATTTTTCCTTAAAATGATTTGCCGTATGCGGGGTCTGCCGTGTTCGCATCACTTTATGCGTGAGTTGAGGCATCATAGATGGTGGGTTATTACATACGTGCCCAAATCAGTGATGAAACTCATATGCTCCTGATCTAAAACATGCGTTGCTATTTGATTGTAGCCAGAGCATGAATCCATAAAGGGTAGTAGGTCATGTCCAATCGTTGAGTCCACAAGTTGGTCAATCTTTGATAGTGAGAAGCCGTCTTTTGGGCATGCGTTATTCAAGTCCGAATAATCAATGAATGTCCATCATTTTCCATTTCGCATTTTGAATAACACAGGGTTCAATATCCATTCAAGTACAAGGCATCATGGATATAACCATTTTCCTTCAGCTTATCCATCTCTTCTTTCAGTGCAGTGGATCGCACCAGGCCCAGGTTGTGTGACGACCCACATTTCGGAAGGTTTAAATCGACAATAATCCACACATGTCTAATCCAAACAATCCAGAACATAGATGATCATTGGGGTTAATTAAGAAAGATAAGAAAAGAAGAAGAAAACAAACACAGAATCTCGCAGCGGAACGACAAAATATAATAATCAAATAAATAGTTCATGAAGCTGTTTTTACAATACATTTGATTATAATCTATACAACATTTATCAGAGTTATAAATACATCAGGAATATATAAAGTAATGCAGCAGACAGCATGATGCATGGATAATAATAGTAATAATATACCAAACCTTCGTCTTCGTCATCCAGAGTAAGTCTTCAATAAGCTGAAAAACTCAGGACTGACTCGAGCATAATGAAAAGACAAAACACTCGAG
The DNA here is from genome assembly GCA_030737815.1 of Allium fistulosum. Classification (NCBI taxonomy): domain Eukaryota; kingdom Viridiplantae; phylum Streptophyta; class Magnoliopsida; order Asparagales; family Amaryllidaceae; genus Allium; species Allium fistulosum. The sequence continues at coordinate 912,875,973 of CM060907.1, read as the reverse complement.
TCATGACTAAAATATTCTTATGTGAGTCAAATCGAAATCGCATATAACATGAGTTTCATGGCGTCGGAGATGTTTACGGGATTTCACATCTCCTATCCAGTGTATAACGTGCGTGCAATAACTCAAGGGACATTATGGGATTTTCCATCTCTTAAGGATCCGTCAAAATATTTATATGTAATAGAATACGTTACATATATAATGTCTTATCAATAAAATAAATATTTTTCTTAGCGTTAAGGCTTTACATTGATCCCCCTTAACGCGTTTTTAAGCATTGTCTTACAGTTTGCATATAAAACACCAGTTAAACGTTCGGTGGATAGAGATGCGCCATGATACGACAACACTAAACCAAAATCGTATGGGTCTTGATAGGGATAAAAGTATGACAAAGCACGTGAGGCATGCCCAAGGTAGGATACTACTAGTTCGAGTCGCAGGGCTGGTGGTGACGCATCATAGCTATGATAGCCCACCACGTCCAACACTCCCATAATTCAAAGGGTGATCACCAATAACAATCAAAATAGTATATTCAAACGAAGAAATGCGTCCGCTTGGGGTAGCTAGCCCCCTGGACCCTGTCAAGCCGTCCTGTTTTAGTCATTTCAAATTGGCACAAGTGACGGGGTCTATCCATCATCGTTCTCTTTCTTCAAATCTAGCAATCGTCGCCAAATCCAACCACTTCGTTCTGGAGTCTCCTCCGCGTACACAGTTGTTAAAGTGGTTCCGGTATCGACAGAGAGTATGCCCATATATGGCCCCGGTCTCTTTAACAACCAAACGTCATTTTTCACACCGGTTGGTACTTTTACATTTAAAAAACAGTTCATACTTGATATCAAAATATCATCTTCGCTTCACAATCAAATCCATTTCGAAATCATCATATTTACTCAAAATATACTATTTCAATTCAAAATCATTTTTGCCTTAATATCTCGATTTCAGTTCCAAAATTGTTTCGAATTTCAGTTTGGGTTATAACTTCATTTAACCCAATTCGTATTTAAATCCATGATTTAAAAATAACATTCCACTCTTGGCCAATTTGAATCTTTGAAAAATAGTTTGAATAGTTTAAAATAGTTTAAATAATTAAAATACTTAAAAATAGTGTAAATGGTTAAAATAGTTAAAAATGGTTTAAATGGTCAAAATAGTTTAATATAAGATAGTTTAAGTATTAAAATGGTTTATATAGCAAAATAATTTAGGAAACCAAAACAATTTTTATATTTAAGAAGAAAGCTTTTAAATTGTTTCATATTAAATAATTTATTTGAAAATAGTTTCAAAGTCAAACTGATTCAATTCCAACTTCCCAATTCAAGTCAATTCCAATTTCCATTCAATCTATTCAATTTCAATTTCAATTCAAATCAATTTCAACTTCGGTTCCCAATAATTCGATTTCGATTTCAATTCCAATTAATTTCAACTCAATTCCAATGTGAAACCATTTCAATTCAATTCTCAATTTTAAACCATTTCGATTTACATCAATTCCGAGTTCGATTTCCAAAATATCGATTTAAAACACTTCATCTAATTTACCTTCAATATTCAATCTAAAATCAAATTTTCAAATATAGTTCAATTCCGAGCTCAATTTTGAAATATCATTTTATATCACTTTTACTTAGCAATATTCAAAGTTCGAATAAAAATCCCATCTTTTAAAAACAATCCAATTCCCGAATTACAAATCTTATTTCGATTATAACTTCAAAATCTCAACTTTGATTATTTAAACAATTTCAATTACCACAACTTAATTCCACGATTTGAGCTCAAGTTCAAAAATAATTTGATTTCTATAAATTTGATTTTTATTTCTTTAAATCCAAATCATATTAATATTTCCAAATCAAAATTTTAAAATCATTTAATTTATCCAATCCGGTGTGCGTATATAATTTTCTACCCTGTGGCCAAGTGATCAGTTATTTCAATTTAATTTTAGGGATGGATATATATCATTTCAATCCAAATCACAGTGTCATAGGTATATATCATTTCAACCTATTTTTTAATTTATTCGAGATGATTCAATTTACAGTTTTATATACTGTAAATAAATTACAGGGTGATAATAAGATATATATTGAATGTATAACATACAATTATCCAAATATCAACCAGTTTGCATCCATCACAATCAATCATCCAAACAGACAATATAATTCACAACAATGTCATAGTTATTAATATCAGGTAATTTACTGGCAATTAAATCCCAATTTCAAATATAACTGTCAATTTTAATTTTTAACAGTTAATTCAATTGGCAATTTAGATGATAGTTAAATTTATCAAACAATCGACCAACAAATTTTATATCACTTCATAATTTAAATTTAACTAGCATAAAAATATTCTACTACTTGTGAGAGTTATAAAACACTCACCTTGAGTTTTTGATTTTAAATCAAATCGAACGACGATCGATTTAACCTAAAATTTTGACTAGCTCCAAATGTCTCCAAATCAGTTCTAGAATGTAGTGCTCGTCGCCACGATTCCGTCGCCGCTTGTTTTGTCCAATTTTGACCTCGTACGACAAAGATATACATTTTTAAAGATTGCACTAATTTATATAATAAAATTATATAACTTTTTTTATTTATACCCAATCAAATTTGGCCGTTGATTTCGAAATGCAGATCGTGGCCGCACGTACATTCTTCCTCCCTCTTGTGAACGCTCCCAGGTATACGTGAACTAAGAACCCATCGTATGCGTTTAAACCTCCATCGTCGCTCCTCCTTCGTCACGTTCGACGAGGATCAGGCAACACTAACTCGAAGCCCTTTGCATACAGCACCACCGCCCTCCACCCCATGAAGCTCGGCCCCCCTAGGCTCCGGAATTTTCTCTTGAACGCACGCCATATATTGTCAAATTCTGGCCTCCACGCTGCGTTAAAACCGATCATGACCGTTGATATGGTAGAGCTCCTCGAGCTCTACAAGTTCCCTGTTGGAAGATTTGCCTGAAGGTTTGTGGATGGGAAGATCTAAGGAGGAGAAGATAGAAGGGTTTCGACCATTAATTATAAGAAACGGCGGCGGCCAAAACTAGGGTTAGGTTTCTACTGTACAAGCGTATTTATAAACGTGTAAACATATTATTTTATTATTATCTCGATTATTCACGTGCTTTTCCGAACGAACTCCAAACGAAGCATGCCGCCAGGCATTTATAATGTTTTACCCCTATTCCGAACAAAATGGAACATGTTTCGAGGCCTAATTCGATTGTATGGAGAAGATAGCTTTTTAGACCCAATTAAAATATTAAAATTTTGATATTTAATTCAACGTGTTTCTATACCGTACGACGAAACGGTAACTCCAAACGCTACGAAATTTTAAATCCGATAATAACACACTATTATGGAACCAATGGAACTGGTTTCGTCGAAATCTAAGACTGTGCCCTGGATCGCTATTTTAACCGCTCGATTATAATATAAAATTTCCAATTTCTAATTATTCACTTTTAAATCCAATTTAAAATATTAACAATCTTCATTGTTGTTTAAATAAAATTTATATCAACTTCTGATATCATTTTCAATCATATTAGATATAGAATTCAATTGTTCAAATAATTTCCAATATTAAATTTAAACAACTTAATCGTTCAATATTCAACAAATTTCAATATTAGATTTTAGATGAATTTTAGTTATCAATCAGTTACTTTATTTACATCTAATGAATTCAACATTTATTATTTAATCTGACTATTGATTATAAACACATTCAATACATAGCATTACCTTTCAATACTTGGTATTACTTAAATCTTCGAAATTAGTTTATTTCAAAATTTTATTCAAGTACATATCCAATAACTTACATTCAAAATCATTAAATTTTTATTTTTGACCATTTTTATCCAATAATTATATCAAATTTAATGATTTAAAATAGTTAAAAATGTGGGTCATTACAGGTTGTGTCTTTTCTGCTTCACATGAGAGCATCTTGGGTCAATGCATGATAGGCTCTTTAGCATCTCTAGTAAATCCCGGGATGTGAGATTTACACGGCTTAAGATTCTTTAGACTGGTCTTCATTTGATTAAAGGTTTTCTAGAATTAGATATTAACCGAGCTTCCATAGTCAATCAAAACACGAGGCACAGTTGTTGACCTAACAACGGCTGTAATCACTATGGGATCAAGAATTGGTGCTTTGACCTAGTCAAAATCTCTATTCTAGAAAATAATGTCGTCATTCATTATTCTTCGTTGTTTCACCAGAGCTCCATCTCTAATAACTAAATGACTCTCTCGAGTCACATGCTTCAGTGAGCTACTATACCTCTCCATTTCATTCCAGCTTTTCTCCCCTGGATGGGGTCCTCCAGATATGGTGTTTATCACAATCATACTCTCAGGTCACCTTGACCCCTCTCCACTGGATGTTGGCTGATCCCTTTGGGGCATTCTTCCCTTGGGGTTTATCATTTTGTCCGCCATCTTGCTGATCCCTCATATATTATTGTAATTTCTTCTTTCGAATTAAATCTTCAATTACATCTCTCACATGACGACACTTAATGGTATTATGCCTATGAGTTTTTTGAAAGCGACAATCCTCGAGCGTTGTTTAGATTTAGCATCCTCCCTCTAAGGAGGCTTATTATAATTCTCTATACCCTACATGGCAAGGTAGATGTTCTCAACAGTATCATTCAAGGGAGTCTATTCTCCTGATATCATATACTTCAGACGCTTCTTGGTGTCTTGCTTTTTCCCACCAGTGCCTTGGTTTCTTCTCTTCTGATTGTTAATCCCAACATTCACTGTAATTGCGACAACCCGCACCTTAATGGGCCCAATTTTTACTAAATTGAAAATCCAAGTCAACAAAAGTACGGATCATTAGTTTTGGTATCCTGCAAATAACAAATGTATATCACAGCACTATCGATATGAATTCACAGCAGAATAATAAATTATAATAAACATATAATTACCGACCAAGGCTGACACCTTTGAATTCTATTGTCCTTGTCAGTGTCGAGCATGCATAAGGAAATATGTCCTTCTACCATTCGTGCTTTGTACCGGTACTCATCCCTCTAAAGCTATCTTTTGGGTTGCAATGAGCAGTGTGTCATAATAACCTTCTGGTGGCTGGTTGATTAAACATTTTATACATAACACCAACTTATGCCGATTGGCTTCCATCACATGTCATGTCTTTTATTTTACTTAGTCGTCTCGACTCCACATATGCATACGATACTCCCCATCTACCCGAAATAGACCATAACTACACACACACACACACAGATATATATATATATATAAGTACCACAATCCACCTTTGGACCAAGATACTATTACCGTTGGTATCTGTAACCCAACACCTCGTCAGTATCCATCGTTGATGCATTATCACGTCCTTATCGTCGTGCATACCAAGGAGCTCTTGTAGCGCATAATAACGACATCACAATAGTTTAGCCGTATTTTATCTTGTTTTGGGAATTTACCTAACTAGTTCATATTATGGACTTAACCCCACAGACTATTGAGGATTCAGCTTCTTGGACTACCTTAATCGTTTAAAAGACCTCTCTTAAGGATTATCTAGCCTTGCCTCCTAACAAACAAACTAGAAAACAACTGTGGCAATGCATGACCTAAATGTGACCTATGCTAGTAGGAGGTGTAACCCTTGTCTTTCCACTGACCGCTCAGGATCGATGATGCTTTCGACCTATGTACAACCCTACTCCCTAATATGGTACCAAATACACTAATATAGCACCGAGCCTTGCTCACCATCCTATTTAGATTGCTAAATGCAGTTAAGGCAATACCCCTAATAAAAAGTTAAAGCAGACCCTACTAGGGTATTCCTTCACCTATACATGAGCATATATAATTCCATGGGTCCTACTGTTGGATATGTACCGAATCAGTATAATGTATATACAACCATCGGTAGCCCCTTGCCGTGGGCAGACTTCTGTTTTGTAACACTACTGGCCTCACATTCCAACCTATTTTAATTAATATGTCATTTTTATTTATCTAAGTTATTAGCTAACTTTAATAATTCACACCCGTCAAAAATGTATACTTGAGGCTACACATGTATATTCATACTTGTTTTTATTGCGTCTCTAATGTTCAATGGTTCATAACATTTTTTTAGTTTTTCTTGCAGTTACTTCTTATCCTTTTAATATCAATTTAATGTCATTTACCGCTTTCATTAAAAGATCTAAATATCTTTTTCCATTAATTGTTCTTTCTCTTTATTGAATTTTTATTTCTATTTCTCTTTAACTTTTACCACCCTTTCTTGTTTAGTGGACTTTCCATAACCATATATTATATATACTTCTTGCCCTTATTCATTTTATTATTTGCCTACCTTGTTATCGTTTACTATTTGATTTCCATCTTGTCTCTATTACACACACACAAATCACACACACACATATTAATTTTACAATTTAACCGTTACTATTATCACCATTTCAATTATTTATTTCATTCTTAAGGATTTCTGCTCTTTAAAGTATAGGAATTGCATCTTTCTCAAAAGAAAAGGTTAACACTATAAATTTCTATATTTTATCCCAAAAAAGGAAATTTGTGCTACGTTTGGAATTACAAGGAATTATCTTTTCATAGTTATTGAAATAGATAGTACAAAATACGGTAAATATCTCTATTTTTTACATCTCTTTCTTTTAGGCCTATTTCTTATTAGTTCAAATGATACACTTTTATTTATGAATCTGAACTTGATAATCTATAGAAACTTACATCGCAAGTCCCTACATTCTAATATATTAAAATACTACTTAAATCCCAACAACTTATTTGATAACTTCTAGTTTTCATTACTAGCATAAATAATTTAATCTACATATCTGGAACTACCCTATAATTTATCAAATTCAAGGACTACTACCCAACAATTCCTAAATTCATATACATGCAAATTTAAATTTAAGCTTTCAATCGCAGAATATGTTCATGGTTTTAGATTTTATCACACACATATAATTATGCCTACAACTCCAAATCATTAAATTTATGCGTATAAGGAACAAATTTACAACAAGATAAATCTAATATTATATACAAGTATATAATTTTCCCACTCACCCTTTTAGCTTTCAGAATCTCCTAATCTAATCCATGTTATTCTAGTTTGTTTCCTCCTTATTTTCCCTATTTGAATACATATCCCACAAGCATATATATATATATATATATACACATCGAAAATCTAAATCTGAGAAGAGATTTGGATTTAATTTAGATTTTAGATCCAGATTTACAATTTACCTTGACTTTGATGATTTAATTCGACCCTATTTTTCTTCTCAATTATCCTTTGGTATTATCCACTTATATATATGTATATAACTATCTTTAACATTTATAATTTTTTGGAGAAGAGAAAATGGTAGAACTCCTATCATGGCTATAGAAAATACGAGAAGAAAGTGAGGGGTTAGGTTGGTATTTATAAAGGTTCAAATCAATGCCAGCCGTTTGATCAAATTATTTTAAATCCGAACTGTTCGACCATGTTAGAATTCTCAATTCGAAAACTCTACCGATCGACCACAGCCTTTACTGGTCAAAGCTAACGATTGACCGATCGATATTAGGGGTTGACTGGTTGCTTTGTGTTTGGTTAATTAATTTCCACGTTAAATTTGTTTATTTACTTCCTTTATTAAACTGGTTGATATAATTTCTTTCCACTATTAACTTACTTAACGCTTAAGTAACGTTAACTATCTGTTAACTTTAACTGACGGTAATTAACATTAGTTCATTATTTTTATTACCTTAGTTATGTATATAATTATTTCTGATTCGAAAACTTCAAACGTTAAGAACGTTTTCGTTTGAACTCCGATCAGAAAACTTTATATATGAAAATTGATCAGAAAATCACCGCGAACCCAATGGTGCAGTTTCGCAGCCAACTTCTGACATATGTAAAAATACTATTTTTACCTTTTTAATTAATTATCATTAAAATTATAAGTTGTTTGTAACACCCCTAATTTTAAATAGCATTATTCAGGAGATTCAATTAGATAAATTAAATAGAATAACATAGAGACTAGAGTGATAAGGGAATTGAGATTTGAGATCCAATTAGGGTTGTGCCTTAACTAAATGGATTTATAAGAATGGTTTACAAGTTAAATACTTAAGAGAATAGGGCAAGGATAATATGGGAATAGCCGAACCCGATAACCTCTAAAACCCTTACAACCTTTTCATTCTCATTACATTCTTACAAAAATAAAAACATAAACAAAAGAAAACTAGGCCGACCATAACCCTAAGAAGAAGAAGAGCAAAATCCAATTAGAAGCTAAGATTCAAGGTAGGAAGATTAAAGCAAGAACAAATCTCAAGTTCCTTATCCAAACAAGGTGAATAATGATCTAAACCATCTCATATAAGTTATCTTGAATATTTTAATTTGGGTTTATGGATTAAAACCATATGATTGGATGAATGATGATATGCTTTGATTTATATGCCATGTTATAATTTAAACAATGATTTTTGAGGGATAATATAATTTGATTTTAAGGTTAATATCATGCAAATTGATTTCCAAATTCCATGATGTTTGAATATATTATGTATAACATTATTTTGGAGACAATTTTAATTTTTCATAATATCCAAGGTATAGATAATTTATTATGAATTTTTAACGAAAAGAAATAGTTAATTTTGGGTTAAAATTATTTAAGGCAATCTAGTATTGTTTTCGAGTCTAAAATTTATATATGTTAGAAAACATATTAAAAGTGATTTTTTTATTTTTGGGGACTTTTCCTAAGTGTTTTACTATGGATATTAAATTATTTAAGTTAGAGGACTTAAATGTTTTGTTAAAGTGAAGGGCTTATTTGTTAAAATGATTTCATTTGTTAATTGTTGAATTCGACAGCCTTTTAGAAAAGAATTTTTATAAAGAATTGGCAACCAATCACATTTTGACAAATTAGGCAAGTTAGGTAAAAAAATTACTTTGAAAGACATAAAAATCAGTTTTGTTTCGAATTACAAATTTACCACTTCCATTTGCTTGCTTCCGTCACCATACCTTTTCTAATGACCTTTCGCACCCATTAGAAACCAATGCACATGGTATCAAGCAATTAATACGTAGTGTATTGGAGGAATGCGGAGGGACTATGTCGAAGGCATGCGTTCGAATGGGTTGAAGTCATTTTTATAAGCTTTCGAATCAATCAAACTTGCCTTTGTTTTCATAGAAGCTTTTGAAAGATTTGCCGCATTTCGAACTCAATCAATACCTAGCTGCCGCATTCATATCTTTCGAATCAGTTACAGGCCGCTTTTCTTTATAGTATTCGAAAGGGAAGCTTTCATCCTTTTAAATTTTAAAGCCACTTCCTCAATGCTATCGAAAGGGTTATTTTAGCCACCTTTAATAAGAGTTTAGGAGTCAATGGTTTCGAAAGGTTGGTTTCAAAGCTATCATCTTCCCTAATTCTTTTACTTGAGATCAATGCTTTCGAAAGGGATACTTTTGATTTTGTTCACTTTGACCCAGTAGATATATTTAATGTTAAATCCAATTTTAAATATTAACAATCTTCATTGTTGTTATTAGTCAGCCCATGAAAACTAATAGGTTAATAGTGACCCTAGAAACTATAACTTAAGTCAGATAGTCAGGTAAATAGGGACAGGAAATTCAGAGCATATTGCATGTTTGCATATCATCTTATACATTTTATTATGTTATGTCTTAACCATTGTGGATGCAGGTGCATAGTATATGGTTACTATAAATTGGGTTAAGATACTAGTGAGGTGAAAACCCATTCCGCTAAGCGGCAAGGTCTCACTAGATATCTATATGATTCGAGATGGTAGGTTATTATTCACCGTAGACTTTTGGTCCGACTCGAAGTTTATGTATTCCCCTTAAAATCTTAGGTGCTCAATTGATTTTGAGTAGTTTGAGAGTTAAGGTTTTCAGGTTCTCTTTTAGATGAATAAGCTTCCAGAGACGTGCAGGAAGTAAGCTAGCTATTAGGAGTTCTTTCTGTTTGATCCCGCTGTGTTATTGGATGCAATGGAAAAGTTGTTTAGTGCCTAAATTTAGACTCTGATCAACTAAGGGAGTACCTTAATATGTCGCTCTTGGCGTATTTTGTAATAATGTGTAATTTCTTCGAATATGGCTTACGTATGGGATTATGTAATGAATCTGAATTGAAATACAAAATTTGTTTTAAATTGAGTTTAATTTTTTTTCATATTCATGTTTTTCTGGTATATTAATGTATCTAACATTACTGCATTTGGTCACTGAGAATTAATAACTATGGATGACTACAGCATTCGTAGCGGTTAGCTTTGGGCCTCCAAATAGAGGATGTTACAAGTAGGTACAGAGCATAGTTTTATGTAAATTTAAAAGAAATTTGAACCTAAAAGATTTTCCAAACATAACCCAATGAATCAGAAAATGAGACCAGGGTTTGGTTAACGCTATAGTAACATACTTGCATTTATTATATATATAAGTACGTATTCCCCTCTCTCTTAGACCGTTCTTCTATAACTTACTAAGGCTCATATGTAGATTTACGAGAAATAAAGATATGGAGGTAGGAAACAGAAGAGGAAATCTTGGTGGAGGAAGTACCATAACTAATGGAAATTCTCGACCTAAAACTAGAAGCAATCCATGTCAACATGCAAATGCTAATCCAAATGCAAATGCTAATGTAGGTGGTGGAACCCCACCGGTAGATATAGGGGTGATGTATCAGTTATTCGTCAATCTGATGCAAGATGGAGCAGTTGCAGGAGTAGTTGGGGGTAATGCTATGAATGTTGGAGGTGCTAATCCTATGACCCTAGTTGGAAATAACTATGCCAAACCGAGAAGGGATTATACCAGTCTTGGTGGGAAGCCGTTTTTGGGAACAGAGAATGTTATTGAAGTAGAAAACAAGTTGTTGCACCGTGAAAGAATTTTCGCCGACTTGGGATTAGATGATGAGCAGAAGAGAAGACTTTCTTCGAGACAGTTGCAGGGAGCAGCACTTTATTGGTGGAATGGTGTTACCATAGGAGTTTCCAAAGAAGAGTTGACTTGGGTAGAGTTTCAAAGAGAGGTTTTTGTTTGAATTTGCCAAGTCAGTGTTGCTAAGAAAGTTCATGGACTTAGTGCAGGGTGAAATGTTGGTGATTTAGTATGCTACAAAGTTTGATGAGCTATCCAAATACGGATATGATACCATTAACACCGTTATTAAAAGGAACAAGAAGTTTATTCGAGGGTTAAGACCCAAGATTGCCATGGTGACTATGCCACACCTCCGTGATCCAAGTACAATTGTAGTGGAGATGGTAATCAGGAATGAAGAGATGCTTTCTACTTTTGGGAAAGAGAAGCGGGTTAAAACCCAGGATTCTCAGGGCAAGAAGAGGAAATTCTTTATGAAGAAAGGAGCTCAGAATGTCAAACTGGAAAAAGGAAAAAGGTTATAGATAAGAAAGTAGTGAAGTGCTTCAACTGTAACCAGATTGGATACTACAAGAATCGGTGTCCCTAACCCGTCAGAGCTTACATGGGAAATGTTTTTGTTTTGGAACCATCATCTTCTAGACCAACTGCTGCCGAGAAGGGAAAGACTGTGTTGGAAGGTACACATTTGATTTGTAGTATACCAGTTAGGGTACTATTTGATACCCATGCATCACATTCATTTATATCTCAGTGTTTGGTAGATAAGTTATGTTTAGAACCCTCATACCTTGTTACTTCCTTAAGGGTTGCGAATCCGATCGGAGGGTATGCAACTTTGGGGATGAGATGTGATCAGTTAGAACTTGAATTGTTCGATCATAAGTTTGCATGCAGTTTGTATGTTTTTGATTTTGTAGGCTTCAGGATCATTTTAGATATGGATTGGTTACATAAATATGATGCTAGGATATTTTGCCAAGATAGGAAAATATCGCTAAGACACCCCAATAGTCATAACTGAATTATATACCCGATGGAGAAGTCAAACTCAAGTGCTTGTGTTTTGCTGAATGCAATGGAAGTAGAAGAAGAGTTGAATCGGGTTTTGGTAGCAAGAGAGTTTGCAGATGTTTTTGAGCCAATCACAGGATTAGCACTGAATCGAGCCATTGAGTTTCGGATAGATCAGGAGCAGAACCCGTAAGTAGACCACCTAGTAGGATGATACCTACCGAGATGAAGGAATTGAAGGTGCAGCTTGTGGATATAGAAGAGAATAATTTTATTAGACTAAGCAGTTCATCTTGGGGAGCGGCCGTGGTATTTATGGAGAAACCCGATGGGTCGTTAAGGATGTGTATCGACTATCGTAAGTTAAACGAGAAGATGATCTAGAATAGGTATCCTTTGCTAAGAATCGATGATTTATTTGATCAGTTGAGTGGAGCTAGAGTATTTTCCAAATTGTATTTGGCAACAGGTTTCCATCAGCTTAGAGTGGCAGTGGACAATATTCCATTGATGGCGTTTCAGACTAGGTTTGGTTCGTACGAGTGGTTTGTGATGCCATTCGAGTTAATGAATGTGCCAGCTTTCTTCGTTGATTTGATGAACCGAGTTTTCCGAAAGCACTTGGATAGGTTCATATTGGAGTTCATAGATGACATTTTAATGTACTCTAAGGATGAAAAAGAGCATGAAGTTCATCTTAGAGTGGTGCGTGGGACGCTAAAGCAGCATCAACTGAAAGCGAAGTTTTCAAAGTGTCATTTCTAGAAGAAAGAAGTAAAGTTTTTTGGTCATATGGTTTTAGAGAAGGGTTTGTCAGTTGATCCGGATAATATCGAGGTTGTTAACAACTGGAAGTGACCAGAAACGGTGACTGAGATCAGAATTTTTCTTGGGCTTGCGGGTTACTACTGGAGGTTTATTAAGGATTTCTCGTGGATAACAGCTCCTTTGACTAAGCTTACCAAGAAGGACATAAAGTTTATTTGATCTGACAAATGTGAGAAAGCATTCCTCAAGTTAAATCACTGATTGACCAATGCACCTGTGTTAGTAGTCCCAGACAGGAATCAAGGATTAGTAGTGTATACCGATGCATGTGGAACTGGATTAGGTGCTTTGTTGATGCACAAACGTAAAATTATTGCCTACGCTTCATGACAGCTTAGATCATATGAAGTGAGGCATCCTACTCATGATCTAGAGTTGGTAGCGGTGATCTTCGCACTGAAAGTATGGAGACATTATCTCTTAGGGGAGAGATTTGAGTTATACACAGATCATAAGTCCTTAATGTATTTTTTCTCTAAGAAGTTGTTGAATATGAGGCAGTAGAGGTGGTTGGAGTTTTTAGCAGCTTGTGATTTTGGTATAGAGTATACACCTGGAAAAGGAAATAGAGTAGAGAATGCTCTTAGCAGAAAACATCAGAATGTGGTGTTAGCTATGTTAACAGAATGGAAGAACCTAGAGGCTTTGACTACTTGTAGTGTGCAGTTAAGATCGACTGCTAGTTCTAGTCAAAACACAGTCATGTTATCCTGCTTGGAAGTTCGACCAGTTCTGATCGAAAGGATTGATTCTAAGTAGAAAGAGGATCCACAGTTAGCTAAGAAGATTAAAAGGCTTGAGGTTGGATTGGAGATTGATGATCTAAAAGATTTTAGTCTTGACCAGAGGGGATGGTTGAGAAAGAAGGGACGGTTGTGTGTTCTGAATGTTAGGGACTTAAGGAGAGAAGTTCTCAGGGAATGCCATCGATCAAAATTTATGATTCATCTTGGGGAAACCAAGATGTATCAAAAAATGAAAAGAAGTTTCTACTGGGAAGGTATGAAGAAGGATGTTGGCTTGTGGGTTAAGCAGTGTGTGAACTGTCAACAAGTGAAGGCCGAACATCAGAAGCCGAGTGGGTTGCTTCAACCTTTGGAGATACAAATTTGGAAATGAGATTCGATATCCATGGATTTTATAGATGAGTTGCCAAGGTCGAACCAAGGAAATGAAAGTATATGAGTCATAGTGGACAGATTGACCAAGAGTGCCCATTTCATTCCATTTAAGTCAATCAGGATGACACCTGTTTTAGCTAACTTATTTATGAAGAACATAGTTAGAGTGCATGGGATTCCTGGTAGCATATTAAATGATAGAGATATTTTGTTTACTAGAGAGTTCTGGAAGAATCTAAAGGATGTGTTAGGTACCAAGCTCAAGATGAGCATTGCTTATCACCCTTAGACAGATGGGCAGACAGAGAGAGTCAACAAGATACTCGAGGATTTGTTAAGAACTTGTGTACTATATTTTGGTGGGTCATGGGAAGACCACCTACACTTAGTTGAGTTTCCTATAATAACAGTTATCAGACTAGTATAGGAATGGCGCCTTTCGAAGCTTTGTATGGAAGACCATGCGAGTCAATAGCATGCTGGTTGGAAACTAGAGAAAGATTAGTCTTAGGACCAGATCTGGTAAGAGAGGCAATATAGAAGATTGAGTTGATCCGAGGTAGGATGAAGAAAGCTCAGTCTAGACAAAAAAGTTACGTAGACAAGAGGCGTAAGGATCTGGAGTTCTCAGTTGGAGATAGGGTTTTCATTAAGGTATAACCGATGAAGGGTGTGGTGCGATTTGAAAAATCAGGAAAACTAGCACCAAGATATGTTGGATCGTTCTCAGTTATAGAGAGGATTGAAAAGCTCGCATACAGAGTAGAGATGCCGACCAGTTTGGTAGGTGTCCATAATGTGTTTCATGTGTCTTATCTTCATAAGTATGTGCATGATCCAGAGACTACTATTCCTCCGACTACATTGGAAGACTTAATAGTAGAACCAGATTTGACTTTTTAAAAAAAACTAGTTCGGGTTGTAACAAGAGATGGGAAGAGGTTAAGAAACAAGACAGTCAAGTTGGTGAAAGTTCAGTGGAACGACAACGAGAAAGACTATACTTGGGAGACCGAAGATAGGATTAGAGATATTTATCCTAATCTATTATAAGGGTATGTTCTATATCTGTTATATATATATATATATATATATATATATATATATATATATATATAAACTGCCCGCTAGTCAGGTAGGCTAGGGTGGTAGTTAGGAGATGTTACAGATAATTGATGTGCTTAGTATTTAGTCCTTGCTGAATTTCGAGAACAAAATTCTTTAAGGAGGGGAGCCTGTAACACCCTTAATTTTAAATAGCATTATTCAGGAGATTTAATTAGATATATTAAATAGAATAATGTAGAGACTAGAGCGATAAGGGAATTGAGATTTGAGATCTAATTAGGGTCGTGCCTTAACTAAATGGATTTATAAGAATGGTTTACAAGTTAAATACTTAAGAGAATAGAGCAATGGTAATAGCCGAACCCCATAACCCTTAAAACCTTTACAACCTTTTCATTCTCATTACATTCTTACAAAAATAAAAACATAACCAAAAGAAAACATGGTCGGCCATAACCCTAAGAAGAAGAAGAGCAAAATCCAATTAGAAGCTAAGATTCAAGCTAGGAAGGTTAAAGCAAGAACAAATCTCAAGTTCCTTATCCGAACAAGGTGTATAATGATCTAAACCATCTCATATAATTCATCTTGAATGTTTTATTTCGGGTTTAAGGTTTAAAACCATATGATTGGATGAATGATGATATGCTTTGATTTATATGCCATGTTATAATTTAAACAAGGATTTTTGTAGGATAATATAATTCAATTTTAGGTTAAAATCATGCAAATTGATTTCCAAATACCATGATGTTTGAATATATTAAGTAAAACATTATTTTGGAGATGGTTTTAAATTTTCATAATATTCCAAGCTATGGGTAATTTATTATGAATTTTTAATGAAAAGAAATAGTTAATTTTGGGTTTAAATTATTTAAGGCAATTAAGTATTATTTTCGGGTCAGAAATTTATATATGTTAGAAAACATACTAAAAGTGAATAATTTTGGTTTTTGAGGATTTCTCCTAAGTGTTTTACTATGGATATCAAATTCTTTAAGTTAGAGGTCTTAATTTTTTTAAATATTTTGTTAAAGGGAAGGGCTTATTTGTTAAAATGACTTCATTTGTAAATTGTTGAATTCGACAGCCTTTTAGAAAAGAATTTTTATAAAGAATTAGCAACCAATCACATATTGACAAATTCGGTAAGTTAGGTAAAAAGGAATTAATTTGAAAGGCATAAAAATCAGTTTTGTTTCGAATTACAACTTCGCCACTTCCATTTGCTTGCTTCCATCACCATACTTCCGCTAATGACCTTCTGCACCCATTCGAAACCAATGCACATGGTATCAAGCAATTGATACGTAGTGTATTGGAGAAAGGCAGAAGGGACTATGTCGAAGGCATGCTTTCAAAGGGATTGAAGAAATTTTTATAAGCTTTCGAATCAATCCAACTTGCCTTTGTTTTTATAGAAGCTTTCGAAAGAGTTGCCGCATTTTGAACTCATTCGATACCTAGTTGCCGCATTCATACCTTTCGAATCAGTCAGGGGCCGCTTTTCTATATAGTGTATCAAAGGGAAGCTTTTGCCCTTTTAAATTTTAAGGTCGCTTCCTCATTGCTTTCATAAAGGTTGTTTTAGCCACTTTTAATAAGAGTTTCGAAGGCAATGGTTTCGAAAGGTTGGTTTCGAAGCTATCCACTTCCCCAATTCTTTTACTTGAGATAAATGCTTTCAAAAGGGATACTTTCGCTTTTGTTCTCTTTGACCCAATATTTATATTTAATGTTAAACCCAATGATTTCGAAAGAGATACTTTCAAATGGTTTCGAAGCTATGCTTCCATGAATTCTTACTTGGACTAAATGCCTTCGAAAGGTATGTTTTTCAGTGTTTAGAAAGGAAGGTTTTGAATACTTTCGAAAGGTATGTTTTTAATTATTTCGAAAGAGAAGGTCTAAGATTTTAAGAAATTCTTACGAAAGGGAGAGTGACAGAGGGTAATTCATGATGTCACAATGATTCGAAGGATCTAGTCGAAAGCCTTAGCTTTCAAATAAGAAAACCCACTCTCATTTTTAAACGTAAACCCATGGTAATGTAAAAGAGTTTTGAAATGACATTTAAAATTTGAAATATTAAAGGAAGTTATCCTTGCCAAGGATAGTGGGTTAAGGGTATTAACCATGTTTTAGTAGAAAATGGTTACGAGGTATTAAATCATGGATGTTTATATTGTTATGTTTTGATCAGTTATCATGTATGCTTCTGTAATCATATTCACTTCATATTTAAACTATAACTGAATTAAAGGATGTTAAGAGCAGAATAACAGGCTAGGTTGACCCAGTAGTGAATATACATCGAATTAACTCCTGTGTGAGTAGAATTGCATCCAGGAGGTCAGATGGACTAGAATATAGGATGCCCAAAGCTGATCAAAGATCATTGGTTTAGACAGGTTCTTAGTAAGCCCATAAAAAACTATGTTATGGAAATTGTTATTGGCAGGGGCTAATAGGTTCTTATTAATCCCATGAAAACTTTGTCCGGAACAAGTATTGATAGAGATCAATAGGTTCATAGTCAACCCATGAAAACTATGACATGAGAGATGTTATTGGAGAATCCAATAGGTTCGTAGTAAGCCCATGAAAACTATGGTTGGATAATGTTATTGGTAAATACCAATAGGTTCTTAGTGATACTATGAAAACTATGTAACCAGACAGATAGTCCGTAAGCTTGAAACTTGTTATTAGTCAGCCCATGAAAACTAATAGGTTAAAAGTGACCCTAGAAACTATAACTTAAGACAGATAGTCAGGTAAATGGGGACAGGAAATCCAGAGCATATTGCATGTTTGCATATCATCTTATACATTTTATTATGTTATGTCTTAACCATTGTGGATGTAGGTGCATAGTATATGGTTACTATAAATTGGGTTAAGATACTAGTGAGGCGAAAACCCATTCCGCTAAGCGGCGTGGTCTGACTCGAAGTTTATGTATTCCCCTTAAACTCTTAGGTGCTCAATTGATTTTGAGTAGTTTGAGAATTAAGTTTTTCAGGTTCTCCTTTAGACGAATAAGCTTCCAAAGACGTGCAGGAAGGAAGCTAGCTATTAGGAGTTCTTTCTGTTTGATCCCGCTGTGTGATTGTGTAACGACCCGGAAAATTTTGAACCCGAAAATTCCAGATAGTTATGAAAAGAAGAAGAGATAGAAGAAAAGAAACAGAAAACATAACGCAGATGCTCACATTCGCAGCGGAACAAAATATAATATCAAATAATAACAGTTTACAAAAGAATACTGTATCTGTCAATTTACATTTATTTACATCAGAGTTATATTCCAATACACAACGATGATCATATATAAATCAAATATGTCTCAGATAATCATAAATAATAGTCACAGCGGAATCACTCCATACGTCCTGCCATCCAGTACTCCTCCTGAGCTCCAGAACGTCCTTACCTGAAAATCTGTAATACTCGGTCTGACCCGAGCATTACATCAAAGTAACACCCGGGTCAGGCTGGAAACCAGCATGAGTAAACCCATCTAATAAGAAATACCAATGCATCCAACTTTTTAAACCCGGGTAACTTATATAAATTTACAACCTCACAAGTGGTTATAGGCATCACTTATTTCACACATCAATTTCTAAGTACCAAAACTTAGATTGAAAGGTCCGATTCACTTAAATCATATCATTCCACTTTATTGATTTCACATATCAATCTATAAGAATCGAAGTTGTTTCGGATATTAACTAATACCCGACCCCGGTCTCTTCGAATCCAATGACACATTAACCCAAGTTATTCAAGTGAAAACAATCAAATTTTTAAATATAGGATTCCAACTTTTACATAGTAATTCATCACCGAAAGATAACCACATTATCGCAGTTCAAATTAACACATCATACCACAAAACATTTCATATCAGAGATATCAACTAATTCAAGGCATTTAACATCATTCAATCATTTATAAACAAGATTTATCACTTCCAAAATTAATTTAATTTATCTCTAATTAAATTAATTACTAACTCTAATCAGTTAGATTACCATCACTTATCATTTACTAATTACAACTACTTAATTAATCATTCTCGACTAATTATTCTTTAATTAAAATAAATAATTAACTCTTAATTAATTAATTAACTAACATTTCCCCATCACATTAAATAATCGCTTAATTACTCTTATAAAGTAATTAACAATGATTTATTACCCTTAATTAATGACTCAAATTTATTACCCTATAATCACTTATATAGACTAACTATCCTTAATAAACTAACCTTTATTTATTAATTAATTTAATTAATTACTCCCAATAACTCTTAATTACTTCATTAAATTATTCTTTTCATAAATCAAAATCATAATTAACTTTTTGAGGTAAATCTTTATCTTATTAATGACTTACTTATTTCTAACGTAATACACTTCAACATTCCACTTTTAAGTTAAACCTTAAATTCATTTCTAACTTAAGATTTTAGAAATAACTTACAATTTAACTTAACAAATTTAGGTTAAACAATATACAAAGCTCCTTAATCAAATGTTAAAAAGAAACACTTATTTTACATAAAAGTTTAAAATTTGATTCAATTAAATTTAAAAAAAAACTTGTTTATAAAGACTTTTTAAAACCTGCATTTAATACTACTTCGGGTTCTACCCGAGAATTGCTTGAGTCCAGTCTCGAGTTCCTGCAACTTCTTTCATTTTTTTTTCAAAAAATTTTTAACTTGAAAATAAACTTGCCCTCACGAACTACCCGGAGACGAGCCCGAGCCTCCAGCCTATTTTCTCGAACTTCCCTTCGAGTCACGCAACTACAGAAAACCTGACACAACAGACATGCCGTGCACATGCACTATCAATCACCAGAGCTCCGACCACCACCGATGCTTTAAACATATCGACGATCACCTCACCACCAAATCTCGATCACCCAAACACCAAAACAAACCCACGATCGAAACAACAACACAGAAGAACCTGGAACAGAAATCTCGAACCACCACAAACCCTGGAAATGCCTCGTCAACACAACTCCGACCACCAGAGTTGCTAAAACTTCGGCCAGGTCTTCGCCTACCTCCATGCTTCCCTTCCCTCGAGTTTAGTTGTACTCGAACAACTATAGAAGCTGTGGTGATCGAATTATTAAACCTAGTTAAAACTAGGGTTACAAACAAAAAATCCATCACTGCTACTTCCACCATGAATTAAACATCTACCTAACAATTTTCCTCAATCCCCCGATCATTCCTTCATCACCTCCGAAAGATTCAAATCCCCAGATCCTCGTGATCATCAGGAAAACCCAATTTACCACATTTAGTTCAAACAAGAACTATACCCTCCAACTAGCTTTAAAAATTATGATTCTTGTTTCAAAAATCATGTTATAGATTAAGGATTTGATTTTAAATCCTGAACTAATGAACTACTCAGTTAGGGTTTTGACTTATATTAAATATACTCAGTCCTTTTAAATTTCCAAATGATTTTTCCAAAGGCATTTCTCTATTATCTAACTTAAGTATGATTTTAATCTAAGGTTTATGATAGAACAACAAGGTTCATGTACATTTTAAGTTTAAACCCAGTCAAAATCAAAAGGGTTTTGAATTTAACTACATGAAAACTGATGCTATAAACAGAGAGTACTCTGCTGAATACAACATGCACATCATATATCAAAAATACAACCATATATATATATACACAAACATTCGTATTTCAGATATTAATCATGCACCCATATGCATAACTTAAACATTCAAAATGATGTTGCTCACAGGGATTTCAAACAAATAAACAGAGGAAACTGGTTTGAAATACTCAGAACTACTTGTTTTAAGTTTAAACAACCGATCTAGTTAAAAAACCTAACTTAAGATGTTTATATGAAGAAGTATTAGTTTTCTTTACATTACTTTACTCAAAACTTGGAGTACTGAAAAGCATAACATAGTACAACTTCAGTAAAACAGCAACATCACAGAACAACTTCCTTTCCATAGATAGCAACATAAGAGTTCATGATCTAATTATCAAGATTTAAACTTCAAAGATAGTGTGTTTACTCATCTGAATTTTTAAAGAACAGAGTATGGTTTGTTTTAGCAACAGACTCCACCATTTCAAGCTGGAACCTTTCTACCCACTTGATTCTCTTTTGTATTGCATTTCTGGTTGTTGTAGAGTGTTTGTTTTAGGATTTTAAATGAAGTTTCATTTTAGTTTTGCTTAGCTCGAAAGAAAATGAAAACTGGTAGGGGAAAGTAGTAGCTTCCAGGTTGATATATATGAAACAGGGTATCATTTTCTTATGCAAAACAGTGGTAGATTTGTACAATTATCAGAGATTTTTTTTCCATAGTTTGGTGGCCGAGATCATATTTTTATGTACTAGAGAAGATATTGTCTTAGCAAGCATTAAATGACATTGTCCTTGATGTTTTTATTTTATACTTATCCTATTACTTTATACTTGCCTAAGTCTTAATTTACAAGCCACCTGCATAATAATTTTTTTTTACTTTGCTTTAAATCTTGTTGTTCTTAAGTTTGCATGCATACTAACTTTACTTACCAGCCTACATATTTTTTTTAGATTTTGTTGTACTCGAGACTGCCTGGTTATGAAATTCGAGCCATTTGTTTTCATGCTTATCCTATACTAGCTTTTCTAACAAGTTACTAATTTTTTTTCCCAAGCAAGCCTTCATACTTGAATATTATTTGACTATGCAGATTTATTCTAGGGGCTGGCAAATCACCTTAGGTATTGTATTGCCTTACTTTATATTTTGAAATGTATTTGAGTGATTATTTCTCTAGTTCACTTGCCTATGTAGATTTTGGTTTAAATGCAAATAAATGTTATCCCTAACATGTTATTTGATTATTTATAGTGTATTTGGTTTTACAATTTACAAACAATAAAATTTAACTTATGTATATTTGTTTCACTCTAGTCTAACCTACCACTAAAATCTTGTATTTCAACATGTACTATTACAACAGTTTATATATCTCTAGAATTATCTTATGTTTCCATATAACCATATAATTTATTACTAACATAAACCCTTAGTTTTTTTATCTCTATTTAAAGTTTAACTATTCAAATTTAATTTACTTATTTACTAGTATTTATACTTGTGTTCATTTCATAGTTTCTCTTATACTATATATTTATGTTTATTTTATAACCATATTTTTCTTTGTTTTTTCCCAGTTTTAAATTAATAACTTTTATTTTATCCTAACCATATAATTGTTTATATATTGATAATTTAAAACTCTTTTTAATTTACATATTTAAAAGCTCTTATTTTATATTCCCAGATCATCGTTCTCCCAAAACTACATATGTATATGTATATTTGTTTTAAAATAATAGCTGTATTTTAATTAATTCAATTAAATAAATATTTATTAAAATATACTGCCAAAAATCCGGGATGTCACAGATTGGATGCAATGGCAAAGTTGTTTAGTGCCTAAATTTAGACTCTGATCAACTAAGGGGGTATCTTCATATGTCGCTCTTAGCGTATTTTGTAATAATGTGTAATTTCTCTGAATATGGCTTACGTATGGGAATATGTAATGAATCTGAATTGAAATGCAAAATTTGTTTTAAATTGAGTTTAATTTTTTTTCATATTCATGTTTTTCTGGTATATTAATGTATCTAACATTACCGCATTTGGTCACTGAGAATTAATAACTATGGATGACTGCAGCATCCATAACGGTTAGTTTTGGGCCTCCAAATAGAGGATGTTACAAGTAGGTACAGAGCATAGTTTTATGTAAATTTAAAAGAAATTTGAACCTAAAAGATTTTCAAAACATAACCCAATGAATCAGAAAATGAGACCTGGGTTGGGTTAACGCTATAGTAACATACTTGCATTTATTATATATATATATATAAGTACGTATTCCCCTCTCTCTTAGACCGTTCTTCTGTATCTTACTAAGGCTCATATGTAGATTTACGAGAAAGAAAGATATGGAGGTAGGAAATAGAAGAGGAAATCTTGGTGGAGGAAGTACCATAACTAATGGAAATTCTCGACCTAAAACTAGAAGCAATCCATGTCAACATGTAAATGCTAATCCAAATGCAAATGCTAATGTAGGTGGTGGAACCCCACCGGTAGATATGGGGGTGATGTATCAGTTATTCGTCAATCTGATGTAAGATGGAGCAGTTGCAGGAGTAGTTGGGGGTAATGCTATGAATGTTGGAGGTGCTAATCCTATGACCCTAGTTGGAAATAACTATGCCAAGCCGAGAAGGGATTATACCAGTCTTGGTGGGAAGCCGTTTTTGGGAACAGAGAATGTTATTGAAGTAGAAAACAAGTTGTTGCACCGTGAAAGAATTTTCGCCGACTTGGGATTAGATGATGAGCAGAAGAAAAGACTTTCTTCGAGACAGTTGCAGGGAGCAGCACTTTATTGGTGGAATGGTGTTACCATAGGAGTTTCCAAAGAAGAGTTGACTTGGGTAGAGTTTCAAAGAGAGGTTTTTGTTTGAATTTGCCAAGTCAGTGTTGCTGAGAAAGTTCATGGACTTAGTGCAGGGTGAAATGTTGGTGATTTAGTATGCTATGAAGTTTGATGAGCTATCCAAATACGGATATGCTACCATTAACACCGTTATTAAAAGGAACAAGAAGTTTATTCGAGGGTTAAGACCCGAGATTGCCATGGTGACTATGCCACACCTCCGTGATCCAAGTACAATTGTAGTGGAGATGGTAATCAGGAATGAAGAGATGCTTTCTACTTTTGGGAAAGAGAAGCGGGTTAAAACCCAGGATTCTCAGGGCAAGAAGAGGAAATTCTTTATGAAGAAAGGAGCTCAGAATGTCAAACTGGAAAAAGGAAAAAGGTTATAGATAAGAAAGTAGTGAAGTGCTTCAACTATAACCAGATTGGATACTACAAGAATCGGTGTCCCTAACCCGTCAGAGCTTACACGGGAAATGTTTTTGTTTTGGAACCATCATCTTCTAGACCAACTACTGCCGAGAAGGGAAAGACTGTGTTGGAAGGTACACATTTGATTTGTAGTATACCAGTTAGGGTACTATTTGATACCCATGCATCACATTCATTTATATCTCAGTGTTTGGTAGATAAGTTATGTTTAGAACCCTCATACCTTGTTACTTCCTTAAGGGTTGCGAATCCGATCGGAGGGTATGCAACTTTGGAGATGAGATGTGATCAGTTAGAACTTGAATTGTTCGATCATAAGTTTGCATGCAATTTGTATGTTTTTGATTTCGTAGGCTTCAGGATCATTTTAGATATGGATTGGTTACATAAATATGATGCTAGGATATTTTGCCAAGATAGGAAAATATCGCTAAGACACCCCAATAGTCATAACTGAATTATATACCCGATGGAGAAGTCAAACTCAAGTGCTTGTGTTTTGCTGAATGCAATGGAAGTAGAAGAAGAGTTGAATCGGGTTTTGGTAGCAAGAGAGTTTGCAGATGTTTTTGAGCCAGTCACAGGATTAGCACTGAATCGAGCCATTGAGTTTCGGATAGATCAGGAGCAGAACCTGTAAGTAGACCACTCAGTAGGATGATACCTACCGAGATGAAGGAATTGAAGGTGCAGCTTGTGGATATAGAAGAGTATAATTTTATTAGACTAAGCAGTTCATCTTGGGGAGCGGCCGTGGTTTTTGTCTGAAGAGTTGATCTTGGGTAGAGTTTCAAAGAGAGGTTTTTGTCTGAAGTTACCAAGTCAGTGTTGCCGAGAAATTTCATGGACTTAGTGCAGGGTGAAATGTTGGTGATTTAGTATGCTACGAAGTTTGATGAGCTATCCAAATATGGATATGCTACCATTAACACCGTCATTTAAAGGAACAAGAAGTTTATTCGAGGGTTAAGACCCGAGATTGCCATGGCGACTATGCCACACCTCCGTGATCCAAGTACAGTTGTAGTAGATATGGTAATTAGGAATGAAGAGATGCTTTCTACTTTTAAGAAAGAGAAGCGGGTTGAAACCCATGATTCTCAGGGTAAGAAGAGGAAATTCTTTATGAAGAAAGGAGCTCAAAACGTCAAACTAGAAAAAGGAAAAAGGTTGCAGATAAAAATTATGTTATGGAAATTGTTATTGGTAGGGGCCAATAGGTTCTTAGTGACCCCATGAAAACTTTGTCCGGAACAAGTTATTGATAGAGATCAATAGGTTCATATTCAGCCCATGAAAAATATGACATGAGAGATGTTATTGGAGAATCCAATAGGTTCATAGTAAGCCCATGAATACTATGGTTGGATAATGTTGTTAGTAGATACAAATAGATTCTTAGTGATCCCATGAAAACTATGTAACCGATAGATATTCCTTAAGCTTGAAACATGTTATTAGTCATCCTATGAAAACTAATAGGTTAACAGTGACCCTAGAAACTATAACTTGAGACAGATAATCAGGTAAATGGGGATGGGAAATCCAGAGCATATTGCATGTTTGCATATCATATTGATACATTTTATTATGTTATGTCTTAAACATTGTGGATGTAGGTGCATAGTATATGGTTACTATAAATTAGGTTAAGATACTAGTGAGGCAAAAACCCATTCCACTAAGCGGCGTGGTCTCACTAGATATCTATATGGTTAGAGATGGTAATTATTATTCACCCTAGACTTTTTATCTGACTCGAAGTTTATGTTTTCCCCTTAAACTCTTGAGTGCTCAATTGATTTTGAGTAGTTTGAGTGTTAAGGTATTCAGGTTCTCCTTTAGACGAATAAGCTTCCAGAGACATGCAGGAAGCAAGCTAGCTATTAGGAGTTCTTTCTGTTTGATCCCACTGTGTTATTGGATGCAATGGAAAAGTTGTTTGGAGCCTATATTTAGACTCTGATCAACCAAGGGGCATTTTCTTTTGTCTCTCTTGGCATATTTTGTAATAAATTGTAATTTCTCTGAACATGGCTTACGTATGGGAGTATGTAATGAATCTAGAATGAAATGAAAATTTTGAATTAAATTGAGTTTAATTTTTTCCATATTCATGTGTTTCTGGTATATCAATGTACCTAACATTACCGCGTTTGGTCACCAAGAATTAATTATTATGGATGACTGTAGCATCCACAGTGGTTAGTTTTGGCCTCCAAGTGGGGGATGTTATAGTGTTATATTCTCCCCTTAAAAGATTTATCATCCTCAAAATTCCTTAAGGGCTGAATCATATAACATAATGCGCAACCATTCTAAACTAACCAGTTAATTAGTGTGCAACCAATTTTGCAACCAAGAGTGTACAAGTGCACGGCGTATCACAACATATCTTACATGTATGCAAAATAATCCTAAATCACCGCCTCCTATATGAATGCATCTTTTAGAACAATTTTGAAAATATGATGCAAAAAACTTATATATATATATTGGCAGTTCTATATGTGTTACCCAACACTTTGGCCCGGCTACATGGCGATAGTCACAAAGCCTATGGTTTAATTTGGACGAGACTCAAGTTAAGGAAGAGGAGGAAGTATAAGAGACCAGTGAAACTAGAGTTCGGGTCGGTTTGTATGTGGCTCGGTATGTGTAGCACTGGATCGACCAAGGAAACTCAGCGTTGAAGTGAAGCCAGGGCGGATCGTCCAAGGTTGGCGAAAACAAGTGGTTCTGTCGAGGAGATTTCGAACATCGTGGATCGGTGTGATTTGGACTTGGTCATTCGGCTGACTTCGTTTCGGTCAAGATGGGTCAACATGACTCGCTCGGTCAATGAAGGAAAGGCGGGACGGTTTGGTCTAGATACTCAAGGAAGAGTGGCTCGGTATTTTATGGGCCGGCCTCGGAGAGTTTTGTTCAGAGTGGTTCGGCCAGTATGGGGAGACAAAGCGGTTTGGTCTGGATGGTCCAGCGAATGTCGTTCGGCCTAGACGGGTCAGCATGCATCGTTCGTTCGTGGTTGGGAAGCTATTGTTGTTCGGTCATGAATGGTTCGGCACGAGTGTTCGGTGTATCTGGTTCGGTGCAAGGTGAAGGAGTTAGCCTATTCTTGGAATCCATAGCGAAGTGAGGAGCTCGACACCGCTTTACTTTGAGATCCACTACGAGTTACTCCGAGTCCTTTGTGAGCTTACTTCGAGTCATTTGCCAAATGACCACCGACCAGCCATATTGGTTCGGCATTTCTCGGTCGACCGAAAGTCGTTCGGAATGCCTGGGCCGGCCGACTCGAGATTATCATCTATGGGCCGAGCTACCTTGGTCTTGGGCCTGCGTAGGGAATTCAGCCTATCTTCGTCTATAAATAGAGAGGTAAGGGCATAGTTGAAGGGACCTTTTTTTTCAAGAACTCCAGGGATACTCTGCCATTTTTGGTACTCGCTTCTTTCAGTTCAAACTTGTATTCAATTTATTTGTTCACGGATTGTATCTGTATTCAAGTCTTTGAGAAAAGCAATAAAGATTACATTAACAGTGGACGTAGGCAGTTACGCCGAACCACTATAATTCTGGTGTTCTTGTTTCTGCAGTTAGTTTTACATATATTCCTTTGTTTTAATTTACTATCTTCATTAATCTCTCTACACAAATCTTTTCTTGGGTGTTAGTGACCAATTTTGGTGCTAACATTTTGTTGTTTTCACTAAGAACCGTGCATTCTCAGGCTGTTAGGATCTACTTTGTCGCTACTGGATTGAAGAAATCCCCCAAAGAAGATCCAAATTCACTCTCAAGAGTCCATAGATACTACTAAGAGTTCCCGCAGATAACTCTAAGATGGAAAGACCACGTACTAGATCAGCCTCCCACAACGCGGATGTCAACGAGACCGCCAACGTCCAACAAGTGGGACCCAGTAATCAACAACCTAATCCAGGTGCAGGGACCGCCACCGTCCTAAACCAAACAGAATTTGTCACCAGGACAGAGTTCAATGAGATGATGGGAGAACTCGTGGAAAGCAGGAGACAGCTTAACGAACAAGTTCAAGCTAACGCCAATCTCATGACCCAGATCGCTCGGCAACAACATCAGAATGCTGGAGGAAGCCCCGCTTCCTACTCATCATCTGACAGCTCCGCTTTGTCTGATGAACATCACAGGCATAGACGCCGCAGGATTGAAACAGCATAAACAGGTGCGGTAGAGCAGTCCAACAGAAATGGTCCGGGCTCTCTACCTGGAACCGCGACCCCTCACTTGCTCCGGGAAAATTGCACTCAAACCGGAGTGGGAAACTTAAGATCTGGAGCACAGGTGGAAGCTGGTGCACCACCATGCCAGGGTCATAGCAAAGCGGGTCCCCAGGACATGCATTTGGGAGATCACTTACCAAGGAGGCACCGGCCAGAACGGTCACGCAGGATGGAGTCCAACTTTCCACCTCCCATCCAGACCCCGGATTTATCAGCTATGGTCAGACAGCTGATGAGAGAAAATCAGGGCCTATCCAATGATGATTGGGGCATATCTTGGAGCTATTCTCCGTTCACAGATGCTATCCTACATGCTGAGTACCACCGAAAGTTCAGTACGCCGACCATTCCAGCATATGAAGGGAAGGCTGACCCCCGAAAACATGTAATGAGATATGAGTGGATGATGGACTCAGCCAGGGCAAACGATGCAACTAAATGTAGATGTTTCCTAATAACCCTATCTGGAATCACTACCATGTGGTTCACTAGACTTCCTCCGCGATCGATCTCCAGGTTTGATGAGTTAGCGATGAAATTCGTGGAGCAGTTCAGAATTCATACCACTCGCCCAAAGGACGTGATGTCTTTATCCAGTGTGATCCAGGCTCCAGGGGAGTCGTTAAAGGAGTATTTGCAGAGATTTCACATTGCTGCTACCGAAGTTAGCAACCCGAATAACCACGCTATTCTTATGGCCGTGATGAAAAGAGTAGATCCGGACTCAGAGTTTGGTGATTGGCTGGTAGGAAAACCTCCGGCTACCTTGGAACATTTTTATTCAAAGGCGCACCAATTCATGAGAAGGGAGGAAGCTAGGTGGATGAGGCGAGGCAGTGCGCCAGGGCCTGGTAAGGAGACGGTGCAGAGCAATATTGCGGTAAAACAATCTGGGGACAACTCTGGAAAGGTCCAGGTCAATGTTCAAAACAAGCCCGAGCAGTCTAAAGAATCCGGAGGACGAAGTTCCGGTAAGAAAAGGGAAGCGGGAAAGTGGAAACCAAGGATCCCAACATACAACGAATACACTCCTCTGAACGCATCTTTGGAGAATATTTATTTGTCAACTTGTAACACCTTCCAATACCGAAAACCGCGCCCAAGAGATTCCACTGAGGAACAAAAATAGACTGGTAAGTACTGTCACTTCCTTGAGACTTACGGGCACAATACCGAGGAATGTAGACACCTCCACGATGCTATAGAAAAGCTGATTCGCTAGAAAAAGTTACATCAGTTTGTTAAGAACCCGTAGGAAGGTGGGCAGGGGGCATCCGATCTTAATTGCGGATAGGCTCCACACTGACCTGAGGAACCCGTTCGGATTGGAGGTAGATTAGTCATAAACACGATAGTCGGTGGGCCTCACCCGACAGACAAGAATTGGCAAGAAATGGAGCATTATGCTAGTTCCCTAAAGCATGTAGATTTTGAATGCTGTTCTAACATAGAAGATAGGACCCCAGCTAAACAGCAGCGAATGATGACGGATGATATAGTGTTCAGGAGCAGAGATGACGATCAGGTGGAGGCACCTACCATTGACCCGATGGTCATCCCGGCCACGATTGGGCCAGCGTTTGTGAGAAGGATACTGATTGATTGTGGGAGTTCTATGAATATTATCTTCAAAAAGGCGTACGACCAAATGAAGATGGAGGCGAAGGATCTAAAACCATCTAAAGCCCGCATTCACGGCTTTAATGGTGCAGCCACTAAAGCAATAGGTTTCGTTGAATTGCCAGTTGAGTTAGGAGAAGGTGAACGTAGGAGGGTACGGATCCTGCCGTTCATCGTTCTAGATGTTGATTCCCCGTATAATGTGTTTTTGGGCGACCGGCCCTGGCGGAGTTTAGGGCAGCTTTGGCCCCGTGGTGTTTAACCTTGAAATTTCCGACGGATAAAGGAGTTGGTGTAGTGCCTGGCGATCAAGCGACTGGTCGTACATGTTATGTGGCTGAGCTGAGGGAATCCCAGCAAAGAGAGAAGGGAAAAGTTGTGGACAACTCTGTCCGCATCCATGTTGCCCATAATTGACAAGTAGCGCCCGAGCCTTGGCTCGGGCAGCAGGGTCGGATCTATAGAGTCATAGATCCGAGAGACGATGATGAAGGACTCCAGGAGTCTATAGCAGCACCAGCTGAACCGACGATTGACATTCCAGTCAGCCACGATGACCCATCACGGGTGCTTAAGATTGGATCACAACTCACTCCCTCGATGACTGAGGATCTTACTGATTTCCTCCGAGCGAACCTAGATGTTTTCGCTTGGACCCACTCTGATACGTGCGGGATTTCTCTTGCCATCGCAAGTCATATGTTGAACATTGACCCAAAGTATGTGCCAGTGAAACAAAAAAGGAGAGGTATGGACCCGGAGAGGTCTGCTGCTCTCAGAGAGGAGGTGGACAAACTCAAAGCAAATGGGTTCGTCCGCGACGCCCTCTACCCTGAATGGGTATCTAATCTCGTACTAGTGAGAAAAGCGAATGGGAAATGGAGGACCTATGTTGATTATTCAGACCTGAACAAGGCGTGCCCTAAGGATAGTTTCCCTTTACCCATAATTGATCAACTGGTCGACTCAACAGCAAGATACGAATTATTGTCATTCATGGATGCATATTCGGGATACAACCAAATCCCAATACACATCCCAGATCAAGAACACACTAGTTTTGTCATGGACGTTGGACTATACTGTTATGTAGTGATGCCTTTTGGGTTGAAGAATGCAGGAGCGACTTACCAACGTTTGGTAAATCGGATGTTTAAAGACCAAATTGGTAGGACAATGGAAGTCTATGTAGATGACATGCTCGTGATGTCACGACAGTCAAACGACCACATTCGAGACTTAGCAGAGATGTTTGATATACTTAGATACTATGGAATGAAAATCAATCCACTGAAGTGTTCTTTTGGCGTTGCATCAGGAAAATTTTTGGGTTTTATTGTCAATGCGTGGGGAATCGAAGCTAACCCAGAAAAGATTCAGGCTATCCGAGACATACAAGCACCCAGAACTATAAAGCAAGTGCAAAGCCTGAATGGAAAAGTCGCCGCGCTGAGTCGATTCATATCCAGAGCAATCGACAAATGCATTCCTTTCTTCGATGTGATAAGGAAAGGGAAGAGGAATTTTGAATGGACGCCGGACTGTGAAGATGCGTTCCGAGCTCTGGTGAGACAATTGGAGAGTCCCCCGGTTCTGTCAAAGCCTATAGACCATGAAGAGTTATATGCTTACTTGGCCGTGTCTCAACATGCTATCAGTACAACATTGGTTCGTGAGGAGGACTGAATTCAAAGGCCAGTGTACTATGTCAGTAAACTCTTAACGAGGGCAGAAATAAATTATCCTAAGATTGAGAAGCTAGCCTATTGCTTGGTGATTGCATCACGCAAGCTCCGTCCGTATTTTCAGGCACACCCGGTCAGTGTTTATACCGATCAACCTTTGCGATAGGTGCTCCAACGACCAGAAACCTCTGGAAGGTTACTCAAGTGGAACATTGAGTTAAGTCAATTCGATATCACTTACCTGCCATGGAGGGCTATCCAAGGGCAAGCGCTAGCAGACTTCATTGCAGAATTCACCATATCAAACGAGCCAAGTGGTGTTGATGTCATTCCCCCCATTCGATGGAAATTATACACCGATGGGGCATCCAACGACCATTGTTCTAGGGCTGGTGTTATTATAGTAACTCCCAAAAACTGATCAATTTGTTATGCTTTGAACCTCGATTTCCTAACTACAAATAACGAAGCCGAATATGAAGCACTGATTGCTGGCTTAAAACTTACGAGGGAACTTAGAGTGAAATCGGTTAAAATCTTTTGTGACTCACAATTGGTGGTGTATCAAGTATGAGGAGACTACCAAGCAAAAGGGCAGAGACTTGCCCCATACCTTGCTCGGGTTCAAGAACTGTTGGAAGACCTTGAATATTATGATATTTCGCATATCCCGCGTGAGCAAAATGGAGAAGCCGATTCATTGGCAAAATTCACAAGTACTGGTGATGCACAACAGATGGGTTTGGTTCCCATCGAAATCTTACATGCCCCGAGTATAAATGAGATGGAAGTAGATTCTGTGTAAGAAACAGAAATTGAGAGGGAGTCGTGGATAACCCTGTTCAAGCAATACCTGCTACATGGGACTTTGCCCGAGAGAAAGAACGAAAGACGACAAGTTATTCGCAAAGCTTCGCGGTATATAATGCAGGATGGAATAATGTATCGGAAAGGATTCTTAGTTCCTTTACTTCGGTGCATCGCCCACGATGAGATAAAGCGGGTCTTGAAAGAAGTTTATGAAGGAGAATGTAGTGACCATATTGGGTGGCAGACGCTAGCAAAAAAGATCCTGGCCAACTGTGAATCGAGACGCCGCGGACTATGTAAGAAGATGCGACAAATGTCAAAAGTATGTGAAGATCCCGAGAGCTCCGCTGACGGAACTCACACAAATGGTTAGTCCCTGGCCATTTGCAATATAGGGGATCGATATAATCGGCTCCTTGCCAATCTCCCAAGGTGGTGCAAAATATGCAATTATTGCGGTCGACTACTTTACCAAGTGGGCGGAAGCAGAGCCCTTTGCTACGACCACCACCAAAAAGG
Organism: Allium fistulosum; assembly: GCA_030737815.1. Classification (NCBI taxonomy): domain Eukaryota; kingdom Viridiplantae; phylum Streptophyta; class Magnoliopsida; order Asparagales; family Amaryllidaceae; genus Allium; species Allium fistulosum. The sequence continues at coordinate 912,843,041 of CM060907.1, read as the reverse complement.
TCATTAATTTCGTTGTGCGAAACATCATATGCTATTTTGGCCTCCCACGAACTATCATTACGGACAACGGAACTCAATTTGAGAGTAGGGAGTTCAAAGAATTTTGCCAAAAATATTACATTGAGAAAAGGTTTGCGGCAGTCTCTCACCCTAAAGCCAACGGACAAGTTGAAGACCTAAATAAAATAATCAAATCCATATTGAAAAGGCGTTTGGAGAAGGCCAAAGGCAAGTGGGTAGATGAGCTTCCAACATCGCTCTGAGCTTACAGAACCACCCACAAGTCCGCGACTGGTCATACTCCATTTACTTTGGCATACGACACTGAAGCTGTTATACCCGTGGAACTTGAAGCTCCCTCTCACCGGGTGACTCATTATGATCCTAGGACGAATTAGGATCTCTTACTGGAATCACTGGACTTTGTCAATGAAAAACGTGAAGAGGCTGATTTAAGGGCGGCTGCATATAGGCACTGAGTCGCTCGATATTATAATGAAAAAGTTCGACCGAGAATCTTTGATGTGGGTGATCTCGTTTTGAAGCGAGTTTTTCCGATCCCATCACATATGAATCCCACATGGGAAGGTCCATACGTCATCGAACAGAAGCTTGGAGAAGGAACCTTCATGCTAGCAACTGTCGATGGCATGACACTCCCCGGAGCATGGAATAGCGAGCATTTGCGTCGTTATTAAACTTAGCCTATTTCTTTTGCACTTTAGTAGCAATTGTTTGCAATATATGTTTCTTTTGTTGTTCTTTGTTTTCGGCATGTAATAAGACAACTTAGTTTGTTCCTATTTGTTATGATCAATAAAGGCTTGAAGCCGTTTTTCTATGAACTGTTGATGTTCCATGTGTTATAATTCCATGGCAAAAATTAAATTACATTATTCTGTCCGGCGTATGAACGCACACAAAAAATTAAAAGTCAATCGATAAAATAAAAATCTCTAAGTCCCCGGAGCGTGGACAAGAGTACTCTGAGTCCCCGGAGTGCGGACTAGAGTATAAACGAAATAAAAATCTCTAAGTCCCCGGAGCGTGGACTAGAGTACTCTGATTCCCCGAAGTGCGGACTAGAGTATAAACGACTTAAAAATCTCTAAGTCCCCGGAGCGCGGACTAGAGTACTCTGAGTCCCCGGAGTGCGGACTAGAGTATAAACGACTTAAAAATCTCTACATCCCTGGAGCGCGGACTAGAGTACTCTAAGTCCCCAGAGTGCGGACTAGAGTATAAACGATTCAAAAATCTCTAAGTCCTTGGAGCGCGAACTAGAGTACTCTGAGTCCCCGGAGTGCGGACTAGAGTATAAACAACTTAAAAATCTCTACGTCCCCGGAGCGCGGACTAGAGTACTATGAGTCCCCGGAGTGTGGAGTAGAGTATAAATGATTCAAAAGTCTCTAAGTCCTCGGAGCACGGACTAGAGTACTCTGAGTCACCGGAGTGCGGACTAGAGTGTAAACGACTTAAAAATCTCTAAGTCCTAGGAGCGCGGACTAGAGTACTCTGAGTCCCCGGAGTGCGGACTAGAGTATAAATGATTCAAAAATCTCTAAGTCCCCAAAAAAAATCTCTAAGTCCCCGGAGCACGGACTAGAGTACTCTGCGTCCCGAAGTGCGGACTAGAGTATATACGACTTAAAAATCTCTAAGTCCCCTGAGCGCGGACTAGAGTACTCTGAGTCCCCGGAGTGCGCACTAGCGTACAAACGATTCATAAAATCTCTAAGTCCTCGGAGTGCGCACTAGCGTACAAACGATTCATAAAATCTCTAAGTCCCCGAAGCACGGACTAAAATATAAGAAATTCAGAAATCTCCAAGTCATGTGGAAGCGAACAGGTGCTTACATGACCCATAAAACTTTGAATGTCAAGTACTAGTTGGATGATAACCTAAATAGCGAAAATCATTGAAAACAAAGAAACAAAATTTTATTTATTTACTAATTGAAGATTCAGTTCCATTACAACTTCTCCTAAACTCGGAGCAAAAAGTCTATTCACAGCGACTATAAAAGTAAATAGAAACAACTACATGACTTAGGCGGAGCGAGGTATGACAGGAAGATAATTACTTCTTTGACTTCTTCTCTTTCTTCGATTTCTCCGAAGACTCCTCAGCCAAGCGCTTCTTCTTGGACCCTCTGCTTCCTACTGAGGTGGTATCTAGGGTAGGAGGAGGGACATCCAGAGGTGTGTTCCCCCTGGGGAGGATTATCTTCAAAGGCCTATTTAAAGGGTTATCGAGTTCCATCACCTGAGGTTCAATCTTAATTTTGGCCTTCTTTTTCTCCTCCTCCGCGATTCGTTCCCCCATGCTAAGTTTTGAAGTAGGTTCGGAAGAGCCTGTGATTTCAACCTCATCAAGTTCGTCCACAGGCGAGGGATCCTCGGTCTTGTCCTCATCGAGCGCTCCGATTACTTGGGCATCGGGTCCGGGAGTATCCCCAGTGTGAAGCTCTTCCGCTATTTTTTCTTCCTTCTCCGTGGCGACATCACTCCTTGGAGTTGGTTCAGGATCAAAATGACCTACATGGAGTCATAAAGGATAAGTGTTAGAATACATCTATTGTTCATCAAAAGTGATGGTCCTTTCAACCATAGAAAGAAAAATTACATACCGGCTTTCGGTTGACTCTCAGCTGTTTTAGGAGTCTCGTCCTCTGGAATAGGGGAAAGAACGTGAACATCAAGCCCGGGTTTCTCTGGGTCATAGCCAACATGCTGCTCGAAAGGATCGAGTGATGAGCAACCAGTTGGCTGGGCGGAAGGAGGAACTGGAGACTCAGTTCCGGATGGGCCAACAACATCGTCCTTCCCTTTTGATGAGGAGGAATCTCTTCCGTAGAGGGCTTTGGCTGTGGATAAGTCGGAAGGCTTGTTTCCTCGAAGCACTTCCTTCACAAGAGAATCCTCATCAATCTCTTCGGTGCCCAGCTCCACTCGCTTAATTTTTATTAGGGTATCCCATGCTTCGGCTAATGATTCGAGGTAACCCTCACCCAGAAATGATAGATCTCGATGCATGAGAACTCGAGTGTTATATTCAGCAATAAGCGGATCCAATAAGCATTTAATTTTTTCTCTGCCAGCTTCAACAGCTGCCTCGAGGCGAGAACCGATTTCTGTCAGTGCCATTCTTTTGCCCTCCTCATGGGCTGCATCCTTTAACGCTTCAACTTTAGAAAGTTCCTCGTTAAGCTTCGTCTTTAAGAGTCGTGTTGCGACGATTTCCTCACAATATCGCCGTGACTCTTCCTGTGCAGCAGTTTTCTCTTCTTTCTCTTTAAACAGCAACTCCTCCAGTTCTTTAACTCATCGAGTAAGGATATCCTTTTCTTTCTGGATGGAGTCTTTTTCTAAGCCTAGAGCACCACTACGTTGAACTGCCTCATCAATTTTCTTTTTGTGAGTGGCTTCCAGACGGCTGACTGCCTCAGCTGTATCTTTAGCATTTTGCTGGGCAGCCTTAAGTTGAGATTTGTACAAGGAAAGCTCTTCATCATGGGCTTTAAAAATATCTTTATCATGGATGGCTTCAAGTTTCAAGCGATCGATTTCACGCTGACGTTCCATAGAAACTTCTGAAACTTTTTCTGCCAAATGAACAAACGCATCGTGTTGGACATAGACATCGTTGTTACAGGCGATAGCGCTTTGTTTGACATTCCCCGGAATAGGATGAATCACAGGAAAGAATTTCAATCCGTTGAAGCATATTTTGGGAAATGTGGCTTTAAGCTCAGATAGTTTTTCAGCTGTCGATGGATCATGTGCAGAGATTGGAGGAGTATGCCTAGCTGGAGTCACAGACTTTTTATGAGGCTCACGAGACTGCTTGGTGCTGGACGAACCAGAGAGTTGGTCGCGAGGAGCTTCAAATTGAGATCCCTTCTGAGCAGATTTTTCTCTACTGTGCTCTGAGTAAGGGGAAGGATCGTTGGGATACGAAGAATGGATGTAAGTTCTTCTTCGAGAAGATGACGAGTCTCTGGGACGGTAGTCCCTATTGCCATTGTCATCCTTGTCTCGGCATTTACCTGATCCCGAATCCCGACCGGAGTGGTGGAAGATAGAGGACCCGCGAAGGCGGTCGAAGCCGTGTGAGCGCCCCATATCACCTGCACAGAAGCCAAATGAAGACGAGTTAGCGAGGATCACAGGATGGCTAAAATTTAAGTGTAGGGTGAAGTGTGAGTGTTCGTGTGTGTCCTAGTGTTTCCCCCCTACGGACCAGTTTCTTTAGCTTTAATTATTGGGGTTTTCTCTTCTTGATGACGAGCTTGATCACCTTCATCGCCTCTCGCGGGTGAATTAAGTACCATGGCCTCTGGATCATTGAAGCCGTAATTTAGCAAGTCGTCGGGGATGGTCAGGTTTGACAAACCTTTTAGCGAACCCTCTAGATGTTGGGGAGACGACTCTTTCTTGACTGGAGAAATTATAACTTTTGAAGTTCCACCCACTGATTTCTTTCTCAGTTTGTAGGCTAGGCCTTTTTTCCTCTTTGAAGGAGGGGGCGGTTCATCGATGCTAGGTGCGTCGGTTACTGGTGCTGAGTCGGGACTTATATTCTCATCGGTCGCTTTTGGCATCCCGGTCTCCTTAATTACACCTTCCTCAGTTTTATCGGGGGCCCATTCCGCGGGAGGCACCGAAGGTCCGGCCTGCTCTTTGCCTTTTTCCACAGTAGATCCGGTTGTAGTGGCGCCAGTTGGGAGGCTAGTTCGACGACCCTCCGTCAATAATCCAAATCTTGAAAGCAATTCATTGGAAATAATGGATTTGATCTCTCGGTCTCTCACGGGAATAGCTCGAATGGCCTCGACGGCCTCGGAATATCCAGCGCCTTCCGGTCGCGGGCGGATACCTATAAAAGTCAAAGGAAATTTAGGAAGAATGCATTTCGAGCCTCAGGCAAATATTAGTCAAGGAATAAAACTTACTCCCTTCCAGCCATCTCCTCGCAAAACCGGGAGGGCAGCATATGTAGAACCACTCTTACTTGTACTGGGAGAATTTACTCCATGCCCCCATCAGGATTTGACATTTTGAATGTGGTTCGAGAAAGATGAAGGATGGACTGTTAGACCGTCTTTTGAAGCGGTAGATATAGCGGGTGTCCTCAGGAGTAAGGTGTCTGAATAGGGTGCTCATGAAGATAATACAAGTGCCATAGATAAACACATGACTATTGGGATGTAGCTGTGCCGGAGCAATCTTGATATACCGCAACACTTCACGGAGAAAAGAGTTGAAAGGTGGCACGCTACCGACCCAGCACATGAATTTATTGCACGCTGTATATCTGGCTGGGGGCAGGTGAGGCCGATCTTGCCCCGATGGAACTAAAACGTTGTCGAAAGGGATTCCATGAATTGTACACAACCGACGAAGAGCGGTTTCACCGATCTTTGAAGTTTGTGAATCAATAGGATCATCTAGAATGATCGCTTCGTCTATAACATCAGGAGCCGGGCCAATAACTAAAGCAGATGGATCCGGGATACCCTGTGTAGAAGTTGTCGGTAGATTCGAAGTCCCTACCACCTCTTGTTGAGAACTTGGCTCATGCTTATCAGAAACGGTAGCAGAGCTTGATCTTTTGGACATCTTCAGCAAGCGTTTAGTATGGGTAGATACCTGTTTAAACTATACTTGAAAAACAATTGATATGAGATATAACGATGATAATATATCCCCCCATGTTGTGTGTGAACTAGTGCGACGACTCAAACGTAAGTACAGAAAAAACTAAAGTATGGTGTGATAGAACTTTTAAGTTATTATCCTCGGAGACCGTCATCGCTGACCGTCTCCTGCAGTTTGTTGTATGGTTGACAGAAGTAGTCTTGGAGTCGAACATTGGCATCATAGAGTGTGACAGCTGTCATTCGCATTTGTTGAGTTAAGTTTACGATTAAGATCGTTCAAGCTACGTGATAATTAGTTCAATTTATGTTCTTGGGCTGATATGCTTCACTACTTGTCATCGTCTATTATGCTATGCTTGGTTGTGGAGGTGAGTTGCCCAAATGAATGTTATGTTTAAGTTAGGATAATCTTGGTTGTTAATGCCTATTCATTGCCATATAGGATGACCGAACCATACACCCTCCTCTCTCTCTAACCACCGAACCAACTTCCTCAAACCGAACCACTATCCCTAACTCTTGAAACCATCTATACCGAGCGACGCTTTAAACATGGACAACCGACCCACCAACTCACAGAATACCGACCCACTCACTTACGAGTCGCCGAACGGCCTTAGCACAGCATATGCCAAACCACTCCCTCTCAGGAGTTTCGAACTACCCTATTACTACACTCTTAATAGCTTAACACTGCTACATTAAGCTATCAATAGTTCTCCCCTGATGTATGACTAGCAAGATCCTACAGCCTATACACTGGTTCCTATTAATCATCGAGCTTACTTCTTCTCTATATCCCTGGCTTTGAAGTTAAGGCTCTAACTGTTTCTCCTGATAGATTGCCCTTGTTCCATGAAGGCTGAACCAAATTCCTAACCAAAAGTACACTCTTGTCTCCAATTCATCCTTCCCTTAGTCGATTCCTACAAACTTCTATTTAAAAAACCCATGAGGCTCCGAGTTTAGGAGGATAAATCGAGTGAGAGATTCATACCTATATGCAAAATTCGGGGCCTATGCAAACTGTTGGGTTCAGGTTGGGATTCGTTTGGGCCGAGGGCAGCTCGAGTTTCAAAGTGGGAGGCCTGGATTTGAGAGGAAGAAGGATGACGAGCAAGGCTTTGGAGGAAATAAAGTTAAGGGGCTTGTAAAGGTAAAATATAAGTGAGAAGAAAAGGCTGGGGTGTAAGGCTTTTATATGTGAAGAAGGGAAGGTGAACAGGCCTTCCCCCTGTGGAACTGGTCAAAACACTTCGGTGGTTCGGTGATTCAATACACCGAACGACACCGAGTAGACCAAACGAGTGGTTCAGCACCCGTGCACCGACCGATGAACAATATAAAAAAAGAAGAGAAAAAATATAACTAAGTAAAAATATATAAGCGTATGCACGTGATGCTAGGAAAGTCCGCCATGATTCAGCCTTCGTAAGATTGTGTACATTCGGCTTTTGAAAAGTTAAGAGCAGGATCTAAACAGCGGACGATTAACTTTCTAGATGAGCTAGCTTCTGAAAGCAAGGACTGGGTGCTAATTCAAAGCACGTCGTGTTGATTCACACGATGCGCTCTGGGGGGCAAATGTTACCCGGCACTTTGGCCCGGCTACATGTGATAGTCACAAAGCCTATGGTTGAATTTGGACGAGACTCAAGTTAAGGAAGAGGTGGAAGTATAAGAGACCAGTGAAACTAGAGTTCGGGTCGGCTTGTATGTGGCTCGGTATGTGTAGCACTGGATCAGCCAAGGCAACTCAGCGTTGAAGTGAAGCCATGGCGGATCGTCCAAGGTTGGCGAGAACAAGTGGTTCGGTCGAGGAGATTTCGAACATCGTGGATCGGTGTGATTTGGCCTTGGTCGTTCGGCTGACTTCGTTTCGGTCAAGATGGGTCAACATGACTCGCTCGGTCAATGAAGGAAAGGCGGGACAGTTCGGTCTAGATACTCAGGGAAGAGTGGCTCGGTATTTTGTGGGTCGACCTCAGAGAGTTTTGTTCAGAGTGGTTCGGCCAGTATGGGGAGACAAAGAGGTTCGGTCTGGATGGTCCAGCGAGTGGCGTTCGGCCTAGACGGGTCAGCAAGCATCGTTCGGTCAGGAATGGTTCGGCACAAGTGTTCGGTGTATCTGGTTCGGTGCAAGGTGAAGGAGTTAGCCTATTCTTGGAGTCAACAGCGAAGTGAGGAGCTCGGCACCGCTTTACTTCGAGATCCACTACGAGTTACTCCGAGTTTTTTGAGAGCTTACTTCGAGTCATTTGCCAAATGACCACCGACCAGCCATATTGGTTCGGCATTTTTCGGTCGGCCAAAAGTCGTTCGGAATGCCTGGGCCGACCGACTTGAGATTATCATCTATGGGCCGAGCTACCTTGGTCTTGGGCCTGCGCAGGGAATTCAGCCTATCTTCATCTATAAATAGAGAGGCAGGGGCACAGTTGAAGGGACCTTTTTTTTTAGAACTCCGGGGATACTCAGCCATTTTTGGTACTCGCTTCTTTCAGTTCAAACTTGTATTCGAGTTATTTGTTCACGGATTGTATCTATATTCAAGTCTTTGAGAAAAGCAATAAAGATTACATTAACAATGGACGTAGGCAGTTACGCCGAACCACTATAATTCTGGTGTTCTTGTTTCTACAGTTAGTTTTGCATATATTCCTCTGTTTTAATTTACTATCTTCATTAATCTCTCTACACAAATCTTTTCTTGGGTGTTAGTGACCAATTTTGGTGCTAACAATATGTATGCAAATTTTGAAAAAAAAACTTTGATTTCACATCCAAATTTCCCACACTACTGCGAATAGAAGTATAGTTCAACCAATTTTACACCAATCCCTATCATCCAATACCCAACACATAACTTTCTAACAAAAAAATTTAAAATTTCGATTATCTAAATATATAGTCTTATGTCGGAAAAAGGATTTGGATGGAAAATTCCATATTTTCATCCTTCTCGTATGTGCTCTTTTCCACTGTACCTTGGAACTTCTATTTTGCTTCCAATCCTTTTCTTACTTAAGTACAACCCACATAAAGAAATTTACTTTTAAAATTTTAAAATAATGTTATTGTAAAACAAGTTCGGTTCACCTATTGACAAAATATGGAAAAAGAGGTTTCATAGCTTAAATAGCTTTTTCCCCATATCACTAACTATCCTTTACTTTTACTGTCACTTCTGCTGCATAGTGAAATTTATACTTATTAACCCATCAACTTTTTTCTTATGCTAAGCATGTGGCATTTCAAAATTAGAAATTTTCTCTTTTCTTATCAAAACCTTTTTTAAATTAAAATTTTGAAATAGTTGGAAAATCTTCAAAGGTTCATTTTTTTCAATGTTTTTCATAAAAGCATTTTATTTTTAAAATCAAAGGATTTTGAACAAAAATTCTCAGAAGTATATCTATTTTTTTCAAAACAATTCATGCTATATCCTACATAGTCGGAGTTTAGCCAATAGTTTAACGTAAATAATGGACTCTATTATATTACACGATAAATGTCAATTTCAAAAACTTTTTCATTTATTTTAAAAAAATAACTAGACACAAGTTTATTTATAAATTTTGGCTTTTAAGGTGTAGGGACAGTGACCCATGGTATCGTAATAACCTTTACCTATCCTTTGCTGACCAAAATTTATCTCTCAAACCTTTATTACCTTTTGGGACTTACCTTTACTTTTCTTTTTATAGCTAATTTAATAAATCCCCTAATTTATTTTATAAACTTCCAGCCTTTTATTTATTTATTTATTTTGCATTAGTTAAGTCTTAAGAGTCTACATGAGATTTCCTTACTTACACAGTTTTCCAATTAATATAATGGTTCATCTAGAAAACCAATTTTCAAAAGGAACAATTCTCATGATATCGTACATGTTTTATACAATAGAAACAACTAGCTGACAATCCAAACCCAAAAGAAACAATTGCTAGAATTTGCCCTTCAACATCAACTGACGTTTATGATGTGGCCCCATCACCCTACTAAAATTAAATGTACATTTCTAACAAGTCATTCCACTGTAACCCACGTATCTTAACTTCATTTTGGCTTTTAATAATTAAGGTTTATCCATCACTTCCATTCTCATAGCTAAATATGGGATAAAATGTGCATCATCACACTGTAGTGGGTAAGAAATATAAACCATGCACATTTAGAATAAATCATTGGCACATTGACTTGGCATAATAACTTTTCCACCATCTATCTTGCTTTCCTTAAACTTGAGTCTACCAACGTCGTTGACACCAAAAATGGCACAACACCCGAAAAACATGTAGAAATATTGATATTTAGCAGAAAATGTACGCAAAAAGTAAAGATACACAAGAATTTTTATAGTGGTTCGGCGATCTCTGGCCTACGTCCACTTTATATTTTATTTATTAGAGATTTAAGAGTCATGAGCACAAGTAATTTACCGATCTAAGTCCTAGAACATCAAATAATAGTCCTAAGTGCCTTTAACGGAGGAGCGGTAAGAGATGAAGAAGAAGAAGAACCAAAAGTTCTTTTCCAGTAGTCGCAGTCTGTATTTATAGAGGAAATCGCCAGTCGAGTCAGAATCCCATGAAGTCCAAGGTCCAGATGCAAGACCGAAGGTGTAGGAAAAAGCACGCAGTCCTATAGCCAAAATTGACGTTTCTATACCGAGAGCTTTTCTTTGGTGATAACTTAACTTTTTGAGTTGCTTTGCTCTTCTATCTTCAACTTGATGTACTCCGAACTCCTTTTAATAGACTTTGGGTTGTTCTTGATGATTTCCTGGATGTCATTTGTCTTGTCCTGCTGTAACATCCCCCATTCCTAGGCCCAAAACAAACTACTACGGATGTTACAGTCATCCATAGTTATTAATTCTCAATGACAAAATGCATCCATGTTAATGATACAATAATCAGAAGCACATGAATATGAAAAAAATTTGGCCAGCTTAATAACGGATTTTAATATCTCATTTCACAAATGATATTCCATATTCATTACATAATCCCAATCATAATCCCACGTTCAGATAAAATACAATTATTACAAAATACTCTAAGAGCAACATATGAAGATGCCCCCTTGGTTGATCAAAGTCAAATACTTAGCAATTAAACAAATTTGCCAGTTACATCCAAATAGACAAAACCAAACTACATAGCAAAAATAGATAAAGTTCCTAATAGCTAGATTGCCTCATGCACGTCTCCCGAAGCTTGTTCATCTAACTAGAACTTGAAAGCCCTTACTCCCGACCTACTCGAATGAGTACTCGAGAGTTTAAGGGGAAAAACAAAAACTTCAGATCAGACAACAGTCTAGTGCGAATAAAAACCTACCATCTCAAACCAAAATAGATATCTAGTGAGACCATGCCGCTGAGCGGAATGGGCTTTCCCTGCACTAGCATCTTAACTAAAACATTACGACCATATACTGTGCTCTTGCAACTAAATGGTTAGAACATAGAAAATAACATTTATAATCATGAGAAAATAGCATTTATAATCATGCAACATATATTAGATTACCATCCCAATTCATTAGACTATCCATCTTAATTTCAAATGACTACCCGTCACAACTTAAACTGATCATCTGTCTTATTTTAATCAAACTACCCGTCTTATAATCATGTGGACTACCCATCTCACATTTAAACATATTCATAATTATGTGGATTATCCATCTCACATACAATTATTACTTGGATTACCCATCCCTTACCAGATTGACTACCCATAACATGTGGTTTAATTATTTAAAATTATATGGACTATCCATCACACATATTCCATTTAACTTAAAATGATGTGGACTATCCATCACACATCCCTTAGTTTGCCTAGGATGACTATGAACCCTTCAATATTCTTATAGAGACTATCCATCTCCGGCATGATGTGGACTATCCATCACATCCATAGTTTTCCTAGGATGACTATGAACCCATCATTTAACAATTTAATTCATGTTATCCATAAGTTTAACCGAAGTCTATTGGTGTCCCCAATTATGTTACCTCCCCTTAAAGTTATAACATTTCAAAGTGACATACATTGGTGTCCCAAATGATCTAGGTTGAACTCATTTAAGAAAATGCATTGGTATCCCTAATGATAAAGTCTCATTTATAGAACATTTAGTTTGTCAAAACTAATCTACTTTGGTGTCCCCAATGATAATGTCGACATCTATAATCAAAATAGCATTGGTATCCCTAATGTTTAGAATCCAAGTCATAAAATAATAGGCTCGCCTCCCTTATTAGATTAATATAAATCAATGTTGAAGTTTACAACTTTTAAAACAACATTGGTATCCCTAACGACGATGAAGAAATGGAAAACATAAGGCTCTCCGTCTTTGATGAAGATAAGCGACATTCAAGCCGCACTATAGCTCATCGACCCTCTACCCAAGGTAAAACCAAACTTCAGTTTATTTAAGTATAAATTCACGTCGAAGATAACGTTGTCGACTTCCATAAACTATAAGCTATCCACCTATTAAAATAAAATTTTAAAATTTATAAGTTATATGGCTATCTGTCGAAGTTCTGGGGTCATCGACCCTCTTGAAACATAAGACTTTTTTCCCTTTAAAACATTTTCAAATTATATTAAAACAAGCCTCTTCGGTATTAAAAGCTAAGGTGCGAAGTCGTGGCCAAGCGGCATTGACACTAAAACAAAAGGTCACTGACCTTGATGCACATCGATCCGAAGACCCTCAACGATGTCATAAAACTTTTACACTTAAGTTACTTCGGCTACTTTGCCACTTTTTATATAGAGTCGAAGACATAATAGCGACGTCATTTCCTTGATTTGGCAAACATATGAAGAGATGAGATGCGGCATCATCTAAAATAGTGATGAAGACATGCGACGATGTCGATGTCGACATTAAGCTTTTAAAACATTTTGATGAATCATGAAGACGCCATTGCCACCGATACTATATTGTCGACGAGGTCGAATTCAGTCGACTTGGAAACATTACATAGCTACCAAAGTAACTATCTTATGCTTTCTTTTACTTTAATGTTGAAACTCATGGATGCGACCTGATCTTAGACTCGGTGACGTTAGGGTGCCATAGCATTATTGTAATTCATGTGAAAATTGTTTTATTGCTACTTTAAACAAAAACTTTTCACCAAATCTTATTTCTTGTCCATTCTATTAGTTAAAACAATTTTTTACAAATTCTTTTCAAAATTACCGCCACACTAAAATTTCAAGTTCCAAAATATATTTAAAATAATTAATTAATATCCTTAATTAATTATCTTTTTAAATGCTTATCCAGCATAATAAATTCACAATAAATTGAAATCATTTAGGAAAAATCCTAAAAATTCAAAGAAACTAAGGAATACCCTTCTCTTTACCGTATAAAAGTTCCAGAGTCAAAAACCCTATTTAATTATTTTAAATAAATTAAAACCTGAAATTAAGCTACGTCCTCCTTAGGAAATTCATAAAATATTTATTCTAGCTTGAAAAATTATAAAATAATAAATCCGTCTCTAAAATAACATTTTACATCTCATACCAAAAAATTCAGATCAATTGGAGAGTGAAAACTTAGGTTTTACCCTTAAAACCCTTTCAAATAATTTTGTTAAATTTGATAAATCATTATTCTACCCAAACAATGATTGCTCAGCCATAACTTGGCAAAACAAGTAAGATAAGCCTAGGTACTAACAATAATCAAACTCTAAAACAAGCAAAAGAGATGGATTTGTATTATTAACTGTAGATTGATTGTTGAAGTTGATATTTGTTGTTGCTTTAGTATCCCTAAGCTTCTTCTCACTTGAATCCTTAGATTTCATTCTACTTTTCTTAAGTTGTGGCCGACCTTGATGTTTTTTCTTTTGATTGTTTTCAAATTGTGAAAAATGAGAATGATATGAGGGGGAGAGGCCTTAAGGGATAAAAGTTGGATCTACCTAAATTGCTCCTCTTATATTCTCTTATATGTTAAGTTTAAAACAATCTTTCTAAATTCATTAAGTATGGCACGACCTCATTCATTAACCAAATCTCATCCTCCTTAACCATTTACATTATTCTTATTTATTCTATCCAATTAAATATCCTGAATAATATTAACTAAAAATAAGGGTGTTACAGGCTCCCCTCCTTAAAGAATTTCATCCTTGAAATTCAGTAAGGATGTAACATCCCCTATTTGGAGGCACAAAACTAACTGCTACGGATGTTGCAGTCATCCATAGTTATTAATTCTCAGTGACCAAATGCAATAATGTTAGATACATTGATATACCGGAAACACATGAATATGAATTTTTTTAAACCCAATGTAAAACAAATTTCTTATTTCATTACAATTAGCATTTCTGATTCATTACATAATTCCAATTCATAAACCACATTCGAAGAAATATAGTTATTACAAATTATGCCAAGAGCGACATATGAAGATGCCCACTTGGTTGATCTAAATATAGGCAATTAAATAACTTTTCCATTACCTCCAATAACATAGCAGAATCAAACAAGAAGAACTCCTAATAGCTAGCTTGCCTCCTGCATGTCTCCAAAAGCTTATTCGTCTAAAAGAGAACCTGAAAACCTTAACTCTCAAACTACAAATCAATCGAGCACCCGAGAGTTTAAGGGGAAAACATAAACTTCGAGTCAGACAAAAAGAATGGTGTGAATAATAACCTACCATCTCGAACCATATAGATATCCTGTGAGACTACGCCGCTTAGCTGAACGGGTTTTCCCCTCACTAGTATCCTAACCCAATTTATAATAACCATATACTGTGCACCTGCATCCACAATGGTTAAGAAAAAACATAATAAAATGTATCATGATGATATGCAAACAGGCAATATGCTTTGGGTTTTCCATCCCCATTCTCCTGACTATCTTTCTCAAGTTATAGTTTCTATGGTCACTAGTGACCTATTAGTTTTCATGGGCCAACTAATAACCTGTTCCAAGCTTACGGACTATCTGTCCGATTTCATAGTTTTAATGGGATCACTAAGAACCTATTGGTGTCTACCAATAACATCATCCAATCATAGTTTTCATGAGGTCACTATAAACCTATTGGATTCTACAATAACATGTCCCATATCATAGTTTTCATGGGCTAACTATGAGCCTATTGATCTCTATCAACAACCAATTTCGGACATAGTTTTCATGGGATCACTAAGAACCTATTGGCCTCTGCCAATAATAGTTTCCATAACATAGTTTTCATGGGCTTACTAAGAACCTGTCTAAACCAATAATCTTTTGATCAGCCTTCGACATCTTATATTCTAGTTTGTCTGACCTTCTTGATGCAATGCTACTCAAACATGAGTTAATTCAATATATATTCACTACTGGGTCAACCTAGCCTGTTATTCTGCCATTAACATCCCAAAATGCAGTTATGGGTTAATAATGAAGTGAGTATGATTACACAAGCATACATGATAACTGATCAAGTAACACAACAACATAACCATCCATGGTTTAATTCCTTGTAATCATTTTCAAATGAAATTTGGTTAATACCTTTAACCCATTATTTTTTACATGAAAAGGTTCTGCTAAAAGTTCAAGGTTAAATGCCATTTCAAAACTCTTTTATATTGCCATGTATTTACTTTTAAAAATGAGTTAGGGTTCTTTAATTCAAAAACTAAGGCTTTCGACTATATCCTTTGTATCATTACTTAAAACCTTAGACATTCTCTTTCAAAACCATCCAGCATACCTTTCGAACACTTAGAAACATTCCTTTCAAAACACTTAGAAACATACCTTTCGAAACACTCAAAAATATTCCTTTCGAAACACTCAAAAACATACCTTTCGAAAGCATTGGAGTTTAAGTGAGAATTTATGGAAGCATAACTAGAAGCCAACTGAAAGTTTCCCTTTTGAAACCATTGATTGAAAACAAAACAAACTTCAAAGTATAAAAGGGAACACTTTCGAAAGCTATCCCTTCGAAAGACTATTGGTGATGGCAACATGCTTATGCATGTGTACTTGGGTTTAAATAAATGGCTTCAACCATGTCGAAAGGTATGGGAGCGGCACTCACCCATTTGCATGTATAAGTTATAAGAAAGCGGCTTCAATAGTTGCGGAAGGGTATCGATTCGAAACCCTACCCTCGAAACTCATTGATTCAAAGAGTTATAAAAATGGCCTCTTACTAAGGGTAAAAGGTTTTAATGCATCAGCTAGGGT
Organism: Allium fistulosum; assembly: GCA_030737815.1. NCBI lineage: Eukaryota > Viridiplantae > Streptophyta > Magnoliopsida > Asparagales > Amaryllidaceae > Allium > Allium fistulosum. Next base: position 912,827,124 of record CM060907.1, on the reverse strand, counting down.
ATCGAAGGGGTTCAAAAGCAGCAACCCTTTCAAAGATATTAAATCAAAGGTAGGTTTATATATTCGAAACCAGGAAATACAACTTCACCCCTTATGCAGGCATACTTTCGACACCTTTGCTACCTTTCGCATTAGTCCAGTACACTTCGTACCACTAGCTTGATACCTTGTATATTGGCACCGAATGGATGCGGAAGGGTTAGAGGCGAGTGTGTATGAAGTCAAAATCCAGTAGGGTTAAGTGGCGAAGATGTAATTTGGATAAAAACTGCATTTTTTGCTTTTTAAAGCAAGTCCTTTTTACCTAAACATCAATATTTGTCAAAATTTCATTGGCTATGAAATCTTCATCATATACTCCTCTGAAAAACTGCTACCACATTAATTTAAAATATTTGAAACATTTCATACTTAACAAAACAGCCTAAAATCTTAAATACCAATTAAGTCCCTCTAGCTTAATTAATTTATTTACCTTAGTACAACACTTAGGGAAATTCTTCAAAAATCACATAATTCACATTAAATATGTTTTCAAAGATATATAAATTCCAGGCTAGAAAACATTATTTAATCGCATTAAATAGTTTATACCCTAAATTCACTATTTTCTCTCATAGAAAATTCATAATAAATTATCCATGGCTGGGAATTTTATGAAAATTTAAACTCATCTCCAAAATAATGTTTTACATAACATATTCAAAAATCATAGCCTTTGGTAATCATTTTGCACAATTTTAGCCTTACAACCGAACTAGATTATTCCACAAAATTCTTGTTTAAAATTATAACAAGGCATTTAAAATCAAAACATATCATCATTCATCCAATCATATGGTTTAAACCTCAAACCCAGAAACATTTAAGATGACCTATATGAGATGGTTTAGATCATTATTCACCTTGTTTGGATAAGGAACTTGAGATTTGTTCTTAATTTAATCTTCCTAGCTTGAATCTTTAGCCTCTAAATGATTTTTGAGCCCCTCTTCACCTAAGGTTATGGTCGGCCTTGTTTTTTCTTTTGTTTATGTTTTTGTTTTTGTAAGAATGTAACCGAGAATAAGAAGGCCATTCCCATATTGCCCGTACCTTATTCTCTTAAGTATTTAACTTATAAACCATTCTTATAAATTCGTTTAGTTATGGCATGACCTTAATCAAATATTCAAATCTCAATTCCCTTATCACTCTAGTCTCTACATTATTCTATTTAATTTATCTAATTAAATCTCATGAATAATGCTATTTGAAAATTAGGGATGTTACAGGCTCCCCTCCTTAAAGAATTTCGTGCTCGAAATTCAGCAAGGACTGAATACTAATCTTAGCAATCATCTGTAACATCTCCTAACTACCATACTAGCCTACCTGACTAGCAACAGACTATGTAAAGTAAGTATATAACATATCCTTAAAGCAGATTAGGATAAGTATACCTAATCCTATCTTCGGTCTCCCAAGTACAGTCATTCTCGTTGTCGCTCCACTGAACTTTCACCAACTTAACTGCCTTGTTTTTTAACCTTTTATCATCTCTCACCACAACCCGAACTGGATGTCTAACAAAGGTCAAATCCGGTTCTACTATTAAGTCTTCCAATGTAGTCAGAGGGAGTGTAGTCTCTGGATCATGCACATACTTACGAATATAAGACACATGAAACACATTATGGACACCTGTTAAGCTGCTCGGCAACTCTACTCTATATGCGAGCTTTCTAATTCTCTCTATAACTAGGAACGGTCCAACATATCTCGGTGCCAGTTTCCATGACTTTCCGAATCGCACCACACCCTTCATCGGTGATACTTTAATGAAAACCCTATCTCGAACTGAGAACTATAGATCCTTACGCCTCTTATCTACGTAACTCTTTCGTCTAGACTGAGCTTCCTTCATCTTACCTCAATCAACTCAATCTTCTATGTTGCCTCTCTTATTAGATCTGGACCTAAGACTAATCTATCTCCAGTTTCCAACCAACATGCTGGTGACTTGCATGGCCTTCCATACAAAGCTTCGGAAGGTGCCATTCCTATACTAGTCTGATAACTGCTATTATAGGAAAACTCAACTAAGTGTAGGTGATCTTCCCATGATCTACCAAAATCTAGTACACAAGCTCTTAACAAAACCTCGAGTACCTTGTTGACTCTCTCTGCCTACCCGTCTGTCTGAGGGTGATAAGCAGTACTTCTCTTGAGGTTGGTACTTAACACATCCTTTAGACTCTTCCAGAACTTGCTAGTAAACAAAGTATCTCTATCACTAACTATAGTACTAGGAATCCCATACAGTTTAACTAGTTCTTCATAAACAACTTAGCTAAAACAGGTGCCATCCTGGTTGACTTAACTGGAATGAAATGGCCACTCTTAGTCAACCTGTCCACTATGACCCATATACTTTCATTTCCTTGATTTGACCTTGGCTATCCGTCTATAAAATCCATGGATATCGATTCCCATTTCCAAACTGGTGTCCCTAAAGATTGAAGCAACTCACTCGGCTTCTGAAGTTCGGCCTTCACTTGTTGGCAGTTCACATACTGCTTTACCCACAAGCCAACATCCTTCTTCATACCTTCCCAGTAGAAACTCCTCTTCTTATCTTGATACATCTTGGTTCCCCCAGGATGAATCGTAAACTTCGATCGATGACATTCTCTAAGGACATCCCTCCTTAAGTCCCCAACATCCGGAACACACAACCGTCCCTTCTTTCTTAACCATCCCCTCTGGTCAAAACTAAAATCCTCAGGTCATCAATCCCGGTTCCGGGTTCTAGCCTTCTAATCTTCTCATCTAACACTGGGTCATCCTTCTGCTTAGATGCAATCCTTTTGATCTATCTCGATCGAACTTCCAAGCAGGATAACATGGCAGTGCTCTGACTAGATCTAGCAATCGATCTTAACTGCACACTACAAGTAGTCAAAGCCTCTAGTTCCTTCCATTCTGCTAACATAGCTAACACCACATTCTGATGTTTTCTGCTAAGAGCATTCGCTGCTTTATTTCCTTTTTCAGGCATATACTCTATACCAAAATCATATGCTGCTAAAAACTCCAACCACCTCTACTGTCTCATATTTAGCTCCTTCTGAGAGAATAAGTACCTTAAGGACATCTAATTTGTGTATAACTCAAATCTCTCCCTTAAGAGATAATGTCTAAATACTAACAATGCGAAGGTCACCGCTGCCAACTCTAGATCATGAGTAGGATATCCCACTTCATGTGGTCTAAGCTGTTGTGAAGAGTAGGCAATAACTTTAACTTTCTGCATCAATACAGCTCCCAATATGGTTCCACATGCATCTGTATATACCACTAATCTCTGATTCCCATCGAAACTACTAACAAAAGTGTGTTGGTCAATAAGTGCTCTAACTTAAGGAATGCCTCCTCGCATTTGTTGGACCAAATAAACTTTACGTCCTTTCTGGTTAGCTTAGTCAAGGGCACTGCTATCCACGAGAAATCCTTAATGAATCTTCCGTAATATCCAGCGAGTCCAAGAAAACTTCTGATCTCGGTCACCATCTTTGGTCTCTTTCAGTTGTTAACAGCCTCGATCTTATTCGGATTAACTGACAAACCCTTCTTTGAAACTACATGACTAAGAAACTTAACTTCTTTCTTCTAGAAATGACACTTTGAAAACTTCTCTTTTAGTTGATGCTGCCTCAACGTCTCAAGCACCACTATAAGATGAACTTCATGCTTTCTTTCATCTTTAGAGCATATTAAGATGTCATCTATGAATATCAATACTAACCTATCTAAGTGCTCTCAGAAACCTGGTTCGTTAGATCTACGAAGAAACCTGGCACATTCGTTAATCCGAATGGTATCACTAACCACCCGTACGAACCATACCTAGTTTGAAATGCCATCAACAAATACTACCCTCTGCCACTCTTAACTAGAAACCTGTCGCCAAGTCCAATTGGGAAAATACTCTGGCTCCACTCAACTGATCAAATAAATCATCGATTCTCGGCAAAGGATACCTATTCATCAACAAATATTTCCCTTACCTTATTCTCTTAAGTATTTAACTTATAAAACATTCTTGTAGATTCGTTTAGTTATGGCATGACCTTAATTAGTTTTTCAAATTTCAATTCCCTTATCCCTATAGTCTCTACGTTATTCTATTTAATTTATCTAATTAAATCTCCTGAATAATGCTATTTAAAATTAGGGGTGTTACAAAGAAATACAAAACAAGCATATCAAACATGCAAAAAATGCTAGTATATTCTACTAACTAAAATATCTATATGCATCAAATATAGAACATATCCTCATAAAAGCTCAGGAAAAATATCCCTAATCTCGTCCTCTATCTCTCAAGTATAGTCTTTCTCATTGTCGCTCCATTGAACTTTCACCAACTTGACCGTTTTGTTCCTTAATCTCTTCTTATCTCTCGCTACAACTCGAACTGGTTGTCTCACAAAATTCAGATTCGGTTCTACTACTAAATCTTCTAATGCCGTCAGAGCAATAGTAGTCTCTGGATCATGCATATACTTTCGAAGATGAGAAATATGAAATATATAATGGACACCTGCAAAACTACCCAATAACTATATTCGGTACGTGAGTTTTCCGATCCTTTCTATAATAGGGAACGATCCAACATATCTCGATGCCAGTTTCCCTGACTTTTCAAATCGTACCACACTCTTCATCGGTGATACTTTAATGAAAACATGATCCCCAACTGAGAACTCAAGATTTTTATGTCTCTTATCTACGTAACTTTTCTACCTAGACTAAGCTTCTCTTATCCTATCCCGGATTATCTCAATCTTCTCTATGGCTTTGCTTACCATATCTGGACCAAGAAGCAATCTGTCTCCGGTCTCTAACCAACATGCTGGTGGTTTGCATGGCCTTCCATACAAAGCTTCGAAAGATGTCATTCCTATACTAGTATGATAACTGTTCTTATAGGAAAACTCAACCAAGTACAAATGGTCTTTCCATGACCTACCAAAATATAGTACACATGCCCTCAACAATTCCTCGAGTACCTAATTGACTCTTTCTGTTTGTCCGTCTATCTGAGGGTGATAAGCGGTACTCATCTTAATCTTGGTACCTAACACTTCCTGTAGAATCTTCTAGAATTCACTAGTGAACAAGGCATCTCTGTCACTGACTATACTACTAGGAATCCCATTTAGTCTAACAATATTCTTCATGAGTAACTTAGCCAATACAGGCGCCGTCTTGGTTGACTTAACAAAAATGAAATGAGCACTCTTTGTCAATCTATCTTCCACAACCCATATACTTTCATTTCCCCTGTTCGACCTTGGCAACCCATCAATAATATCCATGGATATCAAATCCCATTTCCAAACCGGTATATTTAAAGGCTGAAGTAATCCACTTGGCTTTTGAAGTTCGGCTTTTACTTTTTATCAATTTTCATATTGCTTCACCCATAAGCCTACATCCCTCTTTATAGCTTCCTAGAAGAAAAGTTTCTTCTTATCCTAATACATCTTAGTTACCCTAGGATGAATCGTAAACTTTGATCGTTGCACTCCCTAAGAACCCCCCAGCTTAGATTTCCAACATCCGGAACACTAGACCGTCCCTTCTTTCTTAACCATCCTTTCTGGTCAAGACTAAAATCTTTAGATCGTTGATCCTATTTCCATTTTCCTATCTTCTAATTCATTCAGCTAATACTAGATCATCCCTTTGCTTAGAAGCAATCCTTTCAATCAACATTGGTTGAACCTCCAAGCAAGATAACATAGCAGTACTTTGATTAGAACTCGCAGTCAATCTTAACTGCACACTACAAGTAGTCAATGCCTCTAGATCCTTCCATTCTGCCAACATAGCTAACATCAGATTTTGATGTTTCTTGCTAAGTGCATCTGTAACTTTATTTCTTTTCCCTAGTGTATACTCAATACCAAAATCATAAGCTGTTAAAAACTCCAATCACCTCTATTGTCTCATATTCAATTCTTTCTGGGAGAATAAATACCTCAAAAATACATGATCTGTATACCACTTGAATCATTCTCCTAAGAGGTAGAGACTCCACGCTTTCAATGTGAAAATACCGCTTCTAACTTCAAATCATGAGTCGAATATCTAACTTCATGTAGTTTCTGCCGTGAAGCATAGGAAATAACTTTACCTCTCTACGTCAATACAGCTCCTAACCCTGTTCCACATGCATCCATATACACCACCAAATCATGATTCCCATCTGGAACTACTAACACAGACGCATTGGTCAACAAATGCTTTAAGTTAAGGAATGCTTCCTCACATTTGTTGGATCAAACATACTTCACATCCTTTGTGGTTAGCTTAGTCAAAGGCGTTGCTATCCGTGAGAAAACTTTGATAAATCTCTGATAATAGGCAGCCAGTCCAAGAAAACTTCTTATCTCGGTCACCATCTCGGGGCTTTTCCAACTGTTAACAACTTCGATCTTTACCGGATTGAATGAAAACCCTTTCTCTGAAACTATATGACCAAGAAACTTCAGTTCTTTCTTCCAGAAATGACACTTCAAAAACTTCGCTTTCAGTTGATGCTTCCTCAACGTCTCAAGCACTATTCTAAGATGAATCTCATGATCTCTTTCATTCTTAGAATATATCAAAATGTCATCAATGAATGCCAACACAAACCTATCCAAGTTCTATCAAAAAATCTGGTTCGTCAAATCCACAAAGAAAGCTGACGCATTAGTTAATCCGAATGACATCACTAACCACTCATACGAACCGTACATTGTTTGAAACGCCGTTAATGGAATACTATCCTCCACCACTCTCAATTGATGGAACCTTGTTGCCAAATCCAACTGGAAAAATACTTTGGCTCTCGTCTGTTCATTTAACTTACGATAATCGATGCATAGGCTTAATGACCTGTCCGGTTTCTTTACAAACACCACACCGCTCCCCAAGGTGAACTGCTTGGTCTAATAAAATTCTTTCCTTATAAGTCCACTAGCTGCAACTTTAACTCCTTCATCTCGATAGGTGTCATCCTGCTAAGTGGTCTACTAACGGGTTCAGCTCCTGGTACAAGATCTATTCGAAACTCAATAGCTCATTTCGATGGTAGTCCTGTAACCGGCTCAAAAACATCTGCAAATTCTCTTACAGTTAGAACCTGATTCAATTACTCTTCCACTTCTATGGCTCCTAATAAAGCACAAATTCCTGGACTTGAATTCTCAACTGAGTATACTATTCAGTGTTAGAACCTAGAATTTTGATGTCTTGATTGTGACAACTATATAAGTAAATATTATATGAACTAACCAAACTTGCAGGAAAAGATATTGTTTTTACTTGAGAAATCTATACTATTATATTATTAACGAGTTGCATTTCAAGGACACAGAAGCCCCTTTGGTATTTTGTGAAATGAACAGTCGCGCTTTATATTTCTTCCTTTCCTGACCTTGCTCTCCGCTTCATCATCCTTTCGCGTAAAGAAAAAAAAGTAGCTTCCCCCGTCAATTCTGATTTTCTTCTTCTTCCATCGCTCCTCTCCCCTTCTTACCCATCCTCGCGAATCTAATTTTGTTCATCCATCGCGCCTCTCCCTTTCCTCCTTTTTTCCAACCTAAATAATAAGGTCCCCCAATTTTTTGCTTTTCCGCTCTGCCGCGGTTGTCCAACCCTCCTACCAATTTCGCCGTCCAAATAGACTAGCCTCTACTACCATTATTTCCATCAATTTTAACTATAGTATCATCCTCCTCAAACCCTAGAGGCAATTAAGCAATTTTTTCATTTTTATTTTTAAACAATAAAAAAAATCATTCTTACTGATTAATCTTCTTCTATATTTTGTATTCCCATAGCACGTAAATACAAGTCTTGCTTTCGTTGTTTGCTATTTACTCATGTCGCTCTTCAACATGTTTAAGGTATCTTCTTCTATCTGTTTTTTGTTTGTAATATATTTTACATTTAATCTAAACCCTATTCCCAATTTCAGTTCTTATTTGATAGTAATTGGCTAAATTCAAAGTTCCATTTGGGTCAACCTTATTAAATATGTCATTGATTTTGATGATGCAGAATATACGTGTTCAAAATTTCTATAACCGAAGTATACTTATGTTTATGCAAAAAAATACTTGGATAAAATTCTCAATATGTTATTAGTAGCCTTTTTAACTGCTTAGCAAATCTGGATTTTGTTTTATTGCTATTTTTCTTAATTCCAAATGGAGTCTACTGGCCACTGATAAAGATTTTTTTGGGTAGCTTTCTCATGTTGCTTTTTTGTACCCTAACACAATGAGTTTGTTTAATCCTAATTCAGTCTGCTATAATAATTCATGCCATCATGTATTTTAAACTTCTTGACAGCCTTCTTTTATTTTATTTGCAAACTATAACAGGTTGACTTTCATGCCCCGATATGTAAGTTTTAATTCATGTTGTTTCTAGCTTTATCCCCCTTTTCCCCGTTTGTTATTTGATTTTAGTTGAAACTTGAAATTGAATTATTTGTTTCTTTGATTATACTATTTTTATGTTGTTTTTTGGGAATCGACATATTTGGTTTGGTTTCCCTTTTTCTTTATGATATTTGTTTGAATACTAATATAAATGCTCAAATTCATAATACAACGGTTCCTTCAATTCAACCTCTGATCAACAAATCTCAAGTGTACTATGTTTTATACTTATCCTATCATGTACGAAAAATCGGAATTATTTGAGATGCCTTTGAGACTTTAAGGCATACTAAGTTAAGTGTCCAACATTAATGACTTTATCTGTATGCGTGTATCTTTGAACAAATGTTGCTAATTGATATGTGAATATCTTCTGATATATATATATATATAATTAATTTCCAATGGGCATGCTTATTCAAAAATTCTTGAGCTTTACATACAATTATCTGTTGTAAAACATTAATCAGTGTATTCTGTTCTCAGGTTTGTGTAATCTTGGTATATAATAACTAAGTTAATTTCAGTAGAAGTTTGAGGATTTTATATTCACTATGGTGTGGCTTTATGGTTTGTTTTAAATGAATGTTTAATGATTTATTTCTCTTTCTTTAAATTGCTTAGTGATTTAAAAATTTATATATGATGATTTGCTTCCTTTGTTTAAATCTTTTTACTTTAGTTCTGTTCATGTGGGTTAATAAACCATGATGATGAATAAACTATGAGTGTTTCTGCACTTTTATTGGTCATTATATTACAAAACAATATTTGTAATCATACACCAGTTCAGTAATAAACTATTATGCTGCATTCCAAATTTCTTTTAACATTATTTTATGTACTTAGTCTAATACTTTTATAGATAAAATCATATAACATCTTATATACAGCTTTGCTTTACACCTTGCAATTGATTTTTTTTTGTGGTTAACTTAACGCGCTAGCAGGATTTTATAATGCAGATTCGGGCATAAATAATATCATTTTTCATAGTTTGTTACATTGTAGATAACATGATGAAAAAAATTCCAATTTGTGTTGTGCAACTATAGAAATTTAATATAGTCTTTAGATCATTATGCATTATATTAAAAGCATCATATTAAATATGCATTCTGTTTTATGGCATGTGTTAATTTTCTTTAAAAAATTTGGAGCCTTCAGTAACCAATGGATGGCCTTGGTACATTTACAACCTATGGTTTATAGGTCATAGTCATCTTACTATTTAATTTATAGCATGGTAGGCCTATATATAAATTTTCACTACCAAGCAGATAACATTATGAATTAGAGCGTGTAGCGTAAGATGATGATGTGATATTAGGTTCAGTTCGTTAAGCTTTTCAAGCAAAACGATTTATTTAATAAATTCGGTATTATCGGTCATGACTTCATATCTACGCACAAATTAGTCCACATTTGTATTTGCCGATTAGTGGTGTTTCATGGTCATAATGAGCGTAGTTTACATGTGTGTTTATGTATATAAATTTGCTAACTTAGATGTTGGCCAGATAAAAATCTTTTCGTGTGGATATTCTATGGGCGGAGCTGTAGATAAAACTATTTATCTTTTGTTTGTTTACAATTGTTTTCCTACCTTTATTAGGTATAACGCAAATTTATATTCATCTAATACAAAGATTTCTTTATCCTTCAAGAAACTATGTTCAGCCAAGCGCTTTGCTAGGACTAGTGGGTTGGAGGACAGTGAAAGAAGAGATCAAAGGTAATTGTGTCCTTTAATTTTTTTTCCTTTTCCTTACTAATAGCTCTATTTGCATATTGTTTGACATGTATTCTCCCACTTCTAGCAAAATGTTTTTTTGTTCAAATTGCAAAAAACTTTTTTTATTTCAACTTTTTTAGTGTTCCGCTAGAAAATTTTATTAAGTTTCTAGAAATTTGCAATAAGGAAAAGAATCTCATATAGTTTATGTCAATATAGGCAAAACAGTTTTGTCAAAATAATTATTAAATGTGATTTTCTTAATCAAAGTTGTTTTTTTACCCCCTTCATCTACGAGATGCTCTTATTAACCTGAAAAGTTTCAACTGTAGATGTTTTTGCTCTTAAAGCATGTAAATTTTGACTTATGCAATCATTTATACTTCGCATGTATGTGTATACAATAGACAAAAGTTATGTGCTTCACCTTTGAAGTGTTATGACTCATTTATGTGTGATTACGGAGTTGCTCTCTTTTCGACATTTTAAAGTTTTTCTCCTTTTTGGATTACGGGGCTATGGACAATTGTCGTGCCTTTAGGATTGTTGAGTTAGGAACCCTTCAAAGGTATGATTTATATTAATACTTCAAAGGCGCAATTGATATTAAAACTTCAAATGCACTACAATTGTCCATTGAAAAAACAAAAGTTAATAAACAAAACTTCACTTGCAAGAGCTGCTCCCTTTATGGGATATGTGTCTACGGACAATTGTGGTGTCTTTGGGATTATGGAGTTAGGATGAGTTTACCACATTCAATGGCATAATATAAATTAAAACGTGCATTTGACCTCTGACCGATGTGATGGCTTAATAGTGCAGTTTCTTATTTACTAGATTTTCTTCTTGGTTTTTATGAATATGGATAGAATTTGGTTGAAATTCTCTTGGTTTTCGATTATTATAATAATACTAAAGTTTTATTATAATGCTTTCTTCTAAGCTATTTGATTAGGTTATCGTAATTTTTTTATTCATACTATTTTCTTATAACATCTATTATGCTTCTTATTTTGAATTGTTTATATTTTCCTATCCTTGCCGAAACAGTTGTATATCTATGTTGTTTGCTATGTTTTTGAACTTTTGTTTTTGTATGAATATTGATACATAATTTAGTGGACTGTTGAATTGGTGCAATAGGAAGAGAAGATCCATCATAGTGAAGCTTGAAGGTTTTTTCAAATATTTTTTAACCCTTCATTTGAATGGATATATTACTATCATATAATGGATGCTATTAATTGATTTAAAAAAGAGTAGTTTCATATTACTATGTTTTGTTTATAGGAGATATGAGTGTAGGTAAGTTCTTATGCATATAATTTTAAAATGGCATGATTAAATGTTAATATAATGAGTTTTTTTATGTTTTGGTCTTGAGATTTGTTCAATTTTTGCTACTTACTTCACAGCTTAGAATAGTTAGTTTACTATGTTAATTAATTTGCATACAAATTTTGAATCGTTATAAACAGTAGGTAAGTAGAAATAGGATATTACCTACTTAATGTAGACTTATTGAGTGAATTAGTGGATTTAGGTCTAAATTCTGCTAAGTGGACCCAGTCTGACCCACTGGCAGATCCTTACGAGCTGTTTTAACCCATCCTGACATGCATTTTATTAATAAGTTGAATATGTTGTTGTGCACACTGATAGAGATAATGATATACTACATTCCTGATACTAACATAAATCCAATTTCAGTGATCTCTTTTGTACAAAGTGGAAAGGAAGGTACAAAAATATAGATTTGAACTTTATTTTATTGGCCATGGTGTATAAAGAGGCAGTGAATCTTCGAGTGACCTTAATACTCTTGCGGTTTCTTATGTTCAGTTGAACATATTTTCTAAAACGAACATATTTTTCATCATTTTTTTGTGATCAACAAGTCGGTTGGCTAATGGAAGATTGTTGATAAAGTGAGGCTACGTTGTAGTTTAAGCAAAAAAATAATCGAAGTGGAACTTAGAAAAACCAACCACCCTTCAAACATGAATGGAAGGCCTACGCATACGATAAAACCTAGAGGTCTCGTCATGCAATAAACAATTTCAATAAGTTATCTGATGGATAAAATTAGGAACGTTCATTATAAGCATTTATTGTTTCCTTTTACAATATATCTGGTAGTAGACTTTTAGACTCGCTTTTGTAATTGAGCACAAAATTGTAATCTTGGAAGTCTGCTAAGACATGAGATACATTACTAACTGCAGATGTTAAATTAAATTAATCAAATTAAGTATTTGATTACTATTAGTAGTTTATTCACGTTTCATACAGAAGTATTGCCATGTTACCGAGGCAAGTCAACAAATGGAACTTTGTCGAAATGGTTTATGATCTGGAAGTTTTCTTTGACAAGTATTTTAATATTTTTATTGATATGAATGTTTGCTGATGTAAATTCATAGTTGGATCGGTTTTACTATTTCAACAGCGGAAGCTGAAGTGCAGTTTGTTAAAGATAATTGGCAGATGAAAAGTGTGTATATGAGTAATTCAGTACAATCTTATGATAGCAATAAAATGTATAACTAGCTATTTATAGCCAAAACACTTAGAGCCTAAGTAAGTATAGAATAGAAAAATATATTAAATATTAGTAAAACATAAGAATTTAAAGTTTTTTTTATTATTTATGAGGTTTTATCCTCTCTTCTTAATTCTCTTTAAATATTTATTTTCCTTTCAATTTATCATTATTACTACGAACTACTATCAATTCTCTTATTTAACATTTTATATTTAAATATCAATATTTAATAATTTCTATAGTTATTCACAGAACTCTTTAAGTTTTATCATATTATTTTACATTCAAGTCCACATATATGAATCAATTCAATGATTTAAATTTTGAACTTTTAAAATAAATCCAATTAAATATTTAAATATCAATATTTAATAATTTCTATAGTTATTCACAGAACTCTTTAAGTTTTATCATATTATTTTACATTCAAGTCCACATATATGAATTAATTCAATGATTTAAATTTTGAACTTTTAAAATAAATCCAATTAACTAATAATCATTATTTGGTCTAACAAATCCTGATATATGATAATTCAATGTGTGATATACTACATTATTGACAAAAAATTATCGACCTAATACTTCATTTTATCCAAATAAATCAAACTTTCTATAATTATTTACAAAGTTATCTTTAGATCTCTTACATTATCCTAATTCAAGTTTACATAATTTATTTCTTTCTACAATTAGTACTTAATTACAAAGAAAAATATATACATTTTCTTTCTGAAGTTGTTATTTTATTATAAATAAACATACACACAACTTTTTATTTCTAAAACATGTATAATTACAAATATATTCAACATTTTTTCTTTTTAAAATTTGTAATCAAGTGATTTTTTTATGGTTAATAAAATTTATTTTTGTTAAGAATGATATTAAATTAATTGTAGTAATGAAAAATGTAGTTTGTAACTTTGAAAAACAATGGATATTTTTAGTTAATACGTTTGTAAAAATATTAGAATTCTAAATATTTATACTTTACGTTAATTAAACGACAAAATATATAGTATTTTAGTTAGAAATTTCATTTGGTATTTTATTTCTTTTTGAGGCAAATGTTAATTATTTTTTAAAAAGATTTTATTATAAATTAAAATTATTGAAGGTATGAAACAATGATTTTAAAACCAAGTTAAATTTTTACATAATTAAATAACAATATGAATGGTAATGTTTCTTTTAATCAACATTTCTTTTCGTTGTTAAATAAGTATTTTGTATTACTTGGGTAATATAATAAACTTATTCTTGATGTTGATACTAACCCCAAGAGCTTTAAATGCAAAAAATATATCAATTAATTGGTATTACACATTCATTTTTGTGTATATTTGTCTTTCTTTTAAGTAAATATGAAATTCAGCTTATATATTGTTTATCTTTCAAACAAATGTACAAAAACTATATGTTACACTCAAAATTTATGTATATAAATTTATAACTTAAAATCTATAAAATTATTTATTTCCCAAATTAATTAAAAATACTAACTTTTATTTATTTTCTTACCAAATATTAAATGCTTAAAAATAATAAATAAATATCTAAATCATTATTATTTACAAAGGAATTTAATTTTTTTAAGAATATAAAAATCATAACTCACATGACAAAAATTACATACTTAAAATTAATAAGTTTAGTACATGAATCAATTATTTTAGCAAACTACCCATAGCAAATTCAATTCTTTGAAAATATTTATACAACCGTTTTTCTAAACATACCGTGTGCAACGCACATGTTACACACTGTCATTACATGAATCTTCTTTCCATGCTTTAAATTAACCAATTTCTACATATATTTCAAACAAACTGACATGACATCAACCAACAGGTTCCTGGCAGCTCTCCAAGCAAGGTTTCACTGGGTAAGAGATTGGGAAGGAAGAAAAATCGTATGACTGTCGATTAACAACTCTACTTTGTCTTTGGTTATGTCAACTATTGTCATGCATGTACTGTGTGTTTTCATCTGTTCGTTTAATAAAGCATTGCAATTTTTATCGATCTCCATGCGTCTCCTAACTTTCTTTATTTAAACATAATTTTCCACCTGCGTGAATTAAACTTCATAAATTTTTGCAAATACTAAATCTGTGTTTTGATATAAAATGCAAAATATTGGTTCATATAACTGAATATACTCATACACATTATTACGCTTTATACTCAGCCATCATCTGCTATCTATAGGCCAAAATTTATACACGGTGACAAAAAAAGAGTGCACACCTAAAAAAGGGTAAACAAAATTTGGGTTAGACTTACTCCTTAGTTGAAGCATATTACATAAAAATCTATCAATTTTGGGTACCAAGAAGTATATCAACTATGATTAGTCTGTCTTTCTAACAAAAAGGTAATATGATGATTTTTCTGCCACATTTAATATTAAAATAGGCATCGGTTACACACTGCTAACATGTGATTGGGCCACAAACTAATTGTTACAAGCAGGAGTCTACACCTTACAACTTCTAACAATCTATTCACAACGGACATCGCACACTCTAAACGAGAGTCCAATGTACCTTTTAACTACGTACACATTAATAAACATCAGTATGTACATTTATACAAATGTATGTATACAATGAAATGTTTTCGCTAACTGCTCCAACAACTGTATATCTCACATATTATTTTTCTCCTTCTTGCCCCTTATTCATGGTGCAATTTAAAAATTGTACCATATCAGATTGACATCCATGGATAGATGATCAGATTGACATCCATGGATAGATGATCAGGTTGACATCCATGGATATGTATCTACTTGCCATAAGTTCATATTAACAGTTGATCCCACAATCATTCACTCATTCTGACCATGGCCTTTAAAATTCCCTACGAAAACATGAAACCTGAAGGTGGATGAGAATATCACATTAGTCCGTTCTATTTTGGAGTTTCAAGGAATATAAGTCCATGTTTACGCGCTACCAGTTATGCCCTTATTAATTGCAAGAACCACGAGAACTAAACGCTGCACTACATCAATCTACGATAGAAAAAAATACCTTTAATGATTAATCAAGAGAACAAGCTCCAAAAATGTATGTAACAAACAACCGTAAGTTTCACTACTACAGGCCTTATCTGAGATCATTTATCACACTGACCTTCACAAGTTATCTCATAGGATTTGAAATATTCATACACAACATTGGAACTGGAACATCAATTAAAACAATTAGAAAACTACATTCCATACCACGATAAGCAGTTGTGCATCCATGTCAACAAGGTACAAAAATTCATCTTCTAATAATATATTAACTTACGAAACCTAAAGAGACATATCTCTAAATCATTATAGGTAACCGTTCATGTTAACGAATCCACAGGAGGTATATATACATTAACACCGAAGATTTACTCAGCGCGCTGAACTCACATAAGTTTAATAGCGGACAGTTCTTTAACGACCCAAATTTGCAGCCATCAATAGGGATGGCAATGAGGTGGGTTTAGGGTCCAAATCCGATAGACCTGCCCCTATTTTGACTCATCAAGACATGCTCCATTGAGCCATCTGGGCGAGTAGACCCATGCCCTTCTCATGAAAGCTCCGGGTCTCAGGTCGGGTTGTGGCTTGGCAAACCTATCCCAAACCTACCCGTACTATTGAAGCTCATAATATAAAATAATTATGATTTGTTAATCTATTTAACAAAAAATCTATAATGAAGAAATCATAATGTTTTATTCAATAAATTCTATTATTTTAAAATATTAGTTGCATTATTTCTAAATGTATAAATAAAAATGCATAACTAACTCAACAATTTATTTTTTTCTTTTAATTTTATAGTCATTATTATCTATAATCAATATTTTTTATACCTATGTTTCTTACACATAAAAGTATTAGTGTATGCAAATTAGAACCAATTTTTGAGTGAACAAACAAAGATGCATTGGGTTTTGGAGGTTTTGGAGCTATGCGTGTCTTACCCCAACCTGTATGGGTTTCGGGTTGGGACGAAAGTCTAGACCCAAACAGGGTCTACGGGGCGGGGTTTAAAAACTCGGATCGGGTATGGGGCATGAAAAGCCTGCCCTAACCCGCCCCATTTCCATCCCTAGCTATCAAGTTTAAATAAAAGTTACGTTCAATTGATCAGTTTTAAATACAGCAACAACATATTACCGAGGCGGCAAACTAATATACAACTTACATTTGTCCTTAACATTGTTACTCTATTGCATGATGCTGCCTTTAATTACTTTGTCACTTGATTTAATTTCACAGTCACATAACATTTCCAAAATGAATATCAATGGCAGCTAAAATCATGCAAATCCAAAACCAATTTGCTATGACCTTACCTTAAATTCTTTGTCATTTTCGAAAATTTTCACTTTTCAAAGAAAAACTATTTTTTGGTGGCAATATCTCCAACATTATTTGGTTTTTCAATGACTATTTACTTTCATTTATGTGTTAAGGTCAATCTTGGAGTTCAAGAAGGTGTTTATGTAACTTTGATGTTCGAGAATGCAACACATACACTGCGTATATGAAGATATAAATTTATTCATTTCAACACATGATTTGAGGATACATTTAATTTCTGACTATTAATGCACAAAATACTACTTCCAGATTTCTCCACATCATTGTGAGTATCATACTTAAATTATTCAATCTGGTGTTTGCACCACGTACGTTATTTTACCAGTTCCTCATTATGTTTTGGACAAGCTATGCAAATATGGACCAAATTAAGCCTGCGCCTGGCATTCATTGCAATTTAACAATCACCGACACAATGATCAATATTATATTTTCATCTTTTCGCATCTTACATCTATCAAAAGAAAAATAGTAAAACAATGTTTTCTGGTACTATATTATTGTCGTCTGTTTGTTGTATTTTGTATCATGCCCTACAAATTTACATACTTTTATATATTACATGATAGTCGGAAGTTGGTAATTTTCAGGTTAGATAGACCTGCAAAAATAAAAAATACTGCTTTTGACTACAATCTTGTACTTTATCATTGTTTTTCCATTCAATTCTGACCAACCATAAAGTCCGCTAAGAGTTATTCCATTTCTTTTTTTCTAAATAACTTAAACATTTGATGAGCAGATAATGTTATAATACTTGGAATTAAACATGCTTCAGCTGTATACCAGGCATTAACCAACAAATATTTTTCTTCAACTAAAGTTTTGGATTAGTAATTAGTTATATCGAATTACTAAATTATTATCTTGGTCATCTCATAATAAAAACCAAAGACAAGCTTACGAGGTCTTACTTTTAATTTCCATGCAATCCAACTTTATTTGGGTCTATATTGTAATTTTACTTAGTAGTATACATATGTGATGGCCGCTACTTTAAGGATGCTTCTATTAATGAAATTTGTGCTGCTTCTAATTACATTATACTCTTTTTAGAACTAACCCTCATGTACATTGGTATCAAAAGGTGATTTCATTGCACTAGTTGCACCAACATCCATTCCGTCTATTCCTTCTCAAACTAATACTGATAGATGAAGATGTACTGATTTAGCTATAATGTTGTTGCCCGGTCCTAAATCTTTGTTCATAATTTAATAGTGTGTTTAATCCAAAATGTTAAATTAATCCAGCATTTGAATTTACACTTGAAAGTAAACTTACTTTATGTACCTTGGTTACTATTTCCATGTGTATTTCACTATGCTTCATTTCAATATCGTAAATTTGTAGTATAATGTTGCCCAACTTACTATACCTTTTGCTCTGTTACCTTATTTACTTTCTATTCCTTATGTCACCGATTTTCCTGCTTTTTTATTTACTGCATAACTACAATATTTTCACCACATCCGTGTGCGAAGCACGGGTTCACACTAGTAGTTTAATAATTTGCAGACCAGATTCCGGATTGAAGCTTCAACAAAGTATTAAGTTTAAGGTCCGAGTTTAGTAGTAAATATATGTTAAAATCTCTCTGAAGTGGTTTATGCACACACACTATATAAAGTTCTTCAATTTCACCAGAAAACACTGAACTCGGCCAGTTGAATGGCGTGGGTTAGCCGGCTGAATACTGTATATGTGCAATGAACAGACGGCTGAATGTTCATAACGGCTATTTTTAAATCGATTCAGCTGGCTGAGTTGCTCCATTCAGACGGCTGAATGTTCATAACGGCTATTTTTTCAAAAGACACTTCATTTCAATGAACAGAAATAACTCCTGATTCAAGAGTTGCATCCATATCATTTCATGGCTATCTTTCAGAACGAATACAAATCTTAAATCTCTATAATAGCCATGAATTTCATTGTTTTAATTACGATTTCTCATTCTTATTTTCTAAACTATCTTGCTATTTGAACTCTAAACATTCAATACTTTATTCTGATCACTTGTTCATTCAAGAATACTTCATTAGTGATTTAATAAACTTCCTATCTTCACGAATTACACGATATACCACAAAGGAGAAGATTATAGGAAGGGTGTACTCTAAAGACTTATCCGTGCTATTAAAAGAGCACATTCAGTCCAGATAATTCTCTATATTATTGAAGTCTTGTTCGGTTGCTCAGGCGGTTGAAGTCCTATTCTATTGCTTAGGCGGTTGACGTCCTGTTCGGTTGCTTAGGCGGTGTAATACCTGTTCCTCCAGGTTAAGTGAGGGTTGGTAGTTAAATTCCAAAAGAAGTCTGGGACTGGAGGTAGAACGGGAAGTTCAAACCAGTATAAAAATCTCTAGTGTAATTTACTTTATTACTTTACTTTTACATTTACACTCTGCATAAGTAGATAGTTTATTTAATATTCCATATTGCACGATCCTTAGTCACTTTCACTTGGTATCAGAGCAAGGTCATCATATAACCATAACACAGTTATTTGGTATTCCGTTAATATGGAAAATAACACTAGCACAAGTTTATTGAAGGTCAATCCACTGCACGACCACCACTATTTAACGGTTTCAGTTACAATTATTGGTCAACTTGCATGAGAATTTATATGCAGGCAAACGGATATGACACTTGGAATATAACTCGTGATGAATATATTATACCAACCACACCATATGCACAATGGTCAAACACACAAAAATTAGATGCTACCTCAAATGCAAAAGCCATGAATAGGCTATTTTGTGCTTTAAATAAAAATGAATTTAATAGAGTTAGCATGTGTACTACGGCTTATGAAATTTAGCGAACACTCTTAAAGTTACACATGAAGGTACTAACAACGTTAAGAAAAGTTAGATTTCTATGCTTAAGAACCAGTTCCAGAATTTTAGAATGAAGCAAGATGAAACTATAAATGAAATGTATTCTAGGTTTCAAGATATATATCATTCACTTTTGGCATTAGGAGAAAAATACACAGATTTTGATATCGTTTCAAAAATCCTCAACTCTTTAATGGATGAATGGGAATGGAAAGTCTTAGCAATAGAAGAAGCTAATGACATTTCAACCATAAAACTAGAAAAGTTAATAGAAAATCTAATGTCATATGAAGTAAATTTACAGGCAAAAAGAGATCAAGCACAAGACAGAAAGGCCATAGCATTCCAAGCTGAACAAGAAGATTCAGAAGAAGATGAAGATGAAATTGCTTTTATCGCTAAGAACTTTAAGAAATTTTTAAAATTTTGAAAGAACAAGAAATTCCAAAACAACAGGAGTGACAGCAATCACAAACCATCCGCTTCAAATCTCGAATGTTATGAATGTCATAAAAAGGGTTACATAAAGAAGGACTATCCTAATCGTAAGAAAAACAGGTACAAGAATAAAAGGGACAAATATAAGAAGAAGCAAGCATTCTTTCATTTCTATTACATGGGATGATTCAAAATCGTCTTCCTCATCAGGCAGTGACACCGACAGTGACTCTGAACAAGCCAATGTGTACTTTATGGCTTCAACCGACGAAGTAAATGATCTAACCTTTGATGATTTAATTGATATAAACTCGAAGCTTGGATAAACTAAAAGATATTAAAAGAAAATATAAAGATGCTTTAGAAAAACTAAACATAAGTGAAATAGAAATTGATATGCTTAGAGATGAAAAGAAAATATTAGAAGAAGAACTTGTTAAAATTATATATATATATACATCAATCAGAGTATGCTAACCTTATTCAGCACGGACAATTATAACAACCTGTCCTTACAATTGTTGATAAACACAACTAAAATGCAACAGAAATATAATCATCTACGTGAATACGTCGCTGGGCCTCCAGCTTCTCTCCTGAAGCTCCAATATCCATCTAAACCTGGAAAATATACTCGGTCAGACCCGAGCATTTAGAAAAAACCATGCCCGGGTCAGTATGGAAAACCCAGCGTGAAAATTTAAATCACAATCAACTTGATGTTTAAAGTTTAGTAACCTTTTCAAAACAAAGGTATCTCGTAAGACCTTACCGCAAATAAACCAGACGGGTTTTTACCTTACGATAACCAAAACTCTTTTATAGAAAATCATTTGATATTATAATAGTATCTAATCGCCAAGTAATAATAACAAGTAGCTGCGATGCATGTGTTGTGTACATCACAACGATACTAAGTATATGATCGAAAATCGATAAGGCTCGTTCGCGAATTGTGTAGGATTTCCATGGAGGTGCCCTCAGTACTTCGAGAACGGTCCTCCTGCACAAGGATCAGAGTTATCCTTCCGAATCATCATACCCGTCGAGCCGGGGTATCATAGGAAAACATAACTAGTCTTGCTAAGACCGAGTGCATCGCTATGGCATGCCAAAACAACTGAAGGTATCCGTATTGCTAGAAAGGAGCCGATCACAACCTATGGGTTTGCCAACCCTACCGGCCATGCCTCCATCTCTAGTTTTAGTCATTTCCGCTGATGAGGATATGTCCGGCGTTCCAGCTTACGCACCGCTCCAAAAATAGATCACGTAATCCCATATGGATTCCCACACCATAATGGCCTCAGAATCACATACTGATTCCCACATCTCAACAGATCTTAGAATCTCACACAGATTCCTACACTCCAATGAGTCACGGAAGCACATGTGGAGTTCAACATCCCAAAATATAACGCATCTCCTCCATTTAACCGTATATGGTTTTAGAGTAGGTCCTGGGTTCCGAGTCATCTCGTAAGAGTAAACTCTCCATTTCCTGGGTGCTCCAAAAACCATTCGTCGATTTTCGGAATGCTCAAGACTGGTTCTTAAGGAAATAATCGGATAATACATAAGATCGGGGATACCCCCTAACCGTTTAAGTGGACGGATCTCCTTATCATTTATCCTAGAAGATCCACAAGTTTATACATACAGTATAGCACCTCGAACAGTAATTGTACCATATAATTCCCGTGTTTCCATAGATATTTCCAGCGTTAAAATCCTTCGGTGTTAAGTAGAGAATAATTCCGTACCACCAAAATTAAGAAGGATTACGTATTTAGGTTAAAATTTGATAGTCAATTATTTAACTATCAAATAAACAAACACTCAAACAAAGATTTCACTTCCCACAGAAATCACTAAGCCTCATTTAGTTTAATTTCAATAAATAAAATCTCTTTATCAAAAACAATCATATACTTATCTTATTGGAATAAGTATATTCACAAACCATTCCTTTCAAAAATATTTGAAAACTTTTTAAAATAAATATGGAAAGCACCATTCAGTATCGATCATGGATCGCAACTCGATGATTATGTCTCTATCCCAGAGAAATCCAAACTTAACTTAGGCAATCTCTACCTCCTGATTTCCGCCATGCAATCAATCATAGATCGCAGTTTGCACAATGGTTACGTCGCTATCCCAGCGAAAATATCCCAAACTATAGGCAATTTCTGTCCTTGAATTACACTATGAAATTATACCATTACTTCACGAAATAATCATCTCAAAATAATTCTTATAAAGTTTCTAAATAAATTTCCAAGTTTAATTTAGGAAAATACTCTTTTATAAAAGTTTACTATATAATATATATTTTTAAAAACAATATTAATATTAAACAAATTATGTTTGAAAATAATAATATTTTAATACTGATAAATTCTTAGATAATAATTAACTTTAAATAAAATCATTATAAGGTAACTTTCATTAATAATTAAAATATACTTTTAAACACTTTAAATAGTTAAATAACTTTGAAACCAATACTTTCAAATAACTTTTTCATAAAATAATTAACCTTAAAACATCCTTGATTCAAAAATCAACTTCCAAATTTGGAAAAAGGCTTATTAATTCCAATGGTATTTCATCAAGTCACTATTTATTTCATAACAATCCAGAACAACAGATTCACATCAATCCATTTTTGACAATCAATTCAACATCATGTTGCCCAATATAATTATCAGGATAATAAATAGATGTCCATACAAATATAATAGCAGAACATGGATTTATTTCTGCTAATCAATGTCCAAGAACATGCTTATTTAGTAATAAGGGCAGAACGGTGATTTATTCTGCCAACAGGAAACCAATTTAAATACATTTAGCGGAACGGTGTTTTATTCTACTAAACAGATGTCATATCGTCTTATTAACTTCAATTTAATTCATTAATATTTTCCTCTAGCAATTAACGTTGATGGATAGAACATATAATTTTAAATGATTAAATTTATTTAAATCACGTATTTTAAACTTCACCATTTTAAAATACCTTAAATTATTTCTTAGTCAAATATGACAACAAACCTTATGGCATCGAAGAGTCGACGATACGAACCCACCGCAAAAAGAATCGCGATAATTGGAATTTATATGAATGAGTTACAACCTTTCAAAGTTTTCTAGTTTAATATTTATATATATAAATTAAAAATTTGAAATAAGAACCTCTCCTACATGCCTTATTGGGCCAAAGCCCAACCTACGTCACCTCAAAACCGCTACCTTTCTCCTCCTCTTTCTCTTCAGTTCCCAAATTTCCAGCCGAACTATGCAAAACCAAAACCCACATCAAAATCTTCGATTACCTTGCTATCTTCCTTCGAACCAAAACGGCCCGGAACCATCGACCCAAGGTCGAACTAAATACCAACCACGACCACACAATACCTTCTTCCCCGACCACCTGCAGCTCGAAGCAGATCAACCCGTGCACCCATGCATGTGTGTACGTACAAGTCCGACCAACTGTCACCACCAATACGCTCATCTCCACCTCGCCACCCCACTCCACCACTTCGCCCTTACTCCGGTCCACACACGCGAGTTCGAGCGAACTCTATCGCACGCGAACAACTCGCGTCCAATGAAGCTCCTCCCACAGCCACCGCATTCATCATAAACCTAAGCTGCCTGCACCACCAAGATCGCCGATGCCCCGAGTACCTCCAAACTCATCGTGACCGCACTCGACGCCTTCACTCTCATTCGCGAATCCATTTTCTAGAACCCAAACGAGACGCGGCTTAAACCCTAAATTCACCAGGCTCCATCAATTTCAAGGAAATTTTGAAAATCGGCCACGGTGAACCCCTCGGCCTCATCATCACACTGCTCCTCGACCAAACCGCATCACCTCCGTTGACCACGTCGCCGGAAAATAAATTTTAAGTGGTTTTTGGGCATCTTAAGATTACTCACAATATAGGCCAATAAAAATGATGATTCTTTCACTAAAAATTCTAATTTCATATGTTAATCACGATTATAGTCTTGATTCGATGATTTAAAGATGTTGAAAATCACCCAATATTTGATTGGTTACTGTAATCTTGCAATTTCTCACAATATATAGAAAAATCAACCGTCAAACTATTTTTAGTGTAATCTATATTAAAAAACAAACAATTCATCAATTAACATCATCAGCCGGTTGAAAACAGAATGATAGATATTGATTTTTAAAACTAAAGCATATATAGAATTATACCTCTGTTAACATAACAGAGTGATGATAATCATATTCTAGGTTTCAAGTTTCAAGTTCTCACCTTAATACACTTTGATTTCCTTAAATCTTCAAATTGAATTCAAACTATGATTTGAATCTTGAAACCTTGCCTTGCTTTGGATTTGAATTTATGGAGAAACAGAAGTGGTTTTCTTTTTCTTTTCTTTTCTTTTCTTTTTATAGTGTTTTGTTTTTCAGAGTTTGTTTTTACAGCGTTTTTAAGAACTGAAGCATACACTCATACATACCTCTATATATACATGCTTATATAATTTGTAATGATGAATATGGCACATATTTGTGGAGCTCAAGAAAGGTTTTGATCTGTACAAGGTTTGATGGATTAAAAAGATTCCTTGGTGGCTGCTGGTTTGAGATGAAATGAATTCATCCTGCCTCCTTCTTCTTTTTTCTCCTTTTATTATTTATTTATTTTTTCCTGAATTGATACATATATATGGCCTTGCTTCAGCCTTTCCATTTTTGACCAGGCCATGCATGTGTTGAATAGAAATTTAATCAGGAAATGTTTTTTTCATTGTGTAGTAAATTTCTTTGTTCTACATTTTTACTTGCAATTTTTGTTGTCAGGCAAAGTTTTATTTTTTTTTACTTCCATTGATTTTAAACATGCTTCACTATATTTTTAAACAATTGTTAAGTGGTATTGACTAAAAGAATTTAAGTGTTCATATTCCTATTTATTTTATATTTAGACATTTAAAAATTCAAGGAATTAAAAGTTTGCTAATAACATTTTTGCTTGAAACACTACTTTGTAAAAAGATCCTCTTTCACAAATGGTTTAAATTTTTTTATCAAATTTTCCTCATTTCTATCATATATATTTTCCATATATATTTTCTCCTCTTCTCACTTTCCAATAATTGTCTTTAATATACCATATTTATTTAGTTTATATATTTTATATTCCTCTTTCTTGAACTTATATGTATATAAGAAAAATCCAAATTTTAAACTCTTTCTATTTATACAACAATATATTTCATAAGCTATATTCATTTCTATTTATAATATATTCTTATTAATTTTCATTTGTTATGAATTTTTTTTTTCAGTTTATATATGAATTCAGTTGTTATAATATATCTTAAATTTTCTATCTAAGATCAAATTTTCTATTTTATAAACAAAACCAGGAATATTCAAAATATTATCTTGGTTTAAAACTATTTATTATTACCAATTATTATTTAACGGGGATTTTTCCGATTAAAAGATCTTATTATTGCATATTTAAAATAAATATTCGCAACTCAAGATGACAAAAATTCCGAGTCGTTACTTTCCTCCCCCCTTAAAAGAATTTCGTCCCCGAAACTGGCATAACCAGGCTAGTAAACATAACTAACCGAAGTTTAATTAATGAATTAATAAACAACCATATTGCAAAAGTTCAATCATATATATTTATATCCCAAAATATCAGTCATACAGAGTATCAACTGAGATACTTCAACACTACAGTCACCACATACACATATCTACGAGATATCTATAACCACTAGCCATTTATACACACATACCCATACCAAAGCATCTACTAAGATACTTCACTGAACTGACATCTACGGGCTACTAATATGTCCAGATAGGGTACACATTACTAAGAGAACTACCCCAACCCAAGCTAACTCTCACAATGGACTCTCTCCATCGAAATCCTTCACTTCGGGTCCCTTCATCTCCCTAGTCTAAGCATCCCTGTCCGAAATCCATACAATCTCCGGGCTTGCTTCCCTAGGTATCAGCATCTCTGCCCACGGCCATAAGTCACCCTAAGAAGGTTATCCCAGTCTGCAAGTGGCTCACTAACCATCTCGCCCATTTCCCAGATATTAGCATCAATGTTTTCTGATTCGGGCTCCTCCTCTACCTCATAATCCTCTTTCTCTTCCTCAAATTCCTCCTCATACAGTGATGGTTGCTCAATAGGTCCCATGATCTCTCTGGCCACATTTTTGCTAAAATACTGCCTAATCTTCATCCGCTCTCCTCGGACGACACTACAAGTCCTCTATGATCAATTAACATAACCTAAGAATGAGATCCTAGGGTTTTCAAGAACTCACATATGCTAAGAGTACATATAGGTACATACTTCAAATAACCCTTCTTTTAAATTACTATCATTTAAAAACTTTACTTAAGTAATACCAAAATCATTTTCCCTTAAAAATTTGTTTAAAACAATTTCCCGAAATCACTGGAGTTCTAATTTCTCGAATATCTCTTTTTATAAATCAATTATTATAAAATTAGCTTTTATATATGAAAAATCTCTCTAAATATTTACCTTAAAATATTCTAAATCTCTTTTAGTAAACACAATTCACTCAAAAATCAAACATTCCAAAGCTTCTATCTACAAGATTCAGGTTTTCTAGGGAAGGTTCAAGTCAGATGGACATGCAATAGAGGCTACTCAGCACTAGATGGTTATAGCCAATCAAATCCTAGACGATAAAATATTATCATCACTTATCAAACAACATCTCAAAATACTCTATATTTTGAAAATCATTTCCTTTTTTATATATAAAGTATATCCTGGGTACAATTATTTCATTCACCCACTTAAACACTATTATGTCGGTTGGCCTTGTTCAAGTTTTTAGAGATCCCTGCCAATAACATTAGCTACTCGTATTGACCAGAATCCATATGCCACTCAACAGATCAATTAACACAATATAAAACATTTTATATCACTAACAAATACACACTCTCGTATATATATGAACTCAAACTCATTCTAGGGTACTACTGACCTTATCTCTAATGAGTAACCCCACCAAAGCCTATGTATTCGCTCAACCGAAGCTCTGATACCATAATGTCACGACCCACTTTTCCATACAGTTTAAGCTGACAATGTACCACATTTTTCCAGCCCAAATTGCAGAGGAAGGCGGATAGTTAAGAAAAGAAAGTAGAAAGAAGACAGAAAGAAAACCAACAACATAGAATCTCACAGCGGAACGAATAATCTATAATATATAACAATCTTTACACAAAAAAAAACTGTAATATATATATATATATATATATATATATATAGACATCAATCAGAGTATGCTAACCTTATTCAGCACGGACAGTTATAACAACCCGTCCTTACAACTGCCGATAAACACAACTAAAATGCAACAGAAATATAATCATCTACGTGAATACGTCTCTGGGCCTCCCGCTCCTCTCCTAAAGCTCCAATATCCATCTAAACCTGAAAATATGCTCGGTCTGACCTGAGAATTTAGGAAAAACCACGCCTGGGTCAGTCTGGTAAAACCAGCATGAGAATTTAAATCACAATCAACTTGATTTTTAAAGTTTAGTAACCTTTTCAGAACAAAGGTATGTCATAAGACCTTACCGCAAATAAACACGGACGGGTTTTTACCTTAAGATAACCAAAACTCTTTCATAGAAAATCATCTGATATTATAATAGTGTCTAATCGCCAAAGTAATAATAACAAGTAGCTGTGATGCATGTGTTGTGTACATCATAATGATACTAACTATATAATCGAAAATTGATAAGCTCATTCACTAATTGTGTAGGATTTCCATGGAGGTGCCCTCAGTACTTCGAGAACGGTCCTCCTACATAAGAATCAGAGTTATCCTTCCAAAGCATCATACCCGTCTAGCCGGGGTATCATAGGAAAACATAACCGGTCTTGCTAAGACCGAGTGTATCACCCTGGCATGCCAAAACAACTGAAGGTATCCGTATTGCTACAAAGGAGTTGATCACACCCTATGGGTTTGCCAACCTTACTGGCCAAGCCCCCTATCTATGGTTTTAGTCGTTTCCGCTGATGAGGCTACGCCCAGCGTTCCAGCTTACGCACCACTCCAAAAATAGATTACGGAATCCCATATGGATTCCCACACCACAATGGCCTCAGAATCACATACTGATTCCCACATCTCAACAGATCTTGGAATCTCACACAGGTTCCCATACTCCAACGAGTCACAGAACCACATGTGGATTTCAACATCCCAAAATATAACGCATCTCCTCCATTTAACCGTATATGGTTTTAGAGTAGGTCCTGGGTTCTGAGTCATCTCTTACGAGTACACTCTCCATTTCCTGGGTGCTCCAAAAACCATTCGTCGATTTCCGGAATGCTCAAGACCGGTTCTTTAGGAAATAATCTGACAATACATAAGATCGGGGATCACCCCCTAACCGTTTAAGTAGACGGAACTCCTTATCATTTGTACTAGAAGATCCACAAGTTTATACGTACAGTATAACACCTCGAACGATAATTGTACCATATAATTCCCGTGTTTCCTCTAGATATTTCCAGAGTTAAAATCCTTCGGTGTTAAGTAGGGAATAATTCCTTACCACCAAAATTAAGAAGGATTACATATTTAGGTCAAGATTTGATAGTCGGTTATTTAACTATCAAATAAACAAACACTCAAACAAAGATTTCACTTCCCACTGAAATCACTAAGCCTCGTTTAGTTTAATTTCAATAAATAAAATCTCTTTGTTAAAAACAGTCATATACTTATCTCACTGGAATAAGTATATTCACAAACCATTCCTTTCAAAAATATTTGAAAACTTTTTAAAACAAAAATATGGAAAGCACCATTCGGTATCGACCATAGAACGCAGCTCGATGATTACGTCACTATCCCAAAGAAATCCAAATTCAACTAAGGCAATCTCTGCCTTCCGATTTCTGCCATGCAATCAATCATAGATCACAGTTTGCACAATGGTTACATCGCTATCCCAACGAAAACATTCCAAACTGTAGGCAATATCTGCCCTTGAATTACGCTATGAAATTATACCATTACTTCCCGAAATAATCATCTCAAAATAATGCTTATAAAGTTTCAAAATAAATTTCCAAGTTTAATTTAGGAAAATACTCTTTTATAAAAGTTTACCGTATAATATATATTTTTAAAAACAATATTAATATTGAACAAATTATGTTTGAAAATAATAATATTTTAATACTGATAAATTCTTAGATAATAATTAACTTTAAATCAAATCATTATAAGATAACTTTAATTAATAATTAAAATATACTTTTAAACACTTTAAATAATTAAATAACTTTGAAACCAATACTTTCAAATAACTTTTTTTAAAATTCATAAAATAATTAACCTTAAAACATCCTTGATTCAAAAATCAACTTCCAAATTTGGAAAAAGGCTTATTAATTCCAATGGTATTTCATCAAGTCACTATTTATTTCATAACAATCTAGAATAACAGATTCACATCAATCCATTTTTAACAATCAATTCAACATCATATTGCTCAATATAATTATCACGATAATAAATAGATGTCCATACAAATATGATAGCAGAACAGGGATTTATTTCTGCTAATCAATGTCCAAGAACATGCTTATTTAGTAATAAGGGCAGAACGGTGATTTATTCTGCCAACAGAAAACCAATTCAAATACATTTAGCGGAATGGTGTTTTATTCTACTAAACAGATGTCATATCGTCGTATTAACTTCAATTTAATTCATTAATATTTTTCTCTAGCAATTAACGTTGATGGATAGAACATATAATTTTAAATGATTAAATGTATTTAAATCACGTATTTTAAACTTGACCGTTTTAAAATACCTTAAATTATTTCTTGGTCAAATCAGACAATAAACTTCATGGCATCGAAGTACTCGACGATACAAACCCATTGCAAAAAGAATCGCGATAATCGAAATTTATATGAACGAGTTATAGCCTTACAAATTTTTCTAGTTTAATATATATATAAATTAAAATTTTGAAATAAGAACTTCTCCTACTTGCCATATTGGGCCGTAGCCCAACCCACCTCACCTCAAAACCGCTACCTTTCTCCTCCTCTTTCTCTCCAGTTCCCAAATTTCCAGCCGAACTAAGCAAAACCAAAACCCACATCAAAATCTTCGATTACCTTGCTATCTTCCTTCGAATCAAAACGTCCTGGATCCATCGACCCAAGGTCGAACCAAATACCAACCGCGACCACACAACAGCTTCTTCCCCGACCACCTGCAGCTCGAAGCAGATCAACTCGTGCATGCGTGCACGTGTGCACGTACACGTCCAAACTACCCTGCCATTCGACCAACTATCACCACCAATATGCTCATCTCCACCTCGCCATCCCACTCCATGGCTTCACCCTTACTCCGGTCCACGCATGAGAGTTCGAGCGAACTCTGTCGTGTGCAAACAACTCGCATCCAATGAAGCTCCTCCCACAGCCACCACATTCATCATAAACCTAAGCCTCCTATACCACCTAGATCGCCGATGCCCCGAGCACCTCCAAACTCATCGCGACCGCACTCGACGCCTTCACTCTCATTCGCGAATCAATTTTCCAAAACCCAAATAAGATGCGGCTTAGACCCTAAATTCACCATGCTTCATCAATTTAAAGGAAATTTTGAAAATCGGCCATGGTGAACCCCTCGGCCTCATCACCACACTGCTCCTCGACCAAACCACACACCTCTCGTCGACCACGTCGCCGGAAAATAAATTTTAAGTGGTTTTTGGTCATCTCAAGATTACTCACAATATAGGCCAATAAAAATGTTGATTCTTTCACTAAAAATTCTAATTTCATACGTTAATCATGATTATAGTCTTGATTCGATGATTTAAAGATATTGAAAATCACCCAATATTTGATTGGTTACTGTAATCTTGCAATTTCTCACAATATATAAAAAATCAACCTTCAAACTATTTTTAGTGTAATCTATATTCAAAAACAAACAATTCATCAGTTAACATCATCAGCCAATTGAAAACAGAATGACAGATATTGATTTTTAAAACTAAAGCATATATAGAATTATACCTCTATTAACATAACAGAGTGATGATAAGCATATTCCAGGTTTCAAATTTAAAGTTCTCACCTTAATACACTTTGATTTCCTCAAATCTTCAAATTGAATTCAAACTATGATCTGAATCTTGAAATCTTGCCTTGCTTTTGTATCACCCCGATATTTTACGGGAAATATAATTAAAAAGAAATTAAAAGCGCATTTGGTACAGTGGTAAATGCGCATGTTGACTTCCTTAGTGACCAGGGATCAAGTCCCGTTGTCGTCTAAAATCTGGAGCAATGTTTTTTAGCTGGTTCGTTTCCAGCGATTTTCCTACATATTTCAACGTTGTTTCTGGCATGTGGCAGCTTCCCATTCGCTCTAGTGATGTAATAGGATGAGATGGCTAAATTTTATTGGTTGAGTGATGTGTATGGGCTAGAATGGATAACCATTAATTGTATGAAAGAACCAGATTTAATCTAAAATAATCTAATGGGTTATATTCACTCAAACAATCTATAAATAAACCATCTAACCTAAACCTAAGCTCTTATTCAGCCATCGCCATAATTCTACAGTAAAATTAGTGTGTATTATTCTTCCTCCTTTTGTCTACTAAATAAACAAATCTCTACCAAATTAAATTATCTATATATATTCAAGCAATTTAGGGAGTTTAGAATAATCAAAGGGAGAAATATTAAAGCAAAGCTTTTTCAAATTTATACAAGCTCAAGTGCCAGGTGAGTGGGAATTAACTTGAAATAGAAAAATAAAGTAGTTCAATTTTAGTTATTTTCTGAAATGTTAATATGAATTAATTTCTGTTATTAATTGAGAATATATGTAAATTATTGTAACTTCTTCTTCTTCTTCCACTTCTCAAATCTAATTCATGTTTGGTTTAAAATATGGGACATATAATTTTTCTATTCACGTTTTATGGCATAAATAAGATTGAAATTTATGTAAATTATTGTATCTTCTTCTTCTTCCACTTCTCAATTCTAATTCATGTTTGGGTTGAAATTTGGAACAAACAAATTGTTATTCACATTTCATGGCATAAATAAGATTGGTTTAATTAATTGAATTAGAATTTTTATTCAATTTCTAATGGTAGAACAGGGTAGTTGAATAAATTCAGAATATGTTACTTGAATAAAATTATGGTTTTGATTGATATAATTACATAATTTTGAATATAGTTTTGGAACAAAATTGGAAAGTCTAATTGGCATAATTGTTTGTTTCATATGTGGCCTAAAAATGTAAAAGTGGAATTTTGTGTAATTAAATGGTTTGTGGCTATTGGATAAATTTTTTGTACAGATTAAATCTTTAATAGGAGAACGTAAATTAGGGTGGAAAGAAAATGTAAATTAAATGGACCCTAAAGGCTAGTGTAAATCTGTAACAAAATGGCATAAAAATTACTGACAAACCATACGGACTGAACAAACGTGAAATTGAAATACGATTTATGTAAGAAAAAGGGAAATTGTGAAATAACCAAATCGAATGTAAAATGGCCTAAAACAGATTAATGGAAATAAACAGTATGTAAACTGTAACGGTAAAATTAGTTAATCTGGAAATGATTTGGCAGGCAAACCTTGTAAAGGTTTGGATAGGTGTTTCATGTAGTTAAGACCAAAATATAGTTTTGGCTGTACGTACTAGGAGCGGGCAAGTAGGTTCGCAAGGATGTTTGTTATCTTTCATAGGTTGATAGTACATAGGATAGATAACATCCGCAATCGTAGGCTTCTTCAGGCAGATCGACACAGACGGGACATGACAAGTGTGCTCCGACGTAGGCTTCTTTAGGTAGATCGTTGGAGGATTTTACGCAGCCGACCCAGCTGCGGGTGCTCTTTTGGAGGACCGACACTTTGGATAGGGGCAAGTCCACGTTGGTGACCGAGGAGACAGGAGGATAGGAGTCTAGTTTGGCAGAGCCTGAGCGCAACTTCGGGGTCCTCCAAGGTTGTTTGAGTCGGCGCCGGTCAGACATAAGAGGCATTTAGTCACAGTGCACGGGTGAAGAGCATGACTTTCATGCTGTAGCACGTGGATAGGTAAGGACAGCAGATCCGACAAGCCGATTGACGTTTAGTATTACTGCACGGTTGACTTCCCTAGAGTCACCATGGACTTTGACTTCTTAGGAACTGTATCTGTAACGACCCGTAAATTTTAGATAATTTTATTTGTTTATATATATATATTTAATTGAAATTTTGTGAAACTTTAAACAATAAAATTTTGAAATTTAAATTTGATATTTGAAATGCGTCTGTTTTAACATAGCAACTGTTAAATTTTCATCAGATAATTTGGAAGTTTATTTTCTAGTGTAATTTTATTCCAATTTATATCAGTTAAAATTGATGATAATAAAAGTGTTCCTAAACCTAAATATGTCAACATGAGAAAATTTATTTAGAACACTCTGAATAAGACTGCTAATCCATTTCGCGAAATTCGGACGTTTCTAGCTCCGTTTGGATTTTTCCATACGGGATAGCAACGTATATCAGTGTCCGTATCGACTTTTGAACGGATAATCGTACCGCTGATATCTGTATACCGTTTTGATCGTCTTGTCATGCCGATCTCTGTGGTATATTCAACTCTGTGTTTTGAAGTCTAGTACGCGATGGAATCTGTAAACGTCGGTAATTGTACCAGTACCAGTTTTATAAATCTTTTGTTTTCTTTTGTCCTTTGAGTTACCCACGTGAATTGATGAGCTTTATAACTCCATCCAGCAGTTTGATTTATGACTTTTGCTTTTCCCTAGCTTTGATTTTGTTTTGGTTCGTTCAAAAATGATTTGTGACCTTTCCTTTAATTTGAGCAGACGTTATACATACGTTATATTTATTTTAGCTTTGCCTACACTATTCTTCTTCCACTTACATTTCTTTTTCTCCACCTTTTCCCTTCTCTTTGTGCCAAGCTTCCATGCCTTGCTGTTCATTCCCCATAGCCTCACATCACTTCATAAAACCTGATCCACCATGAAACCATCGGCAGACCCACCACTGAATACCCATAGTCACCGCCTTCGTCAGTGGCCGATCACCTCCCTCCAAAGGTCACTGCCGAGCCCTACCATATGATAGCCTGTCATCCTCCCATCAGAGAGGAAAAAAACCCACGCACTTCCTCTTTTCCCAACCTCTGCCGTGAGCAACCACCCATGCCATACACCACAGCCGTGTTAGAGCACCACTCTCCGATGTAGTTCCAACCCGAGACACCTACAGCCAGCGCTGAGCTCCTCTTCCCTACCCAGTTGCCGAAGCTCCTCCTCATCCTGGCCTTGTTTCTCTTCGCCGACCCCAAGCTTCTAGCCGTGGAACAGCTATACTCCATTTCTTTTGTTGTATGAGGTACATATATATTATATATATGTTCACAGTATATATTATTTATAAAGAAGTGTGTGTGTGTGTGTGTGTATATATATGTTTTACAAATTGTTTACAGTACGTATAAACCTGTTATATATATTCATGTGGTTGTTCTTGTTTATACAGAGAATAAAGTTGTTTATATAGTTTGTCTAATTATAGTTTGGGTTTACTGTTTGTATAAAGGATATATTCGAGAGATGAAGTGAATTTTATTAATACTAAAGTAAGTTATATTTGGGTACAGTATTAGATTCGTATATCAGTTATATTTCTATACCAGTTATATAAGATTTTATTATATATATTGATACTTCGAGAAATTAATTTTTGTTTAAAAGTTAAAACTAGATAACACATAAGAGTTTTATTTTCAAAGGTTGATATGTATGTGTAGTCAGACTTTTGTTGCAGTTCATATATATATATATAAGTATAATCTAGTTTGGTTTGGGTTGCATTGTGTTTATATTATTTTGGGTTTAGTTTGTATATTATTTTATTTATAGTTTGTTATGTATTGCCCTGTTGACCTGTTAGTATAAAAATAAAGGCAGTGTTTGCATTGTTACCGTATATATTTTAGGTACCGTATTTTATAAACATATATATGTGGGTAGAGTTTTGTTGAATAGGGATATATATTATATGTTTATATATACTTATATATCATTTAGTTGTTCAAACTGTCTGTAGATTTTACTGCATATTTACAAATATATCGACTGTAGTTTATCCAAATGCGGGTTTTATTTAAATGTGTATATATATATTATATATTAAGTCATAAGTTGCAAAGATATTTGAATATATATGATCTACACCTATTTTGTTTGAGTACATTTGGTTTAATTTGTTCATCTTTTTGTTTCTCTTATGATCTGCATAAATATATTTTAATCTGCATAGAATAATTGCTTATTAACTATAAATTGTGAACTATATGCATATATGGCTATTTAAAATTTTGACGTGTATATAGATATAAATTATATGTTTGAATTTCAAAATATATATTGTATATATGTTTGATTTTTATATATGGGTCTTAATTTAAAATTATGATATTTGAAAAACCATATATATATAGATTTAATTTAATATATGCTTAAAACTTAGAATATGATTTAGTTATATATATATATATGTTCACTTATACCATCGATCTTCATCAATCCAGTTTGATTTGATTTCATCAATATCAAGCTTCCAGCTTCGTTCGTCGATTCGAGTTCAATCTTGCCTTGCTTTGAGATTCGTGCCTGGATTCATAGCTCATTTCTTTGTCAAATCTATCTAGCCTCAAAAGGTGAGCAATCACTCACGATTAATATTCTTATATTTATTAAATTTTATTTCAATTGAAACGACAATTGGCTGCTGTTAGTTATTTACATTGCTATATATATGCCATTTCTATATCTATACACCTGTAACATCTGACACCATTATCTGCTATTTATCACTAATGATATATGTTTGTTACTGATTGTTATATTTTTATCATATCTGTTATCACTCTGCAAGTTCCCTGTTAGTATAGAATTCCCTATAGGTTGAAATGATACATACCCGAACGATCCGTAGAATAGGAGAAAATCGTTATGGGTTGAAATGATAAACCCAAGCGATTTTCATTGAATTGAATTTGGGATTACGGGTTGAAAAGATATATACCCGTATATATTTAAATTGTGGATTGAAATGATAAATATCCGTATCACTTGACCATAGGATAGAAAATTATATACAGACACCGTTAGTCTATATATAAATATTTTGAAAATGATTTCTATGGGTTTGGAAAGAAATATATGGTTTTAATAAATATCGATTTTAAAGATTTAATAAAGTTGATATATAATATGTTTAAGTATTTATTTAATATATATATATATATTCAAATATAGAGTTTATAATGATTCAGGTTGGAAAGATAAATTTGAAATTGATTTGAAATTATATTTATTTAAGAATTTTACTTAAATAAGTTTTATTTGAAATTTATTAAATTTGAAATTTTAAAGATATATTTTATAACTTGAAATTGATTAAAAGTGATTTAAAGGAATATTTCAAACTTATATAAATTTAAATGGGATATTTTGTTTATTTAAATTTGTAAATTGAAGTTGTATTTAGATGATTATTGAAATGATTAAGTTAATATTTCAAAACTAAATAATTGTAAAGTGAATTTGATATGTACATAAAATTATCGAATTTAGTTTTGAAATGTTGAATATTTACAACATTGAAATATATTGAAATTGAAATGGTTTATTTTATGGTTCAAATATGTATCTGAAATCGATAATTTGAAATGGTTTATTGAGAAATTGAATTGAGTTGAAATTGATGATTTGAGATTTGATTAAATTTGAATTTTCTGAATTCGAGTTGATTTGAATCGATTTGTAAAATTTGAGGAAACTATTTTATTTTACATAAGTATTTTAAATTATTTTAATATAAACTATTTCAATATAAATTATTTTTAATATAAACTATTTTAATATAAATCATTTTAAATATAAATTATTTTAATATAAACTATTTTAATATACCAATTATTTTAATATAAACTATTTTATCTTATAACTATTTTATATAAACTATTTTATTTTATAAACTATTTTATTATATATACAAATTTTAATATCTAAACTGTTTAAGAGGAAATGTTATAGATTCCAAAAATGATATGATTTCAAAGCTATGATTTCAAAATGATATAAATTTCAAAGTTTTGATTTTCGAAGTGTTTTGATTTTTAAAGACTTATGATTTCGAAAGCGTTATAACTTTGGAAAGTGCTATGATTTTGGAAGTGAATATTTTTGAAATTGAAATGATATCGTATTGATTTGGTTTTTGAAATGGAAATGATATTTTAGTTTTGAAGTATACACTATTTTGAAATGACCGCGGTGTTATAATAATGTTTGGTTGTTAAAGAGATCGGGATCGGATATGGGCATACTCTCTGTCGATACCGAAAACCACTTTAACAACTGTGTACGCGGTGGAGATTCCAGAATGAAGTAGGATGGTGGCGACGATCCTATATGAGGTATATACGTGGACCCGACTCCCGTGAGTTGGCATAAGGTGGCTAAAACAGGAGCAATTGACAGGCTAATGAGGTAGCTCCTCTGATCGAACATACTCCATCGTATGCCATTCTATTACTTTGTGATTGATTTGGTGCGCACCTTCGGATTTTGGGAGTATGGCTCGAGGTGGGCGGTAGTGGCTGCTATGCGTTACCACCGGCCCGGAAGTGTAATTGGTATATCTACCCTGGCATTGCCTAGTTGTGCCATGTCACCTACCCTAGCGCGCCTTATACGAGTTTTATTTGTGTCGTACCTATGGAGTATCTCTGGTAGCCTCCCGATCTGGAGCTATTACGGTACTGTATAGACTATTGGCACTATAAAATGTGTTAAGGGGGATATGGGTAACGCCTTAACACTATTTTAAATAGTTTACTTTACTTTAGACATTATTATAATAGCGTATATTACTACATAGTAGATAGTTCCACGGATCCTTAGAGGATGGTTATCCCAAACATTCTTTAAGTTACTTGTATTTCAGTTGATATTTCACTTGAGTTGGATTTATTAATATAAGAATGTTAATCTTGACTCGAGTGTTTTGTGTTTTGCTTTACGCTTGGGTCAGACTGAGTGATACAGTGTTCGAGACTCACCTTTGGAGTTGGAGCTTCGCTTGGAGATCCAGCTATCTATCCAGCTTTCAGTTATTCAGTTGATTCCAGTGATGTATTCTGATCTTATATTTGACTATTGTATCGAGACATCTTTGTATTCATGACTTCTATTGTATCTTGTTTAACTCTGTTATATATAGTAGCTTCATGAACTACTATTATTTTGTTTCCGCTGCATTATTGTTATATTACTCTGTGTCTGTGATTATGTGATTATTTATTTACTGTATATGCTGGGTTTTTCCAAATTTAAATTAACAATCTAATATTTTGAGCAATTCAAATCCGACATGTATGGATGCGAATGGTTGAAAATTTCAGGCTATTACAGTATCTAAGAAGGATTCATTGTATTATATTATTCACCCTCTACGATATCCGGGGAAGACCTGAAATTTAAATTGTTTTATTCTTTCCGCTTCATTTTATTTCTCATTTACCAGACTTTATGTCTGACCCATTCCTATTTTTCTTATATTCCCCAAATCATAGGAGGGCAGGTCTAGGTTGTAGTTCTTTGCAGCTTGGAGGGTCATTGGAGCAGTTGTTATCTTCAGCTTTTGTTTCTTTTGTTTCATGTACTTCATTTCTCTTTGCCGTACTTTACTCTATATATGGGGACCTATATTGTGAACTTTGTTATGTTTTATGTTTTGGTGGAAACTACTTGGTACTTTTGGTTTCGGAAATAAATTTGGGATAATGTTGTTTTTAATGAAGCTGTTTTGCTATTAATTTATAATTAGTGAAAGTTTTCTTCCGCTGTAATATTTTAATCATTTTATGTTGTTGCCTTAGTCTTTGTGCTATGTTATGGATTTTTATTTCACCCGACCACCCGTGCTTCTTGTCATGTCCGATTCTCGGGGTGCCTAGAGGTGCGGGGTGTCACAGCTTTGGATTTGAATTTATTGAGAAACAGAAGTGGTTTTCTTCTTCTTTTCTTTTCACAGTGTTTTGTTTTTCAAAGTTTGTTTTTACAGGATTTTTAAGAACTGAAGCATACACGCATACATACCTCTATATATACATGCTTATATAATTTGTAATGATGAATATGGTACATATTTGTAGAGCTCAAGAAAGGTTTTGATCTGTACAAGGTTCGATGGATTGAAAAGAATCTTTGGTGGCTGCTGGTTTGAGATGAAGTTTGAGATGAAATGAATTCAGCCTGCCTCCTTCTTCTTTTTTCTCCTTTTTTTATTTATTTATTTTTCCTGAATTGATACATATATATGGCCTTACTTCAGCCTTTCCATTTTTGACCAGGCCATGCATATGTTGACTATAAATTTTGATCAGGAAATGTTTTTTTCATTGTCTAGTAAATTTTTTTGTTCTACATTTTTACTTGCAATTTTTGTTGTTAAGAAAATTTATATATATATTTATACTTCCATTGATTTTAAATATGCTTTAGTATATTTTTAAACAATTGTTAAGTGGTATTGACTAAAACAATTTTAAGTGTTCATATTCCTATTTAATTTATATTTAGACAATTAAAAATTCAAGGAATTAAAAGTTTGCTAATAACATTTTTGCTTGAAACACTATTTTGTAAAAAGATCCTCTTCCATAAATGGTTTAAATGTTTTTTTAATTTTCCTCATTTCTATCATATATATTTTCCATATATATTTTCTCCTCTTCTCACTTTCCAATATATTGTCTTTAGTATACCATATTTATTTAGTTTATATATATTTTATATTCCTCTTTCTTGAACTTATATGTATATAATAAAAATCCAAATTTTAAACTCTTTCTATTTATACAACAATATATTTCATAAGCTATATTCATTTCTATTTATAATATATTCTTATTCATTTTCATTTGTTATGAATTTGTTTTTTTTCAATTTATATATGAATTCTGTTGTTATAATATATCTTAAATTTTCTATCTAAGATCAAATTTTCTATTTCATAAACAAAACCTGGAATATTCAAAATATTATCTTGGTTTAAAACTATTTATTATTACTAATTATTATTTAACGGGGATTTTTCTGATTAAAAGACCTTATTATTGAATATTTAAAATAAATATTCGCAACTCAAGACGACAAAAATTTCGGGTCGTTACAACTATGCTATCAAATGAGATTGAAGTTCAAAATGAAAAAAATATGACATTAGCTGCAGAAAATCACGATTTAAAATCAAATGTCAAAATTCTTGAATTAAACAATACTAGTCTCAAAACCGAGTTAGAAAATATTACTAAAAATGTTTTTAACTTTAATAAAGCTAGAGAAAATCTTTCTAAAATTATTAATAACTCTCAAACCTCTTTCAATACGAAAGGTTTAGGATATAAAATTCCTCAAAATCTAGTTCAAAGAGAAACATTTTACTATATAAATATTTCAATATATACCCCTTAGCAACTACTTATTATGTTTTAAATCAAGTCTCCATTAGACCATTAACAAAACATACCCCTTATGAACTTTTTAATGGCAGAAAACCTAACATATCATATTTTAAAGTTTTCAATTCAAAATGTTTTTTATTAAATACAAAAGATCAACTTGGTAAATTCGATCCAAAATCCGATGAAGGAATATTCAATGGATACTCGGAACGAAGCAAGGCATATAGAATTTACAATAAAAGAACTAAAATAATTGAAGAAACACTTCATGTGTCATTTGATGAAAATTGCAAACTTAATAATAAAAACGAAGATGAAGAAATAATTCCAAAATCAAATATCACAGAAGATGATATTGAAAATATTGAAAATAATACTGAAATCGAAAACAACAATTCACCTAATGAAAATGAGATTCGTTCTCCACCAAGACTACTTAGAAATCACCCAATTGAAAATGTTATTAGAGAAATAAATTCTAACGTAAGAACACGAAATCAATTAAATCAAATGGGTCATGTAGCTTTCCTATCGAACATTGAACCTAAAAATGCTAAAGAAGCCTCAATTGATGATTACTGGATTATAGCTATGCAAGAAGAGTTAAATCAATTTAAAAAACGAAGTTTGGACTTAGACCTAGTAATCAAATAGTCAACGGTACTAAGTGGGTTTTCAAAAATAAAACCTATTAGCAAGGGAATATTATTCGAAACAAAGCTAGATTAGTTGCTCAAGGGTACAATCAAGAAGAAAGAATGGACTATGAAGAAACGTTTGGTCCTGTAGCCCGACTAGAAGCATTACGTATTTTATTAGCTTTTGCATGTTTTCATAACTTTAAACTATATCAAATGGATGTAAAAAGTGCTTTTCTAAACAGATTTATAAAAGAAAATGTGTATGAAGAACAACCACCTTTATTTGCATATGAAAAATTTCCAGACCATGTTTATAAATTAAAGAAAGCTTTATACGGTTAAAACAAGCACCACGTGCTTGGTATGATCGTCTAAAAAGTTATCTTATAAATTCTAGTTTTAAAATTGAAGAAGTAGACCAAACTCTGTTTATAAAACAAGATAAAAAGGATATTTTAATAACACAAGCTTATGTAGATGATATCATTTTTGGTTCCACGAACGAAAAATTATGTCAAGAATTTTTGAATATTATGACAAGAGAATTTGAAATGTCTCATATAGGAGAACTTTCATATTTTCTTGGATTATAAATCAAACAATTAAATAATGGAATTTTTATTAATCAAGGAAAGTATTGTAATAATCTAATAAATCAGTTTGGTATGGAAAATACTTCTGCTAAACCAACACCAATGAGTACTATGGTACATCTTGATCGGGATGAAAATGGCAAAAGTATTGACCAAAAACTATATTGAAGTATGATTGGACCTTTACTTTACTTAACTGCTAGTTGTCTTGATATAATGATGAGTGTATGCTTACGTGCACGATTTCAAGCAAATCCCAAATAATCACATTTGCGAGCAGTGAAACGAATTTTGTGCTACTTAAGCAAAACTAAAGACTATAGTCTCTTTTCCCCGAAAGAATGTCCTTTTGAATTAGTACCATATAGTGATGCTGACTTTGGAGGATGCCGAACGGATCGAAAGAGTACAAGTGGTACATGTCTTTCATTGGACAATCTTTAGTATCTTGGTTTAGTAAGAAACAAACTTGTGTTTCACTTTCGACGTATGAAGCAGAATATATTTCTGCTGCTTTGGTATGTGCTCAAGTAATATATATGCAATAAACTCTTCAACATTTTGGTATAAATTTAT
The DNA here is from genome assembly GCA_030737815.1 of Allium fistulosum. NCBI lineage: Eukaryota > Viridiplantae > Streptophyta > Magnoliopsida > Asparagales > Amaryllidaceae > Allium > Allium fistulosum. The sequence goes on along the minus strand of CM060907.1, from coordinate 912,784,199 downwards.
CTAAATCAACAATTTATTGTGATAAAAAAGTGCTATAAATTTATCGAAAAATCCTATAAACCACTCTAGAACTAAACATATTGACATCCGACATCATTTTCTTCATGATAACATAGAAAAAGGTAATATCTCTCTTGATTTTGTATCATCGGAAAATCAAGTTGCAGACATATTTACTAAACCTTAAATGAAAGTATTTTTCTTAAATTAAGACGTGAACTAGGAATTATGTCATTACATGATTTATAATTTGATATTAAAGTGTAAAAAGTTATAAAATAAATAAAAATTTAATTGGACAAAAATTGGAGATGATGGCACTCGAGCTCTGCACTCATAGGAGATAGTCATATGTCTTTCCAATGTTCTATTGAATTAATTGCATTAAGACCTTTCATTCTTTCTATTTTATATACGGTAATAATCTTTTTATATTTTTTCACCTTACAACCTTATAACTATTTATAACTTATAGAAAATAAAAGGATTGACTAAAGTTCAGTGATCAATGTTAACCAGAAAATTTAAGATTTTCAGAAATAGAAAATGAAACCAATATATATATACACACACACACACACATGAAGATAATTTTTTTCATATAAAACTGACATTAAGTATATATACACATCCTCTTATAAAATGTTGTCTTAAGAAAATTCTAATCTCTCATCAATTATTTTTAGCACTCCAACTTCGGATTCGTCAAATAAATCTACTCCAGCATATGTTCCATTAAAGATTACTCTATCTCCAAATCATCATACCGGATATACACCTAACGGCAAACGAGCTAGAAAAAACTTAGAATTTGGATCACCTTCTACCAAGGAGAAAATTGATGATATTCATCACTACCAGCGTGAAACTTTAAGTATACAACATGAGATGTATTATGAGCAAAAACACCATGGTATGCGTTTAAATTTTCTTGAACAATTTGCTCTCAAATTCTATGGATCAACTCCTAAACAAGGTGTGCACAATCCATCTCCTCAATGACCTCACGTATCTCCAAATTCTTGGGATCAAGGTGCTCAACGTAATACTTGGTCTCCTATAACTCCATTACAAGATGACACTAAAGTTGAACCAAGCTTGTACGAAATTTCCTCTTCAAACGAATCCAAGACTTCTGAAAAATTAAGTCTATGTTTTTCATAAATTTATGTTCATAAAATTGATATTGTAATTTGGATATATAATACGTTTATTGAAATAAAATTATATTTTTTGAACATGAGAATAAAGCTCGCAAACAAATATATATATATGGCAATCATTGTTAAACAAAATAGAAATGACTGAAATTAATCTAACCTACAAAAATACAACAGTTTCAACCGGCTGACTCAAAGGATTCAGTCGACTGAATATTCTAATGGACACAAATTTCACCTAGAATTCAGCCGACTGAACTCCCCATTTCAGCCGAATGAATCATACCAATTTTGAACTAATTTCTTGCGGGTTCAATTTTTGTATATTTCAGCCGACTGCCTTCACCATTTAAGTCGGCTGTTCATTTTATTTCTTTTTTTTAAATAAACATACATGATTTCCAAAGCAAGCATCCAATCTAACCTCTTCTTATTATCAACTACCCATTCATTTACCATCTACCCAACTATTCACTTCTCAGAAAAACAAGAAGCAAACCCCACCTTCTTCAAAAATTCAATTTTTTCTTCATTTCTCCTAAAACAACATGCCTCCAAGATAAAAAAAAGAATAAGAGAATCAACAACTGGACCATCTGAAAGTCAAATTCGAGCATGGCTATACAATTATACACCGGTGAATCACTTCAATAGCATGAAAAATTCGAAGCTTTTCGAAGGAGCATTTATGAAATTTCCAGATTTCAATGGCTATGCGATTAGAGAGTTAGCCGAAGCTCATGGTTTCGATTCACTTACTAGGTATAATTCTAATAATGTTAAAATCTACCCTCTTTTGATTAAACTCTTCTATGCCAACATGAATCTCAATCATCAAAATCCACAGAATAGAAATGATTGTATATGGACGTTAGTTTGTGGAGTAAAAATTTACTTACCTCTTCAAAGGTTAGGGCACATTCTAAGATGTCCATTCGAGGGGTTGGATATTGATGACATTGATGTCGATATGTACAATGGCGATGAAGTATCACATCGTTTCTTGTCGGATGATTTAACCGTCTTAAGATCTAGTGCCTTTCATCCAAAGGCAAGAATTATCCATCGTGCTCTTTTTCGATCTCTACAACCCCGGGTCGGAAGTTATGAGAAAGTTCACAAAAGAGATTTTCAAGCTTCGTAGGCTATTTATTCCTCTCAACGAGTAAATTGGGGTAAAATTATCTTGGATGAATTTCTTAATGTCAATCATAGGAGAAGCTATAAAACCATTCATTATGGAGCTTACATAATGCAGGTACTACAAAATTTTGGAGTTCCTTTGCCTGATTCTGACTTCATGACTATAGGTGAGCTTAACTCCAAAACTCTTAGTCTCATGGGTCTTCCTAAACATCCTAAAAGTCAACAAATCATTAGTTTTCAAGAATGGGTCGCAAATCGTAATCAAGGAATTCCGCAACTTCGAGACACGAATATTGCCTCCTCTTCTCAAGTTCCTCAACGAGAAGAAGAGGACGACAAAATTCATGAACTAAATATTGACGTGCCTCCTAAGAAAGCTCTTGCATGTTACCCGGAATCAAAGCAAACTCAATCGATGTTTAGCTAATGTTGAGAAGAATGTTTCTAAAACAAACAAAAAGCTAAACTTGATAAAAGGTTTTCTAAATAAAATTTGGGAAAAATTTTCTTGTTCCGGATCCACTTCAATAGGTATTCTTGAAAATCCGGCACCATTTTCTTGGACAACCTCAGAAGAAGAAGGAGAGGAAGAAGAAGAAGGTAGCGCAGAATGAGTTGGTATGCTTTTTATTATCTAAACTCTTTGACTATTTGTTGTATTCCTATGATATTTAATTCATGACAATATGTTGTATGATTATTATGTTTGGTTAAGACATGTTTTCATCTTAAAGCCTTGTAATTTTTATGCCTTTGTGATATTTTCTTCAATCATTAATATCATATTCTATGTGAGATGGTTATTTGTTTGTCATGTCTATGTGTTTATATGTCTATGTGAAATGCTTGTCTATTTTATTTCTCATATCAATCTTTTTTTGCTTTTTGTCGATGACAAAAGGGGAGAATAATATTGATAGGGGGAGTATCCAGTCAGCGGGAGAAATTACTCTATATATTTAAAAACTTACATAGTTGTCATCATCAAAAAGGGGGAGAATGTTAGAACCTAGAATTTTGATGTTTTGATTGTGACAACTATATAAGTAAATATTATATGAACTAGCCAAACTTACAGGAAAAGATATTGTTTTTACTCGAGAAATAGTCTAACAATTTGCGGACCAGATTCTGGATTGAAGCTTCAGTAAAGTATTAAGTTTAAGGTCCGAGTTTAGTAGTAAATATATGTTAAAATCTCTCCGAAGTGGTATATCCACACACACTATGTAAAGTTCTTCAATTTCACCTGAATGGCATGAATCAACCAGTTGAATACTGTGATGTGCATAAATTAATTTGAATATTAAGACGGCTTACCATGATAATTTAGTCGGCTGAATTGTGTCATTTTTACACTATTTCCTTGCTGTTTCAATTTTAAATCGATCCAGCTGGCTAAGTTGCTCTATTCAGACGACTGAATCTTCATAACGGCTATTTTTTCAAAAGACACTTCATTTTAATGAATAGAAACAACTCTTGATTCAAAAATTGCTTCCATATCTTTTCATGGCTATCTTTCATGAACGAATACAACTCTTATATCTCTATAAATAGCCATGAATTTCATTATGTTAATTACGAATCCTCATTCTTATTTTCTAAACTATCTTGCTATTTGAACTCTAAGCATTCATACTTTATTCTGATCACTTATTCATTCAAAAATACTTTATTAGTGATTTAATAAACTTCCTATCTTCACGAATTACATGATATACCACAAAGGAGAAGATTATAAGAAGGGTGTACTCTAAAGACTTATCTGTGTTATTAACAGAGCACATTAAGTCAAGATAATTCTCTGTATTATTGATGTCCTGTTCGGTTGCTCAGGCGGTTGAAGTCCTATTATGTTGCTTAAGCGGTTGAAGTCCTGTTTGGTTGCTCATGCGGTGTAATACATGTTCCTTTGGGTTAAGTGAGGGTTGATTGTTAAATTCCAGAAGGAGTCTGGGACTGGATGTAGAACGGAAAGTTCGAACCAGTATAAAAATATCTGGTGTCATTTACTTTATTACTTTACTTTTACATTTACACTCTGCATAAGTAGATAGTTTATTTAATATTCCATATTGCGCGATCCTTAGTCACTTTCATTCAGTCGCTACTATCAGGGTGTCTTACTGATATTTTCCTATCCTAGCATCATATCTACTCAACCAATCCATACCCAAAAGGATCCTAAAACCCGTGAAATCAAATACATAAAAACTACAAGCAAAAGAATAACCATGCAACCTAAACTCTAGATGGTCATATCTCATCTCTAGAGTTGGGTACCCTCTCATTGGATTAGCTATCCTTAAGGAAGTAATAAGGTATTTCTAAACATAACTTATTTACCAAACATTGAGATATAAATAAATGCAATGCACCGGTATCAAACAGTACCCTATATGGTATGCTATGAATCAAAAGCATACCTTCCATCACAGACTTTTCCTTCTCAATTTTTGTTGGTCTTGATGTAGGTGGCTCCAAAAAAAACACCTTTCCTTTGTTGGCCTTGGCCGCTTCTGGACATTTGTTCTTATAATGCCCCATTTGGTCGTAATTAAAGCACTTTATGTTCTACTTCCCTATAACCACCTTGCCATCACCAGATCGACACTCGTTAGCATAGTGCCCCTTCTTGTCACACTTGTAACAATCCATATCAGCTTTCCCTTTTTTGGCATCCCCACCTTTCTAAGCTCCCTTCTTCTTAAATAGTTTCCTCTTCTTATTCTGAGAATTCTAGTTCTCCATTCCCAAAGGTCGAAAGCATTTCTTCATTCCTGATAGCCATCTCCACCACTACATTCGATGGATCTCTGATATGTGGCATAGTTGCTCTAGCAATCTCCGGCCTTAACCCCTAGATAAATTTCTCATTCCTCTTAATCACGGTGTCAATAGTGGTATATCCATACCTGGACAGCTCATCAAATTTAGTAGAAAATTCTAATATCGTCATATCCCTTTGCTTTAATTCCATAAACTTCCTAAGCAACGCGGACTTAGCTACTTTAGACAAAAATCTTTCCTCGAATCTCTTTCGAAAATATGCCCAAGTCAACTCCTCCTCAGGCATTCCTACGGTAACTCTGTTGCACCAGAATAAAGCAGCTCCTTACAACTGTATCGAAGCCAATCCCTTTTTCTGCTCATCATTCAGACCCAAATTAGCGAAAATCCTTTCATAGTATAATAGCTGGTTCTCCACTTTATTGCATCCTTAGTCCTAGAAAAGGCTTTCCACCTAGACTGGTGTATTCTCAACTCAGCTTGTGATAGTTATTACCAACTGGCACTACGGGATTGACTCTACCCGCATCAGCAGCATTTCCTCCAAGCTCTGCAGCTGCTCCAGCTTGCACCAGATTGATGAAAGATTGATACAGAGTCCCCATATCTACTGGTGTGGTCGCAGGGCAATTCATTTTGATTAGCATTTGATTGTTGACCCTGGTTCCTCCTGGTATTGGGCGGAGCATTTCCATTGGTTGCGGGTGGTGCTCCCTCCACCTAGATTCACTCTTCCATTTCCTGCCTCCGTATCTTTCTTTCTCATAAATCTACATATGAGCCTTAGTAAGATACTGAAGAACAGTTTAAGTGAGAGGGAAGAATACATACTTATATATAGAAAATACAAGTACATTACTATAGCATTATCCCATAACCCTGATCTCATTCTCTGATTCATTAGGATTAGGTTTTCAAAACTCTTTAGGTTTAAAAATTCTTTTAATCATAAATCTATGCTCCAATACCAACTTGTAACATCCCTCATTTTGAGGCCCAAAACTAACTGCTACGGATGCTGCAGTCATCCATAGTTATTAATTCTCGATGATAGAATGCAGATATATTAATCATACCAATAATCAGAAGCACATGAATATGAAAAAATTTCAAGCACAGTTTAAAAATGAATTTTCATATCTCATTTCATAAATGATATTTCATATTCATTACATAATTCCAATTGTAACCCCATGTTCAGAGAAAATATAATTATTATAAAAAACTCCAAGAACGACATATGAAGATGCCCCCTTGGTTAATTAGAGTCAAATACTTGGCAATTATACAACTTTGCCAGTTACATCCAAATAGACAAAACCAAACTACACAGCGGAAATAGATAAGTTCCTAATAGCTAGATTGCCTCTTGCACGTCTCTGAAAGCTTATTCGTTTAACTGGAACCTAAAAGCCCTTACTCCTGACCTACTCAAATGAGTACCTGAAAGTTTAAGGGGAAAAACAAAAACTTTGGGTCAGACAATAGTTGGTGTGAATAATAACCTACCATCTCGAACCAAAATAGATATCCAGTGAGATTATGCCATTGAGCAGAATGGATTTTCTCCTCACTAGTATCTTAACTAAAACATAACAACCATATACTGTTCTCCTGCAACCTCAATGGTTAGAACACAGAAAATAACATTTATAATCATGCAACATATATTGGATTACCCTCCCCAATTCATTAGACTATCCATCTTAATTTCAAATGACTACCCATCACAATTTAAGCTGACTATCCATCCTATTTTAATCAAGCTACTCATTATATAATTATATGGACTACCCATATCACATTTAAACATATTCATATGTGGACTATCCATCTCATATACAATTATTTCTTGGATTACCCATCCTCTACTACATTGACTACCCATTGCATATGGTTTAATTATTTAAAATTATATGGACTATCCATATCACATATTCTATTTTGCTTAAAATGATGTGGACTATCCACCACACATCTCATAGTTTTCCTAGGATGACTAAAAACCCTTTATTATCCTCATATAGACTATCCATCTCCGGTATTATGTGGACTATCCATCTCACGTCCCATAGTTTTCCTAGGATGACTATCATTATCTAGCATTTAACCCGGCTATATCCAACTGGTTAGATAAGTTAGACTCGACTGCTATCAAGGCCAGTAAATCCATAGCGATGATTATGGGATCCAGAAGTTAAGTACAGTTGGTAATATTAAGCCGTGGTCGAATGGAATCAAGAGATATGCTATACAGAAAGTTCTAAGTATGGAATATAATTCAATATAGAAAAGGGATCGATTATAATCCATCTGAATCATAGGGACCGACCTATTTCAGCCAAACAAGTACAACTCAATGGAAAACAATCAATATATCAAGATCCATAGGTCTAATGAATATGAAATTTTGAAAACAAGATGTGGGGATCCTAGATAGCCTACCCTAGGAATCACATCTCAAAAGGATTAAGCAAGAGGGATCGGTCCTCTTCCCTTCATAGGGATCGACTAGAATCATGTAAAAACACACTTTGCAGCAGTGATCGAGCAATAAATCAAGTTCTATTAACCCAATTGGCATGAAACTTGGAGGCTAGGCATATTACAACATGGAAATGCTCCCATAGAGGTGCACCCCAAATTCCTCCAAATCAGGGATCGGCACTGATCCTTATTTCTTGGGATTTGGGCCATGTGATCCCTCTTGTGGGTCCATATGGTTTTGGAGGTCCTTCTTCCGAATTTTCAGGGAGATATTTCGTTATCTTCCTCTATAAATATAGGCTTGATTTTTCATTTTCGGGACTTTTACGCTTCTTGTTGCTTTGTACTCTATTGTAACTAAGGATTTTCATTCGATCCCTATTGTACTTAGTTTACAAAGAGATTAATAAAGCTATCTATTTAAAGTGGATGTAGGCAAACAATGCCAAACCACTATAAAACATTATGTTCTCGTTATTGTTTTGATTTTCTATTATTTAATTGCTCATTTCCTCTGTTTCATTTTATATTCTTCGTTTATTTCTCTAGAAAATATCTATTGTGTGTTTGTGCCAATTTTTGGTGCAAACATTTTGGTGCTTTCATTGAGTGGGAGATTCTCGGCTCTATTTGGATTCTTTTGCTGCTGCAAGATTACATAAATACCCGAAAGAGATCTAGAATTATTTTCAATTAGTTTATCCATTCTATTCATATTTGCAAAAGTTTGAGGAAATCTATCAACAATGGTTAGGAACACCAGATCTACCTCTCAAAACCCAGAAGAAAACATGAACGATAGCATCCAGCAAGAAGGCCCGAGCAATCTACCAGTAGATGTGAATGCTACCAATCCAGTTGATGTCCAAAATCTGACTGAATCCATCACAAGAGCTGATTTTTAGAATTTGATGAGAGAGCTAGATGATAGCCCCCACAGTTGAACTAGCAGATTCAAGCCATTGACGATCTAATGAATCAACTTTGGGAGCAACAGCGTGGGAAAACTAGGAGAGAGCCAACCCCTTATTCTATATGAAGAATTCTATTTCATCAGATGACTATCACAGATGTAGGCGTCGTAGAACTAACGGATATCATGCAGAAGCTTCTGAACATCAACAGGAAAACCAACCTGGGTTGCTCGGACCGATCAGGCCCGATTCCTCCTCCAGAAGAGGAAGCATGCCCCTTGATGTTGGGTACAAGCTGGAGCTGCTGCGATTGATTTGGATGTTGGAGTTCAGATGGATGCATAACAATTACCTTCTCGGAATAACGATGAAGTGAACGCACATGATATGCACCGAGAGGATGTTGAGCCAAGTAGGCGAGGAACGGCCCATAGACATCGACCGGACCATTCCTGTGAGGTGGAGCACGACTACTGCTTGACTCCAACTATCCAAACACTGGACTTGTCAGCTATGGTTAGACAACTAGTAAGGGAGAACCAAGGCTTGACCAATGATGATTATGGGATCTCGAGAAGCCATACCCCGTTCACCGACAATATCCTATATGTGGAGTATCCAAGGAGATTCCACATGCCATCGATGCCTGCTTATGAGGGAAAAGCCGACCTTACGCAGCACATAATGAGATATGAATGGCTAATGGATTCCACACGAGCCGATGATGCAACAAAATGCAATTTTTTTCCTATTACACACTCTGGCATAGCAATGATGTGGTTTATGAGATTACCTCCACGGTTAATCTTTAGATTTGACGATTTGGCAACATATTTTGTGAAGCAATTTGGTATGAATACAACTCGCCCCAAATATGTAATATCCCTATCCAGCATGATCCAGGCTCCGAAAGAATCGCTAAATGATTATTTGGAGAGATTTCATATGGCCGTCATAGAAGTCAGTAATCCGAATGACCATTTAATACTGATGGCGGTAACAAAGGGGATTGACCCAGAATCTGACTTTGGCGATTGGTTGGTAGCAAACCACTCGCAACATTGGAGCATTCTATGCAAAAGCTGCTCAATATTTGAGAAAGTGGAAGCTAGATACTCTAGGAAGAAGAATGTTGTGGGACTGAGTGGAGAGGGAGTACGGAGTAACATTGTAGTGAAATAGTCTGGGGAGAATTCTGGGAAAGCTCAAATGAATGTCCAAAATAAATCGAATCAGCAAAAGAAAGGCGGTGATCGGAACCATGAATGAAAGAGGGATTATGGAAGAGGAAAGCCTAGGATTCCTGCATGATACCTACACACCACTGAATACATCTCTAGAGAACGTCTACTTGTCTATATGTAATACCATGCAATATAGGAAGCCACCTTTGAAAGAATCGATGGAGAAGCAGAAACAAACTGGAAAATATTGCCAGTTCCACGAATGCTATGGTCATAACTTGAGTGAATGTAGGCATCTCCAAGATGTTATTGGGGAACTGATTTGGGAAATAAAATTACATCAATTTGTTAAAGCCTCCCAGGACGGCAGATAGGGAACATCTGACCCCAACCGAGGACAAGCACCGCATAAGGCTGAGGAGCCTTCATGAACTGGTGGGAGATTAGTATTTACTATAGTCGAAGGACCACATCCAGTTGATAAGAGCTGGCACGAGATGGAGCGCTATGCTAGCGCAATCAGTCATATGAATTTTGAGTATTGTTCGAGTATAGAAGATGGAGCTCCGGAAAAGTATCAGCGTATAATGGAAAATGACATTGTGTTCAAAAATAGGGATGCGGACAAGGTGGAGGCACCGACGATCGACCCAATGGTCATTTCAACCATGATCGGCCCGCCTTAGTGAAGAGGATCTTGGTTGATTGTGGAAGTTCTGTAAATATAATTTTCTAAAAGGCTTAGGACCAGATGAGGATGGAAGCACCAAGGACTTGAAACCATCTAAAGCCCGCATTCGTAGCTTTAATGGTGCTACGACTGAAGGTATCAGTTATGTCGGATTGCCGTGGAATTGGGAGAAGGTGACCGTAGGAAAGTGCAGATGTTACCATTTGTTTTTTTGGATGTTGACTCTCCATACAATGCTTTTTTGGACCGACCAGCCCTAGCTGAATTCCAAGCAGCTCTTACCCCATGGTATTTGACTTTGAAGTTCCCAACTGATAATGGTGTTGGAGTTGTGCATGGTGATCAGGCGATCGGACGTGGCAGCTATGTAGCTTAATTGAGAGACGCTCAGCGGAAGGAGAAAGGTAAGGGTGTGGACAAGTATCTCTACATCCAAACCACCGAAGATTGACAACCAGTGCCTGGGCTATAGCTCGGACGCCACGGTCAGTTCTATAAAGACATAGATCCAAGGGATGACGAGGAGGAGCCCAAAGAGACCAAGGATGAACCGGTTGAGCTGACGATCGATATCATGATCAGCCACGATGACCTATCACGGGTCCTAAAGATCGGATCATAGCTTAGCCCCTCAATGATGAAAGAACTTGCTAGTTTTCTCCGAGTGAATATTGATGTATTCGCTTGGAATCACTTTGACATGTGTGGGATCTCACCTGCCATTGCGAGCCATGCATTAAATATCGACCTGAGGCATGTCCCGGTGAAACAGAAAAGGCGTGGCATGGATCTAGAGATATCATCTGCGGCTCAAATGCAATGGGTTTATTTGCGACACCCTCTATCCTAAATTGGTACCTAATCTTATACTTGTGAGAAAGGCGAATGGAAAATGGCAGACATGTGTTGATTACTCAGAATTAAACAAGGCGTGCCCAAAAGACAATTTTCCCCTTTAAGCATCGACCAGTTGGCAGATTCAACCGTAGGACACAAGCTATCTTTCATGGATGCGTACTCTGGATATAACCAAATTTCGACGCTCATCCCCGACTAGGAGCACACCGGCTTCATTACCGACGTCGGATTGTATTGCTATATGGAAATGCCATTTGGACTGAAGAATGATGGAGAAACCTATCAATGCCTAGTCAACAGAATGTTTAAAGATCAGATTAGAAAGACGATTAAGGTATATGTGGATGATATGCTTGTGAAGTCACGACGATCAAGCAACCACATTAGAGACTTAGCAGAAATGTTAGACATCCTTTGATATTACAAAATGAAGATCAACCCTCTGAAATGTTCTTTTTGTGTTGCATCAGGAAAAAGATTTTGGGTTTCATTGTCAATGCTCGTAGAATCGAAGCTATCCCGAGAAGATTTGATCAATTCGCAACATTCAGGCGCCAAAGGCCATCAAACAAGTATAGAGCCTAAATGGGAAGGTTGCCGCCCTAAGTAGATTTATTTCCAGAGCCACCAATAAATGCATTCCTTTCTTCGATTTGATTAGGAGAGGGAAAAGGAACTTTGAATGGATGCAGGATTGTGAAGGTGCATTTCAAGCTTTGGTGAACCACTTAGAGAAGCCTCCCATCTTGTCAAAGCCGGTGGATCACGAAGACTTGTATATCTACTTGGCAGTGTCGGTACATGCAATCAGTGCCGCACTACTTCGCTTGTAGAATTGGATCTAGAGACGTTCTATTATGTTAGCAAGCGGTTAACAGGAGTTGAAAGGAACTACCTGAAGATAGAAAAATTGGCATACTACTTGTTGATTGCTTCATGAAAGCTCTACCTCTATTTTTAGGCTCATCCCATTAACGTTTACATCGTTCAACCATTATGACAGGTCTTACATCGACCCAAGACATTTGGTAGGCTACTCAAGTGGAACATCGAACTGAGTCGATTCGACATCACTTATCTCCTTCAAAGAGCCATCCAGGGAGTCACTAGCGGACTTTATGGCAGAATTCACTGCACAGGATGATCTCCCAGTGAGCAGTGGAGCCCTTACCATTCGGTGGAAAATGTATACGGATGGAGCATCCAATGATCGTTGTTCTAGAGCTGGAATTGTGCTAGTAACCCCGAAAGATCAATAAATTTGCTACGCTTTGAAGCTTAACTTCCCTGCAAGGAACAACGAAGCTGAGTATGAGCTCTAATTACTGGACTCAAACTTGCCAGAGAATTGGGGATAAAATCTCTTGAAATCTTTTGCGATTCACAGTTGGTAGTATACCAAGTCAGGGGAGATTACCAAGCTAAAGGATAACGACTCTCCCCGTACCTTATCCATGTCCAAGAACTGTTTGATTGGCTTTGAGTATTATGACATTATGCACATTCCCTAAGATCAAAATAAAGAGGCCGAATCATTGTCAAAGTTTGCTAGCACTGAGGATGCACAACAAATGGGCTTGGTCCCAGTCGAAGTACTAGGCGCTTCGAGCATAAACTAGATGGAAAATCGAGTGGGTACTAGAAACAGATCCTGAGAAGGAGTCATGGATGACTTAGATTAAAGATTATTTCCTAAAGGATGTCCTTCTTGAATAGAGGAATGAAAGGCGACAAGTCCTCTACAAAGCTTCATTGTATATCATTCAGGAATGAGTTAAGAAAGGGTTTCTCCATTCCTCTACTCTGGTGTATCGCTCATGATGAAATAAAATGAGTCATACAGGAAATTCATGAAGAGGAATGTGGCGATCACACTGGGGGTAAACCCTAGCAATGAAATTACTCTGTTATGGGTGTTATTGGTCGATTGTCAACTGATATGCTGCTCATTGCGCTAAGCGATGCAACAAGTGCCCAACGTATGCAAAAGTTCCGAAAGTTCCGCCGATGGAAATCACATAAATGGTCGGTCCATGGCCGTTTTCTATATGGGGCATAGACATTATCGGTTCCTTATCAATCTCAAAAGGTGGTGCGAAGTACGCCATCATAGCAGTTGATTACTTCATCAAATGGGCCGAAGTGGAACAATTAGCCATGATTAGAAAAAGAAAGTAATGAACTTCATTATCCAGAACATCATCTATAATTTTGGCGTTTTAGAAACTATTGTAACTGATAATGGGACTCAATTCGACAGTGTTGAATTCAAAGACTTTTACCGACGACATTATATTGAAAAGAGATTTGCGGTAGTTGCTCACCTCAAGCAAATCGACAAGTTGAAGCTGTGAACAAAATCATAAAGTCCATTCTGAAGAAGCGTTTGGAAAAGGCTAGAGGCAAGTGGGTGGATGAACTCCCAACATCATTATGGGCTTATTGAACCACCCACAAGTCCACGACTAGCCATGCTCCATTCATCTTTGCTTACGGCTCCGAAGCTGTCATTTCTATTGAACTCGAAGTCCCTTCTCATCGAGTGAGCTACTACGATCCTAGAACGAATAGAGATCTCCTCTTAGAATCTCTAGACTTTATAGATGAGAAGTGCGAAGAAGCTGATTTGAGGGCAGCTGCACATTGACACCAAGTCGCCTGATACTGCAACACTAAAGTTCGACCTAGAACCTTTGAAATCGACGATCTCGTATTAAAACGGGTTTTTCCTGCCATCATACATGAATGCTACTTCGGAAGGACCATATGTCATTGAACAAAGGCTTGGAGAGGGAACTTTCAAGGTAGCGACTGTTGATGGCGTCACACTCCCAAGGGCATGGAATAACGAGCATTTACAACACTATTTCACTTAGTTTATACATTTTCATTCAGTTGTATTTAATTTTTGAATTTTCTTTAGCATTTGATTTTCCAGATATGTAATAAGACAAATTATGTGATTCCTTTCCATTTGACGAATAAAGTTGGAAATTTCCTTCATATCTGTGATAGCTATAACATTACATATTAGTTACAATACCCGACTAACTAATATTGACATGTCCGAGCAGGTTCCCAGAGTTTGGAGCTAGCCGATTACATAAGTTCATGATTGAACTATACAAAATGAGCATCGTCTGACCGTTCATTTGATGATTCTCGCTTACAACCAGATGGACGGAATACTAAATGAGGAATGAATGTGACTTGAACATTCGATAACCAAATTAATCGTACTGAGCGATGGGACGGACATGAATCAAAAGCGATCGTGATACTGTCATCCACTCTCTAAGTTAAACCCCAGACTTGGGGGTAAATCAATCAATCAAGGAAAGTATGGTCCGACTATTTTTTGAAATAACTCTTGGTCCCCAAAGTGTGGACTGGAGTATAAGCATGAATTGGGTGTAATCCAATCGCCCGCCAACTAACTCGTATCCCAAAGTGCGGATATGAGTATAAACAAATAGATGAGTGCGGTTCAACTACTCACTACTCAATAAACTCCGACCTGAAACCGATAGGAGGAGTATAAACTTGCTAAGAATGGAGTTTGACCATCCATTATCTAATTCCACCAACCCGAGACGGGCAGCAAGAGTATAATCATTCAAACTGTTGGATCTGACCACATTGAGGCCTTGAGTGAAAATTAACGGATGATTATCCGAATTAGCAAGCAACCAATTACAAGTACATTGAATGGAAAAGTAATAGCTTGATTACTTAAAAAAATTCACATAAAAGTTCAACAGAAAACAAAGAAATTTTATTTGCACATTAAACTTGAAAATCATGGTACAAATTTATCCAAAAGCGGAGGCCGTACCCGCACAATTATGGCCAACAAAAAGAAAAACAACTATACAAGCGATATACAAACTAAGCGGAAGTGACGGCTACTTCCTTTACCATTTCTCTCTTTTGGATTTCTTAGGAGTGGCACCACCCGAACCTCCGCCTGTCCTTCTCTTTGATCCTTTACAACCGTTGGCAGGAGAGCTTTCAGTGGTTGGAGGGAGTTCTTCGGAAATCGGCCCGCTGGGTTGAATAACTTGTAGTGGGATGAGAATCAGATCATCGATGTCCATGTCAGTGAGTTTAGCTTTAGCTTTTTTCTTCAGTAACTTCTCTCTCTCAATGCTCTCCTTCAAGTTGAGCTTATCGGTATGCTTGGAGTCTCCATTGATCACAACATCATCTGATTCATCTGGCAGTGGCTGGTCGTTGGCTTTTTCATCATCAAGTGCTCCAATAACTTGAGAATCAAACTCTGGAATGTCAATATCCGTTTGAATTTCAGTAAATATCGATTGTTGCTCAACAGCGTCACCTCTTCTTGGAGATTGGCTAGCACCCAGAAGACCTACAGATTCGCAAAAATAAGAAAATAAGCTCGTAACTATTGGGCAGGAGGAACAAAATCTCTTTAATAATGGAGAGTAAAGCGGAATACTTGTGTTCGATTGAATTTCAGTTGTCGTCGGAGTGCTCCCCTCTTGAATAGGAGTCAACACCTTTGGTTGATAACTGGGTCTGTTCAGATTATAGCTCAGATCCTATCCCGGGCCAAGTGAAACTGATGCTCCGACTATTTGAAGTGAAGAGGGACCTTTGGGATCAGACTACGAAGCTTCAATGATGTTTTTCCCTTTGTTGGAGGGTGCTAAAATATCAAAGTATCGGAGCCTTACCGCAGCAAGATCTAAAGCTTCATCCCCATGAAGAATCTCTCGTACCAGTTTCTCCTTATCTAAATCAGCATCACCAAGGGCTTTCTTCTTCTTTCAACAATATATTGCCAAGCCTCGGTGAGCAATTCAAGGTAGCCCTCTCCAAGAAAACTCAAATCGCGATGGAGTAGGACTTTAGCATTATATTCAACAATCATAGGATTGAACATGTCCTTAATCTCATTTCGACCAGCCACTTTAACATCCTCTAAGTAGGCCCCAATTTGTTCTCTTACTTCATTACGGCTAACTTCCTTTGCTTCTTCCTTGAGGACTTCAATTTGAGTAAGTTGCTCGTCAAGTTTAATTTTCAGTTCCCAGGCTTCGATGGCCTCTTCACAATATCTTTGAGATTCCTCTTGAGCTTTGAGTTTTTTCCTTCTCTTTCTCAAGGAGTTCTTTGAGTTCCTCAACGTGGCAGGCTAGAGTGTTTTTCTCTTTTTGCAGCGTGTCCTTTTCCAAAGCAAGCACATCACTGCGGATGAGGGCAGCGTCCAGCTCCTTTTTATGAGCCATTTCCAAACGACTAACCACCTCAGATGTTTCTTTGGCACTCTTCTCTACCGTGGCTAGCTTTGCTGTCAACTCTATAATCTCATCATCTTGGTGTTTAATTATGTCTTTGTCATGGATTGCATCTAGCTTAAGGCGATCAATTTCATGCTACTTTTTGATAAACACCTCAGAGATTTTCTCGGCTAAATGCTGGAATGCTCTATGCTGCACAAAAACATCATTGGCACATGTAAGTGAACTCGCTTTACCACTCCCTGGAATTGTATGGATAGAAGGAAGAAACTTTAGCCCATCAAAGTAGATTTTTGGGAAATTGACCTTAAGTTCATCCAATCTTTCTAGCTGGATTAGAAGTAGCAATTGGGCGTTTGCTTGACCTACGATCGCGAGGCTGTCGAGAACTAGATGAACCAGAATAATGCTCAGGCGGCACAATAGTTTGGAGAGCATGGGAAGAGGTCTGATCGTCACTATGTATTAGAAGATTGGGCTGAACTTCCTGGTAAGATGATTGAGATTGGAGCTTATGTTTAGAAGATGAAGACTCCCTTGAGCGATGACTTCTTTCCCGGCTGTCATCTCTTTCTCGATGCCTGCCCGAGTTTGGACCGCGATTGGATCCGTATTGTGTTGAGGAGCTCCTCAAGCGATCAAAGACACGGGAATGAGACATAGCACCTGTGAATCAAACAAGAGCATATAAGTGACCATCAAATAAAAGAGGCTAAAATCGTGCAGTGAAGTGCGTATGATTGTCAGTGTCCTAGTATCCCCCGATAGACCATTTACTATAGCCTTGCTCGTAGGAGTGTTTTCCCCTTTGCTAGTAGGAGGAATGTCATCCTAGTCCCAGTCGGAGAATTGAGCCCTCCGATATTGATGTTAGGGAAGTCATAGGTCATGATATCATCAGGGATCGGGAGACTTGAGAACCCTTCCATCGAACTTTCTAAATGTTGAGAGGGAGACTCTTCTTCAACAAAGGTAATGATGAACTCGGGCTCTTTGGCAGTTTTTCTACTACGGAGTTTATAAGCGAGATTTTTTTCCTTTTCTGGTTGGCACATGAGATTGCGTGCCTTGTGATGGTTCGAGCACAGGTGCATTGCCCGGACCTGCATTAACATCGCCAGGTTTGTTGTCTTTATCACCTCTAATTTCACCCTCTTCGGCATCGTCCTGAGCCTACTCGACCAGGGGCACGACAGGGCTATTAGTGCCGCCATTATGTTCCATAGCATTCCTTGGTGGCATAGTGCTTCCCAAAAGACCGATGCTACGACCTTCTTCTAACAGCCTAAAATGAGATAACCATTCATCGGTTACAAGGGATCTGTTGTCCCTGTCCTCAACTGGCATAACACGGATTGTAGAAACCACCCTTGAAAAACTACCGCCTTTTGGACGTGGATGGACACCTGTAAATTTTCAAAGTACTAGTTAGTTCAGAATATGACTTGGATTAGAGAATTTGGGAATAAAGTCGAGGCAACACTTAAGACTTTCCAACCATCGCCTCGCGAAGCCAGGCGGGCAACGAACATAGAACCATTCGTGTTTAAAGATACTGAGCTTGTTCCAAGCACCAGTCGGAACTTGACAGTTAGGTGAAGGCTTGAGGAAAATATAAGAAAGGCTCCCCATCCGTCGTTTGAAATTGTAGATAAACCTGATGTCTTTAGGAGATGGCGGGTAGAACAGAACATCGATAAATAGCAAGAAAGTGCCATAAAGAAAAGCATAGCTGTTCGGATGCAGCTGAGAAGGAGCTATTACTAGATAATTTAGCATCTCTCGAATAAAAGAATTAAAAGGCGACACACATCCAACCCAATACATAAATTTATTGCATGCCATATACCCCTTTGAGGGCAAATGAGCCCTATCATTCACTAAAGGGACTAGAACATCTCCAAACGAAATCCTATGTTTAGAGCATAGTCTAGTAAGAGTGGCCTCACTAATTATGGAGGCCTGGGAATCCATCGGGTTATCCAGAAATACAGCACCCTCTATAGTGTCAGGGGAAAGGTTTATCTCCTCCACCGAAAGGACATGAACATTAGAGAAAAGGTCGACCAACGGGCTGGAAACCTCCGGTTGCTCAGTTTGATGTTCAGGGGAAATTCTACCAGATATAGTCGCAGAACTTGACTCGGCTTCGGGATTGCTGTGTTGCGAAGGTTGTCCAGAAGGTATTGTGGCTAAATGCTCTGAACATCTGGAGCCGATTTCAACTAAACTCAGTAGATAATCGAGATTAGAAAAATTTACATGTCCCTTCTTGCTAAGTGTAAACTAGTGTGGTGCAGTGTTGTGCAGTGCAGAGATAAACAGTTCAAAAGTAAAAGCAAAAGTAAGTGATGAGACTTGGATTCTGACCAGAGTGACTGTCATCGCTGACCGTCTCAACTGGAGTTTAGATTGATCGTTTTTTAAGATTTGGGATCGACCATCAGCATATCGATGTGTGAAGTCCATTATTAAAGTCCATATGTTAAGTTTTAGTTCATATTCTAAGTCCCAGGAGTTTGGTCGTTCAATTTCGAGTTTGATATTGGATATGCAAGTCCTATTGTTCATTATCATCATATGTTCAAGTTCGTTTAGATGGGATTGGTTTTGTTTGTTCGTACAAGTTTACATGAAGTGGTTTGTTGAAGGTTTCAAGCTCGATTCAAGGGTTTGGAATCAGCTAAATCCCCATAGTCGATCCCTCTCCTAAAGCACACAACTGATCCCTACATGCTCCATAAACAACCGGTCCCTCTTTACTCCATGAACAATCGATCCCTCTCCACATTGGTATACGACCGATCCCTTAGCCGAATACACAAACAACCGATTCCTCCACTTAATAATGTAACCGACCCCTTCCTCCTCAAACTTCAATACCGATCCCTTTACTTCAGCGTTTTCACACTTCCCTCAAACATTCACTCCGATCCCTCAAGACAACACGCAAAACCGATCCCTCCTCCTCTACCACCTCATCGAACCCTGCATCACCACCGTCCATCTCATCTTCTCCAAACTTATCCCATGCTCATGATAGTTGACGTAAACAAAACCCATTATCTCATAATGAATCAAAATCACATGCAAACTAAAAACCTACCTATGTATATAAATTGGTAGTAAGACGTGGAGAAGTCAACAGTGATGGCAAATAGTTTAGAGATGATCAAAGCTAAAGGGAAGAAGGGATTGGGTTGGTGAAAGTATGAATGTTCGCATTAGATTTTATTCGAAAGTGAGGAAGGGAAGTCGGCTATTGGCTTATATATGGAGTCCAAGAGTTCGGCCCGCTTTTCTTTTTTTTCAAAGTGGAAAGTCGGTTAAGTTCACCAAGTAATAGGGATCGGGAATGATCCCTACCCTAGGGAACAAATTTTGAACTTTATGTTAAAAGAAAGAAAGTGAAAAGTTGGGAGAGAAAGGGATCGACTAAAGGAGAATTCCGATCCGTATTATAAAAAAAGAGAAGAAAAGAATGGAGGGATCGGCTAGAGGAATGTCGATCCCTATAAACATAAAAGAAAGAGAGAGAACTATATAAAGTAAATAAATATAAAATGCAATGGAATTGCATCTAATTTAACGAAAATTGGCGACTACCCGTGAGCGTGCAAACGCGTTCGGGAGCTAACGACAGGAACGTGTACCTGAACGTGCACGTATATAATCTAAAAGTTCAATTTTTGAAATCGACAGAAATTGAACTCAGACCTGAAGCTTTCAAGGTCAAGACTGGATCAGATAGCCAAAGCTTACTAGTCTAATAGAACTAGACATAAATATCAACCGATGGAATATAATCCTGAATGTATACTATTGGAAATCGACCAAGCATCATGACGATCAAAGAGAGATACAAAACTTTAGGAAAATAATTCGACGAAAGAATAGTGACTATTCAGGAAACTAGATGGATTTCTTATCGATGACTCTAACTTGCTCCGATTCAAAGCACGCCATGTTCAACATAAGATGTACTCTAGGGGCAAGTGTTATCTGGCATTTTGATCCGGCTATATCCGAATTGATTGGACAAATTTGAGTCGACTTTCATCAAGGCCAGTAAATCTAGAGTGATGATTATGGGATCCAGAAGTTAAGTACAGATGGTAATATGAAGCTGTAGTCGAATAGAATCAAGAGATATGCTATACAAAACATTCTAAATATGGAATATAATTCAATACAGAAGAGGGATCGGTTATAATCCCTCTCAATCATAGGGATTGGCCTATTTCAGCAAAATTAGTGCAACTCAATGGAAAACAATCACTATCTCAAGATCCTTAAGTCCAATGCATATGAAATTTTAGGAACAAGATATGGAGACCCTAGGGAGCCTACCCTAGGGATCGCACCTCAAAAGGATTAAGCAAGAGGGATCGGCTCTCTTCCCTTCATAAGGATCGTCCAGAATCAGGTGACAACACACTTTGCAACAGTGGTCGAGCAATAACTCAAATTCTACTAACCCAATTGGCATGAAACTTGGAGGCTAAGTATATCATAACATGGTGAAGCTTCTATAGGGATCGCACCACCAAATTCTTCCAAAATAGGGATCAACACCGATCCCTATTTCTTGGGATTTGGGCCATGCGATCCCACTTGTGGGTCCATGTGTTTTCGGAGATTCTTCTGCCGAATTTTCAAGGAGATATTTCGTCATCTTCCTTTATAAATACAGGCTTGATTGTTCATTTTCGGGACTTTTACGCTGCTTGTTGCTTTGTACTCTATTATAAATATGGATTTTCATCCGATCCCTATTGTACTTAGTTTACAAAGTAATTAATAAAGCTATTTATTCATAGGTGGACGTGGGCAAACAATGCCGAATCACTACAAATCGCAGTGTTCTCATTATTGCTTTGATTTTTCTGTTATTTAATCGCTTGTTTCCTATGTTTTTATTTTATGTTCTTCATTTATTTCTCTACAAAATCACTATTAGGTGTCTATTCCAATTTTTCATGCAAACAACTATGAACCCATCATTTAACAATTTAATTCATGTTATCCACATGTTTAACCTATGTCTATTGGTGTCCCCAATTAAGTTACATTCACTTAAAGTTATTACATTTCAAAGTTACACACATTAGTATCCCCAAATGATCAATCTCGAACTCATTAAAGAAAATGCATTGGTATCTTTAATGATAAAGTCTCAATTATAAAGCATTTATTTTTTCGAAACTTATCTACTTTGGTGTCCCTAATGATAATGTCGACGTCTATAATCAAAATAGCAGTGATATCCCCATTGTATAGAATCAAATTCATAAAACAATAGGCTCGTTGCCCTTTTTAGGTTAATATAGATCAATGTTGAAGTTTACAAGTTTTAAAATAGCATTGGTATCCCGAATGACGACAACGAAATTGAAAGCATAAGGCTCTCCGCCTTTGATGAAGATAGGCGACATTCAAGCCGCATTATACCTCATCGATCGTCTACCTATAGTAAACCCAAACTTAAGTTTATTGAAGAATAAATTCATGTCGAAGATAACGTTGTCGACTTCCATAAACTATAAGCTATCCACCTATTAAAACAAAATTTTAACTTTTATAAGTTATATGGCTATCTGCCGAAGTTATAGGGTCATCGACCCTCTTAAAACATAGACCTCTTTGCCCTTTTAAAACATTTTCAACTTATATAAAAACAATCCTCTTCGGCATTAAAAGATAAGGTGCGATATCGTGGCCAAGCAATATCGACACTAAAACATAAGGTCGTCGACCTTGATGCACATCGACCCCAAGACCCTCGGCGACGTCATAAAACTTTTACACTTAAGTTACTTCGACTACTATGCCGCTTTTTATATAGAGTTGAAGACAAAACAACAGCATCATTACCTTGATTTGAAAAACAAACGAAGAGATGGGATGCGACATCATTTAAAAAAGTAATGAAGACATGTGATGACGTTGATGTCGATATTAAGCTTTTAAAACGTTTTGATGAATCATGAAGACGCCATTGCCATCGATACTATATTATCGATGAGGTCGAATTCGGTTGACTTGGAAATGTTATATAGCTACCGAAGTAACTATCTTATGCTTTCTTTTACTTCGACGTCGACACTCATGGATGCGACATGATCTTAGGCTCAGCAACGTTAGGGTGTTATGGCACTATCGAAATTCATGTGAAAATTGTTTTATTTCTACTTTAAGCAAAAACATTTCACCAAATCTTATTTCTTATCCAATTTCTATTGGATAAAAATTTCTTTACAAATCCTTTTAAGAATTACTGTCGCGTTAAATTTTCAAGTTCCAAAACATATTTAAAATGATTAATTAATATCCTTAATTAATTATCCTTTTAAATGCTTATCTAATATAATAAATTGACACCCTTCTCTTTACTATATAAAAATTTCGGAGTCAAAAACTATATTTAATTATTTTAAGTAATCGATCACTGCTGAAACTTGTTCTTGAGCATTTAAAATAATTAAATATAGCAGCACTTTTTTGGTTAATATAGATCAACGTCGAAGTTTACAAGTTTTAAAATAGCATTGATATCCCCAATGATGACGATTAAATTGAAAGCATAAGGCTCTCCACCTTTGATGAAGATAAGCGACATTCATGTCGCACTATACCTCATCGACCCTCTACCCAAGGTAAAACCGAACTTAATTTTATTTAAGTATAAATTCACATCGAAGATAACATTGTCGAATTCCATAAACTATAGGTTATCCACTTATTAAAATAAAACTTTAACTTTTATAAGTTATATGGCTTTCTGCCAAAGTTATAGGGTCATCGACCCTCTTGAAACATAGGACTCTTTCTCCCTTTAAAACATTTTCAACTTATATTGAAACAAGCCTCTTCAACATTAAAAGATAAGGTGTGACATCATGGCCAAGCAGCATTTACACTAAAACAAAAGGTCACTGACCTTGATGCACATCGATCTCAAGACCCTCAACAATGTCATAAAACTTTTACACTTAAGTACTTCGGCTACTATGCCACTTTTTATATAGAGTCAAAGACATAATAGTGGCACCATTGCCTTGATTTGGAAAACAAACGAAGTGATGAGATGCAGCATCATCTAAAACAGTGATGAAGACATGCGGCGACGTCGATGTCGACGTTAAGCTTTAAAAATGTTTTGATGAATCACGAAGACGCCGTTGCCACCAATACTATATTGTCAACAAGGTCAAATTCGGTCGACTTGGAAACATTACATAGCTACCAAAGTAACCATCTTATGTTTTCTTTTACTTCGTCGTCGACACTCATGGATGCGACCTGATCTTAGGCCCGATGATGTTAGGGTGCTATAGCACTATCGTAATTCATGTGAAAATTGTTTTATTTCTACTTTAAGCAAAAAAATTCACCAAATCTCATTTCTTGTCCAATTTCTATTGGATAAAACAATTTCTTTACAAATTCTTTTCAGAATTACTACCGCACTAAATTTTCAAGTTCCAAAATATATTTAAAATAATTAATTAATATCCTTAATTAATTATCTTTTTAAATGCTTATCTAGCATAATAAATTCACAATAAATTGAAATCATTTAGGAAAAATTATGAAAATTCATAGAAATTAAGCAATACCCTTCTCTTTACCATATAAAAATTTCAAAGTCAAAAACCCTATTTAATTATTTTAAATAAATTAAAACTTGAAATTAAGCTATTTCCTCCTGAGGAAATTCATAAAAATTTATCCTAGCTTGGAAAATTATGAAATTAAAAATCCATCTCTAAAATAGCATTTTACATCTCATACCAAAAAATTCGGAATGAAAACTTAGATTTTACCCTTATAACCCTTTCAAATAATTTCATAAAAATTCCATAAATCATTATTCTACCCAAAAAATGATTATTCAACCATAACTTGGCAAAACAAGCAAGATAAATTTGGGTACTATCCATAACCGAACTCTAAAACAAGCAAAAGAGATGGATCTTGTATTATTTACCTTAAATTAATTGTTGGAGTCGAAATTTGTTGTTGCTTTAGTGTCCCTACGCTTCTTCTCCCTTAAATCCCTAGATTTTGTTCTACTTTACTTGAGTTTTGGCTGGCCTTGATGTTTTTCTTTTGATTGTTTTTAGTTTGTGAAAAATGAGAATGGTATGAGGGGGATAGGGTTTACGGGGTGAAAGTTGGATTTACCTAAATTTCCCCTTTCATGTTCTCTTATATGTTAAGTTTAAAACAATCTTTCTAAATTGATTCAGTATGGCACGATCTCATTCGTTAACCAAATCTCATCCTCCTTAACCATTTACATTATCCTTGTTTAATATATCCAATTAAATATCCTGAATAATGTTAACTAAAAATAGGGGTATTACACCTGCTTTCCTTGATTTCTTCTCACGGATGTTTAAAGTTGCTCATCTTTTCTCTGAGGAAAGTACTTCACGACGATTGCTAAGTTCAAGGAGTTCGAGGGGTGCTATGTGGAAGAAGTGCCTCTCGGTACCTAGCGGTCTTCTTGGTGCCGCGTGATCCACTTAGCCCCATTTCTCTTGAAACTTGGAAAATTCTATCTTATGATCCTTATAAGCATGTATCCATGTTTTTGAGTCATTTCATCCTCATCTTGACCTCATAATTCCAATTGAAAATTGCTTTAGGTAAAAAGCTGGTTAACACTTGCACCCCAAAGTACGCCTTATGAATGTAAGGCATGCTTTGCTCAAGAACAAGTTTCAGCATTAGTCGATTTCTAACGGTCAAGCTTCCCAGCTATCCACTGATTCAAGTTGTTTGAATCATCCAGATCCTTCAGATTCCCCTGCAAACCAAAGGTCATTCTAGACCTGTTATAGCTAAGGACTCCGGCCCTCGCTTTAGTGTCAACCATGAATCATGATTAGCTTGTCTTTATCTGGAGGTATCATATCGTATATCAAAACAATCCCATGTCCACTCAGGATTTATCTATTTCACTTTGAATATAAGGCATTCAAATCCTTATCCCAAGTCACCATCCATTCTAGGGTTCGATCTCATCGGATCATTTTATCATCTAAGCTAAAATTCGATCTCTATGGACTGCTTAATCATCCAATATAGGGTTCGATCTTTCTGGA
This sequence comes from Allium fistulosum, assembly GCA_030737815.1. Taxonomy (NCBI): domain Eukaryota; kingdom Viridiplantae; phylum Streptophyta; class Magnoliopsida; order Asparagales; family Amaryllidaceae; genus Allium; species Allium fistulosum. The sequence goes on along the minus strand of CM060907.1, from coordinate 912,758,586 downwards.
CCATTCAACCATCCCATATGGGGTTCGAACTCTTTGGATCATTTTTGACATTTAATCTAGGGCTTGATTTCTCCGAATCCTTGTTGAGCCCAATCTGCTTGCTCTTCGGCGATGGGACTAACGATAAGCAAGTACATCCACTTACTCTCCGATGAGTGGACTTACTTTTGATCTCTCCGATCCTTGCTAGCCTAATCCATGCGCTCTCCGACGAGGGGACTCAATGACAAGCAAGTTCGTCAACTCACTCTTCGATGAAGGGACTTACTTTTGTTCTCTCTAGATCCTTGCTGAGCCTAATCCGCTTGCTCTTTGACGAAGGGACTCAACGACAAGCAAGTCCAGCCACTTACTCTTCCGTAACGGAACTTATTTCTTACGATTACTACCATATATCTACGAACGGGACGACCACGATCAATATCGGTCATCACGTCCAAGTGGATTTCAAAAATCAAATATTCAAATCAATGTAAGAAAGAAAACATCCTAAGCACATACATCCGACCTAGAGAGTGCATAGAGACCAACCAAGGTCTCGTACATGTGTAAGTGGTCTGAGGTTATTATTGTCTTAAAATGGAAAGCAAAGTGCAAGAAATGAACTTGATTCTTATCCATCCTGATCATGGGATTATGTAACATCCCTCACTTGGAGGCCTAAAACTAACGGCTACGAATACTGTAGTCATTATAATTATTAATCCTCGGCAACCAAATATGGTAATGTTAGATACATTGATATAACAGAAACATATGGATATGGAAAATTTTAAAAATCATAAAACAACTTTCACATTCTATTTCAAATCATTTCTACATTCATTACATAATCACATATTCAAGAAGCACGTTCGAAAAAAATATAATTATTACAACATACGCCAAGAGCGACATATGAAGATGCCCCCTTGGATGATCAGAGTATATATAACTAGGCAATTAAACAACTTTGCCTTTACAAAAAACAAAGTAGAATCAAAATAGAAAAGAACTCTTAATAGCTATCTTGCCTCCTGCACGTCTCTGGAAGCTTATTCATCTAAAGAGGTACTTGAAAACCTCAACTCTCAAACTACTCAAAATCAATTGAGTACCTAAGAGTTTAAGGGGAAAACATAAACATTGAATTAGACATAAAGCCTGGTATGAATACTAGTACCATCTCAAACCATTTAGATATCTAGTGAGGCCATGCCGCTTAGCGGAACGGGTTTTCCGCTCACTAGTATCTTATCCAAAACTTTATAAAAACCATATACTGTGCTTATGTATCCACAATGGTTAAAACATAACAATTCAAAATATTATGATGATCTGCAAATAAGTAAATCAATTCTGGATTACCCATCCCCATTCATTTTGACTATCTGTCTCAGTTATAGTTTCTAGGGTCACAATTAACCTATTAGTTTTCATGGGCTTACTAATAACCTGTTTAAAACTTATGGACTCCCTGTCCGGTTTCATAGTTTTCATGGGATTAGTAAGAACCTATTGGCCCCTACCAATAACTTTATTGTTTCATGGATTCTCCCCGAACCTATTGGTATCTCCAATAACTTCCCTCATATTCTAATTTTCATGGGTTGACTAGGATCTATTGACTTCTGTCAATAACTTTATCCGGATACAGTCTTCATGGGTTCACAACAAACCTATTGGCCCCTGCCAGTAACTCTTTCTAAACATAGTTTTCGTAGGTTTACCATGAACATGTCTATCTTACAACTTCTTTAATCAATATTTAGACATCTTATATTCTGGTCTACCTGACCTCCTGGATGCAATTCTACTCATACAGGAGTTAACTCAATTTATATTCACTACTGGGTCAACCTAGCTGGTTATTCTGCCTTTTCTCCCCAAAATACAGTTTTGGGTCCATTTAAAGTGAATATATATATATATATATATTAGAAGAAGCAAGCATAATAACACCGACATTTGTGGTTTAATATTCTTGAAAGCATTTTCATATGAAACATGGTTAATCCCTTTAACCTAATATTTTATTAAGGAAAGCTTCTTCAAAAACTCCATGCTTAAAAGTCCTTTTAAAACTCCTTTATTTATGCCATGGTTTTTCCTTTAAAAATGAGATTGGGTTTTTGTTTTGAAAACTAAGGCTTTCGAAACCTTAAACTTTTACTTTCGAAACCATTGGATAACCTCCTTTGAAAGCATTCAAATCTTATTTTCAAAACACTAAGCATATGCCTTTCAGAACAATTTAAATCATCTCTTTCAAAACCATCAAAACATACCTTTCGAAAGTATTAAAGCATTACTTATCAACTCATAGAAGCATAGCTTCGAAACCATTGAAAGTACTCCTTTCGAAACCATTGGGTTTATTTTTAAAAATATCTTTTAGGTCAAAGTGAACATAAACGAAAGTACCTCTTTCAAAACCATTATACTTCATATAAAAGAGTTTAGGGAAAACTGATGGCTTCAGAACCATCCTTTCAAAAGCTTGGAAGGATAGCTTCGAAACCCCCTTTCGAAGCCATTGCCTTCGAAACCATTAACCATAACTCTTTCGAAAGCTTTAGGAAGTGGCTTATTACATTTACAAAACAAAAGCTACCTTTCTATCTAGTTGATGACTTCAATCCATTCGAAAGGCATAAGGACGGCCTCGGTTTTGACTGGGTTGAAACTACCCTTTCGAAAGATTTAATTTTTAAAAACAAGGCAACTCTTTCGAAAGCTTCACTTTAAACAAAAAGACGGCAACATATTCGAAATCTATTTAAATGGGTTTTGACCGCTTCGAAAGCATCCTTTTGAAAACAAGGCAAGCACATATTTTTGGAGAGTAAAACAAAGGCTTCGACCCCTTCGAAAGCATTGGTTTTGACACTATGCCTTCCACCTTTTCTCCAATCCACTATGTACCAACATATTGATACCTTGTGTATTGGTTTCGGCTTGGTTGGTTTCGACTTGGTTGAGGCAGAAGCATAGGGTCGAAAGGTAGCCTATGAAAGCAGCGAAACAACATTTCTAGGTAAAGGCTGTTTTAATGCCTTTTTAGGTAATTGCTTTTAAACCAACTTGCCTATTTGTAAATATTTGATTGGTTGCCATAAACTTTTCAAATTCTTTCTAAATTAAAATTGCCGTAATTACTTCAGATCTAATTAAAATAATTTATCAAATAAGCCCTTCCTTAAGCTAAATAAATAAAACATTTAATTCCTTCTTCTAACATAATTTAATTTCCATAGTAAATAACTCAGGAAAAATCTCCAAAACTCATAGAAATTCACTTTTAATATGTTATCTAACATATATATATTTAAGACCCAAAATCTTCATAATATAGCTGAAATTAATTTCTAAACCCAATTATTCATATTTTCCTTTGAAAGTTCATAATAAACTTTCCTTAGCTTGGAAAATTATAAAAATTAAAACTCATCTCCAAAATAATGTTTTACATAACATATAAATTTCTCATGGCATTCAAAATCCAAAATAAACGATTTTAGCCTCAAAACCGTATAAAACAATTATCAAACAACCTTGTTTGAATATATCGTATCATGAAATCTAAACATATCATCATCATAAGTCATCATAATGGATTAAACTTAAACCCGAAATCAAATGATCATTAAAAACAAAAATAGATATGGCTTTGATTATTATTCACCTTGATTGGGATAAGGAATTTGAGATTTGATCCTTGGTTAATTCCCTTTGCTTGATTCTTTAGCTTTAGATGATTTCTCTTCTTTTCCTCCTAAGTAAAGGCCGACTTGAGCTTTAGGTTTTACGTTTTCAAGTTTTGTAAAATGAACGTGTAAAGGAATGGAAATAAGGTTTTAAGGATAATGGAATTATGGGTGCGGCTATTACCCATAAGGCCTGTGTTTTATTCTCTTACTAATTAAGCTATAAAACCGTCCATAACTCATTCTTCATTTTTAATCAATTAAACACGACCTCTAATTAAATTTTCAAATCTCAATCCCCTCATCACTCTAATATTTCCATTATTCTATTTAATTTATCTAATTAAATCTCCTGAATAATGTTATTAAAAATTTGGGGTGTTACAGATTACTTGCTTAACCCAGTTCCCTGGTCATTCCTTGATGCATCCATTGCAGATGGTGGCTGCTCTGGCTTCTTCATCGTAGTTCAGTTCCTTACATTCTATTGTAGCTAGTTGCTATGAACCAATTCTTCTATCAAATAATGAAAGTGTCTGCACTCGTTTGTTTCGTGTCTGTCTAGCTCATTAAACAGGAAAAACTTTCTAGACCTCCTCTCCCGATTTGTGAGTTCCCTCTTAGCTGGCCCCCGATAGGGATTTGCCCTCTAGTATCTAGGTATATCATCTTCAGGATTTTGGTTAGGTTAGTGTAAGAAGAGAACTTCGATTCCTTCCTCCTTTGATTTGGTCCTTCAAAGTCGTTATCAACTTTTTGCTTCCCTTTGTCCTTTTCGTATCCTGCTCTAGATAGTCCTCCATCACCTACAACATTACTATTAGCATTATCAGCTTTAGAATCTTCTTGAGGTAGATACCTCTCAACTTCATGGTAAAACTCAACAAGATCCATCGGTGGATCCCTTTCTAATACAATCTTGAGGTCGATCTTGCTTGCGGCTCCAGAGATTGCCGCCATCAGGATTATCAATGGATCTGACTTTTCGACTACGGTGGCTGCCACCCTCAATTTCATCAGATAGACTCTTAAGGTCTCTTCGAGCCTTTTCTTTATGCTTGATAGCGTCATCACATTCTTTAGCTAAGAGAAATGAACTCTAAACTGTCTTAGGGACCTATTCACTAACTCGGTCCACATGCTTATGTATCCATTCTTCAGCTATTTAAGCACATCGCTAGTAAATCTATCAGATATAATTGGAAGCACTGTTCCATAACCTCCATAGAAATGGCCAACACCACCATATGCTGGATGTATCTCATTAGATAAACTATTGGATCCATCTTCCCATTATTCGTTTCCAACGTCGGAAGGTTGAAATCGGGAAAATTCCATGCATTTTGGATGTTAGAGGTGAATGGATTCCTATTTACGTCCCCCAGACTCTGGTTTGGTGGTCCACCCCATATTATCCTTTCGACCAATTCAGTTTCCGGTGTCGTCGTCCAACGAAGGTCTTCAACTAATAGCTGCATTCTACCCCCGTTCTTGTGGGGAAACTCCGGCACATACTTCTCTGGCTACTCGCTTGCATACTAATCCTCGCCTTTAGCTTTATTCTGCCCCCGTTCTTGTGGGGAAACTCTGGTACATACTCCTTCAATCACTATGGATTTGCATTCTGACTTGTGTTTCCAGCTTTAGCATCGTCCATTCTCAGCATCCCAGCTCACCCTAAGCCTGAACCGATATTAAACCTGAGTATAATCCTCCGGTACTGAGTGGATTGGGATCGGTACCGACAGGTCCTGTTCGTGGGAGAATTATTCCAACTTGCTCCGCTCTGACTCCAGATGCTCCTGCATTAGTACATCGTATTTGGTTCTAAATTATAGTAGTTCCAACTATTCCCTGTTGTCCTAACCTTTGGAAAAATCCATCCAGCATCTCCTGTTGTCGAGCCATTATTCCTTTCTGGTCACGCACTCGATGTGTGTTTACCATCTTCTTACACTCTATTACTATCTTCTCTTAATCCAAATCTCTTGATCGTATTCCCAAATTTTCAGTATTTACTTTTTTATCCTTAATCTTTATTGCGAGCTTGTTCTAGAGCCCACAGAAGTGTACTCTGATACCATTCATCATTCCTTTGTGGGTTCTTTTTATGCTCCGCGTACATGTCTAATAAAACATTCTTAGGTTCTCGCCAATATACCTTACACTCTACGGGGATTCCTTGTTGCTAGTCTATGAGCAGTCATCGCTATTTTCTTCATCGCCTTAACTTTTATCCCGTCTTACCTAAACAGTCATCCCTAACTACTCAACATTAAAATTTTGGTTTGGTTTTCGTGCGTTTTTTCAAAATTTAAAACTTCAAAATTTTTAAAGCACTTAATCCAAAAAAATTATCTTTTAAAAGTACAAACTTGGAAATCTTTTTAAGTTCAAAAATAACTTGGTGTCTTAACCTTTAAAACTACAATTTAATTTGAAAAGCCCTTTCCTTTTTCTTCAAATCAATTTTTTATTTTAGAACCCTTTTTTCAACAACAAGGATTTTTATTTCTTAAAATTGGGACTTTTAACTAAACCATTTATTTATGTTTTTCTTTTAAAAACTCAACTCTTGTACTAAACCGTTTCTTTAAAAATACACTTTACAATGTTTCCAAAACATCTTTTACAATTTTAAACCAAAAAAACTGGAGTAGACAAGGACACTTCCATCCTATTATTTTCCTATTGATCATTCTATCTCTACTTCCAATCCTTGACGGAGTCTCTAATAGCATGTGAAGGGGACTTTTTTTAAAAGAAGCGTGTAATCAACACGCATAATAATGGAAAATACCATTTTCTTTGTTTTGTCTTTAATTTCCAATGTTGCTTCTAATTAGATTACTAACATTATTTTTAATATAATCTCATAACGTTATTTCTAATTACTAACATTATTTTATACAAATTCCTAATATTGTTTCTATTTATATTTCATAATATTACTATTGTTCAATTTTTCTCAACCTAAACTGCTCTTATTTAAATTGCTCCTATATATAGCTTTTCTCTCACTTAACTGTCTTCTTTATTGAACCATTGCACTGCATTTGCCTATTGCTTTATTTTTGGGTTTTTAAATCTTTTTCCATGTACTATTTTTCCATTTAAAACTTGTACCACTTCCTATTGTCCACCCCTAAAAAGAATTTTACAACTTAAAGTTTCTTTCATCTCAGAAAAATCAACGAGCTATATACGCTCTACTATTTTTTTCAAAGGAATTAACTTTTTATTAAAAATCATTTACTGAAATTTCCAATTTAACTAATTTTAATTTCTACTAAAATTTTTTATTTAAATAAAATGTAGGTATTTAGTTTCTGAAAATTTAGTATTTTCTTACTTTTCAAAATTAGGGTTTTTCTACCTTCAATTAATTAATTTGAAAAACTTTTCAATATATTATTTATATATTTTCTCAAACTTTTATATTAAAATCATTTCAATTTTTACACTAAATTCTTTCATATGGGGTCAGACTCAGAGTGGATTTTTATTTGTCCCTTCTTTTCAATTTTTCTTCTCTTCTACTTACATACCGACTTATCTTTCTTTAGAATATATTGAAAATCCGACCATCATCTTGGATTGATTACTACATACCTTCGTTTAAGAACTTATTTAATTCTTGCTTTCAAAAATCTAAAACATATAGACACTTACTTTCCCCTTATCTAGACCTAGTGTACATCATCAATCGGCAATTCTATGGGGATCTACAACCATATGCTATTGGGGGCCCAACTTGGTAGTCACATACCATCTAGCTTAAAGGATCTTCCATATGCTGCACTCATGCTCTTCTTAAGTCAACACCTTTCTATACAACCTATTTCCCATGGGGTAATTAGGGTAAGTGTACATCTTCAACTTCATTCATTGCTCCGACTCATAATTGACTTGTACATCTTCTCGAAATATGGTTGCAACTACTTTATAGTCGTAATTCATAGGATTTAGCATATGATATATTTATAAATATATGTAAAATACAAATATATTCACTCAACGTTTTCTATTTTTTAAAGATCGACTAAGCTAAGCTCTGATACCAAATGTGACAACCCACACGTTAATAGGCCTGAATTTTTACTAAATCGAAAACCCAAGTCTGCCAAAGTACGGAGCGATGGTTTCGGTATCATGCAAATAACAAATGTATATCAGAGCACTGTCGATATAAATTCATATTGGAATAATAAATTATAATAAACATATAATTACCAACCAAGCCTGACACCTTTGAATTCTAGTGTCCTTGTCAGTGTCAAGCATGCATAAGAAAATCCATCTTCCCACCATTCCCGCCTTGTACTAGTACCTATCCCTCTAAAGCTATCTTGTGGGTTGCAATGAGGAAGGGGTCAGAACAATGTTCTGGTGATCGGTAGATTAGACACATTATATATAACACTTGTTTATGACGATTTCCTTCCTTCACATGTTATGTCTTTTATTTTACTTAGTCGTCTTGAATTCATGTACGCATATGATGCGTCACATCTGCCTGAAGTAGACTATAACCACATACGTATATATAAGTATATAAGTATCACAGTACCTCTTTGGACCAAGATACTATCCCCACTAGTATCCGTAACCTAGCACCTCATCAAGATCCGTCATCAACATAATATCACGTCCTTGTTGTCATGCATACCAAAGAACTCCCGTAGTTCCTAATAATGACGTCATATAGTTTAGTCGTTTTCTATCTTATTTTGGGGATTTACCTAACGGAGGACTCAGTTCCTCGGACTATTGAGGACTCAGCTCCTCGGACTACCTTAATCATTTGAAAGACCTCTCTTAAGGGTTATCCAGCCTTACCTCCAAAAAAAAAGATTAGCAAACAATTGTGGTGGTGCATGACATAAACATGACCTATATTATTAGGAGGTATACCCATTTAGGTGTAACCCTCGTCTTTCCGCTGACCATTCAAGACCGATGACATTCTCGACTTATGTACAGCTCCTACTCCATAATATGGTACCAAACACACTAACATAACATCGAGGCTTGCTTACAGTTCCATTTAAATTGCCTAATGTAATCAAGGAAATTCTCTTACTAAAAATTTGAAGCAGATCCTACTGGGGTGTTCCTTCACTTATACGTGGGCGTATGTAATTCCATGGGTCATATAGTTGAATATGTCCCACATCAGTATAATGTATACACAACCGCTGGTAGTTCCTTGCGTGTGGGCAGACTTCTGTTGTGTAACACTACTGACCTCGCATTCCAACCCTTTTCAATGACCATGCAATTCTTATCTATCTAAGTTATTAGCTAACTTTAATAATTCATACGTGTCATAAACGCATACTTGAGGCTACACACACACTAGTATAAAGCTCATGCCGATGGCACATGTGTAAATTCTATGTTATACATAACCTATGGCAATATATATTGATAGGATGTGAATTTTGTTCAATGTAAAGATTTTGTATATTAACAAAATATAATGAAATATAGTATGATTTTTATTAATTAGCTAAGAAAAATTATTTACTAATAATGTTTTATATATATATGCAGTTCTTATACACAAAGTTGTGGCAACACTAAAGGTAGTCTTAGTTGAATTATAGTGAGATAGGAACGATCGATTGTTTTAATAAAAGGAGAAGGGTCGAGAAGATTATCTAGACTTGTGTTCAAGCTATTATGGGGAAGATAATTATGTGGACTGACAAGGAAAGTATTGCAACTAATGGTAGAAAATTTTACAATATATGGCATGGGTTTTTTAATTAACAACCAAGCATTTTTGTATGAACTATTCACTTAATTTATAAAGTGCAATAAAGGTCCTCCTTGAAAACCCTACTTAAATTCCAAAGAAAAAAAAGTTGCTTTTTTTTATTGTATGGTGATATAGAGTTTAAAATATGTTTCCCCAGTTTCAGCTCCTCTATTTGGTAAGAAATCAATATTATGCAATTTCATTTTCCTGATATAGTAATATTTTTAAGCAAGCATATTGTAATAATATCGAGACTGATAAAGGCAAGTGTATCGCATATTTTATGAAATAGTGTTTTGGTATGTGTTTGCGCCAAAATTGGTCACAAACACCCAATTGTCGATGAAAGCACCAGTTCATAATCACAGGTTACAGATAACAAGTATGTAGAGAATTAAAAATGAAGAACACTCAGAAAATTAAAAGGAAAGCAGTAACGAACACAAAGTTTATAGTGGTTCGGCAATCCGGCCTACATCCACTTTGAAGTTGATGATAATTTTATTGATGTTTTCTTGCTGACTAGAACGAGTTACAACTGATTACAACAGCAAATTTCGAGTGCAATGATGATTCCAACAGAGTCCGGACGTATCAGAGTCGAAAAGATCCCCCTTTCTGCAAGCTCTGAGGTGCTATTTATAGGTGTAGGCTGCAAATATCTCGCTCAGATCTCGGGAGACCTCTTCTGGCACGTGAGTGGGCCTACGCGATCGATCCCATGTGGTTTGCACTCGATCTGTGATCGATACGAACGAATTTCGTATCGATCAAGACTTGGCCCAATTGAGTCGAAATTAAGCATGAACATTCTTTAGGTTGTACGCAAGCTCCTGTGAAAATTTTGTAGCATTTGGACTTGTAGATTATGAGATATGATCAATGCAAGTTTGGGTTTTATATAAGCCGTTTAGTTCGCATCGATCCCCTTCGTATCGATCTGTTCGTATCGATCCGGGTACATGCCTGCAAGTTGACGTGGTGCCAACTCCTCGGATCAACCCACTTTTCAAGCCGAGTTGACTGCTTCCCCTTCGTATCCATCGAGTGCTATGTCTATCGGATCGATGCTTGACGCTCCTCTTCGTATCGATCATCTGCGCTCTACTTCGTATCGATCATCAGCACTCTATTTCGTTTCGATGCCCTGTGCTTCATTTCATATCGATGGGGAGGTTTCATATCGACCTGTTGTTGACTGATACGAAGTATGTTTAAGGCTTGATTGATACGAAATGGACTCAGGTGGATGGATACGAAGAGAGTGGATCTGGATGGATACGAAGAGAGGCCTGTTCACCGATGGACACGAGATGGACCGATGCGAATGAGCTTGCTCATTGATGGATACGAGGAGGATCGACTGTGATGGATACTAAGCCGGATGGATACGAGATGAGGTCCGAGGGTTGATGGATACGAATAGGATGGTTGCAAGACGATGGATATGAACGAAGCCTCGGGGATGGATTCGAATGGGATGGATACGAAGGAGGCGATGTGACGGATACGAATGGAAGCCTTGCTTGACTTGCATCGATCATATCTTGAGCATCTGAACTCCGATTGACTTGAAATTTGAAACGTTGTCTTCCATAGCTTTGCTTGTCTCATCACATCAATTGTAGCCCGATCCGGACATCCGATAAAATTTACCGACATCCATAATTGACCTGTACATAACTGGCAATCGAGGAGAGCTGTCTTTGGTTTCCAGTTAATCTTTTGGTGTCACGGCCTTGCCAAAAGGCGGGATAACACTTGCCCCCCAAAACTTGCCTTGTGATAGGAAGGTGTGTTTTGCAATGACATAAGCTGGTTGTCCATATCCTGTTAATGACCTGCAAAGAGATTGATAAATCCACCAGGCCGCGAATGGCGATCATTCGAGATCGTATGCCATTCGGGGTGGTATGTGACCGTTCGAGGTCGGGTGTCGTTCGAGGCGAATTGTGATCGTTCGCGATCGGGTGCCGTTCGGGGCGAATTGTGATCGTTCGCGATCGGGTGCCGTTCGGGGTGAATTGTGACCGTTCGCGGTCGGGTGCCGTTCGAGGCGAATTGTAACCGTTCGCGATCGGGTGCCTTTCGGGGTGAATTGTGACCGTTCACGGTCGGGTGCCGTTCGAGGTGAATTATGACCGTTCGCGGTCGGGTGCCGTTAGAGGCGAACTGTGTGTGCCCGGGGGGAATTAGTATCATCAACGTCAGATTCCACGTTCGAGTGAGTTTCTGAATTGTTTGTGGTGGTGGTTTATCGCCATCTCAGAGCATGTCTGAGGACCGTTCGCGATCCCGTACATGAGTAAGTGACTTGGCCGTTATAGAATTATTAAAACCAAATTTTCATTCAAATGAGTCTTTCAACAGAAATGTCCAACAAAATCAAGTCCAAACATGAGAAATAGAAAACAAAGGCAAAACAGAGACGTCAAAGTGCAAACACCTACAAAGATGCGATTGATAGTCGTATTAGAGCATGCCTGAGGATCATTCGCGATCCCGTACATGTGTAAATGACTTGATCGTGTTGGTGTGGAGTTTGCCACTTATTCGTCATTATTTCAATCAGTTGATGACAAGCTGATGCCTCGATCTTGAGCGGTTCCCAGTTTGTTCAGGGGGTGGTCGTTCTTGCTCCACCATTGTGACTCGCCTCCTTACATATTGCGATAGCAGGCCATTCCGGATATGTCCTTCTATCTCATCCCTCAAGTGTCGGTAATCATTCGTGCTATGACCATTTAGCTCGTGGAATAAGCAATACTTGTTTGATCTTCTTTCACTATTGGTCGGATCCTTCCTCATTGGCTTTTGATAAGGAACCTGCCCACCGGTGTCCTGGTAGATCCATTCCAAAGTTTCATTCAATTCCGTATAAGAGGTGAATCTTGGTTCCTTTCGCGGTCGCTTTGGTTCATCATCGTTATCCTCAGCTTTTCATTTTCTTTCATCCTTGCCTGAATCTTTTTCGGGAGGATTTCCACCTCTAACTGCATAAACTTCTACTTCCTCTCCTTCCTCTCTTTCAACATTTGCATCCTCTAATCACAGGAATCCTTCGGCCTCATGATAAAATTCTCCTAGATCCATAGGTGGATTCCTTGTCAGTGAATTTTTGAACTCCGTTCCATCAACTATGCCAGCTACGGCTGCCATTAAGACCATGGATGGAACTGGATGATCCACTGATGTTGTTGCTGCATTAAATCGTGTTAGAAAATCCCTCAAAGATTCCCCAGTTTTCTGTTTTAGTGTCGCCGGACTCATTACATTCTTGGGCCTCGAAATGTGAACTCTGAACTGCCTCATAAACTTCTCGGTCAACTCGGTCCACGTTCCAATGGAATCGCTCTCCAATTGTCTAAACCATAGTGCTGCTATGTTTGTCAAATACAATGGGAAGCACCAGGCCATGACCTCCTCTGATGCCCCCAGTACTTCCATGTGCCTCATATACCTTGTTAGATGAACCGCAGGATCCGTCCTCCCATCATACATCTCCAACGTTGGTAGCTTGAATTCAGGTGGGTTCCTGGCCTGCCTAATTGCGGGATCGAAGGGGCTCCTATTCACATCTTCCAGATCTCTATTCACTAATCCGCCTCTCATGGCTCGTCTGACCACCTCCGCCAATCTGTCATTGTTGTCAAGTTGTAGTCCTTGTCTGTTGCCTCCAAACTTCCCTCCGAGTTCACGAGAGAATTCTAAAGTCTGCCATCCAGAACGAGCATCCGTTCCTCTATCAATGTAGTGCTGAACAGCTCCACCTGGTATCCTTCCTGAGGTTGGATCAACATGTTCCTAGTGGGTGCCCCCCAGATCTGGTGCTGCTCCTGATGGTCCAGCTCTATTCTGAATTCTGGTTGCTTTGTGCTCTTGATCCCAATCTCCAGCATTCCCTGCAGTTGCGTTAACTTGATTCTGCACTCCAGTTTGTCCAGCTTGTCGAAGCAGATTCTGCATCATCTCTTCTTGTCTTTTTAGAAGCTCTTCATGTATAGCTCCCATCATCATCTCCATCTTGTCTCCGGTGATGAAAACTGAAGCTTGATTTGCTCCTGAGGAAGCCTCCTGACTCCCATCGTGCTGACTCCTTTAAGCTCTTTGTCTCCTTGTTGATTGCTTTGTCATGGTTCCCTTTAGATATGATCCTCTAGCTTCCCAAATCCGAACTCCAAGCTTTAGAATCCCTGAGTGCTAGCCTTCTCAGTGAAAGCACCAAAATGTTTGCACCAAAATTGATCACAAACACCCAATTGTCGATGAAAGCACCAGTTCACAATCACAGATTACAGATAACAAGTATGTAGAGAATTAAAAATGAAGAACACTTAGAAAATTAAAAGGAAAGCAGTAAAGAACACAGAGTTTATAGTGGTTTGGCAATCCGGCCTACATCCACTTTGAAGTTGATGATTTTATTGATGTTTGCTTGCTGACTACAACGAGTTACAACTGATTACAACAGCAAATTTCGAGTACAATGATGATTCCAGCAGAATCCGGACGTATCAGAGTCGAAAATATCCCCCTTTCTACAAGCTCTGAGGTGCTATTTATAGGCGTAGGCTGCAAATATCTCGCTCAGATCTCGGGAGACCTCTTCTGGCACGTGAGTGGGCCCACACGATCGATCCCATGTGGTTCGCACTCGATCTATGATCGATACGAATGAATTTCGTATCGATCAAGACTTGGCCCAATGGAGTCAAAATTAAGCATGAACATTCTTTAGGTTGTACGCAAGCTCCTGTGAAAATTTTGTAGCATTTGGACTTGTAGATTGTGAGATATGATCGATGCAAGTTTGGGTTTTATATAAGCCGTTTAGTTCGCATCGATCCTCTTCGTATCGATCTGTTTGTATCGATCCGGGAACGTGCCTGCAAGTTGACGTGGTGCCAACTCCTCGGATCAACCCACTTTTCAAGCCAAGTTGACTGCTTCCCCCTTTGTATCCATCGAGTGCTATGTCTATCAGATCGATGCTTGACGCTCCTCTTCGTATCGATCATCAGCGCTCTACTTTGTATCGATCATCAGCACTCTATTTCGTTTCGATGCCCTGTGCTTCATTTCGTATCGATGGGGAAGTTTCGTATCGACCTGTTGTCGACCGATACGAAGTATGTTTAAGGCTTGATTGATACGAAATGGACGCATGTGGATGGATACGAAGAGAGTGGATCTACATAGATACGAAGAGAGTGGATCTGGATGGATACGAAGAGAGGCATGTTCACCGATGGACACAAGATGGACCGATGCGAAATGAGCTTGCTCATTGATGGATACGAGGAGGACCGACTGTGATGGATACTAAGCTGGATGGATACGAGATGAGGTCCGAGGGTTGATGGATACGAATAGGATGGTTGCAAGGCGATGGATACGAACGAAGCCTCGGGGATGGATTCGAATGGGATGGATACGAAGGAGGCAATCTGACGGATACAAATGGAAGCCTTGCTTGACTTGCATCGATCATATCTTGAGCATCTGAACTCCGATTGACTTGAAATTAGAAATGTTGTCTTCCATAGCTTTGCTTGTCTCGTCACATCAATTGTAGCCCGATCCGGACATCCGATAAAATTTAACGACATCCATAATGTACATGTACATAACTGGCAATCAAGGAGAGCTGTCTTTGGTTTCCAGTTAATCTTTTGGTGTCACGGCCTTGCCAAAAGGTGGGATAACGGTATGTACATAGATTATTTTCCCTATGTGTAAATATGGGAAGATGATATTTTTCCATTATTCACCTTACCTTTAAATTATAACTTAGGATTTGTAAAGCATTTAGTTAAGAAAATATAATAATAATTATGAGCTATATATCATTAATATTTAGACTGAAAGAGATGCATTTATTAATAATAATAGAAGAGAACGGGATAAGTATAAATTTATCACATCCTAGATTTAAATGATGCTTTCTGATTATGCAAGATTTTTTTAAATAACTATAGAAAAATAAGACAATATAAATACATTGCATTTTAAATTTAGATGATAGTCTTTAACTATAAATAGAATAAATTCTAGTAAACGTGTAGGGTTATATGCTATTTGTAGTACCATTATGTCTGCAAATTGAAAATGCGATATTAATCATTTGTTATGGAAGTAAATTTTGTTTTTATTTAATTTATTTATTTTTAATGTGGAAAATAATACATCTTCTTTGTTTCCTTATTTTAATAGTAAAACAAAAATAGTGAATAAACTATTAATTAACTTGATTGGATATAGTATGATTTTTAGGCAAGCATGTTATAATCATAGAGAGTGAAAAAGTGTAAGTCCATGGCATTTCAAATCCATAAAATAGTCTTAATTTATTTAGTTATGTACATAGTTTTTTCCTACCTGTCCATGTGAGAAGAAAGAAAGTTTTCCATTATTCACTTTACTTTTAAATTGTAAAATAGGATTTGTGAAACATGTAGTTAAGCAAATATAGTAATAATTCTGAGCATGCATATATCATTATATTTAGAGATAAAAAGAGAAGTATATATTAATAGTTATATTCAAAGAGAAAAAGATGTATATATTAATAATGTTAAGCATCACAGATGTAGATGATGCTCATTAACTATAGGAGGAGTAAATTTTGCTAATTTTTCCCAATAAGTGTAGAGAAAAAGGCTAGTATAAATATATTACATTCTACAAATAGATGATAGCCTTTAGCTAAGTATGCAAGAAAAATTTTCAATTTGTTTTTTATCTGAAATTTTCTTTCTTTTTATATGGGTAGACCAAATAATTGCTTTCCCCTCATTTTCCCGCAAAAATTAATGTAAAATAGTGTTAGTGAAGCAATTATTAATGATAAGTTAAAATTGTGCATGCATACAATAATACCAATGAAATAGAAAAGGTAAGTAAAAAAGTTTTCTAGATGTACATTGTGCTCTTTAAGCATGTAGACAATAAAATCTATTAACTTCTTCGTACTTCTTTTCTTATTACTTATAGAGGAAATAATATTTTTCCATTCTAATTTTCATACTTTAAAACTGATTTTATGGCATTAGTTAATGATGTTGAGCTAAAATTAGACATGCATATAGTAATAATAGTCAAAGGGAGAAAATTAATATGTATATAGAAAAGCAGTACAGGTTTATATTATGATTTTTTAAGTATGTTAACATTAGATTTTGTTTACTTATTTAAACTTGCTTTCTTGTCTCTTGGTGAGGAAAAAACATTGTCCACTATTTTACTTTTGGCAGAAATTAAAAATAAGAATAATTATCGATTATTAATGATGGTGAGCTGATGTAATATTTTTTCAGTCACACATCTAGTAATAAGTAATAAGCATGGGGGAATGGAGGAAGTAAATTTTATGTATCTAACAAATTATTATTTTTTCACTAAAAAAATATAAAAGAAATCCACATTGTTTATAATTTTATACAGTGCTTACTCCAGACCATGCCAAAGATGTTTTGATATAGTAAACATTGTTTCAATATAGCATATTGAATGTTTTTCAGCTATAGTCATAGATCCACTATTCAATGCAAAATCAGCAACATAACACATGCAGTTATGACAAACATGGAGCATGTAGTGGAAATAGTGTAAAAAATATTCAATCACAAAATGTGTAGACGATGCAAAAAGAATTCATCCATATCCATTGGAGAAAATATTCACGATTTAACAAAATAGTAAAATATTTGAAAACTTATATTTTATTAAATAAAAAATAAACTTATTACTACTTCATAATCCAAAAAAAAGATAAAATAAATAAAATCATACAATCTATATACTATCTCAATTATTGATTGCTATTTTTTGCAAATGGCATATCGACACATACATATACGTAACTTAAAATAAGATGTAAACACTGACATTTGCAGGGAATGGTAGTAAGTTAAAAAAATGAACAAATACAATAGTAAGATATTTAGAGTCACCATCTAGACATTATTATGCTCGCCCTTCTTTTCTTATCCACGTTGGTTTTATCCATTTTAGAGTTGAGAGAATGGAAGAGGTAGGAATTATATACCATCATCTCCACTGAGCAATAAATTCAAAACACCACAGACCATCAATGAACCTCGGTCCTCAGCTGAGAGCATCTCAGTGAGCAAAGTAATATTCCGCTAAAAAATTGAGGATATGATCACCACCATAGCCAAGTAAGTGTCATCAAGAGATGTGAAATCTGAAGGCTTGAGTTCACATCGACCATCTTTCGGTGGTTGCATATTCTAAGGAAAAAGAAAATTTAGGTATGGAGTTTCTTATCAGGTGCAATATCAAACATTCAACCTCTAACAAAGGTTTTATTGATTAATCTTAATTGTATCAGGAACTGAGTAATCTTAATTAAAGTAGGAAAAAAGGGTAAATGGTAAACATCAATTCAAAGAGAAGTGGATCAAGATATGGGCTGAATAAGTGGGAATCAATGATATATACAAAGAAAGAATACGTCGGATAGCAACGTGGGTTTGACAGTTGAATTAAAGAATGACGCCTTAGTTGGAGGAAAAGGGGGAAAGTTAACAGTGTGAAGAGAGGAATAAGAGAATTAACACTTGAATTAGGTGGAGAAATTATAGCCATGTGATATCTGTTCTTTTATTAAATCAGATCTGTTATTTGTCTTTTGCTTGTCTTTTCCATTAAATTGATGCATTTTGTTATAAACACACACACACACATACATATACATATACATATACATATACATATACATATACATATACATATACATATACATATACATACATACATACATACATATATATATATATATTCATACATATTTAATTATTACACCTCTAATATTCAGCGGTTCATAATATGTCTTTACATTTTCATGCACTTACTTCTTATCCTTTTAGTATCAATTTAATATCATTAACTGCTTTCATTAAAAGATCTAAATATCTTTTCTTGTTTACTTTCATTACTGAATTTTTATTTCTATTTCTCATTAACTTTTGCCACCCTCTCTTGTTTAGTGGACTTTCCATACTGTATATTATATATACTTCTTGCCTTTATTCATTTTATTATTTCCCTACCTTATTATCGTTTACTATTTGATTTCCATCTTATCTCTATTGCGTGCATGTGTGTGTTTATATACTAATTTTACAATTTAACTGTTATTATTATCACAACTTCAACTCTTCAACTCGTACTTCGAGATTTCTGCATTTTAAAGTATTGGAATTGCATCTTCCTCAAAAGAAAAGGTTAACACCGCAAATTTCTATATCCTATCCAAAAAAGGGAAATTTGTGTTATGTTTGGAATTACAAGGAATTATCTTTTCGTGATTATTGAAATATACAATACAAAATACGGTAATATCCATATTTTATACATCCCTTTCTTTTAGTCGTATTACTTGTTATTTCAAATGATACACTTTTATTGAATCTGAACTTGATAATCTATAGAAACTTACATTGCAATACCCTACATTCTAATAAATTAAAATACTACTTAAATCCCAATAACTTATTTTCATAATGTTATCCAGCCTTTTGACCAGACAGTAATTGGATAGAATGGACGAGTCGAACTTGAAACCTATCAAGGCAGGAAGCCCGAAGAGATAGTTAGAGAGTCCAGAGATGAAGTACAACTAGAGTTCCAAGGTGAAGGAAAAGACATTCAACGACCTTAATCCAACAATGTGTTGGATCAGTACTGACCTAACTCATGGATCGATACCAATCCATAATATTTCATCCTTCCAGGCCCAATCTCCTTCTATCCACAATTCTTGATGCTAGAAGCCTATTTCAAGTTCCATTGCATCGATTCCATGCAATCCTCTATCTATCTCCTCGAGCACCTGAAATCAACAACTCCATTCTTCCACTAATCCATCATTTGGACTCAGAGACAAGCTAGTGATGGTGCAAACAAGTTTGGAATCATGAAGCTAACCACAAATCGAGCTGCGACAAAGCATTCAACATGATCCAATCTTATGGATCGGTACCGATCCAATCCCATGGATCGATGCCGATCAAAGGATGTTGATGAGGTGTCCCTCATTTTTCTCAGGAGAATTGGTATAGGCATGGAAAGCAATGTGGAGATCGTGCAGGCGAGTTTTCAGGCAACCTATAGTTATAAATACGAGGGCAGGGGCTCATTTTGGAGGATCTTTTTGGCTCACTTGATCTCTTACTCTAATCTCTTGTAATCATCCATGGATTTGTACTGATCTGTAAGAACTTGTAATTGCAAGTCGGTGATATAATCAACAAAATCACTAAGTGGATGTAGGCCAAGATTGGCCGAACCACTATAAAACACTATGTGTTCTTTTCTTGTTCATTTTAATTTACTTTTCTTTACTTTTTATTCTCTACTCAATCTCTTAGGTGTTTATGCCTTTTTTTGGTTCAAACATTTTGGTGCTTTCATTGAGAATTCTATTCCTAAGCTACTTGGATCCATCATCTACTATTCGATTTCTTAGATCTGAGAGATAGATCCAATCTTCCAATCTTACCATTCTACTATTCAGATTTTCAATAATCTACAAGAAGCAATTTGCCATGGCCCTAAGGAGAGACCGTTCTACAAACACCCAAGCTGCTAATGACACCGAGGACTAGGATACTCAGCATATGGATAAAGTTGCGCAGCCAAATCAGGCAGAGATCCATAATCCAATAAATGTTGTGACTAGAATGGAAATGGATCGTATGATGAAGTAGATGAAGGATAGGTTCTAAGAGATTCGCAATGAGATGAACCAGCAGTTGCAGGAGTGCTTGAGACTGATAAATGAGCTAACTCAAAACTGCTGTAGAAGGAGCATGAAAGACTTAGCACCTTCTGGTTCAGAATCTGATAGTTCCTCATCATCCGAGCGGAGGTAGAGGAACAAGAAGCAGAAAATGGCTCAAAAAATGGCTGGAATTTGGAATCAGGAACCGAGACAAACTCGTGGTAAGAGTTTATGGATCGGCACTGATCTAAAGGGACGGATCAGAACCGATCCAACAAACATTGGATCTGAAGCTTGCCCTCTGGATGGTTGGACTGAACCTCCGATCGTGCTGTAGATGATCGGAATCTAGAATATTGAACAAATGCTAATGATTCAATGCACATGAATCAAACAGGGGGACTGCTAGACGAATAGATCTCCAGACTCTAGAGTACCCATGTACCGAGGGTCTGCTCGAGGGAGTTCGCCGGGCCAAACACTCGGAATATATCTCGTTTACCGCCATTTAGTCGAACCTGTAGAACTGCAGTATTTGGTTGAGATGGTTAGGAAACTTGTGAATGAAAACCAGTTCAGAAGTGATAATGAGTGGGGCACTTCTCCTTGTTAGAATCCATTTACAGATAACATTCTATGTGAGGAATATCCGCTGTGGTTTTTAATGTCGACGATGTCATTGTACGGCCGAAAAAACGGATCCTAGGTAGCACTTGATGAAATATAAAGGGCATATGGACTATATTAGAGCATTTGATGCCGTGACATGTTGTTGCTTTCCAATCTTCCTAAAGGGAGTAGCGACGATGTGGTTCACCCGGCTCCTACGGAGATCCATATCGTCTTTTGCTGAGTTGACACGAATGTTTCTAGAGTAACTTCGTTTTCACACTTCACGCCCAAAAGGTGTGATTTCTATATCAAACCTTTTCTAGGGTGCAGGAGAGTCATTGAAGGATTTCTTGAATATGTTCCATACAGCTGTGATGGAAGTTACGAATGCAAAGGATGAAATAGTATTGATGACATTGATTAGAGGGATTTATCTTGAGACTGATTTTGGAAGATGGTTGGAAATGAAACCCCCGTTACAGGAAGGATAATCAATTCTTGCACTTGGAAGAGGCATGCACTCATTCCCAAAGAGATGATGTTGGGCATTCAGCTGAAGTGATACAAAGGAATATTGCTATGAAACTATCTAAAGGGAGTTCCATAAATATGGATGTAAATGTTGGCAATAAAAATGATGGTCGGAAAAGGAGTGATGCAGAGCCAGGAAGCGAAAGTCTGATAATAGGAATCGTCCCAGGATTCCTAAGTATGATAGCTATTAATTCGATAGAGAATATCTACTTGAAAACTCAAGGCACTGAGCAGTACAGGAAGCCGTCTCCGAGTGAGTCAACTGAGAAGGAGAAAAAATCCGACAAGTTTTGTAGGTTTCATGAGACACATGGTTATAACAACAAAGAATGCAGATATTTGCGTGATATGATCGAGGAGTTGATTCGTAAACAGAAGTTGTAACAGTTTTTGAAAGCCCAGTAGGATGGCGGGCAAGGAAGTTCCAACCCCCATAGGTCGTTATTCCAGCGAGGGCAAGCCGAGCCTAGTGTTGATGAGCCTAGGCAACTTGAAAATAGCTTAGTGATCAATACAATCATCGATGGGCCACATCCAACCGATAAGAGTTGGAATGAGATGGATAGATATGTTGGCCCTTTAAAACGTGTAGAGAATGAGAGTTGTCTTGCTGTAGAGGATACTCCGGCAAAACAAGTAAGGACGATGGCTGATGACATTGTTTTCTGAAACAGAGACGCTAATAGGGTGGAAGCCCCGACGATTGACCCGTTTGTGATTACAGCCATGATTAGCCCTACAGTAGTTCGAACGGTGTTGGTTGATTGTGGGAGTTCAATTAACATTCTATTCAAATAAACCCATGGCCAGATGCTTTTGAAGGGCAGGGATTTGAAGCCATCCAAATCTCGGATCCAAGGATTTAACGGGACAGCTACTAAGCCAGTTGGTTACGTGGAACTACTGGTGGTGCTTGGCAAGGGTGACCTCAAGCGAGTGTGGGTCGTGCCTTTTGTAGTGTTGGATATGTAACGTGCTAACAATGCATTTTTAGGCCGACCAGCCCTGACTGAATTCAAGCGGCTATAGCTTCTTAATGCTTGATGATGAAGTTTCTACAGAGAATGGCATGGGAATAATACAAGGAGATCAGGGGCTTGGTCACGAATGTTATGTCACCAAGCAAAAGGAGGCAATGCGAAGAGAGAAAGGAAAAGTTGTAGAGGGGACCTTCTGCACTAAGGCTTTGGATGCATAGAATCACCTCTTGAGCCTTGGCTCGGGTGGCACAGTCAGTTCCATAAGGTATGGATCCATGAAAAGAGCCACTGGATGGAAGGGCAGCTCCAACCGAGTTGACAATCAACATCCCGATCAGTCAGGATAATCCTATGCGAGTCCCGAAGATCAGATCACAGCTCGGCACGAGGGTGATGAACGAGTTAGTTGGTTTTCTCTAGGCAAACCTGGATGTGTTCACTTGGACTCACTTAGACAAGTGTGGAATATCATCAAAGGTAGCGAGCCATGTATTAAATATAAATCCAAAGTGCATTCCTGTGAAATAAAAATGCTGCAGCTGGGGTTTGAAGAGATCCGCTGCACTCAAAGAAGTGGAGAAGCTGAAAGATAACTTCATATGCGACACCTTATACCCGAACTGGGTATCAAATCCGGTCTTGGTGAAAAAGTCAAAAGGGAAGTGGAGAACATACGTCGACTATTCTGACCTCAATAAGGCATGCCCGAAGGACAGTTTCTCGCTTCCAAGGATAGAACAGCTTGTAGACTCAATAGCTAGAGATGAATTGCTCTCGTTTATGGATGCATAATCTAGATACAATCAGATTCCAATGCACGTCCCAGATTAGGGACACGCTAGCTTATTAATGACTTGGGACTGTACTACTATCTTGTCATGCCCTTTGGCTTAAAAAATGCTGGAGCAACTTACCATATGTTAGTAAACAAGATGTTTAAAGATCTGATTGGACATTCAATGGAAGTCTATGTGGATGACATGCTTATGAATCATGACGTTCGAACCACATTAACGATTTGGCAGAGATGTTCGACGTTCTTCAGAAATACCGAATGAAGCTCAATCCTTCGAAATGCTGGTTTGGCATTGCATCGGGGAAATTCTTGGGCTTCATTGTGAACTCCCATGGGATTGAAGCCAATCCGGAAAAGATCGAGGTATTGAGAAACATCGAGGCCTCGTAGACGATCAAGGAGGTCCAGAGTTTAAACGGAAAGGTCACTGCCCTGAGTCGATTCATCTCCAGAGCAACAGACAAATGCATCCCTTTATTTGACGTGATTAAGAAGGTAAAAAGGAATTTCGCTTGGACGTAGGAGTGTATAGACACATTCCAGGTTGTGGTGAATCACTTGGAGAGACCCCCTATTCTTTCGAAGCCATCGGATGACGAGGACTTGTTTATATATCTGGCAGTGTCGGTGCATGCTTTGAGCGTCACGCTCATGTGTGAGGAATCCTGCATCCAATGACCAGTCTACTACATTAGTAAGCTAATGATAGGAGCAGAAAGAAACAACCTAAGGTTGGAAAAGCTTGCATACTGCCTGTTGATCGCTTCAAGGAAGCTCTGTCCCTACTTTCAGGCTCATCCGATCAAATTTCTCACTAACCAGCCTTTGTGACAAGTTTTACAATGATCAAAGACTTCTAAAAGGCTATTGAAATGGAACATTGAATTGAGCCAATACGACATAACCTATCATCCTCGAAGAGCAATCTAGGGTCAAATTTGGCAGATTTCATAGCTGAATACATTGCACGAGACGATACTCCGGAGAGCAGCGGTGAACAGAATGTTAGGTGGAAGATGTACACAGATGGTGCATTAAAAGAACGTTGTTCCAGTGTTGGAGTTAACTTGTCACTCCCGAGGAAAATTTAATCTGCTATGCCTTGAGATTCTATTTCCCTATAACGAACAATGAAGCGGAGTATGAAGCATTGATTGCAGGACTCAATATCGCAAAGGAACTAGGAGTTAAAAATTGATATATCTTTTGTGATTCCTAGCTGGTGGTATGTCAAGTAAGGAAAGAGTTTCAGGCGAAGGGAGCAAGGCTAGCTCCTTATCTAAACTAGACCCTTGAGCTACTTAGTAACATTGAATATTACACAATAATGCATATTCCCAGAGAGGAAAATACGAAGGCTGACTCACAGCCTAAGTTGGCCAGTTCTAGAGATGTACAGCTTATGGGCCTGGTTCCTATAGAAGTCTTATCGGCCTTAAGCATCGACTAGATGGATGTCGAGTGGATCTTGAGGCCAAGTGTGAGAAGGAGTCCTAGATGACTCCAATAAATGACTGTTTGCAAAGGGGAATCCTTTCAAATAGAAAGAACAAGCGACGGAAGCTCCTTCGCCAAGCTTTGAGATATATCTTTCAGCAGGGAGCACTTTATAGGAAAGGATTCTCAATCCCAATGCTACGGTGTGTCACCAACAATGAGGCCAAACAAGTCCTGAGAGAATTTCATGAAGGGGCCTGTGGTGACCACACTCGGGTGCAAACCATGGTGAAGAAGATTCTCCGCTATGGGTACTTTTGGTTAACTGTCAATCGAGACGTAGTTGATTGCACCAGAAAGTGTGACAAGTGCCAGAGATTTGTTAAGATTTTGAAAGCCCCACCGACGGAGATTACTCAATGGTCAGTCCCTATCCATTTGTAGTTTAGGGAATTGATATTATCGATGTGTTACCGATATCTAAAGGTTGTGCGAAGTACACCATCGTCGCAGTTGATTACTTCACCAAATAGGCCAAGACAGAGCCATTAACCACAATTACCACAAAGAAAGTAATCAACTTCGTGATCCAGAAAATCATCTGTCATTTTGGAGTTCTACAACAATTGTTACTGATAACGGGACCCAATTCGACAGCGCCGAATTTAAAGGTTTCTGCTGTCGACATTGCATAGAGAAGAGATTTGCTGCAGTGGTGCATCCGTAGTCGAATGGACATGTTGAAGCTATGAACAAGATTATTAAGCCCATTCTTAAGAAGCGATTAGAAAAGGCTAAGGGTAAGTGGGTCGATGAACTTCCATTGGCACTTTGGGCTTATCGAACGACCACAAGTCAGTGACTGGCCACTCCCCATTTGCCCTAGCCTACAGATCAGAGGTTGTGATTTCGGTGAACTAGAAGTACCTACTCATCGAATGACTTACTACAATCTACAGACGAATGATCAACTTCTATTGGAGTCTCTTGTTATGATCGACGAGAAGCGTGATGAAGCTGACTTGAGAGCAGCTGCACACCGAAGCCAAGATGTCTGATATTACAACACCAAGGTAAGGAATCAAACCTTTTAAATTGATGACCTAGTTCCTAAACGAATCTTACTAGGCCCTTGGAACTTGGCCGAGTTGGGAAGGTCTGTATGCAGTTAAGCAAAAGCTTAGAGATGTAACTTTCAAGCTAGCAACAGTAGATGTCTTCTCACTCCC
The DNA here is from genome assembly GCA_030737815.1 of Allium fistulosum. Classification (NCBI taxonomy): domain Eukaryota; kingdom Viridiplantae; phylum Streptophyta; class Magnoliopsida; order Asparagales; family Amaryllidaceae; genus Allium; species Allium fistulosum. Next base: position 912,732,801 of record CM060907.1, on the reverse strand, counting down.
AAAGGCATGGAAAAGCGAGCACTTGCGATGCTATTTCACTTAAAAATAAATTTGTACATAGTTGGTTAAAGCCATGTAATAAGACAGAATCTGTCATTTCCCGTCTTTTATAAAGTGAAATGGCTTTTCGAATCTGTGACTTTATTTTTATATAGCTTAAGAGTTGTGAAACATGACCAACTCAAATGAATCTACATGTGTATAATGCAGGTACCCGGAGATAGGTGCTAACCAAACTTCTATAGTCCATGATCGGACCTTTGGAGTTCAACCACTCTTAGCATCTAAAGATAGATGCTGGCTAACTCTTGCCCATAATATGGGGGCAAGAGTATAAGCCAAAATGAACGTGACTTGACCATATATCCGCTAACACTTGTCCTTGAAGTGGGGGAAGGAGCACAAACCAAAACAGACGTGACTTGACTGTCCATCCACTAACTCTTGCCCTTGAAGCTGAGGTAGGAGTATAAACATTCAAAGGTTGAACGAGACTATTCACCTTTACAGCTCATGCCCAGAGTTTGGCAGAGCACTCATGTCTTGATCGAAGTAGGCGAGACAAAAAATTTGTGCCCGGATTAGGCATGATCTCTTAATAACTTCGGTCGATGCCTGAAGTAGGTGCGATCAAAAGTAAACATTCTGGATTAGGATGTCCGAACCGCTATCTCAAGTGGTTAACTCCAACCGATGCCTAAAAGTTAGGCATGATCACATGCAAAACATCCTAGAAATAGATGTTCAAGTTAACTTTTCAGGCAAGTGGAATTCGACGAAGTTCCAGAGGGATGCATGATCATATGCAGATGGAAGTTCTTATGATCACTCTCTGCTTGCCTAAACAATGAATCGAACTAATGACTTGGTTTGATTACCAAAACGGGAAATGGATCGCAAACACATTGAATATAATGCACATTTCTCAAATACTAAGGAAAATTTACACAAGGCTTCAGAAAAACAAAGTCTATATTATTCACAGTTAAAATAAGACTTAGAAGAAAAAGTACAAGTGTTATTGACACTGCAATTGAAAAGCGAAGGCCGAATCTTCATAGTACTAGCCAGAAAGAAAAAGCTAAAGCTAAAAAAGTGCCTAGGTACCACTCAACCAATAACATGAAGTAGATGGATGATCACTTCTTGATCCTCTTACTTTTCTTTTTCCTCGCTTTCTTCTCTATAGAATATGGTGCACTGGATCCTTCTGGTTGCTTCCTTATCCTTCCCCCGCTTCCTTTACCCTTTGAAGGTGAGCTGTAAGAAGCACTTTCGGTACTTTGAGTACTTGAATTGCTGTGAGTAACGGGCACACTCTGAGTTCTGTCAGCCATAGGCAACATAACCAGAGCAAAGATGGTCTCATCTGGTAAGGGGATGGATAGCGGAGGAGGGAGATCAAATGGTTCCTGCTTAATTTTCACAGCTAACTTAAGCTTCTTTTCGAGAAGTTCGCTCATTGAAAGTCTTTTACCAAGGTTGATCGACCCAGTGATCTCAGGATCATCATCCACACGTGTCTCCTGGAAACTGCCAGGCCTCTCCCGTTGCATTGCATCGATCATTTGTGCATATGGACTAAGGGCATCGCCAAATGGGATGCTCGGAGTCATCCTGAAAATAAGTACGACCGTTAACTCGATCGTCGTTGATTGCTGTCCCGGTTGGGAGCTCTCCATTATGAAACTTGGAATTGCAGGCTGACCTGAAATTTGAGAAAGGTGAAACGAGAGATTAATCACATCGACTGGCAACAAGTGGACTTTCTAAAATATTGGCGAAATCAACAACATATCTCCTTTAGTATGGGATTTAGTATGGGTTGGAGTGCTGCTGGAATTCCCCTCCAAGATGGGAGAATGGATGGTAAACTTGTGCATTTAGAGTTTTTCGGATCATATTCAAGAACCGAGGATGAATCAGAAGCATTTTTTGGTTCAGATGTGTGCCTAGTGGTGGCATCTTGAGGCGATGATCCGGAGCCTTCGCTTAAGTCTTTCTGCACTGTGGCAGCCAACTCTAGATGGAGGATAAACTCGCCTTCTCTTAGTGTATTGGGCTCATCTCTTGTCAGGACTTCTTTTTCCAATTGTGCCACATCCACTTCATCGCCTTCTAAAAATTCCCTCTCTTCCTTAACAACTTTCTCCCACACCAGAGCCAGAGCCCTGAGATGATCACTATCGATCCATTCCAGGTTGCGAAACTTAAGCACATTAGCATTGTACTTAATGATTGTAGGCTCGAATCTCTCCATCAAACACTTCTTAGCCACCTCAATTTCCTTTTTGACAAGAGCGTCCACATCTCTATCATGTGAAACCGCCTTATCCCTTTCCCTATGAGCAGGAGTAGTTCTTCACAATACCCTTGAGCTTCTTGGAAAGCTTCGTCTTTCATTTTTGTCTTGCTCTCAAGTTTGGTTGACAGATCATTCGCTTTCATGGTCAAAGCGTCTCTCTCCATCACTAAATCACAATTTAGATGATGCACAGTTTCTATCTCATCACGATGCATGGTCCGCTCACTCTCAAGTGCCTTGACAACATCATCGACCGTCTTCTCGTCCTTAGCTTGTAATGTTTTCAAGCTAGTGACTTTGGTTCGAGATGAGCAATGGTTTCTTTATCCTGTGCCTCTATAATTTTCAGATTATCAATCTCGAGCTTCTTTCTTCGAAACCATAGAGATTTTCCCGGCCATCCACCTCCATACAGTATACTACTTGTAAGCATCCGCTACATAGGCAATTGTCATGCCTTAAACCTTTGGTGGAATGTCCATTAGATTGGGCAAGAAAATAATTCCATTAAAGCAGATCTCCGCAAACTACGCCTTTAGTTCAGCCATTCGGGTGGCAGCGGCAAGTTGTTGCTCCGTAGTGACGATCGGAGCTTCATTCGTTTTCTTGCCAGTTTGTGGTGAGAGGTATCAAAACTACTTTTATGGTGCCTACGCTTGGACGGTCGACTGATGTCAGTCGATGTCGAGTGTTGAACGGGAATGGAAGCTGGAGGTGGTACACGAGAAGCATCACCCGATGGTAAGTCAGCGCGGCGATCAGAGTGCTTATCCAAGCCTCTTGCCGAAGGTGACCTATACCTGGAGCAATATCTAAAAGCAAAGTCATGTGATGGATAGTCTTTGTCACGACTGCCTCTGTCATGGCTGGACGGATGGCTGGACTCTGATTCTTGGCCACCACTTTGATGATTTGTGCTTGGGCGATGCCTCTACTATCAAGACACATTTTCCTCCAAGGAGTAAAACATGTACTTCTCCTTTGTAGATCCTGCAAATGAAGCATGACCAAGTTAGCTTCAATAAGAAAGGACACAAAATAGGTGCAGTGCGGTGCACATGTGTATGAGTGTCCTAGTGTCCCCCCGATGGACCATGTGCTGGAGCTTCACTGATAGGAGTGATCTCTCCCACGCTGATGGAAGGTATGTCATGTGATAGCGGATAGGGGAATCAAGACCCTCAAGACTCATGTTGTCAAGGCTTAAGGATTTAATCTCGGTTGGAATCAGTCTCAGACTAGCGAATATGTCTTTAGAGGGGAGAGAAAGAGTTTTCTCCGCAATAGTGATTAAATGGTGCTATGAAGAAGCCCATCATTTGGAAATCTTTACGACCAACTTTTTCTTCAAGACAAACGACTAGTCATCTTAGGGTTCCTCAATTAAAGACTCGTAGCCCACATTAACATCATCGTGGATGGCTTCATCACCTTCACCCATAATTTCACCTTCTTCGGCATGTTCTTGTTCTTTTCAGCTTCAGTCCTTGGACTTGGAAGAGGGGTCATATCAGGATTCCCATTGCCATCTTTAGGCGAGCTACTGTCATCATCGACGACCACTTGGATTTGACCGGTGCTACGGCCTGCCTCCAGCAAGTTATGGGCTAGGAGATTCTCATCAGTTAGAAGAACTCCAACTTCTCTATCCTCTTTTAGAAGTGCCATGAGAGTTCGGACGACATCTGTAAGTGCCACGCCACTAGGCCTCACCAGAACATTTGAATGACAAAATGAATATGAGTTAAGCTTACAGAATCGCAAGGCGAGTTCATATAAACACATAAAGTAGGACTTACGTTTGGATAACCAACTTTGTGCGAACCTGGGTGGACAGAGAACATAGAACCATTCACCCTTGAAATAACTTAATTATCCTAGGATCCAGTAACCACTCTGCATTGCTTAGCTGGTTCTAAATAAGTGAGAGAAAGGCTTCCTTTTTAGCTTTTGAAATTATATATATATATATATATATATATTGGTTTCCCTCATCGTTGGGCACGTGATTCAAGAGTTGAGCGAAGACAATGTAAGTGCCATGGGGAAAAGCATAACTGCTAGGATGTAGTTGTGCTAGAGCCAATCTCATGAAGTTCAAGATTCGAAGATTGAAAGAATTAAAGGGTGGGACACATCCTGCCAAGCATATATATCTATTGTAGGTTGTATAACCCTCTAGAGGATGGTGAGCCCTCTGATGGCGTGTTGGGATTAGTACATTCCCAAATGGAATTCTATGTTTATCGCATATCTAGGGAGTGATCACTCTTCAATCTTTGAAGCAATAGAATCGACCGGATTAGCTGAGATAGCAGCATCCTCAAGTATGTCAAGAGCAGGTTCGACTTCGGGGCTTCCACAGGCACTTGAGGAACCTATGGATGAGGTTGATCTGCTCGTCGATTTTCAATTGGAGGTATAGGTTGTGTTGGTGTATATTTTGCAGAAGGATTCGTAGTCGAACTCGAATCCGCATTAGATTCCGCATATCTGGAAGTCGATGGACCTGAAGCTAAAGTAGCAAGTTGCTTGGAACATCTATGCTCCATTTCTATAAAAAAATCAATAGATAATCAACATCAGATTAATTATAAGCTATGCCCCTCATGTTAAAGTGAACCTAGTGCAGTGTAGTGTGGTTTTCCGATATAGTGCAATAGTTCATTCTGAAGTCCGAAGAGATCGTCATCGTCGACCGTCTCGATAGGCATCACATCAATGGTCATGCATTTGAAATATTCAGAATGCTCGGGAAAGGATGTTTGCCATGTCTCGCATGTTTAATCAATAAAGTGAAGTTCTCAAAGAAGTTTGAAAATCGAAAATCCACCAAGGTTGGATCGATACTGATCCAAGCCCTTGCATGGATGTCGATTCTTTCCTTCATCTTCCTCAAACTTCTTTTTCCCCAACCCAATATACAATCACCAACGCCAGAACCACCCATGTCCAACTCTGCTATTATCAGCTACCTAAATTTAGCAATGGAAATTCGAAGAATACAAGTTTAATTCAGGCTTCGAAATGAATTCAAGCAAGGAGATGGATCGGGACCAAGGCTAGATATTCAAATTCGATAATGGTGGCGCTAGGGAGGTCAGAATCAGGGAAGATGATTGGAGATAGCCGCTGGCAAGGAGGTTCGGCAGAGTTTGATTCGAAGGAGCGAGAGATTTTAATGGCAGAGCAAGCTTGGTTCGGTGGCAACATCAAAAGTGAGGAGGAAGGTAGAGTGAAGTGGGTTATATACCCAAAACCCAATTTTTAACCCAAAAGATCAAAGACTTTTCTTAAGTCTTGGATCAGTACCGATCCCTCGGATTGGTACCGAGTCGACATTTTAAAAAAAAGGAGGAGAAATGGTGATGTCCATCCTTGTGTGCGTGTGCTGATCGTATTTAACACCCAATGACTAAAGTCAAAGAAAATCAAATTCAAACCTGAAAAATATAGAAAAGGAACTAGTTCAAAATTACTGAACTTGGAATGATAGTTCATGAGGTCGCACTCCAATTTTATAATGCCAGGTGTTGGTAAAGCATCACGACGAATAAGTAGAGATATAATTCTTCACAAAAGCAATTCAAAAAAGGACAACAACTATTCGAAGCATAGAATGGGATCCTTTACAGCAATCCGGACTTATCTCGATTCAAAGCACATCATGTTTGAAACAATATGTACTTTGGGGGCAAGTGTTATCCGCCCTTTTGACCAAGTAGTATTTGGATTGACAAGATGAGTCGAACTTGAAAGCTATCAAGGCAGGAAGCCCAGAGAGATGGCCAGAGAATCCAAAGACCAAGTACAACCAGAGTCCTAAGGTAAAGGCAAAGCCATCTTAAGAACTTAACGACCCAAATCCAACAATGTGTTGGATCGATACCGACCCATCTCATGGTTTGGTACCGATCCCCAATATTTCTTCCATTTAGGCCCAATCTCCTCCTATCTACCATTCTTGATACTAGAAGCCTATTTCAAGTTCCGTTGCATCGATTCCATGCAATCCTCTATCGATCTCCTCGAGCACCTGAAATCAGCAACTTCATTCTTCCACCGATCCATGATTTGGACTTAGAGACAAGCTAACGATGGAGCAAACAAGTTTGTAATCACGAAGCTAACCACAAATTGAGCTAGGACAAAGCATTTAAAGCGATTCATTTGGCAATCTTATGGATCTATACCGATATAAGCCCATGGATCAGTATCGATCCATGGATATTGATGAGGTTTCCCTCATTTTTCTCAAGAGAATTGGTCTGGGCATGGAAAACAACGTGGAGATCGTGGGGGCGAGTTTTCAGCCAACCTAAAACTATAAGTAGGAGGGCAGGGGCTCTTTTTGGAGAATCTTTTTGGCTATCTTTCTCTAATCTCTTGTAATTATCCATGGATTTATACGGATTCGTAAGAACTTGCAATTGCAAGTCGGTGATATAATCAATAAAATCGCTAAGTGGACGTAGGCCAAGATTAGTCGAACTACTATATAAAACATTATGTATTCTTTTCTTATTCATTTTAATTTACTTTTCTTCACTTTTTATTATCTACTCAATCTCTTGGTTGTTTGTGCCGTTTTTTGGTTCAAATAGATAACTTTTAGTTTTCATTACTAGCATAAATAATTTAACCTACAAAATAGGAACTATCATATAATTTATTAAATTCAATGACTAATACTACCCAACAATTCCCATATTTATACACGTGCAAATTTAAATTTTAAGCTATCAATCGCAGAATATGCAGGCCAGGTTTTAAATTTCATTGCACGCTTATAATTAAGCCTACAACTCCAAATAATTACATTCAAGCATACAAAGAATAGATTTACAATGAGATAAATCCAATATTAAATAAAAGTATATAATTTTCCCACTCACCTTTTTAGCTATCCAAATCTCCATATCTAGTCCCTATTATTCCAGTTTGACTCCCCCTTATTCTCCATATTTGAATACATATATCACAAGCATATATATATATATATCAATCGGAAATCTATATCAGAGAAGAGATTTGGATTTGATTAGATTTTAAATTCGGATTTATAATTTACCTTGACTTTGACGATTTTATTTGACCTTATTTTTCTTCTCAATTATCCACTGCTATTCTCCATTTTTATATACGTATATTGCTATTTTTAGAATTTAGAATTTTTTGGAGAAGAGAAAATGGTAGAGCTATGTCGTTGCTCCAGAAAATATGAGAAGAAAGTGAAGGGTTAAGTCCGTATTTATAGGGGTTCGAATCAATGTTAGCCGTTTGATTAAATTATTTTAAATTCGGCCTGTTCAGCTACGTTAGAATTCTCAATTGAACAACTCAACCGGTCAACCACATCCCCCTAACGGTCGACTGCTAATGGTTGACCGGTTGATATTAGGGGTCGATCAGTTTCCTTATATTTGGTTAATTAATTTCACACGTTAATTTTTTTATTTACTTCCTTTATTAAACTGGTCGATACAATTTCTTCCCACTGTTAACTTACTTAATTCTTAAATAACGTTAACTATCAGTTAACTTTAACTAATGGTAATTAACTAACATTAATTATTTTTATTACCTTAATTACATATATAAATATTTCTGATTCGAAAACTTCAAACGTTAATAACTTTTTCATTGAACTTCGATTGGATAACTTTATATATGAAAATTAATCAAAAAATCACCACAAACCCAAAGGTGCAAGTTTCATAGCCAAATTCTGAAGCTTTTAAAAATTCTATTTCGGCGTTACTAATTATTAATTAATTCTTTTTAATTAATTTGCGTTAAAATTACGGGGTGTTACATTCTACGCTCTTAAAAGAATTTCGTTCCCGAAATTCGTTAATGGTTGATCATATCACATAATGTGCAACCATTCTAAACTAACTAGTCAATTATTGTGCAACCAATAGTTTACAAGTGCACGGTGTATCACAACATATCTTACATGTATGCAGAATAATTCTAAATCTATTCCTCCTATATGAATGCATCTTTTAAAACAATTTGAATATATGATGCAAACAACCTATATATACTGGCAGCTCTATATGTATGCAAATTTTGAAAATCAAAATCTTTGTTTTCGCGTCCAAATATTCCCACACTTCTACAAATATAAGTATAGTTCAACAAATTTTGCATCTAATCCCTACTATCCAATACATAGCACATAATTTACTAACATCCAAAATTTTGAAAATCTGGTTATCTAAACATATACTCTTATGTCGGAAAAAGGGTTTAGATGGAGAATTCCATATTTCCATCATTCCCTTGTATACTCTTTTCCTCTGTACCTTGGAACTTCTCTTTTGCCCCCAATTATTTTCTAACTTTTCCAAGTACAGTCCACATAAGGAAATTTACTTTAAAAATTTTAAAATTTTAAAACAAAGTTAATTTAAAACAAGTTTGGTTCACCTGTTGACAATGTATGGAAAAATAGATTTGATAACTAAAACAGATTTTTCCCCTCATCACTAACTATCTTTTACTTTTACCGTTACTTCTGCTGCATAGTAAAATTCATACTTGTTAACCTGTCAATTTTTCCCTATGCTAAGCATGTGGCATTTCAAAATCTGAAATTTTCCACTTTTCTATTCAAAACCTTTTTTAAATTAAAATTTTGAAATAGTTGAAAAAACATCAATGGTTCATTTATTTTTCAAATTTTTTCATAAAAACATTTTATTTTTAAAATAAAAGGATATTGAACAAAAATTATCAGAAGTATATATTTTTTTCAAAACAATCCATGTCACATCCTACGCAATCAGAGTTTAGCCAATAGTGTAACGTCCGTAATGGACTCTATTCTATTACATGGTAAATGTCAATTTCAAAAACCATTTCATTTATTTTAAATAACAGCAGCACACGAGTTCATTTATAAATTTTGGTTTTTAATGCACAGGGTAGTAACTCGTGATATTGCAACAACCTTTTCCTTTCCTTCGCTTGCCAAAATATATCTCCCAAACATTTTTGCTTCTTGGGTCATAACTTTTCTTTTAGTAGCTAATTTAATTAATTCTCTAATTTATTTTATAAAATTCCAGCCTATTATTTATTTATTTATTTTGCATTAGTTAAGTGTCTACATGAGATTTCCTTACTTAAATAGTTTTCCAATTAATATAGCGGTTCATTTAGAAAACGAATTTTTAAATGGAACATTTCTCATGATATCGTATGCATTTTATACAACAGAAACAACTAATGCTTACAACCTAAACCTAATAGAAACAATTGCTAGAAGTTACCCTTTAACATCAATTGACATTTATAATGTTGTGGCCCCATCACCCTACTAAAATTAAATGGACCTTTCAAACATGTCATTCCACTGTAACCCACATATCTCAACTTCTTTTTCGCTTCTAATAATTATGGTCTATCCATCACTTCCATCAGCCAAATATGGGATAAACTATGCATCCCATACTATAGTGGGTAAGAAATATAAATTATGATATATTTAGAATAACTCGTTGGAAAATTAACTTGGTGGAATAACTTTTCCACCATCTATCACGCCTTCCTTAACCTTGAGCCTACCAACATTGTTGATACCAAAAATGGCACAACACTCAAAAAGCTTGTAGAAATATCGAGATCCAACAGAAAATGTATGCAAAAAGTAAAAAGGTAAAAGAATTTTTATAGTGGTTCAGCAAAATCTAGCCTTCGTCCATATTTATTTTATTTATTAGAGGTTTGAGAGTCACTAGTATAAGGAATTTACTGATCTAAGTCCTAGAAGAGCAAATAGTAGTCCTAAGTGACTTTAATGGAGGAGAGGTAAGAGATGAAGAAGAAGAAGACTAAAAGTCCTTTTCTAGTAGTCGTAGGGTTTGTATTTATAGAGGAAATCCGCAGTTGAGTTAGAAGCCCATGAAGTCCAAGGTCCGGATGCAAGCCTGAAGGTGTAGGAGAGAGCACGCAGTCCTATAGCCAAAATTGACCTCTCGGTACCGAGAGCTTTTTTTTGGGATTACTTAACTTTTCCACTCGCCTTGCTCTTCTACCTTCAACTTGATGTACTCCAAACTCCTTTTCATAGAATTTGGGTTGTTCCCGATGATTGCCTTGATGTCATTTGTCTTATCCTGCTTTCATTGCTTCCTTCTCATAGATCCTTAAAGTTGCTCGTCTATTCTCTAGAAAGTACTTCATGATGATTGTTAGAGATTGTGCATCAAGTACAAGGAGTTTAGGGGGTGCTTAGTGAATGAAGTACCTCTCGGTACCAAGAGTTTCTCTCGGTGCCGCGTAGTCCACTTAGCCCCATTTTTCTTAAAATTTGCAAAATTCTATCTTTCGATTCTTTTAAGCGTGTTTCCAAATGCTTGAATCATTTCATCCTCTTCTTGACCTCCTAATTTCATCTGAAATCTACTTTGGGTAAAAAGCTGGTTAACACTTGCCCTCCAAAGTATACCTTATGGATGTAAGGTGTGCTTTGCTCAAGAACAAGTTTCAGCAGTAGTCGATTTATGATAGTCAAGCTTCCCAGCTATCAACCGATTCAAGTTATGATGAATCATCTGGTCCCTTCGGATTACCTTGCAATCCAAAGGTCGTTCCAGACCAGTTATAAATAAGGACTCCAGCCCTTGCTTTTATGTTAACCACGAATCAAGAACAACTTGTCTTTATCCAAAGGTATCATATCGTTTATCAAATAATCCTATGTCCACTCGGGATTTATCTATTTCACTCTGATTATAAGGCATTCAAATCCATATCCCAAGTCATCATCCGTTCTAGGGTAAGACCTCACCGGATTGTTTTATCATCCAAGCTAGGGTTCGATCTCTCCGGACTGTTTAATCATCCAATCTTGGTTTTGATCTCTTCGGAACATTCACTAATCCCATCTGAGGTTCAACCTCTTTGGATCATTCAATATCCAATATAGGGTTCGATCTCTCTAGATCCTTGCTGAGCCCAATCCGCTCGCTCTCCTACGAAGGGAATCAACGACAAGCAAGTTCATCTGCTCACTCTCTTTTGAAGGGACTTACTTTTGATCTCTCTGGATCCTTGCTGAGACTAATCCACTCTCTCTATGACAAGAGGACTCAAAGATAAGCAAGTCCATCCGCACACTCTTCGGTGAGGGGACTTACTTTTGATCTCTCCGGATCCTCGTCGAGCCCAATCCACTTGCTTTTCGACAAGGGGAGTCAATGACAAGCAAGTCCATCCACTTACTCTTCGGCAAGGGAACTTACTTCTTATAGTCACCACCCTATCTCTCCGGATGGAACTACCACAATCAATATCAGTCATCACGTTCAAGTGGATTTCAAAAATCCAATATTCAAATCAAAGCAAGAAAACAAACATCCTAATCATTCATCTCAAACATCCGACTCAGAGCGAGCCCAGAGACTAATTGAGGTCTCGTACACGTGTAAGTGATCTGAGGTTATTATCTTCTTAAAATGGAAAGCAAAGTGCGAGGAATGAACCTGACTCCTATCCATCTCGATCATGGGATTACCATCCTCAACCCAGATCCCTGGTCATTCCTTGATGCATTCATTGCAGATTATGGCTGTTCCGGCAACATCATCTTAGTTTGATTCCTTACGTACTGTTGCACCTGGTTACTCCAAACCAATTCTTCTATCAAATCATGAAGGTGTCTGCACTCATTTGTTTCATGTTCGTCTAGCTCATGAAACAGGCAAAACTTTCCAGACTTTCTCTCCCGATCTGTGGGTTCCCATTTAGCTGGCCCTCGATAGGGGATCTGCACCCTAATATTTAGGTATATCCTCTCCGAGGTTTTGGTTTGGTTAGTGTAAGAAGAGAAATTCGATTCTCTCCTCCGTCATTTTGGTCCTTCGAAGTCGTTATAAACTTCTTGCTTCCCCCTTTTTGTATCCTACTTAGGAAAGTCCTTCACTATCCACAACATTACTATTAGCATTATCAGCTTCAACATCTTATTAAGGTAGATATCTCTCAGCTTCATGATAAAACCCTACGAGATCCATCGGTGGATCCTTTTCTAATGCAATCTTGAAGTCGGCCTTACTTGTGACTCCAGACACTTTCGCCATTAGGATTATTGATGGATCTAGCTTATCGATTGTGGGAGTAGCCACGCTAAATCTCGTCAGATAGCCTCTTAAGGTCTCTCTGGGCCTTTGCTTTATGCTTGATAGCACCATCACATTCTTTAGTCAAGAGATATGAACTCGGAATTATCTTAGGAACCAATTCACTAACTCGGTCCACATGCTTATGGAACGATTCTCCAGCTGTATGAACCACACTGCCGCTAAATTTATCAGATATAACGGGAGGCACCGTCCCATCACCTCCTCAGAAGCATCCAACACCTCCATATGCCGGATGTATCTCATTAGGTGAACTGTTGGATCCATCTGCCCATCATACATTTCCAATGTCGGAACCTTGAAATTTGGAAGATTCCTTGCATTTCGGATGTTAGAGGTGAATGGATTCCTGTTTACATCCTCAAAACTCTAGTCTAGTGGTCCACCCCTCACTATCCTTCTGACCAACTCAGCTATTTGGTTGTTATCGTCCAACGAAGGTCTTCAATCAATAGCCCCGTTCTGCCCTCTCCTCCTGCTCCTGTGGGGGAACTCCAGCACATACTCATTTGACTGCACACTTACATTTTGATCTGCACCTCTGCCTTTATTCTGCCCACCGTTCTTGTGGGGAAACTATAGTACATACTCCTCCAATTATTGTGGATTTGCATTCTGACTTGCGTTTCTGGCTCCAGGATTGTCCATTCACGGCATCCCAACTCGCTCTAAGCCTGAACCGACATTGCCTCCAAGTAAAATCCACTTAGTACCAATAGGATTACGATCGATACCGATAGGTCCAGTTCGTGGAGAAATTATTCCAACTTGCTCCACTCCGACTCTAGATGGTCCGGCATTAGTACCTAGTATTTGGTTTTGAATTATAGCAGTTCCAACTATTCCCTGTTGTCCTATCCTTTGGATAAATCCATCTAGCATCTCCTATTGTCAAGCCATTATTCCTCTCTTGTCACGCTCTCAGTGTGTTTTTGCCATCTTATTACCCTCTTTTACTATCTTCTCTTAATCCAAATCTCTTGATGGTATTCCCAACTTTTTGATATTTACTTTCTTTATACTTGATCTTTCTTGTGAGCTTGTTCTAGAACTCGCAGATGTGTACTTTGATACCATTCACCATTCCTTTGTGGGTTCTTTCTATGCTCCGCACACATGTCTAATAAAACATTCTTAGGTTCTCACCAATATTCCTTACACTCTACGGAATTCCTTATTGCTACTTCATAAGCAATCATCTTTATTTACTACAAAGCCTTACCCTTTGCCCCGTCTTACCTGGGCAGTCGTCGTTATTTTCTTCATAGCCTTACCTTTTACCCCATCTTACCTATGCAGTCATCTCTATCTACTCCACATTAAAATTTTGGCTTGGTTTTCGCCAATTTTTTTCCAAAAATTAAAACTTCAAAATTTTTGAAGCACTTAATCCCAAAACTTTTGTCTTTTAAAAGTACAAACTTCGAACTTTTTATTAAGTTCAAAAATAACTTGGTGTCTTAACCTTTAAATCTACAATTTAATTTTAAAAACTCCTTTCCTTTTTCTTCAAATCGACCTTTTCTTTTAAAGCCCTTTCTTTTCGACAACAAGGATTTTTACTTTTTAAAATTGGGATTTTTAACTTATACTATTTATTAAGTTTTGCTTTTAAAAACTCAACTCTAAGACCAAACCATTTCTTTAAAAATACACTTTACAATGTTTTTAAAACATCTTTTACAATTCGAAACAATAAAAGCTGGAGCAAACAAGGACACTTCCATCCTATTATTTTCCTATTACTCATTTTATCTCCACTTCCAATCCTTGGTGGAGTCTCTAATATCATGCGAGGGGGACTTTTTTAAAAGACGCGTGCAATCAACGCGCACAATGATGGTAAATATCCATTTTCTTTGTTTTGCTTTCAATTTCCAATGTTGCTTCTAATTAGACTATTAGCATTATTTTTAATATAATCTCCTACTATTATTTCTAATTACTAAAATTATTTTATACAAATTTCTAACATTTTTTCTACTTATATTTCATAATGTTACTACCGTTCAATTTTCCTCTACCTAAGCTGCTCTTATTTAAATTGCTTATATATACATATACATATACATATACATATACATAATATATACATATACATATACATATATATATATATAGCTTTAATATCAATTGACTGTCTTCTTTATTGAACCATTATAGTGTGTTTTCCTACTACTTTATTTTCAGGTTTTTAAATCTTCTTCCCCGTACTATTTATCTCATTTAAAATTTGTACCACTTCCTATTGTCCACCCCTAAAATGAATTTTACAGCTAAAAATTTCCTTCATCTTATAAAAATCAACGAGCTATATACGCTCTACTATTTTTTCTCTTAAAGGTATTAACTTTTTATTAAAACTCATTTACTGAAATTTCCAATTTAACAAATTTTAATTTCTACTAAAACTTTTTATTTAAATAAAATGTAGATATTTTATTTTTCCAAAAATTTAGTATTTACTTACTTTTCAAAAATAGGGGTTTCCTACCTTTAATTAATCATTTCAAATATATTATTTATATATTTTCTCAAACTTTTATATTAAAATCATTTTAACTTTTACACTAAATTCTTTCATATGGGGTCAGACTCAGAGTAGATTTTTATTTGTCCTTTCTTTTGGACTTTTCTTCTCTTCTTCTTATGTACTGACTTATCTTCTTCTAGAATATATTAAAATTCCAGCCATAATCTTAGAGTGATTATTAAACACCTTCCTTTGGGAACTTATTTAATTCTTGCTTTTGGATATCTACAACATATAGACACTTAGTTCCCCCTTATCTGGACCTAGTGTATGTCATCAATGGGCAATCCTGCAAGGATCTACAACCATGGGCTATTGGGAGCCCAACTGAGGAGTCACATACCATCCAGCTTCAGGGACCTTCCATATGCTGCACTCATGCTCTTCGTAAGTCCATGCCTTCCTATATGACCTATTTCCCATGGGGTAATTGGGGTAGGTGTACATCTTCAGCTTCATTCATTGCTCCGACTCATCATCGACTTGTCCGTCTTCCTAGAATACGGTTGCAACTACTCTATGGTCGTAATTCACAGGATTTGACATATAATATATTTATAATTATTGGTAAAAATACAACTATATTCACTTAACATTTCCTAATTTTACTTTCAAGATCGACTACCAAAACTCTGATACCAAATATGACAACTCACACCTTAATAGGCCTAAATTTTCACTAAATCGAAACCCAAGTTCACCAAAGTACGGATCGTTGGTTTTGATACCTGCAAATAAAAAATGTATATCAGAGCACTATCGATATAAATTCATAATGGAAAAATAAATTATAATAAACATATAGTTACTGACCAAGTCTGACACCTTTGAATTCTAGTGTCATTATTTGTGTCAAGCATGCATAAGGAAATATATCCTTCCACCATTCCAGCCTTCTACTAGTATATGTCCTTCTAAAGCAATCCTGTGGGTTGCAATGAGGAGGGGGTCAGAACAATGTTCTGGTGACGGTAGATTACGCAAATTATACATAACACTAGTTTATGCCGATTGCCTTCCTTCACATGTTATGTCTTTTAGTTTACTTAGTCGTCTCGAATTCACGTACGAGTACGATACGTCACTTCTACTCGAAGTAGATCATAACTACATATGTGTGTGTATATATATGTATGTATATTAATTTTATAATTTAGCCATTATTATCACAACTTCAGTTCTTTAATTCATACTTAGAGATTTATGCATTTTAAAGTATTGAAATTGCATCTTCCCTAAAAGGAAATGTTAATAATGTAAATTTCTATATCTTATCTAAAAAAGGTAAATTTGTGTTACGTTTGGAACTATAAGGAATTATCTTTTCATAGTTATGTAAATAGTTAATACAAACTACGGTAAATATCCTTATTTTATACACCTCTTTCTTTTAGGCATATTCCTTATTATTTCAAACGATACACTTTTATTTATGGATCTGAACTTGATAATCTATAGAAACTTACATCACAACTCCCTACATTCCAATAAATTAAAATACCACTTAAATCGCAATAAATTATTTTGATAACTTCTAGTTCTCATACTAGCATAAATCATTTAACTACATATATGAGAACTACCATATAATTTATCAAATTCAAGGACTACTACCACCCAACAATTCCCAAATTCATATACATGTAAATTTAAATTTAAGCTATCAATCGCAGAATATGTAGGAAGGGTTTTAGATTTCATCACGCATATAATTGTGCCTACAACTCCAAATAATTAAATTCAGGCATACAAGGAACAGATTTACAATGAGATAAATCCAATATTATATAAAAGTATATAATTTTCGCACCCACCCTTTTAGCTTTCCAAATCTTCAGATCTGATCCCTGTTATTCTAGTTTGACTCCCCCTTATTCTCCCTATTTGTACATATACTGCAAGCATATATATATATATATATATATTGACGAAATATATATATATATATATCAGAAATCTAGATTAGAGCAAAGATTTGGATTTAATTTAGATTTTAGATTTGGATTTATAATTTACCTTGACTTTGGCAATTTGATTCGACCCTACTCTTCTTCTCAATTATCATATGCTATTCTCCACTTGTATATACTTATATAACTATTTTTAGAATCTTGAATTTTGTGGAGAAGAGAAAATGGTAGAGCTCCGTCTTCATTGTAGAAAATATGAAAAGAAAGTGAGGGGTTAGGTCGGTAATTATAGGGGTTCAAATCAATGTCAACCGCCTGATTAAATTATTTTAAATCCAGGTTGTTCGGCCACATCAGAATTCTCAATTCGACAACCCAACTGGTCGACCACTGCTCCCTACCGGTCGACCACTAATGGTCGACCGATCGATATTAGAGGTCAACCGGTTGCTTTGTATTTAATTAATTTCACACGTTAAATTTATTTATTTAGTTCCATTGTTAAACTGGTCGATACAATTTCTCTCCACTGTTAACTTACTTAACGCCTAAGTAACGTTAACTATAATTTTACTTTAATTGACGCTTATTACCTTAATTACATATATAATTATTTCTGATTAGAAAACTTCAAACGTTAATAATAACTTTTTGGTTTGAACTTCGATTTAAAAACTTTATATATGAAAATTGATCATAAAATTGCCATGAACCCAAGGTGCAAGTTTTGTAGCCAAATACTGACGTTTGTAAAAATTCTATTTTCAGCTTTATAAATTATTACTCAATTTCTTTTTAATTAATTATCGTTAAAATTACAGGGTGTTACAGTAATGTTTCCGACCACTCACCGGTCTGCTTAATAGCAAGCTGTACTTCACTCGATGGTCTACCATAATTGGTCATATGGCCAGGTTTGCCTCTTCCAAGTGCAGAAACTAGGATGTCTTTAGATAAAATTCTTCCATAGTAGGTGGCTACTTTCTTTTAAACCATATACCAAAGGTTATGTCAGGGTGAACTCCCCGAATCAATGCCATCAACGTTATATCCTTCTTTAGTTTATTGACTTCTGTCACTACAGTATTGAATCGCTTCAGAAAATCCTTCATAGTCTTTTCAAAACTCTGATGGATATTTGACAAGGACATCACATCATTTTGTCGAACATTATTAAGTATGAACTGCTTTATAAACTTCTTTGCTAATTGATAAAAAGAAGATATGGCCATCGGTGCGAGCCGAATGAACCACATCGTAGCTACCCCATCTAGGAATATGGGGAAGCGCCTGCATCTCACCACATAGTAGCTTGGGCACCATCCATTTGTCATTCATACGTCAATATATGCTGCCTTGGATCTTTCGTTTCATTATAAGACGACATGGTTGGCATCACAAACTTCTTGGGTTAACTCACTTGTAATATATCATCAGTGAATAGAGTTCTACAAGTGTTGAACCTCATTTGTCACTACTTCTGCGCTGATTTTCATTCAACGATCTCCTAATCATATCTATTGAACTCTTGATTGGTTTGGGTAGTTGGACGGCGACAGTCAGGGTATGTCCCGAAGGTTTGACTCCACAAACATTCTAGTTTTGTCTCGTGATGTCTAAGCTCTCCTATCTCTAGGGTAGCCATTCATCTAGACCCTCTACGACATCTTGTTAGTTCTACAACGTTCGTTTGAATACCATTAGTTTGTGCACCAGCATTTTGCCCAACGTCATTACTGGTATCATGCAAATCATCCTTGATGTCTCAAAGGTTCACTACATCAAGTGGTTGCCCACTACCACCACCCTCAACATGATTGGTAGCAATTTGATTATAGTTGTTATCGACCATTTTGGTCATCACCAGAATAATATTGTTTCCTCTACTTTGTTTCTTCGATACCCCAACGGCCTTTCTCTTCATCTTTTACTCATCTTCCCTTCTGTTATGGTCTAATAAAGATGGACTTTCTTCCTCAGATCTTAAAGTAGATGGATCTTTATGGCTCTTCATATGCCTTTTTTGGTTACTGGACCAATATAGCAAAGCTTTTCTCCATTCATTCAAAGATGGCATTCTAGCTATCTAACACCCTTTTGTTCAGTTCAACCATCATCATATCAAGTTCAATTTTGGTCACCATCTCTTGTGAGGAAGAAGGTCCTAGCAAAGCATGGGTTGGCTGCATAGTCTCTTCATTGTGTTCAAAAAATTCATCTTCTCCAGCAAGAGATCCAGATCTAGTAGAATTCTTACTAAGGGCCATTATCTTCAGATCTGATTAAGATTCTTCCTCATATCCAAGTATCTTCGGATCTACAGTAATAAACTTCTAGATCTAACTTGTGGATGCTCAATATCCAAAGTTTTAAGCTAGTTCTTCACTTGAGAAGCTAGGTTCACAATGGAAGCATCAAAAAGGGTCAAAAAGTGACACAACACACCAAACTAATTAAAAATGAGAGTAGATACTTAAAAACAAGGATAAATAATGAGAACACAAAGATTCTTGTAGTGTTTCGACCTCAAATCATTGCCTATGTCCACTTAATTTTAGCTTTGAGATTTATCATGAGTACAAATGATTTACAATAATTTTTTGTCTAGAAACAAGGTAATATCGAGTTTGGCAGTAATTTGTGATAAAGGGACGAAGTATGGAGGAGAAGAGAGTGATGAGTTAGAGCCAAACGTCCAAAAGTGTCAAGTCCTCTCACATTGCTCTAACTTCTATATTTACAATCAAATTCATCCACCATAGTCGTTAAATTGCAGAAGACCAAGTATGAGCTCGGATTCGAAAAGTCAAGAAGGAAGAATGATATAAGTCTGAGCACCAAAATCATGTCAGTACCGACCAAAATATTGTCGCTACAAAGCATATTTACTCATCCTCAAACTGCATGCTACTCCATAGTTTTCTATACTCAAGTCTCCAAATATAGAGGTAGATTCTCCCATCCAAATCAACTCAGTAATGATCATAATTATGGTCGATACTAACTATAATTTGATTGCTCCAATTTTCTTGTGCCTCTTTATTCCATCATCTCAAGCATCTCCTTAAGTTCTTGATCCATTTTGTCTTCGCCTTGAAGTCCAGATTCACTTTGAAGTTGCTTGGTTTAAATGCTTGATAACAATAACCCCTAGAAAAATCCCAAGTTTCCTTAAAGCAAAATTTGTTTTTTAACCTAAAACTTAAATCCATCTATCCATATCAATTTTTGGATCAATAGTCATGTTTGTTATGAATTTATTATAGGTATCCAAAAATGATAAATTATCAAAGCACCAAGTTCCATTATTTATAGTTTTGTTCATATTAAAGTTAGCCCCTCTAATAAATATTAAGTTGTTCCAACCTACTAAACTTATGAGGGTTTGACCATTTAACCAAAGATCAAACCAAATACTTGTATTGTTGTCATCTTTAAAAATCGTTGAATTAATTTACTACCAATTTCTCTTTTATTAAAAATAGATTTCCAAGTATTTGAATAGTGGTTTTTAATAGGAGTTGTCCAAAATGCTTTACTTTTAAGCATTTGGATTTCATCCATCTATACCGTAACGAGTTATTGTTAATAAATCTTCAAAACAACTTCATAGCTCAAGTTTCATTGAGATCTCTAAGATATCTTAAACCCATACCCCTTCACATTAGGGTTTACAAACAATTTCCCACGCTTTCTTATGATACCCTCCTTTCCAAATGAAAGTAGAAAATATTTTTTCATTTTTTTGAATAAATGATGAAGGAATGGTATTTGCATCCAATACATGATAATTGCTGAAATAACCGTTTGAACAAGTTCTATTCTACTTAATAGATAATAATCTACAGACCAATTTTCAAGTTTACTTTGAATCATATCAGTTCGCATAGTGCATTCCTTATCTCTGTTTTTATAATGAAAAGAGGATGTCCCAAATATTTAATAGGTAGCTCACCGTCTGTTATCGAGATGAGTATATTTAAAATTTCATCTTTATGTAAGCAGTTTTTACAGAAATATACTTTACTTTTAGATCCATTTAACCATAAGACCATTCTATTAGCCAGTTCAAATTTGATATTTCTAACTACTATAGCATTTTTAGTATCAACCTTAGTAAAAGTCATTAAATCGTCTGGATATAATATGTGGATAATGATTGGCTCAAACTTATAAATGTGAACTGTTTCCATTTAAATATTCTAATTCCATATGGATAGTTAAATATTCTACAACGATAGTAAACAAGTAAGGAGATGGGGATCTCCTTGTCTCTATCCTTAATTATTATTAAAAAGCTCTTTGACATTACCATTGATTAAAATTAGGTAAGTTCGGGAAATTATGCATTCAAATACACTATCATAAAACTTCAGTGAAAAGCTAACATTATTATCATATGTATAATAAAATTTCTATTTACCTTATCAAATGCTTTTTGTAGTTCTATTTTGATGAACATTTTCCTTTTATCTTTGATATTTAAATCTCTAATAATTTGGTGTGAGCGCAGTGTTTTCAAAAACTAATCTATCTAGGATAAATGCACTTTGATTTTGTGACTATAGTCACCTACGTTTATAAAGTCTTTGACCTTAAGGATCATTGTTATGAGGGTATAATTTAAGCTTTTAAGAATTTTTTATGTTTCAAATGCATCACTGATACAAAGGAATTTTAATTTGAACCCAATGGTTATTATAGAATTTAGCTCCAAACAGTTGGGGCATGGGCTTTTGTTGTCTCTAGAGTTGAAAACAACACATTTAATTTCCTTTATATCAAGTGGTGCAAGTAATATCTTTCAGCAACTTTATTTAAAATATTTTTACATGCAATTTTAAGGAAACTAATAGTTTGTTTATCATAATTGTATAGATTATAAAAATAATTTATGTTTTTATTACTGATATCATTTTCATCATTAAAATTTGTAACATCCCCTATCCCGTGGCTTGCAGTTAAGCGCTACAAATGCTGCAGTCACCTATAGTATTAACGTCCGGTAATAAAATATAGTAATGTTAATGATATCCATAATATCAAAAGCACATGAATATGAAATAAAATCACATATTTCAAAAACAACTTTTCTGATTACAATTCAAATCCATATTTCATATTCAGTTACATAATCCCAAAACGAATCCTAGGTTTTGATGAAATATAATTATTACAAATTACGCCAAGAGCGACATATGAAGATGCCCTCTTGGATGATCAGAGTACTAGATAGACCTATCAGTCATAAATACATCATAGCGGAAATAAAACTAAATAGCTCCTACATAGCTAACTTTGCCTCCTGCACATCCTCGGAAGCTTATTCATCCAACCTACTATACCTGAAAAACCTTAACTCTCAATCTACTCAAATTAAATTTTGAGCATTGAGTGTTTAAGGGGGAAAACATAAATTTTGAGTCAGACATAGAGCTCGGTGTGAATAATATTATTACATCTTGATTTACTGATATTAAGTGAGACCACGCCGCTTAGCGGAACGGGTTTCCCCTCACTAATATCCCTTTAAAAAGAATATCTTTTACAAACCAGAATCCAGCAATCAAACTGATTATAACAATAATAGAAAATACACGTATGCTTAAAAACCAAGAAATTAATTGACTATCTGTCCACACTATAGTTTTACTTGGCTAACTACCATTGGCAGACATAATCAAAATCCAACTTCTGTTAGACACAATACTAGGCTAACTGCCCTTAACATTCTTTTTCTAGGGTCAACTGAACCTAATGGTTTTATGAGCTCACCAATAACCTATCTTTACTCTGTATATTCCCTTCTGTGCGTAACTTCAACTTAGTCCCACCTGTGACAAGCCTTACACACTAGAATTTTGGACTTAATTTAGTTAGGGGCTAGTAGCTAAAGTATAGGGTGTGACCCTACACCAGTCTCATATGGTCTTCTAATATCTGAGTCATAAACTTAGGGTTAACTACCATATTCGTGTTTCATTTCCTGTCATAGGGTTAACTACCTTGTTAAAACTTCATTTCCTTGTAAATAGTCTTTACAAATGGTTTACCCCTGAAATCATACCTTTATAAAACAAGGAAATCATATTCTTTGCTTTACTCAAAACACTTATGCCATGATATGTATACTTTACATAAAACAATGTTGATGAAACTTTGTCAATGGGATTATCTATCCCTTCTAAGTAAGTTAAAAACCCTTTTTAAATTAAAATATTTTAGAACATGAAGCGAAACAATACCTTCGAAACCAAGGTTTAAACCTTAAATAGTGCCTCTCGAAATCATTAAGAATAACCCTTTCTAAAACTTTACTAAAACCATAGACGTCCTCTTTTTAAAAACATTTAAACTTGCCTTTTGAAAGCATTGGAAATCCTCCATTCGAATATTCAAAATAAACCATTCGAAAACATTGGGGATCCCCCTTCGAAACACATATTATAAATCTTTTAAAAGCACTAAAATACTTCACTTAAAATGTACCTTTTGAAAGTATTGAGTTCAAGTAAAAGCTTGTGGAAACATGGCTTCGAAACTATTTAAAATCATTCCTTTCGAAAAAGAAAAAAAACCTTTTGGGTTTGACTTTTAATATAACTAAGGGTCATAAAATAACAAAGGCAAAAGCATTACTTTCGAAAGATTTTATCCCAAGTAAAAGAAAGAGGATAATTTCAAAATCAACCCTTTCGAAACCATGACCTCCAAAACCATTTTGAAAGCAGTCGAACTACACTTTCGAAAGCATTGAGAAGGCGGCTTCAGAGTATAAAGGCGAAAGCACCCTTTCGAAAACACCCTTTCGAAAGCATTGATTCGAAAGGTTTGAATACGGCAGCATGGGTTTTGTAACAACCTGCATATTTAACGATTGAATATTTAAATATTTTATTTAAATATGGAATCGTTAATCGGATTTAAGTCCGAAAAACTACTTTTTATAAATAGTCGAATTGGGACTCGAGACCACTTCCATTGAGTCCAAAATGGCGTTTGCGGCTTTTTTTAGTATAAACATCGATATATTTGGAGTAAGTTGAATTTTGCTATTTTCTATTGGGCTTTGGGTTTGGGTTTCACCCCAACTCACTCTATAACCTAGTTCAGCCCTCTCCTCTCCTCTTCACTTCATTTCTATTTTCTTAAACACCCAAGCACAACTGAAAATGGGGAGAGGAATGAGAAATTAGAAACTTCAAGCCCTATTTTTCAATTGCAAAACCAAATTCTTACTCCAAATTCAAAGAGAAGCTTTGGTAAGTATCTCCTTCTTCTTCTCCAACTCATTCTCTCTTTAATTTCAGAAATTTCCTAAACCTAACTTAGGAAATGTTCTTCTTTTGAGCTTAGATTCAAGCTTCTAGAGTTGAAGTTGAAGAGTAGTTGATCTTCCTTTGCTTTCAAGCTTCTCCTTCATCGTTTTCGGGTTTAAAGGTGAGATTTTTGAACTCACATCTAGGCTTATAGCTTTTGTTGTTGTTGGGTAAGAATCCCTAACATCAATTCATGTTCATTTGTGTTCAATTTGGATCGATTTGGTGAATTGTCCAATTTTTGGTTTTTGGAATCCAATTCTTGTAAAAATCCAATCTTTGATGTTTGAACACGTTAGTGGAGCGTTTCGGAGGGCCATACAAGGCTGGGTTGTCGTTTGGCGTAAATCCTCAGTCAAAGTTGCTCAATTCGTTCGCTTCCATCCGTGTTATTGGATTTGCCCCAAAGAGGGCTAGACTGATTGTGCTTCTGAAGCAGGTTCAGTCGACTGAACCAGGGGTTCAGTCGACTAAACCAGGGGTTCAGTCGACTGATCCAGAATATGAAAAATTCATAGAAGCAGGTTCAGTCGACTGAACCAGTGGTTCAGCCGACTGAACCAGACCCAGGAAATTGCCTAGGTCTGTATCAGTCGACTGACCATCTGGGTCAGTCGACTGACCCTGGGGATACAAAAATCGTATCCCTATGTCAGTCGACTGACCACCTGGTTCAGTCGACTGACCTGATTGCCTTAGCAAAAATTGATTATTTTGTTTCTAATTTCCAATTTTTATCGATTCGTGATTTCCGATTTGTCGTTGTCGTTTATTATCTTCTCTGATGACTTCTTTTTTGGGATTTTTGTGGTTATCCATTTTTGATGGATTCGGTATCGATTTCTCTGGATTCGGTATCAATTTCTCTGGATTCGATTCACGTCTTCGTATATGAATTTTTGATGGTTGATTGTTCTACAATCATTTCTGTGCTTTGCCACTTTAAATTACAAAGGTTTTTATACTAGTAGTAAATATTCAAACTCTTTACAAAGATGATTTCAACACTATTTTTAATACAAAGCTCGTTTATAAAACCGTTTTCTAATCTATTAGTATATACGAACCTTTACCTCATTCGTACGAGAAAATCTAATTAAACGGCTTAGTAAAACAAGTGGTATGAAATGCTTGCGTTTACTTCGTCGGTTAATTTATGGACTTGTTCGATTGAAAATCTTGTGACAATTTTCGAGTGGAAATCTACAATTTGTTCGTAAATATTTAAGTTAAGCTAGTGGTTATGGGACATGAAGCTAAACTCTTATATTTACTGGCTTAGTGTAATTCACACTTTTTATTGATCGATGAAGATCATTTTGTGATTTAGACTAGCGATGTGCGATGTCTATTTATTTGTGTGGGGGCTACAATCCCCGTTTGTGGAACTCCGGTTCAATTTGGCGGGGTAGCGACCCGTGGTCTTCGGGCCGTTTTTGGAGCTTCGACTCAAAATTTATGGTTAGCGACCATGGAATAGCGTTCCATTTGTGATACACGTGTTGGTGAGTTTTCATGCTCCCGTTTGTGATAGGCCTCCCCCTTTGTGATTTTTGGATTTCTAATTGATGAATTCTAGAATTTGTGTTTCACCAACTTTTGCGATTGGCATTAATATGTTTGTCAATATTTTTGGTTTGGTGAATAAAATAAAGAATATGATATTCTTTTTGGTGCTTTGAGATTTTTTTGAGATATTGTATGATTTTGTTGTTGTTTAAATCATGCTTGTCCTAGTATGACATTATTGTTATCATACGTTTTTATTATATCTCTGCTTATATCTCATTTCTTTATTGATAATTATAGCTAGACTGATCCGTTTATTATTTTCTTATTAAATAATACTCGGGTCAGACCGAGATGTTACAGGTGCTTCTGCTTGACTCCTTATCTGGGATCATCTTCTGACTTTTGTCTAACTACATTACATTTGTAGTTTTTGTTGTTATACATCCGAGATATAGACTCCATGATGTATACTTATTCTTTTGTCTAGCACTTGTATCTATTCTTTTGTGATATTGTGGATCTTATCTGACCACTACTCTGATGTACACCTTTTTGTGTTATATATTCATATCTGTTTCCGCCTTTGTGATATAAATGTCTGTGACTGATTTGTGTTATGTTTATTTCTATATTTGTTTCCGAAGGCCTCATAGCCACTGTGTGGTAACTTTGAGTTTGTATTTGATATGTCGGATTTCCTCTTGAAATGAAATGTAAGTCATATTTTCTGACATATTGGTACTCGCACAAAGCAATTACATAGATGGTCGCTCCTCAACAGCCTTATTCTTCGCGCTAGTTGACGACATTACTTAGTAGTGTCCTTGGCTAGCATGAGTATAGAGGTGGGGCGTCACAGCATGGTATCAGAGCCAAACTTCGGAACAATGTAGAATAATCTAGCAAGGATCATTGTCCTAAGTCTTTCTTAGGAATTGTGCCATAGGATTTAATCCGAGCCTTCGTACCGTTCTATCCTATTTCTTTGATGATGCCTTGTCTTTATCAATCAAATTTGTTTGATATTCAATCTGAGATTAACCTTTTTCCTCTTTTCTTTCTTTCTTAAAGAAGAGAAATGGTTAGACCTGGCCGCCCCAGCGCTGGTCAATCTAGTGCTACTCCCCAGGATGGAGTATTCATGTCTGCTCAGCAACTTCTAGACCTTGTGAGAATGCTCAAGCTGTCGGACCTATTCCAGAGCCTACTCACCCTAAATCTGGGTTTGCACGCTTGTGTAGTGATTACACCAATTTGGGTGGGAAGCCATTTAAAGGTTCCGAGAGCGTTATAGAAGTCCATGCTTGGCTTCAAACATGCGACCGCATCTTTTCTCGCATGAATCTTATTGATCTTCATCGAGTCCAAGTGGCTTCTAGTATGCTCCAGGAAAGAGCATTAGACTGGTACGAACTTCTAATCTCCAAAATTATTGAAGCGGACCTTACTTGGGAGCAATTCCGGGAAAGGTTCAAGATGAAATTCATGCCAGAAGCTGAAAAAGTATCTTTAGCCCGGCGCTTCATAGACCTTGTTCAAGGTGAATCTTCCGTGACCGACTACGTCGCTTCTTTCGAATCTTTGTCTAAATATGGGGTCGAGTATATTAATACCCCATTGAAGAAAAACCAGAGATTTGTTTATGGCTTGAACAAGAGCCTCAAGAAGCCATTACTTCTGAAATTAGAAGTTTCTTTTGATCAACTTGTTGATATTGCTCTTCGACTCGAAGAGGCTGATAAAGATAGTGAAGCTGAGGTCAAACCAAACATCAATAAGAAGAGACCTTTCAAATTCAAGCCTAATCCCAACAAAAAGGGAAAGCAAACAACTTCGGTAGAAAATACTCCTAACCCTCGTCGTGGAGAATGTTACAATTGTGGTTCTAAGGACCACTATGCAAACAAGTGTCCGAAGTCTATTTCTTGCCGCTATTGCAAGATTTCGGGTCATGCTATTTCCTTGTGTCCCAAACTTCAAGGCAAGAAGGATGGCAAGCTAAATGTTGTACAAGCCTCTGCTAACACTTCTCGTGGTCAAGGTATTTCTCATTCTATCCTTGATGGCATTATTATATTTCACGATCTTCCTATTCGAGTTCTTTTTGATACGGGTGCATCTCACTCTTTTATATCAAAAGAACTTGTTGATGATTTGTCTTTGAATGTTATTGGCTTGATGACTTCTTTGAGAATTGTGAATCCGGTCGGTGGATCCGCAACACTCGGTTTATTATGTAAAGATGTCAAAATTATTTTGTGTGATTACTCTTTCCGTGCCGATTTGCATGTTATGCGTTATTTAGGTTTCGGAATGATTTTGGGAATGGATTGGCTTAACCGTTATGAAGCCCATATTCTATGTCCTGAACAGACTATATATCTTCGACATCCTCAATCTGTTAAGCAGATTTATCTCGTTCTGAAAGATTCAGATTCCAATTCGAAAGCATCCTTATATTCTCTAAATCCTCATGACAACGATAATGATGATGAGGAAGATGTTATTTCTCTCATTCACATTGTTTGTGAATTTCCCGACATATTTGAGCCCGTTCTAGGATTACCACCTAAGTGAGCAATTAAGTTCAGAATTAATCTAATTCCTGGAACTCTGCCTATTACTTGTCCTCCTTATCGTATGTCCAATAAAGAAAATGAGGAGATGTGCAAACAATTATCCGAATTGGAAGCGAAGCAATTTATTCAATCTAGTTCCTCTCCATGGGGAGCTTCAGCTATTTTTGTGAAGAAATCTGATGGTACACTTAGGCTTTGCGTTGACTACCACAAGCTTAACGATCTCACCATCAAGAATAAATATCCCTTACCGCGGATTGATGATTTATTCGATCAGCTTAGTGGTGCTAAAGTCATTTCACAGTTAGACTTAGCAACTGGTTTTCACCAACTCCGTATTGCAGAGGATAACATTCCTTTGACATCGTTCCGTACCCGTTATGGATCTTATGAATGTCTTGTTATGCCATTTGGTTTGACGAATGCTCCAGCTTATTTCGTTGATCTTATGAATCGAGTTTTCAAAGACTTCCACGATCGATTTGAACTCATCTTTATAGATGATATTCTTATTTATTCTAAAACCGAGGAATGGCATGAAAATCATCTTCGGATTGTGTTGGAAACTCTTAGGAGCAATCAATTGAAAGAAATTTTTTCTAAATGCCACTTTTGGCAATCTCGTGTGAAATTTTTGGGGCATATTATTTCTGCATCCGGAATTTCCGTGGATCCTTCAAAGATTGAAGCGATTCAAAATTGGAAGAGACCGTAGAGTGTAACGGAAATTCGTAGCTTCCTTGGATTGGCGGGCTATTACCGTCGGTTCATAAAAGACTTTTCTAAAATTTCCATACCTCTTACTAGTTTGACAAAGAAGGGAGTTAAATACATTTGGTCAGACAAATGTGAAGCTTCGTTTCAAAAATTAAAAGAACTCCTTTCCGATGCTCCTATTCTTGTGATTCTCGATGGGAACCAAGACTTTATTGTTTACACTAATGCTAGTCGTGTTGGTTTGGGAGCCGTTCTTATGCAAAAGGAACGTGTTATCGCTTATGCTTCTAGACAATTAAAGCCTGCCGAGACTAGATATGCCACTCATGATTTAGAGCTCGTGGCTATTGTTTTCGCCCTTAGAATTTGGCGCCATTATCTTTTAGGGGAGAAGTTTTTTCTCTACACCGATCATAAATCATTGAAGTATTTATTTTCTCAAAAGGAACTTAATTTGCGTCAACAACGTTGGCTCGAGTACCTTGCATCTTATGATCTTGATATTCTTTATACTCCCGGAAAAGGAAATCTTGTTACCGATGCCCTTAGTCGTAAGCAACAAGCGGTTGTTTCCATGATGATATCCGAATGGAATGATCTCGCGACTTTATCCACTTGTGAGATTTGAGATCGTGAGTCCAATTCGAGTTCACCTCTTGTTTTATGCAGCCTTGAGGCTCATCCTTCTCTTTTAGACCGCATTCTCGAAGCTCAAAAGCATGATCTCGAATTGGTTCTTCTTGGCCAAAGTTGTAGGAATAAAATTGATATTGAAGGGTTGAAAGACTTTGATATTGATGCTCGTGGCAGTATTCGGAAATTTGGTAGACTTATTGTACCAAATATCATTGATCTTCGTAAAGACATTTTAGAAGATTCTCATCGTTCTAAGTTTACCATTCATCCCGGTAGTAGTAAAATGTACGCAGATATGAAGCGACTTTATTGTTGGGAGGGAATGAAATCTGATATTGCTAACTTTGTTAAGCGTTGCATGACTTGCCAACTTGTTAGGACGAGCATCAAAGGCCCGGTGGGTTATTGCAACCTCTGGAAATTCCAATATGGAAGTGGGATCAAATTTCCATGGATTTTATTGACGGTCTTCCCCGTTCTCGTTCGGGCCATGATAGCCTATGGGTGATAGTAGATAGACTTACAAAATCGGCCCATTTTATTCCCGTTCGGTCTAATCGGACTGTACCTATTTTGGCTAAACTCTTTGTCAAAGAAATTGTTAAATTGCATGGAGTTCCTACTTCTATTGTTAACGATCGTGATCCATTTTTTACTAGTGGATTTTGGAAAGGTCTTCAAAAAGCTTTGGGAACAAAGCTTAATTTTAGCACCGCTTATCATCCCCAATCCGATGGACAAACCGAGCGGGTGAATCAAACTCTTGAAGACCTTCTTCGTGCATGTGTTCTTGATTTTGGTGGAAGTTGGGAAGATCATATTTCTCTTGTTGAATTTTCCTATAATAATAGCTTCCAATCTAGTATTGGTATGGCACCTTTCGAGGCACTTTACGGAAGGCCATGCCGATCTCCTTCATGTTAGCTTGAAGCCGGTGAGAAGCTGGTTTTAGGCCCATATTTTATTTGTGATGCCACAGAAAAGATTGACCTTATTCGTCATAGGATGAAAGAAGCTCAAAGTAGACAAAAATTCTATGCCGATAATCGACGAAGGAATTTAGAATTTTCTGTGGGAGATTTCGTGTTCATTCGTGTTTCACCTATGAAGGGTGTTGTGTGTTTCAGTCGATCGGGAAAATTAGCACCTCGATATATTGGCCCATTTCCCATCACCGAACGCATTGGTTCCATGGCTTATCATCTTTTATTACCGGCTCAGATTTCTGCTATGCATGACGTATTCCACGTCTCTCAACTACAGAAATGCCTTCGAGATTCTGATTCTATTCTTGAGCCCGGTGTTATTGAAGAAATTGAAGTTTCGCCTAATTTGACGTATGAGCAACGTCCTATTCGTATTATTGCTTCGGAGGTTAAACACCTTCGAAATAAAGATGTTCCTCTTGTGAAAGATCAATGGTCCTCAAATCCTAAGGATTGCTCTTGGGAATCCAGAGAATTCATCAAGCGAACACATCCGGACTTGCTCTCTCATGCTCCTTAAGGTGAACTTCTTATTTTAAATTTCTTCTTTTTGTGTTGATATGCTTTTATTGTTGTTACTTCTTATTTATTTCTTAAAGATTGCAAGGACGCAATTGCTTTAAGGAGGGGAGTCTGTAACAACCCGCATATTTAACGATTGAATATTTAAATATTTTATTTAAATATGGAATCGTTAATCGGATTTAAGTCCGAAAAGCTACTTTTTATATACAGTCGAATTGGGACTCGAGACCACTTCCATTAAGTCTAAAATGGCGTTTGCGACTTTTTTTAGTATAAACATCGATATATTTGGAGTAAGTTGAATTTTGCTATTTTCTATTGGGCTTTGGGTTTGGGTTTCACCCCAACTCACTCTATAACCTAGTTCAGCCCTCTCCTCTCCTCTTCACTTCATTTTTATTTTCTTAAACACCCAAGCACAACTAAAAATGGGGAGAGGAATGAGAAATTAGAAACTTCAAGCTCTAGTTTTCAATTGCAAAACCAAATTCTTGCTCCAAATTCAAAGAGAAGCTTTGGTAAGTATCTCCTTCTTCTTCTCCAACTCATTCTCTCTTTAATTTCAGAAATTTTCTAAACCTAACTTAGGAAATGTTCTTCTTTTGAGCTTAGATTCAAGCTTCTAGAGTTGAAGTTGAAGAGTAGTTGATCTTCCTTTGCTTTCAAGCTTCTCCTTCATCGTTTTCGGGTTTAAAGGTGAGATTTTTGAACTCACATCTAGGCTTATAGCTTTTGTTGTTGTTGGGTAAGAATTGTTGATACGCTATATTTTGATCAATGACAATGTGCTTCAACAAAAAAGAAGAGATATGTGCAAGGCTAAAGGAAGGACTATGAAGACCAAGGATATCATGAGTACTTATTATATATAGGTCTTAGTCTTAGTTTTATTGTTAAAATCTATCCTCAAGAAGCTTGCACAAACACAAGAACACATTTCATAACTTAATTTTTTAGTTAAGTGTTCACTGTGCAGAAACTACCAGTTCAGTCGACTGAACAGGAAATTTCAGTCGACTGAACCTGTTACAGAATTACAACATGCACAGTTTCAGTCGACTGAAATTCCCTGTTCAATCGACTGAATTCGAACCTGCGAATTTTTAATGAAAAGACACCTTCTTCTTCCCAAGAGTTGCAACCATTCTCCAATGGTAATGGATGCATCTCTTGCCTGAATCTTTTGCAAATAGATATACCTCTTCTACACCTATAAATACATGTTTCTATCATTTGCAAATCACGAATTCTAATTGCTTTAATCTCTCTATTATCTTGATCAAATTTTCAGATTTCTTAAGTTTTCAAAAGTAATCACAAACCACTTCAATTGCTTGAATTTCTGATTTATCTTAAATACTCTTTTGATTCATAGCAATTTATATTTCCTAAATCTTCATAAACACATTTTATATTCTTGAGGATAAGATTATAGGAAAGTTGTACTCAATTAGACTCATTAGTGTTATCAAGAACACAACAAGTCAGAAATACTCTTTGTATCTAGTTGAAGTCCTCTTCGGTAGTTGAGGCAAGAAATCCCGTTCGATTGTTCGGGTAAGGTGTAAACCTATTCCTCTGGGTTAAGTGAGGGTTGTTGGTTAGTTGAATTCCTAAGAGGAGCTTAGGGACTGGACGTAGGACAAGAGGTCCGAACTAGTATAAAGTCTTAGTGTCTACTTTACTTACTGCTTATTGCTATCTACCTAGACCATTCCACTATTCCATATTATACGATCCTACCACATAGCTTCTTTCAATTGGTATCAGAGCAAGGTCGTCTTATAACCATAACACCGTTATTTGACATATTGATGACATGGAAAATAACACAAGCACAACAACTGCCTATAACTCTACATTTGCAGAAGGACAATCTACCCAAAGAACCCCACTATTCAATGGACTAAACTATAATTATTGGGCTACAAGGATGAGGATTTATATGCAAGCAACAAGCTTTGAAGCCTGGAATGCAACTCAAGCAGAGTTCGTTGTACCCACAGCTGATTACCCTACATGGACACAAACTCAGAAGAATGAAGCTAGTGCAAATGCCAAAGCTATGAATATGCTATTTTGCGCTTTGGATAGAATTGAGTTCAATCATGTTAGCATTTGTACTACTGCACATCAGATATGGAGTACACTTAGAACCATACATGAAGGCACAAACAAGGTCAAACAAACAAAGATCTCTATGCTAAAGAACCAGTTCCAAAACTTTAGAATGTGACAAAATGAATCCATCAATGACATGTACTCGAGATTTCAAGACATTCATCATTCCTTAATAGGACTAGGAAAAAAATACACGGATTTTGATATTGTATCTAAAGTTCTAAATTCACTCACTGATGAATGGGAGAGAAAAGTCTTAGCAATCGAAGAAGCAAATGATCTATCTACAATGAAACCAGAAGAATTAATTGGAAATCTTATATCGTATGAAGTAAATATGCAAGCTAAGAAAGATCAAGCACAAGAAAGAAAGAATGTAGCTTTTCATGCGGAAAAGGAAGAATCAGAATCTGAAGATGAGGATTTAGCATTTATAGCCAAAAATTTCAAGAAATTCTTAAGATATAGAAAAGGAAATAAAAACGGATTCAAAAAGAATTTCTTGAACAAACGTACATCCTCGAATATAGAATGTTTCAACTGTCACAAGAAAGGTCACATGCACAAAGATTGTCCAGAGCAAAAGAAGGAGAATCAGAGAACTCTCAATAACAAAAACAAGAAAGAAAAATTCAAAAAAAGGCATTCTCTGTAACATGGGACGATTCAGATTCATCTTCATCTGAAAGTGAAAATGATAGCGACAATGAACAAGCGAATGTGTGCTTTATGGCTCAAGAATCTGAGGTTAGTAATTTAACTTTCGACGATTTAATTGATGTAAACACTGAACTTTTGAGCACAATAAAAACTCTTAAAAGGAAACTCAAGGAAACTCGTGAAAATCAAAACAAAGCTGAATTTGAAAGAGATATGTTAAAAGATGAAAAGAAAATTCTAGAAGAAGAACTTGAAAAAGTTCAAGATTCTCTTTCAAATTCGGAAACTCAATTATCACTTTTAAGTCAAGAAATTGAAACTCACAAGACAAAGAATGATATAATTGTTTCTGAAAATCACGAGTTAAAAACTAAGATTAGACAAGTTGAGTTAGAAAATAATAGTCTTCAAGCTAGATTAGATAACATCACTAAAAATGTCTCTAATTTTAACAAAGGAAGAGAAAATTTATCTAAGATTTTAGAAAATTCTCAATCCTCCTCAAATAAACATGGATTAGGATATAAAAAGGAGTCAAAATTCCTAAAAAGAAAAATACAAATATTAAGAGGAATATTGATTCAAAACAACAAATGTTATTAAGAGAACCTATTAGAACAAAAGAAGAAACTATGATAGTTAAAAATTTTGTTCCAAAGACTAACAATATTTTAATTACGAATAAATATATTAAAGCATTTATGGATAGTGTTCATAATAATAAAAATTATATTTATAAAAAGGATACTGAACCAAATTGGGTTTGGTTTCCTAAGTTCTAACTTTTAGGACCCTATTGAAAGGTGGGTTTTTTTTAATTTTGTATTTATTTTCAGGTCCCACTCAAAAAGAAGAAATGGATACTAGACAGTGGTTGCTCAAAACACACGACCGTCGACAAAGATATGCTTACAAACATCACATACTTTGATGGTGGCTCGGTTACCTTCGGAGACAATTCAAAAGGCTATATCATTGGCAAAGGAGATGTGAGCAATTACGGTACATCGAATTTACCTTTTATTACAAATGTTTCATTAGTTGAAAATCTAAAACATAATCTACTAAGCATAAGTCAACTTTGTGACAAAGGTTTTAAAATAACTTTTTCGGAAAATAAATGTAGTATTTTTGATCAAAACCAAAATCTTGTTTTTGAGGGAAATAGAGATAGGAATATTTATGTTCTAAATATGAAAATTAATCATAATACAAATATGTGTTTACTAGCCAAAGATAATGATCCTTGGTTGTGGCACAAAAGATTTTGTCATATTAATTTCAAAACTATTAGAAAACTTTCTACAAATGAATTAGTAAGAGGTTTACCTAAGATAAACTTTAAAATAAAAAATCTTTGTGATGATTGTCAAATAGGAAAATTAACAAAATCATCTTTCAAATCTAAGAAAAATATTTCAACTTTACAACCACTATAATTACTTCATATGGATCTTTTCGGGCCAACTCAAGTTCAATC
This sequence comes from Allium fistulosum, assembly GCA_030737815.1. Taxonomy (NCBI): domain Eukaryota; kingdom Viridiplantae; phylum Streptophyta; class Magnoliopsida; order Asparagales; family Amaryllidaceae; genus Allium; species Allium fistulosum. The sequence goes on along the minus strand of CM060907.1, from coordinate 912,697,367 downwards.
CATTAATCATAATCGATATGTATTTGTAATAGTTGATGATTTCTTAAGATATACATGGACTATTTTTATGAAAAATAAAAGTGATACATTTGAGAATTTTAAAACATTTGTCAAAAGAATTCAAAACACTAAAGATTTGAAAATTAAGAATATACGAAGTGATCATGGTGGCGAATTCGAAAATGAAGCTTTTGAATCTTTCTATAAAAAGAAAGGAATAAATCATAACTTTTCATTTCCTAGAACTCCTCAACAAAATGGAGTAGTAGAAAGAAAGAATACATTACAAGAATGTGCAAGAACATTATTAAATGGAAGCCTTCTACCAAAACATTTTTGGACAGAAGCCATAGCTGCTGCATGTTATGTATTAAATCGTATTTCTATTAGACTATTAACTAAAAATACTTCATATGAACTTTTTAACAATAGAAAGCCAAATATCTATTATTTTAAAATATTTGGATCAAAATGTTTTATTTTAAATACAAAAGACCAACTAGGAAAATTTGATCCAAAAGCTGACGAAGGAATTTTTGTTGGATACTCTGAACAAAGTAAGGCATATCGAGTTTTTAATAAACGAACAAATATAATCGAAGAAACTTTACATGTATCTTTTGATGAAAACTTTAATAAAAATTTGAGTATAAAAGATGATGACGAATTTATAATAAATACAGACAATAAAAATCTTGAAAATATGAATATTACCGAACTTAGATCTCCACCTAGAATCTTACGAGATCACCCTGTACAGAACATAATCGGTGAAATTGATTCTCAAGTTAAAACTAGAAGTCAACTAAACCAAATGGGACATGTTGCTTTTATTTCTACATTAGAACCTAAAAATCCTAAAGAAGCATCAACAGACGGCTACTGGATTGTTGCTATGCAAGAAGAATTAAATCAATTCGAACGTAACGATGTTTGGGAATTAGTTCCCCGTCCTAATAATCAATCTGTTATAGGAACAAAATGGGTTTACAAAAATAAAGTAGATGAACAAGGAAATATAACTAGGAATAAAGCTAGACTAGTAGCACAAGGATATAATCAAGAGGAAGGTATCGACTTTGAAGAAACATTTGCTCCCGTTGCAAGACTTGAAGCAATACGTATTCTATTAGCCTTCGCGTGTTTTCACAATTTTAAACTTTATCAAATGGATGTTAAAAGTGCTTTTCTAAATGGTTTTATAAAAGAAAATTTGTACGTAGAGCAACCCCCTTTATTCATACATGAAAAATATCCGGATCATGTATATAAATTAAAGAAAGCCTTATATGGTCTTAAACAAGGACCTCGTGCTTGGTATAAGAGACTTAAGAGCTATTTACTAGATTCAGGATTTCAAATCGGAAAAGTAGATCAAACTCTATTAATTAAAATCACTACTAAAGACATTCTAATAATTCAAATATATGTAGATGACATTATATTTGGTTCAACTAATGAAAACTTGTGTAAAGAATTTTCAAATATAATGACTAAGGAGTTCGAAATGTCACACATGGGAGAATTATCTTATTTTCTCGGATTACAAATTAAACAATTTACGAATGGAATTTTCTTAAACCAAGAAAAATATTGTGCTAATCTAATTAAACATTTTGGAATGGAAAACACTTTTGGAAAACCTACTCCTATGAGTACCACAACTCATCTCGATCGAGATGAAAATGGCAAAAGTGTAGACCAAAAGTTGTTTAGAAGTATGATAGGCTCTTTACTATACTTAACCGCTAGTAGACCAGACATAATGATGAGTGTATGTTTATGTGCACGTTTTCAAGCTAATCCAAAAGAATCACATTTAAGAGCCGTAAAACGAATTATGCGATATCTTAATAATACTAAGGACTTTGGTCTTTTCTATCCAAAAGATTGTCCATTCGAGTTAGTGTCATTTAGTGATGCTGATTTTGGTGGATCTCGAACTGATAGAAAAAGTACAAGTGGTACATGCCATTTCATTGGAAAATCACTTGTATCTTGATTTAGTAAGAAACAAAATTGTGTTTCACTTTCAACTTGTGAAGCGGAATATATATCTGCTGCTCTGGCTTGTACCCAAGTCATATATATGCAACAAACACTTAAAGATTTTAATATAAATTTAACAAATTCTACAATATATTGTGATAATACAAGCACAATAAATTTGTCTAAAAATCCGATAAATCACTCTCGTACAAAACATATTGATATTCATCACCATTTTCTACGTGACAATATCGAAAAAGGAATTATCAATTTAGAGCATATTTCTAACGAAAACCAAATTGTCGATATATTTACTAAACCATTACTAGAAATCTCGTTTATAAAATTACGAAGAGAACTAGGAATAATTTCTTTCAAAGATATTTAATAGCAAATATGATAATAAATATAATACTTAAATATACTTCATCTAAATAAAAGTCAAACAAAAAATTTAGTTCACTTAACTATAGGTTTAAAAACTTAATCTACTCCTAAGACCATTCATTTCAAAGTAAATATGAACCAATAACATAATTTCTGGCTCTAAATCTCTATTAACTCTATACCACACATTTTAAACCACTAATTCTATATATACATGCACATATGATTTTTCAAAAACTAAAAATTTCAAACTCTGTAGAAAAATGTCTTCCAACAAATCAAACTCTCCAATCAACATAACCTCCTCAACCGATATCTTACCTACATCACCACATCTTCCTACTCCAACACCAAAACACGAGCCGGTTTATAAATGGGAAAATTATCAAACTGGCTATACACCGGATTCGAAGAAGGCCAAACGTGGACTATTTATCTCTCCTGATACAAAAAGAAAAATTGATGAAATTCATCATTATCAACAGCAGCAAATTGATCTTCAACGTGAATTATATTTTGAACAAAAAGTAACTGCTAGACGCTTAAGCTTTCTTGAGCAAATTGGTTTACGATTTTGTAGCTCAAAGAAAAATGATGTGAGTGAGCCCCTACCTCGACCAGTTAGTTCGTTTGATCCATCTTCATCATATTGTACACCAATCGATCCGATAAATCCTTGGGTATCGCCAAAAACTCCTCAATATAGCCCAAATTCATGGGACAGGAACTATATGGCAAATGAAGGAAATAAAACACCGAAGAACATTAGTCCTTCTCCAAAGAAATGATTTTTTTAAAAGATCAAAATAATGTGTTATATTGTAATATGTTTGTACAATTGTAATCATTTCTTTCAATAAAATATTCGCATTAAAAATTCAAGAAGAACACCAAAGGTTCAGTCGACTGAACATAAGACAGAAAACTATAATTCAATAGTCAGTCGACTAACATTCTCTGAACAGTCGACTGAGTTTAACATAGAAACTTTCAGTCAATAGTTCAGTCGACTAAAAACTCTGTTCAATCGACTGAATCTTACCCAGAAAATTTTCGGGCTCCAATTCAGTCGACTGAACAGACTATTCAGTCGACTGAACGTCGTTTCCCAGGTTACTTTTCCCTTTTTAACATCAGTTTTTTATTTTACTTTTCACTTTTTATCTTACCCAAAGCTTCCTCTTCACCATTTCTCTTAAAAACCCTAGCCTCCAAATCTTCATTTTAACAAAAATTCTCCACAAAATTCTCACAAAAATGCCTCCAAAAAGATCAAGAGCTTCCACTTCAACCTCTTCCGAGCCAATTGATGCTCAAATTGCGCAATGGCTTTATGATGGAGTGGTAGTCACTAGGTGGAATAAAATGAAGAATTCAAGGATTTTTGAACACTCATTCATCGATTTCCAGAGTATTCAAGCTTACAACATTCAAGCCTTGACCGACCAATCAGGTTTGACATCGCTCATAGATATTAAACGTAATGATCATGCCATCAATCATGTTGTGGTAAAGCTCTTCTATGCCAACCTTAATCTTGGTCACCAAACTCCAAGAAATCCAAACGACAGTGTTTGGAGTACGGTGTGCGGTAAAAAGGTATGGTTTTCATTAGACCGCATTGCACATATTCTAGGGTCTCCTAACTTCGGAAGTAAGCTTGAGGAAATTGAATTCAATCCTCATATTCGGGATAATATAAATCATCAATTTTTGGACGATAACATTAATATCCACGATATCAAATCAACTTCCTTACGACCAAGAGCCAAGCTTCTCCACAAAGCTCTTATGCGTAGCATCACCCCTCGAACAGGCTCATATGAAATTGTATACCCAAACAATTATAGAGCACTATATGCTATTTGGGGAAATATTCAAGTTAATTGGGTTCAACTCATTCTTGATGAATTTCTTACATTCAATAATGGAAAAATGAGAACAAAATACTTTGGCGAGTATATCATGCGACTACTCCTCAACGTTGATACGCCACTACCAGAGTCCGAAAATACAATGGTTCACCAAATCAACCATCGGACTATAAGCCTTATGCAACTCCCGGCTAGACCTCCTCGCATCATATCTCTTGCCGAATGGGAAGCAAGACATCAAGAACCACATCAACCTCCTCAACCCAACAAGAAGAACCTTTCGATCAAGATGATGATATTCGTCTCGTTGAACCAAATTTTACTACCAATCAATCATTAGGAATCCTATCAAGAAATCAACAAATTCTTGATAATCGCCTCAAAAAGGTGGATCATAAACTTGATAGGATTAAAGGTTTCTTCCACAAATTATGGGATGCCATATCATGCACAAGCTCCACTTCAGCTTCAACCTCCCGCGGCAAGCGTCCGGCTCCAACCTTCACATGGACGTCATCCGAAGAAAATCCAAGCAGCAGCACAAGTGGAAATAGCAGTGGTCAAGGAGGAAGAGCATTTAGACAACCCACCGGTGGACCCGTGATTCGTGAACCAGAGGGCGAACGAGAAGGCTCCTATGATTGGGATAGAGATTGAACACTCATGGTTTGATTGTTTTTTTTTCTATTTCGAACACTACTACAACGGCTTGTATAAATAGCCTTCTTTCTTTTATGCTACATTTTGCGTAGTTTAAACTATAGTTATGCATATCAAAGATTGTCTTTTTCTTGATAATATACTTTTGCAATTATTACTTCCTTTTTGTCGATGACAAAGGGGGAGAAATCTATGTTACTAACCTTGTTTTGTAGGAAAGACAGTGCATATATTCAGGGGGAGGAAATAATTACACACATAAGTATTGTCATCAATCAAAAAGGGGGAGAATGTTGATACACTATATTTTGATCAATGACAATGTGCTTCAACAAAAAGGAAGAGATATGTGCAAGGCTAAAGGAAGGACTATGAAGACCAAGGATATCATGAGTACTTATTATATATAGGTCTTAGTCTTAGTTTTATTGTTAAAATCTATCCTCAAGAAGCTTGCACAAACACAAGAACACATTTCATAACTTAATTTTTTAGTTAAGTGTTCACTGTGCAGAAAATACTAGTTCAGTCGACTGAACAGGAAATTTCAGTCGACTGAACCTGTTACAGAATTACAACATGCACAGTTTCAGTCGACTGAAATTCCCTGTTCAATCGACTGAATTCGAACCTGCGAATTTTTAATGAAAAGACACCTTCTTCTTCCCAAGAGTTGCAACCATTCTCCAATGGTAATGGATGCATCTCTTGCCTGAATCTTTTGCAAATAGATACACCTCTTCTACACCTATAAATACATGTTTCTATCATTTGCAAATCACAAATTCTAATTGCTTTAATCTCTCTATTATCTTGATCAAATTTTCAGATTTCTTAAGTTTTCAAAAGTAATCACAAACCACTTCAATTGCTTGAATCTCTGATTTATCTTAAATACTCTTTTGATTCATAGCAATTTATATTTCCTAAATCTTCATAAACACATTTCATATTCTTGAGGATAAGATTATAGGAAAGTTGTACTCAATTAGACTCATTAGTGTTATCAAGAACACAACAAGTCAGAAATACTCTTTGTATCTAGTTGAAGTCCTCTTCGGTAGTCGAGGCAAGAAATCTCGTTCGGTTGTTCGGGTAAGTTGTAAACCTATTCCTCCGGGTTAAGTGAGGGTTGTTGGTTAGTTGAATTCCTAAGAGGAGCTTAGGGACTGGACGTAGAACAAGAGGTCCGAACCAGTATAAAGTCTTGGTGTCTACTTTACTTACTGCTCATTGCTATCTACCTAGACCATTCCACTATTCTATATTATACGATCCTACCGCATAGCTTCTTTCAAGAATCCCTAACATCAATTCATGTTCATTTGTGTTCGATTTGGATCGATTTGGTGAATTGTCCAATTTTTGGTTTTTGGAATCCAATTCTTGTAAAAATCCAATCTTTGATGTTTGAACACGTTAGTGGAGCATTTCGGAGGGCCATACAAGGCTGGGTTGTCATTTGGCGTAAATCCTCAGTCGAAGTTGCTCAATTTGTTCGCTTCCATCCGTGTTATCGGATTTGCCCCAAAGAGGGCTAGACTGATTGTGCTTCTGAAGCAGGTTCAGTCGACTGAACCAAAATATGAAAAATTCATAGAAGCAGGTTCAGTCGACTGAACCAGTGGTTCAGCCGACTGAACCAGACCCAGGAAATTGCCTGGGTCTATATCAGTTGACTGACCCTGGGGATACAAAAATCGTATCCCTGTGTCAGTCGACTGACCACCTGGTTCAGTCGACTGACCTGATTGCCTTAGCAAAAATTGATTATTTTGTTTCTGATTTCCAATTTTTATCGATTCATGATTTCCGGTTTGTCGTTGTCGTTTATTATCTTCTCTGATGACTTCTTCTTCGGGATTTTTGTGGTTATCCATTTTTGATGGATTCGGTATCGATTTCTCTGGATTCGATTCACGTCTTCATATGTGAATTTTTTATGGTTGATTGTTCTACAATCATTTCTGTGCTTTGTCACTTTAAATTACAAAGTTTTTATACTAGTAGTAAATATTCAAACTCTTTACAAAGATGATTTCAACACTATTTTTAATACAAAGCTCGTTTATAAAACCGTTTTCTAATCTATTAGTATATACAAACCTTCACCTCATTCGTATGAGAAAATCTAATTAAACGGCTTAGCAAAACAAGTGGTATGAAACGCTTGCGTTTACTTCATCGGTTAATTTATGGACTTGTTCGATTGAAAATCTTGTGACAATTTTCGAGTGGAAATCTACAATTTGTTCGTAAATATTTAAGTTAAGCTAGTGGTTATGGGACATGAAGCTAAACTCTTATATTTACTGGCTTAGTGTAATTCACACTTTTTATTGATCGATGAAGATCATTTTGTGATTTAGACTAGCGATGTGCGATGTCTATTTATTTGTGTGGGGACTACAATCCCCGTTTGTGGAACTCCGGTTCAATTTGGCGGGGTAGCGACCCGTGGTCTTCGGGTCGTTTGTGGAGCTTCGGCTCAAAATTTATGGTTAGCGACCATGGAATAGCGTTCCATTTGTGATACACGTGTTGGTGAGTTTTCATGCTCCCGTTTGTGATAAGCCTCCCCCTTTGTGATTTCTGGATTTCTAATTGATGGATTCTAGAATTTGTGTTTCACCAACTTTTGCGATTGGCATTAATATGTTTGTCAATATTTGTGGTTTGGTGAATAAAATAAAGAATATGATATTCTTTTTGGTGCTTTGAGATTTTTTTGAGATATTGTATGATTTTGTTGTTGTTTAAATCATGCTTGTCCTAGTATGACATTATTGTTATCATACGTTTTTATTATATCTCTGCTTATATCTCATTTCTTTATTGATAATTATAGCTAGACTGATCCGTTTATTATTTTCTTATTAAATAATACTCGGGTCAGACCGAGATGTTACAGGTGCTTCTGCTTGACTCCTTATCTGGGATCATCTTCTGACTTTTGTCTAACTACATTACATTTGTAGTTTTTGTTGTTATACATCCGAGATATAGACTCCATGATGTATACTTATTCTTTTGTCTAGCACTTGTATCTATTCTTTTGTGATATTGTGGATCTTATTTGACCACTACTCTGATGTACACCTTTTTGTGTTATATATTCATATCTGTTTCCGCCTTTGTGATATGAATGTCTGTGACTTATTTGTGTTATGTTTATTTCTATATTTGTTTCCGAAGGCCTCATAGCCACTATGTGGTAACTTTGAGTTTGTATTTGATATGTCGGATTTCCTCTTGAAATGAAATATAAGTCATATTTTCTGACATATCGGTACTCGCACAAAGCAATTACATAGATGGTCGCTCCTCAACAGCCTTATTCTTCGCGCTAGTTGACGGAATTACTTAGTAGTGTCCTTGGCTAGCGTGAGTATAGAGGTGGGGCGCCACAGGTTTTATCCTTTCGAAAGCTTCGTTTTCAACATAAAGGCGGCAACTCATTCGAAAGCTCTTTTATATAAACGAAGGCAAGTTGATTAAGTCGAAAGCTAACTCCAACCCTTTCGAAATCATCATTTATAAAAAAAAATAGTTCAAAATTAATAAGAGTGGCTTCTACCCCTTCGAAGGCATGGTTTCGACACTATACCTTCCGTCTTTCTCTAATTCACTTCGTATCAATTGTTTTACACCATGTTCATTGGTTTCGAATAGGTTCTAGCGGGGTATGGTGTTGAAAGCACCAAATGGAAATGGCGAAGCAGTAACTTTAAGCAAAACTGATTGTTAGCCTTTTAAAGTAATTTCTTTTCAACTAACTTGCCTTATTTGTCAAAATGTATTTGGCTACCATTTCTTCACCAAAAATCATTTTCTAAAAAGGCTGCCGAATTCAGAAATTGTCAATTTAAAAACATTTAACCATTAAGCCCTTCTCCTTGAATAAAAATATAAAACTTTAAAGTCCCTCAACTTTAATAATTTTATAACCATGATAAAATATCCCCAAAAATCACAATAATTCATTTTTTAATATGCTTTCTAACATATTTAAATTTCAGACCCAAAATCAATATATAATTGTCGAAAATAATTTAAACCCAATTTTTGCTATTTTCTTTCATAGAAAATTCATAATAAATCCACAATAACTTAGAAAATTATGAAACTTGAAACCCACTTCATAAATAATGTTTTCAATCATATATCAAAAAGCACGTCATTTGAATGTCATTTAATAGGTGTTTCAAATCTAAACTTATCATAAAATCTATATGAAGCAACGTAAATCATCAGTAAGCATATGTGTATATATATATATCCATTTAAACAATCGCATCATGGCGTATTATTTGCAAAACTAATTCGGATCTATCTAGATACTGAAGTTAATAAAATACGGTGTATGATCATTATTCACATTGGCTTGGTGTTAAGAAGGTTGAGATTTGTCCTTTGATTGATTTGCTTAGGCTTTATACTTGAATCTTATCTTTTCTTCTTCTTGAATCTCTTAATGGTGGCCGACCGAGCTTACAAGGGTTTTAGTTTTTTTTGCAAATGTTGAAATGAGTAAGGAATGAAGGTAAGAAGGGTTTAGGGTATAAGAACATATCTTATTCCTATTTTGCCCTTATCATATTCCTCCTACTTACTCCATTTTAATTCTCTTTTGCTTATATTTATTAAGGCACGACCCCTTATTAACCAACAAATCTCAATCTCTTAACCATCTACATTATTTTATTTTATTTATCTAATTAAATGCTCTAAATAATGCAAGTCAAAATTAGGGTCATTGCAGACTCCCCTCTTTAAAGAATTTTGTCCTTAAAATTCGATAAGGTACTCATAACAATCATACATAAAGGTAAACATACCATGAAACAAGTCAGGATAAGTATCTCTAATCCTTCTCTCAGTTTCCCAAGTATAGTCTCTCTCGTCATCACTCCACTGGATTTTGACTAATATGACTGTCTTGTTCCTTAGTCTCTTCTCATCCCTTATGACTATACTACTGGTTTTCTAACTATAGTTATATCTGGTTCCATTACTAAATCATCTGACACAGTCGGTGCAATAGTGGTTTCTGGATCTCGAATACACTTCCTTAGATGAGAAACATGAAAAACATTGTGGACTCCTACCAAACTGTTTTGTAGCTCTACTCTATACGCGAGTTTCCTAATCCTTTCTATAATAGGAAAGTGTCCAACGAACCTCGGTTCCAGTTTTCCTGATTTTCGAAATCGGATTACACTTTTCATCGGTGATATCTTGATGAAAACATGATCTCCGACTTAGAACACTAAGTTTTTTTGTTTTCTCTCAGCATAACTCTTCTGCCTAGACTGAGCTTCCTTCATTCTAGCTCGAATTAAATCAATCTTTTCTACAGCTTCTCTAACCACATCCGGACCAAGAACTAACCTATCCCTCATCTCTAACCGACAAACGGGAGATTTGCATGACCTTTCATACAAAATTTCAAACGGTGCCATCCCTATACTAGTCTGATAACTGTAGTTATACGACAACTCGACTAAGTATAGGTGGTCTTTCCATGATCCTCCTAAGTCTAGCACACAAGCTATTAACAAATCCTCTAAGACTTTGTTAACTCTTTCCGTTTGTCCATTTGTCTATGGATGGTAAGTGGTACTCATCTTGAGCCTGGTACCCAAAGTCTCCTGTAGACTTCTCTCGAACTCGCTAGTGAATAAGGAATCTCTGTCACATACTATACTACTAGAAATTCCATGCAGTCTAACTACATTCTTCATGAATAATTTAGCCAAAATAGGTGTCGTCCTGGTTGAATTAACTGGAATGAAATGGGCACTCTTGGTCAACCTGTCCACTATGACCCATATACTTTCATTTCCTCGATTTGACCTTGGGAACTCATCTATAAAATCTATGGATATCGAATCCCATTTCAAAAATGGAACATCTAAAGGCTAAAGTAACCCATTTGGTTTCTGATGTTCGGCTTTTACCCATTGACAGTTCAAACACTGCTTCACCCATAAGCCTACATCTCTCTTCATACCTTCCCAGAAGAAACTTCTTTTCATGTCCTGATACATCTTAGTTCCCCTTGGATGAATGGTGAACTTTGAACAATGGCATTCTCCATGCACTTCCTTCCTAATGTTTCCCACATTCGTAACACACAGTCCTCCTTTCTTCCTTAACCACCCATTCTGGTCAATACTGAAATCTTTTAAGTCATCGCTCTTCGTTCCATTCCTTAGTTTTCTTGTCCGTTTAGCTAATAGTGGATCCTCCCCTTGCTTAGAAGCAATCCTTTCGATCATCACTAATCAAACTTCTAAACATGACAACATAGCAGTTTCCTTACAAGAACTAGCTTCAGATCTCCATTGTATTCTGCATGTAATCAATGCTTCTAAATCTTTTCACTCAACTATCATTGCCAATACTGCATTCTGATGTTTCCTGGTAAGTGCATCTGCAACCTTAATCCTTTTTCTCGGCCTATACTCAATACCAAAGTTATAAGCGGCTAAAAACTCTAACCATCTCTACTATCTCATATTTAACTCCTTCTGAGAGAATAAATACTTCAGTGACTTATGATCCGCATATAACTCGAACCTTTCTCCCAAAAGGTAATGTCTCAACACCTTCAATGCGAAAATTATTATAGCTAATTTCAAATCATGAGTTGGATATCTAACTTCATGTGGTCTAAGCTATCGTGAAGTGTAGGCAATCACTTTACCTCTTTGCATTAACACAGCTCCTAACCCTGTTCCACATGCATCCATGTACACCACTAAGTCTTGATTCCCCTCTTGAACAACTAACACAGGTGCATTGGTCAATAAGTGTTTCAATTTCTGGAATGCCTCCACACACTTATCGGTCTAGACAAATTTCACATCTTTCCACGTTAACTTAGTCACAGGTGCCGCTATCCACGAAAAATCCTTAATGAACTTCGATAATAACCTGCTAATCCAAGAAAACTCTTTATCTCAGTCACTGTCTTGGGTCTCTTCCAATTATTCACTGCCTCAATCTTAGCTGGATCTACAGATACCCTTTTTCTGAGACTACATGACCAAGAAACTTCACTTCCTTCTTCCAGAAATGACACTTCGAAAATTTCACTTTCAGTTGATGTTGCCTCAACGTCTCTAAGCACTACTCTAAGATGATCTTCATGCTCTCTTTCATCTTTAGAGTATATCAAAATGACATCTATTAACACTAACACGAATCTATCCAGATGCTCCCGGAAGATCATGTTCATCAGGTCTACGAAAAATGTCGGCGCATTGATTTGTCTAAACATCATCACTAACCATTCATACAATCCATATCTTGTTCTAAACGCCGTCAAAGGAATACTATCCTATGCTACTCTAAGCTGATGGAACCCTGTTGCCAAATCCAAATGAGAAAATACTTTGGCTCCACTCAACTGGTCGAACAAATCGTCAATTCTAGGTAACAGATATCGATTCTTTATCGTCTTCTCATTCAACTTACGATAATCGATACACAACCTTAACGATCCATTCAGTTTCTTTGCAAACACTACGGCCGTTCCCCAAGGCGAACTACTTGGTTTGATAAAGTTCTTACTGTCCAAATCCACCAACTGCACCTTTAGCTCCTTCATCTCGGTAGGTTCCATTCTACTTGCCGGTTTACTCACCAGTTCTGCTCCTAGTACTAAATATATCTGAAACTCAATGGCTCGTTTCGACAGTAGTCCTACAACGGGCTTAAAGATGTTTGCGAACTCTCTAACAACGAAAACTCGGTTCAACTCGTCTTCTTCCTCCATAACACCCAACAAAGCATTTACCCTAAAACTAGGGTTTTCTACGGAGTATATAATCCGATCACGACAACTAGGGTGTCTAAGTGATATTTTCCTATCATGGCAAAATATCCTAGCATCATACTTACTTAACCAATCCATACCAAAAATAATTCCAAACACTACGAAATCAAATACATGGAAACTGAAAGCAAATATATGACCCAATAGTTCAAACTCTAAGTTGTCACATCTAATCCCAAGGGTCGCATACCCTCCTATCAGATTTGCAACCCTTAAGGAAGTAACTAGATACGAGGGTTCTAGGTTAAGCTTACCTACCAAACAATGAGAGATAAAAGAATGCGATGCACCGGTATCAAATAGAACTCTAACTGATACACCATGAATCAAAAGCGTACCTCCCAACATAGCTTTTCCTTTCACCTCAGCTATTGGTCTTGAGGTAGCTGGTTCCAATGCAAACATCTTGCCTTTTCCATCCTTAGCTGGCTCTTTGCACTGGTTCTTATAATGTCCAATCTGATCACAATTAAAGCACCTCACTTCTTTCCTATCAACAACTTTCTTCCCTTTGCCTGTCCGACACTCATGAGCAGAGTGTCCCTTCTTATCACACTTAACGCAAACTAGATTAGCCTTCGCCTTCTTGGAAGCATCTCCCTTTTGAGCGCTCTTCTTATGGAAAAACTTACTCTTCTGGGTCTGCCCACTTTGAGCTTACCCTTCTTTGTTACCACCATGAAAAGCAAGCATCTCCTCCTGCCTCAACGCCATCTCAACAACTACATCACACGGATCCCTGATATGTGGTAGAGTTGCTTTAGCTAGTTCAAGTTTCAGTCCATGGATGAACTTCTTGTTCCTTTTGATAACTGTATCAACCATAGCATATCCGTATCTCGATAGCTCCTCAAATCCGGTTGCATACTCAAGCACTTTCATGTCTCCCAGCTCCAACTCCATAAACTTCCTGAGCAGAGTTGATTTAGCAATTTCTAACATGAATCTTTCCTCAAACCTCATTCTAAATTCAGCCCAGGTCATGGTCTCCTCGTTAACTACCACAGTAACACTGTTCCACCAGTACAGTGCTGCTCCATCCAACTGTCTAGAAGCAAGTCTCCTCTTCTGCTCATCATTAAGCCCTAAATCAGCAAAGATCCTTTCACAATGAAGTAATCAATTCTCCACTTCAATTGCATCCTCGGTCCCAATAAACGGCTTTCCTCCGAGCCTGGCATAATCTCTACTTAGTACTGCATAGTTATTGACCACCGGAGCTCCCTAATTTCCTTCTTGCACATTTCCTTCGACTAAACCCGTAGCTGCTCCTGCTTACATCTGATTAACGAAGAACTGATACATCATTCCCATATCTACTGGTGGGATCCCAGCACCTACGTTGGCATTTGCATTTGCATGAGCATTTGCCTATCGACCCGGGTTTCTCCTTTTGGGTTGAGCGTTTCCGTTGGTTGTGGTGCTTCCTCCACTAACTCTTCCACTCCTAGCGTCCATGTCTGACGTCCTTAAAATCCGCATTCGAGTCTTTGTAAGATACAGAAGAATAGTCTAAGAAAGATGGGAGAATAGAGATAAGGCGTATACTTATATATAGCAAATACAAGTACGTTACTATAACGTTATCCCATACCCAGTCTTTTCTCTAATTCCTTAGGATTAAGTTCTCAAAATAAATTTAAGTTTAAAATTTCATTTTAGTTTTCATAAACCTATGCTCTGATACCAAGTTGTAACATCCCCTATCTTGAGGCCTGAAGCTAAGCACTACAGATGCTGCAGTCATCTTCAGTATTAACTTTCGGTGACAAAATACGATAATGTTAATGGTATCCATAATATCAGAAGCACATGAATATGAAATAAAATCATAGATTTCAAAAACAACCTTTTTGATTACAATTCAAATCCATATTTCATATTCAATTACATAATCCCAAAACGAATCCCAGGTTTTGATCAAATATAATTATCACAAATTACGCCAAGAGCGACATATGAAGATGTCCCTAGGATGATCAGAGTACTAAATAGACCTATCAGTAATAAATACATCAGAGTGGAAATAAAACTAAATAGCTCCTACATAGCTAATTTTGCCTCCTGCACGTCTTCGGAAGCTTATTCACCAACCTACTATACCTGAAAAACCTTAACTCTCAATCTACTCAAATTAAATTTTGAGCACCCGAGAGTTTAAGGGGAAAACATAAACTTCGAGTCAGACATAAAGCCTGGTGTGAATAATATTATTACATCTCGATTTATTGATATTAAGTGAGACCACGCCGCTTAGCGGAATGGGTTTTCCCTTACAAATATCCTTTTAACTTTTGCAAACCAGAATTCTGCAATCAAACTGATTATAACAATAATAGCAAATACACATATGCTTAAAAATCAGGAAATCAATGGACTATCTGCCTACACTATAGTTTTACTTGGCTAACTATTAACATTGGCTGACTCGGGCCTACCAGATATAATCAAAATCCAACTTTTGTTAGACACAATACTGGACTAACTACCCTTAACTTTCTTTTTCTAGGGTCAACTGAACCTAATAGTTTTACAGGCTCACCAATAACCTATATTTACTTTGTATATTCCCTTATGTGTGCAACCTCAATTTAGACCCACCTGTGAAAATCCCTACACACTGGAATTTTGGACTAATTTTAGCTAAAGCCTAATATCTAAAGTATAGGGCGCGACCCTACACCAGTCTCATCTGGTCTTCTAATATCTGAGTCATAAACATAAGGTTACCCTATTCATGTTTCATTTACTGTCTTAGGGTTAACTACCCTATTAAAACTTCATTTCCTTGTAAATAGTCTTTATAAATGTTTTACCCTTGAAATCATACCTTTATAAAACAAGGAAATCATATTCTTTTCTTTACTCAAAACACTAATGCCATGATATATATACTTTACATAAAACAGTGTTGATGAAACTTTGTCAATGGGATTATTTATCCCTTCCAACTAAGTTAAAAACCCTTTTTAACTTAAAAGATTTTAGGACACGAAGCCAAACAATACCTTCGAAACCTTAGTTTAAACCTTAAAGAGTGCCTCTGGAAATCATTGAGAATAATCCTTTCTAAAGCTTTACTAAAACCTTAGAAATCCTCTTTTTAAAAACATTTAAACTTGTCTTTCGAAAGCATTGGAAACCCTCCATTCAAATATTCAAAATAAGCCTTTTAAAAATATTGGGATCTCCCATTCGAAACACATATTATAAACCTTTCGAAATCACTGATATTCTTCACTAAAAATGTAGCTTTCGAAAGTATGGGTTCAAGTAAAAGCTTGTGGAAACATGGCTTCGAAACCATTTATAATCATTCCTTTCGAAACTTTTTGGGTTTAACTTTTAGTATAACTAAGGGTCATAAAAGAACAAAGGCAAAAGCATTACTTTCAAAAGCATTTATCCTAAGTAAAAGAAAGAGGATAGTTTCGAAATCAACCCTTTCAAAACCATTGCCTCCAAAACCATTTTGAAAGCAGTTAAACTACCCTTTCGAAAGCATTGAGAAGGCAGTTTCAGAGTATAAAGGCGAAAACACCCTTTCGAAAGCATTGATTCGAAAGGTTTGAATGCGGCAGCATAGGTTTTATCCTTTTCAAAGCTTCTTTTTCAACATAAAGGCCGAAACTCATTCGAAAGCTCTTTTATGTAAGCAAATGCAAGTTGATTAAGTCAAAAGCTAACTCCAACCCTTTCGAAAGCATCATTTATAAATGAAAATAGTTTAAAGTTAATAAGAGTGGCTTTTACCCTTTCGAAAGCATGGTTTCGACGCTATACCTTCCACCTTTCTCCAATTCACTACGTATCAATTGTTTGACACCATGTGCATTGGTTTTGAATAGGTTCTAGTGAAGGTATGGTGTCGACAACACCAGATGGAAATAACGAACCAGTAAATTTAAAGAAAACCGATTATTAGCCTTTTAAAGTAATTTCTTTTCAACTAACTTGCCTTCTTTGTCAAAATGCAATTGGCTACCATTTCTTTACCAAAAATCCTTTTCTAAAAAGTGCTGCCGAATTCATAAATTGTCAATTTAAAAACATTTAACCATTAAGCCCTTCTCCTTGAATAAACACAAAAAACTTTAAAGTCCCTCAACTTTAATAATTTTATAACTATGATAAATTACTTGGGAAAATTCCCCAAAATCACAATAATTCATCTTTTTAATATGCTTCCTAACATATTTAAATTTCAAACCCAAAACCAATATATAATTGCCGAAAATAATTTATACCCAATTTTAATTATTTTCTTCCATAGAAAATTCATAATAAATCCACAATAACTTAGAGAATTATTGAAGAGACCCTCCTATTTCTACCCTAATTTCATAAGGATTTTTTTTTCTTCATCAAAGGGAATTTAAATCAAATAGAAATCAAAATGCCATACAAGCTATTGACATAGCCACTTGTTTCTTTTTAAATAGGCAAATTAGGCAAAATCAGCAGTTCAGACGTCTAAATAATTATGACAGGCGTCTAAACTTAATCCCAGACGTCTAACTAATTATGACAGACGGCTCAGAGATCTAAAAATTGAAACAGAGAGAAAAAGACATTTTGAACTAAATTCAGACATCTAATCTTTTTGTGACAGACGTCTACATTTAACCTTAGACGTCTAAATTATTATGACTGACGTCTAAGTTTAATCTCAGACGTCTAAATTATTTAGACTGACGTCTAAATTCGATCTCTATGTACATGCATATGCACATTCAATTTATATGTGTCTGGATGTCCACCTACATTCAATTACACTTTTAAGTTTGATTTAAACCTCCTTTGAACTATCAGAGATGATATATAGATTGATCATTCATTACAAATATATATTTTCCAGGGTCATTTTCTTTTTCCAATAAACAAAATATATCCAGGATCAAAACAATTAACCAATATAAATATATCAGTACATTCACAAAGATAAGCACATACATGTGAGGATGCATATGCCTCTCTTGTTTGAATCAGAGTTCTGGAAAACAAGAGGATATTGGATTGATTGAATTTAATCAATCCACACATAGTTTAGTGTTATATGTCCATGTTTGATTTTCTTCTTATAAAATCTGTCTGGAATTTAAAATGCATTTGGTTAAAATCTGAGTGAAATTCAGATTCCTATTACAAATACATAGGAAAAAGGTGTGTTAATATTTGCACAAAACATGTTTATGTGCGTATATAACTGCAACTATTTGGATCTGGTTTTCAACTCCCTTATTACAGACCCTTTCTTTATTTAAAAACAAGACATGAAACATTTGTATGAAACAAGTTAAATTATGGGAACCTTGCAGTCATATAAAAACATTCAACCTATGCCTATTATCTTTTGTATACATATGCCATGGTAGAAAGATAAAACCATTTAATTTTTCTGAGAATCAACTATCCAGATTTTCCAAAACTAAAATCCTTTCTAAAGACTCAAGATTGACTAATACATTTATAAAATATAATCATTTAATTTAAACATGGTGTTCTTACTAAATCCACTTACAATATTTTGATTAACTTCTTTAATATCAGATATTAACTAGATTCATAAATTCCAGATACAAGTCAATCTCTTGATAAAATACTTAACAAAATATCCATCCCATATCCAACACTTAATACAAGTAACAATTTAAATCATTAATACATGCGGATTTTATCATTTAGGCTCTTATCTAACTAAGTTTAGCATGCTATAATCTTCTTCTCAAAGCCTTGCTCCTACTCCAACTTAGTTGCTGTAATCCCCGAAAAAGCATTTGAAACTGCCTCATTTTAAATGAGACACCCCAGATGCCATTAGCACACTAGGGTCAGACACATGTCTGGTATGAGAAAATTCACAAAAGCAATTAGTTAATTAGGTTAAAATCAAATTAAGTACATATATGTAAGTTCTGCCCTTTGGAATCAGGTTATACTTGTGTGCATGCTCTGTGTCATTGTGCATGTGCACACTTTAATTTTTCTTTCCAGAGACTACATATATAAATATGGCACATACATTCAAGCATACAATTCAGTCATAATCAAACAATCATTCACACCAAACAGGAAAATAACCAATATGAGTTAAATCATTCATTCCATTCTCATATTTCAATTCTGGGAAAAACTCTAGTTTTCTCATCATTTCAAATATTTTTCCCTTGGTATATTTATCTATCCTGGTCTCATCTGCAATATTTATGAATCAATGGACACACTGTAATGAACTAATTCACTCCATTACACAAAGATCTCAGGACTTAAACAAGCCATGTGTCAACTTGTGTTACTCAAGAACACAAGTCATTCCTGCAGTGTTCTTGACCCCATTTTCCTAATCAGGTTTAAGTTAATAATAACTCTTTTGATTTTTCATGACTAAACCATTCAGTGATCCATTTTACTAACTAAAAACATCCATATCATGGCATCTCATATTATTCATAACCATACAGAGAAAAACAAGCAAACAACCATTGGTGACTAAATAAATAAGGTTCTGTATGTATATATATATATATATTCTGGTATTTAAAAAGGTATAGGCAACTAACATTAGCTTATGGCTTCTGAGAGAGTTTTTCCTTTTTGCAAACA
Organism: Allium fistulosum; assembly: GCA_030737815.1. Taxonomy (NCBI): domain Eukaryota; kingdom Viridiplantae; phylum Streptophyta; class Magnoliopsida; order Asparagales; family Amaryllidaceae; genus Allium; species Allium fistulosum. The sequence goes on along the minus strand of CM060907.1, from coordinate 912,678,011 downwards.
TTTGTGCTTGAGTTAAACTCAGAATGATCTGGTTTCACTGAATCACAAAATTTTGTTTGCTATGTGTATATATCTTTATGCATTTTTATTAAATTAGGAGCATCAGCACATAGGCAACCCTATTGCACCCCTAATTCCTCTTTGTCTCAAGCCTCAGCACTTATACATGAGTATATTGCAGCTCAATTTGTTTTCATTTCTCTGAGTTAAGCCAAAACCAATACTACTTGCCTATATTCAACATTTATTTTATGTTCCTAAGCATCTACATATCAGAGATCTGGGTTCATAAAACATATATGTATACTAACTACACATAAAACTTTCTTATAAATAAACAAGTAGAACAACCAAAGAGAATCAAAACATTTTCAGATTTAAAATCACAGATAAGCATTCATATATGAAAATACTCTTTTAAGAAAATTACTTATAACTGGCTGCCTACATTAGGACTTATTGCCTTAGATTTTTGAGTGAGTTTTCTCACCTAGCTCTCTTCTTTGCTTCCTTAATTAATTGATGAACTTCTGCCTTTAGCCTCAAGCTCTTTTCCTTCCCTTGCCTTATGATTTCTATGGAGTTGTTTTCTTTTTTTTTTCAAAGTTCTTTTCTGAGAAGGAGAGGAGGCGGCTGCATATACATGTATATATACAGGGTCTTTCTTAGGGTTTTGGGTATTGGTTAAAGCCATTTTTGCCCACCAGAAAAATCATGTTATCTGTATTTTACTTGAACCCAAAATTCTACCCTCCCCGGCTTAATTTAGGTAAAGAGAAAAGTGGTTACATCCTTTTTGGTTAATTTCAGAATTTTGATTTTCAGAAAATACTTTTTTCCTTTGTCTACAATCATGCTAAAAATGTGACTTGATTTTATTATTTATCAAATACTCTTCCTAATTCTGCCTATACCAAGCATTTCCCTGTTTTGTCTTATTTTTCCTATTTTTAGCTTTCATGTAAATGGTATGTACCTCCTTTATTAATTTACAAGAGGAATACTCCTTTTTATATCTTCAGTTTTTCTTTCTTTCTTCCTATATACTAAAATATGTTTGTATATTTTATCTTACTAATTTGAACTCTAGTATTTTATTAACACATATATATTTATATAAGTCTTACTGAAATAATTAGTACACCTATATATATATTTTTATACATCATTCTGTATTGACACACACATGCACATGTATACTCCAAATATTCAGTAGCATCCATATATGTATATTTACTCACGCATACAGTCTTTTAAGGATTTAACCTATATATATATATATATTCCCATACATATCAATATGTATTTATTCTTAGAGTTCAGGGATTTTAGCTTTAGTTCATGTGCATTTCCTGTGCACACATGTACACACATACTGATACACTATCAAGCTATATCACTCCCCTTTCAAAATTTATTCAAAAATTATTTTGAATTCATTTATATTTTTCAGAATAGATTCCTAAAATCTTGGGTCATTACATACACCCCTCCTTTTAGAAATTGTGTCCCACAATTTTCCTAAGCTTAAAATAAATTTTAAACTTAATTCAGAGAACAAGTACATTCTCAACCAAATAGATTTTTTTTTAGTTCTATAATAACTAAAAACATATGCATCTAAAAAGAAAACAATCAAAGATCAGAATTACCTTTAATCTGAAAATAGCTTAGGATAATTCATCCTAACTTTGTCCTCTAATTCCCATGTGCAATCACTAGGATCAAGACTCCACTGTACCTTCACAAGTTTCAGAGATTTATTTCTCAACTTCTTCACCTCTCTTGCCAAAATCCCCACTGGATCCTTTTCATAAATCAATTTAGAATTTATCTGCACTTGGGTTGGGGTCTCAAGAATTTCTGCCTTGTCATGGACCCACCTTCTCAATTGTGATACATGAAAAACATCATGTATACCTTGCATGTTTTCTGGTAATTCCAACTTATATGCCAAGGGACCAATTCTTTCCAGAATTTTGTATGGTCCAATATATCTCGGGGTTAACTTGCCTTGTTTTCCAAACCTCAGCACATTTTTCATAGGTGAGATTTTGATGAAAACAAAATTTCCCACTTCATATTCTACCTGCCTCCTTCTCATGTCTGCAAATTTCTTTTGCCTATCTTGAGTTGCTGCCATTCTTCTTCTTATCAACTCAATTTTCTCCTTAGTTTCTTGTATGTACTCAGGTCCTAAAATAGACCTTTCTCCTGCTTCTACCCAACAAACAGGTGACAAACAGGGTTTACCATATAAGGCTTCAAATGGAGCCATTCCTATGGTGCTTTGGTAGCTGTTGTTGTATGTAAATTCAACTAGATGAAGATAATCTTCCCAGTTGCCCCCAAAATCCAGTATACATGCCCTCAACATGTCCTCCAAAACTTTGTTTACTACCTCAGTCTTCCCATCTGATTGAGGATGGTAGGCAGTACTTAAACATAGTTCACTTCCCATTGCTTCTTGAAAGCTTCTCCAGAATTTTGAAGTGAAGATGGTATCCCTATCACTCACAATGGTTTTGGGAATGCCATGTAACTTTACCACTTCCTTTATAAAAATTTGAGCTAATTTTGGTGTTGTTCTTTCTGACTTGACTGGGATGAAGTGTGCTACCTTGGTTAGCCTATCAACTATCACCCATATACTTGTATTACCTCTCTTAGATCTAGGCAGTCCATCTATGAAGTCCATAGATATGTCTTCCCACTTCCACTGTGGTACACTAAGAGGCTGCATCAACCCTGATGGCCTTTGGGTTTCAGCCTTGACTTGTTGGCAAGTCATACATTTGGCAATGTATTTAGCTACATCAGATTTCATCCCCTTCCACCAGAAGTCTCTTTTCAAATTTTGGTACATTTTTGTGTTGCCTGGGTGTATGGAGTATTTACTTCTGTGATATTCATTCAATATCTCTTTCTTCAACTCTGTGTCCTCTGGTACACACATCCTATTCTGGTATCTCATATAACCATTTTTATCAATATGGTGATTCATCACTTCCTCCCCTCTTGAGAGGAGCACTTTCTTCTCTAATAAGTTGGCATCCTGTTCTTGCATTTTTCCTACCTTCAGAATTAAATCTGGTTGAAGTGTCATTAAGCTTAACTTCCCTTTATCTTCTTGTGCACCATGCATTTTCTCATCAATGTGCACACAACCATTCTCCCCAATTTCTAACTCAGTTAGCAAAGACAAGTCTTTAAATTCTCCTATCATCATCATAGCCAATTTAGCATGCTGTCTACTTAGAGCATCTGCAACTTTGTTTGCTTTGCCTGGTGTATAGAGTATGTCAAAGTCATAGGCAGCTAAGAACTCCACCCATCTATGTTGCCTCATGTTCAAATCTTTTTGTGAAAATAAATATTTCAGAGACTTGTGGTCAGTGTAAAGTTCAAACTTTGTGCCTAACAAATAATGTCTCCAAAGTTTTAAAGCATAAATCACAGCTGCTAATTCGAGATCATGTGTGGCATACCTTACTTCATGGGGTTTAAGTTGTCTGGATGCATATGCAATGACTTGGCCTTGTTGCATCAACACTGCACCCAAGCCAAATCCACTAGCATCAGTGTATACAACTAATTCTTCATTTCCATGAGGTACCTTTAAAATTGGAGCATTCACCAATGCCTCCTTCAACTGTTCAAAAGACTTTTCACATTTTTCTGACCAAACAAAAGCTTGGTTCTTCCTGGTTAGGTTAGTGAGTGGTGTAGAAATTTTTGAAAAATCTTTTATAAACCTCCTATAATACCCTGCCATCCCCATAAATGACCTCACTTCACTCACAGTGCTTGGCCTCTTCCATGCTTGAATAGCCACTACTTTATTGGGGTTCACTGAAATTCCTTGAGCAGATATAACATGGCCAAGAAAATGTACTTCCTCTTTCCAAAATACACATTTTGAAAATTTTGCTTTTAAATCTTTTTCCCTTAACCTAGACAAAACCAGGTGCAAATGATGCTTATGTTCTTCCACTGTTTTTGAATAAATCAAAATGTCATCTATAAAAATAAGCACAAACTTGTCTAAACAATCTATAAAGGTTCTATTCATTAAATCTACAAAGTATGATGGTGCATTGGTCAAGCCAAATGGCATAACCAAAAATTCATACAACCCATACCTAGTGTTAAAGGCAGTGTACTTGATGCTTGATTCTTCCACCTTCATTTGATGAAAACCAGATGCTAAGTCTAGTCTAGAAAATACTTTTGCCCCTGCTAATTGATCAAAAAGATCATCTATTCTTGGCAATGGGTATTTATTTTTAATAGTTACCTTGTTTAATTCTCTATAATCTATACAGAGTCTTAAGGAGCCATCTTGCTTCTTAACAAATACCACTGGTGCTCCCCAGCAAGAATTACTTGGTCTTATAAAACCCTTTTCTTCCAGTTCTTCTAACTGTTTCTTTAATTCTTTTAGTTCATTTGGCCCCATTCTAGTTGGCTTTTTAATCACTGGGCTTGCTCCTGGAACTAGATTGATCTGGAACTCTACTGGTCTATGGTGTGGAACACCCTTGACCTCACTAAACACATCCAAATATTCATTAACTATGGGAATTTCTTCAATGGTTAGTTCACTAAAATCTTTTTCTGAGTCAACTAAATGATATAGTTTTCCTTCCTTAGCTACTTCACATAAAACTGTGATTCTCTGACCTCTAGAATTTTGCAATGATATGGTGGATGAGTCTAAATTAATTATGGCTTTAAATTGCCTTAACCAGTCTACCCCCAATATAACACCTATATTTGGGTAATTCAAAACATATAAATTGGAAATAAAAATATTTCCTCCTATGTTTAATTCCACATCCACACAAATCATATTTAAAACACTAGAACTCCCCAGTGGACTTTGTATATGCAATGGGGTTTCAACCAATATGCAATTCAGTTTTAGTATTTTAACTAGTTCATAAGAAATTAAAGAGTGAGTTGCCCCAGTATCATATACTACTGCTATGGGTATGGTACAAATAAGTAATGTACCTTCCACTTGGCTATGGTTTTCAGTGTTACTCTCCACTGTGGCTTTGCCTTTTCCTTCCAAATTTGCCAATTTTCCTTGCTGTTTGTACTCAGGACAATTCCTCTTCATATGCCCCTCTTTCCCACATAGATAGCACTTAAAAGCTCCTCCTTTCAATTCTGGACACCTAGGCTTGATATGCCCCTCCTTTCCACACTGGTGGCACACAATTTTCTTCTTGGTTTCCTTAGCTTTGACATCTCCGGTGCCTTTGTTACTGGCCTCTTCCTTCTTCTTATCATAAGGGTGATACCTCCCCTTACCCTTCTTGGTATTATTGTTCTTAAAATTTCTGAACTTCTCCCTTTCCTTGTCATGCTGTTCCAACCTCAAAGCTAAGTCTATCACATGGTCAAAAGTCCTGTCTGCATAGGGTAACATGGCTCTGCTAAGTCCTGGGTTCAACCCTTTTATGTACCTATCATTTTTGGATGCCTCATCTGCCACAAGCATTGCTCCATATGTGGAAAGCCCCTCAAACTTTTGAGTGTATTCTGTGACAGTCATGGTTCCTTGTCTAAGTCTAATAAATTCTTCTAGCAAGGTAGTCTTTGCTGATGCTGGTACAAACCTTGCTTCCAACATTTCTTTGAATTGATTCCAAGTGATTTCATTCTCATTCCTTCCTGCAATGATTACTTCCCACCAGCCTAAAGCTACTCCTTTTAGCTGTCTTGAAGCCACTTGCCTCTTTCTTTGATCATCAAGTTGCATGTCATTGAAAATTCTTTCCAATGTTCTCAACCATGTTTGAATTTCCATGATACTTTCTGTCCCTTCAAAGCTTTTGCCTCCTAAATGAGTATATGTCTTAAGTAATTTTGAGAGTTCTTCATAGGGATTTTCTTGCCTTTGTCCTGCCCCATCCCTAAATGCTCTCACCAAGTCTTGCAGATTGACCATTGGTGGTGCATGGGAAGATCCTGCTCCCTGATTTGGTGGTCTCCCTACCATAGTTTGCTAATAATAATTTACATAGCTGGTTAGTTTGATTGGTAATTTTATTATTTCAGTGGTTTTTTTTTCACACTGAAAACATTGATATATATATTTAGTTCCTTTAAATTTTATTTCTATCTAAGAACTTGATCTTTACTTCTACTATGTTGAATAACATAGCTCTGATACCAAATGAAGTGACCCTCCTATTTCTACCCTAATTTCATAAGGATTTTTTTTCTTCATCAAAGGGAATTTAAATCAAATAGAAATCAAAATGCCATACAAGCTATTGACATAGCCACTTGTTTCTTTTTAAATAGGCAAATTAGGCAAAATCAGCAGTTCAGACGTCTAAATAATTATGACAGGCGTCTAAACTTAATCCCAGATGTCTAACTAATTATGACAGACGGCTCAGAGATCTAAAAATTGAAACAGAGAGAAAAAGACATTTTGAACTAAATTCAGACATCTAATCTTTTTGTGACAGACGTCTACATTTAACCTTAGACGTCTAAATTATTATGACTGACGTCTAAGTTTAATCTCAGACGTCTAAATTATTTAGACTGACGTCTAAATTCGATCTCTATGTACATGCATATGCACATTCAATTTATATGTGTTTGGATGTCCACCTACATTCATTTACACTTTTAAGTTTGATTTAAACCTCCTTTGAACTATCAGAGATGATATATAGATTGATCATTCATTACAAATATATATTTTCCAGGGTCATTTTCTTTTTCCAATAAACAAAATATATCCAGGATCAAAACAATTAACCAATATAAATATATCAGTACATTCACAAAGATAAGCACATACATGTGAGGATGCATATGCCTCTCTTGTTTGAATCAGAGTTCTGGAAAACAAGAGGATATTGGATTGATTGAATTTAATCAATCCACACATAGTTTAGTGTTATATGTCCATGTTTGATTTTCTTCTTATAAAATCTGTCTGGAATTTAAAATGCATTTGGTTAAAATCTGAGTGAAATTCAGATTCCTATTACAAATACATAGGAAAAAGGTGTGTTAATATTTGCACAAAACATGTTTATGTGCGTATATAACTGCAACTATTTGGATCTGGTTTTCAACTCCCTTATTACAGACCCTTTCTTTATTTAAAAACAAGACATGAAACATTTGTATGAAACAAGTTAAATTATGGGAACCTTGCAGTCATATAAAAACATTCAACCTATGCCTATTATCTTTTGTATACATATGCCATGGTAGAAAGATAAAACCATTTAATTTTTCTGAGAATCAACTATCCAAATTTTCCAAAACTAAAATCCTTTCTAAAGACTCAAGATTGACTAATACATTTATAAAGTATAATCATTTAATTTAAACATGGTGTTCTTACTAAATCCACTTACAATATTTTGATTAACTTCTTTAATATCAGATATTAACTAGATTCATAAATTCCAGATACAAGTCAATCTCTTGATAAAATACTTAACAAAATATCCATCCCATATCCAACACTTAATACAAGTAACAATTTAAATCATTAATACATGCGGATTTTATCATTTAGGCTCTTATCTAACTAAGTTTAGCATGCTATAATCTTCTTCTCAAAGCCTTGCTCCTACTCCTACTTAGTTGCTGCAATCCCCGAAAAAGCATTTGAAACTGCCTCATTTTAAATGAGACACCCCAGATGCTATTAGCACACTAGGGTCAGACACATGTCTGGTATGAGAAAATTCACAAAAGCAATTAGTTAATTAGGTTAAAATCAAATTAAGTACATATATGTAAGTTCTGCCCTTTGGAATCAGGTTATACTTGTGTGCATGCTCTGTGTCATTGTGCATGTGCACACTTTAATTTTTCTTTCCAGAGACTACATATATAAATATGGCACATACATTCAAGCATACAATTCAGTCATAATCAAACAATCATTCACACCAAACAGGAAAATAACCAATATGAGTTAAATCATTCATTCCATTCTCATATTTCAATTCTGGGAAAAACTCTAGTTTTCTCATCATCTCAAATATTTTTCCCTTGGTATATTTATCTATCCTGGTCTCATCTGCAATATTTATGAATCAATGGACACACTGTAATGAACTAATTCACTCCATTACACAAAGATCTCAGGACTTAAACAAGCCATGTGTCAACTTGTGTTACTCAAGAACACAAGTCATTCCTGCAGTGTTCTTGACCCCATTTTCCTAATCAGGTTTAAGTTAATAATAACTCTTTTGATTTTTCATGACTAAACCATTCTGTGATCCATTTTACTAACTAAAAACATCCATATCATGGCATCTCATATTATTCATAACCATACAGAGACAAACAAGCAAACAACCATTGGTGACTAAATAAATAAGGTTCTGTATGTATATATATATATATTCTGGTATTTTAAAAAGGTATAGGCAACTAACATTAGCTTATGGCTTCTGAGAGAGTTTTTCCTTTTTGCAAACATTTGTGCTTGAGTTAAACTCAGAATGATCTGGTTTCACTGAATCACAAAATTTTGTTTGCTATGTGTATATATCTTTATGCATTTTTATTAAATTAGGAGCATCAGCACATAGGCAACCCTATTGCACCCCTAATTCCTCTTTGTCTCAAGCCTCAGCACTTATACATGAGTATATTGCAGCTCAATTTGTTTTCATTTCTCTGAGTTAAGCCAAAACCAATACTACTTGCCTATATTCAACATTTATTTTATGTTCCTAAGCATCTACATATCAGAGATCTGGGTTCATAAAACATATATGTATACTAACTACACATAAAACTTTCTTATAAATAAACAAGTAGAACAACCAAAGAGAATCAAAACATTTTCAGATTTAAAATCACAGATAAGCATTCATATATGAAAATACTCTTTTAAGAAAATTACTTATAACTGGCTGCCTACATTAGGACTTATTGCCTTAGATTTTTGAGTGAGTTTTCTCACCTAGCTCTCTTCTTTGCTTCCTTAATTAATTGATGAACTTCTGCCTTTAGCCTCAAGCTCTTTTCCTTCCCTTGCCTTATGATTTCTATGGAGTTGTTTTCTTTTTTTTTTTTCAAAGTTCTTTTCTGAGAAGGAGAGGAGGCTGCTGCATATACATGTATATATACAGGGTCTTCCTTAGGGTTTTGGGTATTGGTTAAAGCCATTTTTGCCCACCAGAAAAATCATGTTATCTGTATTTTACTTGAACCCAAAATTCTACCCTCCCCAGCTTAATTTAGGTGAAGAGAAAAGTGGTTACATCCTTTTTGGTTAATTTCAGAATTTTGCTTTTCAGAAAATACTTTTTTCCTTTGTCTACAATCATGCTAAAAATGTGACTTGATTTTATTATTTATCAAATACTCTTCCTAATTATGCCTATACCAAGCATTTCCCTGTTTTGTCTTATTTTTCCTATTTTTAGCTTTCATGTAAATGGTATGTACCTCCTTTATTAATTTACAAGAGGAATACTCCTTTTTATATCTTCAGTTTTTCTTTCTTTCTTCCTATATACTAAAATATGTATGTATATTTTATCTTACTAATTTGAACTCTAGTATTTTATTAACACATATATATTTATATAAGTCTTACTGAAATAATTAGTACACCTATATATATTTTTATACATCATTCTGTATTGACACACACATGCACATGTATACTCCAAATATTCAGTAGCATCCATATATGTATATTTACTCACGCATACAGTCTTTTAAGGATTTAACCTATATATATATATATATATATATTCCCATACATATCAATATGTATTTATTCTTAGAGTTCAGGGATTTTAGCTTTAGTTCATGTGCATTTCCTGTGCACACATGTACACACATACTGATACACTATCAAGCTATATCACTCCCCTTTCAAAATTTATTCAAAAATTATTTTGAATTCATTTATATTTTTCAGAATAGATTCCTAAAATCTTGGGTCATTACAATTATGAAACTTGAAACCCACTTCATAAATAATGTTTTCAATCATATATAAAAAACGCACGTCATTTGGATGTCATTTAATAGGTTTTTCAAATCTAAACTTATCATAAAATCTATATGAAGCAACATAAATCATCAACAAGCATATATATCCATTTAAACAATCATATCATGACATATTATTTGCAAAACTAATTCGGCTCTATCTAGAAACCGAAATCAACAAAATGAGATGTAAGATCATTATTCACCTTGACTTGGTGTTAAGAAGGTTGAAATTTGTCCTTTGATTGATTTGCTTAGGCTTTATATCACTACAACAAATATACCATATTACAACATCAAAAAAATGTTGTATTATATAGGTTTCACAACGTTTTTGCAAACGTGGTATTAGGCCAAGTTGTAATAGGGACTGAGTCTTTTACAACGTTTTTTAAATATTGCAAAAAAAAGTTGTAATAGTTACAACTGCAATTGTTTTTAGATGTTGCGACATACTTTTACAACTTTTTTTATATGTTGTGGAATATTTTTTACAAATTATTTTAAATGTTGCAAAATATATTCGACTTAAAAAAGAAACTTAATAGACATTTCAATTGTTTTCAACCTATAATTTTATCATGATGCTATTAGACAATTAAAATTTCAAAAATTAAAATACATAAAATTCATCGATACAAACAATAACACTTTACATAAAATATAATATTCATTTTACATACAATTTTCAATGCACTCCAATTTGTGTTGTTCGTCATAGCAAAAGCATAAAACCCAAGCAGCACATTAAAATACATAATACAAACTAGCACATAAAACACAAAAACAAATCTTTTAAGTCTCCATTAACTCTTCAAATGTCGCCATAGCAGAAGCAGGTAATGCAAGCAGCACATTAACGCTCTTCTGCTCCTTCCCATTGCACAAAACAAAATAATCTCTTTTCAAGCAACGTCACCGACCCACTCTAAACCGGCTCCCCCACCCAAAACCCATAACATGAAACGGCGAGTTTGACCAAGTCGTAATTAGAAACATCACATCCAATGAAGGCCTCGCATGAAATTGATACACTTGATAGTTTGTCCACTTCATTTGAATTTCCACCTTTTTGCAGCATTGTTTAAACCTACATGTTCATTAGTGGTCTTCCAGTAAATCTAGCATGTGCTGAAATTGAGAATAAATAAGTACCCAATGTCCTCTTTCTTTCTGCTTACCTATCATTTTATCCAACAACTGCATTTCACCAGGGTTACTATAAACAAATTCTACCTAAAAAGAATGAAATTTTAGTTTGCCTGTTTTGTACAGCATGTAAACAAGTACAAGGGAATTAAACATATATTACTCAACGCATGACCCAGTATTGCTAACTTCTGGAACCTCGTTGCCAATTTCATCATGCATATGTTGTATATAAGTTATGTTGTCATTTACTTATTGAAAAACTAAAAAACAAAAACATATACCAATGTATTATGTTTTATCTATGTATAATAATTATTAAACTCAAATTTTCCTACAATTCACGCAGTGCAAGTTAAGATAAATCATAAATGTAATGAATGAATATTATTAAGAAGTGAACATAACAATTAATTTACCTGATTGTTGTAGATTGATGATGTCAGTGAAGCAAGGCCGCATGCTGAAACACATACATTCATAAATTCATCAACAAACATTTTCAAGTGGTAGCCTCTCATTAACACTTAACATGATCAATAGTATATGTAACTAGGCCTGCACATAAACAGTAATGATTAGAAACATATGAATGCATGATTAATAATCAAGAAAATAGGATGTAGTCTCATCTTCATTTTTTTAGATATGAGAGAATACATAATTTAGTAATATATCGATTGTATATAGTATATACTTGTATTGCAGACACCCAAACTATAAGAGAAATATTTACTAGCCTCGCTAGTTCTATAATATAATACTAATGGAGTAAAACAACGTACATAGCCATATACCTGCATAACTAATTAATGCAAATTCAACTTTTTTATTTAAAATATGGAGAACGCACCCTGATTGTAGTAGGATATGCTGCAAACAAAATGTATTTCTCAATAGTGCACATTCATTTTCCAAAAAAATTGGAGCTTCAATGCAGCGTCTAGCCCATGAATGCAAACACAGGCGAACACATGCTTCATAAGCAAGCACAGAATTCCAAGGGCCTTGTCCACTTGCATGAAAAGTAGGCAAGCGAGCAGGCAACGAGCCTGAAGATTCAACTACTTCAACCTAAACAGGAGCATTATTATATGGGATAGTTGCTCTGCTTTCTGTGCTTGCTGAGAAAGTGCACTTTCTTTCTTGAGTAACCATTTATATGGGATAGTTGCTTGCTTTCTGTGCGTGCTTGCCATAAGTTTTCGGAGTTGGACCAAATTCACTTGAAATTTGGTCAGATGCCTGGCCAATTTCTTCTTAATGGATATGAAAAAGGGGCACTTGGAACATCAGAATGCTCATTCTCTTTAGCAACAACCTTTACATTCTCCCTAATAGGAACCTTTTGATAGCCAACGACCTGATAAACATAATCACCTCGCCAGAACTAAAAACCAAACCCTCATGTCCAATTCGAATCCAGATCTAAACATCAACCACCTTCCATTAGCAATAGTTTTGAGAAGCGATTTAGGGTGTGAGGCGACCCTAACCCTAAGCAAAGTGATTTAGGATGTGGCGATTTTTGAAGTAGAATTTTGGGAACAGTGTTGCTTTCTTTATTACTCGAGGAAGTGGAAACTTAGTTGATAACGAGAAACAAAATTTTGGGAATGGCGGTGATAGAAAATTTTGTTTTGGAGGCAAAGAGAACATTGAGCTTTTGGAGCCAAAGATAACATTGAGATTTTGGAGGCAGAAATTTTGATTTTGGGGACAATTTTTGTGTTTGGAGCCAAAAGTTTCAATTTAGAGCCAATAAAAACTTGCATGTCATAAAGATGTAAATTATAAAGGTAAATCTAGAAAAGCATATGAAAGAAATATTTTGTATTTTGCACAAGTTGCAATACTTTATATTATACACACAAGTTGAATTTCTTTTAACATGTTTGAATCTTACGAGGTTTAAACTATTGCGTATAATTGTAGACATTTCTGCAACTATTGTGTATAATTGCAGACATTTCTGCAATTATTGCATATAGTTGCTGAATTGTCTGCAATCATACCATATAATTACAGAAAATTTGAAAAACATCAATTTAAAAAATTTGCGAATAGCTTGTCCTACCGTTGTTTTTACATATGTACAATGCCACTCATTATAAAGATAATAAAATTTGTGATTTAATGGTGAAAACGGTTTGTTAATCCGTCGTTTCTACAAAAAGTTATTGTGTTTTAAAGATTGATAATTATGGGGTGCAAATTTTAATTATGGATGTGAGAATAACATCCACATATAAAGAATCAACATTGCTGCAATGGAGGATAGAGGTATTGTAGAGAAGAAAATTGTAGTATTTGAAAATAGGGATGTAACTTATTATTATTTTTTGTTGAGGATGATGTTTTTTGTGTTAAGTTTGATTCTAGGGATGTGTCCCTTATTTTCACTAATAAATATTACTACTTAGTTATTAAATATTACTTATTAATTATTGATATTAAATATTAGTCTTAATTATTAAATATTAATTATTAAATAGTAATTATTAATTATTGTCATTAAAAATTAATTGTTAAATACTAAAAATTATTTTTTATTTATTAATTATTACTTCTTAAATGTAACGTGGCACCAATTATGGGTGAACGATACCTAAATATGAATAGTTTGATTTCATTTGGTATTTGCAGTGCGATTTGGAATTTAGGGTTAATGAAAAATGGGGGTAAGCGAGAAATGCAAATTATCAAGAAATGATGGTGGAAAATAAGGAAAACCATTATGCTAACCATTAAATGTTAAATACTAGATAATAAATATTACTTATTAATTTTTACTTCTTATTTATTAGTTATTAATTATTAGTTATTACTTGTTGCTTCTTAAATAAATTGAATATTGAATATTAATTATTTAATATTAATTATTCAATTATTTAATATTGATTATTAATTACATTATTAATTATTAAATGTAATTAGTAAATATTAACTATAATTTACTAATTATTAACAATTAATTATAATATATTATTAAATATAAAAAATAATTATTGATTATAGATAATAATCAGTAATTACAAATTATTTATTAATAGTCATTGGTTATAAATTATAAATAATTATCTATCTAAGTTTTCATTTATAATTATGAATTATAAACTACCATTTATAAACTATTTAAGTATTAAACATGTGTTACTAATTATAAATTATTGATTATTATAATATTTTATGCAATACTAAACATATTCAAAAATTTAAGTAAAAGTAAAACTACTTTTTAAAAAAGTTGTACGTAATTAACATCTAGTTATAAGATACTATGTTTTCACAACTTTTTAAAATTGGTGTTAAAAGGGTATTATGACAACGTTTAAAAAAATGTTGTAAAAAAGTAGTTTATAACAACGTTTTTGGGAGAAAGGTTGTAAAAAGTCATGTTTTACAACGTTTTCCCTAAAAAAAACTTGTAAAAGGGTGGTTTTTTACAACGTTTTTCCATAAAACGTTGTAAAAGGGTGTTTTTTTACAACGTTTTTCCCGAAAACGTTGTAAAAGGAGTTTTTTTACAACGTTTTAAATACAACTGTTGTGAAATAAAAGTTGTAATAATCTATATTTGTTGTAGTTATATACTTGAACCTTATCTTTTCTTCTTCTTGAATCTCTTCAACCGAGCTTACAAGGGTTTTAGTTTTGTTTGAAAATGTTGAAATGAGAAGGAATGAAGGTAAGAAGGGTTTAGAGTATAAGAACATAGCTTATTCCTATTTTGCCCTTATCATATTCCTCCTACTTACTCCATTTTAATTCTCTTTTGATTGTATTTATTAAGGCATGGCCCCTTATTAACCAACAAATCTCAATCCCTTAACCATCTACATTATTTCATTTAAATTATCTAATTAAATGCTCTAAATAATGCTAGTCAAAGTTAGGGTCATTACACAATTAACCTCTTGTCATTAAACAAACACCAAATATTGTTAGAATTTATTCTGCTGCTCATCTTAGCATACAAAAATATATTGGCATCATCCCTATAAGTGAGCCAATCGGCTTTTGCTTTCTATCTCAAACCATTAGCGTGAATGTGCAATGCTTTAGCTAATTTGTTTTGACTATCATAGAAAGAATTAACCATCTCTTTATTATTACAGGTTTTATCAATAGTAGCCTACAAACAGTTGTTAGTTTCCCTTAAATTCTCAATTAGATTAGTTTCCTTAATTCTAGTCTTATTTTAATTTTTTTAGGCTAATCTTAGTATGTTTTAGAAATGATTTAAATTGGAATTGATTAGTACCGTAACATTTATAGTTAAAGAAGTCTTTTATAATTCAGGATAGTTCTCCATTTTGCAGCAACCATTAATAAATCTAAAGGGAATGTTTTTAATTTCATTTTAGGCTTTAAAAAGCTTAATTTCAATAGGTATATGATCATTATAGCTTGATCTAAAGTTTTACAAAGGGAATATGGGAAAATATTCAAAAAATCATTGTTTATTAGGACTTTATCTAACTTACGGTGAATATTTCAAAATTTCCCCGATTTCCTTGTGTAATTATTCCCAAAATTGTTTGAGTCCATGAGTCTGACATTTATAACAAAAGCTATTGATAATTTCTAACCTTTACAAGTGATGGGGTTGCTTCCTCTTTTTTAATTGGCATTTACGATAGTATTGAAATCATCAGCTAATAGTCAAGGTTCCTTTATTAATAATGAGATTTTACAACAATTGGTCTCATAATATTTCTCTTTCCCTTTTAGAATTACTAGCATAGACAAAGGAAATATTGAGGATTAGACCGTCCATCATCTTCAAAACCGCAGTGTATGTATTGTAAGTTAAAATTAGTATTTATTAATTTACAAATACTTATATTCCATAAAATCAGTACTCTGCTATCCTCCCTGAATTTTTATTATTACTACTATTCCAATGATTATTAAACCCTAACAAAAAGTATTGCAGACTTTTATCGTAAAGTTTGTGCTCCAACAAGGCAATAATAGAGGTTTTATTGGTATTTACCGAATCCATAACATTTAGTTTTCTTGCTAGAGAATTTAAACGCCTAACATTCCAGGCACTTATAGACATTAGATTTAACTTTTTTTACCCTTAGTGTGTTTCGAAGGACATCAATAATACTTACGTTGATTTTTCTCTTTTTATTAATACCTCTTTTAATCGCCTTAATTCCATTTGAAAGTTCTTTCTTTGGGTTTTCAAGAATGAATTTCTCTTTAAAAGAATTTTGTTCTTCGATACCCAACATAATTTTTTTAGTTAAGACTTTACTGTTTAAAAATTCAGTGTTCATATTATCCAATAAATGGGACACTACTTCTTTATCCTAATAGAATTAAGGGTTAGAAACCATACCAAAGTCTTCTTTCTACATATTGACATTACAGAAACTTACAAATGCGGAGGAATCATCTAAAAGATCGGATTTAGCACCTCTGTCCACGACCATATGTGCATATGTTTGAGCCAGATTGCCCTTAGAGACTACAGCGAACCTGTTAGGGGTTGCTTTAGTGCTCGTATAAGGATCCGTCGTTGCAATCGAGTCTTTAGGCATAACTTCATCAGCTACATTTGGAGCAGGAGCTTCATTTCCTTTAGGCATAACAAAGTCGTCTTCAGCAAGTGTATTCTTCCTATCAATAGAACGACTTTCTGGTTGCAAGTGTTGATTTGTCTTGTCTTTTCTATGTTCATTATTGCAATTACTATTTACTGTACTTACACATGCATCTTCGATTAGGGGATTTGAAGATGTAAAGGCCTTTGTAATTGCATCCTTCGAATTATTTTGTCTTGGTTTGCTATTTTGATCAAAATCAATTAGAATCTTCGTAGTTATGCTTGAAAATTTAGTAGTCCCTACACTGCTGTGTAGCGAATCATCTGCCAAATTTTCTATGTCCATTTTAGTAATGACAACATTTGCATCGCTATTCTTTCATTATGATCGTTTCCTCCATTGATCATTGTATCAGGACATATTCCTGTCAGTTCCTGAGATGGTGGTTTTTATGACAACAACCTTAGGACTTGTTATAAAATATAAATACTAATATTCTTGTTTAGATATATATGTATATGCAGGATATATATATATATATATATGCAGGTACTGAGAATGAAGACTGTACAATATAATGATTCAAGACTGAGAGATTCAAGACTAACGAATTCAAGATTTAAGAAATCAAGACTGAAGACTCATGAGTATCAAAAGTTCAAGAGTTCAAGATATCAAGATAAGTAATATAGTCTAGATTTATGTTAAAACTTCATAATAGCACTAAAATCTTTATTCGGATTTTAATTGTGGAATGGAATCCACCTTCTCGCTTTAATAGTGGGATGGAACCCACGACTTCTTTAGTGGGATGGAACCCATGACCTTCTCTGGTGGAATGGAATCCATGAAATTTTCAAAATGATTTATTTTTTCAAAACTATCTTTTTAAAGTCATCTCCATCAATTTAAATATTTTAGCCTTAATTCAAAACTATTTTTAATCATATTAATTTCAAAATCATCTCTTCTTTTTAAACTATTTCTTGATTTTAATATTTTAGCTTTAATATATTTAAAAAAAATCTATACTTAGTTTTTAATATTACTTTTATATTATAGATTATATATTTTAAGATTACTTTCTAAAACTCTTTTATAAGTTTAAACTATATTCAAAATGGTTTACAAAGTTTAGAAATTGTTTTGACAATTTTTAGAAAGAAATCATTTTAAAGCAAAATTTATTTTCAAAAATAACATAGGCATGTCGACATCCCTCATCCCCCCATGTCGACATGGTAGCCATAGAATTCAAATTTCAAATTTTCAAAAGAAGTGTTTATCGTCATAACCTTTCGCGAATGGACATGACCGTTGTTCTCCTATAAATACCAGTTATTTTCAACGAATTTTAAGTTAGTTTTTCTTCATTTCTTCACTCCTTCTTCTCCACTCAAATATTCTCTTATATTTGAAATGCTTTAACAAAACTCTATCGAAATTCTAAGTGAATCAAACTCGATCATCTCTAGTTTAATTCTCTGCCACTCTCTCTCAAAGATCTCAGTGTTATTCAGAGTTATATGATCATTTGTAATTAAAGAAGTGTATCGAGTCTCTCTCTATCAAAGTGTGATTGGAAACGGTGTGATTGTGGCCCGTAAACCAATTGGATGTGATTGTAGCCCGTAAATCAATTAGGTGATCATGTAGCCTGGTAAAACCTAGAGAGTTTGTGTGACGCCCCACCTCTATACTCACACTAGCCAAGGACACTACGGGGTAATGCCGTCAACTAGCACGAAGAATAAGGCTGTTGAGGAGCGACCGTCTGTGTAATTGTTTGTGCGAGTACCGATATGTCAGATAATATAACTTACATTTCATTTCAAGAGGAAATCCAACATATCAAATACAAACTCAAAGCTACCACATAGTGGCTATGTGGACTTCGGAAACAAATATAGAAATAAACATAACACAAATCAGTCACAGATATTCATATCACAAATGCAGAAACAGATATGAATATATCACATAGAAGTGTACATCAAAGTAGTGGTCATACAAGATCTACAACATCACAAAAGAATAGTTACAAGTGTTAGACAAAAGAATAAGTATACATCAAGGAGTCTCTATCTCAAATGTATACTAACAAAACTACTAAGCTAAAGTAGTTAGCCAAAAGTCAGGTGAAGGACCCTGATAAGAAGTCAAGCAGGAGCACCTGAAATACCTCGGTCTGACCCGAGTATTATTTAAGAAGAAAATAATAAACGGATCAGTATAGCTATAAATATCAGATAAAATGAGATAAGATAAGTGATATCACAAAAACGTATGATAACAATAATGCCATACTCTGACAAGTATACATCAGATAACAACAAAGTCATACAATATCTCAAATATTCTCAAACACCAAAAAGAATGTCATATTCTTTAAATTATTCACCAAAACACAAATATTGACAAAACATATCAATGCCAATCGCAAAAATCGGTGAAACACAAATTCTAGAAATCATCAACTAGAAATCCAGAAATCACAAAAGGAGGAAGGCCTATCACAAACGGGAGCATGAAAACTCACCAACACATGCATCACAAATGGGTCACTATCCCATGGTCGCTAACCATAGAGCCGGTGCCACGACGTAGTACAGCGAACTCCCGAGGAACCCGAAACTCAAATAATCCAGAACATCGACGTAGTACAATGTTACTCCCGATGAACCAAACTCAAATAATCAGGCACAACGACGTAGTACAACGAACGCCCGATGAACCTGAACACAAATAATCCGAAACATCGACGTAGTACAGCGAACGCCCGATGAACCAAACTCAAATAATACGGAACAACGACGTAATACAGCGTTACGCCCGATGAACCGAACTCCATAAACCATAGGTTACTAGCCTATAAAAATGAGATGAAGCTCAACAGAACGGGGTATAGTCCCCCACGCGGACAAAGAGACATCGCACATCGCTAGTCTAAACCATAAAATGATCATCATTGATCAATAAGAAGTGTTGATTACACTAAGCTAGTAAATAAATGAGTTTAGCTTCATGTCCCATAACCACTGGCTTAACTTAAATATTTACGAACAAATTGTAGATTTCCACTCGAAAATTGTCACAAGGTTTCAATCGAACAAGTCTAAGAATTAACCGACAAAGTAAACGCAAGCGTTTCATACTACTTGTTTTACTAAGCCGTTTAATTAGATTTCTCATACGAATGAGGTAAAGGTTTGTATATACTAATAGATTGGAAAACGGTTTTATAAACTAGATTTGTATTAAAATAGAGTTGGAATCATCTTTGTGAAAGAGTTTGAATATTTACTACTAGTATAGAAACCTTTGTATTTTAAAGTGACAAATCACAAAGATGATTGTAAAAACAATCAATCACCAAAGATTCACATTCGAAGACCTGAATCAAAACCATAGAAATCGATACTGAATCCATCAAATTGGATATTCCCAAAAATCCCAAAAAAGAAGTCATCAAAGTCGATACAAATGATAACAACAAATTGGATCAACACGAATCGATTAAAATTGGAAACCCATACAAAATAGGCAAATTGGGCTGAGACAAGCAGATCAGTCGACTGAACTAGGTGGTCAGTCGACTGATACTATGCCTGGAAACTTTCGGTTTCCAGGTCAATCGACTGAACCATAAGGTCAGTCGACTGATACAGGCACAGAGTATTTTCTGTCCCCTGGTTCAGTCGACTAACCTCCTGGTTCAGTCAACTGAACCTACTTTTACAGCATTATCAGCCTAGCCCCCAAGTGAGGCAAAATCCTAACCGGAGGCGAACGGACGAGCAACGGAGACTAAGGATTTACGCCAAGCGACAACCCATCCTTGTATGGCTCTTCGAAACACCCCATAAACGTGTTCAAACATCAAAGATAGGATTTTTAAGGATTTGACCTCAAAACACCAAAAATTGGAATATTCATCAAACCAATTCAATCCAAAAGCAAATGGACAAAGAATAGATGTTAGGAATTACTACCAAACAACTATCAAAGATATAGACATAGATGTGAGTTCAAAAACTCACCTTTTAAACTCAAAACACAAGTGAGAAGCTTGAAAACAAAGGAAAGACCAATTCCTCTTCAATCTCAACTCAAGAAGCTCCAATCTAAGCTAATAAGAAAATATTTCCTAAGTTAGGGTTTAGGAATTTCTGAAATTGAAGAGAGATAGAGATGGAGAAGATGGAGAGGATGCTTACCTAAGCTTCTCTTCGATTTTGGAGCAAGAACTTGTGTTTCCAAATCAAGCTAGGGTTTGGAATTTCTAATTTCCCATTCCTTTCCCTATTTTTACTTAAGCTTGAATGTATTAGGAAATGAGAATGAGTGAATGAAGAGGAGTTGAGTGGAGTGTTAGGGTATTAGATGGGTTGGTGGGCTGAAACCCAAAGCCCTAAACGAAAAATATCAAAATTTCACTCAACTCCAAACATACCGATGTTTATACTTAAAAAGGTCGCAAACACCATTTTGGACTCAATGGAAGTGGTCTCGAGCCTCAATTCGACTGTTTGCAAAAAGTGACATTTCGGACTTAAATCCGACTAACGATGTTATATTTAAATAAAACATTTAAATATACAATCGTAAAATATGCGGGTTGTTACAGTTTTCCCTGGACTCGAAGATAGAAGGGTGTATCTCATGGCCTTGAAATTGAGGTTGTAATATCGACATTATATTTGGAAAGAAATCTACAAAAGAAATTGTGTAGGGCTGGATGTAGGGTAAATCTGAACCAGTATAATATTCCGGTGTGTTCTTTCCTTTACTGCTTTCATTTACTATTTGCATCTATATTTGATTCTGTGATTGTCTCTGTGTTTGAGAAATTGCATCTGTATGTGTTTAACTTGAAAAGATTTCAAAAATTCCATAAAGTCCATTAAACACTATTCACCCCCTCCTCTAGTGTTAATCCAGCCTTAAGATCCATAATCCGCATTTCCAACATTTGGTATAAGAGCATTGGTTTTCAAAGTTTTCATAATCTGATTTTTGAAAAATTTTCAAATGTCAGCACTATCACTAGTTCATTTGTAGAGGGTCAGTCTACTGCCAGATCACCACTTTTTAATGGCAGTAACTATGCATATTGGGCATGTAGGATGAAAATCTATTTACAATCAATGGGATTATACACTTGGAATATCACACAAATTGAGTACATTGAACCCACAACTGATTTTGCACAGTGGGCTGCTGAGCAAAAGACTGTTGCACAAAACAATTCCAAAGCCATGAATATTATATTCTGTTCACTTGATAGGAATGAGTTTAATAGAGTGTCTGTCTATAAGTTTGCATATGAGATTTGGAAAACTTTGTAAGCTACTCATGAAGGAACAAGCAAAGTTAAACAGACCAAAATATCTATCTTGACCAATCAGTTTCAATTATTCAAGATGAATCCAAATGAGTCCAATTCAGACATGTACAGTAGGTTTCAAGACATTGTGCACTCACTAATTGCATTAGGAAAGAACTTTTTTGAAGAAGATCAAATTAGAAAAATTCTGAATTTACTCACTCCGAAATGGGATCAGAAGACTCTAGCAATTGAAAAGGCTAATGATATTAGTCCTCTGAAAATTGAAGAATTGATTGGCAATTTGATGTAAGTACAAATGCCAGGGAGAAGAGAAAGCAAGGGCTCAGAAAAGTAGTCAATAGCGTTCAATGCAATAACAGATGGTTCAGACTCAAACAGTGACGACGATGAAGAAATAGTTTTGATGACAAGGAATTTTAGAAAGTTTCTAAAATATAGAAAGATGAACAATTACAAGAGAAATGATCACAAGAATTCTGGAAACAATAACGAAACTCAAAACAACGGCATATGCTACAATTGTGATGAGCCAGACCACTTAAAAAGAGATTGTCTGCATCCGTATAAACGGAAATTTTCTCCAAGTAATGATTCGTCAAAGAAAAGAAAGAGAGCATATACTGCTACACTGGACGATTCAGACTCATCCTCTAGTGATGAAGATCAAGAGACGAAAAATTTAAACATGTGCTTTACTGTTATTCACGAATCTGATGATCTCAGAAATATGGATCTAAAAATAGGTACGCGTTTAAATTATATTGATTAAAATTGCTTGTTTGAATGCTTGATTGTTTGCATGTTTTGAAATTGCTTGTTGTTTGAATTTAAAATTTTGATTTTCAAAATAATATTATTTTAATATTAAAATATTAATATTAAAGTGTTATTATATTTAATATTATTTCAGATAAAATATAAATTAGATTATATGATATATATATAGATATTAAATAAAATAAGAAAAATAAGTCACATGATTTAAGGGATCCATGTCGACATGACCCTACCCCTCATGTCGACATCCCTCCAGAAATTTGAAATTCAAATTTGAATTCAAAACATTGAATTTCCCTCCACTTTTTCACCAACTCCAAAACTATGAAAAAGTGTCTCTTGACCAGAGAACATAGCTCTTAGATATCTATTTATCTTCTTAACTTTTTCCTATCTTTTTATTTTTATTTCAAAATTCAAACTCTATTTCAAACCCTCAAGCTCTCTACTTTCTTCAAAAATGGCTTCCTCGCACTCCAACCACCATTAGACTGTCCAAGGCCACTAAAGAGTTCCTCTACAATGATCCGAAAGCTATCAAGGCTTACATAAGCTATATAAACTTTGGAAAGGTCCATACAAGAAAATTTTCTATCTTTAATAATTTTTCTTCCTATGAAATCAATGTTCTTTTTGAAGAGAATCAAATTCTTAGCTTAATTGATGATTCTCAAAATGATTTTATTTGTTATCCGAATCTTGTCAAATGTTTTATGCAAATTTGAATCGTGATTTTTATGAAGGAAATGAAGGGGAAGTGTGGAGATGGTTTTGATGACAACAACCCTAGGACTTGTTATAAAATAGAAATACTAATATTCTTGTCTAGATATATATATGTATATGCAGGATATATATATATATGCAAGTATTGAGAATGAAGACTGTACAGTATAAAGATTCAAGACTGAGTATAGTGATTCAATACTGATGAATACAAGATTGAAGAAATCAAGACTAAAGACTCATGAGTATCAAGAGTTCAAGATATCAAGATAAGTGATTTATGTTAAAACCTCATAATAGCACTGAAATCTTTATTCCGATTTTAATTGTGGAATGGAATCCACCGTCTCGCTTTAATAGTGGGATGGAACCCACGACCTCTTTAGTGGGATGGAACCCACGACCTTCTCTGGTGGAATGGAATCCACGAAATTTTCAAAATGATTTATTTTTTCTAAACTATCTTTTTAAAGTCATCTCTATCAATTTAAATATTTTAGCCTTAATTCAAAAACTATTTTTAATCATATTAATTTCAAAATCATCTCTTGTTTTTTAAAATATCTTGATTTTAATATTTTAGCTTTAATATATTTTAAAGAAATTTATACTTAGTTTTTAATATTACTTTTATATTATCGATTATATATTTTAAGGTTACTTTCTAAAACTCTTTTATAAGTTTAAACTATATTCAAAATGGTTTACAAAGTTTAGAAATTGTTTTGACTAGTTTTAGAATAGAAATCAATTTAAAGCAAAATTTATTTTCAAAAATAACATAGGCATGTCGACATCCGTCATCCCCCCATGTCGACATGGTAGCCGTAGAATTCAAATTTCAAATTTTCAAAAGAAGTGTCTATTCCTCATAACCTTTCACGAATGGAAATGACCGTTGTTCTCCTATAAATATTAGTTGTTTTCAACGAATTTTAAGTTAGTTTTTCTTCATTTCTTCACTCCTTCTTCTCCACTCAAATATTCTCTTATATTTCAAATGCTTTAACAAAACTTTGCCGAAATTCTAAGTGAATCAAACTCGATCATCTCTAGTTTGATTCGCTGCCACTCTCTCTCAAAGATCTCAGTGCTATTCAGAGTTATAGGATCATTTGTAATCGAAGAAGTGTGTTGAGTCTCTCTCTATCAAAGCGTGATTGGAAACGGTGTGATTGTGGCCCGTAAATAAATTGGGTGTGATTGTAGCCCGTAAATCAATTAGGTGATCTTGTAGCCTAGTTAAATCAAGAGAGTTTTCCCTGGACTCGGAGATAGGAGGGTGTATCTCGTGGCCTTGAAATCGAGGTTGTAATATCGACATAATATTTGAAAAGAAATCTGCACAAGAAATTGTGTAGGACTAGATGTAGGGTAACTCCGAACCAGTATAAAATTCTGGTGTGTTCTTTCCTTTACTACTTTCATTTACTATTTGCATCTGTGTCTGATTCTGCGATTGTCTCTGTGTTTGTGAAATTGCATCTTTATGTGTTTAATTTGAAAAGAATTCAAAAATTCCATAAAATCCATTAAACACTATTCACCCCTCCTCCCTCCAGTGTTAATCCAGCCTTAAGATCCGTAATCCACATTTCCAACAATTCACTTATATTTTGAATCACTAATAAAGCTGATTTCACTATGATCATTATCGCTTCTCGTATTCATATCAACACTCTTCCCCATCTTTGTAGTGTTGTTGTTATTATAATCACTGGTATCTTTCGTCTTTCTCCTCCATTCTGTTTGTGCTAAACACTTTTCTTTAATATGTCTGAAGCACTTACGAGTGAGGCTTGTAGGGGGAAGCCAATCATACACTATCTTTTGTATTAGGGTTTCTTCGTTATGTAAAGTGATGTTAACCTCATCTGGACGGACTTCATCAGCCCTAATCTCAAAAAGCATTCTTGCGAAGTTGAGCCTTGTTTCTTAGTTGCTTTATCCAACATAATTGACTTTCCAACAGCACTAGTAATTACAATAAACGGTTCTGTATCTTGTATTTTCATATTAACTCCAGGAAGCATAATTCGAATAGGAATTGTGTTCAATAAATCTCCATCTATGTGAAAATCTTTATACCATTGTTTCATCATAATGATCCTTCCAACGAAAAAGTAAGGTCCGTTTTCAACACTTTATCATAGTCCAATTCATCTCCAAATTTGATCAAAAATAAACCATTATCGTGGATGTAGATCTTGAAATTGCTATTAATTTTCCAGACTCTGTTAATGTATGATTTAATGTGCATGTAATAAGGCATAATTCCAAACAAGAATTGCACCCCTTCATTTTTTGTCGGTTTTATCTAAGACTCCTTGTAAGGCTACTACTTTTTTATTGTTGATTTAAGTGGAGCTATAAAGGAAAGATCCGCATCAAGATCCGCTTAATCCCTATTCTCTTTAACAATGTCTGCCCAAGATGAACACTTTCTAAGATCAATTTGTACTGCCACTTTAGGAGATTGGGGCCAGTAGAAGAACAAGCAAGATTAAGGCTTGATCTTGGATCATTTTGAATGTAACTTCCTCCACCACCCCAAGAAGGTCCCCTTTAGATAGTTTTAGAAATGAATTTTTTAATGTTCCCAATATAATTAAACTTGGATCTTGAACCAGATCTTGTATAATCAGCATTAAAAACCATTCCACCTCCTCTCATTGTATGATAAT
Organism: Allium fistulosum; assembly: GCA_030737815.1. Lineage (NCBI taxonomy): Eukaryota > Viridiplantae > Streptophyta > Magnoliopsida > Asparagales > Amaryllidaceae > Allium > Allium fistulosum. The sequence continues at coordinate 912,651,753 of CM060907.1, read as the reverse complement.
TCTGTTGAAGTCGAGAATCTTACCACAACTCTCTTTATCCATTACCCCTTGAAAAACTATTCTTGTATGAGACTCTTTGCAACCCCTCTTCATCAATAAATGGAGAATTATGATAAAGTGTTGGAACTGGGCCAACACGCAGCGGATTAAATGACTGAATTTCAAATTTTTTAACAGATTAGATCTTATTATGCCGATGAAGTCTAAATTGATTTAAATCTAATCTAAATGAATTTTAATAAAATCTTTTATTTTATTTTACTAATTAATATAGAGGTTTATTTGTTTATATAAGTGATATATAATGTATATATGATATTTGGGTACGTGCAACATATAATGTGTACACGGTTTAACATGCCTATGTTTAAGTGTTGGGATTTACACTACAACAGACACATTAGCTCCTTCATATATGTATTTGCTATTTATTGTTATACAATATTAATATAATATAAAATATACTTATATATATACATATATGTATAAAACTAACTATATATATATATTTGTAATTATATGTAAACAAATTATATAAACTGAAGTATAAAATATTTTAAAATTCAATATAAAAAATCTTTAAGAAAAAAAAATCAAGTTTGAATTAGATCTAGATTTAAAATATCCTTTTAAAAATTCAAATTAAAATAAAAAGTTAAATTTTTTACGATTAATTTAAAATATCCTTTTATGAAATTCATATCCATATCTAGCCTTTTACCCTTCTTTTTCAAACAATTCAAACCCTTATTTCAAAAACAACGCACCCCAACCCCCTTTGCATGGCCGACCATCTCTATAAGCTGACGGGCATATATGCATTTTCAAACCAGTTCAGTAATTGCATATTTTAAATCTGATTTAAATGAACATAAATATCATATATTGATGCATCCATATATAACTTTTATATACGCCTATTTTCAATACCGATTCAGAGAAATCAAATAAAATTTTATAATTAGCATTTCACAAATTTTAACTAATTTGATTAATTTATAGTTAATCGCCTTTTTGACCAAGTGTATTTTCAACTGGAATTAGAATGTCAAGATGAAGACGAAATGATTCACGAACATGAAAGCATGTTTGAAAGGGCCAAAAGATGACACTTAAGAAGTTTGAAGTGGAATGGAGCAAAATGGGCCACTCGATACCGAGAGGTACCTCTCGGAATTGAGAGGATTTACTTCCAATCTGGACCTCTTGAACCCCTTGAACCTTAAGCACTACCTCAAGCGATCGTCATGGAGTTCTTTTCTCAAGGAATAGACATGTGACCTCAAGGATTTTTGAGAGAAAACAAAGAAAGAAGAATAAGATAAGCAATATCGAAGGAATTATCAGAAGCAACTTGATCTTCATAGTAAAGAATTTGGAACGCATCAAATCAAAGATAGGAGACAAAACAAACGAAAACGATGGATTTTTACCTAAAAACCTCTTGGTACCGAAAGGAACCTCTCGGTACTGATAGGTCTTTTTTGATATTTGGGCCGACGTGATCTCTTCTACACCTCTGGCCTTACATTTGGACCTTATACAACATAAAACCCTAAATCTGCAAAGCTGTTTCTCTATAAATACCAACCCTATGGCAATTAAAGAAGGATATTTTTCTAGAATTTTGGCACTCTTCCTTGTTCATCTCCTATTTCTCTTTATAATAGTCATCAAGGTAGACATTGTTGGCAGTTCTAGGCTTAAAAACCTATTAATTCCTTATACTTGTGATCTAGTACTTTTTCAAACCCATAATCAATAAAAATATAAAGTGGACGTAGGTCAGAGTTTGCCGAACCACTATAAAAATTCTTGTGTGTTCTTTACTTTGTTGTTATTTTCAACAGGTTTCTGGGTATTGTTCCATTTTTTGGCATTAATATTTTGGTGCTTTCATTGAGAAAGAAGTAGATTTCACAACCTAAAGCTTGGATCTGAAGTTTGGAGAAGATGAAGAGGCTTAACACCAGATTTAGGATCAGATAGAGTCAACCAAAGCATTGGGGGCAGCCAGGAGGTATCCTCAATTTCTTATCATTTCATCTACGTGACCAGAGAGGAGATGGAGAGAATGATAAAAGAAATGCAAGATGGAAAATGGCTCGACAACATAAGATGCTTGATGGATTTTTCCTAAGGTTAGGACAACAAGGAGTAGCTGGAGATGTTCGAAGTCAGAACTAAGGATCAGGAGCCAATGCAGGAGTATCTGGAATCAGAGCAGAGCAAGCTGGGACAATGCCCCCATGACTAGAACCTATCGGTACCGACCAGAATTGTGTCGGTACCGAGAGGAATCTACTTAGGGGCAATCTAGATTTGAACTTAGGACGAGCTGGAACGTCGAAAGCGAACGTTACTGGAGTCAGAAATGCAAATCAGAACGTGAGTGCACAACATTAGAAGGAGTATGTGCCAGAGCTTCCCAATAGGAACATAGGCAGAAGGTAGCCAAAGGTGTGGATCAGAATGCAAGCGTGTAAGCAGAGGAGTATGTGCTAGAGTTCCCCTACAGGACCTTGGGGAAGAATACAGCTATTGATCAAGACCGTCATTGGATGGCAACAACCAAATAGCTGAGTTGGTTAAAAGGATAGTGAGAAGTGGACCACCAAACCAGAGTTTGGAAGATGTTAGCAGGAATCCATTTATCCCTAACATTTGGAATGCGAGGAATCCTCTCGATTTCAAACGTCCGACGTTAGAAATGTATGATGGGCAGACAGATCCAACAGTTCATCTAATGAGATGCATCCGACATATGGAGGTGTTGGGCGCTTCTAAGGATGTGATGTGATGATGCTTCCCATTATATTTGATAGATTTAGGAGCAATGTGGTTCAGACAACTGGAGAATGGGTCTATAAGCACATGGACTGATTTAGTGGATAGGTTCTTGAGATAGTTCAGAGTTCACATCTCTTGACCAAAGAATGTGATGATGCTATCAAGCGTAAAGAAAAGGCCCAAAGAGACCTTGAGAGGTTATCTGACGAGATTTAATTAAGCAGCAGCCGTAGTCGATAAGCCAGATCCATCGATAATCCTGATGGCGGCAGTGTCTAGAGTCGCGGGCAAGACCTACTTCAAAATTGCATTAGAAAGGGATCCATCGATGGATCTAGTGGAGTTTTATCATGAAGTTGAGAGGCATCTGCATTAAGAGGACGCTGAGGCCGATAACGCTAATGTTAATGTTGTGGATGACGAAGGACCGTCCGAGGCAGGATATGATAAAGATAAAGGAAAGCAGAAAGCTGAAGATAACTTTGGAGGACCAAAGCACCCAAGGAGGGAATCAAAATTCTCTTCTTACAATGACTTAACTGAAACCCCAAAGAGGATATTCCTAGATACTGGGGGGCAAATCCCCTATCAGAGGCCAGCTAAGAGTGAACCAATGGATCGAGAGAAAAGGTCTGGAAAGTTTTGCTTGTTCCATGAGCTAGATGGACATGAAAAAACAAGTGCAGACACCTTTGTGACTTGATATAAGAATTGGTTCGGAGTAACTAGCTACCACAGTACGTAATGAATTGAACTGTGATGGTGCAGCCGAAGCAGCGAACACATCGAGGCACGATCAGGGATCTAGGTCGAGACTGATAATCCCATGATCGGGATGGACATGAGAAAGGTTCATTTCCTATGCTTTGCTTTTTGTTTTGAATAGTTAAGACGATAATAACCTCAGACTGCTTACACATGTACAAGACCTTGATTGGTCTCTGGGCACGCTCTGAATTGAATGTCTAAGATGAATATTTAGGATATTTGCTTGCTTGCTTTGTTTTGAATATTTGATTTTTGAAAATCACTTGAATGTGATAGCTGATATTGATCGTGGTAGTCTCATCTAGAGAGATGGGGATGTGGCCGCAAGAAGTATGTCCCCTCACCAGAGAATAAGTGGATGGACTTGCATGTCATTGTGTCCCCTCGTTGGAGAGTGAGCGGATTAGGCTTAGCAAGGATCCGGAGAGATCGAAAGTAAGTCCCCACACCAGAGAGTGAGCGAATGGACTTGCTTGGACGTTGAGTCCCCTTGCCGGAGAGCAAGCAGATTGGACTCAACAAGGATTTGGAGAGATCGAACCCTAGATTGGATGTTAAACAATCCGGAGAGATCGAATCCTAGTTTGGATGTTAAACGACCCGGAGAAATCGAACCCTATATTGGATGTTAAACGATCCAGAGAAATCCAACCCTAGTTTGAATGATAAACGACCCAATGAGATCGAACCCAGGAATGAACGTTGATCTGAATATGGATTTGAACACCTTGTAATCAGAGTAAAATAGATAAATTCTGGGTGAATATGGTATACAATATGATACCCTTGGACAAAGATAGGCCGATCATGATTCGTGGTTGACACTAAAGCAAGGGCTAGAATCCTTAGCAATAATGGATTTGGAACGACCTTTAGTTTGCCAGAGAATCCGAAGGAATTGGATGATTCACCATAACTAGGATCGATGGATAGCTAGAAAGCTAGACTACCAGAAGTCGACTACTGCTGAAACTTATTCTTGAGCAAAACACACCTTACATTCATAAGGCGTACTTTAGCGAGCAAGTGTTAACTGGCTTTTTGACTAAATGGATTTTCAATTGGAATTAAAATGTCAAGATGAAGATATAATGATTCACGAACTTGGAAGCATGTTTGGAAGGGCCAAATGATGACACTCAAGAAGTTTGAAGGGGAATGGAGGAAATTGGACCATTTTGTCCGAGAGGTACCTCTTGGTACTGAAATGATTTACTTCCATTCTGGACCTCCTGAACCCCTTGAACCTCAAGCAATCGTCATAGAGTTCTTTTCTCAAGGAATAAACATGCAACCTCAAGGATTTTTTAAAGAAAGGCAAAGAAAGCATAATAAGATAAGCAATATCAAAGGAATTATCATAAGGAACTTGATCTTCATAGATTAGAGTTTGGAACGTATCAAATCGGAGATAGGAGACAAAACAAAGGAAAAATGTGGATTTTTACCCAACAATACCTCTCGGTATCGAAAGGTCTTTTTTGGTATTTGGGCCGACGTGCTCTCTTCTACACATCTGGGCTTGTGTTTAGACCTTATACATCATAAGCCCCTTGATCTACAGAGCGGTTTCTCTATAAGTACCAATCCTATGGCAACCGAAAAGGTTCTTTTTTTTGGGCTTTTGGCACTCCTCCTTCATCTCCTATTTCTCTTTATAATAGTCACCATGGAAAACGTTGGTGGTAGCTTTAGGCTTAAGAACCAGTTCTCTTTGTACTTCTGAATAAGACTCTCTCAAACTCATAATCAATAAAAATAAAATGAGGACATAGACTAGAGATTGCCAAACCACAATAAAAATTCTTGTGTGTTCTTTATTTTCTTGTTATTTTCTACTCGATCTCTATATTTCAACAGGTTGTTAGGTATTATGCCATTTTTAGCATCAACATTTATAAAGTTATAATTTAATTAAATCATGTGATATTCAGAGTATTCAATGTTGCGGTTGTGTGACTCATAGGCGTAAATTCAATCAATGATTAATATCGAACAATTTAAATATTAATATTCATACATCACTTTAGCTAGTGGTGTGACAATTTGGCCGAATGTATCGCTTACACAGTTTCAGTCTAATTTTACTATTTTAACCAGTCCCCGATAGTGATAATTATTTACACCAATTCCTTTCGTTAAACTATATCACATTAGGACTTATAGAATTTTGTATTAGCTAAAATTCCAGTATCGCCCACATTCAAGTTTTATAGTCCAAACACAAAGTCCTTGATTCAATAATAACAATTATCATTAACTGAATTGCTATGGCCAAAGAATTTGACTTTGAGTTAACTACAATTGACCATAATACTAATCTCACGTAACTAAGAAGATGAATTCTCTATTGTAGTTTTTCACTTCCAATGCTTCAACCCAGACCCAACTATAGTCGTTTGATGGATGTCATGCCACGATTTAACTATAATCAAAGTGGAGTGTCCACATTGAAGTTTAACAGTTTTCTCAAGTCGAGAGAACGGTGTAATATTGTCGCTTCGATATTTTCAGTTTGACCTCAGTTATATTAAACAACAACAAACTATCAAGTGAGTCATTCTATAGCAATCCAATAATTATTAGTACATAACCCCTTGGTGCTCCCAACAACCATGAGTAGTACAATGCCCAACATTCGAAGAACGTTACGCACTCTAGTCTCAATGGATGTATCGATATCTAGTCTCGATACATCTTGACTAGGAATATTTAAAATGATATGTTTATTTTCGTACTGATAAATTTCTCATGATTACAACACATTGTAACCACTATTGCAAAACATACCATTAGTAGTTTTTCTGGTAAATATACTCAAATTAAATATTTAATTAATATAACACATTATAACAGGTATATAACATAAAGAAAAACATCTTTTATTTCGAACAAAATTTATTACAGAGTTAATAGTTTACAATAAATTACGGAATTGCCCATAGGGCATACTCCTAACTCGATCAATCTCTCACTTGCACTGGGGGATAATTATGAAATCTCAATCACATCCGTTCGATCAGTTTGACAAGAACAGATCACCGAGCTAGTACCTTTGTGAATAAATGTACTATGATGTCCTTTGTATATACTCTTTGAATCATGATTCATTCTTCTTAACAGATTATTTAATTAGGTGGTATTTTCGAAGAATGTGTCTCAATTTCTTATGTGCTGTAGGCTCCTTCATGATCTGCATCGTTGCATTGTTTTCACAAAAAATATCACCAGATTCTTTATATCGGGAATCACTCCTACCTCACTCATAATTTTTCCATCCAAACCGCTTCTTTAACTGCTTTGTCGAAGGCGATGTATTGGGTCTTCATCGTGGAATTAGTTACCATTTTCCATTTGGAACTTTTCCAACTAATAGCCTTATCATTTAAAGTAAAGACGTAACCTAACATTGACTTACTATTGTCGATATCACTCTGAAAGCTAAAGTCTATATGCCCCTTCATAAGGAGGTCTCCATTCTCATAAACGAGGAATAAGTTCTTAGTATCTCTTAAATACTTAAATATAGATTTTAAGGTAGTCCAATGCTTTTCTCAGGGATTAAACTGGCATTTGCTTATGCATCTTAATGCGTAGACCTGATTTAGTCTAGTACATAACATAGCGTATATTATAGAACTGATTGTCGATGCATACAGTATTCTCTTCATATGCTCTTTCTCATCATCAGTTTGAGGAGCGTTCTTCTTTCCAGATTGCTTTGGAACATTTCCCCACTTGGAATTCTCCATACTGAACCTTTTTAGTATGGTGTCTATATACAAGGGTTGGGACAATCCCAACAGCCTTTAAGATAAATCTCTATAAATCTTTACACCTAGTATATAGGTTGCTTCTCCAAAATCATTCATGGAGAAATTCTTGAAAAGTCAAGCTTTCAATGATTGCAATAACAAAACGTCATTGTCAATCAATAGTAGATCATCAACGTATTAAACTAAGAACACGATAGCGCTTCCTTGTTCCTTTCGATATACACACGCTTCCTTTGCGTATTGATATAAACCAAATTATTTGATTACTTTATCAAAACACTTATTCCAAATCCTTAAAGCTTGTTTAAGTCCATAAATGGAACTTAACAACTTGCAAGCTTTGCCCTCACTCCTACCTACCTCGAAACCCTTAAGCTGCGACATATAGACGATCTCTTCTAAATCACCATTTAGAAATGCCATCTTTACGTCCATTTTATATATTTCTTAGTAGTAGAATGCAACAATAACTAGCATTATTTGAATGAACTTAACCATTGCTACAGGCGATTAAGTTTCTTCATAATTAATACCTTGAATTGACAAAAACCTTTAGCAACTAGCCTTGCTTTGTAAGACTACACTTATCTATCTGCATTTAGCTTTTTAGTAAAAATCCATTTATATTCGATGGGTTTTGTCTCTTGGGGTATGTCAGCCAAAGTTCATACTTTGTTTTCATACATGGAAACCTTTTTGGATTTCGTAGCTCCCAACCATAGTACAGAGTCTTTACTTTACATTGTGTGTTGGAATGAGAGAGGAGTGTCGTCATCTAAGACACAATTCCCGTTCTTGCCATCCATGAGCAAACCGCAGTATCTCACTGGTGGGCGAGATTTCCTATTAGACCTTTTAATAGATTGCATTTTTTCATATATATATATATATATATAGGTGAATTTGGTTCTCCCACTGGTTTAGTCTTTGTATTAGACTCTTGGATCTTATCCAATTCTACAACTTCTCTATTAATTTCCATTGATAGAAATTCTTTTTCTAAAAAGATAGCATGTTGAGAAACATCAGCCTTTTGTTCCTCGGTATTATAGAAAATATATCCCATAGAATTTTTGGGATATCCTTTGAGTTTACACAAGACCAATCTTGCCTCAAGTTTATTAGGATCAACATTCTTAATCTAGGCTGGACACACCACTAGGACCAACGTTCTTAACGAAGGCTGGACACCACCCACTTTCAAATGTTTGAGGTGGGGTTCCGTCTTATGCCATATATCATATAGCGTCTTAGCACAGATTTCATGGATATCAAATTCAACATATGTGCTGTTGTTTCTAGCACATATCCCCGATATGAAAGAGGTAACTCGGCTTTACTCATCATGGAATGAACCATATCTAATAAGATTCTATTCCTTTGCTCTGAAACACCATTGCGTTGTAAAGTTTAGGGTGGAGTAACCTGAGAGACAATCTCATTATCTTTTAAGTATTGTTGGAGCTCTTGTCCAACAGACTCACATCCTCGATCTGATCGAAATATTTTAATCTTATGGTTCATCTGATTTTCGACCTTATTTTTATATTTGATGAATGTCTCAAAGACATCGAGCTTGTTCTTTAAAAGATACACATATCCTAGTCTTGAGAAATCATCTGTAAATGTTACAAAATAAAAAGATTTATTTTTGGTAAATATAGGCATTGGGCCACATACATCAGTATACACGAAAATCGAGAGTTTATTATCTCTTTCATTGCTCCCACTGAAGGGTATCTTGGTTATTTTTCCTTTAAGACACGACTCACTCGTATCAAATGATTTAGAATGAAATGATGTAGAAAACCATCGGCTTTTAATTTGTGTAGTCGTTTCTCACTTATATGACCTACCCTACAATGCTAAACGTAGTTATTATTTTACATGAACATTAGAAGAGATATTCACGGCACATACATAATTAGTATTAATCATATAAATGCCATTATCCAAATCACCATTGTAGACTTTATTTCCATTTAACATAATGTTCATAACATTTATTAACACAGTGGAAAATATATCTAGACTTAAACAATTTAGAAACTGAAATTATGCCACAAATAAAGTATTTAACATAATAGCAATTATTTAAAATTAAAACTAGTCCATTTGGAAAATCTAAGTGATAATATCCAACTACGGTTACATCTACCAGAGATCCATCTACAACTTGAAATCTCAATTCTCCTTTTGCCACATGACATCTGTTCCTAAGTCCTTGTAAAAAACTACAGATGTGAGTTCTAGATATTGTATCTAAAACCCAAGATAATTTATTGATTGCAAAACAATTTTGAATCATAAATATGCCTATAAGAGTATCAAAATTATTTTGTTTCTTCCCTTTGACTATCTCCAATACTTTGGATAATTCTTTTCCAATGACCCTTCTTGTGACAGTCATGACATTCACTCTTGTCAGCTGGCATAGTCTTCTTTATCTTCTTATTAACCATTTTCCACTTCTTCGAACCATTCGAAGATGATGCCTTCCTCTTAACTACGAGCACCACTCCTTGATCTTTGGATGAAGACTAGGCTGCCCCAACATGTTGAGGAGCTCCGCGAGGCTTACATTCAACCGGTTCATATTATAATTTAATACGAACTGCTCAAACTATGCAGTAAGAGACCCTAGAATCAGATCCACTTGCATCTTGTTGCCTATCGTAACGTCCAATTGAGAAAGTCTATTAATATAGCCTTTCATCATTAAGACGTAATCGTCCACTTTCATGCCCTTTGTCATCTTCATATTAAATAGTTTCTTCGTAATTTTGTATCTTGCGGAATGAGACTGTTCCCTAAATAGAGTTTTGAGGCTATCGAAGATCTGATAGACATTCATGTTTTCATGCTTCCTTGGCAATGGTTTGTCGAACGTAGACAGCACGTAAATATGGGCGGTTTGTAGGTCCGAGACCCATTTGTTTTAGGCCAAAATTAGTTCGAGGTATGCATTATCAGTATGTTTTTCCCGTGGAGGTTCAGTTATTGACGACCATAGATGTTCATACGTAAGTGCTATCTTAGTTGCCCTTAACCAGTCTATGTAGTTAGGTCATGTGATTTTCTCATTTTCAGAAAATAACCTTGGTATTGGCATTTTTTACAAATTTAATTTAGTCGATTAGGACATTAATTCATAATAGATGTTCTTAGAATATTAGTAAGGCTAAACGTTACGTTTCATTTTACTAATAAGCTCCCATTAGGTTTTTATGTTTTTCAAAACCTAAAGACGTAACATTAATTTTTTTGGACTTCTCCAGTAGGTGTTATGACTCGCTTACCTTGGGATTCTAATCTTGAGGAATATCAACAAATCATGGGCCCACAAGCGATACATAATAGTTTATCATTTGTATCATATACAACTTCTAACCCATGGTGTTTGTCCTAATATCATTTTGACCATGAGGAATATCAACTAATTGAAAGAGATTATTCACTTGTGCCTACCATTTAGTGATGGCTTAAGTATTTATGTACTTACCTTTAGGAATATTAACAAAAACATACATATATCTTACCTTGTCTATTCGATATATTAATACTACTACAAATAACATCCTTAGTTTGGGAAATATCCATAACTAAGGAGTATGCAAGTAATCCATTAATATACAAATTTTATGAGACAACATTTACATTAAAGATTCTTAATCATTAATATATTTAATTGAGTGATATCGACTTATGGAATAATGTATTTCTTATGAAATACCCTCGTGATTCAAGTGTCACAGACATTTGAAATAACGATATACGTAATGTATGTATGTATGTATTTATTCCTAAAAGCTAGTAGGGTTTCTTACCGTTCCACCTTTTATCATGCATTCATATTATATAAGTTTTAATTACTGTATAACATTTTATAATTTAATTAACTAATATAATAATCTTATGTATAATCTTATATTAATTTTATTAACTAATTCTTATTTAATTAATTAAATTAATTAGTTAAAATTTTATTTTATTTTATTCAATTAAACATTTTAAATTGAATATGTATATTATAAGATTTATAGTTATACACATATATCTTAATATACATGTATTACATTATTTATTAATTAATAATTAAGTAATTTATTTAATTAAACAATTTAAATTTATTTCAAAAATTAAATATACATACATCACCTTAATCATTTTAAGATAATGCAACATATATCAATATATGTGTTATTTAATTTATTAGTATGATTAATTTTTAAATAATTCTCGACATTAAAAATTAAATTTCAAGAAAAAGTTTGAAAATTATTTTATAGCATTTATAGAAATTTTACTTATTTTAAATTTAACGTTTTAAATTAAAAAAATTATTTCAGTCCCAAATCAGATTTTGAAAATTGGCCCGGGACCCATATTCAAATTTGGGCCTTTCATACTAAAGATAACATTTGGGTTTACTTTACCTTCCGGACTAGGCTAGTAGCTAGGTAGGGTAGAGTACTTGATTACCCAAACCCATTGTTGGAACTAGGCCACACGCAGTGGATTAAATGTGTAAATTTCAAATCCTTTTACCATTTAAGATCTTATTGAGCCTATGAAGTCTAAATTGATTTAAATCCAATTCAAATGAATTTTAAATAAAATCTTTTATTTTAATTAGTTGATTAATATGGCTTTATTTGTTTAAATAAGTGATATATATGTATAAATGTGTATCAAATACATATATCTGTGTATGTGCACATGCAACATATAATGTGTACATGGTTTAACATGTCTGTATCTAAATGCTATGATTTACACTGACACATTAGCCCCTTCATATATGTATTTGTCGTCTATTGTTATTTAATATTAATATATTATGAAATATACTTATATATATGCATATATGTACAAAGGTAATTGTACATATTTATAATTTTATGTGAGACAATTACATAAATTTGAATATAAAACAATTTGAAATTCAATATGAAAATGATTTAAAAAACAAATTTGAATTAGATCTAGATTTAAAATATCCTTTCTAAAATTTGAATTCAAATTTAAATATTTTACAAAAAATTATGTTTATATAAGTATATACAAAAATTGGTTTTTTTATACGAAAATACGTACACATATATATTTTAACTTATATAAAATTCTAATTTATATATATATATATAATATTATACAATTAAGCATAAAATAATATATATGTAGCTATATTTATTTTCGACAATATTTTTTTTGACAAAATCATTTTTTTAATTAGTCCATATGGATTAAATGAAATGGGATTTTATTTTATTTTTATGATTTCCGTACGAATTTTGTTTTGTTTATTAACATTTTCGTACAAAATTTTATTTATAAAATATATGTATATTTATATATATGTAGATATACATTAACAAAGTACAATATAATACTTTTAAATGAATTCATATCAATATTACGTTTCGGTTTTATATATATATATATATATATATCTTAATTATATATATATATATATATGTGTGTGTGTGTGTGTTTGTGTGTGAATGATACGTGTATAAAATATTAAATTAATTTATACACATACAGATGTATCTATCAATACTTTTACAATTCAATCTTATTTTGAAAATTAATTTCTAAACTTGAATTTTTTTAATCAAGGCCAAAAACAAATATGTTTATATACAGTCTTTTTTAATTATATATAACACATTCATTTGTAAATCAACAGCAAACACATATGCGAATTCGTGATATAATTTAACCATGCATATACAATAGCATAATGATTACACATGTAAATTGATATAGATTAATGGCGGTAGCCGTGTTGAAACACCTTGAATATTGAATCAACAAAACTCTTAGAATCTGATTCAGTCCTTTCCAAGAAATGCTAGTAATCGAAGAGATCTACACACCTTTAATTCTATTTGATTTAATTTTAATTTGGTTTGAAAATGAAGAGGGGAGATGGCTATACACTTAGAACCTAGGAAGGTTTTGAAGGCTAGAAAAGTAAACCCTAAAATGAAGAGGGTGGTGGGTTTATATAAAAAGAGAGGAGATGAAAGAGAAGATCCAGATCTAGTCTTTTACCCTTTCTTTCTCCACCAATTCAAACCCTTGTTTAAAAAACAATACAACCCATATCCCCTTTACATGGTCGGCCATCTCTACAACCTAATGGGCTATATACATTTTCAAACTAGACCAGTAATTGCACATTTTAAATCCAATTCAAATGTACATCGATGTCGTGTATCTACATATTTAACTTTTATAAATGCACTAATTTAAATACTGATTCGGATAAATGAAATAAAATTCTATAATTCATATTTCAAAAATAATAATTAATTTAATTAATTTATAACAATTATAATTTAATTAAATCATGTGGTATTTGGAGCATTTAACATTGCAGTTGTGCGACTCACATGTGTAAATTTAATCAGTTATTAATATCAAACAAGTCGAATATTAACGTTCACACATCACTTTAGCTAGTGGTGTGACAATATTGCCAAATTTATCGCTTAAACAGTTTCGATAAAATCCAATTTTACTATATTAAGCAGTCCCCGGTAGTGATAATCATTTACACCAATTCTTTTTGTCAAAACTATATCACATTAGGACTTATGGAATTTAGTATTGGTCAAAATTTCAATATCGTGACATTCAACATGTATAGTCCAAACACAAAGTCCTTGGTTCAATAATAACTATTATCGTTAATCAAATTGCTATGGCCAAAGACTTTGAATTTGAGTTAACTACAATTGACCATGTACTATTCTCATGTAACGAAGAAGATGAATTCTCTATTGAATAACTTTTCACTTTCAATGTTTCAACTCAGACCCAAGTATAGTCGTTTGATGAATGTCAAGCCACAATTTAATGATAATTAAAGTAGAGTGCCTAAATTGAAGTTCAGCAGTATTCTCAAGTCAAGAGAATTGTATAATATTGTCACTTCGATATTTTCTGTTTGACCTTAGTTATGTAAGCAATAGAAAACTATCAAGTGAGTCATTCCATATTATTCAATAACTATCAATACGTAACTTCTTGATGTCCCTAATAGCCATGAGTAATACACTGTCCAATATTTTGAGAGCATTACGTACTCTAGTCTCAATGGATGTATCGATATACAGTTTCAATACATCTTGGCTAGGAATATTTAAAATGATATGTTTATTTTCATAGTAATAAATTTCTCATGATTATAACACATTGTAACCACTATCATAAAACATACCATTTATGGATTCCTAATTAAATATACTTAAGTCAAATAATATAATATGACACACTGTAACAAGTATATAATAGAAAAAAAACCTTTTATTTCGATTGAGATTTTATTACAGAATTAATAATTTACAATAAATTACTGAATTGCCCATAGGGCATACACCTAATTCTATTTGAAAGAAGAATAGGAGGCCTTCCTCTAGTTGAAGAGGGACCACGGGATGTATATCCTAGTCTGAAATCTTTTTCCGCCATTAAAGTCTTTTAGCTTTGATGACTTATGATTTGTTGTTTTTTAGTTATGTAGAAAATTACAACTTAGTTTTTGTACCATTGTTTCGCACCTCAATAATTTTAATTTATAATAATAACATCTTAAAATTTAGTTAATATTTGCCTCAAAAAGATAATAAAATACAAAAGAAAAAAATTCTAATCAAAATATTGTATTAACGTGAATTACAAATATACATAATTAAATTAACTTTTTCACAAAATATATTAACTAAAAATATTCATTATTTTCAAAATTGCAAACTACAGTATTCATTCCATAAATTTAGTGCCATTCTTGACAAAAATAAATGTTGTTAATGATAAAGAATTCACTCGATGTACCAATTTTTAAAAGAAAAAGACATTGTATATGTTTGTGATAATACCTATCGTTGAAAGAATTTTTTTGTATATGCTTGCTTGTAATGTGTACTTTTCTTTGTAATAAAGTACCAATATTAGAAAGAAATAAATTATTTAATAGAATAGTGTAGGAAAACCGAAGGTATTTCAAATAATTATGGAAAATTCAAGTTATATGGACTTGAATGAAATATTAGTTTTACAATTTTTGTTATTATATGTGTGTTATATTATACATTGAATTGTCATGTTTTAGGACTTATTAGACCAAATAGTAATTATCAGTTAATTGTATTTATTTAAAAGTGTGGTATAAGTGTGTTACTTGTGTGTTTCATATGGTATGTTTTTGAAAGATAATTGCATAAATATTATCAAAGAACTGAATTTATTTTTAAGTATCCAATTTTTTATATGATTATTGTGTTTTTATATTGTGTGACGACCGTCCTTGTAACACCATATAAATTAATACATAATTAACAAAAAATAATAATTACAAGAATAAATATTTCAACGATTCAATTATGTAATTAAATAGCAATATGTTGTGATAAGTATTTGGGTGTACGTTTACTTATTAATGTTGGAACTTAATGAAGCAAACTAGAATAAATAAAATGAGAAAGAGCAATGGAACAACGACCCAATTATTCTTGGGATCAAGGTTAAATATTTTCTCTCTTTTTTATTTCATTCTATTCTCTTAACTTGAGCTTGAAGCATCTTAATAGTGGCAGCCTAAGAAAAATAGAGGGAAAAAAGAAGATCGAAGCTCAAGGAACTAGAAACGTTACCAAATAAGAGATAAGTAATATATCCCTTAATCCTCATTTTCTTTTGTAATTAGGCATGGCCGTAATTAATTAAGATTACTTCGTATGGTTCTTGTGATTAAAATGATTTGAAAATTTAATATGATGTCGTGAGCATATTTCTAGAGATGGAATCTGATTTGTGGAATTTTCCCATAAATAAATAATTAGTTATGAATTATCAAAGGAACCGTTTATTGTAAAAAATGGTTAGATATAGGGAGTTTGAGAAATTTTATGAAAGAAAATACACATACAAATTTATTAAGATTTTATGGAATTTTTATGAGTGGTTTCTGAATTAAAATACTCTTAGTCGAAGAGGGTTTTATTGGTTTCGAAAGGAAATATAAGGAGTTGGATTTAATTTAAATGAGTAAAACATTTAAATAATAGTCAAGAGACCAGAATCACGATGTATCTTGAATAAGTCGAAAAAGTACTATTATAACCATAAAAGGACGAAGTCGGAATAAATTAGGTGTGACACATGAAAAGGTGGCATCAGATGCGCAAAAAGCGCGCTTTTAACGAATACTGAGAGTGTCACATCCCGAAATTTTCGACTTTCGAAAATTCGACATCGATACTCACTTTATCGACTGCCGAGAAATCGAACGCCGGAAACTCCAATAGTGAGGGTTTTAGAAAGAAGAAGTCGAAGAAAAAGAGAAGAAGAAGAAAGAATAACAGAACAACATCAGAACAGAAGACAATATCAGAATCTTACACATCGCAGCGGAACAATATATAATAGATAAATGAATAATCTCTAAAATAAAGAACTATATCATTTTATACATACATCAATCATCAGAGTCAATATACAACTCAATACAACAATGGACAGTTATATAACTTGTCCTCATACAGAATACACAGCGGAATAAAATAATATCAGATACAAATACTACGTCTCGAACTCCAGCTTATCTCCAAGCTCCAGAATATCCAGAATATCCTGATAATATAACTCTAGGCTGCCCGTGTGGAAATTGGTGGGCACCCAGAGTTTAGAAGGGAAACAATAAACTCCGAGTCAGTCATGGTGACTGGTGTGAGATCGTAAAACAGTTATTCTTTAAAATAAACAACAGGATAATTTTAAAGTAAATTCGCAATGTTTTTGGAAAATGAAACTACCATAAGACCTCCCGCCACACACACAATGCAAACGCAGACTTGGAGGAGATTTCTTCTTATGATAGTCAAAGATGCTTACTACGCAAAAATCAAATTCTTTTTGATATTATTATTAGTGCATAGTGTAGAAAACATTTCGAAAGTAGAATATAAATCTTAGCCAGCATAGGTACCATTATAGTATGCTTGCTATAGCTGCCATATTAGATGACAGGTTCTACAACTAAAACCGTACAAGTCACGTATTGTTTCTTTGGATTTCCAACAAATGGTCAGGCTAAGGAACTTCC
Organism: Allium fistulosum; assembly: GCA_030737815.1. Taxonomy (NCBI): domain Eukaryota; kingdom Viridiplantae; phylum Streptophyta; class Magnoliopsida; order Asparagales; family Amaryllidaceae; genus Allium; species Allium fistulosum. Next base: position 912,634,305 of record CM060907.1, on the reverse strand, counting down.
TATCCACGATGGGTACGTCCCTGGAATAGACGACCCGAGAACCTAACCGGATCTCTGCCAACACAAGGCCGGGTTACCTCTGCAAAAATAGGTAACTACTGACACGCGTATGCCATCCCCCGATCGTCACCGATCTTCCCGAGGATCCCCGATTCGCAACAAACCACATAGATAATAATAATGCAGTAACCACAGAGGTTAAGTATCTGGGCTCCATACCATGATACCACCTTTATCCAGAAGGAATGACATACACTAAGGGGCGCTACTCCCTAGAACCTTGCTGCATTCGTCCTGTTTTGACCATTTCCGGGGTGTGAGGCTCGACGAAGTCTCGTCCACAAAGCTACGCTTTCTCAAAAAGCCCTGCTTCGGGTCAAACAAAAATGATCAACCTATGATCACCAAGATATAAGATCAAACAAATGATCATATCACAAATGATCAAACACTGATCATTTCACAGCAACACTCAGTATGCCACGTTACCAAATTGGGATATATCGCTGATAAATTTCAACTACATAACCTCTGAGCTCGTACGTCTCAGAGAAGGGTGTTAAGCTAAGAGAATAAATTCTCCGCCACCAACAGAAATGTATTTGAAAGAAATCAGCTTTATATCTCAAATTGTAACGTCAGACACACAATCCATACAAGTCTGTTCCGGGATCGAACAGAACCGAAGGCACTTCTCACGAAGCCCTTGCAAATCCGGATAATTTTCAATCACGTCAGGACTTCCCGTCACTAAGGGTGATAAAACCTCTAAATCGAAGATCAGTCGATGTAGAGTAACTCGACGGTAATCCTTCCGTTTTCAAAAATATCCGGTCTTCAACACCGGTCTTCAAATGCGATTCATAACGACGTATCACATATTCGGAATGGGTTATACGACCCCATGGTCCTTTCCCGGCTAACCCGAATAGTGAGCGTTTATTCAAAAATAAGTGTGGCATTCAAATTCATCCAATTCACAACAAATACCTATCTAAAGGTAAATATTGATAGTCGGTTATTTAACTATCAATAAAGATGCGCAACATCATCAGATTCCAAATAATTTTCCCAAATTATTTATCTTCAAAAATATCTTTACTAGATATAAAATTTTCCACACTTAAAAACAAATCAATGTTTATTTTTCTAAACAGTTTCCCTTTCCTTTATAAATTCCATAGTGAATTTATATTTTCAAAATATCTACAGATATACGATTTTCAGATCGGTTTCAATATTCAATCTCGATTTATCTTTAAGAAGATAAAATCTCAAAACGTTCATTTCATATTGGAAAAGCAATTCCATACTTATTTAATAATAAGTACTTCACAAATCATTTATTTTCAACATTTGAAAATATTCGATATACTTAAATCAATATTAAGTATACATTCATTCTTTAAGGAAATCATAAATTTTACATCTATTTGAGTCAAAACGAATGTTGCGTAAAACATCGTTACGACGACTCAAAATCACTAGTATAGGGATTCGGATTTAGATAGATATATAAATCCCAATACTACTTCAAAACATTTCCTTTTGGAAATCATTTACTATAACAACAGTGTTATAGTCCACCATTTCCTTAAATTTCTCGAAAACGTCTATTTCAACAAGAACTGCGGAAATCTCTGCTTTCGATTTATAATACATTTTAAAACATCTTTAAAATGTTTAACTTCATTTTTCAATATCACTTTCCCAAAACAGTATCCATTTTACTTAACAATATATTCACTGTCCAAAATCGTGAATATACTTCACTAACCTCATTTCAATATTTTCTACCCATTTTTATTTCAATAAATATCCACTATCCAAAATCGCGGACATATCTCCTTTATTAAACTTCTATGTTTAACCTATCAATTTCAATTGGTTTTGGATTTATAAAACAATGTTTATAAATTTCACCTTTTATATTTTATAACAACTTCGATTTGTACATCTCCTTTATTAACAAATTCGATCAATATTTCTTTTGTAGGCAAAAATCCAATTTATAAGTTAATTCCTTATAAATCTTTTATTCTCCAATTTTATTCATTTTAACTTCACAATTTATACATCTATAAATTTCATATCTTCACAATTTTAAAATTCTATAAGATTCACATCTTCACTTATAAAAACTCGTTTTAAAATTTCCAAAAATTTTAATTGATAAATACATCAATTTTTTCTGTACATCTTTTATAATACTTTAAAAATCTCAATTTAACCCATTTTACAATTAAATCAACTTTCATTTAAAAAATCACACTTTGGTTATATTTCACCAAAAATCTTAACTCTTATAACTTTAAAATTCTAGACGTTTATTTTTCTGAAATAAATCAATTCAAAAATTCGATAAACGTCTATTTTTCAAAAATCACTTAAAAATCTTTTTAAAATAAAAGTCGTTGTTTTTAAACTTCAAAACTGAATTCAATGATGTCACAACACCAATCAGTCCATCACAACAGTCAAATATCATATATCATCATATGATAACAGAATATATCACAATATCTGAAAATAAATAACTACTGGTGAGGAATCCAGTTGGATCCCTCCAACCTGTTTCCCTGCATCCAAAGACGTCAGCACAATACCAATTCCGCTCCAGTACGGAATTATCGCGGTATATAGGTTTTTTATAAATCCGCTTACTAACGGCGCAATAGGGTCTCATCCGCTATACGAGGCGGGAATCAATCAATCCAATATATACATATGCCAATATGTAGCTATTGCTATATATAGATATATATCCTACTATATCTAATATCACATCCAAACAGTCAATCATCAATCAATAACTGTAAATAATTCCACATTCAATTTGAGTGAGAAGATCTCACCTTGATTTCAATTCTGATTCCAGCGTTTATCTCGAATAAAATTAAACGAGCGTTTAATTTTACCCGAAATTTAAACTAGCTCCAATTGACTCCAATTCAGTTGTATCGCGTAGTGCTCGACAAGACGATTCCAACGCAACTGATTTCACATTTTTTCGATCTTGGATGAAAGAGTTATGGTTTTACAAAGTTAATACAATTTATAAATATAGTAATTTTACACTTTAAAATTGTTTTCAAACCTAAACCAAATCATCACCGTTCGTTTTGCAAACCCCCAGATCACGGCCGCAAGAAAAATACTTCTTCTTCTTCGTGAAATTCACGTATCTCTTACACCCATCAGCCGCCATCAAACCCTAAATCTCGCGGCCTTCACGATGCATCTGGAGATGATCAGCGACCGGAGTTTTGAAGCCCAACGCGACTGCTTCCATCGCCGTGAGTATAAGCGAACTCGGTTGTCCCTATGCCTCGGGATACGCGTGCGAACGGCAGGCCTTCACGATCCAAATCCCACCACCACATCGCTCTGATGACCATCATCACCGTATGGATCGAAAGGTCTCGACAAATGCTACAACTCTCGTGTTGAATACTTCTTGAAATAACGTGTGGATTTGATGATTTTGAGGGGAGAAGACGAACGTTTTCTGGCCTTTGAAACGTAAGCAGCGGCTGAAGAGATTTAGGGTTAGGGTTTTGATTTCTCTTTGCAAATGAAAAGGTTGAGGGGCTTATATAGAAAACTTACGAAAACACTATTCATCGAATTTTTTTCGAACTCCGATTCGAGCGTGCCGGCTGACGTTCGTAAGGTTTACCCCGCGTTCCGAACGCAATGGAACAGGTTTCGGAAGCTAATTCGATCGTCTGTGCGAGATATGCAATTAAACGATAAATTTAAATTAAACCGATTTAAATCGATTTCGAGGCGTTTCAATTCGTACCGGACAAATGGTAAATCCAAAAATTACGAAATTTGAAATCTTACAATAATATCACATTACGGATCCGATGAAACTAGTTTCGTCGAAATCCGAGACCGTTTGAAAAATGACTGTTTTAACTCGACGATTTAAAATTAAAACGATATCGATGCGTTTCGAGTTGCCACGGTCAATCGACAACCCCGATTGATACGAAAATTGAAATCCGATAATAACTAACTATTACGGATCCAATGGAACTGGTCTCGTTCAATTCTGAGACTGTTCGAAAATTGGCTATTTTTACAGTCGATAATTAAATATTAAAATATTCAAATTTCATAGATTAACTCCAAATTCAATTTTAAGAGTTCTAAAATATTTCTATAACTCCGGTATGATTAAATAAAATTTTCCAAGTCGTTTTCAATCACATTAAACTCAATTTTCAATTATCTGTGGAATTTCAATCATTAAATTATCGATTTGATTGACCAAATTAAATCCAATATTCGAATAATAAATTATTCGACTTCTTAATTCCACATATTAATATTTAAAATAAATTAAATATTCAAATTTTAATTATCAAAAATTCTGGGTCGTTACAGAGAGGCTTTGCCTAGAGTAGAATAACCGAACCAAAAGAGAAAGGAACCAGAAAACCCTAAGTATAATACATAAGCAAAAGAAGCTAAGAAATGTTAAGGTTGAGCGTAGGCTAATATACAGAGGTATATAGCCGAGGGCCGAAGGCGATAGAAGATACGATGACAGGAGAGGAATTATGGGTAGAGGAGGTGATTTCCAAAAATCTATATTTAAGACTCCACATGATAATTGAATAAACTAAATTAAGTCAGGCTTCCGTAAACAAGACAATGGTAGTGATTGCTGTAACGACCCCGAAATTTAAATTTATTTAAATTAATAATTAAATGAATTTTTGAATTAAATTGAGTAATTAAATAAATTTTTGGATAAAAACTTGTAAATTTAATTAGAAAATTGGAGCGAGTTTCCTCGATTCAAATATGAGTGAATTTGAAAATAATAAATATATAGATATATATATTTTGACTTGAGTTTAAATTGTAAATAAACCATTTAAATTTAAATATTGTATATGTTGAATTTGAGTTTCAAGTAAATAGTTTAATAATAACAAATGTTTAAGCTAGAAATAAAAGTATGTATATGATAAGTAAGAAAATTAAATGTAGATGGTTAAACTAGGAATAGAAAATAAATTTGACAAATTCAAATAGATATATATAATAAGATAAATTATAAAATATAAAGTGATAGGATTATAAAAACAAAGTAAACAAATCTATGTATAAAGCGAACACATAGATAAAATAATCAAAGCAAGCTTGTATAGGAAGGACTAAATACATAAGCTAAGTTTGATAACAACTAAAACAACATGTTAATAAACTTTGTAGAATATAAAGTGGACATACAAAAGAATGTGTCAACCTGGGAAAGTAAGACAAGAAACAACAAAACATTTGTGTACAATTCAAACTGTACATATACATACATAACAAATAGTATAAGTGTAAACAAAATAGAATTTGCATTTAATGCCCATCATCTCAGCCGAGCCAAATAATGTAGGCAAGTACATAAACAAACTAAGTAAAGGAATCTTGTATGTAACCTGTAAGTGATTATGCAAAGCAAGTAAAAGAATAAACAAAGAAATCTTCCCAAAACAACATATCAGCCGAAGTCAACTGTTATTGCAAATGAAAACATAAAGGACCATTGCATTAAATGCCTTCACTTTAGTACACTACACAAAAGCAATTCAGCCACCAAGAAGAAAATATCACTGCAAAAGAATTTGTCCAAACAAATAATAACCCTGCATACTTCTTTTCATATACATCCACAAACCTCACTTTCATTCGTTCATGAAAATTAAAGCTAAGTCAGGAAGCAAAGAAAACATAAGTATCATCATTCAACTAAGCTACCATTCAGTTCAACTAAAAGAAAAAAAAGAAAGAAAAGAAATCAAGCATGCAAATTTTCAAAGCTTCCCAGTTCTTTTTCAAATAAGCTCTGTCTTCATTCCAGGAAACAGGTGAGCAAACATCATTTTTTTTGAAACCATTCTCTTGATTCTAATGTCTGTGATGATGAATGCCTAGGAAAATGATAAATGTATGTGTATATCAGCAAGTATATCTGTATATATATGGAAGATAGGTTGTATTCATATGAACTCTGTTTTCTGTTTTTAGGACCAGATTTCACTTCAAACTTCAAAACCTTCAATAACACCCTTATTTGATCTTGATGATTGAATAAAAGTTGTATGTTAATGTTTGATGAAGATTTTAAAATAGTTTCTATAACTTTTAAACTAAATTATAATGTTTAAATAAGGTAATACAGTGAAACTTAAATTTTGGTCAAAGATCAACTGCTTTAAATTCTGAATTGAATTACATGCATATAATTGTGATGAAAAATTATGAATTTAGATAGGAAATTCATAAATTTTAGTTGGGTATTTCGAGAGCAAATAGAGGACGATCGAAATTGGCATTTTGGCCAATTTCCGGTGACGTGTTGGACTGGGGGAGTCGGGTTTCTTTCTGAAGGTAGAGGAGTGATGGGTGGTGCTCGGAAAAATGGTGCGGTGGTGGTTCGTCAACGGTGGAGGCGATGGCGTCGAATTCATTTTCGTAAACCTAGTTTTGCGTGGTTTTCGTTTTTCGTCTCGTTCGACGTCGATGAATGATCGAGTGTAGAGCGACTTTGGGTTTTGGTAGAGGAGAGGTGAACGAGGCTATGGCCGGAGTTGGGTGGCCTCCGGTGATCGGAGCGTCGAGCGCGTGGTGTTGCCAGGCTTTTGAAGTGGGGTTGCTGTTTTCGTCCAGGTTGATTGTGGGACTCGAATTCGATCTCGAGCTGGAAGTGGTGATCGGAGGTTTGGGAGGAGATGGGGAAGCGATCGCCGATTTGTGGAGATGACCGTAGTTGATCGGAAGTGATGGTATTGTGGGTGCATGTGCACGGTGCACATTTGTGCTCTGATTGAATCTGGGGTGTCAGGGAAGTGAACTCGGGATTTACTCGAGTAAAGTTATGTTTTGCTCGAGCCTTTTTTTTTGTTTTTCTCGAAGTAAAATATAGGGGGCACGAGTAGTTTTGTTTCCAAGTGTAACCTGGAACCAGTGCATAGTTTTTTTTGGTGATGGTTTAAAAATTGAAATCAGGTTTAACTGAGTCCAAAGGAATGTTTAAATTCCAGTTTTGAAATGAAAGAAGTTTAAATTTTAAATAATTTAAATAAGTTTAAATATTTTGAATTTGAGGGAATTTGATTTAAAATTCTTTCATACAAAGGAATTGCTTTAATTTGTAGTTAATACTATAATTGATTTTCAAAATTTGAAGAGACTTCTAGGTGTTAATTTAGCTGAACAATTAAATCAATTAATTAAATCATAATTGTAATTGGAGTTTGAATTAAGTAATGATTAAGTGATTAATAAATGGTAATTAACTACTTAAGTTAATAAATGAATGATTAATAGTTAATTAATGATTTTGATTAAATTATAATTGGAAATGATTTAATATGAATTAATCTAAGATAATTTCTCAAGAAAACAATTGAAGAAATGTTATTAGTTAACGAAGTTAATTAACTAGAAGTTATTAAGTAATCAAATTTATGTGATAAATTTTGATAAATAATTAGAGTAATTAATTGAGATAATCAATTGTAAATTGTTAATTACTTCGTAAAAGAAATTAAGGGTTCAATTAATTATGTAATTGGTTTAAAGGTTAATTAATAAATGATTAAGGGTCAATTAATCAAAATGATGTGTAATTAACCAAGATTTGTAGTTTATTCATAAGTAATTAATCTGCTATAAATTAATTAAAATCAAATTTAATTAATCTTACTTATGAATATTTGGATTTGTTTGAATGTTTGAATTGTTTGATATCCCTGATATGTGATGCTTTGTGACACCTCCTGATTGTGTTGTGATCTATGATGTAATTTATTATCTGTGATATTTATATATCTGTGGTATGTGCATGAACGATAAGCTTTATAATTTATATCGCTTATCAAATTTTATTTCTGTAGTTTGATCTGTGATGATTCATTGTGTTGCACTATTGTGTTAAAACTCCTGGACCACACCTCTACACACACAAATATGGATTTCAAGTGGAAATCGGTTAAGTCACAGATGATTTAAATTTAATGTTTTTGAAATTGAAATTTTGAATTTCAATTGATTTTGAAATTAGAAATTTGGGTTTAAAGTGTAAAGCTTTTGAAATGGAATTTCAAAGATAAAAGTTATTTTGAATAACTTAATCGAGTTTTGAAAATTTAAATAATTTGATTTAAATTTGAATTCAAGTTTGAAATTGAATCCTATGATTTGAAACTAGGGATTAAAGATGATATAAATGTGTTTGTATGAATCTAAACCATTTAAAAGTAAAATTTTGGGAATTTGAATTTAACCCAAGGATTTCAACTCGTATGAATGAATCAGATTTTCTGAAATGAAACTGTTTGTTTTCAAATAATAAAAGCTTTCATATAGAAATGAAATTCCAGTTTAATTAAAGGAATTTCAAGTTTGAATTGAAAAATGGTTTTTCAAGTTATGAATGAATCTTTTTGAAAACTATGAATTGAATCTGTTTATTTTTAACAGATTTAAAATGATGTTTGTTTAAACCATTTGAAATGGAATTGTTTTGAAAGCTATAAGTTAAATCTTTGATTTAAAGATTTAACGAATTAATTAAACTGAAATGGAAATCGATTTGGAAAATCTGTGAATGAATCTTTGTGAAATTAAGTGAACTTTGTGAATTTAATCTTTTTGTTTAAAAAGATTAAAATGGTAACTTGTTTAAACCATTTGAAGAAAGATTTTTGGGTAATAAGTTGTGACTTAATTGAAATCCCAATATCCATATGTTTTGAATATTGCGCTCACTATTCGGGTTAGCCGGGAAAGGACCTTTGGGTCGTATAACCCATTCCGAATAGTGATACGTCGTATATGGATGGCATTTGAAGACCGGTGTTGAAGACCGGATATTTTCGAAAATGAAAGGACAACCTGTCGAATGTCTCTGCACTGAGTTGCTCCGGTATAGAGATTTATATCACCCTTTTGTGACGGGAAGTCCGGACGTGATTGAAAATTATCCGGATTTGCAAGGGCTTCGTGAGAAGTGCCTTCGGTTCTGTTCGATCCCGGAACAGACTTGTATGGTTACATGTCTGACATTACACTTTGAGATATAAAGCCGATTTCTTTCAAATACATTTCTGTTGGTGGCGGAGAATTTATTCTCTTAGCTTAACACCCTTCTCTGAGACGTACGAGCTCAGAGGTTATGTAGTTGAAATTTATCAGCGATATATCCCAATTTGGTAAGGTGACATGCTGAGTGTTGCTGTGTGATGATCAGTGTTTGATCATTTGCGATATGATCATTTATTTGATTTTATATCTTTGTGATCATAGGTTGATCATTTGTTTGACCCGGAGCATGGCTTTGTGACAAAGCGTAGCTTTGTGGACGAGACTTCGTCGAGCCTCACACCCCGGAATGGTCAAAACAGGAAGGATGCGGCAAGGTTCTAGGGAGTAGCGCCCCTTAGTGTATGTCATTCCTTCTGGATAAAGGTGGTATCATGGTATGGAGCCCAGATACTTAACCTCTGTGGTTACTGCATTATTATTATTATGTGGTTGTTGGAAATCGAGGATCCTCGGGAAGATCGGTGACGATCGGGGGATGGCATACGCGTGTCAGTAGTTACCTATTTTTGCAGAGGTAACCCGGCCTTGTGTTGGTAGAGATCCGGTTAGGTTCTCGGGTCGTCTATTCCAGGGACGTACCCATCGTGGAAAAGGAAGTTCCTTAGCCTGACCATTTGTTGGAAATCCAAAGAAACAATACGAGCCTTTACGATTTCAATTGTATAACCTGTCTCCTCAGGAGGCAGCTATAGCAGGCATAATATAATGGTACCTATGCTGGCTAAGATTTATATTCTACTTTCGAAATGATTTTCCACTATGCACTAATAATAATATCAAAAAAAAATGATTTGATTTTGCGTAGTAAGCATCTTTGACTATCATAAGGAGAAATCTCCTCCAAGTCTGCGTTTGCATTGTGTGTGTGGCGGGAGGCCTTATGGTAGTTTCATTTTCCAAAAGCATTGCGAATTGACTTTAAATTCTTTTGTTGTTCGTTTTTAAAGATAAACTATTTTTGTTGCTCACACCAGTCCCATGACTGATCCGGAGTTTATTGTTTCTTTCCTAAACTCTGGATGCTCAAAATTTTTCTACACGAGCAGTCTAGAGTTTGGTTTTTCAGATAGTCAGATTTGTAGATTTATCTGGAGCTAGTTCAGTCTTTGGATCAGACTGCACTTGCTTATCTTTGTGCCTCGTTATTGGGAGTTCGAGCTATATCTGGCTTAGTGCTTTGAAGATGGAGATTATCCGCTGCTGATGTTATCGTTTTCTTTCCGCTGCTATTTGTTGTATCTTATCTCTGATGTATATTGATATTCATTGTATCAGTCTGTTGTATCAGATATTGTATCTGATATTGTATATCAATGTATTATTCATTTATTCCGCTGTGTTATTTACTTAACTGTGTTATAAGCTCCCGAGAACCAGATTCGGCATTTGAATCTACGGCATTTTGAGTACAAGTGAAGTACGGGTGCCGATTTTCGAAGGTCGACTTTTGGGTCTTGACAATTGCCGAGACCTATTAACTTTTGATGGAAGGTTAATACAAGAAAAATAGTGACTTCCGAAGGGTAGAGTTGACATTGAGGCTTAGGGTGACTGAAACAAGTATTTAGAACATTATGAAATATGACGTATAGTCGAAATGGTTTCGAAGTTAGAAAACCAAGAATAGTTCGAAACTTTAATTAGCTTAATGAATAGCTAATGGAAAAGCCTAATGATAAATGGTTAGGTAGAGTATTTGGTAGATGGCTTAAGGCCTAATGTGGCAGCCATGAACAAAAGGTGAAGGTGTAAACCCCGATTGGCAACCAAACCGAAGGTGTAGGTGTAAGGTTTGAGTGGTGATCAAAACATGAAAGCATAGGTGTAAGGCTTGGTGTGGAAACCAAACCCGAGAGCGCAGATGTAAGGCCTAGAGGGGCGACCACAACCGAAAGTGTTAGTAAGGACTAGGGTTTCATCCTAAACATGAAAGCGTAGGTGTAAGGCCTTGAGGGGCGACCAAGGAAGATTTGGTAGAGTGCATATGGCATGATGCGGTAATTAAGAATCTAAAATGATGTAAGGCCTAAGTGGCAACCGAAACCGAAAGCGAACTAGGTGTAAAGCTTGAAGTTGCAACCGAAACATGAAAGTATATAGTTGCAAGGTCTAGAGTGGTGGCAATGGAAACATGAAAGCATGGTAGGTGTAAGTCTTAAAGTGGCAACCGAAATCGAAGGTATAACTAGTAGTAACTAAGGAAGTAGTAAGGGCATAAGGCCTTAGTGGTAGCCGAAGGCTTTATAGCTTAGGTTTGTGAAGAAAAGAGAATGGTTATTGAATGACATATTGCGTGAAATGGCTAGTGATAATAATCAAAATACCATAGCCTGAATGAGACCTTTAAGAATGAAATAACGATATATGTTTATATTTCAAGTTGTTAAACTAATGTTGTGTTATAGTAGAGGGCAAACTCATTATGTGCTTTAGCTCCATGGTCTTACTATGTTTTATGTTTAGGGTAGTATTTCTTCATACTAGACTTGATGTCTAACACATGTTTTCACTATTATTTTCCCCACAACTCACAGATATTCATTTGAGTGAGCTGAGTATATGGATTTAGGCAAGTTTCTTTCGAAAGACGAACGAAGAGTTCCAAAGTCGAAGTCGAAGGCTTAAAGGATATAAATGTTCTTTTTATTCTGATGTATGAAGGGTTCATGCAAACATCTTCATATGTTGAGCATGACATTATTATCAATGTTATATTATATTTTGATCACTACTTAGACATGCCTCTGGGAACAATTTGAAAATGTGAGAATGATTACTTATACTATTTATTGGTCACTCTATTTACTTAAACTATTGATGATGTAACCGATCTCATCTCGTCATCAAAAGATAATTCCAAGTTGACTGCAGCACATTGGAGTTTCAACTTTATGTTTTAGAGTGAGAGATGTTACAGTCAGTATTAGAGCTTAGGTTAGAGGACAATTAAGTAAAATAGAACTAAGTAAAGATTTCAGCAGGGACTAGATAGTAACATCTTGGGGAGGGTATACCTTATTATACGACGCACTTATGTTTTTCTATAAATACAGGTGGATATATCTATCTTTCTACCATCGATTCACTCTCTTTCCTTCTGATTCTAACGAAGACTTTCTTAAACGGAAAGGTAAGAACGGAAATGAGGAGTGGAAGAATTAGCATAGAAGGAGCAAATGCCAGGAGAGAGACTAAGAGTACACAGATAGATGAAGGAAATGGAAGAGAAATGTCACTGGTATCCCAGGATGTGGCAGTTCCACCTATCGTGGGAATGGATGTAAACGCTTTGTTATGGAAGTTCATGGTACAGATGATGAGGGAAAATATACTTGAGGTTTTACAGCCAAGACCAATGGCGTGGGAGGACTTCTCAAAGTTAATTAAAGATAATCGAAACTTAGGAGGCAGTATGTTATGGGAAAGGAGCCAATAGTTGAAGTATTAATTAGCTAAAGGTGTATGAGCATATCATCAGAGATCTAGGGCTGAATGATGTGCAAAACCAAAGGTTGGCTTCGATCCATTTGCTGAAAGATGCTATGGTCTGGTGGGAGACAACAATTGTTGAGCCCCTGAAGAAGAGATCACTTGGGTACGGTTTAAGGAAAAGTTCAAGACTCTGTTCATTTTCGAGTCCCAACGAATGTGTTGCTTCGGGAGTTTATTGATTTGAAAAAAAGGATTTTTCAGTGGAAAAGTACATTTAGAAGTTTAACGTTTTAGCTCAATACGGTCGAGATGTAGCGACCCTGAAATTCAAACTCTTCGTCTTCGAATATCGAAACGTTTTAAAATATTGTTAAGTGTTATAAAAATGATTTTATAACCTTGTTAAACATCATTTAATTAATGAATAATGATAAGAACTTTGTTTTTGAAATTTATTAACAAAAACATATTCTTTGAAGAAAAATCGATAATGTGATCGAAAATCGATTTATCAATAAACAGCTTTTTATTCAAGATAAGTGTTCGAACTCTTATGCACTTATCTAATGATCAAATAAACACATTAGGAATGAATTAACACACTTTAATTCATAAAGCAAATAGAAGGTTCTAGAAACTTCTAAGTGGATAAGAGATATTAAAAATGTAAGGGTATTGAGGTCATTTACTAAAGTAAGAGGTGTAAAGAAGAAGTGATGGGGCATGTGGGGGAGGGGGTGAGCCTTCCATGGCATGGTGGAGGGTGGTAATCCGGTATTTGGTTTAGTTGGAGATATTCTTTGTCCGATAGATGAGATCTCACCAAGCATAGCGTATTATAGTTCTAGCATCGAAAGAGAAATTGCAGAGGTGCGACTATTGGACACGAATGCAGTCGTGGATAAAAACATGATGAAAGATATATTCAAGGAGAATGGAGCACTCATGTTAGCCGAAGGAATAGAAAGCGCCAAGGATGATCTGACTGCCCAATTAATATACAGGGCTTGACTTGCGGATATGATAGATTTTCTATTTCGCAAGAGTCTTAGTTGAATATGACTTTACTAACTAGGAGTCTTCGACTTCCCAACCACTAGAATCGAAGCTTATGTATCAATAAAGAAGTAGAAAGTCAATTTTTCATAATCAAAAGAAGAAAAAGCGAAGCCCTGAAAGATCCTAGGTTTCGGCTAGATCCATTTGACTTCCATAACTGAAAGACTAGCCAAAGGGCCATGGCAAAATAGGTTCACTAGCCTTGGGTTCCGCTTTACTGACACAATTGAAGAGGTCAGGTCGAATGAAGAAGCGTAGACCGAGAACCCGAACTCTTGTGCCTAAGAGCCATTGAAAAGTGATGTGTATTGAAGGAAGGTAATTCGATGATCCAATCAACCTGAATCGGACAAAATAAACTCCAATTCAATGGATGGGATCTAAACTTTCTCGAAACCTTGCTAAAAGTGATTCCCTCGAGAGAGCTTGCAAGTTCAAGATCTGGTCATCTCTTTCTCTGTCGGCGATTGGAGTGACCTCGCGAGTCTATGTAAATAAGATTTTTTGTGTCAAACCTTACAGAACACCATTTGAAGTTTATAAAAGGAGGGCCATACCCTTTGATTTCATTACACAAATTTACAAAACAAAAGCAAGCTCTCTTTCATGTCTTCCTCTTCACAAAGTTTCTAAAGAAAATAATTGCAAAACTCATCCAAATCAACTCAAATTTGGAGTAGAGCCTTGGGACAACATTCCAACACATCCTACCAAGTTATATCTTGAAGAAGTGAAGCCAATCTCCCCCTACAAGGAGAGGCCGTGAGCATTAGGGGGTGTTTGGAAGGCAAAAGTAAGTGAAAGCAAGGTGAGGTAGGAAGCAAAGGCGGTTGCAAGGTCAGGGAAGGACTTGGTTTGCTTGGATCTTGCTTGTTTGTTTGGTTAAAGGTGAGCTTACTCGCCACTTTGAATGAAAATATTGAGCATATATGCTTGTGTTGATTGTGTATATGTTGTTTGAATTGATATTGACATATGTTATGAAATTGGTTTTGATTCTTGCTTTGTAAGCAAATGGCATATGTAATCCATATGTATGGACTTGAACGGATTTGAATGAATTTATATGGCCTGTAACATAGCCTTGAAACAAAGCACACAGGTTGTAGTTGAACTTGGGTTTAGATTGGACTTGGATTTGAAAGTGCGCTTATAGCGATAGTCCCTATGGATGTACTTAGGAATTGCCTTGGGTTCGGCAATTTGTATTGAACTTTGTAGGGAGATCCTTAGGGTTTTCTGGTCATATTATGATATTTTATATGTAAGCTTGCTTTCATTAAAAGTTTGGATGGTAAAGAGTTAAGTAACATCTCGAAAAGTGGCCAAAACTTCACTTGTGCAAAACTACCATATTTAGCCTTGATTTTTGAACTCCAAATGTTTGAAAAGGATATTTAACTTAAATATTTTGTTTCATTCTTTTTACAAGGTTGTTAGTTAACTTATATTATAGTATTTTAAAAGCGGTTTGAGATTTTTATGAATTTTAAAGAATTAGTTATGAATTTTTAAAGAATAGGTTTTATTTTAACATATAAGGAAAACTTGTTTTTTATTCAAGTTTTTTAAAAAATTTGTTATTTAAAGTAATATTTTGGATAAATGTTTTAAAACATATTATAAGTATTTTTAAGATATTATTAAGTATATATAGTTTTTAAAAATTTTAGTTAATTATTTTATTAAAGTATAAAAATCTTATGTAATGTAATACATTTTAAATTGTTTTATTAAACATCTAGTTATATATATATATAATTACTGTGCATATGTATATCATCTCTAAAAGGTTTAGAAAGGAGTTAAGAATTGCTAAATGGCTAAACGATTAATTATTTATTTACTTGTTTAAAAGTAATTAACTATGCTTAACACTAAAAACCAATGAAATAGACTTATCTATTTGTGAGTGTTAAGGTTGATGTTCGAGTAGGGATATGAGCAATAGAGCTATAACCTACCAACTTCCCTCTTGACCGAGGAATAGTTAAGTCGGGAATGTCTGAAACGTGTTAATTGTGTTAATTAGTTACTCGTTTATGAAAGTCATTAATACTATACTTAACACTGAAAGCAGACGAGGTAGGCTTATTTATTTGTGAGATTCAAGAATGAAGTGTCTAGGCAAGACTTTGATATGCAAGCAGTGCTCTAACAAACCTGATTTGACTCTTGGACGAGGAATATTTAAGTTGGAATGTCAGAAACAATTTAAGTATACGAATCATGATTTCTATATGCAAACACTTTTAACTGGATAGTCGATTATCGAATTTGACCAAAATAACATAGGAAAAATCTAAAAGAAACACGAGGTGTATATGGTACAGTTACCTTCAGAGATGTTATACCTTATGTATAAACTCGTCATGCCCTTTTAAGACAAATGATAAGGAAATCCTTTTGGATAGGAGAGTATCTCCACCCTTATGTATTGTCTATTTATTTCTAAAAGAACCGGGGTTAAGTTAACCAAAAATTCATCGATTAGTTTTGGAGCGTCCGGTAAGCGGAAGAGTACTTATATGAGATGACTCGAAACCGTAACCACTTGAAAACCATATATGTGATCTATGTTCTGAAAGCGATTGTGAAGTGGAATGTTATAGAGTTGAACTGTCTAACCTAAGGATAAGTCCAAAAGAGAGGTCAGCATTAACATTTCAAACGATGCTATCATATGGGACTGTCTATCTTAAGAAGTATTCCAAGAGAGAGGACAACATTAGCATTCATCAAAGGACTTATGCGGGAATCTATATGGAGATTCGAGATCTGTTCGAGATGCTCGAATCCATGTAGTGATTCGTGATATGTTCGAGATGATGAAATCCATCTGGGGATTTGTGTTCTGTTCGAGTGATGAAGACTCATGTGAGAGATGCCGAACGTAGCCTCGACATCGAAAATGACTAAAACTGAAGTATGGTGCACAATCTTGGGTTTATCTTACCCACGAGGGTATATTAACTCCAGATCTAGAGTATGCTTATCAATAGGTTGCACGCGGGAGTTGTTGATATTTGGTGCCACATAGTTCATCGTTGGGCCAGTTGTGTTTGCATTATAGTATATTATATCTAGAGATATATTATGTTTGGAAGGAAGTTTCTAATCCTTATCATGGAGTTCAGATCCAGATAGACCGAAGAGATCTCCACGGAAACCCTTACACGTATGCAAACGTGCCTTAAAGATATTGATTGTATACATATTATTGTTGTGGCATTCACACAGCAACTATTTTATGATTTATGTTCTACACCCTAGACATTATCTATTATACCGATATAGTTACTCATCGGATGGTTGGTGTCTGAGGGAAAAACCATTATGGTAATCCTACGGTCTCAATAGTTACTATTACATGTTACACATATTTCTTGAGTTTCTCATGTTGGTTTACTAGATTGATCTAGGTGTTGGCTTATAATGCTCGGGTCAGTTCCGTGTATATTTTCAGATTTAGCTATGGACGTTGTAGAGCTTATAGAGAGAAGTTGGATGATTACATACTGCAGCATTCTTATTTCTGATGTATTACTAAATTGTATATATCAGCATATATAAGGACAGATTATTATAACTGTCCAGGCTGATGATAGTACTTAGGTTTTGAAACTTTGATATTTTTATATTCGGAGTAACACTTTATGCTGTTCTTTTGATATTATATATTGTCTTCCGCTGTAAAATTCTGATGTTGTGTTCTCTCTTTCTTGTTATATTCCTTTTTTATTTTACCCTAACTTTTTTTCTTTTTGGCACTTGGGTGCTCGGCACACGAATACCGTGGAAGTATTTAGTGTCAACATTCGAGTGTCGAAAAGTCGGGTTGTTACATGAGAGATGATCAGTACATCACTGAAGAAAAATGAGAAGTTCATTTGGGGCTTGGAGTAAGGTTTGGATCATAAGATGATGGTGTATTTAACATCTCCTTTTGAGTTTCCTGTAGATATGACCCGAAAGTATGATAGCATGCACCGAGAGAAGAGGAGGGTTGAGATGAAGCCCAAGACAGAGCTAAGGAAGGGGTTTTCCCAATATTAGAAGGGGAGGAATGGCCAGCAACCGAAAGGAAAAATTCAAGAGGGAGAAGGCCAAAAGGATGTTTCAAAATTGTTTGTCACAACTAATTATGGAAGCCTATAACACCCCGTAAATTTAAACATAATTAGTTAAAGAATTAATTATGAAAATAAAGATTTAAATAGTTTAATTATGGAATTAAATAATAATATAACATGACAAGTGTTTGGGTGTACATTTACTTATTAATGTTGTTACTTAATTACACAACCTAAAATGAATTAAATGAGAAAGATGAGTAACGAACCGATAGCCTAGTTTTCTTAAGATCAAATTTAAATACTTTCCCTCTTTTCATTTCATTTTGCTCTCTTAAAATAAAGCATAAGCTTGAAGCATTTTGACAGTGGCGATTATAGAAAGAAATAGAGGAAAATAAGAATATTAAAGCTAAGGGAAATAGAAACGTTATCAACTAAGAGATATAGGTTAGTAATATATCTCGTAATCCCAGTAATATATCTCATATTAAAGCTAAGGGAAATAGGCATGACTGGTGGAGATTATTTTCTATGCTTCTTGTGGTTAAAATGATCTAAAAAAATTAATATGTCGTTGTGAACATATTTTTAGAGATGCGTTTTGATTTGTAAAAATTTTCCATAAATAAATAATTAGTTATGAATTATCTAAGGAACCTTTATAGTAGAAAATGGTTAGAAATACGGAGTTCGAGAAATTTTATGAAAGAATATATATATATATATATATTCACTAAGATTTTCTGGAATTTTTATAAGTGAATTTTGAATTAAAATACTTATAGCCGAAGGGGGTTTTATGGGTTCCAAAAAGAAAATATAAAGGGGCAGAAAGTAATTTAAATGAGTAAAACATTTAAATAGTGGTCAAGAGACCAAATCCACAATGTATGTTGAATAGGTCAGAAAAGTACCGTAATAACAGTAAAAGGATGAAGTCAAAACGAATCAGGTGTGACATATGTAACGATGGCGTTAGATGCGCAAAAGGTAGGATTTTGATGAATACCGAGAGGCTTTGCTAAGAGTCGAATAACCAAACCGAAAGGACTTAGAGAACCCCGGGTATAAAACTTAAGCAAAAGAAGCCAATAAATGTTAACTTTGAACCTAGGTTGATATACTAAGGGGTTTGTCGAGGGTCGAAGGCGACGGAAGATATGATGATGAGAGAGGAATTGTGGGTAGAGGAGATGATTTCCAAAACCTACATTGAGATTCCACACGATAATGGAACAAAACTAAATCAAGTAAGACATCCCTATACTAGACTGTGGGTAGTGATTGCCAAGACCTATTAACTTTTGGCGAAAGGCTAAGAGCGGAACATAGTGACTTTTAGAGGGTAGACTTATAACCGAGGCTTAAGATGACTTAACCGGGCACTTAGAACATTATAAAATGTGATGTATAGTCAAAATGGTTCCAGAATTAGAAGACCAAGAATAGTTCAGAACTTTAATAGCTTAATGAATAACTAAGAGTAAGGCCTAATAGATGATGGTTAGGTAGAGTATTCGGCAGATGGTGTAAGGCCTGACGCGGAAACCAAGAATCAAAGCGAAGGTATAAGGCCTGATTAGCAACTGAAAGCGCAGGTATAAGCCCTGAGTGGCAACCAAAACACGAAAGCGTAGGTGTAAGGCCTAAAGTGGGAACTGCAACTATAAGTGTTGGATTAAGGCCTAGTTGGCATCCGAAACACGAAAGCGTAGGCTTATGATCTGTAATGGAAACCAAGGCAAAATTCGATAGATGTGTAAGGCCAGTTGTGGCAGCCAAGAACTAAAAGTGAAGGTGTATGGCCTGAGTGGCAATCGAAACCGAAAGCAAAGTAGATGTAAGGCCTGACAACCGAATCGTCAAAGTGTAGTAGGTGTATGATCTAGAGTGGTAGGTGAAACACGAAAGCATAGTAGGTGTAAGGCCTATAGTGCAACCCAAAACTAAGGGTATAACTAGTAGTAACTAAGGAAGTAGTGATATAAGTAGTGAAATGTCATGATCATAGAGCTTTCCCATTCAAAACTCCATGCCCTAAAAGAAAAAAACAACTGAACAGTAATATAAGTATCCAAAAAACCTTGTTCAAAAATCAAATTATTATTATCCAGTGATAGAAAATGTACTTACGTCTTCGTTTGCAACGATCACACTCCTTCCATTTTTATGTTTTTGTTGATGATACAGTTCTTGCATTGGTAATGAATGTATAAATATTCATGAAATTTTGCAGGAAAATAATCGTCGACTTTACCAATTATATATAGAACAAGTAAAACCAGTGCTAATACTACTATTTAATAATGATAAAAACAAAGAAGAGATTTTAAGAAGATACCTTGAGCTCCACCCCACTATTCAATTTTTGATCGAATGCCAACTATGTAATGCTGAATGATGCATTCTGTCAAGAAACATCTATTCTGTCGAGAAACTTTCTCGGTTCTCTTTCCAAATCCCCAATATATCTCTTTTCTTTGTGGAATATCTCAAACATTGCATTTTAGTGCGATATTTCAGATCATATGCAGCGAACAAATTTCAAACCTCTTCTTCAATAGCTATTCTTTCAGGTGTTATTCTTCATTTCCGTAGCTAATTACATGGCAGGGAATATCCCATCAGTATAATCTGATCACGTGTGAAGATAACTCATATTAATTCAAAAGGGTTTGCAATGTTTAAGAACTGATTGACTTTAGGACAACAATTGTTGAACGTAAAATTAGATAATTATGCAATTTCACCTCTGAGCAACAATTATTTGCTGCAAAAATTTCTTCCTTTGTGACCTTTTATCAAACATGTTAATCGCATAAATGGTTGTACCTCAAGCGCATCTTTATAGTGGTTATGCTTGCACATATTTTCTCTTCTTATTTCCATCGGATGATAATGATTACAGCGCTTTCCATATAAGGGACAAACTACCGAAGCCATCCGTGTACTTTACGATGTCATACCGATGACTTTTCAAAGTGTCAAATCCAAAATTTACCGACGTCATAAAAAGAAATATTTGTCAAAATCAGGTTTCCAACCCATGAACCAGTCATATACCAATTTTCTTTAGTTAAAATGATAAAGAACATTTTGAAAAGTTTGCATTGCAACAAAAAATATGACAGCCAAGATAAAACATAATAATAAAAAAGTATAAATTAAAGTTTGTAACTGCTACTACACACACGAGCACATTAGGCTGCTCAGGATAAAGAAAGATAAAATGCAACATTTAACAATGGTGTGACTATGCAAAGCAGTTTAGCCAATTACTAAGTTTACGTACAAATACCCACATTCTGTAAACACATACACAGTCTAGTTGATTTGAACAAGGGGAGCAATGCAATCATTTTCATGAAAATACTAGGATAATTTCAAGAAAGACATACTTTTAAGGAGAAATTAGAATAAGTGAAGAAAGAGAGAAATGAAGAGAAGAGAAGAAAGAAGACAACTCCTCTCAACTAATTCTTTTCATTTCTTGTACGACAGTTTGGTTAAGGAGAAGCCTTTGAATTGCCCTGCCTATGCTAATTTTTTTAAAAATGTATAATTGAATCGTGGATCTAAAGTTCGTTTATATAAGTAGTATATTTGAGCATTTGTAGTGCTTGTCTCATGATTAGCACTTTTCTGGTTAAATTTAGTTATCTTTAAGCTAACTTTTGGACTATGTTATGAGTTTTTTGCAAGATGACGTATGGGTTCAAGAAACTGAGAAAAGCATTTTGGGCCATCGAAATTAAAAGGTAATCTTGTAACAACTCGTCTTGAAATAGACCTAAATTACGACTTAGAAAAGGTCCATCAAAACTTATATTCATCACAAAGTTGTTTGTTGGTTGGTAAAAAGAACAATACAGAGTTATTTATCTATGCATTCAGAATCACACAGTAAAAGGATAAAAAATAATAATAACAACAGTACCAATTTTATTCTAACTTCAAAATGTCATTGAAAACCAAAACAAAATATTCATAATCATTATTATACATCCTTGGTACAATATTATGAAATTACAACATTGTTTTTATTCATGGATACATTAAAAACTATAGAAAATAATAAGTAATTAAATAAACTGCTGCCACAAGTCTCATAAACATCTCCGCCTTCAGCATCGCCCTTCCTAACTTGTGTTGTAACGATGAGGAAGTCGGAACAACATATGTCTGCTGAATAAAAGCTCGAGCGTTACTATATTAGTACTTGGACAGTATAATTTAAATAGGAATATGTCTTACATTTTCTACCTACATCACAAGTATTTTCAAATATAAGCCCGATGGCTTTTCTCAAAAATAAAAGGCTTTCCATATAAGCCCATAACCAATTTTCTATTAACCTAATAACACATGTCTATCATTCATAATGTCCTATCAATGTAAGAGATTGTACTCAAGTTACTTAATACCTTTTAACGAGAGTCAGACAAACTTCGACCATTTAATATCTTATTTAAGTCAGGTCTGCATCATTTAATTCCTATGATCCCAAAGCGAACTCCTTACTAGTAACTGTCTAGCTGACATTGCATGCAGTCTTTTCAGCCATTTCAAACTTTCTATTGAAGTGACCCCTTTCTTGAAATATCCTCTACCGCGCCTAACCCATAATCTCAACCATTTACTACTTCCTACATAGAGAAGAAGCGGGCCCTCGCACAACCACTTGTTACCTTCAATCTCTTAAACATTTCTTTCATATTATGACTAATACCCCACGATGACGTCTCACATTAGCCCAACAACTCGTAGGTACCGGTAGCCAGATTAGTTGGGCAGATATACCCTACATAACGTGAAACCAACCTCGCGTCATCCTAGTTACTTATTATAGACGATATCTCACATTAGCGCCAAAGTTACTGTTGGAACTAGGCCAGCACGCAGCGGAAGAAATGAGTGAATTTTAAAAATGTTACCATTTTGGATCTTTAATGAGCCTATGAAGTCTAAATGTATATTAGATCCAATCTAATAAAACATTAAATAAAGTCTTATTTTATTTAAAGATGGTTAAAAGGAAGTTTAAAATTACTTCAGTTTAAATGTATAGTGCATCAAATGCACTCGACAAATGTTAATAAGAGTTAATTTAGGGAAGGAAACCATTCATTTCTTTCCCTAAAAACATGTAATTAGTTGATAGTATAATAAACATTATATGAAGAGAGAAACCTTCCATTTTCTCTCTCTCTAATTAAATTGATTGGGTCATTAAATGATATTAATTGGCAATTTGTTCACGGCATAAAATGTAACTATTGTCCAAATGTACTTTATTGTAAATTATGTAAGTGCAACAAATCTGATAATGTATAGAGATGATATTTCCTACATATGTGTCTTTATTTTCCATAGTATTATTTAAAATACATATACATACATATATACATTTATATATAATATACATATACATATAAATGTGATAAAATTAAGTGTCACTTTTATAACACCAAAAGGTCAGCAATTTTGAACCTAGTTTTAAAACTGAAAGTTTTTAAGATTAAAAAATTATGATTTTACATAAAAGTCCATCATATAAATTCAATTCAAATTATATATATATATGTGTGTGTGTGTGTGTGTGTATGTATATATACACACGCACATAAATTTGTGTGTATATATACACATACAAAAATCATTGTAAATAATGTTTTAAACTTAATACATCTTTATGTTAAAATTTAGAATTTAGTATATGTTCCAATATAAAGTAACAACTAAAGCCTAACTTTAATTTTAAAAGGAAATCCAAGGGTTTGTGGTATTTTGCAATAAAGTCAAAGAATTTTTTTTATAACTTTAAACAGAAGTATGCAAAAACCAAAAGATTGAATTTGAAATATTGAACACAAAACATACGTGCAAACATAAATAAATTACATATGTTTTCTATTTGAATCAATAACAAAAATATTTCATTACTTAAGACTTAGATTTTAATCAAAAGTTGTTTTTTTAAAAATAACAAACTTGAAACAACAACAAAGTATATAGGACAAATCAGACAAATATGTATATGTTGCAAAAGTTTCAGATCTAAACAATTAAGCAATATGAAAAATAATTAAATATGGGATCATATAATGTAGATCTAATAATGACAATAGGGATTGGTAAACAATCAAAATATATCTTAAAACAGATTTAAATTAAAATAACATGGTTAACATAGGTAATTAATTAAGATGGAACAAAAGGGATCTAATCTATTTGACCAAATAAACAAATACACAGATGAGATGAAATAGAAGATGGATCTGAATTACATAAACAAGTGGAAAGATGAATATATAAAATTAGAATTATCACCTTGAATGATGAATCAAAGGCTCTTAGATTTCATGAATCAATCTCCGAATTTTGCAAGATTTAAGAGATTCGAACCACCTTTTGTTATTAATTTTTTTTGATATTTTATTTTGGAAATTTAGAGGTTAGGAAGCCATGAAAATTCGAAATTCTCCGATTGAAGAGCAAGAGGGATGATTATCACAGGAAATAAATCAATCGTATAAGAAAATAAAGGGAGATGTGTTTTAAAGGAAATGATAGAAACCTTTCATATTCCTTCCTTAAAACTTTCCCCTATTGATTCCTTTTAAAATGTTAATCAGATCCTCTCTCTCTTCTACATGCATGGCTAGCCACAGATGGTGCCACATGGACCCTCAAAAATTTCCAAAATCTCATTAGCATCAATCTCATTTAAAACTAATTCAAATGTGCGCGTGTTTATAACTTTTATATATGCACACTATTAAATGCTAATGTTATTCAAATAAATTAAAACAATATTTTAATAATTAAAATTTCACAAATACTAATTAATTTAATTTATTTAAAGCCCCGTTTTTAGTATTTATTATGTTTAAATCAAATTTAAACACTGTAATGATATCATATATCAATATGCGCGTTTATAACTCATATATATACACACTTACTAAATGCTAAGGGCATTCAAACAAATTAAATAAAAATTTAGTAACTAATATTTCATAAATATTAATTAATTTAAAACAATTATAAATTAATTAAATCATGTGGTTCATTTAGAGCATTCATCATTTCGGTTGTGCGACTCAAAGCTGTAAATTTAGTCAGCGATGTCGAACTATTCGAATATTAGCGTTCACACATCACTTAGCAGGTGGTGTGAAATTTTGACTGAATTTATCGCTTACACATCTTTTAATAAAATCTAATTTTACTTATGGGTTAGTTTGGCTCATATCCCTGTTAAGTTTCAAAATAGAGAAAACATCCTTCCAAAATAAACTTACGTTTCTAGTCCATTTTCAAATCCTTCTGCGCCAAAAGACCCAAATACCCTTTATGTTTTAGCATTTCAAACGCGCATAACTTTCTGTAGAAACATCGGATCAGCATACCATTTTCATAAAAAAAATCATAAATTTTACAATCTTTAAAATGAGATCCATTGTTGATACAAAAAAAAATCATATTTGTAGTAAGGCTGCAATTATTCCATATATTTGCAGAGAATTATACAATTTTTGAAAACCATCAATTTTATATAATTGCAGACTTTTCTGCAATTATTCCATATACTTGCCATTTTTTGCAATTATATGAAATAATCATCAATTTTTCTTCAAATGTTAGCAATTATTCCATATTATTGTAGATTTTTATGCAATTGTATGGAATAATTACAAACTTTTATGCAATTCAGTGGAATAATTATAGACTTTTCTACTATTATTCCATATAATTGCAGATTTTTCTACAATTAAATGCAATAGTTGTAGACTTTTCTGTAATTATTCCATATAATTGCATACTTTTATGCAATTATATCGAATAATTGCATAAATGAAACGCCCCAAAAATTTTGAGGGAAAAATTAAAAACAATTCAGTTAAATATATATATATATATATTGGATCAAATGTTGATGGAGTTTCTGAATTGAATGATGTGCAGGGATATGTGTGCACATGCACACTGGAAATGGCACAAGGAAGAGATTTAAAAAATTTATGAGAAAAAAGTAATAATAATATAACGATGATAATAAAATAAATAAACAAAGGAAGGAAGCATTTCAGATATTATCTTGAAATGTGAATCATTGATCAAATTAAATATGTTTTCTGTATACATTGAAACTAAAGATTTTCTGTGAAAAAAAGAAGTATACATATTGAAACTAGAATAATATTTAGATATTGAAAAAAAACCAGAAGAACTCTATTTAAAATAAAGGAGTAAATTCTTTATTTAGGCATTGGAATGTAACTTAAACATAACTCAAGTTAAAAAAATGAAATATGTGCTTAAACATATTTTCTGTGAAACAGGAGGGAAATTAAATAAAATAAATGTTTATTTACCTATACATATGTACATTTTCTGTGAGAAGAAATATATTGAAACTGAGCAAGAAAATAATGATAACATTAAAATAGCATGAAATATAAAATAAGTAAGTACATTATGTATGGGCAAAAATAGGAAAATGGGGATTCCTATAAATAAACAAATGTGCTTGGTCACACCTTTAACATGATTTAGGTAGACTGGACATTTTCTGAAAAGTAGGAAAAAAAGAAAATGTTGCCTTTAATAAAAGAAATATGGCCGGGGTAACTAAAAATGGGAATGTTAAAATATAAATGCAAAATGCATGATATTGGTCAGGACAAAAATGGAATTTTGTTTGATAAAACCCTAGTAAAATGCTTATAAAAGAGCAGTTGTAGCTAGGGGAATCAGTTTACCCGAGATACTTAAAATAAGAAAGAAAACATCTAGAGGAGAAGGAGAAAATATTACTCAGGGATTTTCTGGATTAACTAGAAGGAGATATTTAGGTGAGTAACCTCACCAAATTCATGGCATTAAGACCTGAGATGAGGCAGCCCATTTTAATGTTGTTATTTGCTTATTTTTAGTTTTGTTGAATATGGTTTTATCAATGTTCTTTGGATGCTTTTGGGTCTATCATGACTTTATTATGGATGTTTTGGATGATCTTTGATCTATTGTGATGTTTGTCTTTGGATGTGCAACTTACTGTTTCATTGCACCCAGAAAAATTAAAGCATAAAACCTTAGAATCAAGGCAGGAATACTCATAACTAATCTGGATCTATGGCATGAAAAATTTTAATATGAGAAAACATTATGAGCTGCATTATACTATGTATAAGTGCTGAGGCTTAGAACAGTGTATTAGGGGTGTACTTGAGTGTTGAACCCCTGATCAAAAAAAAAGATACTAAAACCCATAAGTTAAAATTATGGTTAAGCTAGATTGTGAATCTGGTTCAACAATAGTTACTTGCAGATCAAAAAAATAAGATAAACCTAACATGCCATATCTCTATTTATAGTTGTAAAGATTCTTGTATGGATCTAAGACCCAGATATCTCTGGACAACATCATTGAAAATAATTATTTATTTGTTTCTGGAAATTATTCTTACAAGATGCTTGGGATGCTTTCATGTATGCAGTAGCATTTTTCATCTAAGTATCTGATGATAAAATCAAACAAATGCTTCTAGTAGATAAACTAGGGATAATGAGCCAAGAAGGCTGCTGGAATGCTTGTTATATTTGAAGTATGCAAGTTGGCACATGGTTTGTTTAAGCCCTGAGATCTTTGTGCAATAATGTGAATTAATTTATTGCAATGTGTCCCAGTGATTCCTTAATAGCAGATGAGGCTGAAATAAAAATTGACATGTATATACTTATAGGTAATTCCTAAACCAGGAAACAAAAGATATGAGTGCTACTTAGATTTGTTGAAATGGAAACATGGTTACTCCAGAGCATCTAAGTATTGTAGATTGATGTGAATGAATGTATGATTATGATTGTGCAATTAGTTGACTTATGAAGTTATTATACTTGCATGACAGTCTAACCTGGATCATAGAACATAGCTGTGTTGATAAGTTACTCAAGTAACTGGCTAAAACTTATGCATCATTCAATTGCTTAATATCATGAATATAATGATGTTATTCCTACCAGATCATAGATCTGACCCTTGTTTGCTCATGGCATATGGGGGTGTCTCATTTTAAAAATGAGGCAGTCACTAGTGCTCTTTCAGGTAATGCTGGAACTAAGTAGAAAATGAAGTTATGGCTAATGAGAAGGAGTGAATGAACATGCTAGCTAGTTTTAATAAGAGCCTATGATGATTTTATCTGCATGTATTCATGAGAGAATTATGTTTGAATATGTAATGAACTTCCTTTGTTTGATTAAATCAGTTGTTAGTCAGTTGATTTTGTTATGTGGTAGAATTTGAAAATCTGAAGAGGAAGTGTATTTACATTTAAGTAATCTTCATACAAAATTTATAACCTGATGTAGCTAGGTTTGAATCATTTAAAAATCACTGAGCTATGAAGTGAAAACCTGACTTCAAATTAGAAGTATATTTCAGACATTTAGTTGTTTTATTTAAGTATTTTGCAAAAGAACTCAAGCTCATTTTTGTGTGTTGCTTTAAGAAATGAATTTTTCTGAAGGAAGCTTTTAGCACTTGGTAACTGAATAGCATTTCAATTACCATGATCAAGTGTTTGGTTAGCACAGCCATATGGTTCAACCAGCTTCAAAAGGATGGGGTCTTGGTTGAGCATGTTGGTCTGCAATTTGAGAACAAAAAGTATTTTACATCCTTTTGTTAAGTGTCATGTTAAAACCTCCTTCAAATGTTAAATGGCAAACATGCATTTTAAAACAGATTGGTGTTATTATTTCAGAAAGAATTCTGAATCCAAAATCTGGTTCACTTGAAACAAAATGGTTGTTCTTAAAAAAAAAAGAAATAAACATTTTTAAAGTCCAGAACCTTTATTATAGGAAACTTAGATATCAGTAACATAAAAGAACTACTTATGTTATGTCAAACTGTATAAGTAAAGAATAAGAGAGGCTTCAAAGAAAATATATAAATTGAAAATGATAAATGTAGATATCATTTTCTGGTACTTAGGCAAATAACAAACATTTGAACTATGCAAAAGAAAAATAAATAAATGAACTCTTGTGTTCTAAGATTATCTGAAACATGGTTAACATAATCAAATCCGAGTATGAATAAATATGAACAAGATCCACTTATATAATGCAAATATCAAAGAATGTGGGAATTCAAATTATGAGTAGATCCATTTCAAATTCAAATCAGACAGACTATCTCTTGTAAAAAAATAATAATAAATTCTAATTCTAAACAAGAGGAACACATATATCATCATATGTATGTGTATATTTCTATGACTGAACTGATATGTTTATATTGGTAGAAAATTTAAATCCAGAGCACATTGTTTGAAAAGAAAAATGACCTTGAGAAATTTAAACTAAGTTCAATTGAGCAAGTAAAAAAAATCCTTATGAAATTAAGGTAAAATTGGACGGTCATTTCAATAAAGGTCTGCAATTATTCCAAGTACTCACAGAAAAGTACAACTATACCATATAAAATCAGACTTTTCTGCAATTATTGCATATAATTGTTGAATTGTCTGCAATCATACCATATAATTGCAGAAAATTTGAAAAACATCAATTTACATAAGCATAATGCCACTCATTAGAAAGATAATAAAATTTGCGATTTAATGGTGAAAACGGTTTGTTAATCCGTCGTTTATACAAAAAGTTACTGCGTTTTAAAGATTGATAATTAATGGGGTGCAAATTTTAATTATAAATGTGAGAATAACATCCACATATGAAGACCAACGTTCAACCATGAAACAGAGGGGTATTTTAGGGAAGAAAATTGCAGTATTTGAAAATAAGGATGTAATTTATATTTTTTTTTGGGAGAATGTTTTGTGTATTAAGTTTGATTTTAGGGATGTGTCCCTTATTTTCACTTTACTTATTATAAGCAGTACCTGATAGTGACAATTATTTACACAAATTATCTTCGTCAAAATTATATCACTTTGGATTTATGGAATTTGGTAATGGTCAAAATTCCAAAATCATTCACATTCAACTTTATAGTCCAAACACAAAGTCCTTGGTTCAATAATAAGAATCATTATTAACCGAATGCTCTGGCCAGAGACTTTGACTTTGAATTGACTTCAGTTGACCATGATATTAACCCCATATAACTGAGGAGACGAATCCTCTCTTGAATAGTGCTTCGCATCCAATACTTCCACTCGACCCAACTACAGTCACTCGATGGAACGTCATTGACTATA
Organism: Allium fistulosum; assembly: GCA_030737815.1. Taxonomy (NCBI): domain Eukaryota; kingdom Viridiplantae; phylum Streptophyta; class Magnoliopsida; order Asparagales; family Amaryllidaceae; genus Allium; species Allium fistulosum. Next base: position 912,604,382 of record CM060907.1, on the reverse strand, counting down.
ATCAAAGCAAAGCTTTCATATTGAAGATCCATAGTATCCTCAAGTCGAGAGAACTGTGTAAATCAGTCACATCGATATTTTCTGTTTGACTTGTGTTATATTAACCAACAGAAAATTATTGAGTGAGTCATTCCATAGTTATCCAATAACTATGAGTACGTAACCCCTAGGTGCCCCCAGCAGTCATGAGTAATACACCGCTCAACATTTGGACAGCGTAACATACTCTAGTCTCAATGGATACATTAATATCCAGTCTCGATGCGTCTTGACTAGGAACATTTAAAATGGTATATTTGTTTTATTATGATAAATTACTCATGGCTACAACACTTTGTAACTACTATCACAAAATATATATAACGACCTAGAATTTTGGATATTTGATATTGGAATATTTAATTGACTTTAAATATTTAAAAGTTAATTTTTAACTTGAATTTCAAATATAACCATTTGTGGACAATTTAATTATTGAACGTAATAATTGGAAGTTGGGTAAAATATTGAATCTAGAGTTTTAAGCTTGTTAAAAATAATTTAAAGGCTTATAAAATTTATATTGATAATAATGAAGATAATGAAAATTTTAAAATTGAATTTAGAAGCGATTTGTTCAATTTTAAAAATATATCGTTTAAATTTACATTTAAAAATAGCCTTCTAGGGCACAGTCTTGAAATTCAACGAAACCTGTTCCATTGGATCCATAATAGTGTATTATTATCAGATTTCAAATTTTGTAGCGTTTGGAGTTATCGTTTGGCCATAATGAATATAAACGCGCTGAAGTTTACATCGAAAATTCAATATAATAATTGGGTCCAAAAAGCTATCTTCTCCATACGATTGAATTAGGACTTGAAACATTTTCCATTGCATTCGGAATAGGGGTATAACATTATGAACGCCTAGCGGCACGCCTCGATAAGAGGTCAAGATTTTAAGCTACGAAATCGAGACGATTTAAATTTAAATAATATATATATATATTCATTGACTTGACAAATATTTCACATCAGCTTTTCTCCTTTTCAAATCACTGTAGCTAACCTATTAAAACACATTTCCCCGTCCTTTCACTGTTTTAAAAAGAAACATCACAGCCGAAAGCATTCAAAGCGGAAAAAAAACTCTTAATCTACTCAACAATAAATTCTGAATCTTATTAGTAAAATCCTATCTTCCCATCCCCTTCGAGCTGGTATACCTCTGGAGTGGTGCGGTGATGCTTGGCTAACTCGACGATATCATCGAAGCAGTTTTTTTCGAGCTAGGGTTGCAAGTGGAGATCGATATAGGGATTACTTTTTGGGTGTGAGGCTGGATTTGGGATCGTGAGGCGAAGGCGCATGTGTGGCAGTGTTTTGGAAGGGTGCGATGCCTCATGATGGGTTGCGAACTGGCAGGGGTGATCACTGTAGCAAGTGTCATGATTCATAGGGTGGGAGCGAGCTTGGGGATTTTGAGATGAGATTGTGGAGATCTCGATGGTGAGTCAATCGGTGAAGTTCTGGTAGGGTTTCATGGAAGAATGTGCGAGGGAGGAAGGTGATTGGCTCGGCCATTGATTGGTTTTTGGTGCACTAACATTGCATGCATTCTGTATCGGGGGAAGAAAGAAGGAGCCTGCCTTTTTCTTAGGTTGGGCTTGGGCCAATTTTTTTTTAAAATAATGAATAAGGGAAAGAAGAATGGGTCGGCCATGGTTTTTGCCGAGCAGATAGAAGTGGGAATGAAAATTTTGATTGGTGGAGAAGCACTGTAGATGGTGGGCTAGGTCTATGATGTTAGGTATGGGTTTCTTTTGTTTTAAGAAAATTAAATTGTATATAATTAATATATCGATTAACTTATAAATGTATATCTTTCTCGCACGAGGTTCGATTCGGATAATTCAAGTTGCGTTGGGATCGTGATGTCATCATCTATGCATAGGAAGTGGTTTGGACGAGTTTGGAGCTTCTGAAATTTTTAGATAGTTTCAAACGCGCTCGGATTCTATCGGAAACAGAATGCAAAAGCGACAGAAAATCAAAAGTGAGTTAATCTCACTCAAATTTGAAATACTGCAATTAATTTTAAGTAGTTAAAATTAATTATTGGTTGATTGATTGAATTTGATAATTATTATCAGTCTGGATTTTATATTATATATAGTAGTATATATATATATTGGAGTGATTGATATTCTCGTATATATATATATAGCGGATGAGGCCTTATGCGCCCCGCATAATAGCGGATGACCCTATATACTGCGATATCCCCCTCGAAGTGGGATAGGTATTTTTATATTGTGTTAACATCTGTGGGTGCAGGGAAACAGGTTGGAGGGATCCAACTGGATTTCTCAAAATGTTGAATTTATTTTCATATTCAGTGATATGGTATATTAGATAATCTGTGATAGATTATGGTGTGATTTGAATGTATTTGATGCTATGGAATTACTAGTTAGATTTTGGTATTTTCGAATACCAATGAAAAGGTTTAAAATTTGGAAAGAAATTAAAAAGGAAAATTTGAAGTAAAAAAATATGTGTAGTGAAATTTGGATTTGTTAAAAGAAATAAATTTTGGGAAAAATAAATAGCTTGATTTTCAAATTGTACTTGATAATTTCTGAATATGGAAAGGTAGAAATTTTGGAATATTTGAATAAAAGTATTTAAATAATAGAACTTAAGCGATTTTGTTTAAGTATAAAAGGATTTATTTTTAAAATCAAGATTTAAAATAGTTTGGGAAAGAATAAAAGGAAATATGAAAATAGAATATAAATTGTTATGCTGGATTTTAAATAAGATTTTAAATCATAAAAAGGAAGTGAGATCTGAAAATAGTGGGCTTTGGAATATATTTGGGTTATTTAAGAAATTAAAGTAAAAATGAAATTTAATTTAGAAAATAGGTTTAAAATCGATTAAGTGTTGTGAAATAGTGGTAAACGGGAAATGAGATTATGAAATTTATAAACGAAGTTTATAAATTAAGTAAACTAAATTATCGGTGAATAAATGGGAATTATAAATTCACAATGAGGATTTATAAGGAGATGGGTAAATCGGTTTAAAAATAAATAGTAGATTTATTTTTCTAGAAATGTGAAAAAGGGAATTTATGGATTTGGAACGTAAATCAAGCTAGAGATAAATCGAGAGGGATTTATAAATAATTAGGCTGGCTATATTGGAGTTGAAAATATATTTTTTCGGAAAATTTAAGTTTATTTTAAAAAGGAGGATTTTTAAGTATTAACTAGAAAATTTAAATGTGTTTAAGAATATTTCAGAAAATTAATTTTTTAGTTATTTTAAATTCGTTTAAAGTATATTAATTTATGAATTAAGTTAGTTATATTAAGTTAATTATTATTTAGGATTAATCAGTATTATTATTTTAAAAGGATAAACTATTAAATATTAATATTTTATATAATAACTTTTATTTAAAAGTAGTTTGCCTAAAATTAACTTGGAAAAATTATTATAGGAGTTTCATAAGTATTATTTTGAAAAATTATTAAATAAAGTTTTCGAGAAGTAAATGTATACTCACATGGCGTAATCGGAGGCAGTGAGCGTTTGCAGTTAAGTCTTGGATTTCTCTAGGATAGAGATATAACCATTGAGCTGTGAATCCGTGGTTTGATACCGCAGTGGTACTTTCCAAATTATTTTAAAGGCTTCCAAATATCTTTGAAAAGAATAGTGTGCAAATATACTAAATTTGGTTAGAAAGTATATATTTTGGATAAAGAGATTTAATTTATTAAAATTAAATTAAAAAGGGATTTGGTTTTTTCAGTGGAAAGGAAATATTTGGTTGAATGATTGGTTTTTGATAGTTAAATAACCGGCGGTCAAATATGGACCCAAAATATAACCTAGGGAATATCTAGGAGTACTACAGGATTTATATGTTACAGTTACTGTTCGAGGTGTTATACTGTACGTATAAACTCGTTTCATTCTTCTAGGACATTGATAAGGAAATCCATAAACTAACGGTTAGGAGGAGGTGATCTCCGATCTTATTTTGTCTGATTATTTCCTAAAGAACCAGGATTGAGTTTACCGAAAAATATCGAACGTTGTTTCGAAGAGGCCGGGATCGGATTTGTTATCCGAAAACCACTTTGATCCAACTAGTACATTTTCGATGTGAAAACAAGAGCATGGATTCGAAGATGGAGCAGTGAAGTGCAAGGGCTAATCGCTACTAATCCTGAGGATTATTCCAAAATGGATGTAGTAGGAATAGTGCCTTCGGTTCCGTTCGGACCCGGAACGGACTTGTATGGATGAACACTATCAGAACATTGTCATTGGAGGACAATGAGCATTCTAAATGAAAAATCCCTTAAAAAGGTTATCGTAGCCTCTAGCCTCATCAACCAGGAATGACTAAAAAGCAAGGGAGATGCAGCAAGGCTGAGTGGGTAGCACCTAATTAGGGTATCTTTATCACCTTTCTAGATACCCTCGGATATTATTACTACGATTATGGAAGGAGCTCGGAAACGGGTTGGAACACTCGGGGTGATAGCATATTCGGTCTATCCAGGTTAGGGATAGTCCGGTCTTGTATGGTAGGGGATCCCGGCGTGGTCCTCAGTACGCTGTTCTAGACGTGTACTGTGATAGGTAATACCCCAGTACCTAGTCATTCGTAGGGAACCCATTCTCCAATAAGCGCCGTACGGTTTTGATTGTGCCCAACTATGCTGGAACGTGAGATGCAAGCATTTCAGCTATTTGAATAAGTATTTGTATTTAGACACTACTATAATTTCAGAGGATTTGATATGAAATGTTTTGGTTATCGTAAGGTAAAAACCCATCGTGTTTATGTGTGGCGTGGTCTTACGAGATACCTTTGATTTCAAAGGATTTTGACAACTTTAATAATTCAATTTGAGTGTGTTTTCTCACGCTGGTTTTCCAGACTGACTCGGGTGTTATTTTATTATATTGCTAGGGTCTGACCGAGTATTACAGATATGGGATAGGATGCTATGGAGCTCAGGGGACGAGCTGGATGACGATGACGTATCACACGTATTTGATTTTATTCCGCTGTGTATTATGGGCTGTATATTTAGCACTTGTGAGGACAAGTTATTATAACTATCCAGTATTGTGTTATTGATGTATTGTACTCTGATGATGTAATGTATAAATAACAGTTATAGTTCGTTTTTGTATAAAGACCTATTGTTATCAATTATATATTGTTCCGCTGCGATTGTGAGATTCTGTGTTGTTATTTTTATTTTCTTCTTCTACCTCCTTCTTCTTTTCCCTAACGATCTAGTATTTCTGGCATTCGATTGTTCGGCATGTAATATAGTGGATGTATTGGTGTCAATTTTCGGAGGTCGAAAATCCCGACAGTCACATTTGGTATCAGAGCTGAAGGTTAAGTGAGAACCTTGGCTCTGGTGGGGGTAATTCATTAGAGATAAGGTCAATAGCACCCTAGAATGAGTTTGAGTGTATTAATAGATATGAACGCGTATTTGTTAGTGAATATAAAACTGTTTTATATTGTGTTGATTGGTCAGTTGAGTGGCTTATGGATTCTGGTCAATACGAGTAATTAACGTTATTGATAGGGATCTCTAAGCACTAAAATAGAACAATTCGACACGGTATTGTTTTTAAAATGGGGTAAATGAAATAATTTTACCCAAATTATTTTTATATATAAAAGAAATAATTCTTCAGAAATTATTATAGTTATATATGGTGTGCTTGGTTGTTAGGAAATGATAATATTAAACTGTTATCCTTTGTTGCTATGGTAATTGATAAAAGGTTAAATTATAATCAAAAGCTAAGAAAGTAATTCAGAAAAACAAAGTGGAATTTATAAATATGAGTTTATAAATGTGTTTTATAATTGTAATGAAATAAAATTCCAGAGGAATATTTAAAGATGATATGGCTTATAAAAATGATTTATAAAGGGATTAAAGATGAAAATTGGGAATTTAACTCCCGTTGGTTTTGAAATGTTTTCCAAAGTCTTGAAAAATAAAAGTGATATTATTTGGAAATATTTTTGAATTGGAAATGAAATGTATTAATATTTGTGAATTGAAAACATTTAAAATGGTTTTAAAGAAATAAAAGAAATAAACTCACTTCGGTCATTGGAAAATAATTTCGGTGATGATTGCAACATCATCGACTTTCATTTTTGAGTTTCCAAGGGAGGAATTACTACCTCAATGATTTGAATTGGATTTGTTTGCAAAACTGGTTTTGGTTTTGAAATGCAAAGGAATAATTTGATATACCAAAGGATTTTGGATATATATCATTTCAAAGTGATTTTGAAATGCTTAAGTAATTGTTTAAACTCTGGAGTTTGATCTAAAATGTTTATGGAATTTAAATAAGCTTGAAAAATTATAAAGTTTGAAATTTGTCTGGAATGGAATTAACTTGAGATGAGTTAAATGGAGAGTAAGTGTGATAATGAAATAAATTAGTAAAGAAAACCAATTAAATGAAGTGAATTGGAGGAAAATTGGTGAATAGAATATTAGTAGGTTTGATAACTTAAGAAATTTGAAATTTGATTTTGTGGAATGAAATTTAACTTGAATAAAGTTAAATAAAGTGAATTTTAAAAAAATTAATTAAGCCTAAGTAGGCTGAATGGAATAGATATTGAAAATAGAATTTATTAAGTTGGAAATAAATTAGTGGATGAACAAATTAATTTAATTAGTAAGTAAATGGAATTGGAATTAAACATTAGAATGGGATATTTAATTTAAATTATGTTAAATAAAGTGAAGTTGAAGAATTTGTTCAGGTTGGGCTAAATAAAATAAAGTTTGGAAAATAAAATTTATTGAGATATGAAATAAATTAGTGGATGGAACTAATTGCAATAATTAGTGAATTAAATATGGTTTGAGAGACGGTTGATAAAATTCAATGATTAAAGATTTGGAAGGTAAATTGAATTCAAATGGAATTGAAAATTTAATTTGAATAGAAATTGATATAAACTAAAGTGATGAAGTGGAAATAAATATAATAAGTAGAATAAAATATTTATATTAAACTTAAGAAAGTTGATGGTGAAGTTCTTAAGTAAAAAATTGGTATTAAAGAATATACTAAGTAAGTATTTGAATGAAGATTAAATAAAAGTGTGTAAAAGGATAATTGTGAATAATTGATGGTAAATGAAATGAGGGAAAATAAAAGTAATTGATATAGCTAAGAATCAATTGCAATTAATATGTAAGTTGTATGTACATTATTTTATTCGCATAACGAATTGATCCAGATTCGAGCACAGGATTCAAGATAGTTTATATCGATCCGAGTTAGGATTTTTCACTCGATTTTCGACGGCGAACCCTGGATATGGATTTTTGATTGATTCTAGAATTCTCCATCGTAGTATACGGCTATGCAAGGAGGATAACGGTTTCTGATCAAGGAACCAGATCTGAGTCCGCACTAGAGAGTAGTGTGAACGATACTAGTTCGGAAGTGAAATTGTGTGATCGAGTGAGCGATCGGATTTGATACTGCGTACGGATGATATATGTACATCATATGGGTTTTGGTGAAATAAATGTTGAAAATTTGAAAGTGCTGAATAAAATGATTTTGAATTGAATGAACATATATTATTGGTAAGTAAGGTGCATATAATTAAAAGCAAAAGCTAAATTGGTGTCTTCGATTTCAGAAGTAAAATTTGATTGCCCGACAAAAGGTACACGTTTAAATTATTGTATGAAATTGATGATTTTCTGATTAAACCACTTGGCTTTTGTTTTCTTTTGATTATTTGGGCCGTAGAGGCAGTTTTCTAGTTTTCGGATCTAGCTGCGCAAAGGAGACGCTGGCGAAATTTTTCGAAAATTTAAGGAGTTAGAAAAATTTTGAGGAAAATTTTGATAATTTAAAATTTGGTTTTAAATTATAATTTGGATGGTTGAGGGTATAATATCAGTTTTAATCTATGGATGAATTTGGAAATTAGTAGATGTGATGTTATGTTTACAATAAATTGATCTGGAAAGTTGCTCAAACCGATGGGTTTTGGGCCATTCTTCTTACCTAGCAATTTCGAGGACGAAATTTTTATAAGGGGGGAGGAATGTAACGACCCAGAATTTTGGATATTTGAAATTAGAATATTTAATTGACTTTAAATATTTAAAAGTTAATTTTTAACTTGAATTTCAAATATAACCATTTATTGGACAATTTAATCATTGAACGTAATAATTGGAAATTGGGTAAAATATTGAATTTAGAGTTTTAAGCTTGTTAAAAATAATTTTAAGGCTTATAAAATTTATATTGATAATAATGAAGATAATAAAAGTTTTAAAATTGAATTTAGATGTGATTTATTCAGTTTTAATAATATATCATTTAAATTTACATTTAAAAATAGCCTTCTAGGGCACAGTCTCGGAATTCGACGAAACCAGTTCCATTGGATATGTAATAGTGTATTATTATTGGATTTCAAATTTCATAGGTTTTGGAGTTATCGTTTGGCTATACGGGATATAAATGCGCTGAAATTTATATTGAAAATTCAATATAATAATTGGGTCCAGAAAGCTATCTTGTCCATACGATCGAATTAGGACTCGGAACCTTTTCCATTGCGTTTGGAATAGGGGTATAACATTATGAACTCCTAGCGGCATGCCTCAATAGGAGGTCAAGGTTTTAAGCTACGAAATCGAGACGATTTAAATTTAAATTATATATATATATATATATTAGTTTACTTGACAAATATTTCACATCAGCTTTTCTTCTTTTCAAATCACTGTAGCTAACCTATTCAAACACGTTTCCCCCTCCTTTCACTGTTTTAAAAAGAAACATCACAGCCGAAAGCATTCAAAGCAGAAAAAAAACTCTTAATCTACTCAACAATAAATTCTGAATCTTGTTTGCAAAATTCTATCTTCCCATCCCCTTCGTTCTGGTATACCTCTGGAGTGGTGCGGTGATGCTTGGCGAACTCGACGATAGCGTCGAAGCAGTTTTTTTCGAGCTAGGGTTGCAAGTGGAGATCGATATAGGGATTGATTTTTGGGTATGAGGCTGGATTTGGGGTCGTGAGGCGAAGGTGCACATGTGGCAGTGTTTTGGAAGGGTGCGATACCTCGTGATGGGTTGCGAACTAGCAGGGGCGATCACTGTAGCAAGTGTCGCAATTCACAGGGTAGGAGAGAGCTTGGGGATTTTGAGATGAGATAGTGGAGATCTCGATGGTGAGTCGATCGGTGAAGTTCTGGTGGGGTTTCGTGGAAGAATGAGCGAGGGAGGAGGGTGATAGGCTCGGCCATTGATGGGTTTTTGGTGCACTGACATTGCGTGCATTCTGTAGCGGGGGGAAGAAAGAAGGAGCCTTCCTTTTTCTTGGGTTGGGCTTGGGTCGATTTTTTTATCTAAGAAAGATTAATAAGGGAAAGAAGAAGGGGTCGATTATGGTTTGTGCTGAGCAGATAGAAGCGGGAATGAAAATTTCGATTGGTGGAGAAGCACTGTAGATGGTTGGCCAGGTCTATGATGTTGGGTATGGATTTCTTTTGTTTTAAGTAAATTAAATTGTGTATAACTAAAATATCGATTAACTTATAAATGTATATCTTTCTCGCACAAGGTCTGATTCGTACGATTCAAGTTACATTGGGATCGTGATGTCATCATCTACGCATAGGAAGTGGTTTGGACGAGTTTGGATCTTCTGAAATTTTTAGATATTTTCAAATGCATTTGGATTCTATCAGAAAAGGAACGCAAAAGCGACATAAAATCAAAAGTGAGTTAATCTCACTCAAATTTGGAATACTGCAATTAATTTTGAGTAGTTAAAATTAATTATTCGTTGATTGATTGAATTTGATAATTATTATCAGTCTGGATGTTATATTATATATAGTAGTGTGTATATATATATTGGAGTGATTGATATTCCCATATATATAGCGGATGAGACCCTATGCACCCCGCATAATAGCGGATGACCCTATATACCGCGATATCCCCCTCGAAGTGGGATTGGTATTTTTATATTGTGTTAACATCTATGGATGTAGGGAAACAGGTTGGAGGGATCCAACTGGATTCCTCAAAACGTTGAATTTATTTTCGTATTCAGTGATATGATATATTGGATAATCTGTGATTGATTATGGTGTGATTTGAATTTATTTGGTGCTATGAAATTACTGGTTAGATTTTGGTATTTTCAAATACCAATGGAAAGGTTTAAAATTTGGAAAGAAATTAAAAGGGAAATTTTGAAGTAAAAAAAATATGTGTAGTGAAATTTTGATTTGTTAAAAGAAATAAATTTTGGGAAACATAAATAGTTTGATTTTATAACTGTACTTGATGATATCTGAATATGGAAAGATAGAGATTTTGGAATATTTGAATAAAAGTATTTAAATAATAGAACTTAAGCGATTTTGTTTAAGTATAAAAGGATTTATTTTTAAAATCGAGATTTAAAATAGTTTGGGAAAGAATAAATGGAAATCTGAAAATAGAATATAAATTGTTATGCTGGATTTTAAATAAGATTTGAAATTAGTGGGCTTTGGAATATATTTGGGTTATTTAAGAAATTAAAGTAAAAATGGAATTTAATTTAGAAAATCGGTTTAAAATCGGTTAAGTGTTGTGAAATAGTGGTAATCGGGAAATGAGATTATGAAATTTATAAACGAAGTTTATAAATTAAGTAAAGTAAATTATCAGTGGGTAAATGGGAATTATAAATTCACAATGAGGATTTATAAGGAGATGGGTAAATCAGTTTAAAAATAAATAGTAGATTTATTTTTTTATAAATGTGAAAAAGGTAATTTACGGATTTGGAACGTAAATCAAGCTGGAGATAAATCGAGAGGAATTTATAAATAATTAGGCTGGCTATATTGGAGTTGAAAATATATTTTTCCGAAAAAGTTAAGTTTATTTTAAAAAGGAGGATTTTTAAGTATTAACTAGAAAATTTAAAAGTGTTTAAGAATATTTTAGAAAATTAATTTTTTTGTTATTTTAAATTTGTTTAGAGTATATTAATTTATGAATTAAGTTAGTTATATTAAGTTAATTATTATTTAGGATTAATCAGTATTATTATTTTAAAAGGATAAACTATTAAATATTAATATTTTATATAATAACTTATAGTCTGCCTAAAATTAACTTGGAAAAATTATTATAGAAGTTTCATAAGTATTATTTTGGAAAATTATTAAATAAAGTTTTCAGGAAGTAATGGTATACTCGCATGCCGTAATCGGAGGCAGTGAGTGCCTACAGTTAAGTCTAGGATTTCTGTGGGATAGAGACGTAACCATTAAGCTGTGAATCCATGGTTTGATACCGCAGTTGTACTTTCCAAATTATTTTAAAGGCTTCCAAATATCTTTGAAAAGAATAGTGTGTGAATATACTAAATTTGGTAAGAAAGTATATATTTTGGATAAAGAGATTTAATTTATTAAAATTAAATTAAAAAGGGATTTGGTGTTTTCAGTGGAAAGGAAATATTTGGTTGAATGATTGATTTTTGATAGTTAAATAACCGGCTATCAAATATGGACCCAAAATATAACTTTGGGAATATCTAGGAGTAATACGGGATTTATATGGTACAGTTACCGTTCGAGGTGCTATACTATACGTATAAACTCGTTTTGTTCTTCTAGGACGTTGATAAGGAAATCCGTACACTAACGGTTAGGAGGTGATCTCCGATCTTATTTCTTCTGATTATTTCCTAAAGAACTAGGGTTGAGTTTACCGGAAAATATCGAACGTTGTTTCGAAGAGGCCGAGATCGGATTTGTTATCCGAAAACCACTTTGATCCAACTAGTACGTTTTCGATGTGAAAACAAGAGCATGGATTCGAAGATGGAGCAGTGAAGTGCAAGGGCTAATCGCTACTAATCCTGAGGATTATTCCAAAATGGATGTAGTAGGAATAGTGCCTTCGGTTCCGTTCGGACTCGGAACGGACTTGTATGGATGGACGCCATCAGAACATTGTCATTGGAGGACAATGAGCATTCTGAGTGAAAAATCCCTTAAAAAGGTTATCGTAGCCTCTAGCCTCATCAACCGGGAATGACTAAAAAGCAGGGGAGATGCAGTAAGGCTGAGTGGGTAGCACCCGATTAGGGTATGTTTATCACCTTTCTAGATACCCTCAGATATTATTACTACGATTATGGAAGGAGCTCAGAAAAGGGTGGGAACACCCAGGGTTATAGCATATTCGGTCTATCCAGGTTAGGGATAGTCCGGTCTTGTGTGGCAGGGGATCCTGGCGTGGTCCTCGGGCCGTTTTAGACGTGTACTGTGACAGGTGATACCCCAATACCTAGTCATTCGTATGGCAACCATTCTCCAATAAGCGCCGTACGATTTTGATTGTGCCCAACTATGCTGGAACGTGAGATGCAAGCATTTCAGCTATTTGAATAAGTATTTGTATTTAGACACTACTATAATATCAGAGGATTTGATATGAAATGTTTTGGTTATCGTAAGGTAAAAACCCATCGTGTTTATGTGTGGCGTGGTCTTACGAGATACTTTTGATTTCAAAGGATTTTGACAACTTTAATAATTCAATTTGAGTGTGTTTTCTCACGCTGGTTTTCCAGATTGACTCGGGTGTTATTTTATTATAATACTCGGGTCAGACCGAGTATTACAGATACAGGATAGGATGCTATGAAGCTTAGGGGACGAGCTGGATGACGATGACGTATCACACGTATTTGATTTTATTCCGCTGTGTATTGTAGGTTATATATTAAGCACTTGTGAGGACAAGTTATTATAACTGTCCATTATTGTATTATTGATGTATTGTACTCTGATGATGTAATGTATAAATAACAGTTATAGTTCTTTTTGTATATAGACCTATTGTTATCTATTATATATTGTTCCGCTGCGATTATGAGATTCTGTGTTGTTATTTCTATTTTCTTCTTCTACCTCCTTCTTTTCCCTAACGATTTTGTATTTCCGGCATTCGATTGTTCGGCATGTAATATAGTGGATGTATTGGTGTCGATTTTCGAAGGTCGAAAATCCCGGTCGTTATAATATGCCATTTATGGATTTTCTATTAAATATACTTTTAATTAAATTGATTAATTAATATAACCACATTATATCAAGTATATAATAGAAAGAAAATACCTTTATTTCGAATTAGATTGGTCAACAAGCTAGATATATGTAACAAATTACATAATTGCCCCTAGGGCATACCCATAATTCTATCAATCTCCCACTTGCACTTGGGGTCAGTTATGAAATCTTATTTCAACTTTTCCAATCAGTTTTCTCAAAACCAATTAAGTCAATCCCTTTGTGAACGGGTATGCTGTTATGTTTTAATTATCTACTCTGTCAATCAGCTCTCTCCGACGGTGATAAACTGCTTTATCACGTGGAACAATTCGGAGTATGTCTCTCGATCTCTAATGAGCTCTATGTTCTATTATGAACCATATCACGACATTGATCATATAATTATGTTATGGGAATCTCAACATTTGGAATCGGCTCAGTTATAAATTTGTGCATTTATAATTTTATATACATTATTTTTTATTGCGGCAATATTCAAGGCGTTATCCGTAGCCTTTTTTCATTGAATAAGCCATAGTCTTTTATTTGGAATATTTCCAACTTAAAGATTCTTAACTTGAATTTATTATTGACATACTACACTCAATATGACTTATGAAGTTTGAGTTCGAACACTCCTTCATAAGGAGTTTTTGTTTCTGTACAAAATTATTTAGTATTTCATAAATACACGAGAACTCTTCAAACAACAATTTAGTGATATCAATTTGGATTTGATATTTGCTTCATGTATCAAATACATAAACAAATCATGATATCGTAGACAACACAACATGTACGATAATTCCTTTTGCCAATGCAAAGGAATCAATCTTACATGTTCCATATTAAGTATTTTAATAAGGTGTCCTTGCATATCATTTGGGACATTCCCAGCATCTTTTATACTTACTATAAAAGACATCATTTATTAATCTAACGTTGAGTATTAAAACAACTAAGGCTGATTTTAACACAAGTACATCGTTAAAATCAACAATGTGTTGTTTACTTATAGTTTAGAAATATCAATATACCTTTTAACGTTCTTTCTTATGAACACACACTTCCTATGCACTTTGATTGAAAATCAAACTATTTGATATTTCTATCAAAATACTTATTCAATCTTGATGCTTATAAAATGATACTTTCGTATCATTTCTTGGATTATATCCAAAGACTCACAAACTCAATATCGCTCCCACTGGCATTGAGACATTTTTGGTTAATATGTGTAAACAGCTTACTCTAAATCATTATTTAGAATTTTCTGTTTCAATACATATGTACCAAAACACTAGGACTTATCAAGCGATAATTTTGTGAGTAAATCTGAATTGACTTGAACATGTTAAATATTGAATCTATTACGCTAGTTTCAACAATTGAAATTTGCGATATTATTCTTATCAACATTACTCGTTTAATTCCAACTGCATTAGTCTTGCTCGTAAAGACACAATCGAGGTCGATGGATCATATCCCTTCAGTTACGACCACCAAAATCTATATTTTGATAGTGTACTTGGAATTTTTTCGGGTTTACGCAGCATACCATATAGAGTCAACACTCTCAATGGTTTAATTAAACAATCTAGGATTTTATATTTTTGACATTAATAAGAAACTCATAGTTTCTCTTCGATGTGCAAGAATACTTATTAGACATTCTAATGCTATGTGTTCGTTCAGGTTAGTTAACTTCATTTCATCTCATATAATTAGTTCTATCCATGGATCGTATCCAATTCCATTTTACTACCAATAATTCCTCAAAGAAATTTCTTCACAATGAAGTTGGTATATCTTGAAACAACAATTGTTTCTCAATGCAATATAATAAGTATTCATAAATAGTTTATGAATTTCTTTTTTTATAAAACTGATTTGGATTTAGTTTACAAACATTATGTTTGAAACATAAATATGTCATCCAATGACAGTCTTTTCAAAATCCTTTTGGAGAGATTCATACAAGATTCCTCATGAACAATTATTATGTGCAATCTTTCCACTCGCACAACCTGCCACTTCCTTGGCCTAGGATATGTTGGAGTTTCTTATAAACCCTTATCTTGTAAAATTTTGTAAACTGTTATTCAAATGAAATAATATTAATCTTGTGTACTTCCTTTAAGTACATTAACTTATAGAAAGAAACTAACTCAACTTCACTCACAATCAATCGTACATTGTCTAACAAAGTTCGATTACTTAACATCGATGCATCATTATGTATCACATGGAGGTGTAATTTTGAGATTGAATCTTCATTCATTTTAGGTACATTCAGAACATTTTTCAATATACTCACTCATTCGATGAAATCAAATCATTTCTATCGCATGTTATTTTATTTACTTCTGTTTTATATTCTATAAGTTTACCATAGACATACTACATGCATATCAAATACACATGTCATGTCGACGATAACTCATCGGTGAATATGACGAAGTACATGGAACTGTTTTGGTATTTATAGAATTACGATTGCATACATCTATATGTATCAATCCGAAGAGTTCAACAACTCTTATGATACTCCGACTAAATGGGTGCATAGCACATTATTGTTTGAGATATAATTAACAAGTATCATATGAATCAAAATCATATAATAAAATCATTTCTCAAAACTACGGCTTGGTCTATAATTCCAAAACAACCGTAAATAATATTAGATACTTTTGTATTTTCCAATGCATCGCTTTTGTGATTAAAGAAATACCACATTATAGTTTTATTTCATAAAGAATATTCATAATATTCATTTTGAAATACAGCCATGTCTATTTTTTATTCACTCGATACCGAGAATAATCATTATTTCATAAATAATGTATGGTAAGTTTTACGAAAACAATTTTCGTACTATGATGCAACTAATAAGTGCTATATGGCATGCTCCCACTATTTCCACCATTACTATAATAGCGTACTAAATTCGGAGATCCATCATTCACTTAATACAATTTTTTTTATTTCATACACTGCAACTATTTATAGTGGAGAGTTCATTGATCAAATATCTTGAGCTCAAAGAAATAAATCTCATAGAAAACAATTTTCTATATGAAAATACATTTCAGAATAGAAATCATTTTTTTTTCAATATTAAGTATCAATTACTATAACAATTTTCGTTTCCAATGTTTCTCCATGAAGCGGAAGTGACTATTCATTCTCTTCATCCCAACTGTACCTTAAATTACATCTATTCTTATACATTCGGTTTCCTTTCAAATGGTCAAATTACTCAAAAGGAAACCATATTATAATATTATTAAAAAATCTTTACAAAAGCGCATTCAATTATCCTTAACATTTAAAGACATCAAATATGTTGCACTTTACGTAAACCGATCAAAATGACATTTCAGCGATCGAGTTCTTATATCTATTTTGTAGTTTTTTTGTCTTGTGTTACATTAACACAATATGATCCCTTTTGTAATCAATCAGATTGAATACTCGATCTCGCACTAAGGTTTATTTGGTTTTTCGGATGAACTAATTTCATCGAAATATTGTACATTAAAACTTTGACCATTCACCATATAAAATCTATATGCAATTGTATATGGATCAAATATGCATAGTCTTGTATTGCTTTTAGAGTTCGAAACTCATAGAATGTAATACATGGTCTTGACCAAATAAATGCATAAGTGACCAAACCACGAATGTATTCAGTAGTTGTAAAATCAAGCACTTGCATAGGTGTTGAAACGTTAACATGCAATAGGAATTTAATAGTGGATATTATATTTCCATTTGTCAACTTCCAATTTAGTTCATTTGTATATGTTAATTGATAAACATTTTATCAATCATATTAAATGCACAAATTTATCATTGTAAATAATTATAACATTATTTAGTATATGTTCTTACAATATTAGAAAGGTTAAATGTTACCATTTCATTTTCCTAATAAGGCTCCCACTAGTCTTTTATGTTTCTCCAAACCCTAAGATGAAACATAGAAGTCTTTCGACTTCACCAAGGGGTGTTAGGACTCGTCTATCTTGGTATTCTGACTTTGAGTTTGCTCGACAAATCATAGCCCCATAAACGATGGATAACTCATTATCGGTTGTATCACATACAACTCCTAACCTATTTTCCTTATCCTAATCTCATTTCGACCTTTAGCTTGCTCAATAAATCGAAAGAGATTATTCACTCATACCTACAACATCGCGATGGCCTAAGTATAGTATATGTACATTGAGTTTGCTCAAAAAATACATATAGTTATCTTACCTCGTCTATTCAATATATTAATAATACTACACGTAACATCCCTAGCTTGAGTTTGGTCAACAACTAAGGAGTATGCAAGTAATCTATTAATATATATATATATATATATATATGGTAGAGGACAACATTATATTGAAGATTCATAATATTCAGTATATTATATTGACTGATATCGACTTATGGAATAATGTATTTCGTATGAAATACCCCCGTGATTCAAGTGTCAGACACATCAAAAATCATAGTATACGTACATTTACATATGTATGTATTCCTTAAGTCTATTTGGGTTTCTTTAATGTTCCACTTTAGTTTATACACTCATATTATATTAGTTTCATTATTATATAACTTTTATATTTTAATTAACTTATACAATAATCTTATGTATAACATTTTATTAATTAGATCTTATTTAGTTAAGTTTAAATTAGTATTCCAATACAACTTTTATATTGGACATATCTATTATAACCTTTATAGTGTATACTATAACCTTTATAGTATAACACATATATCTTATATATGCGTATTTTTTTATTTATTTAATTAATCTTTAATTGATTAATTTAATGAAACAATTTTAATTAAATTACATCAATTTAATAATTTATCTTACATACATTTATACTTATGTTATCTTAACACTCTAAAATAACATAACATATATCAACATATATAACATATGCATATAAGTATTAATTTACTAACTCGTTTAATTAATTTATTTTATTAGTCTTATTAATAAATTTTAAATTTTGAAATTAATATTTAAATAGTTTCAAACATTTTGGAATTTTCATTACCTTTTTAAACATTTTGAAAATTTATGTTATATTATAACTTTTTATAATAAACATGTTTTTATTTTAAATTTAACTTTTAAATTTAAAATCTTGTCTTAATTTTCAAAACTATTTTGAAAATTAGCCCAAGGCCCAATTGAATTTGACCTTTTCTATCAGGGGCAACCTTTGGGCTCACTTCACCTTTCAAGTCAGGCAGGTAACCAGGTGGGACAGGGTACTTGATTATTCAATTCCAATCTAGACATTACCTTTCTAGACACCGTACTAAGTGTGCAAGCTTAATTAGTTAGCCCTAGTATGACTAATTTAGACCGCATAGGCTATTGGGCTCCGATACCATTGTTGGAACCGGACCAGTCCGCAGCGGAAGAAATAGGTGAATTTCAAAAAACTTACCATTTTGGATCTTTAATGAGCCTATTAAGTCTATATGTATATTAGATCCAATCTAATAAAACATTAAATAAAGTCTTATTTTATTTAAAGATGGTTAAAAGGAAGTTTAAAATTACTTCAGTTTAAATGTATAGTGCATCAAATACACTCGACAAATGTTAATAAGAGTTAATTTAGGGAAGGAAACCATTCATTTCTTTCCCTATAAACAGGTAATTAGTTGAGAGTATAATAAATAATATATGAAGAATGAAACCTTCCATTTTCTCTCTCTCTAATTAAATTGATTGGGTCATTAAATGATATTAATTGGCAATTTATTCTTGGCATAAAATGTAACTATTGTCCAAACATACTTTATTGTAAATTATGCAAGTGTAACAAATCTGATAATTTATAGAGATGATATTTCCTACATATGTGTCTTTATTGTCCATAGTATTATTTAAAATATATACATACATATATTTACATTTATATACAATATACATATACATATAAATGAGATAAAATTAAGTGTCACTTTTATAGCTCCAAAAGGTCAGCAATTTTGAACCTAGTTTCAAAACTAAAAGTTTTTAAGATTAAAAAATTATGATTTTACATAAAAGTCCATCATATAAATTCAGTTCAAATTATATATGTGTGTGTGTGTGTATACACATGCACATAAATTTGTAGGTATATATACACACATACAAAAATCATTGTAAATAATGTTTTAAACTTAATACATCTTTATGTTAAAATTTATAATTTATTATACGTTCCAATATAAAGTAACAACTAAATCCTAACTTTAATTTTAAAAGGAAATCCAAGGGTTTGTGATATTTTGCAATAAAGTCCAGTTATGTTTATAAAGAAAACTTTTTTTTTGTAAATTTAAACAGAAGTATGCAAAAACCAAAAGATTGAATTTGAAATATTGAACACAAAACATACATGCAAATATAAATAAATTACATATGTTTTTTATTTGAATCAATAACAGAAATATTTCATTAATTAGGACTTAGATTTTAATCAAAAGATGTT
This sequence comes from Allium fistulosum, assembly GCA_030737815.1. Taxonomy (NCBI): domain Eukaryota; kingdom Viridiplantae; phylum Streptophyta; class Magnoliopsida; order Asparagales; family Amaryllidaceae; genus Allium; species Allium fistulosum. The sequence continues at coordinate 912,584,690 of CM060907.1, read as the reverse complement.
TTTTTAAAATAACAAACTTGAAACAAGAACAAAGTAGATAGGACAGACACATATGTATATGTTGTAAAGGTTTCAGATCTAAACAATTAAGCAATATGAAAAATAATTAAATATGAGATCATATAATGTAGATCGAATAATGACAGCAAGAATTGGCAAACAATCAAAATATATCTTAAAATAGAGTCAAATTAAAATAACATGATGAACATATGTAATTAATTAAGATGGAACAAAAGGGATCTAATCTATTTGACCAAATAAATAAATACACAGATGAGATGAAATAGGAGATGGATCTAAATTACATAAATAAGTTGAATGATGAATATTTAAAATTAGAATTATCATCTTGAGATGTTGCCTAGAGAATGCACCTTGAATGACGAATCAAAGGCTCTTAGATTTCATGAATCAATCTCCAAAATTTGCAAGAATTAAGAGATTAGAACCACCTTTTGTTACTAATTTTATTTAATATTTTATTTTGGAAATTTAGAGGTTAGGAAGCCATGAAAATTCGAAATTCTCTGATTGAAGAGCAAGAGGGATGATTATCATAGGAAATAAATCAATCGTATAAGAAAATAAAGGGAGATGTGTTTTAAAGGAATGATAGAAACCTTTCCTATTCCTTCCTTCAAACTTTCCCCTATTAGTTCCTTTTTAAATGTTAATCGGATCCTCTCTCTCTTCTACATGCAAGGCTATCTATAGATGGTGCCACATGGACCCTCAATAATTTCCAAAATCTCATTAGCATCAATCCCATTTAAATCTAATTCAAATGTGCGTGCGTTTATAACTTTTATATACGCACAACATTAAATGCTAATGTTATTCAAATTATTTAGAATAATATTTTAACTTATTTAAAGCCTCCATTTTAGTATTTATCATGTTTAAATCAAATTTAAACACTGTAAAGATATCATATATTATTATGCATGTTTATAACTCATATATGCCATAGTTATCCTATAACTATCAGTACATAACCCCTAGGTGCCCCCAGCAGTCAAGAGTAATACACTGCCCATCGTTTGGAGAGCGTTACATACTCTAGTCTCAATGGATACATCAATATCCAGTCTCGATGCATCTTGACTAGGAACATTTAAAATGGTATGTTTGTTTTATTGTGATAAATTACTCACTATTACAACACTTTGTAACTACTATCACAAAATATGTCATTTATGAATTTTCTATTAAATATACTTTTAGTTAAATTGATTAACTAATATATCAACATTATATCAAGTATATAATAGAAAGAAAATACCTTTATTTCGAACAAGATTGGTCAATGAGTTAGATATATGTAATAAATTACATAATTTCCCCTAGGGAATAGCCTTAACTCTATCAGTTACACTACTGGTAGGAAGAATAGCTCGACAGACCTCCGTGTGCTTTTGACTGACCTTGCATCTCTATAACATAGTCATAATCTATATCACTCTCTACATATATTATCACACACCATTTCCATAATCAAAGCCTTATAACATATTTCTTATTTCGCCTTTAACATTAGTTACCTTCCTAAGGGGGATTTAATGAAATTAATAACCTATAACATTTATACAAGTCTCAACCCATAATATTAACAATGCCATAATTCCAATATTTATATCTAAAAATTCAAATCAATATACTTGTATACAATAAAAATTTAAACTCAACTTATTACACAAAATAATGGAATATATTGATAATAGAAATTTACAATTCCAATTTTATGCTCTATTTAACTTCTGTTTTACATAAAAATAAACAAAGGAATTTTATTTAATTCATGTGAATAAGCGGTGCATACAAATAAAATTCATACTTTGCATACTATTCCTTAATCAAAACCCTTTAACCAAATTCAAAGAAAAAGAAAAAGAAGTGGAATAGAAGGTAAAATTACCAAAACTGCAAATCTACACAATGTCCATTATTTTGACATAAGAAATTGAGATTCCAACATATAATTGACATTACGCAGTGAAGGATTCTGGGAGGTTTATAATATGATGTTTTCGCAAACCAAAACTCCCCAAGGCATATTCGAATCCAAACTATACTAATCGATTACTAAAATAGAAAAGCTAAGATTTTCAGTCATAGTATACCCTTAGCTTTGCCTCCTTTGGATTTGACACGCCTTTAACAATCTCTACCAGATCTCTTCTTTCTGATATATATATATATATATATATATATATATATATCTGTGTGTGTGTGTATAGCAAGAGATTTGTATATATACGTTAGATTCAGAAAATTAGAGAAGAATAGGTTAGGAAAATAAATAGAAAGTAAAATAGATATATATGACCTAAAACCATAATGAATTTCTGAATTTGAAAAGAGATGAATCGCCAGAGCTTCGTTAGGTTCCCAAAATAATTTATGAATAGAAGTGAGAGGGCTAGGCTCTTATTTATAGTGGTCGAAATGCTCCAGAACTGTCAATTTAAGTCGGGTTAAAATAATAAAATGTGCAGCGTTCATGTACACAAAACCCTAGCCGCCATCCTTGTTAACCGGTCGACAGGTCCACACTAGGCGGTCGACTCGACTGCTAGCAGTCGACCGGTCCTATTGAGCGGTCAATCGGTCTATTTATTCCTTAATTACTTTTTCATGTTAACGTTAATTTTAACCATTGCTTAACCCCTAAGTCTAATTACTATTAACATTCAAATTTCAAATTTAAGAATTATTTGATTATTTGAATTTGAATTCTATTTAAATTATTTTAAATTTGAAAACTTCAAATGTCCATAACTTTTTCATTTTAGCTCCGTTTTTAGAACATTATATATGGAAATTAATCAAAATTTCATTATTAATGCAACAACATCAGTTATGGAACATTGCCTCCACCATCTTATTGCATTAGACTGAAGCCGCGACAACCTTGCTTCTGCCATTATGTGTGACGCCCCACCTCTATACCCACGCTAACCAAGAACACTACGATGTAGTGCTGTCAATTAGCACGGAGAATAAGGCTGTTTAGGAGCGACCATCCGTGTAACTTCTTTGTGCGAGCACCGATATGTCAGATAGAATAGAATGCATATCTTTTAAAGAAGAAATCCAACATACCGATACAAACACAAAGCTATCACACGGTGGCTATATATAATCTTCGGAAACAAATATAGAAATAAACATAACACAAATCAGTCTCAGACAATTCATATCACAGAGGCGGAAATAGATATGAATATATAACACACATGAAAGTGTTCATCAGAGTAGTGGTCAAGTAAGATCCACGATAATACAAAAGAATAGCAACATGTGCTATACAAAAGAATAAGTACACCATATAGAGTCTATATCTCAAATGCGTACAACCAAAAACTACTAATCTAAGTAGTGCCAAAAGTCAGAGTAGCAAATCCCGGGAGGAAGTCAAGCAGAAGCACCTGTAACATCTCGGTCTGACCCGAGTATTATTTAAGAAAATAATAAACGGATCAGTCTAGCTATAATTATCAGATAAAATGAGATAGAATATGAGATATGATAATAGAGCGTATGATAACAAAAAGGTGTCATACTATGATAAGTATACATTAGAAATCCCACAAAAGTCATACAATATCTCAATAATCTCAAAACAGAGAAAAGAATGTCATATTCTTAATTTAATTCACCAAGCCACAATAAATGACATACTCGTCAATGTCAATGGTAAAAGCTGGTGAAACATAAAATTCCAGAAATCAATAATTAGAAATCCAGAAATCACAAGAAAGAGGATGGACAATCCTATAAAAATGAGCCGGAGCTCCTCCTGACTGGGTATAGTCCCCCATTGCGGACTTTGAGCCGAAGCTCCTCTTGATGAGCCGAAGCTCCTCCTGACTGGGTATAGTCCCCCATTGCGGACTTTGAGCCGAAGCTCCTCCTGATGAGCCGAAGCTCCTCCTGACTGGGTATAGTCCCCCATTGCGGACTTTGAGCCGAAGCTCCTCCTGATGAGCCAAAGCTCCTTCTGACTGGGTATAGTCCCCCATTGCGGACTTTGAGCCGAAGCTCCTCCTGATGAGCTGAAGCTCCTCCTGACTGGGTATAGTCCCCCATTGCGGACTTTGAGCCGAAGCTCCTCCTGATTGAGTCGAAGCTCAATAAAATGAAGTACAGTCCTTCACACGGACAAAGAGACATCGCACATTGCTAGTCTAAATCACAAGAATGATCATCATGATCATAAGGAAATGTCGATTACACTAAGCTAGTAAATATAAGAGTTTAGCTTCATGTCCCATAACCACTTGCTTAACTCAAATATTTACGAACAAATTGTAGATCTGCACTAGAAAATTGTCACAAGAGTTTCAATCGAACAAGTCCATAAATTAACCGACGAAGTAAACGCAAGCGTTTCATACCACTTGTTTTGCTAAGCCGTTTAATTAGATTTTCTCATACGAATGAGGTAAAGGTTTGTATATACTAGTAGATTGGAAAACAGTTTTATAAACGAGTTTGATATTGAAAATAGAGTTGAAATCGTTTTGATGAAAGAGTTTTGATATTTACTACTAGTATTGAAACCTTTATATTTTTAAAGTGACAAGTCATAGAAGTGATTGTAGAAACAATCAATTATAAAAGTTCACATTCGAAGACGTGAATAAAATCCAAAGAAATCAATTCCCAAAACCATCAAAGTAAGAAGTTCCGTTGAATGGTTTTCGGATAAGATTGCCTACGCAGAGTTATACGGGGTTCGACCTGCCCGGTCAGGTCGTGGGGGTCCAGGGGGCAGCGCCCACGGCGGGGTGCGGGGCAGCGCCCCGTCAAAACGGTACGACTTAGTGAAGACAAGCGACCTAAGTTTAAAAAGGCGGGCGACTTAACAAAGTGGCCGATAATAAATGATAACAACAAAAAGGGAATCAACCCGATTTGATTAGAGTTGGATATTCAAGCTAAAAAAACAACTAGGCAAAACACAGCAGATTCAGACGTCTGAGATCAAGAATTCAGACGTCTGAATCTGGAAAATAAACTATTTTCCAGAACAGAATTCAGACGTCTGAATCCTAGATTTCAGACGTCTGAAATAGGCACTTTTTAGCCTATTCCTTTTCTGGTTCAAAACGAACCAATTAAGACGTCTGAAATTTTGATTCAGACGTCTGAATGCTGGAAGAAGAAAATTCCCAGTATTCCATTCAGAAGTCTGAACCATACGTTCAGACGGCTGAAACTGTTATTCAGGGCATTCCCTGAACCTAGGCCAAAAAATGGCCAAACGACATCGATAACGATCGGTCGAGCAACAACGACTAAGGAATTGCACAAGGATAAGTGTTAGGAATTCATACCTAACAATCGAAGATAATTATTGACTTAGATGTGAGATAAAAATCTCACCTTTTCACAAAAACAATGAAGAAGGAGCTTGAAAGCAAAGGGAGAATCAACCACTCTTCAACACAACCCAAATGAGCTTGAATCTATGCTCAAAAAAGAAGAACATTCCTAAAGTTAGGTTTAGGATTTCTGAAATTGAAAGGAGAACGGGTTGGAGAAGATGAAGGAGATGCTTACCAATGGGTTCTCTTAGAATTTGGAGCTAGATCTTGATTTGAAGATGAAACTAGGGTTTGGGAGTTTTAATTTCCCATCTCTCCCACCATTTTTGCTTTAGAACTGAGCAAGAGGAGGAAGTGAGAGTGAATGGGGAGGGATGATTCAGTTTGGGGTTTAAGTTGGCAAAGGGGCTGAACCCAAAACCAAACCCAAAGTGCAAATGGTCAAATTTTTGACTAGCTCCAAACATATCGAAGCTTACACTCAAAAAGATCGCAAACGACATTTTGAACTCAATAGAGGTGGTCTTGAGTCCTAATTCGACTGTTTGCAAAAAGTAGCTTTTCGGACTAAAATCCGACTAACGATGAAATATTTAAATAAAATATTTAAATATAAAATCGATAAATATGCGGGTTGTTACATTATGCCTCCATCCGGCACTTGGTGGATACTTCAATTCACCTAAGCATCAAGGAACACGTCTAAAATTGTTACTTTCTATCTCATACACACTTAAAAATCAAAGTACATAGCAGCTACATGTGTAGATTTTCAAATGCATAATCATCTCTAGATCACAGCTTGCAAAATACAACTCGATTTTCGAATGCATAATCTAAACCGAGCCCATCAAAATTGCAAATAATGACTAAAATATCAAAACAAACAAAATAAGGATATTAGTAAATTGTCCTTTAGAATACACGCACAAAAGTAAGGAAAACGAATGAAAAAAGATAAAGATGGTATTTTCTACAACATAAGGATAAGTGAAGGCTCCCTAACTTGTTATTGAGTGGTTGTATCACTGGTAAATGGAGATGATCATCCATCCAAACAAGCCAAGACATCCAAAGTCAACCATTTTTCAACTAATTTTTAATATAATTCTAACATATACAAAATATTTTCAATCAGTATTTATAAGAAAGTTATTAATTTACTTAAATGTTTCACTTTTAAAAGTACAAATTTTCTATATTGTCAAAATAATGAAAATGTTAAAATATAGAAATGGAGATATTTCACAAAAGTTCAAACTATTTCGAAATTAATAAAAAAGCCATAAAATTAACAAAATAATTTATAATAGAAAATTCTACAAAATTGGTGTTTATTCAAAAATAATCAAAACTTTTATATTAATCCAAATTTTCAAAAGAAAAGTCAATTTTTAATAGATTTCTAAGAATAATATAACTTGATATTTAGCTCACCACTAACCACATTATTATTTTATAGATCAACAAGAAAATATGAGGAACAAGGCAATATTGGTTTCATGTCATTTAATATCTATATATTTATTCCATAAATCACTTATTCATGAATATTTACAAACATGGTATAACCTAGAAATCTAGTACATAATTTCAAAGATCTATCCAAATACTTTATATTCACAAATTAAATGGCATTTAAAAAATAAAGTACACTTTATGTGATCAAGAAGCAACTAGAAATATAAACTACATGTTTGTAGCTTACTTATATAAATCCAGTCAAACATTACTATCCACTAGTGAATTGCTAATACTTGATTATCCTAAGTAAATGTCTAGTATGTTTTCTACTGTTGTATATAAATAACATATACACAAAGTAACCTAAACAAAAAAAGACAACTTAGTTATAAAAAATGTAGTATTATGCAAATAATTATGTTTATTTACTTGTACCAAAATATGTATTCATATGCTACTGGTTATCAATATGTTAATGCATTATAAAATTATATTATAGTAACATATAAAATAAATCAATGTAAATAACTAACATACACATTGTCAATCAATTAAATGTTTTGTTGCATATACTTTATTGGATATAATTCAACATCTTAAAATAGTTAAATCCATCAGCATAAAAAAACGTCTCAAGCTATTGTTTGTCAAGGTGGCTTAATGAACAAAGATAGCAAAATGAACATTGACATTTTGATTTGCAAAGAAAGTACTAAATATTAACTAGTTGATGTATCGGCATTTTTCAATGATGCTTACATGTTGTGATAAGCCAAAGTAATGGGATAGAATCAACAACAAACAAAAATAGTAAATACCAAATTAAACTATCCACACTTTCAATGGTTGACTTTCCGTATCTAATGTGAACAAATTTTCAGTGATAGAGCCCACCACTTTCTATATCTTTTAGAATTTCAGGACATAAATTCAGTAGGATATATGCTTAGCAATTAAGCATAGCATCACACTTCGGAAGCTTAAATCTCAAAAGCAATAACCTGGAAATATAAGCCTACTGCATTTGTGAATTTAACATTAGTAAGTAATAATAGAACAATTCAAACTAAAGAGAAAACATGAATCATACAATAATCAAGTTATTTAAACAATCAAGTTAATTGGCATATACAATAACTTAAATAAAAAGTACCTTGCATTTGTGGTTCACTGAGATATAGGTTTCTCCATTGGGAACGATAATTTGACAACAAGGAGTGTGATGCAGTACTGGAGGAGAAGGTTGCAAAAAGGAGGACCCGACTGGTGAAAAGGAGGAACTAGATTTGCGACTCAAATTATAAAAGCAGGGGGAGAAAGCAGTGTTTTTCGAAAGAGGAAAAGCGAAGTAGTGTTGATTGGAGAAGGAAAAGAGGAGTGATTACAGTTTTTGAGAGGGAAAACAAATTTGGGAAAAAGTGGAAGTGAGGACGGTGTATAAAAATATGCACATGTGAAATTTTCGTATAGGCAGTTTTTTAGTTATATTTAATTCTGTTTTGAAATATAATAAAAAAACATTTTATATTAAAACCCTCCAATTCAGTGTCGTCAAAAATAAATTTTCTTTTAGTGATCATACTCTCTCACGTCACGTATTATATACATGGTAACACATGCAAATATACACAACATACAAATTAATCATCCAAAAATTCATCAAAACAATCATCCAAATGAAAAATACATCAGAAATAACCTAACATTCATAATATTTACTTGAATGATATAAACATAACAAAACATGTAAGCATATGTGATGATCATGACACATGTTGTACAAAATGAATGCGAAATCTATCTTCGACACCTGCTTATATGAATGATAACATAACGTATCAGGTATGTATGTATGCAATTATCTTATTGTGCGCATATAATTCTATACCTATGGAACAAAAGTCATCAATTTCAACATATCATATGTGGCCATATTAGCTACTAACAATTAAGTCATATGTGTTTGATATTTTTCGTTTCATGACACTAAATTACTTATGAGGCAATTACGGTGTTATATGCTTTTGCAATTGTGAATCAACAATTTAGCAGTGTTAAATTCGCCTTAAGGGTGGTAATTATTCTACTGTATACTTATGTAATTATGTAATTCCACTTTAACTGTTTGTTAAAATGTCAAGTTCAATTTATATCCAATTTAAGTAAGATCAAAGAGAATCTAGTGCCGAAAATAACAAATAAAAAGTAAAAAAGGTAAAGGACACAGAGATTTATATGGTTTGGATTTTGAGTATTTCTATGTCCACAGGTCAAAACTTTTCTTATATTCCTCTTATTGGTACAAACTTTTAAATGGTAGAGAATGCAAGTATATTTAGTATTGAATTTAGTAAAATTGGCAAAAGTCCTTTTCTCTTCTATAGTACCCTCCTATATATAATACTATGACATTACACAGATTGCTAATTCCCTAACATAGTTTTTCTTCTCCTCCGTTTGATCCTTCCGTATGTCATTCATCACTTTGCTTGTTGATTTGCACATGGATTGCCAACTAGGCTGAAGGTATAGGTGGTTTCTTTAGGTGAGAAGATTTGCTGTAGGCGGGAATTTTGAATATGAACTTAGGAGGAAGATTTGAATTTTAACATTAAGGACCAGCTTCTTTTCTTGATCTATAAGCTGTGCTTTACTTGTCTATGATGTCGTAGTTAGCACGAAATATGCTAGCAAGGATACAACTTGAGGTTAGGGATGATCTTTTTTGAAAAGTTGGCGCAGCCCGCTTTGGGTGTTGGTGTAGTTCCTTAGTTATTGGTGACGTAGCCCGGGTACAAGGTGTCGAGACACATCCTAGAAAGGTGGCGACACAGTCACTAATGAGATGGTGGTGCAGTTATAAAGTCAAATGGCGTTACCCTTTACTCCTTTTTGGTAGAGGCATCCTTTTGGTTTATCTCTGCTTGCATGCAACATTCAACTTTGTTGTTTTCTGAAGGGGCAATCTCCCAACTCGTTCCTTGCTATTTTCTGTAATGGTATTAGAGCAATTCATCCATGGAGTTATGCATTTAGCTTTTGATCTAACTTGATCTTTGCAGTGCCTTTGGACTTTGACTTCTTTGTCGCGCTACTAGTTGTGTATGGACTGCGAACTATTTTGTTGTCGTTGAACATGATTTGTTGGGCTTCATGTGTCCCACTTTGCATAGTTCCCTCTTTGTGCAGCCATGGTCCATCTTGCTTCTCCTTCAAATTACATAGTTTGTTTACTTTATATGCTTGAATTACAAACCTGCATCGCATGTGTTTATAGGAGAAAAATGGGTATAACACTTGCCCCCCTAAGCCCGCTCTAATATATATTAGGGGGGACTTGTCATCTTCATACCCATTTATCTTAGCTGTCTAGTCAATCTCTTCGTAATTAATGCTCTTTACACGTGTCTCATAGCGAATGACTACTTTTTATGACCATTTGCATGCAAATCATTTTGAATCTCGGTAAACCCAACTCATTCTTTGTGTATTTTGGATTGTCATTATTAACATGTAATCATTGGTTATTGTGTTGTTTAAGTTTTAGAGTAGAGATTATTTTGCCAAAGACTATATAAGTTTTCTCTTCTCTTTTCTTTTCCCTTCTACTTGCTCAAAAATATTTTTAACTTTGAATTGCTATGGTTTTCTTTCCTTAACGTTGCTCTCTCGTATCAGACCTTCAATCCGTGTCAAGCCGTATGTTAGATTCGTCTCTACCTTTTTAGTTTTTTTCAATGTATACTTTCTTTTAACCCTTCTCTTCCCCCTTTTACACACACACACACCCATGCCTTTAATTTGTTTGGTGAAATGTCTATGAATCCTTTGATTGATTTCAGTAGTTGAGTGATGTCACTTTTTATCCATCCTTGAGTTGGGTTGATTTATTATTATTTAATTTTTATCTTTTTTCCATTAAAGATCCCAAAAGCATTCTCATGCTATATTTCATTTTTAGTTATTTATAGCTATTAACGGTCTTTCAAGTACTTCATGTCAGAGTTCAGTTCCATTTATTGAACTAACCTAAGCTATTTCTGATGATAACCAAGCAGAGAGGATTCTCAACCATTTTGCATTTACAATTATGCATTTAGGATTTCTACCCCTTCTGGTCGCATCCATATGCCCCCAAAAGGGTTTATTTCTGTTACATCGGAACACATTCGGAATGGGTTTTATCTTTCACTTCATCTCATTGTTATGGAATGGTTAATCGTTGTAAACTTGTCTCTGATTCAACTAACTTTTGTCTCCTATTATCCACTCGCATGCACTTTCATTTTATATGTCGTACACTTGATTGCATCCACTTGTCAAGAGTTGTTATTCTTGTATTCGATTCATAAGAACGCCACCGTGGGTTGCGATGGGTTTCATTGTGTTCAAGCCATGAAATCTATCCTTTTAGTTTCTCCCGGCAAGAAGGTGATGGATCAATTTTTCTATATTTCTAATATAGATGGCTTTATTTTCTCCTTTCAATCTCCTGGTATTATTTTGTATTCTTTTCTCTCATTTTTCTTTCATTTTAGTTAAACGCCCGAACTTCTCCAGTGCGGATCAAGATTCATTTTTGATACGCAAAGTCGAAGCGCTTAGGCTTGATAAAGACACTCGTAAGGGTTCCAATATTTTTACTAAAGCCTTGCTACGTAAGTATAGTTTTTTAAGCTAGCAACACTAATTGACATGTAAAAGTGTTTATTTTTGCGCTCATATCTTATCTTTATTGTATATAAATAAAATGTTACACTGGGTATTTTTGAGTGTTTCTACAGATATATAGATTTGAGGAGCCTTCATGTTAAATGGAGCAAAAAAGAAGAAAAAGGGAAATTTGCATTGGATTATACCAGCTACTCTGAAAAGATTGAACAAAAGAAGTTGTAGCTGAGTGGTTACGACATCTTCTAAATGGCGGAAGGAGTTGAGTTCGAATCCTGAAAAGCACATTAATTTGCATATGAAAATGGAGGATTTTTGAGAAGATATAAATATACATACGAACATACTTGTGATTGATTATATACATATAAATCAACAATATCTCAATCAATCACAATATCCTCCCAATCAATCATAATATCCTCTAATCAATCACAAATCTTCTTCCAGTCAAATGACAATCAATCAAAATCTTCCAATCAAATCAAGCAATCACATTCAAATGACTATGCTAATTATCATGGATTTGATTCGCATCAATAAATCATCCTTAAATCTCAATCACCCATCATGCCACATGTCAAAGATCTGAAGACAAACTATATCTCATGAATATTTATATTCACATGATCAAAGAGAAGATATTCATTTTTATGGCAATATATTTTGTAAATTTTTGATGGTAAACAACTTGTACTCTATAAATACCCAGGTGTATTCATTGTAAAAGATATCTCATATCTCAAAATTTCTAGTGTAGAATAAAGCTCTTCTTCTTCTTCTATTTTCTGTTTTTTTATTTACACTTAGATAATTGTGGCTTCTGTCAATTAGTTTTGTCAGACATAATTATCTAAGTTTTTCTTCCTTTTTCATTAGTGATAGACCATTAATTAGTTTTAGTGGCTATCCTAATTTTATTTTTTGTTTATCTAAATTTCTGTTTGTTTTTCTGTTTTCTCTGTTTTTCCATTGTTTAGAACTTATAAAGGAGTTCTGATTTAACTCTCAACAACTCTTCCGTGATAAATAGTTGGATCCTTCTGTGAGAAAAGGATTGGAGTTTAAATCAATATTTCTTCACTTGTCTATTTTTCTGCATTTTTTTGTAGTTTAGAAATCACCTCCAAATTCATCTAACTCGCCCACGAAATTACGTAAACAATAGAATTTAATTTTGCTCACTGTGTTCGACCTGCATACTATACACCTGTGCACTTGAAGTATTATTTTTAATTTGTGCTTTTCTAATCCCATAGAAAAGAGTTAAACGAGTTTTTTTTTCTCCTTTTTTTCTACCGCAACCTTCCGCCTCTTTAACTATGCGCTCACCTAACCTAAGACCACACACTCCTACTACTGTCGGATTTCTGCTAAACCTCATTTAATTGCTCTGGACGGACTGCCATACCCCACTGTAAGTCATTCTTTCACTACAGGTGCACACTCCGATGTATAAACTTGCTTGTAATAATTTTCTGCAGGTGCCGCTGCTTACTTGTACAATTTTAAATTCTGCAATTATTATTGTCTGATTGTGTTTGGCTGCAAATTTGTGAATCAATCTAGTTAGGAGCAAGTTCCCACAACAAACATAAGGTGGGGGAAGTCATTACCCTTTCCTTGGCTCCAAAATAACTAAAATCATCATCTCTCATCTTTTTCAACTTTAAAAGACATTAGACGTTGGCCCTAGGACAAAAACGAGCTCATAGGAGAAAATAATATAATTAAAAAGGGGTGTTTTTGTGAAATTGACTGTCTCGTACAATTAGATCATGGATATATAGTAGTTCAATTTTTTGAACTATTAGCAAAAGAGGTTGCATACTACCCGTAAAACATTGGTCATATCCCTTAGTATTTATACTATACATGAACGGCCATAAGACCCTCTTCCCCCTTCTAATTGAGACTGTCAACTAATAAAGCACAACTTAGTATTTTATACTATTTTGAAGTAGGAGCCACTTCTAAAAACTTTTCAAAATGAGTGAAAGCAACCACAAATCACTAAGGGAGTCTTGAATAAATCAAAACTTTTCACACGAGCTTGATCCATAGAATTTGATGAATCAGAACGTTCCAAATCTCAACGTCAGAGTAGATAGACCCTTATCTCTTAGAGAGTTATGCTATCCAACAAGAACTGTCCAACCTTCGGCCATTCTCTTTCCACCGGCCAAAGGAAATAATTTTGAATTGAAAAGATCTTTCATCCAAGGAGTTCCAAAATTCACGGGTTCGGAAAACGCGTACGAATTTCTTTAGGATTTCCAATTCTACACTTCCACACTAAAAATGCAACAATTGTCCGATGAGTCCATCAAACTTCGATTAATTCCATTTACGCTACAAGCTATGCAAAAAGATGGCTGAATTCTCTACCACCACCCTCTATTCGAAGTTGGAATGAGTTCAATGATATCTTTATGAAAATGTTTTTCCCTTTTCATAAAACTCTTAGAATTAGAAATGAAATTAATCAATTCACACAAAATGAAGGAGAAACCTTTTCAAAATATTTTGAATGATTTAAAGAACTCTTATATAGTTGCCCTCATCATGGAATATGGTGGGGCTGGTTTTTCTTTGGCCGAGCAGATAGGACGCCTAATGATCGATAACGTTTCGATCCTTAGCACTTCTCCTTCGCTTCCACTACTTATCCTAACCTCAGAGCCTCCTACTGCTGAGGTAGTCTAGAGTCTCCATAAGAGTTTATTTCATGTAATAATTTTTCCTTGCTTCTATGAATTTTTCATATATTTTCATTTGTTGAGTTATTTTTCATTTTATTTATTCATTTTTTATAGGGGTGCACCTTGGCAATGGAGCAGCACCGTCGAATTGAGGCTTCTGAGCCTGCATTGGTAAGCATACCAGCCACTGTTCAAAAGCTCAAGGGAAACTTGAATGTGGCCACACTCGACATCTAGACTAAGTGCAAAAGGGAGGAGGACTACAAGAAACAGCTTGATAAGTTTAATGAAAAATACAAGGAGATAGAGGTTCATGCAATAAAAGTGCAGGATGCACTTACTGAAGTAGAGAAAAAGGAGAAGTGTTTGAAGTAGAAGTTGGCCAAAATGGTAAAAGATGTCGAAGTCACTACATTTAATGTCCTCTATAAGATCTATGCATATGTCAAGAGATAGTTCTTTATAGAGCATCTTGAGGAAAAAGTGAGCTTTGAGTTCTTGCCTAACCCCGAAGTTATTAAATCTGCCTAAGATCATTACTGAAAGTTGTAGGTCAAGGAATGCAGTGGAGTAACTTCTCCTTCTGCTACTATACAAGAGTTATTGAACGATTCTAATATCGATGATAACTCTACTATTGTGCTTGACGCTAATGCTGATTGTGACAATGAGGCCCACCATTCCATTGAAGTAAATCCTTGATCCACAATTTTGTTATTTTTAGCTGTTCCTTCGGCTTTGGGAAATTTTAATAAATTTTATTTTTTAATACTATTAAATCTTCAGTTGTTGTTGTGGTGGTTTTTATGAAAACTTTGTAACTAATGAATGGATTTGGATGCTTAGTTATTTAACCTAAGTTTTTTGTCTACTCGTTATTATAATTTCTAATTTTTGGTATTCTCGTTGGATGTTGCAACGTGGTAGGAATTGTTAATGTTGATAAACCCCTTTCATTAGAGCCATTCAAATAGGATAACTTAGTTCAATATTCGAGGGGGTGTGTTGAAAGTTTAGAAAAACAAGCCGTGGAAAGATTATCAAGAGAGCCACCTTTGTTCGTAGGAGATAAATTGAGCTGGAAAGGTCTATCACCCAATTGAAAAGGGAATCCTAGGAAATTTTCTTTAGAATTACATAGGTTATTCATGAGAGGATGTGCTATATGACCTAGTACTATGCAAATAAGGTCTTTCTTTATAGAGCGACCCGCTATTTTAAACCATTCGAATCGACAATAAACCACACAAGTCAGACTTGAATTGTTCAAAACAATAGATTTTTATTTATATTTGGCAAAACTTAGCATATATGGTAAATAAATCAATCACAGAATCGCAGATACAGAGTAATACAACAATACACATCGAAATAGATAAATAGTAGTTCATGAAGCTACTACAGAAACAAAAGAGTCCAAGACAAAAGACATCAGAAGTCCAAATACACAAAAGTCTCAAATACATATGCAAATAACAAGTCTGAACAGAAATAACTAAATGACTGAAATAAAAGAATAACTGGAAATCTAAATAGTTAAGATAGATCTCCCAGCCAAGTTCTAAGCCTCAAAAGGTGAGTCTCAAATGTTGTAATTCTCAGTCTAACCCGAGCATAAAGCAAAACACAAATACTCGAGTCAGGATTAACAATCTTATGCAAGTAAATCAACACAAGTAAAATGTCCAAATGAAATGCAATAACTTAAAGAATGTTTTGGATTTCCATCCTTTAAGGATTCGTGGAATTATCTACATACATAATACAATACGCTACATAAATAATGTCTACAGTAAAGTAAAATATTAAAGTACCGTTAAGGCGTTACCCATATCCCCCTTAACACATTTTATATATTCACGTAGTCTATACAATACCGTAAGCTCCACCAAACTGGTGGTTTACCCAGAGGGCACTCCATAGGTACGGTACAAAACAAACTCGTAGAGGGCGCGATAAGGCAAGTGACAAGGCACGCTAGGCAATGCTAGGGTAGGATTCTATCGTTTGCACTCCCGGACCGGTGGTAACGCATAACAGCTACTACCGCCCACCTTGAGACACACTCCCAAATCAAAAGTGCACCCAATCAAATCACAAGTGATAGAATGGTATCGAAGAAGCATGCTCGATCGGAGGTGCGACCTCACTTGGTCCGGTATATCTCATGTTTTAGCCACATCAGGCTGACTCGCGGGAGTCAGGGCTACGTTAATACCTTATACAGAATCGTTTGCTAAACCATCCTACTTTATTCTGGAATCTCCACCATGTGCACAGTTGTTAAAGTGGTTTTCAGTATTGACAGACAGTATGACAATATCCAATCCCGGTCTCTTTAACAACCAAACGTTTATTTCACACCAGTTGGTTCTTTTACATTTCCAAAAGCGATTCATAATTTACAAAATATCATATTCACTTCAAAATCATATCACTTTTGAAATCATATTCACTTCAAAATCATATCACTTTCGAAATCATATTCAGTTCCAAAATCATATTCATTTTCAAAATCATAACCACAAAATAGGTTAAACCATCATATCAAATAGATTCGCATTTTAAATCAATTAAATCTAAATCATAACAGATCAAACTTTAAACATTTTGAATATTGAAAGTAGTTTATATATTGGAATAGTTATACATTAAAAATAGTTTATATTTAAAAATAGGTTATAGGTTGAAATAGTATATATATTAGGAATAGTTTATATATTAAAATAGGTTATAGATTCAAATAGTTTATATATTAGAAATAGTTTATATATTAAAATAGGTTATATATTAAAATAAATATATTAATTTAATTATTTTAAACATAATATATTTTATTTTTATTAAATTTTACTAAATTAAATCTTATATTATGAAAGAAAAAAAGTAAATAAAGTTATAAGTAAAACCTTAAAATTTACGTTTTAAAACTTACTTATAAATTTAGAATTCTTAAAACATATAATTTTAAAATCTAAATTTTACATATATGTTTTAAAATAAAATCTTTATATTAAATTTAAATATCATTTTCCTTTTTTTTCAAACACATCTTTTCAAAATTTCAGAAATCACTTTAAAAAAACAGACCAACGGTGTCCATATATAGTTTTTTATCCTAGGGTCAAGTGATACAGATAATTATCATTTCAATCTGCAATAATTTAAAATTTACAGGTACATATCATTTTAACCCGCAATCCCAAATTTCCAAAATCAATAAAAATCGCTTGGGTTTATCATTTCAACCCATAACGATTTTTCCCTATTCTAAAAGATCATTCGAGCATGTATCATTTCAACCCACAGGGAATTCCTAAAACTAAGGGAACTTGCAGCATGATTTACATAAAATAAATAACATAACATAAAATCATAAATAACAATTTACATAAGATGGCATATAACTTACATAATGAATAACATAACATATTACTTACATAACCAATTACATACAATAACAAATAATTACATACAAACTACATAATATAGCATATATGCATATTTAATATGGAAGGTGACATAAGATTCCTACCATAACATAACCCATTATGCAACCATTTTTAACATAGCAATTTAGGTTATTTCCAACATAACACATATATACATATAAATTTTATTTTATTTTTATTTTTTTAATTATTTTCTTTTCTTTTATTTTCTTTTTTTTTCACACATAAATTTCACATAACATACTAATGACAATTTCTATCACAAAAGTGTCAACCTTTAAATCAATATAACATTTTCCTTTTTTTTCTTTTCAACATAGCAACTTAATATTAACATCATGAAGCATATTAATAACCATATCATCACATCTATTTTTTTATTTTATAAATAAACAACATAATATTAATAACAATTTCATGTCAAAAATAACAAGTGAATATAGGTGAACATATGTCATATCAAATCATAACCATACTACGCAAAAGTTCTAAACTATTGCAACATTCCATTAACATATCAATTGATATTCATCCACTTAGCATAAGATTATAAATCGTGAGCGAATAGCTCACCTTTTGAGGCTATGAAATATTTGACAAACAAAGCTATATATGAATTTGAATCATAATTCCAAAGCAAAGCAAGCTAGAATCAATGGATCTCCAAAATAAAATATGTAACTTTTTTTTTGAAATAGAAGAGAAAAGAGACAAAGAGGGCTCAGCTATGGCTAGGAGAAGAGGGGTATGGTTTTGGCTTTGGATGGTGATTGGTGGCCGAAATAAGGAGGAGGAGATGAGGGCTTGGATGGTGGAAGAGAGGATGATACAAGGAGGAGGAAGGAAGGATTGAAGGAGAGGAGGAAAGAGGTTTGATTTGTGAGGTTTTGGAGATTTGAGATTTAGAACTTCTGTAAATTTTGAGAGGAAGAAGGAAGTGTGTTGAGAAAGTTTTCTGAAGAGAAAATTATGTACGTACAAGTTAGTCAGAAGGATACAAATGGTCGTAGGCATAGGAATAGACACAAGTCTCTTGGTTAACCAAGGCCCATTAGGACTAAACCAAACCCATTAGGACTTAGCCAAATTTCACAACTAAACACCACAAACTTATGTCAATTTTTCACAAAAATTCAAATATTTAGAGCAATAATTTTTTTTATTTTGACGAAACGAAAAGTGGAGAAAAGATCAGAATTCAGTCTAGCATCATATAAAAAGAATAAAAATTTAAAATTTTCAACCAAAGGTCAAATTTTGACTAAGTTTGACCAAAATTTAAAATTTTAGAAAATTTTCTATTTCATTGAATTTGGAAAAATATATTACTCAATGTTCCAAAATTTGTTCTTTAATTTTAACCTTCAAATTTTATTTAAAGTCAAATAATAATATATTTCAAGATTGACTGAATTGAACCTCCATTTTATTAACATTGGTTTGTCTTCATTCAAATGTTCATTCTATTCAATTCAACATATGTTGTTTATTCTTGACTGAATCAATTACCATCTGTTTTTCTTTACCTTAATTAAAAGATTTAATTCCAATTAATTCAATATTAAATTTCCAATTGAATGTTGGTTACACACTAATTGTTTTATTTTCATTAAATAATTCAAGCAAAGTTTTATCCTTTTATTTTGATTTACATGTTCTTTATATTACATCAAATTTCTCTTTCAATTAAAACATATGTTTCCTTTTTATTTCCTCAAATTCCTCTTTTATTTTAATTCAAACATACGTTTTTTATGTCCATTAATTACAATTTATGTTCTCGTTCCTTTTATTTGAAAGGTTTTAGTTACATTTAATTCCATTGATTATAAAATAAATTCCAAAGCGGATTAATCAATGGGATGAGGAATAAATCAATTGTTACAACTTAGTAATTTATATCTATTAATTTATTATTTACACAAGGAGTATAAATCTAGTTACCAAATAATTGATTTCTTATTGTATGCTAACATATTTAGAATATTGTTCATCTCATTCTTTAGTAACATTTATTGTTACAGTTGATTGAAATTACATTAATACAGTTGTCAATTACATTTAATTAAATTATATTCTAATACGCGTTACCACCTTCCATTTCGTTAAAGATTAGTTCTTTTAGAATTTTATCTAAGATCATGTTTTATATTCTAACAAATTTATTATTATTATTTTACAGTAATAATTGAAAATTCTTTAATTTTTAACCATATTCTAGTTAATAATTATAATTAATATTTTTAAAATTTGTTTGAATTTACAAGTCGTTACAAAACTGCTTCCTTTAGGACATCCCTATTTTTTATGGTATAAAAATAGACTTAGTTGTATGCAAGGATAATGTATTTTAATGTACCTTTGATCCTTGATTGAATAAATCATTTTCATGACTGAGGTAAATATTTTTCTTTTATTTATTGTGCATACATTTTTTATGTTTGCTTCATTCGATTGTTCATCATTTTTTGCTTGGTTATCTTATATTCATCGGCTGCCCTTCCTCCTTAATCGAAACTCACTGGTTGCTCTTCATGGAAGTAGTAGCCCTTCTCACATTCTTTGTAGTTCTATCCTAAGGGAGCAGGCTTCATCAAATGTCTTTGAGAGTTATGAAAATCGAATTAAGTTACTTGAGATTGCTAATGCAGGCCCCATTAAAGAAAATGAATTGATTGCTGATTGTGTTTGAGATGAAATGCATTTGGAATTCAAAGAACAAATGCGACAATTTGAATAGTCTAAGAAAGCTAATGTTTGAAATTATAATTGCATCACCAAACAATGGGCCAACTTAGCATCCACATAAAATAAAATACAAGAGACATAAAAGGAGCAAAAGACTGCATAAGACCACATCGCTGAATTAGAGAAGTTGTTGAAGGATGTCGAAGGGTTTTGTAGAGTTTCCTATGAGGGAGAGATTAACAAGCTTGAAAAAAATTTCGAGGTGATATCCTAGCAAGTTGCTCATCAACTAGCCAAAGAAGGCAATCCTTCTTTTGATATTACACCTCCTAAGGTGTCTTCTTTAGGAGTAGCTCCACCTCCTCCTTGCAGTTTAGATAGAGAAGTGGCCTTATAATGGAAAAGGGAATTGGCAGCTTATTATCAAAATAAAGACGATGGTTGAAGGATATCTAGAAAAGCTGTTAGAAGATTCTAAGAAGGAGAGGAAGGTGGAAAACTGCTCGACTGCTTATAAACTATTCGATGTATTCTCCAAGAAAACTAAGAGAACAAAGGTAGAAGTTTTGGATGATTTAGAACGGGTGCGACAGATAGCTATTGTGTGAATCAACGAGTTGGAAGATCAAATAAATGAATTAGGTCCCAACATGCAATCCTTAATTATGACTTCCCTATGTTCGCACGCTTTAACGCATGGAGTTCCTAGACCCATGCAGTCCGATTTAGCGGACAATTTTAGACAAGAGAATGTCAGGCGTGTTATGGCTAACATAGCTATAAAGCGCGTAATTGATGTGTTTTCCCATTTCCTTTTGGAATTAGACATAAGTTTTCTTTATAATCGATCCAATTACATTTTTAGGAGGGATGACCTAAACAATCCTTGGGTCGGTACAAACTATGATCCGATGCTCCCTATTATTGGTGCACCTCATCGTTCTTCAATTGTTATAACTAAGATACCTCTACCTCATACTACTCAAGCTTCTAGAAAGGAAAGAAGGTTCTTAACGAGGGAGGATTAAGAGTCTGACTAACGGTTTTTAGCGACTTCATGGAATCTTAGCTTATGATAGGTATTTCTTTTGTACATACTTAGCATTTTATGATGAATTGTAATGTAATTCGTCAAGGAATTGTAAATTTATATGCATTTCACTTTGAGCTTCGCATAGATTTTCTTCTACACCTCAAAAGCTGCTTTGCATTCCTTCGTCCACTCAAATTTTTACCCTCCTCAATTTGATCAAAGTAAGGAATGCATTTATCGGAAGCCTTAGAGATGAACCTGCATAAAGCTGATACCTTCTCGTTCAAACTCCCATTCAAGCTCATCCCATCTTTAGGCTTGTTTGGAACCTCCATTTTTCTAATGGTTACAATTTTTTTGGGATTGGCCTCTATTCCTCTTATGCTTACTATATGTCCAAGGAATTTTCTAAATTAAACTACAAAAGCACACTTTAGTTGATTTAGCTTCATCCCATACTACTTTAGGATGGTGAAGGTTTCCTCCAAATCTTTCACATGGTTTGAAGCTATTTTGAATTTAATTAACTTCTCATCGACATAAACCTCAATGTTCTTTCCAATCTGGTCCTCAAACATCATATTAACTAGCCTTTGATGTGTTTTCCCTGGGTTCTTTAACTTAAATGACATTACTTTATAGCAATACAATCCTTTGCCGATAATGAACCTTGTGTGCTCCAGATTTGGCTTAAACGTGGCTATTTGGTGGTACCCTGAATATGAATCCATGAATATTAGTAGTTCATGTCCACTAGTTGCATCAACCAACTGATCTATTCTTGGCAATGGAAAGCTATCCTTGGGGCAGGCCTTATCGAGGATTGTAAAATCTATGTAGATCTCCATTTTCCATTTGATTTCTTTACCAAAACTGGGATTTCTATCCACTTTGGGTAATATACTTCTTAGATGAACCCATTCTCCCTCAACTTCTTGATTTCTTCATAAAGGGCATTATATCTCCTTTGATCTATAATAAATTGTTTTTGCCTAATTGGGTGTGCGTCGGGATCTATGTTGAGGGCATGATAGAGTATAGTTGGGTCGATTCCCTTTATATTTAAGTAACCCGCCGTTCGTAGCTCGGTTGGTTTGGGAGATGGGAGATGGGAACCAAAGGACTGTGTCCGGGCAGGTTCGAATCCCAGCGTCAAACCATCAGTGGGAGTTTCAACGTTACACATCCGTGTGCGACGACTAAATAAAAGCGGGGTAGACACACGGCGTAGGGTTTACTTAAATGAGTATCAATGAATACCATGATCTTAAGGTTCCCCATGATCTCAAAAAAAAAAGTCCAAGCAAAGACACATGGGATCTCTTTAGGAAATCGATCAACTTTGTACGTAGTTCATTACTTGGGTTCTTTCCAATCATTACAATTTTGGTCTTAAGGATCTATTTGGGCATCTTCCAAATCAACACTGGCCTAGATCTTTGCTTTTCATTCCCAGATGTGGATCCACCTCATCCTCTACTTCCTGTGACTTTGACAAGACCATGATTTCCTGAGATGGAGAGACATCTGATAGATACTGCATGAACACAAAGTTATATTCATCCATTTCAACCACGTGCAGATTGTCTCGTTTAGCCTTCTTCGCATATATTATGGTCGTAGGTTGACATGTTTCAGTATCTTCCTTGGAACTTAATTCTGATGCAGTTATTTGAGCAGGCATATTATTTACATTTTCATTTTTACATAAATTAGAAGAGACAACAATATAATTTCAAATAATTTTATTACTAGGATTTAATGTTACATTGTATAGTTCCCTAGCTAAAAACTGTTCTTCTCTCATGATCCCTACTCCTGTAGAGGTGTGAAACTTCATAAGTAAGTCCTCCTAAGAAATGACAACCCCGGTTCAATAAATGCAGGCCTCCTTAAGAAAGCATTGTATAATGATTGTTGATCTATAACAAGGAAGCTTGCATAGACAAATTTGTGTAGTGGTGAAGTTCCCATGGTAACAAGGAGTCAAGCCATTCCCACTGGCTCGGTTGTTGTGTTGTTGAAGCCATATATAAGTCCTGGGCTGGCTTCAAGACTTTGACTGGGAGTCCCATCTTTTTTTATGTTGTCTTAAAAACGACATTCACAAAGCTTTCAGAATCCACAAATACTTTCTTTATTATGTAGTTTGATATCTGTACAATTATAACTAGAGGATCCTGATGTGGGAATGTAATCCCAACTGGATCTACAGAGGTAAACGTGATGTCTAGCTTAGACTTCTGCTTGATATGGAATTATCTTCTATGCTCAAAGCGGGCTCTTTGGACATATCTCTCTTGCCCCTTCTTGATTTTTCCTCTAAGGTGAGTCCTCCATGAATTGAAGTTATGAGAGTATTGGGGTTTCCCACTAGATCCTTGTGAGGTCAGGTGGAGTTACTGGATTATCCTTTTGATAATCACCCAAGTATCCTTTCTATATTAACCTCTCAAATTAATATTTTGGATGGCACAATTATCAATGTGATGTCCATTCACTGTATGGAATCTTTAGTACGTGCCGCCTCTATTTTGCTTTTCCTTCTTTCCTTCATTTGGGACATTGTATGCCAATTCTGCTCGATCTATCCTGAAGTACGAGTGAGCGGAGTTTTGGTTGCGAAGTTGAATTCTCTTGGCCTTTTTGCAGGTGGGTTGTTGTAAGCTTCTACGCTCACCCCACTTCCTTTCCTTGTGCGCTACAACAGTTCTTTCTATAGTAACCCCTCTAGCTGCTTTTACTTCTTTAATGCATATATACCTGCTAGCCCTTTCATAAAAGCCTTCATACTCCTAAAGTATTTCCTACTATTTTTATCCTACGTGTCTTTATTTCTCTTTGCTCCTGAGTGACCTGCCATTAGTAATGCATTCTCGTTCGTAACCTATATCCTAATTCCCTCTTCCTTTAAGTGTTTGATGTAGCTATATATGCTCTCATCGCATCTTACTTAACACAAGATAGTGTTTTATGGTCTGGTGAAGTTTCTCTCCCTGCATGGAATTGTTTGTAGAAATCTATCGGCAGCTGCACCCAAGAGTGAATTTCTCCTAGCGAATACCTCCGAAACCACCTAAAGGCTACCTCTACAAGGTACATAGGGAACAACTTGCAATGAGCTAACCTCCTACCTTTAATATTTTCATGTAATATTCAAGTTTGGATAGGTGATCGTCCTGGTTGGATGATCCATCATTCTTTTGGATCGTTGGCTCCTTGCAACTATCTAGGAAATCTGATTCAATGATTGCCTCACTGAATGGAAAAGAGCACTCTTCCCACCTTCCTTCCTTTTTGTTCTGCTAACACAGTTTAGGCAACTGCTTTATATGGGCTTTAAGCTCCTGTATCTCTTTGTATTTTGTGCTCACAAGCGATGAGCCGCCACTATAGACCAAGACAACCTCATCCGCATCTTGTGTAGTTTGATTATTGCATTTTTCAAATAACAATGGGTTTATATTAGTTGGCTTAGATTTAATGTTCGGTTTTATCTAGACCTTATTATTTACCCTTGGTTCCAAGCTTAGCAATCCAACATCACCGTTCTCATTAGCGGGATTATTGTATTTGTCCCTTACTTGCACTTATTGTGTAGCAGGTGAACATGGGCGGTGAGTTGTGGACCTATAGGAGTTGGGTGACCTTGGTGGTGGGTTTTTAGATAATAGCCTTTCGATCGAGTCATCCTTTCATTGATTTAGGCAATGAAGGTGTTAAGGGCATCAAGTACGAGGTCAGTGTTTTTGTGGTAGGAAAAGGGGTTTGGATGAGGAGATGAGGGTCTGCTACTGATTTCCTTAGTTAAGTGATCAAGTTCTTGTAGAGGAAGGGAGGAAGAGTATTCGGGTTGCATGATTCAAATTTTTGGGAAGTTGTGGAAATTGGGGATGTGGGTAAATTAGGTAAGGTTTGTTGGGGGATCTACCCTCTTTCTAGTGCCAAAATGTAAGTGGGAATTTTCATCTCACAACACCAAATTACTTATAAGGAAACTACAGTGCAGTATGTTTCTGTAATTATGAATCAATAAATTTAAGCATTGTTAAATTCGCCTTAAGGTAGAAATTATATTGTTGAATGATTACACAATTATGTAGTTGTACTTTAACCATTTTTCAAAATATCAAGTTCAATTTATATCCAATTTTAGTAAGATCAAAGAGAATCTAGTACTAAAAATAATAAACAAAAAGTGCATACAAGGTAAATGACATAGAGATTTACATTGTTTGAATTTCGAGGAATCCAACGTCTATGGATCAAAGCTTTTCTTATATTCTTCTTGTAGGTACAAACTTTTTAATGGAAGAGAGTAGAAGTATATTTAGTATTTTAGTAAAACAATCAAAAGTCTTTTTCTCTACTACAGTACCCTCCTATTTGTAGTACTATAACTCACCTTGTATTGCTAATTCCCTAACCTAGCTTTTCTTCTCTACCGTTTGATCCTTCTACGTGTCATTCGTCACTTTGCTTGTTAATTTATACATGGATTGATAATGTGACTGAAGTTATAGGTGGTTTCTTTAGGCGGGAAGACTTGGTTGAAGGTGGGAATTTTGAATTTGAAGTTATACAGGAGATTTGAATTTTAGCATTAAGGATTAGTGTAACGACCCTGAAATTCCGACCCAATTTTAAAAAAAAATTAGAACCGTTATTTTAATATAAGATGTGAAACTTACATACGATTTCAATTAACGTCCAAACTTTGTTTCTAAATTGCGCCTAGATGGTTATAGATATGGGTAAAGTTTCGTCGGAAAATACCGCAGAAAATTTCGTTCGCATTTTATTGCACATCAGTTCATTTTAAATCGTAAAAAATTTTATCTTCCGAACCTGAATATTTTTACATAGAAAAATTCTAAATCATCTTCTGACTAAGACGTCATTTTTCGATTTTCAAAATTCGGACATCTTTAGCTCCGTCGATCTTATTCTTCTGCGTTTTGCTGCATTCTCCATAATAGAAAATTTCGAATTTTTATAATTTAATCATACCACTGATATTTATATACCGATAGGTTTGCCTCGTCGTGCTGATCAAAACGGTATATTTATTTGTGTCAAACGGAGTTAGGCGTTGCGAATTATAATTGTTTAACGGATCACAAACTGGTCCGTTACGCAGCACAAACCGGTACCCAATTTTCTACACTGTTCAGAATTCTAGTTGTCCTTTGACTATTCAGCTACCTAGGGAACCCAATGGACTTTGCAGTTACCAAGGTGATTTAACAGGTGGCTTTTAATTTCTGAACTACTTTTATAAACTAGCTTCGTCATAAGAATTCATTGGTTTGCAAATTCTGGTTACTGGTTCGTATTCATTCCTCTGCTCTCTTTCTTTCTTCTTCTCCAGAGATATGCTCAGTTCATATTATTTTATTTTATTTTTTTGAAACTCCCCTACTGCCTTCCAGTCCACCCGCCACCGCCCGCTACACACGCCCGGCCACCAGCAGCCCAGCCGCCCGACCCACGCCCTGACCCACGACCTGCTGCCCGTTCGTTCCCATTGGCAACGACCTGCTGCCCGATCGCCTCCCACTGCCAGCCTCCGCCTGTCAGTCCCTGACCCACGCCCAGCCACCAGCACCTGACCCCTGCCCGCCTCCCACCAGCCCAGCCCGCCTGCCCGCGACTGCACCCGGTCCACCGCCTGCCGCCTCCGAACCCCTGCCCGGCCAGTTCACCCGAACCCAGACTCCACCCGAAACCTATACTCCGCCGCCCGCCTTTCACCTTCCAGTCCACTCACCAGCGCCACCCGAACCCGCAGCGAACCAGCCCGCCTCCTCCGACTGCCTCGACCGCCGTGCTTCGCCTTGGCCAAAATCGTATCCCATTCCATTCCGTAGTGTATATATAAAATATATATATGAAATTGTTATATTATGTATCAGTATTTACTTTTGAAATTTCTGTTTGCTCATATATTCTGTTGCTGTGTTTTGGTTCCAGCTACCGCTTCGGAGTCCTAGGCATTCATCCGGCTTGTCGATCTACCTAGCTTCTTTGATTTGTTTGTGTTTGCTTTTGTGTCGTGCTTGTTAGCGTCTATCTTATCCATCGTCTTCGTGCTTCGTCGTCCAATCTTCTACCACGCAAGGTGAATACTTCATTCACGACTCAATTTATTATGCTATGATAATCAAGTGTTAGATGTTGTTAATATTAATTTGGATGTTAGAATGGTTGATGTAAAAATCGTTCACATAAACTGTTAATTTTTATACAAGTTAAATTTAGTATTGTTAGAAATTTAAAATTGCTGAATTGACGCCATGTATAAAAAAAAATTAATGTGTTAAATTATGATTGATGTTAGTTTATGAAAAATTTTGTGACGCTAAATGTGTTATGTGATGATTGAATTTAATATAAGTGATGATTAATATGAAATTGAATTTGATATAAGATAGTTAACAATTTAAAATAGATTATATATGTTGAACTTGACCCTTTTAATGTTAAACAAATCGACACGTAGAAGTAGCGTTAACTACACTTTGAACCATTGAATGTATGATTGATGTAGTAATTTGATAATAGACACCAAGTGTAAAAACCATAATGTGATAATCTTTAATCTGCATGAAATGATAGTGTGGATTCTAGGAATAATTTTATTAATTTGCATAAATAACAAATGTAAATTAGTACGATTATTTCGGGATTATTTAAATAAATTGTTGAATTGTTATGTATGCTTGCTATTGATTGTTTATTTATTTTGACACCATCCCAGTTATCACACTGCAAGTTTCCTTTACTATGCTTGTTTTTTTATTTAATGATATTGGGTTGAAATGATAAATATCCAATTGAACAACTTTGGCCTAGGATAGATAATTAAAAATAAGAAATCCGATTGGTCAACAAAAATCATTTTTGAAATTTAAATCTATTGAAATTAAGGAATGAACTTAAGAATTGTTTGGAAATTAAGTAACGAACTTAATGAATTTAATTGTAATAAATTAATGGATTTAATTGAAATAAATTAATGGATTTAATGGAAATAAATTAACGGATTTAATTGAAATAAATTAATGGATTTAATTGAAATGAATTAATGGATAAAATTGAAACGGATTAATAAATCTATTGAATAAAATGAATTGACAAATTTAATTGAAATGAGATTTAGAACAAGTAAGTTTAGAATTTAATAATTTAAAATTTATTAGATTGTTAGATTTAGATTTAAACTCGGTTTTAATTAAATAGATTTGGAACTTGTTATAAAATTTAATTTGAGATTAAGTAACAAATTGGATTAAGAGGAATACAAAACTAACTAAAGTTTTATGGATTTGATTAGCAATAATTTAAATTTTAAATGATTTTAAAATTGATGAATTAATTAAAGCAGGACATTGTAAACCGATTATGGATTGAGTTGATTTGTAACTCGGAAACAACTTATTTGCGATATGTAGATCATGGAACCAAATGAATGAAATGGATTCTTTAAAATAGTAATTTAATTGAATTTGGTAAATAAATCAATGTAGTTTGATAAAAGGGAATTTAGTTAATGAAATTGATTTAATCGAATTTATGATTATATATAATGTAACGATGAATGCAAATAAGAATTGAAAGGAATAGAATTTGATTTAATGATTTGAACTAAATTGATCATTAAATTGAATCCATGGATTATGAATTAAATTTAATAAGTGAAATCTGGATCTTATTAAATTGCCCTAGAATACTTAATGATTGTTAACTCAAGGGTTTGAACTAAAATTTCATTTGGAAATATGATTTTAAATATTTGAAATAAATCGAATTGTGAAATGTCAAAATTTGGAAGTCAAATTTGCAACTTGACTTTTGGACTTTGATTTGTTTAAACTTTAATATTAAATGACCATCGGGAAATTAATGCGTAGTTATTAAAGAGACCGGGATCGGATATGGACATACTCTCTGTCGATACCGAAAACCACTTTAATAACTAATATACGCGGAGTGTTAATCCAGAACGAAGTGGATGGTTTGGTGAACGCATTGACTGAAGAAAGAGAACGATATTGGATGACCCCTGACATGACTAAAACAGGAGCCGCGTCGGGCCATTGAGGATCGCCATCTCTAGCGGACACACTTCTTCGATACCTTATCTATTACTTATGTGATTCGATTTGGGTGCACCCCTTGATTTGGGAGTGTTGTTTCGCGGTGTTGGGATAGTAGCTGCTATGCCCAACATCAGTCCGGATCAGGCAACTACTAGTATCCTAGTTGGTATCGCCTCATGTACCTTGTCATACTGATTATCCTATTCGCGACCACTACGATTTGTTTTGTGTTATACCTATGGGGTACCCTCTGATAACCACTAGTTTACGGTGGGGTTTACGGTGCTGTATAGACTATGGCATTATAAAATGTGTTAAGGGGGATTATGGTAACGCCTTAACACTATTTTGATATCATATTTTACTGATTAGACATTATCTATTTAGCGTACTCTATTGTATATATAGATAGTTTACTGGATCCTTAAGGATGTTTATTACATTCATCTTTGAGTTATGGACTTTATCACTTGCACTTGATTATTCCGTATAAGATTTTGAGTCCTGACTCGAGTGTTTCTTTTGTATATGCTCGGGTCAGTCTGAAGCTATCCAGTTGCTGATCAAGGTTGGTTGAAGATGCTGAAGACTTAGCATTTATCTTTATCAGTTTATTTCCTTTCCAGTATTTGATGTACTTGTGTATTGAACATCTTGTATTTCATCTCAGTCACTTTATGTTGAGACATTGTTGTATTTCCTGTAGTAGCTTCATGAACTACTATTATGATGATGTATTTTCCGCTGCATTATTCTGTGACTGTTCTGTGTCTGTGATATTGTATTGATTCTCATTTACATTTATGTATTTATAATCCCATAATGATTCGTGTTTTGTATTATTTAAGTTGACATGTGCGGATTATTGTCAATTTAAATGGTCCAAATATACGGGTTGTTTCAGTTGGTATCAGAGCTTCGGTTTCCCTAAAAACCTTAGTTTGGGATTATATATAAACTCATTAGAGATAGGGTAGCAATACCCTAGAATGAGGAGAATCGATTCAATATCCAAATCCTTTCATTTCAAACTTCTTTGATTCATTGATTAGACTTTCCTTAAAATTCTATGATTTTCTATCCTTGGTTTTATCAATCTCTTTGGTATTTCAAGATGGGTACCAGAGGAAATAATAGGGGAGGCAGGGGCCATGGTCCTGCTCAGGCTGCACCTGCCGCTCCAGCTCCTGTCAAATTAACCACTCTTAGTAAGGAGTATACACAGCTTGGAGGTATTAAGTTTTCTGGATCCGAGAACATTATCGAGGCTCAGCAATGGCTTAAAGGCTTAGAGAAGATATTTTCTGGTCTGGAGATCACTGATGCTCAGAAGCGTTAGCTTGCTGCTTGGCAACTTCAAGATGCCGCACAAGATTGGTGGGAATCAGTTACTTCTCGTATCGAGGAGAACACCATCACTTGGGCCCAGTTTAGGTATTAAATTATTTGGATTTCGTAGTCTAAATTCTTCTTTTAATCTTTGGAATGATATTCATCAAGTCTATCTTTTGATTAGGGATACTTTCTCGGCACAATGGATGCCAGCTGCTGGGAAAACCCAACTTTATAGAGCTTTCATGGATCTTAAGCAAGGCAGTATGATCTTTTCGGAGTACGAGAGGAAATTCAACGAACTCTCCAAGTTCGGCCCGGGATTGATTGATACACCCCTTCTAAAGAACGAGAAGTTCATTTTGGGAGCAAGACCAGAGTATTATGACTTGCTTACTGGCCACACTCACTGCATCTTCACAGAACTTGTTGACTATGCTCTTAGATATGTGGCGAAGCCTAAGGGACCTACTGCCAAGGTCACTCCTACTCAGCCCTCTTCTAGCCAGCTCGGAAAGAGGAAGATGAACTTTAATCAACAAAAGAAAGCTTGGCAGAAGACTACTGGATTGGGATATGCCCAGAAAAGCCCAATCGACCTTGCTAATATCACTTGCTTCAAATGCGATAAGAAGGGCCATTATGCTAATAGCTGTCCATCTACCGGAGCTGCTATTCCACCACCTTCTATGACTAGGAGAGATTTATGCCATGTCTGCCTCCAGCCTGGACATTTCAAGAAAGACTGCCCAATGCATAAGCGTGGCACCACTTTTGGAGTATTTGCTATCACCACACCTACACCCTCTGCACCACCCGTCCAGGATGACCAAGGTACCTTACGGAGTATTTTTCATTTACATGCTACACCTGTTAGGGTATTATTCGATACCGGTGCCTCACATAGCTTTATATCAGTTGACCTTTGTAATAAACTCAAATTAGAACCTACTCTCGCCACTACTTCTTTATGTGTCTCTAATCCTATCGGAGGACCTGCTAACCTCCGAAGTGTTTGCAAGGAAGTTGCACTTATGTACGATTTTTCTCGATTCACTTGGGATTTCTATGTACTTGGATTCCAGGCATTCGACTTTCTTTTAGGAGCTGATTGGTTAAGCAAATTCGATGCTATTATTTCCTGCAAAACTCGTTCAGTTTCTTTAGTAAGCGACAAGAGTCAACCACTTGTCATTGAATGCAAATCACCTCAGAAATATGCCGGAAGCTTCATATTCTCTCTTGATGCTCATCCGGATGATCTTAATACTACTCCTATTGTTTAGAAATTTCCCGATGTATTTGGAGAGGTCAACTCTCTACCGCCTAAACGGGAAATCGATTTCCGTATTGATCTTATTCCTGGAGCTACTCCTGTAGTTCTCCCACACCGAAGGATGGCTCCTAAAGAAAAAGCTGAACTAAAAACTCAAATTGATGATCTATTTGCTAAGGGTTTGATCAGGAGAAGTTGTTCTGAATGGGGCGCCGCAGTTGTATTTGTCACCAAGTCAGATGGATCTCTTCGCATGTGTGTTGATTACAGAGAACTAAACAAACGTACTCTCAAGAATCGTTATCCGATGCCTCGCATCAACGATTTATTCGATCAGCTCCATGGAGCTAAAGTTTTCTCACAACTTGATTTAGCCACCGGGTTCCACCAACTCCGAGTAGCGGAAGATAGTATCCATAAGACAGCTTTCCGTACCGAGAATGGATTCTATGAATGGTTGGTTATGCCATTCGGTTTGACCAACGCACCTGCTTATTTCGTAGACTTGATGAACCGAGTCTTTCGTGATGTACTCAACAAATTTGTTCTTGTATTCATTGATGATATTCTCGTCTTCTCCAAAGACAAGAAGGAGCATGAAACACATCTCCGTTATGTTCTAGAAACTCTCCGAAACCATCAGCTTAAAGCCAAGTTCTCTAAATGCCATTTTTGGCGAGACGAAGTAAGATTCCTTGGCCATATTGTTCCTGAAAATGGGATTTCGGTTGATCCAGCTAAGATTTCCATAATCAATGTAAGTTCTATCTTATTCGTTGTTTTGTTCAAACAATCTTATCTTTTGCTAATTTGAATCAATTAATCTACAGGATTGGGAGACTCCTAAAACTCCTACAAATATCCGTAGTTTCTTGGGCTTAGCCGGTTATTATCGCAGATTTATTGAGGACTTTGCCCGGATTTCTGCCCACTTACTGCTTTAACTCGGAAGGATGTTAAGTTTATTTGGAGTGAGAAGTGTGAATCAGCTTTTAATGAGTTAAAGCGCAAGTTAACGTCAGCCCCTGTTCTTGCGGTAATTGATGGAAGTGAAGGATTAACTGTCTATACAGATGCTTGCCGAGAAGGTTTAGGCGCTGTCCTTATGCAAAATGGAAAGGTTATTGCTTATGCGGGTCGTCAGTTGAAGACTCATGAATTAAACTATGCCACACATGACCTTGAGCTTCTTGCTGTTGTATTTGCTCTGAAACTATGGAGGCATCATCTTTTGGGAACAAAATTCGAATTATTCACCGATCATAAGTCCTTGAGATATATCTTTTCTCAGAAGGATTTGAACCAGAGGCAAGTCCGATGGCTCGAATTTTTAGCCGCATATGATCTCGACATCACTTATACTCCTGGGAAAGCAAATGTTGTAGCCGATGCATTTAGTCGTAGCAAAGCATTGTCTTGCTGTAATCTTGTTGAAGGCATGTTATTTCAGCTCGTCATCTCTCCATCTCTTATGGATCGCATAAAAGCTAAACAATATGAGGACACTTTGCTCTACCGTATGAAGGAGTTAGTTCTTGGAAGAGTCGGAAATGTTGACGGTAAAATTGGAGCATAGATTGATAGTAATGGAGTTCTAAGGATCGACAACCGTATTTGTGTTCCTAATGTCGATGGTTTGAGACAAGAAGTACTTAGAGAGAATCATCAGTCATCACTTTCATTTCATCCCGGTGTCACTAAGATGTATCGTAATATGAAGCGTTTATATTGGTGGAGTGGGATGAAAAGAGATATTTCTATCTATGTCAGTAGATGCACAACTTGCCAACAAGTCAAGGCCGATCACCAGAAGACTGCCGGTTTACTTCAACCCCTAGAGATTCCATGTTGGAAATGGGATCAGATTTCTATGGACTTCAATTATGGACTACCGAGGACCAGAAAGGGTAACGAGAGTATATGGGTGATCGTTGATAGGTTGACAAAATCTGCTCACTTTATTCCTGTTAAGACCACTCGTACTGCTTCGAGTTTGGCTGAGATTTATATGAGAGAGATTGTTAGACTTCATGGAGTTCCATCTAGTATTGTATGTGATTGAGACCCTATATTTACTAGTAAATTCTGGAAGGCATTTCAGAACGTCTTAGGCACTAAACTGAATCTAAGTACAGCTTATCATCCTCAAACAGATGGCCAAACGGAAAGGGTAAATCAGATTTTGGAGGATCTACTCCAAGCTTGCACAATTGATTTCGGTGGATCTTGGGAAGACCATCTCCATTTGGTTGAATTCACTTATAATAACAGTTATCAGGTATGTCAAAATTTCAATTTGAATAAGCAAATTTGAATTGGAATTTAACCACCTTTATAATCAGGCAAGTATCGATATGGCACCGTTCAAAGCTTTATATGGGCGGCCATGCAAATCGCCAGCTTGTTGGATTGAACCTGGAGATCGATTAGTTCTTGACCCAGATATGATTATGGAGGCATCCGAGAAGGTAAATGAGATCAGAAAGAAGGTGAAGACCGCACAGGATAGGCAGAAGAGCTATGCAGATAGGCGTAGAAGAGATCTGGAATTCCAGGTTGGAGATGAAGTATTTCTGAAAGTATCACCTTTGAAGAATGTTATTCGATTTGGTCGTAGGGGAAAGCTTGCTCCTAGATTTGTTGGACCATTTACTATCACCAAGAGAATAGGTACACTAGCTTATAGAGTTGCATTACCAGAAAAGTTTGAGGGCGTGCACAAAGTATTCCATGTTTCACATCTTCGGAAAGTCGTGCGTGATCCATCCATGACCATTCCTTTTGCTCAGTTAGATGAGGTTGATATTGAGCCGGATTTGACTATAGAGAGGAGACCACTTCGTATTATTGATAGGAATACGAAACAGCTTAGAAGGAAATCTGTTAGCCTAGTCAAAGTACAATGGAGTCCCGATGATCGTGATTGTACTTGGGAAACCGAGGAGAGTATCCGAGATTCTAATCCAGAATTATTTGTTGAAGGTAAATTCCATTCGATATTCTATACTTAATTCGATAACCTATGCTATATCCATCGTATCTCTTTTATCTGTTCTTCCACTCTTTACCTTGTTCCTTTTCGAGGACGAAAAGTTTTGAGTGGGGGAGAATGTAACGACCCTAAAATTCCGACCCAATTTTAAAAAAAAATTAGAACCGTTATTTTAATATAAGATGTGAAACTTACATACGATTTCAATTAACGTCCAAACTTTGTTTCTAATTGCACCTAGATGGTTATAGATATGGGTAAAGTTTCATCGGAAAATACCGCAGAAAATTTCGTTCGCATTTTATTGCACATCAGTTCATTTTAAATCGTGAAATTTTTTATCTTCCAAACCTGAATATTTTTACATAGAAAAATTCTAAATCATCTTCTGACTAAGACGTCATTTTTCGATTTTCAAAATTCGGACATCTTTAGCTCCGTCGATCGTATTCTTCTATGTTTTGCTGCATTCTCCGTAATAGAAAATTTCGAATTTTTATAATTTAATCATACCACTGATATTTATATACCGATGGGTTCATCTCGTCTCGCTGATCAAAACGGTATATTTATTTGTGTCAAACGGAGTTAGGCGTTGCGAATTATAATTGTTTAACGGATCACAAACTGGTCCGTTACGCAGCACAAACCGGTACCCAATTTTCTACACTGTTCAGAATTCTAGGAGTCCTTTGACTATTCAGCTACCTAGGGAACCCAATGGACTTTGCAGTTACCAAGGTGATTTAACGGGTGGCTTTTGAATTTCTGAACTACTTTTATAAACTAGCTTCGTCATAAGAATTCATTGGTTTGCAAATTCTGGTTACTGGTTCGTATTCATTTCTCTGCTCTCTTTCTTTCTTCTTCTCCAGAGAAATGCTCAGTTCACATTATTTATTTTTTTTGAAACTCCCCTACTGCCTTCCAGTCCACCCGCCACCGCCCGCTACACGCGCCCGGCCACCAGCAGCCCAGCCGCCCGACCCACGCCCTGACCCACGACCTGCTGCCCGTTCATTCCCATTGGCCACGACCTGCTGCCCGATCGCCTCCCACTGCCAGCCTCCGCCTGTCAGTCCCTGACCCACGCCCAGCCACCAGCACCTGACCCCTGCCCGCCTCCCACCAGCCCAGCCCGCCTGCCCGCGACTGCACCCGGTCCACCGCCTGCCGCCTCCGAACCCCTGCCCGGCCAGTTCACCCGAACCCAGACTCCACCCGAAACCTATACTCCGCCGCCCGCCTTTCACCTTCCAGTCCACTCACCAGCGCCACCCGAACCCGCAGCGAACCAGCCCGCCTCCTCCGACTGCCTCGACCGCCGTGCCTCGCCTTGGCCAAAATCGTATCCCATTCCATTCCGTAGTGTATATATACAATATATATATTAAATTGTTATATTATGTATCAGTATTTACTTTTGAAATTTCTGTTTGCTCTTATATTCTGTTGCTGTGTTTTGGTTCCAACTACCGCTTCGGAGTCCTAGGCATTCATCCGGCTTGTCGATCTATCTAGCTTCTTTGATTTGTTTGTGTTTGCTTTTGTGTCGTGCTTGTTAGCGTCTATCTTATCCATCGTCTTCATGCTTCGTCGTCCAATCTTCTACCATGCAAGGTGAATACTTCATTCACGACTCAATTTATTATGCTATGATAATCAAGTGTTAGATGTTGTTAATATTAATTTGGATGTTAGAATGGTTGATGTAAAAATTGTTCACATAAACTGTTAATTTTTATACAAGTTAAATTTAGTATTGTTAGAAATTTAAAATTGCTGAATTGACGCCATGTATATAAAAAAAAATTAATGTGTTAAATTATGATTGATGTTAGTTTATGAAAAATTTTGTGACGCTAAATGTGTTATGTGATGATTGAATTTAATATAAGTGATGATTAATATGAAATTGAATTTGATATAAGATAGTTAACAATTTAAAATAGATTATATATGTTGAACTTGACCCTTTTAATGTTAAACAAATCGACACGTAGAAGTAGCGTTAACTACACTTTGAACCATTGAATGTATGATTGATGTAGTAATTTGATAATAGACACCAAGTGTAAAAACCATAATGTGATAATCTTTAATCTACATGAAATGATAGTGTTGATTCTAGGAATAATTTTATTAATTTGCATAAATAACAAATGTAAATTAGTACGATTATTTCGGGATTATTTAAATAAATTGTTGAATTGTTATGTATGGTTGCTATTGATTGTTTATTTATTTTGACACCATCCCAGTTATCACACTGCAAGTTCCCTTTGCTATGCTTGTTTTTTTTATTTAATGATATTGGGTTGAAATGATAAATATCAAATTGAACAACTTTGGCCTAGGATAGATAATTAAAAATAAGAAACCCGATTGGTCAACAAAAATCATTTTTGAAATTTAAATCTATTTGAAATTAGGGAATGAACTTAAGAATTGTTTGGAAATTAAGTAACGAACTTAATGAATTTAATTGTAATAAATTAATGGATTTAATTGAAATAAATTAATGGATTTAATGGAAATAAATTAACGGATTTAATTGAAATAAATTAATGGATTTAATTGAAATGAATTAATGGATAAAATTGAAACGGATTAATAAATCTATTGAATAAAATGAATTGACAAATTTAATTGAAATGAGATTTAGAACAAGTAAGTTTAGAATTTAATAATTTAAATTTTTTTAAAATGTTAGATTTAGATTTAAACTCGG
Source organism: Allium fistulosum (assembly GCA_030737815.1). Taxonomy (NCBI): domain Eukaryota; kingdom Viridiplantae; phylum Streptophyta; class Magnoliopsida; order Asparagales; family Amaryllidaceae; genus Allium; species Allium fistulosum. The sequence goes on along the minus strand of CM060907.1, from coordinate 912,546,914 downwards.
TTTTAATTAAATAGATTTGGAACTTGTTATAAAATTTAATTTGAGATTAAGTAACAAATTGGCTTAAGAGGAATACAAAACTAACTAAAGTTTTATGGATTTGATTTAGCGATAATTTAAATTTTAAATGATTTTAAAATTGATGAATTAATTGAAGCAGGACATTGTAAACCGATTATGGATTGAGTTGATTTGTAACTCGGAAACAACTTATTTGTGATATGTAGATCATGGAACCAAATGAATGAAATGGATTTCTTTAAAATAGTAATTTAATTGAATTTGGTAAATAAATCAATGAAGTTTGATAAAAGGGAATTTAGTTAATGAAATTGATTTAATCGAATTTATGATTATATATAATGTAACGATGAATGCAAATAAGAATTGAAAGGAATAGAATTTGATTTAATGATTTGAACTAAATTGACCATTAAATTGAATCCATGGATTATGAATTAAATTTAATAAGTGAAATCTGGATCTTATTAAATTGAACTAGAATACTTAATGATTGTTAACTCAAGGGTTTGAACTAAAATTTCATTTAGAAATATGATTTTAAATATTTGAAATAAATCGAATTGTGAAATGTCAAAATTTGGAAGTCAAATTTGCAACTTGACTTTTGGACTTTGATTTGTTTAAACTTTAATATTAAATGACCATCGGGAAATTAATGCGTAGTTATTAAAGAGACCGGGATCGGATATGGACATACTCTCTGTCGATACCGAAAACCACTTTAATAACTAATATACGCGCAGTGTTGATCCAGAACGAAGTGGATGGTTTGGTGAACGCGTTGACTGAAGAAAGAGAACGATATTGGATGACCCCTGACATGACTAAAACAGGAGCCGCGCCGGGCCATTGAGGATCGCCATCTCTAGCGGACACACTTCTTCGATACCTTATCTATTACTTATGTGATTCGATTTGGGTGCACCTCTTGATTTGGGAGTGTTGTTTCGCGGTGTTGGGATAGTAGCTGCTATGCCCAACATCAGTCCAGATCAGGCAACTACTAGTATCCTAGTTGGTATCGCCTCATGTACCTTGTCATACTGATTATCCTATTCGCGACCACTACGATTTGTTTTGTGTTATACGTATGGGGTACCCTCTGATAACCACTAGTTTACAGTGGGGTTTACGGTGCTGTATAGACTATGGCATTATAAAATGTGTTAAGGGGGATTATGGTAACGCCTTAACACTATTTTGATATCATATTTTACTGATTAGACATTATCTATTTAGCGTACTCTATTGTATATATAGATAGTTTACCGGATCCTTAAGGATGTTTATTACATTTATCTTTGAGTTATGGACTTTATCACTTGCACTTGATTATTCCGTATAAGATTTTGAGTCCTGACTCGAGTGTTTCTTTTGTATATGCTCGGGTCAGTCTGAAGCTATCCAGTTGCTGATCAAGGTTGGTTGAAGATGCTGAAGACTTAACATTTATCTTTATCAGTTTATTTCCTTTCCAGTATTTGATGTACTTGTGTATTGAACATCTTGTATTTCATCTCAGTCACTTTATGTTGAGACATTGTTGTATTTCCTGTAGTAGCTTCATGAACTACTATTATGATGATGTATTTTCCGCTGCATTATTCTGTGACTGTTCTGTGTCTGTGATATTATATTGATTCTCATTTACATTTATGTATTTATAATCCCATAATGATTCGTGTTTTGTATTATTTAAGTTGACATGTGCGGATTATTGTCAATTTAAATGGTCCAAATATACGGGTTGTTTCAATTAGCTTTTGAGCTTGGTCTAGAAGCTACGATTTACTTGTCTATGGTGTCGTAGTTGACATGGAATATGGAAGCATGGATTGGGCATGATCTATTTTTTAAAGAGTCGGTGAGCCCGCTTGGGGTGTTGGTGTAATTCCTCAATTGATGGCGATGTAGCCCGTGTACAAGGTGCCCGCATTGATCCTAGGAAGTAGTCACCAATGAGATGGCACTGTTAGAAAGTCAAATGGTACTAACCTTTTCTCCTTTTTAGCAGAGGCATCCTTTGGGTTTATCTTTGCTTGTATGCATCATTCAGTTTGTTGTTTTGTGAAGGGGCGATCTCCTAACTTGTTCCTTGGTATTTTCTGTTATGTTATAAGAGCAGTTTGTACATGGATGTTATGCGGTTCGCTTTTGATTTGACTTGATCTTTGCAGTGCCTTTGGACTTTAACTTCTCTGCCATACTACTGGTTGTGTATGGACTATGAACCGTTCAGTTGTTTTTGAACATAATTTGTTGGGCTTTATGTGTCTCACTTTGCACAGTTCCCTTTTGTGAAGTCATGGCTTGTCTTGCCATCTTCTTTAAATTGCGCAATTTGTTTACTTCATACGCTTGAACTATAGACTTGCATCACTTGTGTTTATAAGAGAAAAATGGTATAACAATATGGTATATATCAAAGTCAAGCAAACCAAAATTCATATATAAAATAAAAAAGTCAAACAACCAAATTAGTTAATCATATCTTAAACTAAGTAATAAATAAATATATATATATATATATATATAACAACCATTTAGTTAATCTAATGTAAACTAACTACACTAACAAAATAGTAACTAAAATAATATTCCACCAAGAGTCAAAACAGAAAGTTCGTGCCCTATCTTCGGCTTTTCGAATTTTTTTGACCAGATAACGTATTCCATCCCAACCAAATAAACTTCAACTCGTACATATACTCATTCCCAAATACTAAATACAAGCCTAAGTACACAACCACGATTATTGTCATTCATCTCGTTGGCGAAAATAATCCGAAGACAAATCACACAACCACCTATAACCTTGGCATAAGAATGCCTGAAATAAAGTGCAACTTCACATAAATCCTAAATACACATACACAACACTTAAGTAATGCCGGTAATGAAACTAGTACTTTATCGTTGGATGCTAGTATAAGACAACTAAAAAGTGGATGGTATCTCCTCTAAGCAACCAATAACTTGAATCATTGTACAATCCTTCATTTCACCTAAAAACATTGAAATCAGGTAATGTCTTAACTTGGTAAATGTAACATAACTACTTCTATAATCCTAATTCGTCTTAAGTGGCATCACTTCACTTATGATATCACATCTCCGTACATCCATCAATCATGGTATCGAAGTATCATGTTCTCACTCCAAGAGGGATTACAAATCCTATCCTAAGTCCCATACTATTCAAACAATCAAACATCCAAACCAAGCAACCTTATTCTATTCAACCATTCAAACATAGCAAACAAAATCCAAAATTTAAATGATATCCTAAACAAAGTGAAATACTAACCAAAGAACATGATATTGTTTAAGTGATCAAATCTGTGATACTTCGTTAACGTGCACCTAATATACTACATAAACTATTTGCCCATAAGTCATTGCCTCAAAGTAACCTACATGAATAAATAGTCTCTCTTCAATCCGAGTGATGATTGAAAAGAACCTACCTATTACCTTCTCAAAATGACATCTAAATCTTGAAGTCTCATATTTCCATAAAAACGCCTCTGCATTTTAATGCATATGAACCAAAACATCTTTTCCTTTACTCTCCAAACTACTACTCATCAGCTTGAATTACTCCATCCACCATCACTAATACTATCTCATATAAATCAGGAAAACAAATTAAGTTGGAATGCTTTCTATTTACCAATAAATTTCCAATACTTATGTTCTCCATAACTGACTTATGGTGCCCTTTTACCAGCAAATGCTCTTTAATTCATCAAAATACCTTCATATACAATCCTATCACCAAGTTAGTATGGAATATTTTTTACAATCAAAAATCCAATTTCAATCCTCTCTTCATAAAAACCCACTAATGGTAGTCCTTCCAAATATAGCTTTTTACCAATAATCTGAATCAATGTACTTGAAGTCATAGCGACAATCCAAGCATTAATACATCATAATTATTTCTGCAAAATACATATAAAATTAGATAACAACATTCTTACTTGGTGCTACATAACCTCCTAAGCCTAAACAAACATGTATGGTGTAATATTATCTACAACATCGAATCAACGAAATATGTTCCCAAACCAACTATAATCCCAAATTTTAAACCATGGACCCATCGTTGAGGTGGATTTCATAGAAATACTATTGGGTCACTAGGACCCTATCATATATAACAAACTCTAAGTCTTCTAATGAATTTTCCAAATACACCTTAAAGGATATTTCAATCGATCAATATATGGGATCTAATCGATTGAAATACCAATACCACCCACCCCTCTTATACTAACTAACTTTCCAAATGAAACTCTACTTCAACTGTATCTACCAAACTTGCAATAGCATATGAGTATAACTTCAACCCAATCCCCTTCATACAAACCTTAACCTAAATATTTTGCTATTTGGTTAACATATCTTCTTTATGATATTACATTACAATAATTTGGATTTACTTTATCTTTCTAATCATAATATATTTCTTTCACTAACTCAAATATTCTCTTATCCAACTAACTTTCTTCTAGAGTCATGTGCTTAAGTGGCATATGCATAGGCCTTATGAATTTTATTTACTTGGGGAGGAAAATCAAAATCAAAATCCTTTCTTTACAACACTATACAGGATTTCTATACTGAAGGATAAATAACAACTCATCACTATGGGACTATTGGGATCATGACTCACAACAAGATCATGCCTAGTCCTCTACTCCTTAAAGTCACATTCCTATCTCCCTTCAATATCATCCCATTATGAGTCATACAATCTGTTCCAAAAATCAACCCATACCCCCAAGTGACTTAGTACATATGTGTCACTAAAGGAATGTACACACGTATAACTAATTTCAAATCATAGAAAATCAAAAATAGATGGATCGCTCCTTTGGATGGATTCGACACCACCTGTCACCGTGTGAGATTTATACTTAAACTATTTACCATCACATTCCTTACCCTAAATCATGACTTGCCTCATATCATAATCAACTTTCCCTTTTTTCTAGCATATGATAGTTGTTTGCACTAAGGGCCTCTTCTAGTGCATAACCCTTCTCTTCCTTATTTGCTTCATAACCCACCAAATCTTTTGATTTAATTATTCAAAATTCATTTTTCATACTTTAAATAATAGCAAAAGATCCGCTGACCATAAATTCATTACTATAATAAAACTTAAAACTTCTATTTGCTTTAAAAATATGTCATCACTTTTCAAAATATTGGTTTACAAAACAATCCATTTACTTAAAGACCATAAAATATAATATTTTCATTAAATATTTCCTTTATTTAAAAAAATTAATTTCAACACTACTTCTTTGGGTTCAATAACTTAATAATAACCACCTAAAATACATTTAAATATTGTATAAACTGTGGTTATTTTCTAAAATACTCTTACTTTATTTTGAAACATCATTTCATATAATTTATAACCATTTTATTATGTGTGTATATATATGTGTGTGTGTGTGTGTGTGCGCGCGCGCGCGTGCGCCTATATATATATATATATATAAATTTATTTTGTAAATATAAAATTTCCAACACTTTTAAATGATAATATATCTTTTACATGTATATGTGTATGTATGTGTATATAATATGAAAACACATTTTAAAATTCACTTTGGCCACCGGACATATTCATATCAAATTATAAAACTATTTCCACAACTTTAAATCATATTATAATATGTATACAATATTTTGTTTCACAAATTCTTTAACTTCTAATCCAAAAATGTGTGTGTGTGTATCAAGGCAAAAGAATTCTTCTTACTTTGAAATAAGATTTTAAACCCCTCTGTAAAGAAAACCTCAAAATATCCCTTAACTTTAGATAAACATGATGTTAGTTTCTATTTTTTTTTATAACAAGTAATACAATTTCAATTCCAAAACTAATTTCATTTTGAACAATTTCTTAAAATTATTGATTCTTGAAAATATCCCCTTCCAAAACTTAAATCTTCTCCAAACTTCATTTCCTCCTCATCTGGGGTATTTATCAAACCCAAAAGGACCGAGTATTTTCTCACAAGCTCATATCCATGCCAACATCACTAAATATGGTTCAGTTCCAACATAGGCCCAAGAACCACTCTCATACATTAGGTGCATGTATAGTAGGATTCATATTGGTATGGCTCAGCGCTAAAGATATCAGGGGAATCAATAGGAATGCTCATGCGCAAATATCCCTAGTATCAATTTTAGTACCATTTCTGTTCTATTTTCAACCCTGCTAATATTTATCTCTATTCCATTTTATATTTCTGCTAATTTTATCATCTTCGACTATCTTTAATTGGGATTCATTAGCAACTCCCCAATAGATAGTTTACTATATTAGAAAAGTAAACAATATATATACATATCTATCCTACTCATATAATATACATAAACATTTATAAAAATACAAATACGCTCTCTCGATACATCCTGGTTGTTGGACTGGGTCAGTCGGAAGCGGGTAAAATAGATAGATTTCAGAAAATTCTTACTTTGAATCTTTTGGGCGTATGAAGTCTAAAGTTATATGAGATCCAATCTAATAAAGTTTTAAATAAAACCATATTTTATTTAAATTGTTAAAAATAAAGTTTGAATTTAATTTAAATTCAAAGGCATAAATATATCACATACACCCATGTGTAACAATTGCTTGTTAATTTAGAGAAGGAAACCATTTGTTTCTCTCCCTAAAAGCAATGCAATTAATTGAGAGAAGTTTTGCTCTATTTGGAGAGAGAAACTGTAACGACCCGTAAATTTTAACTGTTTTAATAACGTAATTAGTCGAAATTTTGTGAAATTTTAAATGATAAAATTTTGAAATAAAATTTATTATTTGGAAAGCGTCTAGTTAAAGATAGCAACTGGTAAATTTTCGTCCGGAAATATGAAAGTTTATTTCGCGCGTAAATTTACTTCAATTTAATCAGTTAAAAAGCGATGAAAATAAAATGTTTCCGAAACCTAAATATTTTTACAAAGAAAAATTCTAAACCATATTCTGAGCAAGATGTCAGTTTGTCGTTTTTCCAAATTCGGACATCTTTGGCTCCGTCGATCTTATTTTTCAGCGTTTTTCTTGCATTTTCCGCCAGTAGAAAATTTCAAATTTTTATAATTCAATCATACCACTAATATCTGTATATTGTTTTGATCGTTTCGTCATGCTGATCTCCACAGTATATTCGTTTGTGCAGTTCAGCGTACGGTATGCGACAATATCAGTAGAACGATTTCCGTATCGCTAACCGTTTTGAGCCCTTTGTCCCCTGCGACCCTTATAATTTTTTTTTCACCGTATAAACTCAACTGCCGTTAGCAATTAATATTTCTGAAATTCAACGAATGTGCTTTTTTTTCATATTCTAGTTGCATTAAATTATACGTTGTTTCATTTTTACATTTCTGGTTCCAATATATTTTATAGTTCGTTCATATTCCTTCTCTACCTACTCACTTTTCTTCCTCTTCTTCTATTTGTTTTCTGAGATGTGTTCTTCCTTCCTTTCCACCATGCGTGGCCTTCCCTCTACTTGAAAAAAAAAGAACACATTTGAATGTTTATGATATTGCCTTCTCCTTTGCCTGCTCGCCCTATTTCCTTCCTCAACCTCTCTGCCGCGTGAACCACCTCCCCATCCGAGCACTCGAGTCCCCTCGTCACCAAACTCAGCCGAGATCTTCCCTAGAGCCTCTTCATCCCCTCGGCCCCAGTGCTCCAGTCCTTTTCCCTCCGAGCCAAGTCCGATCCACCCACCTCGGCTCAAACTCGAACTCCAACCCAAGCATTGCCCAACCCAGCGAGACCGAGCAACCGCTTCCTCCACTTCGCCTCCCCTTCCTCTTATAGCGACTGGCCGAGCATCCCACCTTCCCTGTTCGACCCACCAGCCTACACCCGGTCAACATCTCCGCCTCCCCTCCATGACAGTGCAGCCACCCGCCTGCGTCTTGTTGTTCATCACCATCTTGCCGGGCTTCCCTATATATTAAGGTATATGCGTGTATGTGTTGAATAAAAAGTTTATATATAAAAGCTATTACATTGTGCAAGTTATACATCTGAAAGTTTATATAAATATGAGTTGGTTTATATTGTGGGTTTTTCTAATAATATAATATATATATTGTTACTTGGTTTTGAAATTATATATGCTAAAGATGAGAACATACATATTATGTTGAGTACAGTATATTGGATTATAAGTATTATGCCTATTTATATTACACTCTAAAATGTGGGCTGCTGTCCAAATTGATGTTATATACTTTTAGCTCCACTGTCGTATATTTATATATAGTTTTACTTATACTATGTCAGCATATTTTTTGTTGTTGTTAAGAAGTTATATAATATATATATTTTGAAACCTTTCAGTTCCGTAAGCTTATACATTTTTGCAATAAACCATTATATAGCTTTGTTATTTACATTTTGTTATAAGTTATTATATAAACGTCGACTTAACAGTTCATTTATATTTTGGTATATTTAGTATAATATGAAAATGTTTATATTGCTTGCATATATTATACAGATGGACATTTGATTTTAAAAAAAGTATAGTAGCTATGTTGGTTTGATTAAGTTATGTGCTGTTGCACAATCATAAGTTTACTGTTTATGGTTGGCTTTACAAATGTTTGTCTCATTTATAATTTGTAGATGGGCTGTACTATACTTAGATATGAGACCCTGTGAAATGGATCTTTCCTTCGGTATACAGATACATATATCATATTGTAGTTTCAGGAAATGTAACTTTATATATCATACAGTTCAACTTTCTGGTCACCTCTGCGTTGGTTGGTGGACAACATTTTGATGTGTAAATTATACAAAGGTGTTGATTAAAAAAAAGTTATGTTTTAGGTATGTATATATGTTTATAAAAACTATTTTTTACAGCAAATTTATATATATATGTATGTTTTAAGTGACATATAAGCAGCAAAAATGTAGAAGCTTATACTGTATTATAATCCTACTCCTTTTTCTCTGTTATATATATTTTTATATATTAGAGTTTGCATACATATTTTACCATATCCTTATATCATTAGTTACAACCCGTTTAAATATGTATTTTATATTAGTAGTTTATATTATTGAATACGAGTATACGTTTGTTTACATTTTATATATAGTTTACTTTATCTTGTTATAAAGTATATATATTAGTTTTATATAAATAATGGTATGTCTAAGTATGAGTTCGTATAGTATAGGCATAAAAATTAACTTTTACCAATTATCTTCATCGATCTGCTCTGATTTGATTTCATCAATTTCGTATCTGTCAGCTTTGTCCGTCGGGCCTGTTTTCTTCTTCGAATCGTGGCCATCTAGCATTGCTTTGGGATGCGCAGCTCATTTCCTTGTAGAATCTATCTAGCCTTGAAAGGTGAGCAATCACTCACGATTAATGTTCTTTTATTTATTAAATTTGATTTCAATTGAAACGACAATTGAAATATTTCTGCTATTAGTTGTTTATACTGTTATTTATGTTATTACCTGTATCAGTTCACCTGTGACCTCTGACACCAATATCTGTTAATTATTTATGCGATGATAATACAGTTTGGCTGCTAATTGATTGATTGTTGATGTTTGTATTGGTCGTTAAATTGTAAATGTATAAGTGATAAATAACATGCAACTGAATTTGACGTAGGATAGTTAAAGTTTGAATTGATATATGTGTTGGATTTGATTAGTTAAATATGACCCCTTAAATGTTTAATTATATGACACGTAGAAAATAGTTAATTACCCTTGAACCATTTGATTTTATGTTGTATTAATTAATGAAGTATGAAATTGAATAATTGATGTCAAGTGTAGAATTGCATAGAATAATTAGTGTAATAATCTTTAATCTACATGAAATGATAGTGTAGATTCTAGAAATAATTATATTAATTCGCACAAATAACAATGTGAATTAATATGGTTAATTCGGGATTATTTGAATTGATTATTGGATTGTTATTGATTGTTGTTATTGCTTGTTTATTTACTTTGACACCATCCCAGTTATCACACTGCAAGTTCCCTTTGTTATGCTTTGATTTTTGGAATTGGAATTGGAATCGGGTTGAAATGATAAATACCCAAATTGAACTTTGACCTAGGATAGAGAATTAAATAAAACCCGATTGGTCAATAATTTGATTTAAAAATAAAATGAAGATTTTATTTGAATAAATAATATGGTTTTGAAACGAAGTTGGAAATTAAATTTTAATGAAATTTAAATGTGAATATTTAATAATCGGAAATGAAATATTAATAAAGAAATCGATGAAAGAATGTTGTTTAATTTAAGAAATGATTTAATTAAGTTTTGAAATTATTTAATAATTTAATGAGATTGAATTATTTAATAATTAAATTGAATTGAATCCTTTGATAATTAAAATTGAACTTTTAATTAGTGAAATTTAGTTCTTATTTAATTGAGCTTTAAAATTGTATCTAAGTAAATTAATAAGTGAAATTGAAATTCTTTAACAAGAAATGAAAATGTGATTTATTGAAATTAATGTAAGACTTGAAATTTAAAGAATTTGGTTTGATGAATTTAATTTAATTAAATTTATAAGTTTTGATATAATGAAGTTGAATTTAAATAATGGACTTAATGAATTGGAAATTTAATAGAAATTGTTTTGAATAGCAAATTTACTTAATGAATATTGAATGAAATTGATAAATGAATTCAAATTGATTGAATGTTGAATTAGATTAATTTAAATGATTTTCGAAATGAAACTTATATGCGAACCTGAATCAATATTTGAATTGTTTAAATAAAAATTGAATTTGAATTATAAGATTTCGAAATGGTAATTTTGGAGTTTTGAAACGTAAATTATGGAAATTGACTTCGAAAGAGAAATGAAATGTTGATTTATAAATTCTAATTGAAACTGAAATTGAATTTGATTTGTTTTCGAATACATAAATGACCAATCGGTGTAATAATTTCGAAAGTTATTAAAGAGACCGGAATCGGTTAGGGACATACTCACTGTCTAAACCGAAAACCACTTTAATAACTATACGCAGAGTGTGATCCAGAATGAAGTGGTTGGAATGATGTACGCGATGACTGAAGAAAGAGAACGATAATGGATAGCCTTGACACTTGTGTCAAATTGGAAATGACTAAAACAGGAACCGTGCCGGGCCAATGGAGGTCAGCTACCTCAAGCGAACACACTTCTTCGAACTACTCATTACTTGTTGTCGATTGGTGCACCTTTGATTTTGGGAGTGTTGTTTCGCGGTGTTGCGATCGCTGCAGCGATGCGTTCTCACCAGTCCGGATCAGGCAAACGGTAGTTTCACTACCTTGGGTATTGCCTCATGTGCCTTGTCATACTTGTATTCCTTTATACGCGACCACTACGATTTTGGTTTGTACCTTTAGTATATGGATTGCCCTCTGGTGACTTCCGGTTTTGGGGAAACTACGGTCTTGTATATGCTCTTGGGAATAAAAATGTGTTAAGGGTGGAATGGGCCATGACTTAACACTATTTTGATATTTTATATTACTGATAGGCATTATCTACTTATCGTACACTACTACATAGTAGATAGTTTAACGGATCCTTAAAGGATGGTTATTCCAACATCCTTTGAGTTACTTGTATTTCAATTGCTATTTCACTTGAGTTGGATTTATTAATATAAGAATGTTAATCCTGACTCGAGTGTCTTGTGTTTTTGCTTTACATTCGGGTCAGACTGAGTGTACCAGTATTCGAGACTCACCTTTGGAGTTGGAGCTTTGCTTGAAGATTCAGCCATCTATTCTGCTTTCAGTATTCGATGATTCCAGTGATGTATTCTGATTTGTATCTGATGTATCGTATTACTCTTCCGTTGTATCTGGTTTAACTCTGATGTAACTTATACATTTATATAGTAGCTTCATGAACTACTATCTCTTTTATTTCCGTTGCATTTATTACTCCGTGTCTGTGATCTGTGATTATTTATTTACTGTATATGTTCAGTTTTGCCAAATTTAAATTAACAACGCGGTATTTTGAGCAATTCAATTCCGGCATGAGTGTCTACCTATACACTTATAATGGATGCGAATGGTCCAAAATACTGGGTCGTTACAGTTGGTATCAGAGCTTTGGTAGCTCTAGGCAAAACTTAACATATAGAGTAAATGTATTTACAGAATCACTCTCATTCGAGTTTCAATCTCTTCCTCTTGACTCGATTCCTTTGAATTTTGGAACGTTCCCTGCGGTTCCAAAAAAATTCATTCGTGTCCCTCACTATTCGTCTTCTTTCAATTCTGGAGCACCCCATAACTCCATTTTGAATGATATCTATAATAGATCGGCGGTCTCGCCAATCTTCGAATGATTTGTAAAGGGGTGAAACTCCTTTACAATAGGCATTGATTTACCAGAGATTTCTGTATCCTCGGTTTACGATGCTATCTATTACCTGCTATACCTGAATTCCATCTCTTGAGATCGAGTGTTGATTTACCTCGGAATTCAGCATCGATCTTATTCTTGAAGTTATGGACGACCCGGTTAAGGTTGCCCGTGAATTAAATAAACCCATCCATCTCCCAATTGTGGTAATTGAATTATCTTATCTTCTGTTTCAAACTTATTTTCGAATCAAAATTCTCTTTGATTTGAGTCAACAAATTTGAATCCCTATACTTGCTTTGAATCCATTCTTGTATCGTCGAGCGAGGAAGTGTATTTGAAAAATTATATTAAAATGTGTTTATATATTGTGTTGTTTGAGTTGTTGATGTGATTTGGGTTTCCGATCGATTCGTCTGATCAGCGCTATCGATAGGATTTCCAAAACACTTGAACAAAACAAACTGATACAATGTTGTTTTCAAATTTGGTAAACAAAATAGTTTTGGATGATTATATTATATATAAATATAAGTTTCTGAAATTAAATTGTTAATGAATTTGTTGTTTGAAATAATATTTGATTTTCATTTATTGTTTTGTAAACCATTGACTATTGCATAATATAAATAAATGAATTTATAAACTTGGTTATAAATTGATTGGAATTTGAAATGAATTTAATCCAGAAATTTGAGAATTTATTAGTTTCCGGTGATTTCGAACTTTGGTTTTTTATTTTATTTTAAAGTATATAGCATTGAAAGTATTTTCGAATAGAAATCGTTTTCAAAGAATTTTAAAATGTTGAAATCAGTACTCTTCTCTTTGTCGCTGGAAAATAATTTCGGTGATGGCGGCCGCATCATCGACATTCATTTTCGAGTTTCAAAGTGGAGATACTATTCTGTAGCTTTGCTACGGTTTTGTTTTGAAAAAAATTTGATTTGAAATTCTTCAGTATAATTTGATTTATATAGGTATCTTATTTTAAAAAATTTAATTTGATTTGATATAAATATATAGATATATCTCTAAATTGTTTGAAGTAAATCGGAGATTTAAATTCTTAAATTTTAGGTTGAAGATGATTTAAATTATAAATTGAAGTCAAAAATTCTTGGATAAGTATTTAACTTGAAATAAATTTATTTGTATAATACACAATTTCATTTCAGTATAACTTACCTAAATTATTCAAAAGTTAAAATGTAATTGGATAATGTAAAATAAAAATTTGTCTTTATAAATAAAATTTGAGTGTTTATAATAAATGTTATACACTAAATTTTGATTATAAAGATGTTAATAGAGTTAGATAGGATAATAAGTCAACTCAGTTAATAATGAAATAAATTTGTTTTGAAAGAATTAATAAATTTGTTTTCCATGAATTAATAAATTGAAATTTGATCAACATATGAAAATACCTTGAATTTAAAAGAAATTAATAGATGTAAATTAATTTAAATCGAAACTTTTATGTTTTAAATTAATTTATATGGGTTAAATATATGTGAGTAGATATATTAAGTAGAATAAATTTAACAGAAATTTGGAATAAAGAAGAATTTAAAATTGTTGAAGAAAATATGATTATAATAAAAGACTATTCAAATTTATGGTTTTAGAAATTGTAAATTGAAGAAAATGGGATAATAAGATAATGAATTTAGAAATAGTTGAGATCGATTTTAGTGAAATCAAATGGATTAAATCAATTATTGAATATCAATTAATTTAAATTTGAATTTATATGGTTTAAATTAATTGTTATTTTGTATTTCAAATCTGTTTTCTTTCTGGTTGTTTCTATTCTCCTACCTCGTTCCTTTTCGGGGACGAAAAGTTTTGAGTGGGGGAGAGTGTAACAACCCGTAAATTTTAACTGTTTTAATAACGTAATTAGTCAAAATTTTGTGAAATTTTAAATGATAAAATTTTGAAATAAAATTTATTATTTGGAAAGCGTCTAGTTAAAGATAGCAACTGGTAAATTTTCGTCTGGAAATATGAAAGTTTATTTCGCGCGTAAATTTACTTCAATTTAATCAGTTAAAAAGCGATGAAAATAAAATGTTTTCGAAACCTAAATATTTTTACATAGAAAAATTCTAAACCATCTTCTGAGCAAGATGTCAGTTTGTCGTTTTTCCAAATTCGGACATCTTTGGCTCCGTCGATCTTATTTTTCAGCGTTTTTCTTGCATTTTCCGCCAGTAGAAAATTTCAAATTTTTATAATTCAATCATACCACTAATATCTATATACTGTTTTGATCGTCTCGTCGTGCTGATCTCCACAGTATATTCGTTTGTGCAGTTCAGCGTACGGTACACGACAATATCAGTAGAACGATTTCCGTATCGTTAACCGTTTTGAGCCCTTTGTCCCTTGTGACCCTTATCATTTTTTTTCACCGTATAAACTCAACTGCCGTTAGCAATTAATATTTCTGAAATTCAACGAACGTGCTTTTTTTTCTTCATATTCTAGTTGCATTAAATTATACGTTGTTTCATTTTTACATTTCTGGTTCCAATATATTTTATAGTTCGTTCATATTCCTTCTCTCCCTACTCACTTTTCTTCCTCTTCTTCTATTTGTTTTCTGAGATGTGTTCTTCCTTCCTTTCCACCATGCGTGGCCTTCCCTCTACTTGAAAAAAAAAGAACACATTTGAATGTTTATGATATTGCCTTCTCCTTTGCCTGCTCGCCCTATTTCCTTCCTCAACCTCTCTGCCGCGTGAACCACCTCCCCATCCGAGCACTCGAGTCCCCTCGTCACCAAACTCAGCCGAGATCTTCCCTAGAGCCTCTTCATCCCCTCGGCCCCAGTGCTCCAGTCCTTTGCCCTCCGAGCCAAGTCCGATCCACCCACCTCGGCTCGAAGCCTCGAACTCCAACCCAAGCATTGCCCAACCCAGCGAGACCGAGCAACCGCTTCCTCCACTTCGCCTCCCCTTCCTCTTATAGCGACTGGCCGAGCATCCCACCTTCCCTGTTCGACCCACCAGCCTACACCCGGTCAACATCTCCGCCTCCCCTCCATGACAGTGCAGCCACCCGCCTGCGTCTTGTTGTTCATCACCATCTTGCCGGGCTTCCCTATATATTAAGGTATATGCATGTATGTGTTGAATAAAAAGTTTATATATAAAAGCTATTACATTGTGCAAGTTATACATCTGAAAGTTTATATAAATATGAGTTGGTTTATATTGTGGGTTTTTCTAATAATATTATATATATATTGTTACTTTGGTTTTGAAATTATATATGCTAAAGATGAGAACATACATATTATGTTGAGTACAGTATATTGGATTATAAGTATTATGCAATGTGGGCTGCTGTCCAAATTGCTGTTATATACTTTTAGCTCCACTGTCGTATATTTATATATAGTTTTACTTATACTATGTCAGCATATTTTTTGTTGTTGTTAAGAAGTTATATAATATATATATTTTGAAACCTTTCAGTTCCGTAAGCTTATACATTTTTGCAATAAACCATTATATAGCTTTGTTATTTACATTTTGTTATAAGTTATTATATAAACGTCGACTTAACAGTTCATTTATATTTTGGTATATTTAGTATAATATGAAAATGTTTATATTGCTTGCATATATTATACAGATGGACATTTGATTTTAAAAAAGTATAGTAGCTATGTTGGTTTGATTAAGTTATGTGCTGTTGCACAGTCATAAGTTTACTGTTTATGGTTGGCTTTACAAATGTTTGGATTTTGAAAATGCTTGTCTCATTTATAATTTGTAGATGGGTTGTACTATACTTGCGTGATTAAGTATAAGAATTTGAGGTCTGCATTCGTTATAGTTATGTTTTTTTTAAACGCATAAAGAGAGAAACTGAGTGAATATAAGGAAAATTGCACTATACTGAATTTATATTTACCCCGCATCAATTGTCGCTGCTAAGTGAGTGGTTGAGGATTTCGGAAGTGGTGCCCTTCAGTATTGCCTAATATTCAATTTTGAATAAAGTTATATATAGCATGTACATAGATATGAGACCCTGTGAAATGGATCTTTCCTTCGGTATACAGATACATATATCATATTGTAGTTTC
Source organism: Allium fistulosum (assembly GCA_030737815.1). NCBI lineage: Eukaryota > Viridiplantae > Streptophyta > Magnoliopsida > Asparagales > Amaryllidaceae > Allium > Allium fistulosum. The sequence continues at coordinate 912,530,356 of CM060907.1, read as the reverse complement.
AGGAAATGTAACTTTATATATCATACAGTTCAACTTTCTAGTCACCTCTGCGTTGGTTGGTGGACAACATTTTGATGTGTAAATTATACAAAGGTGTTGATTAAAAAAAAAGTTATGTTTTAGGTATGTATATATGTTTATAAAAACTATTGTTTACAGCAAATTTATATATATATGTATGTTTTAAGTGACATATAAGCAGCAAAAATGTAGAAGCTTATACTGTATTATAATCCTACTCCTTTTTCTCTGTTATATATATTTTTATATATTAGAGTTTGCATACATATTTTACCATATCCTTATATCATTAGTTATAACCCGTTTAAATATGTATTTTATATTAGTAGTTTATATTACAGTTTATATTATTGAATACGAGTATACGTTTGTTTACATTTTATATATAGTTTACTTTATCTTGTTATAAAGTATATATATTAGTTTTATATAAATAATGGTATGTCTAAGTATGAGTTCGTATAGTATAGGCATAAAAATTAGCTTTTACCAATTATCTTCATCGATCTGCTCTGATTTGATTTCATCAATTTCGTATCTGTCATCTTTGTCCGTCGGGCCTGTTTTCTTCTTCGAATCGTGGCCATCTAGCATTGCTTTGGGATGCGCAGCTCATTTCCTTGTAGAATCTATCTAGCCTTGAAAGGTGAGAAATCACTCACGATTAATGTTCTTTTATTTATTAAATTTGATTTCAATTGAAACGACAATTGAAATATTTCTGCTATTAGTTGTTTATACTGTTATTTATGTTATTACCTGTATCAGTTCACCTGTGACCTCTGACACCAATATCTGTTAATTATTTATGCGATGATAATACAGTTTGGCTGCTAATTGATTGATTGTTGATGTTTGTATTGGTCGTTAAATTGTAAATGTATAAGTGATAAATAACATGCAACTGAATTTGATGTAGGATAGTTAAAGTTTGAATTGATATATGTGTTGGATTTGATTAGTTAAATATGACCCCTTAAATGTTTAATTATATGACACGTAGAAAATAGTTAATTACCCTTGAATCATTTGATTTTATGTTGTATTAATTAATGAAGTATGAAATTGAATAATTGATGTCAAGTGTAGAATTGCATAGAATAATTAGTGTAATAATCTTTAATCTACATGAAATGATAGTGTAGATTCTAGAAATAATTATATTAATTCGCACAAATAACAATGTGAATTAATATGGTTATTTCGGGATTATTTGAATTGATTATTGGATTGTTGTTATTGCTTGTTTATTTACTTTGACACCATCCCAGTTATCACACTGCAAGTTCCCTTTGTTATGCTTTGATTTTTGGAATTGGAATTGGAATCGGGTTGAAATGATAAATACTCAAATTGAACTTTGACCTAGGATAGAGAATTAAATAAAACTCGATTGGTCAATAATTTGATTTAAAAATAAAATGAAGATTTTATTTGAATAAATAATATGGTTTTGAAACGAAGTTGGAAATTAAATTTTAATGAAATTTAAATGTGAATATTTAATAATCGGAAATGAAATATTAATAAAGAAATCGATGAAAGAATGTTGTTTAATTTAAGAAATGATTTAATTAAGTTTTGAAATTATTTAATAATTTAATGAGATTGAATTATTTAATAATTAAATTGAATTGAATCCTTTGATAATTAAAATTGAACTTTTAATTAGTGAAATTTAGTTCTTATTTAATTGAGCTTTAAAATTGTAACTAAGTAAATTAATAAGTGAAATTGAAATTCTTTAACAAGAAATGAAAATGTGATTTATTGAAATTAATGTAAGACTTGAAATTTAAAGAATTTGGTTTGATGAATTTAATTTAATTAAATTTGTAAGTTTTGATATAATGAAGTTGAATTTAAATAATGGACTTAATGAATTGGAAATTTAATAGAAATTGTTTTGAATGGCAAATTTACTTAATGAATATTGAATGAAATTGATAAATGAATTCAAATTGATTGAATGTTGAATTAGATTAATTTAAATGATTTTCGAAATGAAACTTATATGCGAACCTGAATCAATATTTGAATTGTTTAAATAAAAATTGAATTTGAATTATAAGATTTCGAAATGGTAATTTTGGAGTTTTGAAACGTAAATTATGGAAATTGACTTCGAAAGAGAAATGAAATGTTGATTTATAAATTCTAATTGAAACTGAAATTGAATTTGATTTGTTTTCGAAATACATAAATGACCAATCGGTGTAATAATTTCGAAAGTTATTAAAGAGACCGGAATCAGTTAGGGACATACTCACCGTCTAAACCGAAAACCACTTTAATAACTATACGCAGAGTGTGATCCAGAATGAAGTGGTTGGAATGATGTACGCGATGACTGAAGAAAGAGAACGATAATGGATAGCCTTGACACTTGTGTCAAATTGGAAATGACTAAAACAGGAGCCGTGCCGGGCCAATGGAGGTCAGCTACCTCAAGCGAACACACTTCTTCGAACTACTCATTACTTGTTGTCGATTGGTGCACCTTTGATTTTGGGAGTGTTGTTTCGCGGTGTTGCGATCGCTGCGGCGATGCGTTATCACCAGTCCGGATCAAGAAAACGGTAGTTTCACTACCTTGGGTATTGCCTCATGTGCCTTGTCATACTTGTATTCCTTTATACGCGACCACTACGATTTTGGTTTGTACCTTTAGTATATGGATTGCCCTCTGGTGACTTCCGGTTTTGTGGAAAATACGGTCTTGTATATGCTCTTGGGAATAAAAATGTGTTAAGGGTGGAATGGGCCATGACTTAACACTATTTTGATATTTTATATTACTAATAGGCATTATCGACTTATCGTACACTACTACATAGTAGATAGTTTAACGGATCCTTAAAGGATGGTTATTCCAACATCCTTTGAGTTACTTGTATTTCAATTGCTATTTCACTTGAGTTGGATTTATTAATATAAGAATGTTAATCCTGACTCGAGTGTCTTGTGTTTTTGCTTTACGCTCGGGTCAGACTGAGTGTACCAGTATTCGAGACTCACCTTTGGAGTTGGAGCTTTGCTTGAAGATCCAGCCATCTATTCTGCTTTCAGTATTCGATGATTCCAGTGATGTATTCTGATTTGTATCTGATGTATCGTATTACTCTTCCGTTGTATCTGGTTTAACTCTGATGTAACTTATACATTTATACAGTAGCTTCATGAACTACTATCTCTTTTATTTCCGCTGCATTTATTACTCTGTGTCTGTGATCTGTGATTATTTATTTACTGTATATGTTCAGTTTTGCCAAATTTAAATTAACAACGCGGTATTTTGAGCAATTCAATTCTGGCATGAGTGTCTACCTATACACTTATAATGGATGCGAATGGTCCAAAATACTGGGTCGTTACAGAAACCTTTCAATTCTGTCTCTTTAATTGAATTGAATGATTTATTAAATGTCATTAATGAGAAATTTATACATAGCATAAATTATGAGTATATCCAAATATACTCTAGCGAATATTGCGTAAGTGCAATAAATAAGTAGTATACATGGTTAATGCGACCATATATAGGTGGTGGGATTTATGCCGTAATGGATCCATTTGTCCCTTTGTATATGCCTTTATTGTCCAAAGTGTTTACTTTAAAATATATATGTATAATAATAGATAAGTTTACATATATACATGTTAAAAATAAGTTTCCCTCTATAATATGTTTTTGAATCAAGAATTAACAATTATAACACTGTTTTAATTAAGAAAGAGTTTGAAAATAAATCTTACAGTTTTACACAAAAGTCATCCATTTTGATTTAAGTTAAAATAACATGAACACATATATATATCTATATGTATAAATAATTGCAAGTTATGTTTTATGTTTAAAATAACGTACACACACACACATATAGTGTAATTAAAGTAACATATATATATATATATTTAATTCAATCTTTTAACTTAGGTAGGAAACATAAAAGTTTATAACTTTACACAAAAGACCACTTATAAACAATAATTCCAAAACAATGACAAAAGTAGTTGGACAACTTAGGCATATACAAATAAGTTGTAAGAATACAGATTTAACTATACAAAGAATATGGACAAACAATTAAATGAGATAAAGAATTTGAAATATATCAATCATAATAAATATATAGTCAAAGAAGATACAGAACATGGGAGACCTAAATCAAATCAACATAATGATCATACAATTAATTAATGTGGGCAAAAAGGGGTTTGAGTAATAATACAAGATGAACATACAAAAAGAAGAAATGTAACATGAATAGAATCTAAACCATGTAAACATAATGAATATACAATTAAATAAATTAGAATTACTTAAAAATGAAGCTAATGATTTGCATCTTGAATAAGGAACAAATCTCCTAGATTCAATTGAATTAATATCTAGATCTTGCAAGGATGAAGAGACAACAACCACCTTTTAATTTTTAATTTAATTTATATTTGATTTTTGAATTTTTAGGCCAATAACACCATAAAAAATTGGCCTTCACTAGATGGGAGGAAAAGGAAAATTTTGTCAGAAGAGAACGAATTGAATGAAAGAAATGAAGGGAGATTTGTTTTAAAGGAATGATGGAAACCTCTCTTATTCCTTCTTAAAACCTTCCCCCTTTAATTATTTATTAAATGTCAATAAAATTATTTCCCTCTTTTACAGGCATGGTTGAACATAGATGGTGCAAAGTGGGCCCCTAAAATTTCCAAAATCCTATTAACATTAATCCCATATAAATCTAATTTTGAATGTTCTACCAATATCATATATCATTGCACGCATTTATAACTTTTATATACATACTTTATTAAATACAAATTGTATTCAAAAAAAATTAAAGAAAATTATAATAATTAATATTCCATAAATATTAATCAATTAAAGTTATTTAAAAACACACTTAGTATTTATTATACTTAAATTTAATTTAAATATTCTTGCAAGTTAATCATATATATTAATAAGCACATTTATAACTTTTATATATGCACTATATTAAATACTAACACGTTAAAAAAAGTAAATAAAATTCAATAATTAATATTTCATAAATATTAATTAAATTATAATAATTATAAATTAATTAAATCATGGGGTTTATTTGGAGTATTCATCATTTCGATTATGCGACTCAAATGTGTAAATCCAGTCAGCGGTTAATATCGAACAATTCAAATATTAGTGTTCACACATTACCTTTGCTAGTAGTATGACATTTTGGCTGAATTTATAACTTATACGTGTTTCGGATAAAAGTAAATTTTACTTATTATAAGCAGTACCTGGTAGTAATGACAATTTAAACTAATTCTCTTCATCAAAACTATACTACATTACAACTTATGGAATTTGGTTTTGATCAAAATTCCAGCACCGTCCACATTCAAATTTGCAAGTCTAAACACAAAATGCTTAGTTCAACAATAATAATTATTATTAACCGTACTGGTTTAGCCAGAGACTTTGACATTGAGTTGATTGTGATACTATAACCGAAAGAGATAAATTCTCTACTGAATAGTGTTTCACTTCCAATAATTCAACTCAGACCCAACTATAGTCATTCGATGGATGTCATGCCATGATTTAACCATAATCAAAGTGGAGCATTCACATTCAAGTTCCATTGTATTCTCAAGTCTAGGGAACCATGTAGCATCGCCACTTCAAGATTTTCTATTTGAACTTAGTAATATTAACCAATAGAGAAGTCTAGAGTGAGTCGTTCCATAGTTATCAAATAACTATCAGTACGTAACCCCTTGGTGCCCCCAACAGCCATGAGTAATTCACTGCCTAACATTTGGAGAGCGTTACGTACTCCAGTCTCAACGGGTGTCTTGACATCCCGTCTTGAAACGCCTTGACAAGGAATGTTTAAAATAATATTTTATTTTTAGTGCGATAAATTTCCCATGATTACAACATATTGCAATTACTATCATATAACATATCATTTAAGGATTTTCTATTTAACATACTTTAAATTAATTACTTAATTAATTATATCACAATATAACAAGTACATAATAGAAAGAAAACATGTAACGACCCGAAATTTTCGATCACGAAAATTTCAAATAGTTAGGAAAGAAGAAAGAGATAGAAGAAGAAGAAACAGAAAACACAACACAGATTCTCACATTCGCAGCGGATAAAATATAATATCAAATAAAGCAGTTTACAAAAGAATACCATATCAGTCAATTTTCATTTTAATACATCAGAGTTATACATATACACAATCACTGGATATATACAAATCAACATATCCCAGATAAACAAAAATATATCACAGCAGAAACACTCCATACGTTCCTGCCATCCAGCTCGTTCCCTGAGCTCTCGAACGTCCTTACCTGAAAATCTGTAATACTTGGTCTGACCCGAGCATTACATCAAAGTAACACCCGGGTCAGGCTGGAAACCAGCGTGAGTAAACTCATCTAACATGAAATTCCAATGCATAGAACTAATTTAAAACCCAGGGTAACTCGTATCAATTTACAAATTCACAACTTGTTATAGACATCACTTATTTCACACATCAATTTTCTAAGTACCAAAACTTAGATTAAATAGTTCAATTCACTTAAATCATTTCATTCCAGCCTATTGATTCCACATATCAATCTATAAAAATTCGAAGTGGTTTCGGGTATTTTCTAATACCCGACCCCGGTCTCTTCGAATCCAATGCCATCTTAACCCAAGCTATTCAAATGAAATACAATTCAATTTTAAATTCAGGGTGTCACAGTAATTCATCTTCAATAGATAACCACGTCAACACAGTTTAAACCAAACATATAACATAGCATCACGAATCACATATTAGGGATAACAATTAATCCAAGGCTTCCAATATCAATCTATCATCCATACACAAGGTTGATTAGTCATACCATCAATTAATTTAAATATATTTAAATTAATTACTTCCACCATCTTTAAATCCTACGTACTCAACATTAAATTAATTACACATCAACTAATAATTCATCTTCTAATTATTATCTTAATAAATCATTTTTGATTAATTATTTTTTAATTACAATAAGTAGCTAATTCTCAATGAATTACACAAATTAATTATTCTTTACCCATTCATAATAATAATATTGATCCTTAATTAATCATTCGAATTAATTATCTCACAATCACTTCATTGATCAATTATCCACTAATTTCTTTCCTTAATTAATGACATTCAGTAATTGTTCTTTAATTACTTTCATTATCATCTCCAATTATTTTCATTAGGTGATTAATCCCAAAATTAATCACATAAATCAATCAATCCATTAAATTGATTTCTCAATTTAATTAACCTTAATTAACTACCATAAAAATAATTTTTTTTCCTTAATTGATTACACAAATCAATTAGCGATCCTTTAATCTAGATCATAATTAAATTAACCCTGGTTATTGAATACAATCCAAATCTAAGCCTAACACACAACTTCCCCGGGTCATCTTACAAATATTTCGAGCAAACCTCCCACAACCCTTTTCTTCGAGTCAGCATGCAAATGCCCCAAGTTCAACTCGTGAAATCTTCATCTTCCCCAAACTTATAATTACCCAGATGCACGAACCATACTCGTGCACGTGCACGACCAGGAAACTCATCGCCGTTCAACTCTCCGGCTATCTCCAACTCACAATCTACCTCGACAATGCCCCCACCAAGCAGAAATCTAATATCGATGGCGATCCCAAAATCGCAGTCTCGATCGAAACTGGAAAATGGACGCGATCGGAAAATCTTCTCTAGCCATCGACCTAGACCTCGAACACCCACGTCGTCCCTACCCGAGCACCCCTTCGATCTCCAGCGCCGATTCCCCCCATCGCGCACTATTCCGATCCCCCACAGCCGCCCCACGAAACCCAGATACACCGATGACTCAATAGAGTTTTAAACCCTACTTCGACCATCCTCCACCACCTCGGTGAACAAGAATTTTTTTTCACCATTTTTGCCGGCATCTCCGATCCCCAAACTTGCTTCCGCAAGGATTCCGACCATCCAAGAGCCGCCGATCATCAGAATTCGACGAAAATGTCGAAAACCATCATTCCACAATACCTCATTCATTTTCAATCTAAAAATCACAATTTACATTTCTAAATTCATGGATTTCACTTTAGAATCAGGTTATAAAATTAATTCATAAATTCCTGACAAATTATTTTTGCCTATGAATTGATCAGACCTGTAAATTCAAACATTTCTAGAATAACAGTTCATATATATCAATGAATCTATTTTTAAAATTAATTTTATACCCTTACAAACATTTTCTGTTTATATATTTTAACCTAAGAGCATCTCCAACAGGTTGCAAATTCTCAAATCCGCACCCGAAATCAACCCCAACAGAGTGCGAGAATTTACAATAGTGCAGAAAGTAGGGCCTTCGGGCTGAGAAATTTGGATAGAGTGAGGCGCCTGTTGAACAGGCGCCTGTTGCCAAGCGCCTGTTGAACAGACGTCTCATTTTCAGGCGCCTGTTCAACAGGCGCCTGGCAACAGGGAACGAGGCGCCTGTTGAACACGGGCGCCTGTTGAACAGGCGCCTTATGCCCAGGCGCCTGTTGAACAGGCGCCTGATGCCCAGGCGCCTGTTCAACAGGCGCCTGCCCTCATTTCTGTTGTAGAAATGAGGGCTCCAACATTTTGGAGTGCGGAAAATCGAATTTCCGCACTCCAAACTGTTGGAGATGCTCTAACACCAAGTATTTGGAGAGGTATAAATTTTCCTTTTAATTTAGAAGCCTGTATAGAGATACAGAGAACAAAATTTATACACAACACAACATATATATATACACATGCATTCATTCTTATAAACATAAACAACCATATTCGCACATCATTTTCATAAGCATCAAGTTATAATCAAAATGTTAAACTGTTTTTAAAATCTAGTTTACTCACTTAATGCTTGAACAGAGGAGGGTTTTGAAAATCTGTACTAAATAGAAGTTTGTATCTCTAAGAACAGTCATACATGTTCAACAACTGCATACTTATCTATATACTAACATATTTCTAGCATGCACTCAAATTTTACATAGTTATTTCAATGTTTCATCACAATCATCAATTATAAAAAGATTCAAACATTTAAAAAGAGTGGCAGTTTACTCACCTGAAAAATAGGTTGAACAGAGCAGATTCCCTGGTTTTGGAAAGAAAGTATATGCCTGATCTTTTTTTTTAAATCTTCCTGCTTGCTTAATTGAGTAGATTTAGTTGTTGTTGTAGAGTTGAATTTTTATCTTTAGTTGAAATATATTTGTCTACTTATTTCTCTAGGGTGTTAAGTGTTTGAAAACAAAATGAGATGAGAAAATATAAGTAGGAAAAATTATACAGGTTGTATAATCTAGTACAATTTTATCAGAGATTTTTTTCCTTTGATGGTGGCTGAGATGATTTCAAACTTGCTAGAGATGCTGGTATTTAATGCCTTGGTCCTTTCACGTTTACAAATATTATTCTTAGATTTTTTTTAGCCTATTTAGTACATTCTGTACATGTATTTGTCATGTTTTATTATCATATTGGTACTTGTATATCTTTCCAGGTTTGTTCAACTGATTTTGAAAGCATACTCAGCTATATTACCTTGTCTAATTAAAGAAGCTTGTTCACTTATATATTTTGTTTTTAACAAAAAGGTGCATCCTGGCTTTATGATTTGTAAGCTCATATATATATAGTTTGTATTGTTAATTTCAATTCTCATTACATTGCTAAGTGTTTATTCTTTTTATAACTTCATAACTAAAAGTTTAGTTATCTTTTTTGTTTTTAAAGTTAAACTTTCAACAATAATTTACTATTTTTTATTTTTTATTTAATATTCATGTTAGTTTCATAGTTCCTAGAGTTAATATATTTATTTTTATAATCATGTTTCATTTTACACTTATGTTCAAATGTTGATAAAGTATGTTTTATACATATAAATATTTGTTTTAGAAATAATAAGTCTATATTTTATTTAATATGAATAAATAATATGGCTAAATTTCCGGGATGTCGCAATATTTAACAACACATTATTTGTTCTAAAGGAATAATTTGCCAACGTTAAATAATTATATTAGTAGATTATCAAGTAAATATTTATCAAGATTTTTATAATTCAGCTTCGATTATATTTCCAAATTCATTTATATATCCAGATATCTTTTATTGATAGAGTCTTATTCGTTCGACTTATAAAATTAATATTTCGATAATTTCAAATTAGTTATTTACCCAATTAACCGGGGTTAAAAATCCAGGTCGTCGCATTCCTTCCCACTTGAATCTTTTCGTCCTCGAAAAGGAACGAAACCAGAATTTTATGAAAATGCTTAAAATCAGATAAATATTCTTTAATCATTTTTAAATCACTTTAAAGATCTATATAATATTACTAAAATACTTTTATAACTCGATGTTTCGACAAGTCCATCCTTGTTCTCACAGAAATTCGGTCATACGTTGATCAGGCGTAGGACTGAAAATCTATAAGTACTTGGTAAACCCATTTTCAACATCTAGTGAAAATACTTTGGAAAATAATTTTATTGAAAATATAGAAAACGGTTTCGAAAATAGAGGAAATATCTTTGGTAAAAATGCTCTGGAAATCATCACCCCCATCCATGGTCGCAGTTAACCAGATGGTTACGTTGCCGTCCCGGCAAAATCCACAGATAACTGTAGGTCTCCGCACTCCTCGATTACGCCATGGAACCCGCTACAGATCGCAGTTATACCCGGGCCTTACGTTGCTATCACAGCACAAACCCATATAACTGTAGGCATCAGCGCCACCGAATTTCGCTACCAAAAGAATGAAACTCCTCCACTTGACCATAGACCGCAGTCTACCGATGTTGCACTGCCATCCCGGCAAAATCAAGTGTAGACTGTTGGCACTCATCCTCCACACGATTTTCGCTATGGTCCACACAGTAGATCGCAGCGACATCGAGTCACACTGTCGTCGCAGCATAACCCAAATGCCCCTATAGGCATCAGCGCCATCGACTTTCGCTACCAAATAATCCTCAGGAACTAGTTTGTCCGGACTCCTCACAGGATCAACTTTAGAACCTCCCCTTTAGAGGCTCAAGGCAGTACCACTCAGTGGCACTCCTGAGAAGTTCATTCTAGGGAGCGCCTTTTTCCCCAGAGCCAAATCTCAAAACCCCTTATACTATACACATATAGTATTTTCCAAATCATACACCAAGTATGAATCTCATATACATCTCCTTTACAAAATCGATTCTCAAAATCGATAATTCTCATATTAGGCTTTTTCCCAAATTCCAAAATTTGATTTTCCTCAAAAATCAAAAGCCTTTTCAGAAATCCATAGGTTCCCAAAACCTTTCCTCAAATTACTTTCACAAAATTCTTTTTTTATATATACATATATATAATAATCTTGGAAAATCTTTGATTCAATCCATACTTGTATAAATTTCCTTTTTATACTTCAAATACTTTCGAAAATCCTTTTCTTCTGGCAATAGATTCAACAAGGGGAGTTTACTATATAGGACTTACTTCATTTCAAATCAATTATTCAAATCTGATTACTCTTTTATAAAGTTATTAACCACATTACTTTTCTTCATAAAGTAAATTTCAATCATAAAAATTTCCAATTTCCATTTTACTCATCATATATTTCACAAAATATACTTTTCATTTCCAAAAACCATTTTACAATTCTAATCCATAAATTTTCAATATCAATTTCATTCAAACCCGTACGATGTCCACATATCATTCGTACGCTATATCAATCTGATCGCTCACTCGATCACACAATTTCACTTCCGAACTAGTATTGTCCACCCGACTTCCTAGTGCGGACTCAGATTTGGTTTCTTGATCAGAAACCGTCATTCTCCTTGCATAGTCACAACTATGATAGAGAATATCCAGAACCAATCAAAAATCCATGTCCAGGTTCGCCGTTGAAAATCGAGCGAAAAAAAAATCCCAACTCGGATCGATAATACTATCTCGAAATTCTATGCTCGAATCTGGATCAAACCACTATGCGAATAGAATAATATACGTACATCCTACATATTTATCTTCATTGATTATCAGTTAAATCAATTTCCTTTCTATTCACATTCACTTTGATTTTATTCACTTATTCACATTTGCCTTAATCCCCATTTGGATTATTACTTCAATTCTTATCTTAGTTGGGTATTTAATCAATAAAAGTTTGTACTCCGACCAGTTTATATTTAGAAAACAGCTTGAAAATAGATAAGTAGTTGAAAAATAATTATTAGTTTGTAAAATAGCTGCAAAATAGTTAAGTAATTGTAAATAGTTGAAAAACAGTAATCAGTTATAAAGTAGTAAAAATATAGTAATTAGTTTATAAAACAGTTGTAAAATAGTTAAATAGTTCCAAAAGTAATTGTAAGACAAGTTTAAGATAGTTTTAGGTTTAAAAGAAAAGTTGTGTAGTACATAGTTTGGAAAAATAGATTCATATTAAAACAATTTATTTTGAAAATAGTCCAGAGTCAAACTGTTCAACTTCCCAATCTCCATTTCAATCAATTTCCCATTAAATTGATCCAGTCCCAATTCAAGTTGAATTATCCACAATTCAAATCAAATTCCATTTTGAACTAATTCAATTTAAATCTCAATTTTAAACCATCTCGAATTATATAAATTTGAGTTAAATTTTCAAATGTTGATTTAATCCCATAAATCAAATTTTACCTTTACTTTTAATTTAACAGCCTAACCATTTAATTCTGAGATCAAATTTCAAAATTCCATTTTAATTTATCTTTACTTCTACATAAACTTATTTCTTGGTTCAAATAATAATTCAAACCCCTTTTTAAACAATTTAATCTTCGAAATTCAATTTATTATCCGAATTCAATCTTGGAACCAATCCTTAACCATTTCAGTTTACATGTTCATTTTAAACATTCAAATCTTAATGTTCAAAGTGATCTCATTTTCACAAGTTCAATTTTTATCTTTAAAATCAAAATTACTTAAGTAATTTCAAATTAAAGTTTAATTCCATTTAATTCCAATAATGAAATAGATATTACCTCAATCCACTTCTTAATTCATTTAAACAATCAAATTCACAGTCTTATAATTACTGATAATAACAGGATGATATTAAGATAAATAAACATCCAATTTATTGAAAACATTCATCATCCACTACCCATTCCAGATCTCAATCCTATTTGAGATCACATATAATTCCCTACCAAATCAACCCATTTAACTTTCCTAAGTTAAATCTCAATTTCATCTTGAAATTTCCAATTCAGGTTGTTTATTCCAAACTTATTTAACTTCCCTTAAGTTAAATTCAATTTAATCTCGTCAAACTTACTCAAATTTGAATTCCCACTTCAAATTTTAAACTTCACATTAATAATCTTATAAGTTCAAAAACTTATCACCTTGGATATCACATTTCATTCCAAATTTAAAACTCATTATTTAGAGTTTATTTCAACCCATCATTGATATTAGTATATTCCTCATATATACATTTTCTTTTACACACCAAGTTATCTTTAAATTTAAACCACCTTTGGTTCAAAACAAATTTTCAACAACTCTTGTTGAAACAGTACCCTTCCATTTAAATATACTAAATAATATTATTTATTATTTCTTTATCAATTTGAATCAAATTCCAAATTTTCTAGCTTAGATTTAAAACTTCACAATTTATATCATCTTCAGTTCCAATTTATAAGTCATACTTGCCTAAATGTTTTACTTTCCTAAAACATTTCATTTTGCTTACACAACAATCATTTATGATAATAACCAAGATTATCATATATGGAAACCAGTTCATTATTATCTTATTCTGAAACTCTTTCCCAAATTCAAGATTTTCATTTTAATTCGAATCTATTTCAAACTTATCTTTATTCAATTTCAGTTTGGTTATATTTCTATTACTTCTTAATTTAATTCCAATAATTTAACAACCAGTTACCTTAACATTTATTGGTTAAGGAATATTGCTTTTATATATATCAAATATAACTTTATATAAAATCATTTATCTTTAAAACCATTTAAAATCTTTATATAAGAAAATAACAAGTACGTTCTCTCATATATATATATATATATACACTCAACTCATCCTAGGGTAATACTAACCCTATCTCTGATGAGTAAACCCACTAGAGCCAAGGTTCTCACTTAACCTGGCTCTGATACCAACTGTAACGACCCGAAATTTTCGATCATGAAAATTTCAGATAGTTAGGAAAGAAGAAAGAGATAGAAGAAGAAGAAACAGAAAACACAACACAGATTCTCGCATTCGCAGCGGATAAAATATAATATCAAATAAAGCAGTTTACAAAAGAATACCATATCAGTCAATTTTCATTTTAATACATCAGAGTTATACATATACACAATCACTGGATATATACAAATCAACATATCCCAGATAAACAAAAATATATCACAGCGGAAACACTCCATACGTTCCTGCCATCCAGCTCATTCCTTGAGCTCTCGAACGTCCTTACCTGAAAATCTGTAATACTCGGTCTGACCCGAGCATTACATCAAAGTAACACCCGGGTCAGGCTGGAAACCAACGTGAGTAAAATCATCTAACATGAAATTCCAATGCATAGAACTAATTTAAAACCCAGGGTAACTCGTATCAATTTACAAATTCACAACTTGTTATAGACATCACTTATTTCACACATCAATTTTCTAAGTACCAAAACTTAGATTAAATAGTTTAATTCACTTAAATCATTTCATTCCAGCCTATTGATTCCACATATCAATCTATAAAAATTCGAAGTGGTTTCGGGTATTTTCTAATACCCGACCCCGGTCTCTTCGAATTCAATGCCATCTTAACCCAAGCTATTCAAATGAAATACAATTCAATTTTAAATTCAGGGTGTCACAGTAATTCATCTTCAATAGATAACCACGTCAACACAGTTTAAACCAAACATATAACATAGCATCATGAATCACATATTAGGGATAACAATTAATCCAAGGCTTCCAATATCATTCTATCATCCATACACAAGGTTGATTAGTCATACCATCAATTAATTTAAATATATTTAAATTAATTACTTCCACCATCTTTAAATCCTGCGTACTCAACATTAAATTAATTACACATCAACTAATAATTAATCTTCTAATTATTATCTTAATTAATCATTTTTGATTAATTATTCTTTAATTACAATAAGTAGCTAATTCTCAATGAATTACACAAATTAATTATTCTTTACCCATTCATAATAATAATATTGATCCTTAATTAATCATTCAAATTAATTATCTCACAATCACTTCATTGATCAAGTATCCACTAATTTCTTTCCTTAATTAATGACATTCAGTAATTGTTCTTTAATTACTTTCATTATCATCTCCAATTATTTTCATTAGGTGATTAATCCCAAATTAATCACATAAATCAATCAATCCATTAAATTGATTTCTCAATTTAATTAACCTTAATTAACTACCATAAAAATAATAATTTTTTTTTCCTTAATTGATTACACAAATCAATTAGCGATCCTTTAATCTAGATCATAATTAAATTAACCCTGGTTATTGAATACAATCCAAATCTGAGCCTAACACACAACTTCCCCGGGTCATCTTACAAATATTTCGAGCAAACCTCCCACAACCCTTTTCTTCGAGTCAGCATGCAAATGCCCCGAGTTCAACTCGTGAAATCTTCATCTTCCCCAAACTTATAATTACCCAGATGCACGAACCATACTCGTGCACGTGCACGACCAGGATACTTGTAACGATACGGATTTTCGCGTTCGAAAATCGACATCCATACTTTACATCATACTTGAATGTCGTAGATTCGAGCGTTCAAATCCGAGTCGCCGGAGCTTATAACACAGTTAAGTAAATAACACAGCGGAAGAAATGAATAATACATTGATATACAATATCTGATACAACAGAATGATACAATGAATATCAATATACATCAGAGATATGATACAACAAATAGCAGCGGAAAAGAAAACGATAACACCAGCTGCGGAATAGAATGTCTCCAATAGAATGCTCCAAGATAAGCAACGTCAGTCCATGAACTCCAAGAACTGAACTAGCTCCAGATAGTTTACTAAACCTGAATATCTGAAAAACCCAACTCTAGACTGCTCGTGTAGGAAATTATGAGCACCCAGAGTTTAGGAAAGGAACAATAAACTCCGGATCAGTCATGGGACTGGTGTGAGCAACAAAAACAGTTTTATCTTTAAACAAACACAAAGGGTTTTAAACATTGAAATCCGCAATGCTTTTAGAAAATGAAACTACCATAAGACCTCCCGCCACACACACAATGCAAACGCAGAATTGGAGGAGATTTCTTCTTATGATAGTCAAACATGCTTACTACGCAAATCATTGGATATTATCATTAGTGCATAGTGCAGAAACATTTCGAAAGTATAATATTAATCTTAGCCAACATACGACTAGTATCGTATGCCTACTAT
This sequence comes from Allium fistulosum, assembly GCA_030737815.1. Taxonomy (NCBI): domain Eukaryota; kingdom Viridiplantae; phylum Streptophyta; class Magnoliopsida; order Asparagales; family Amaryllidaceae; genus Allium; species Allium fistulosum. The sequence goes on along the minus strand of CM060907.1, from coordinate 912,513,741 downwards.
AGCTACTATGTTCAATAGCAGGTTACCGCCACATTCCATAGCAGGTTATACAACTAAAACCGTACAAGGTTCGTATTGTTTCTTTGGATTTTCCAACAAATGGTCAGGCTAAGGAACTTCCTTCCGCCGCATGGGAACGCCTCTGGCGGGACGCCCCGAGAGACAAACTGCTCTCTGCCAAACAAGGCCGGGTTACCCCTGTAACAGGTAACTCACGAATATGCCACCTCCCGGTCCTTTGGGACCTTTATCCGAGCGCTCGTAACCATCATCACACATCATAAAGAAGGTGTATCCACATGAGTAAGTATCTGGGCTCCATACCATGATACCACCCTTTTCCAGAAGGAAATGACATACCCTAAAGGGCGCGACCCTCATAACCTTGCCGCAACGATCCTGTTTCGACCATTTCCGGGTTGTGAGGCCCTGACGAAGTCTCGTCCACAAAGCTACGCTTTGTCACAAAGCCATGCTTTGGGTCAACAGATGATCAACCTATGATCACAAAGATAAATGATCAAACAAATGATCATATCACAAATGATCAAACGATGATCATCACACAGCTACACTCAGCATGTCACATTACCAAATTGGGATATATCGCTGATAACCTTCAACTACATAACCTCTGAGCTCGTACGTCTCAGAGAAGGGTGTTAAGCTAAGAGAATAAATTCTCCGCCACCAACAGAAATGTATTTGAAAGAAATCGGCTTTATATCTCAAAGTGTAATGTCAGACATGTATCCATATAAGTCTGTTCCGGGTTCGAACAGAACCGAAGGCACTTCTCACGAAGCCCTTGCAATTCCGGATAATTTCCAATCACGTCCGGACTTCCCGTCACAAAAGAGTGATATAAATCTCTATACCGGCGCGACTCAGTGCAGAGACATTCGACAGGTTGTCCTTTCATTTTCGAAAAATATCCGGTCTTCAACACCGGTCTTCAAATGCTATCCATATACGACGTATCACTATTCGGAATGAGTTATACGACCCAAAGGTCCTTTCCCGGTTAACCCGAATAGTGAGCGAAATATTTAAAAACAAATGGATAATGGGATTTCAATTAAGTCATAACTTAAACCCAAAATTTCTTTACAAATGGTTTATCAAATTACCATTTTAATCTTTTAAACAAAAAGATTCAACCTTTACGGTTTTAAACAGTTTCCACACTTTAATCTTTTAAACAAAAGATTCATTCACAGATTTTCCAAATTAATTTCCTTTTCAATTTGATTAACTCGTTAAATCTTTAAATCAAGATTTAACTTATAGCTTTCAAAACAATTTCATTTCGAATGGTTTAAATAAATCATCATTTTAAATCTGTTAAAAATAAACAGATTCAATCCATAGCTTTCAAAAAAAAATTCATTCATAACTTGGAAAACCATTTTCAATTCAATATTGAAATTCCTTTAATTAAACTGGAATTTCATTTCTTATATGAAAGCTTTTATCTTTTGAAAACAAATAGTTTCATTTCAGAAAATCTGATTCATTCATACGAGTTAAAGTCGTTGGGTTAAATCCAAATTCTCAAAATTACATTTTTAAATGGTTTAAATTTAGATAAACACATTTATAACATTTTCAATCCCTAGTTTCAAATCATAGGATTCAATTTCAAACTTGAATTCAAATTTAAATCAAATTATTTAAATTTTCAAAACTCGATTAAGTTATTCAAAATAACCTTTATCTTTGAAATTCCATTTCAAAAGCTTTTCATTTTAAACCCAAATTTCCAATTTCAAAATCAATTGAAATTAAAATTTCAATTTCAAAAACATTAAATTTACATCATCTGTGACTTAACCGATTTCCACGTGAAATCCATATTTGTGTGTGTAAGAGTGTGGTCCAGGGGTTTCACACAATAGTGCAACATCATCAATCATCACAGATATATCAATATCGATAAGCGGTATAATCCACAACGCTTATCTTCATTCACAGATTTATAGATAAAATAAATTTATCAGTCACAAAGATTCATCATTACAATTCGATGTGGGTTTCGGATAACTAACTGGAATCCGACTCCCTGTCGCATCGAAATTCAAGTGTCGTTTACGGGTCAAGGGTTTCATATTCACATAGTAATATATCACAGAAACAGAAATCACGGATATATATATCACAGATAATCAACTACAGATCACATCATAAATCAGGGTATATCACAAAGCATCATATCTCAAGGATATCAAACAATTCAACATTCACTAGAATCCAACCATTCATAAGTAAGGTCAATTTATTTATCTGATTAAATTAAACCAGATTAATTACTTATGAATAAACTACAAATCTTGGTTAATTAATCATTAATTAATTATAAACCATTTCAATTAATTAATCTTTAATCATTTAATTATCTTTTAATTAATTTTCCCTAATTAATTATACTAATTAATTTATTCTCAATTAATTATCATTCCTTAACCACCTTCATTAATTAACCTTCAATTAATTAATCATCCTCAAATTAATTACCATAATTAATTTACCTTTTAACTAATTACATCATTTCATTACATTTGAAACACCCAAGAATTTAGTTACCAACGTATTATTACATACTCAAAACAATATTTAAACATTACCTTTAAAATTTAATCTTTAAAATTTGTCAAAAACTTGTTAACACTTTGTTTTGAAACTTGTTTATATATTTTGTTATTAAAACTTTATTTTTCCAAAACCTAGTTACAAAAGTTGTACACATTATTAAAACTTGAGAACAAAACGACCACCCGAGCCAACACTCTAGATTCCCAAGCCCAGCTTCGAGTTCTTCCCGGAGTTTCCCCCGAGCACTTCCCTTTCTCCTTCTTTTCTTTTTCAACGTTGCTTTAGTTTAATTAAAAACTGCTATACTAAAACACTCGCGCGAATTACTCGAACAACTCCGAGCCCAATCTTCTCTTACCCGAACTCCAACCCGAGGGAAACTTCATCGTTCCCAACCCAAGTCTCGTGTGCACAGACAAACTTGTGCACGTGCATCCATCGCCGGCGACACTTCGGCGCCCACGACCACCATTCACAAGTCACCGATCATCCCTTCTATCGATCCAAACACCCAGATTCGCGAAAATCCCCTCCAATCAAAATCGAGCAACCTCGCCACAAACTGAAACTCAGACCCGTTCGAAAATCCTTCGTCGACGACTATCTCGACCACCAGAAAAGCTACAATTCCGGCCTCACCTCGTCAGTTCCCTATACTTCCCTTCCCCAGAGTCTGGAGCAGCTCGGTTCACCAGAGGAGACGAGATCTCCTTGTTTCCGATGACCTCCAAACCCATGTATTAAACCCTACATTCGCCTCGATCCGCCATCTCTTGCAATTAAAAAAATTATTTAACAATTTTCCTGACTTCGTACATCATCCAACTAGCTTCACAACAACTTTCAACATCTAATATTCGTTTGATCCTCAGAAATCGATCGAAAGACATTTTTTTGTTCAAACAAGAACTGCTTCTTGAATCCCAAACTAGAAATTGTGATTCTTGTTTTAAAATTCATCTCTTTGTGTGATTATTCAAATTATAAAATCAAAACAATGATTTAAGACACTTGAATTTATCATAAGATTTTGTTTTTACTGTGAATTACATATTTTAAAATAATTGCTTAACAAATCTGCCTAAAACTATTTGTAAAAATCAGATGTTGTTATTATTAACATATTTCTTCAAGAAATCAGATCCTAAAAAGATTAGAGAATGAGATTTCGAATTTTTGAACAGGTTTGGTAGCCTGTAACTAGCAGAGAACATATATATATGTTTATACAGATATGTACAGGCATTTGCACATAGTTTATATACATGCAAAACACATTTACAAACATTCAACATGCTTCAAGATATAATACTGATTTATTTTTAGAAAAGGCAGTTTACTCACTTGGCAAAGAAGTTGGTTTAAAATTAGTGTTTGCTCACCGTGGTCTCCAGAAAAAGAACAGAGCCTTCACCATTTTGAAACTGTCTCAAAATTGCAGTTGATTTGTTTTGATTTGAATCTTATTTACTTCAGATTTTAACTTAGTTTGATGGAAGAAATTGAGATGAAGCTTGTTTGTTTAAAGTGAAGTTGTAGTTCACTTCAGTTTTTTCTTCTTAGTTTGAATGGACGAATCTAGGTAGGAGGTGATACATATAAAAAGAAGTTTACAGGTATAAAATATTGCTTTGTACAATAGTTTTGCAGGGATATTTTAATCTTTGCTGGCCGAAAATGAAGTTTTGGTGGCTAAAGAGATGATGGCATTTATTGTTTTGTACTTCATGTTCCTACTTATTTCTTTTCTTCTTGCCTACTCCTGCTTTAACTCGGCTGTAACATGTTTGTTTATTTGCCTAGACTTACTTCTTGTGTGCTGGTAGACATTGCTTCTACATGATATATATTTTTGTTTCATTCTTTTACAAGTGTTTGTATTTGCTAAGTCTAATTGTTTTATAATGTAAATGAACTCCTATCCTTTTATTTTATCTTTTATGATTTTTATTTGTTTTATTACTTGTCTCAAATTCAAGTATATATTTAATTTATTTATCATCTCTATTTATAACTCAAATATTTATTTCTCTTCTATTTTTAGTTTAAATATTTATCATAAATTTTACTTTAATAATTATTGTCTTATATCTCTCCATATACACATATATTCACATTTATACAATATTTACAATATTTAACGTTTAAATGATTTATACCAAATTTATTTTGATTCGGGGAAAACTCGCATCACTTTATCGATTTATTTCACAACTTTAATTCAAAAATCAATCTAATTATCAATTTAAATATATATAAAATCCGGGGTCGTTACAGACTTCCCCCCTTAAAAGAATTTCGTCCTCGAAATTACCAAGGAAGACACAAAGATAGAAGAAGAACAATTCATCAACTCAAACTGAATATCTATTCTGCATTTGGCTTACCAAATCAGAATATCAAAAATAGATACAAGATCGAATCTATTTAACACTTCACAAGATACTCGGGTTATCCAGATCTACGAAATATGGAGGGGCATCGGTCAGCTCGAAGTGATAACTAACCATTCGTAGAATATACTGGGACCCAAAGAATAAATAGGTGTATGGATACACTTTCAAAATTTTAGTTTAGAAACTAAATTATACCTATCAACCATAGCAAACAAAGCAACCAATTCATCCAAACAAACAATTTGGCCTATCTGGAGTTTATGTCCCTTATTAATATATCGAATTTATTCCTGGTTCTACCAGAAATTATCGAAGAATTGAGAAAAGAATTGCTGAACAAAAGAAATAGATAGAGAAAAGATAGACAAAAAGATTGCTTCCTTATTGTTACAGGGTATTGACCATTCGTAGTCGTATTTCCCTGTCCCCTATCTCATCCTCTTCTTACACTCATACTTACTATCAGTGGATAGCAAGAGAATTTACTGAGGCACACGAACGGATATCTGAGGATTACTCATTCTAGGGTATACTTCACCCTATCTCTAATGAGCTACTTAATGTGTTACACTCCTGAGCTAAAGTACAACCTTAGCTCTGATACCAAATGTAACGATACGGATTTTCGCGTTCGAAAATCGACATCCATACTTTACATCATACTCGAATGTCGTAGATTCGAGCGTTCAAATCCGAGTCGCCGGAGCTTATAACACAGTTAAGTAAATAACACAGCGGAAGAAATGAATAATACATTGATATACAATATCTGATACAACAGAATGATACAATGAATATCAATATACATCAGAGATATGATACAACAAATAGCAGCGGAAAAGAAAACGATAACACCAGCAGCGGAATAGAATGTCTCCAATAGAATGCTCCAAGATAAGCAACGTCAGTCCATGAACTCCAAGAACTGAACTAGCTCCAGATAGTTTACTAAACCTGAATATCTGAAAAACCCAACTCTAGACTGCTCGTGTAGGAAATTATGAGCACCCAGAGTTTAGGAAAGGAACAATAAACTCCGGATCAGTCATGGGACTGGTGTGAGCAACAAAAACAGTTTTATCTTTAAACAAACACAAAGGGTTTTAAACATTGAAATCCGCAATGCTTTTAGAAAATGAAACTACCATAAGACCTCCCGCCACACACACAATGCAAACGCAGAATTGGAGGAGATTTCTTCTTATGATAGTCAAACATGCTTACTACGCAAATCATTGGATATTATCATTAGTGCATAGTGCAGAAACATTTCGAAAGTATAATATTAATCTTAGCCAACATACGACCAGTATCGTATGCCTACTATAGCTACTATGTTCAATAGCAGGTTACCGCCACATTCCATAGCAGGTTATACAACTAAAACCGTACAAGGTTCGTATTGTTTCTTTGGATTTTCCAACAAATGGTCAGGCTAAGGAACTTCCTTCCGCCGCATGGGAACGCCTCTGGCGGGACGCCCCGAGAGACAAACTGCTCTCTGCCAAACAAGGCCGGGTTACCCCTGTAACAGGTAACTCACGAATATGCCACCTCCCGGTCCTTTGGGACCTTTATCCGAGCGCTCGTAACCATCATCACACATCATAAAGAAGGTGTATCCACATGAGTAAGTATCTGGGCTCCATACCATGATACCACCCTTTTCCAGAAGGAAATGACATACCCTAAAGGGCGCGACCCTCATAACCTTGCCGCAACGATCCTGTTTCGACCATTTCCGGGTTGTGAGGCCCTGACGAAGTCTCGTCCACAAAGCTACGCTTTGTCACAAAGCCATGCTTTGGGTCAACAGATGATCAACCTATGATCACAAAGATAAATGATCAAACAAATGATCATATCACAAATGATCAAACGATGATCATCACACAGCTACACTCAGCATGTCACATTACCAAATTGGGATATATCGCTGATAACCTTCAACTACATAACCTCTGAGCTCGTACGTCTCAGAGAAGGGTGTTAAGCTAAGAGAATAAATTCTCCGCCACCAACAGAAATGTATTTGAAAGAAATCGGCTTTATATCTCAAAGTGTAATGTCAGACATGTATCCATATAAGTCTGTTCCGGGTTCGAACAGAACCGAAGGCACTTCTCACGAAGCCCTTGCAATTCCGGATAATTTCCAATCACGTCCGGACTTCCCGTCACAAAAGAGTGATATAAATCTCTATACCGGCGCGACTCAGTGCAGAGACATTCGACAGGTTGTCCTTTCATTTTCGAAAAATATCCGGTCTTCAACACCGGTCTTCAAATGCTATCCATATACGACGTATCACTATTCGGAATGAGTTATACGACCCAAAGGTCCTTTCCCGGTTAACCCGAATAGTGAGCGAAATATTTAAAAACAAATGGATAATGGGATTTCAATTAAGTCACAACTTAAACCCAAAATTTCTTTACAAATGGTTTATCAAATTACCATTTTAATCTTTTAAACAAAAAGATTCAACCTTTACGGTTTTAAACAGTTTCCACACTTTAATCTTTTAAACAAAAGATTCATTCACAGATTTTCCAAATTAATTTCCTTTTCAATTTGATTAACTCGTTAAATCTTTAAATCAAGATTTAACTTATAGCTTTCAAAACAATTTCATTTCGAATGGTTTAAATAAATCATCATTTTAAATCTGTTAAAAATAAACAGATTCAATCCATAGCTTTCAAAAAAAAATTCATTCATAACTTGGAAAACCATTTTCAATTCAATATTGAAATTCCTTTAATTAAACTGGAATTTCATTTCTTATATGAAAGCTTTTATCTTTTGAAAACAAATAGTTTCATTTCAGAAAATCTGATTCATTCATACGAGTTAAAGTCGTTGGGTTAAATCCAAATTCTCAAAATTACATTTTTAAATGGTTTAAATTTAGATAAACACATTTATAACATTTTCAATCCCTAGTTTCAAATCATAGGATTCAATTTCAAACTTGAATTCAAATTTAAATCAAATTATTTAAATTTTCAAAACTCGATTAAGTTATTCAAAATAACCTTTATCTTTGAAATTCCATTTCAAAAGCTTTTCATTTTAAACCCAAATTTCCAATTTCAAAATCAATTGAAATTAAAATTTCAATTTCAAAAACATTAAATTTACATCATCTGTGACTTAACCGATTTCCACGTGAAATCCATATTTGTGTGTGTAAGAGTGTGGTCCAGGGGTTTCACACAATAGTGCAACATCATCAATCATCACAGATATATCAATATCGATAAGCGGTATAATCCACAACGCTTATCTTCATTCACAGATTTATAGATAAAATAAATTTATCAGTCACAAAGATTCATCATTACAATTCGATGTGGGTTTCGGATAACTAACTGGAATCCGACTCCCTGTCGCATCGAAATTCAAGTGTCGTTTACGGGTCAAGGGTTTCATATTCACATAGTAATATATCACAGAAACAGAAATCACGGATATATATATCACAGATAATCAACTACAGATCACATCATAAATCAGGGTATATCACAAAGCATCATATCTCAAGGATATCAAACAATTCAACATTCACTAGAATCCAACCATTCATAAGTAAGGTCAATTTATTTATCTGATTAAATTAAACCAGATTAATTACTTATGAATAAACTACAAATCTTGGTTAATTAATCATTAATTAATTATAAACCATTTCAATTAATTAATCTTTAATCATTTAATTATCTTTTAATTAATTTTCCCTAATTAATTATACTAATTAATTTATTCTCAATTAATTATCATTCCTTAACCACCTTCATTAATTAACCTTCAATTAATTAATCATCCTCAAATTAATTACCATAATTAATTTACCTTTTAACTAATTACATCATTTCATTACATTTGAAACACCCAAGAATTTAGTTACCAACGTATTATTACATACTCAAAACAATATTTAAACATTACCTTTAAAATTTAATCTTTAAAATTTGTCAAAAACTTGTTAACACTTTGTTTTGAAACTTGTTTATATATTTTGTTATTAAAACTTTATTTTTCCAAAACCTAGTTACAAAAGTTGTACACATTATTAAAACTTGAGAACAAAACGACCACCCGAGCCAACACTCTAGATTCCCAAGCCCAGCTTCGAGTTCTTCCCGGAGTTTCCCCCGAGCACTTCCCTTTCTCCTTCTTTTCTTTTTCAACGTTGCTTTAGTTTAATTAAAAACTGCTATACTAAAACACTCGCGCGAATTACTCGAACAACTCCGAGCCCAATCTTCTCTTACCCGAACTCCAACCCGAGGGAAACTTCATCGTTCCCAACCCAAGTCTCGTGTGCACAGACAAACTTGTGCACGTGCATCCATCGCCGGCGACACTTCGGCGCCCACGACCACCATTCACAAGTCACCGATCATCCCTTCTATCGATCCAAACACCCAGATTCGCGAAAATCCCCTCCAATCAAAATCGAGCAACCTCGCCACAAACTGAAACTCAGACCCGTTCGAAAATCCTTCGTCGACGACTATCTCGACCACCAGAAAAGCTACAATTCCGGCCTCACCTCGTCAGTTCCCTATACTTCCCTTCCCCAGAGTCTGGAGCAGCTCGGTTCACCAGAGGAGACGAGATCTCCTTGTTTCCGATGACCTCCAAACCCATGTATTAAACCCTACATTCGCCTCGATCCGCCATCTCTTGCAATTAAAAAAATTATTTAACAATTTTCCTGACTTCGTACATCATCCAACTAGCTTCACAACAACTTTCAACATCTAATATTCGTTTGATCCTCAGAAATCGATCGAAAGACATTTTTTTGTTCAAACAAGAACTGCTTCTTGAATCCCAAACTAGAAATTGTGATTCTTGTTTTAAAATTCATCTCTTTGTGTGATTATTCAAATTATAAAATCAAAACAATGATTTAAGACACTTGAATTTATCATAAGATTTTGTTTTTACTGTGAATTACATATTTTAAAATAATTGCTTAACAAATCTGCCTAAAACTATTTGTAAAAATCAGATGTTGTTATTATTAACATATTTCTTCAAGAAATCAGATCCTAAAAAGATTAGAGAATGAGATTTCGAATTTTTGAACAGGTTTGGTAGCCTGTAACTAGCAGAGAACATATATATCTGTTTATACAGATATGTACAGGCATTTGCACATAGTTTATATACATGCAAAACACATTTACAAACATTCAACATGCTTCAAGATATAATACTGATTTATTTTTAGAAAAGGCAGTTTACTCACTTGGCAAAGAAGTTGGTTTAAAATTAGTGTTTGCTCACCGTGGTCTCCAGAAAAAGAACAGAGCCTTCACCATTTTGAAACTGTCTCAAAATTGCAGTTGATTTGTTTTGATTTGAATCTTATTTACTTCAGATTTTAACTTAGTTTGATGGAAGAAATTGAGATGAAGCTTGTTTGTTTAAAGTGAAGTTGTAGTTCACTTCAGTTTTTTCTTCTTAGTTTGAATGGACGAATCTAGGTAGGAGGTGATACATATAAAAAGAAGTTTACAGGTATAAAATATTGCTTTGTACAATAGTTTTGCAGGGATATTTTAATCTTTGCTGGCCGAAAATGAAGTTTTGGTGGCTAAAGAGATGATGGCATTTATTGTTTTGTACTTCATGTTCCTACTTATTTCTTTTCTTCTTGCCTACTCCTGCTTTAACTCGGCTGTAACATGTTTGTTTATTTGCCTAGACTTACTTCTTGTGTGCTGGTAGACATTGCTTCTACATGATATATATTTTTGTTTCATTCTTTTACAAGTGTTTGTATTTGCTAAGTCTAATTGTTTTATAATGTAAATGAACTCCTATCCTTTTATTTTATCTTTTATGATTTTTATTTGTTTTATTACTTGTCTCAAATTCAAGTATATATTTAATTTATTTATCATCTCTATTTATAACTCAAATATTTATTTCTCTTCTATTTTTAGTTTAAATATTTATCATAAATTTTACTTTAATAATTATTGTCTTATATCTCTCCATATACACATATATTCACATTTATACAATATTTACAATATTTAACGTTTAAATGATTTATACCAAATTTATTTTGATTCGGGGAAAACTCGCATCACTTTATCGATTTATTTCACAACTTTAATTCAAAAATCAATCTAATTATCAATTTAAATATATATAAAATCCGGGGTCGTTACAATACTCGTCGCCGTTCAACTCTCCGGCTATCTCCAACTCACAATCTACCTCGACAACGCCCCCACCAAGCAGAAATCTAATATCGATGGCGATCCCAAAATCGCAGTCTCGATCGAAACTGGAAAATGGACGCGATCGGAAAATCTTCTCTGGCCATCGACCTAGACCTCGAACACCCACGTCGTCCCTACCCGAGCACCCCTTCGATCTCCAGCGCCGATTCCCCCCATCGCGCACTATTCCGATCCCCCACAGCCGCCCCACGAAACCCAGATACACCGATGACTCAATAGAGTTTTAAACCCTACTTCGACCATCCTCCACCGCCTCGGTGAACAAGAATTTTTTTCACCATTTTTGCCGACATCTCCGATCCCCAAACTTGCTTCCGCAAGGATTCCGACCATCCAAGAGCCGCCGATCATCAGAATTCGACGAAAATGTCGAAAACCATCATTCCACAATACCTCATTCATTTTCAATCTAAAAATCACAATTTACATTTCTAAATTCATGGATTTCACTTTAGAATCAGGTTATAAAATTAATTCATAAATTCCTGACAAATTATTTTTGCCTATGAATTGATCAGACCTGTAAATTCAAACATTTCTAGAATAACAGTTCATATATATCAATGAATCTATTTTTAAAATTAAATTTATACCCTTACAAACATTTTCTGTTTATATATTTTAACCTAACACCAAGTATTTGGAGAGGTATAAATTTTCCTTTTAATTTAGAAGCCTGTATAGAGATACAGAGAACAAAATTTATACACAGCACAACATATATATATACACATGCATTCATTCTTATAAACATAAACAACCATATTCGCACATCATTTTCATAAGCATCAAGTTATAATCAAAATGTTAAACTGTTTTTAAAATCTAGTTTACTCACTTAATGCTTGAACAGAGGAGGGTTTTGAAAATCTGTACTAAACAGAAGTTTGTATCTCTAAGAACAGTCATACATGTTCAACAACTGCATACTTATCTATATACTAACATATTTCCAGCATGCACTCAAATTTTACATAGTTATTTCAATGTTTCATCACAATCATCAATTTTAAAAAGATTCAAACATTAAAAAAGAGTGGCAGTTTACTCACCTGAAAAATAGGTTGAACAGAGCAGATTCCCTGGTTTTGGAAAGAAAGTATATGCCTGATCTTTTTTTTTAAATCTTCCTGCTTGCTTAATTGAGTAGATTTAGTTGTTGTTGTAGAGTTGAATTTTTATCTTTAGTTGAAATATATTTGTCTACTTATTTCTCTGGGGTGTTAAGTGTTTGAAAACAAAATGAGATGAGAAAATATAAGTAGGAAAAATTATACAGGTTGTATAATCTAGTACAATTTTATTAGAGATTTTTTTCCTTTGATGGTGGCTGAGATGATTTCGAACTTGCTAGAGATGCTGGCATTTAATGCCTTGGTCCTTTCACGTTTACAAATATTATTCTTAGATTTTTTTTAGCCTATTTAGTACATCATGTACATGTATTTGTCACGTTTTATTATCATATTGGTACTTGTATATCTTTCCAGGTTTGTTCAACTGATTTTGAAAGCATACTCAGCTATATTACCTTGTCTAATTAAAGAAGCTTGTTCACTTATATATTTTGTTTTTAACAAAAAGGTGCAGCCTGGCTTTATGATTTGTAAGCTCATATATATATATATAGTTTGTATTGTTAATTTCAATTCTCATTACATTGCTAAGTGTTTATTCTTTTTATAACTTCATAACTAAAATTTTAGTTATCTTTTTTGTTTTTAAAGTTAAACTTTCAACATATAATTTACTATTTATTATTTGTTATTTAATATTCTTGTTAGTTTCATAGTTCCTAGAGTTAATATATTTATTTTTATAATCATGTTTCATTTTACACTTATGTTCAAATGTTGATAAAGTATGTTTTATACATATAAATATTTGTTTTAGAAATAATAAGTCTATATTTTATTTAATATGATTAAATAATATGGCTAAATTTCTGGGATGTCACAATATTTAACAACACATTATTTGTTCTAAAGGAATAATTTGCCAATGTTAAATAATTATATTAGTAGATTATCAAGTAAATATTTATCAAGATTTTTATAATTCAGCTTCGATTATATTTCCAAATTCATTTATATATCCAGATATCTTTTATTGACAGAATCTTATTCGTTCGACTTATAAAATTAATATTCCGATAATTTAAAATTAGTTATTTATCCAATTAACCGGGGTTAAAAATCCAGGTCGTCACAAAACACCTTTTACTTTGAACAAGATTGGCCATCGAGTTAGATATATGTAACAAATTTCATGATTGCCCTAGGGCATATCCCTAACTCTATCACTAGTCCTTAATTTAAGGAATAGTTTGCTCTAATACCAAATGTAACAACTCACCTTTTTCGACCTTTGGGTTTAAAGTCTGAAGCGACGTTAACACCTTGAAAGCCGAAAATGATGAGCTATTGGGATATGATACCAAGAAACAAATACAATTCTAACTAATAAACTTTCAGATCTCACGACTAAAGAAATAAAATATAATATCAACTAACCATCCATTGGCCATCGCAACATATTATGTTAGCTACATCATGTACACATGTCTATACAATACCGACTATCTCAATTCACACCATGCAAGTCTGGTCATACCGTCCATATACAATATATACCATATGCACACCAAGGTCCTCATCTCATACTCCATCACATCTCCAGGCTTTATTAACCTAGTGAAAATAAATAAAAAGGGAAATAGGAGTGGGTCAACTATAAGTCTGAATGAGTGAGTCATACCCACTCTACTTATAATATAGAGATACTACTATAACATCATAAGTGTCTAACAATATGCCATCATGTCTGGTCGTTCCTCATGTACTATTGGTAATACTAATTTTGGCCGACAATTCATGCTCCACCGTCTACATTATTAAATTGTATCATCGAACTATCGCCTACTAGGCTCACATCTTGGACATACCCCATGCGTTACAGGACTGCTTAACATCCACGTACAAGACTAATGTCCTGAACCGTCTCATATGCTACAGGACTACTTAACATCAGCATTTCAATAAAAAATGGACTCATGACCAGAATTCGCCCCCATGCACTACAAGATCGCTTATTGTCCCCTCCTCTTTGGACCCATCTCATGAACTACAAGGGAGCATATCTCCTGGACCCTTCTAGTTATGCTTCAAGATCATCTGGGATGCTTACTTATGTCATAATACCAATCAGTTTCGTATCGACTTCGAATAACTCCATCGTTATACAAATATCCAAATCAAATCCCATACAAGGATCACAACCAATGTATTCAACTTCAACTCCATGGCACCGAAATCACCTCCAAACAACTCCAATAAGCTTCATAAAATCCAACAAACAAAACTTGTTTAATACAATCAAAATGGTTGGGTCCATGTTCAAGTTAGACCAACCGACGGATGGTCAGTCAACCGGTTCCCTACTACCAACTGACTGGTGGGACCGGTCGACTGGTTATAGAAGGCCAGGCGATCGATTATGAGACTAGAATGTTTTCCAATCGCCTTCTTTTGCGATTCTACCATTCTTTCTACCTTCGGTCACCTCCCTTCACCTCCGTTCTACCTCTAGTCAAACTGTATCTGTCCCTAACACCTAGTACTACATTTCTACTTGATTTTAAGGTTAAACATCACAAAATCTTATGTTTTATCCATTAAATTTAGGGAAAAGGTTATTATTTTGGTTTTTGGTTTACTGATCATAAATTCCCTCTAAATCCCCATGTTAGTCCATGAATTAAATGAACTAGATCAGTATATACTCGATACTAGACAACAAATCATTTATATAGCATTATCAATGTATTATACCGTGAAAAACTAAGAATCACCCATCGAATCTCCAAAAGAAGATGAAACCAATGCTGCCTCTTTGTACTATTCGTTTTGCATCTTGGGATCTCCATAATCCACCCAACCGCTTTTCTAAATCGCAGTTCTCATCCCCATGGTCATTTCAATGGGTGGATCATTGAGTTCCATTCAGAAACAATGGAGATATGTTGTTTTGAAGTTTGATATCCATAGTGGGAAATGGTGTATGAGACCATCATTTTCCTTATTGTTTAAGCTTGTTGCACCTCCAATCCTTTGAGTCTCGCCTCCAAACTGGTCTGTATAAGTAATATTCTATGTCTTCTTTGTTTCTTGCTATATTTGCTTGATTTCATTAAGAAATGAGTGATATATACATTGAAGTTTGGAGGTCAAGAGGGAAGAAGAAGACAAATGAATTGATAGAAAGAAAATGAAAATATGTATGTATTCTCACTTTTATGTTTTGAGGGAAACCCGATTGCCATAAATTTCAAATTTAAATTTAAGCTTGAATTTTGGAGCATAATTACCTAATCATCAATTCATTTGTATCTCCCTCATATGACCTCTAAGTCGAACAAACTTATGTACGGTGCAAATCAGAAAAATGAGCTGGTCAGAATAACGCATGTCTGGTCACCAAATTCCCACGTTTAAAAAATGATCATTTTTCCCCTTCATTATTTTAATTAATTAATTTATCACTTTAATTCAAATATTTATTATTACTGTATTATTAAAATTTATGGGATTTTCACTAAAGGACTCTATACCATATAAAATTATTTCAAAGCATAACATTAAACTACTTAATGACTACCGCACCATGTGAGATTTAAAATATAACTATCAACAATAACACTTCATAATTCAAAAGTAATAACTCACCTTCCATCATGTTTTACTTTCTGTTATCCTAAGCAGACGATGGTACACTAGCACTTCAGACCACTTCTAGTGCATAGACTTTAATTTTTAATGTTTTCTTGGTAAACTTAATCATTCCCTTTTCATTTTCCCCAACTGGTTATAACTATAACACTTAATCTGAGTAAGGTCAATTGTCCACCCCTTCGCTACATGCCCTTTCTTTCTGCATCAATTGCACCTTCTCCTTTCCCACTTTCCATAACTATCATCACTTTATTATTTCCCTTATTTTTGGTTTACTTCCTTAGTGGGCTATTCCTTATCCATCTCCCCGTTTATTGAATGTAGCAATGCCACTTCAACTAGCCCTTCAAATGTAGCTTCATATGGAATCTGGTTCAACGCTAACTCCTTAAGTAGTGATTTTAATCCTTTCACAACTTTAATGCCTTCTTGTCTAGGGTGTTGACCAATTCGAACCTGAAACTAGCTAACTCATCAAACTGGTTCACATACTCACCTACACTCATTTCACCCAACTTCAGGTGGATTAATTTCTCCAATAATAACCCTTTCTCTGTTCTTGAGAAAAACCCGGTTTCAAACTTTCTCTTAAAATACGTCCATCTAATATTCTCCTAATCATTTTTAATAGTAACAATTTCCCACCCAACTTGCTGCCTTTCCCTAGAGGTGTTAAGAAGCCAACTGTATCCTCGAAGTATCACATAAACCTAAAAGACTGAAAACTTTCTCACACGTGCTTAGCTATGCCCGCATTGCTAAGTAGGGTTCCATTCCAACAAAGGGCTTACTACCTAAACTAGAGAAATCCCTACACCACTTTGGTAAATTCACTATTTGTAGTGTTTGTACTAGAATCAATCTTTGCATTGCAGTTGCAGGTTCCATGGGGTTTACACTAGTTTGATCGGTCGCTTGCATATATTGGCAGAACCAAGCAGAAATGTTCAGACTAGGAATATCCATAGCATCCACTCTAGTGTTATTTCCAGTTCTGGTATCAACCCCACCCGTATCGTTTTCTATTCTAGTTTCCATCGAGGTACTCATTCTCGGCTATCTGTAAATAAGATTCATTAGCAACTTCTTGATAGATAGTAAAATAACTGAAACTATAAACATGGTACGCACATATACCAAAATCATTTATTATATATTATATACATTTACATTTATAAAAATACAAACACACTCTCTCGATATGTTCCCAGTCATTAATT
This sequence comes from Allium fistulosum, assembly GCA_030737815.1. Lineage (NCBI taxonomy): Eukaryota > Viridiplantae > Streptophyta > Magnoliopsida > Asparagales > Amaryllidaceae > Allium > Allium fistulosum. The sequence continues at coordinate 912,496,534 of CM060907.1, read as the reverse complement.
TAAGGATAAGTTTTGTTCTGGTACGAAATGTAACAACCCATCTTTTCAACCCTCATATTTGACGTTTGAACAAACATTAACATTTAAAAAACCAAAAATAACAACTCATTATGAAATGATAACTAGAAAAAATAGTCTAAATATAAACTTTCTGAACTCGTAGTGAAAGGAAACAACATATAGTATAAAACATATTATATTAAGCATAGATCCAAATATATAGTTAGATCTCTATAACAAATCCCAATTCACAAAACACAACATTATATTGGTAATAGGTTATGTTTATAATTTATATAATATATTACAATATGAGGTCTCCATCTCAAGCCCCATCACGTCATCAGCATCCATCAACCTATGATATTAATAAAAAGGAAAATATAAGTGGGTTAGACTTACGTCTAAGTGAGTGAAACTAATATATTCCACATATACTTCAAATATGATATTTAAATTGTGTAAACAAGCCTTAACATGCCAACTTGCATTCAAGAGTAATAACATCAACATCCAGAGTTGACTACTCGATTAAGATCAATGTTACACCTAACCACTTAATGTATAAATCAATGACATAAAAAGCGTGTCTGACACCCACTATATTCCAAACAAAGGGAACAATTACTTCCATGTTACTAAGGGAACAACCATATCCTTGGAACAACCATATATTACATTACTGAGGAAACAACTATTTTCGATGAAAAACCATTTAAAAACACCGAGGGAACAACCATGTCCTCAAGACAATAATTCCTAGCATTGCACGAGTGTCACAAATGATTACAATGATTACTCAAGATATCAATAGCTCAACAAGGTGTTCTCCACACTCACTAAGCATCAATAGGAGTCACTAACTGTAAATATCTAATCGACACGACCATCAACCATTAATGTTTATAAGTCGCATTCGAGTCCATATATCAAACATCTATACAAAATGTCCTGTCACGCAATCCAAAAAAATTGCCTCAGAAATAGTCCGAAAACATCATGCAAAACCCGGTTGTAGAAAACGTATACCACTTGGTTCTGCCCTTAGGATCTAGGTACAACCTGGCCCAAAAATTAGCCACCAGTCGGTCATTAAATTTTCCAATGGTTGACCAGTTCTTGCCACCAACCGAATGATGGTGGGTCTAGGTCGACATGTGGTATGGCTTATTCTTTTCTTTGTTCTTATCTGAACTCCATTTTCTTACCATTCCTCTTAAATTCTTCTTCAACTTTTGAAACTTTAATCCTAATTAATTTAACATCACTTTATAACTATATATATTATTTTATATACAAATTACCACTATCTTCTTTATTACGTCTCAATTGGATGATCCGTTAACAATTCTGCTTATTGTGTATTATTTTATCTACTGTTCTTCATTCCAACTCCAATCCTATATTATTATCTTCATACATATACATTACATCCTTTGTCACTCCAATCCTTTTATTGTATATTTTATTTAAACTAATTTAATTATAGGTATCAATTAGTTAGGCAGTATATTCTCAAATACAACCACTTATTTCCTAATTTATATTTATCAAATCTGAGATTATTATTTGATAAATTTGAAGTTTATCCCTAACATAGTTAGCATAATGATATACCATTATAATTAAATTAAACAAGGAAGAAATGGGTCCCACTCACTGAATTTGGAGATCAAATCCTAAAATACTCCATTATTCATGCTACGGTGCTTATGGCTCTTCGAATTTTACCTCTAATTTAAGATCAGATCATATTGCTGTCCCTTTCGTTTTACCACTAGTTTCATTGAATTCCATTGAGATTTGAGTGAGATATGATAAGTTGAAGAGTTTGAAATTTGAGAGGAGAAGAGGGAAAAGGGTTGAGAGATAAATCAGTGAAGAAGAAATGAATAACTATACATGAATTGATTTTTTATATCTAGAGGCAAGTCAATGGCTAAATATATTCAATATTTAAAAGTTTAGCCTACAGCCCATTTAAAAACTAAAACCTGTTTTGCTCGTATCTCCTCCGTACGATGTCCGAACAGAAATTTTTTATATATGGTGCAAATCAACAAATGAGCTAGTCGTAGTGATACAAATCCCATCATTAAATTCTAAAGGATTTTTTATGCATTTAAGTATGAGTTTCATGCAACAAATAATGAAGTAGAATATGAAGCGCTAATAGTGAGACTTAAGATAGCAAAAGAGTTGGGGGTGCGAACATTGCATATCTATAACAAACCTCAACTGGTGTCTTCTTGGTGAAGAAAGAGTTTCAGGCTAACTCTGTGAGACTGGCCCTTTACATGCCAAGGTGTTAGAGCCACTGGATGACATTAAGCACTACATGATAACGCATGTCCCTAAAGAAGAAAATGCGACTGCAGATTCATTGGCCAAATTGGCAAGCTGTAGAGATGCGTAGCTTTTGGGAATCGTGACAATTGAGGATTTGTAGTCTCTAAGCATTAACAAGATTGATATTGATCATATAACGAGGATTAAGGAAAGAGTCGTGAATGACTTTGCTCAAAGGCTATCTGCTGAAGGTAGCTCTCCCAAAAAGTCAGAACGAAATATGGAAGCTCAAGCGTAAATTGCCTCAGTTTATTATGCAAGAAGGAGTGCTATAAAGGAGAAGATACTCTACCCTTTTGCTAAGGTATGTTGATAAGGACGAAGCTAACAAGATCCTAGTGGATTTTCAGGAGGGAACTATGGCAATCACATTAGGAGCAGACTTTAGCAAAGAAGATTCTTAATAATGGATAATTCTGGCCAATTATAAACCTGTGCAATTAATGCCCCGCTATTACCCCGCTATAGCCCTGCTATATCTCATAGCGGATTTCTACCGCTACGATTTTTCCATATAGCCCCAAATATAGCCTTTCCGCTTTAAGCCCCGCTATTTCCGCTACATCCCGTTATTCCCGCTATATTCCACTTTTCCGCTATATCTTCTTTAAAAGAAATGAATTGAAAAATGTTATTTATACATTATAAAACTTATGAAATTAATTTATTTAATTGAATTTTTAATATATTTTCAGAAATGAAAATACTCTAATATTAAACTAAATTCAATTATGTTATATAACAGTTTTACGTTTATTAACAGTATAGTTGCACATGTTTCCATTTAAAATTATTTATGTATTAATTATAATTCAATTGAATGTTAATTTTTCATTTAATTACCATTTATGTATTTGTAAAATATTAAGTATGAGTTTTATAATCTATTTTAGAGCCATCCGCTATATCCCGCTATATCCTCGTTGTATCCCCGCTATGACTTTTGCACCTTCGTCGCATTGAATCTGCCGAGCGATTTAACTGCACAGCTATAAACCGAGATTCAACTGAGTAATCAAGGAAATGCAACAAGTGCTAGAGAATTGTGAATATTTCTCGATCCTTATCTAATGAGCTTGAAAGCCTGTGGTTATTTTTGGTTTAGGGAACTGATATCATTAGAGTGCTACCAATGTCTTGTGAAGGAGCAAAGTATGCAATCGTTGCTATGGACTACTTCACAAAATGAGTTGAGGCGGAACCCCTCACCGATCACTTCGGCAAAACTGATCAACTTTGTTGTTAAGAGCATTTTGTGCAAGTTTGAAGTGTCATAGAAGATCCTAATAGATAATGGAACACATTTTGAAAGTGCGGAATTCTATGACTTTGTGTTTGATATCGAATTGAGAAGATATTTTCAACAATAGCGCATCCACAAGCAAACATACGTGTAGAGGTGGTAAATAAAATCATCAAACCCATCATAAAGAAGCGATTGAATCAAGCCGAGGACAACTAGGTGGATGAGTTACCATTGGCTTTATGGGCTTATTGGACAGCCTCGAAGTCCCTAACCGGACATACTCCATTTGCAATGGCCATAAAACTAAGGCTATGATTCCAATTGAAGTAGAACTCCCTGTATATACATGAATGCATTTTGACCCCAAGGTGAATGAGGAGATGTTACTACCATCTTTCAACTTGTGGAGGAAAAGCAAGAAGAGGCTAATCTAAGGGTAGCTGCTCACCACCAAAGAGTACTAGGTAATTCAAAGCCAAGTCTGACATCATACCTTCGAGGTAGGCGACCTTGTTTTGAAATAGGTCTTTCTGAGTACAAGGACCCTTGGACCGAATTGAAAGGACCTTATATGATAGGATATATGATAGAGTTAGGGGTATGCCCTAGTGGCAATTATGTAGTTTGTTACATATATCTAACTCATTGAACAATCTCGTTCATAATAAAGGTATTTCTTTCTATTATATACTTGATATGATATAGTTATATTAATTAATTAATTTAACTAAAATTATATTTAATAGAAAATCTGTAAATGACATATTTTGTGATAGTAGTTACAAAGTGTTGTAACCGTGAGTAATTTATCACAATAAAACAAATATACCATTTTAAATGTTCCTAGTCAAGATGCATTTAGACTAGATATCGGTGTATCCATTGAGACTAGAGTATGTAATGCTCTCCAAATGTTGGGCAGTGTATTACTCATGACTACTGGGGGGACCTAGAGGTTACGTACTGAGAGTTATTGGATAACTATGGAACGAATCACTCGATAGTTTTCTGTTGGTTAATATAACTAAGGTCAAACAGAAATTATCGATGTGACTGATTTACATAGTTCTCTCGACTTGAGAATACTGTGGATCTTCAATATGAAAGCTCTGCTTCGATTATAGTCAAATCATGGTATGGCGTTCCATTGAGTGACTACAGTTGGGTCGAGTGGAAGTATTGGAAGTGAAGCACTATTCAAGAGAGGATTCGTTTCCTCAATTATATGAGGTTAGTATCATGGTCAACTCAAGTCAACTCAAAGACAAAGTCTCTGGCCAGAGCATTTAGGTTAATAATAATTGTTATTATTGAACCAAGGACTTTGTGTTTGGATTATAAAGTTGAATATGGATGATATTGGAATTTTAACCATTACCAAATTCCATAAATCCAAAGTGATATAGTTTTGACGAAGAAAATTGGTGTAAATAATTGTCATTATTAGGTACCGCTCATAACAAGTAAAATTGGATTTTACAAAAGATGTGTAAGCGATGAATTCAACCAAAATGTCACACCACCGGTTAAGTGACGTGTGAACGTTAATATTTGAATTGTTCAATATTAATCGCTAACTGAATTAACACCTTTGAGTCGCACAACAGTAATGATGAATTCTTCGAAAAACCACATGATTTAATTAATTTATAAAAAGTTGAAAATTAATTAGTATTTGAGAAATATTAATCATTATTTATTTTATTTGATGTTTGGGATTTATTTGTAATTTTTTGAATGCATTTATAAAAGTTATATTTGCGTGCATTGATATATGATATCATTGTAATTAAATAAAAGATAATTACATGCGTTAATTTCTAGAATCCTATGTCATTTGATGGCACATAATTCTTAGCCATACCATGTAAAGAAATAGGAGTGAAAAGAGAAAGTTAATCAAGAGAATTAATTAGAGAAGTTTTAAAGGTTTCCTTCTTTCAAATAAAACATATTCTCTAATTCATTATGTACGTACAATTTTTTTCATTCTCATTCATTCTTTCTCACCTCCTAACTTTTCATGGCAGAAACAAAAAAGGAATTCCTAAATCTTTCGACCCCAAATAAAAAGGTCAAATAAAATAAATAAAAGTGGTTCATCCATCTCTTGCAAGGATAGGATGTGGATCTTGAAGATCTGAGGAGATATCATCATTCAAGGTGTGATTTCTAGGCAACATCTAAAGTGATTCTGTAACGTCCCGAAAATTTTCGACTTTCGAAAATTCAACATCGATACTCACTTTATCGACTGCTGAGCCATCGAATGCCGGAAACCCGAAAAGTTATGGTTTTAAGAAAGAAGAAAAAGGTAGAAGAAGAAGATAGAAGAAAAAGAAAGAAGAACAACAACACAACATCAGATACAGAAACAGAAAACAATATCAGAATCTCACATATCGCAGCGGAACAATATATAATAGATAAATGAATATCATTTAAAAACAAAAGAATTATATCTGTTATTACATTACATCACATCATATCATCAGAGTCAATAAACAACAATGGACAGTTATATAAACTTGTCCTCATACAGAATACACAGCGGAATAAATATATCAGATACAAATACTACGCCTCGTCATCCAGCTTGCTTCCAAAGCTCCAGAATATCCAATATATCCTGATAACATAACTCTAGGCTGCCCGTGTGGAAATTGGTGGGCACCCAGAGTTTAGAAGGGAACAATAAACTCCGAGTCAGTCATGGTGACTGGTGTGAGATCGTAAAACAGTTATTCTTTATAACAACAAAATAATTTTTAAAGTCAATTCGAAATGCTTTTTGGAAAATGAAACTACCATAAGACCTCCCACCACACACACAATGCAAACGCAGAATTGGAGGAGATTTCTTCTTATGATAGTCAAAGATGCTTACTACGCAAAATCAAATCATTTTTTGATATTATTATTAGTGCATAGTGTAGAAAACATTTCGAAAGTATAATATTAATCTTAGCCAACATAGACATTTCGAACTATGCCTACTATAGCTACCATCCAAACAGTGGGGCGCCACCATAAGTGAATGATAGGTTCTACAACTAATACCGTACAAGGCTCGTATTGTTTCTTTGGATTTCCAACAAATGGCCAGGCTAAGGAACTTCCTATCCACGATGGGTACGTCCCTGGAATAGACGACCCGAGAACCTAACCGGATCTCTGCCAACACAAGGCCGGGTTACCTCTGCAAAAATAGGTAACTACTGACACGCGTATGCCATCCCCCAATCGTCACCGATCTTCCCGAGGATCCCCGATTTCCAACAAACCACAAAGTAATAATAACTGTGCAGCAACCACAGAGGTTAAGTATCTGGGCTCCATACCATGATACCACCTTTATCCAGAAGGAATGACATACACTAAGGGGCGCTACTCCCTAGAACCTTGCCGCATCCTTCCTGTTTCGACCATTTCCGGGGTGTGAGGCTCGACGAAGTCTCGTCCACAAAGCTACGCTTTCTCAAAAAGCCCTGCTTCGGGTCAAACAAAAATGATCAACCTATGATCACAAAGATATAAGATCAAACAAATGATCATATCACAAATGATCAAACACTGATCATTTCACAGCAACACTCAGTATGCCACGTTACCAAATTGGGAGTATATCGCTGATAAATTTCAACTACATCACCTCTGAGCTCGTACGTCTCAGAGAAGGGTGTTAAGCTAAGAGAATAAATTCTCCGCCACCAACAGAAATGTATTTGAAAGAAATCAGCTTTACATCTCAAAGTGTAACGTCAGACACACATCCATACAAGTCTGTTCCGGGATCGAACAGAACCGAAGGCACTTCTCACGAAGCCCTTGCACATCCGGATAATTTTCAATCACGTCAGGACTTCCCGTCACTAAGGGTGATAAAACCTCTAAATCGAAGATCAGTCGATGTAGAGTAACTCGACGGTAATCCTTCCGTTTTCAAAAATATCCGGTCTTCAATACCGATCTTCAAATGCGATTCATAACGACGTATCACATATTCGGAATGGGTTATACGACCCCATGGTCCTTTCCCGGCTAACCCGAATAGTGAGCGCTTATTCAAAAATAAGTGTGGCATTCAAATTCATCCAATTCACAACAAATACCTATCTAAGGTAATTATTGATAGTCGGTTATTTAACTATCAATAAAGATGCGCACATCATCAGATTCCAAATAATTTTCCAAATTATTTCATCTTCAAAAATATCTTTACTAGATATAAAATTTCCACACTTCAAAAATAAATCAACGTTTATTTTCTTTAAAACGAATTTCCATTTCTTTTATAAATTCCATATTGAATTTATATTTCAAAAATATCCACTGATATACGATTTTCAAATCGATTTCAATATTCAACTTCAATTTATCTTTAAGAAGATAAAATCTCAAAACAGTTCATTTCATATTGGAAAAACATTTCCATACTTATTTAAAAATAAGTATTTCACAAATCTATTTATTTTCAACATTTGAAAATATTCAATATACTTAAATCAATATTAAGTATACATTTAATTCTTTAAGGAAATCATAAATTTGAACATCTATTTGAGTCAAAACGAATGTTACGTAAAACATCGTTACGATGACTCAAAATCACTAGTATAGGGATTCGGAATTTAGATAGATATATAAATCCCAATACTACATAAAACATTTCCTTTCGGGAATCATTTACTATAACAACAGTGTTATAGTCCATCATTTCCTTATTTCTCGAAAACGTCTATTTCAACAACGAATGTTGAAATCTATGATTTCGATTTACAATACATTTTAAAACATCTTTAAAATGTTTAACTTCATTTTTAATATCACTTCTTCAAAAATAAATCCATTTTATTTAAGAATATATTCACTGTCCAAAATCGTGAATATAATTCACTTAACCCAATTTCAATCATTTCTACAAATTTTTATCTCAATAAAAATTCGCTATCCAAAATCGCGAATATATCTTCTTTAAAAATCTTCTATATTTAATTTCTCAGATTCAACTGATTTTGAATTTATAGACACGTTTATAAATTCTATTTCTATTTTAATAACAACTTCGACTTATAAATTTTCTTTTATTTAACTTCTATATTTTACTTGTCAAAATAAGTGATTCTGGATTTATGAACAACTTTTATAAATTTCAATTCTATTTATAAAAACTTCAATATCAAATCAATTTCAATATTGATTTCTAAATTTATTTTCAACTTTAAATAAAATTGAATAAGAAATCCATTTATTTAGCATTTTCACCTTATTCTGGAATTTATTCAATACGATATAAAAATTTACTTTTTATACTTTAAAAATTCCTTTCTTCAAAATTTCTTCAATTTCAAAAATTTATTCACTTAGAAATTTTCTACTTGAATTTCAAAAATTCTATTTCGTTTATCTTTGGAATCCAATGATGTCAAAACATCCATTCAGCTAAATTTTAGCTTTCAAACAATTTCCAGATATCAATATGATTAATAGCATCACTATAATCATTCACAGATTCATATCACAATAGAAATAAATTCAATCAATGTGAGGGGTCCAGTTGGATCCCTCCAACCTGTTTTCCTGCATCCAAAGATGTTAGCACAATACCAATTCCGCTCCAGTACGGAATTATCGCGGTATATAGGTTTTTATAAATCCGCTTACTAACGGCGCAATAGGGTCTCATCCGCTATACGAGGCGGGAAATCATCAATCCAATATATACATATGCCAATATGTATATATTGCTATATATATAGATATATCCTATCATATCTAATACCACATCCAATAGCAATCAAATCATCAATAACTGCAAAAATTCCACATTCAATTTGAGTGAGAAAAATCTCACCTTTGCATTTATTTTGCAATCCCATTTCCATTCCAGTTTGTTTTCTCAATTTTATAGACCTTGTATAAACATTTATACAATTTATCAATATTCAAATCAATCGAATAATCAACTTTCATTTGATAATTAAATTTACTAGTGATTTCATGTTAAACTAATAATTTAACAAATTAATTTATTTAACATTTCAAAATCAAATTGAGAATTGAACAATCCTGTACATATTTTTATATATATATATTTTTTAAGCTAGACTATTTTGAAATCCACCCAAAAATCTAAAACTTACTGTAATAAATCTTTCCTATTAATATCCAAGAAAGTCCTTTACCCTACTGTTCATTTATATATATATAAACTTGAAAAATCTGTATATATATATACATAACACTGTATAAGTATATATATTTTCCTTGACCTAGATATATGTATATAGATTAAATTTAAATAACAGTAAAAAAAAAAACTTACTGCTATCGAGCAACCCAGTTGACCCCGAACACCAGCAGCCTCCTTCGTGACGTTCACCGATGCTCGAACACCACAAAACCCCGCGACCCCCAAAGACGACTTCACGTCGTGTCTGAACCCTTCCCAGTCTCGATCTCCCCGATTCACGCGAGTGCGTCACCTCAACTACACGCGAGCGAAACCCTAGGCCTCGACTTTGCGACAACACACGCTGCCACTGCCATCATCGCCTTTGCTTCCACCAGGTGCGCGCGAGCTTCACGCGAGCTCGAACGAACGCGCCTCCTCCTCTCGCGAGCTCGACTGTAAATCAACCGGAGCCAGGGCCTCACGCGAGCGACGACGACGACGTGCCCTGATTTTCGACCGGCCCTATTAGATTTGTCTCGAAGAATGGGAACGACTGAACTTGATGGTGTATTCTTTAATGGGGACGAATTTGATTTGTGATTTAGGAAGGAACTGGGTTCGATTTCGACTGGGAAGGACGAAATGTCGCGACTGAATTTGATTTTCCGGTCGCCATTTTCGATTTCGAGATTTCAGTGAAACATTAGACTTTGGGTGAAAGACGAATTGATTTGAATAGAGTCGCCATTATTTGATTTTTTTTTTGCAAATGAAGCTGAGAAATTGTTTCGTTCGTATAATTTTTTCTTTGATCGATATCGTTTTGAAAAGAGGGAACAGATAGTACGCGATTAACAGAGAGTAGGTCTGCTAAAGAAAACCTAGGGTGGCTGATATTGACAATTTTAAAATTTTATATTCAAATCGAATTCGATTAAATCTCAACGCGTTTGCTTACCATATGCTTGCGTAACAACTTCGAATAATACGAAATTTGAAATCCAACAATAATACAACGTTACGGACCCAATGGAACCGGTTTCGTCGAATTCCGAGACTGTGCCTCGAAACGCTATTTTTAAATATCGGTTAAACGATATAAATTTCAAAACTGATCAGATCGTTTCCAAACTCAATTCTGAAGTTTCAATTATCTTCAGTAATATCAATACGAATTTTAAAAGCTTTCGAAATATTTTCTTCAACTTTAAATTGAAGATTCAAATCTTTATTCAGCATTCAATCGATTAAATTTTTAAAGTTTAATCGCAAATTTCAAAGTTATATCGGGGATTCAAATTAAATTATCGTTCAAATATTTAAAATTAATTAAATATTCTCAATTTAATTTGTTCAAAATTCTGGGTCGTTACAGACTTCCCCCCTTAAAAGAATTTCGTCCTCGAAATTACAAGTTAGGAAAAGTGGTCCTTAACTCGTCTATCATTTTTCACAATCCAATAGTTTTATCAAATTATCAAAACAAATCTTCCTACTAAAGATTCGTTATTAACCCAACCAACTTTCTAAACATTTCCAAAATCTTCAAACATCATTGTTTACTTCAAAATTCAAATTTTAATTCAAATTTCAAATTTAAATTTTCAAAATTTTCTCAAAAATTTTCTAACACTCGGAATTTTCGAAAAATTTCGCCAGCGTCTCCTTTGCGCGGCTAATACGGTACGACTACAAAACGTCCCTACAGACTCTCAGATTTCAAAAAGAAAAGAAAAGGCCAAGCGGCTAGACAAGAAATCATCAAAAACTCATATTATAATTCAAATACATACCTTTTTCGAGCAATTCAAATTTATCTTTGAAATCAAAATTCCAATTCCTTTATACCTGTATATCCTACTAGCCATAATATCTAGTTACATATATTCAAACTATTTTGCCAATTCTGTTACAAAATTTTCAATATAACTGCTTATATCATTTTTACTTCACTGTTGAAGTTACACCTATTCATTTTCATTCAATTTCACATTTCAAATTCATTGAATTCAATTTCACAATTCCAATCTAATTTGGATTCGGTTTATCTTCTGAATATTGAATTTTATCAGCTTTCATTCATAACTGATTATTTTTAGATTAGTTTCAAATACTAATTCATTCGTCTTCAATTTGAATTTCATTCCAATCAGATTTCAAATATTCCATAAGTTATCAACTTATTTACATCTTGATTTATACAATCATTTATACATTCACATTACTAATTTCATTCCATTAGAATTCCATTTTCAATTATAAATTCATATTCACAATTTCATATCTACCATTTTATTCATATATGAATTCGTTTCCTTATGCTTCCCATTCATATTTAAAATTTCATTCGTTAAATGGATTTTTATTTAAACTTTACAAGTTATCAACTTCATAATATTCCAATAAATATTTTAAATAGTATTCCAGAGTTTACCAACATTTCAAAAACCATTTTTGAAAACAGTTCAAATTATCCTTTGAATTTTCTAAAATAAAATCCAAATTTTCAAAACAACTTCCATTTAAAACAATTTGGCAGCAATTCCTCTTCTGGAAACCCGAAAATGAACACCAATGATGACGCGGTCATCATCGAAGTTATTTTCCAGCGATCGAAAAGAGTTTAGAGCTTTTCATCTCTTCAAAATACTTTCCAAAACCTTTGAAATTCACTTTCAAATCAAAAAGGAATTAAACTTCCCAAATCACCAAAATTTTCAAATTCTTTCCAAAACATTTCCAAATACTCCTCTGGAATTCCGTTTCAAATTATAAGTCACATTTATAATTTATATTCTCAAATTTCATTTGTATATGGATTAATTTCTTATCTTTGGAGTTATGATTTCAATTTCTTATATAATTTTTCACATATATATATCAATGATGATAATTAACATCATCACTCCCTAACAACCATGCATCCATATCATAATAATTTACAGAAAATCATTTCTTTTATATACAAAAATAGTTTTGGGTAAAATTATTTCATTTACCCTATTTAAAACAATACTGTGTCAGTTTACCTTGTTTAAGAGTTTAGAAACCCCTATCGATTACAGTTAGCTAGACTGCACCGACCAGAATCCATAAACAATCAACCGATAAGTCAACACAATACAAAACAATTTTATATTCAATAACAAATACGCGCTCATATCTATTATTACACTCAAACTCATTCTAGAGTACTACCGACTCTATCTCTAATGAGTAACACCCAACAGAGCAGGGTTGTCGCTTAACCATATGCTCTGATACCAAATGTAACGTCCCAAAAATTTTCGACTTTCGAAAATTCAACATCGATACTCACTTTATCGACTGCTGAGCCATCGAATGCCGGAAACCCGAAAAGTTATGGTTTTAAGAAAGAAGAAAAAGGTAGAAGAAGAAGATAGAAGAAAAAGAAAGAAGAACAACAACACAACATCAGATACAGAAACAGAAAACAATATCAGAATCTCACATATCGCAGCGGAACAATATATAATAGATAAATGAATATCATTTAAAAACAAAAGAATTATATCTGTTATTACATTACATCACATCATATCATCAGAGTCAATAAACAACAATGGACAGTTATATAAACTTGTCCTCATACAGAATACACAGCGGAATAAATATATCAGATACAAATACTACGCCTCGTCGTCCAGCTTGCTTCCAAAGCTCCAGAATATCCAGTATATCCTGATAACATAACTCTAGGCTGCCCGTGTGGAAATTGGTGGGCACCCAGAGTTTAGAAGGGAACAATAAACTCCGAGTCAGTCATGGTGACTGGTGTGAGATCGTAAAACAGTTATTCTTTATAACAACAAAATAATTTTTAAAGTCAATTCGAAATGCTTTTTGGAAAATGAAACTACCATAAGACCTCCCACCACACACACAATGCAAACGCAGAATTGGAGGAGATTTCTTCTTATGATAGTCAAAGATGCTTACTACGCAAAATCAAATCATTTTTTGATATTATTATTAGTGCATAGTGTAGAAAACATTTCGAAAGTATAATATTAATCTTAGCCAACATAGACATTTCGAACTATGCCTACTATAGCTACCATCCAAACAGTGGGGCGCCACCATAAGTGAATGATAGGTTCTACAACTAATACCGTACAAGGCTCGTATTGTTTCTTTGGATTTCCAACAAATGGCTAGGCTAAGGAACTTCCTATCCACGATGGGTACGTCCCTGGAATAGACGACCCGAGAACCTAACCGGATCTCTGCCAACACAAGGCCGGGTTACCTCTGCAAAAATAGGTAACTACTGACACGCGTATGCCATCCCCCGATCGTCACCGATCTTCCCGAGGATCCCCGATTTCCAACAAACCACAAAGTAATAATAACTGTGCATCAACCGCAGAGGTTAAGTATCTGGGCTCCATACCATGATACCACCTTTATCCAGAAGGAATGACATACACTAAGGGGCGCTACTCCCTAGAACCTTGCCGCATCCTTCCTGTTTCGACCATTTCCGGGGTGTGAGGCTCGACGAAGTCTCGTCCACAAAGCTACGCTTTCTCAAAAAGCCCTGCTTCGGGTCAAACAAAAATGATCAACCTATGATCACAAAGATATAAGATCAAACAAATGATCATATCACAAATGATCAAACACTGATCATTTCACAGCAACACTCAGTATGCCACGTTACCAAATTGGGAGTATATCGCTGATAAATTTCAACTACATCACCTCTGAGCTCGTACGTCTCAGAGAAGGGTGTTAAGCTAAGAGAATAAATTCTCCGCCACCAACAGAAATGTATTTGAAAGAAATCAGCTTTACATCTCAAAGTGTAACGTCAGACACACATCCATACAAGTCTGTTCCGGGATCGAACAGAACCGAAGGCACTTCTCACGAAGCCCTTGCACATCCGGATAATTTTCAATCACGTCAGGACTTCCCGTCACTAAGGGTGATAAAACCTCTAAATCGAAGATCAGTCGATGTAGAGTAACTCGACGGTAATCCTTCCGTTTTCAAAAATATCCGGTCTTCAACACCGGTCTTCAAATGCGATTCATAACGACGTATCACATATTCGGAATGGGTTATACGACCCCATGGTCCTTTCCCGGCTAACCCGAATAGTGAGCGCTTATTCAAAAATAAGTGTGGCATTCAAATTCATCCAATTCACAACAAATACCTATCTAAGGTAATTATTGATAGTCGGTTATTTAACTATCAATAAAGATGCGCACATCATCAGATTCCAAATAATTTTCCAAATTATTTCATCTTCAAAAATATCTTTACTAGATATAAAATTTCCACACTTCAAAAATAAATCAACGTTTATTTTCTTTAAAACGAATTTCCATTTCTTTTATAAATTCCATATTGAATTTATATTTCAAAAATATCTACTGATATACGATTTTCAAATCGATTTCAATATTCAACTTCAATTTATCTTTAAGAAGATAAAATCTCAAAACAGTTCATTTCATATTGGAAAAACATTTCCATACTTATTTAAAAATAAGTATTTCACAAATCTATTTATTTTCAACATTTGAAAATATTCAATATACTTAAATCAATATTAAGTATACATTTAATTCTTTAAGGAAATCATAAATTTGAACATCTATTTGAGTCAAAACGAATGTTACGTAAAACATCGTTACGACGACTCAAAATCACTAGTATAGGGATTCGGAATTTAGATAGATATATAAATCCCAATACTACATAAAACATTTCCTTTCGGGAATCATTTACTATAACAACAGTGTTATAGTCCATCATTTCCTTATTTCTCGAAAACGTCTATTTCAACAACGAATGTTGAAATCTATGATTTCGATTTACAATACATTTTAAAACATCTTTAAAATGTTTAACTTCATTTTTAATATCACTTCTTCAAAAATAAATCCATTTTATTTAAGAATATATTCACTGTCCAAAATCGTGAATATAATTCACTTAACCCAATTTCAATCATTTCTACACATTTTTATCTCAATAAAAATTCGCTATCCAAAATCGCGAATATATCTTCTTTAAAAATCTTCTATATTTAATTTCTCAGATTCAACTGATTTTGAATTTATAGACATGTTTATAAATTCTATTTCTATTTTAATAACAACTTCGACTTATAAATTTTCTTTTATTTAACTTCTATATTTTACTTGTCAAAATAAGTGATTCTGGATTTATGAACAACTTTTATAAATTTCAATTCTATTTATAAAAACTTCAATATCAAATCAATTTCAATATTGATTTCTAAATTTATTTTCAACTTTAAATAAAATTGAATAAGAAATCCATTTATTTAGCATTTTCACCTTATTCTGGAATTTATTCAATACGATTATAAAAATTTACTTTTTATACTTTAAAAATCCCTTTCTTCAAAATTTCTTCAATTTCAAAAATTTATTCACTTAGAAATTTTCTACTTGAATTTCAAAAATTCTATTTCGTTTATCTTTGGAATCCAATGATGTCAAAACATCCATTCAGCTAAATTTTAGCTTTCAAACAATTTCTAGATATCAATATGATTAATAGCATCACTATAATCATTCACAGATTCATATCACAATAGAAATAAATTCAATCAATGTGAGGGGTCCAGTTGGATCCCTCCAACCTGTTTTCCTGCATCCAAAGATGTTAGCACAATACCAATTCCGCTCCAGTACGGAATTATCGCGGTATATAGGTTTTTATAAATCCGCTTACTAACGGCGCAATAGGGTCTCATCCGCTATACGAGGCGGGAAATCATCAATCCAATATATACATATGCCAATATGTATATATTGCTATATATATAGATATATCCTATCATATCTAATACCACATCCAATAGCAATCAAATCATCAATAACTGCAAAAATTCCACATTCAATTTGAGTGAGAAAAATCTCACCTTTGCATTTATTTTGCAATCCCATTTCCATTCCAGTTTGTTTTCTCAATTTTATAGACCTTGTATAAACATTTATACAATTTATCAATATTCAAATCAATCGAATAATCAACTTTCATTTGATAATTAAATTTACTAGTGATTTCATGTTAAACTAATAATTTAACAAATTAATTTATTTAACATTTCAAAATCAAATTGAGAATTGAACAATCCTGTACATATTTTTATATTTTTTTTTTTAAGCTAGACTATTTTGAAATCCACCCAAAAATCTAAAACTTACTGTAATAAATCTTTCCTATTAATATCCAAGAAAGTCCTTTACCCTACTGTTCATTTATATATATATAAACTTGAAAAATCTGTATATATATACACATAACACTGTATAAGTATATATATTTTCCTTGACCTAGATATATGTATATAGATTAAATTTAAATAACAGTAAAAAAAAAAAACTTACTGCTATCGAGCAACCCAGTTGACCCCGAACACCAGCAGCCTCCTTCGTGACGTTCACCGATGCTCGAACACCACAAAACCCCGCGACCCCCAAAGACGACTTCACGTCGTGTCTGAACCCTTCCCAGTCTCGATCTCCCCGATTCACGCGAGTGCGTCACCTCAACTACACGCGAGCGAAACCCTAGGCCTCGACTTTGCGACAACACACGCTGCCACTGCCATCATCGCCTTTGCTTCCACCAGGTGCGCGCGAGCTTCACGCGAGCTCGAACGAACGTGCCTCCTCCTCTCGCGAGCTCGACTGTAAATCAACCGGAGCCAGGGCCTCACGCGAGCGACGACGACGACGTGCCCTGATTTTCGACCGGCCCTATTAGATTTGTCTCGAAGAATGGGAACGGCTGAACTTGATGGTGTATTCTTTAATGGGGACGAATTTGATTTGTGATTTAGGAAGGAACTGGGTTCGATTTCGACTGGGAAGGACGAAATGTCGCGACTGAATTTGATTTTCCGGTCGCCATTTTCGATTTCGAGATTTCAGTGAAACATTAGACTTTGGGTGAAAGACGAATTGATTTGAATAGAGTCGCCATTATTTGATTTTTTTTTTGCAAATGAAGCTGAGAAATTGTTTCGTTCGTATAATTTTTTCTTTGATCGATATCGTTTTGAAAAGAGGGAACAGATAGTACGCGATTAACAGAGAGTAGGTCTGCTAAAGAAAACCTAGGGTGGCTGATATTGACAATTTTAAAATTTTATATTCAAATCGAATTCGATTAAATCTCAACGCGTTTGCTTACCATATGCTTGCGTAACAACTTCGAATAATACGAAATTTGAAATCCAACAATAATACAACGTTACGGACCCAATGGAACCGGTTTCGTCGAATTCCGAGACTGTGCCTCGAAACGCTATTTTTAAATATCGGTTAAACGATATAAATTTCAAAACTGATCAGATCGTTTCCAAACTCAATTCTGAAGTTTCAATTATCTTCAGTAATATCAATACGAATTTTAAAAGCTTTCGAAATATTTTCTTCAAATTTAAATTGAAGATTCAAATCTTTATTCAGCATTCAATCGATTAAATTTTTAAAGTTTAATCGCAAATTTCAAAGTTATATCGGGGATTCAAATTAAATTATCGTTCAAATATTTAAAATTAATTAAATATTCTCAATTTAATTTGTTCAAAATTCTGGGTCGTTACAGATTCAATCGGAGCATTCTTCATTCAAGGTGGAAATCATAGGCAACATCAACAAGGTGCGCTTTACGGATGGGGTAGCAAGGTATGTCATTTTCTATATATAGATAGCGATTTTGCAATGTTTGATGGAAATTGAATTTGACTTTCATAATTTGAAAGATGTATTGCTGTCTTGCTTAATTAAAAAATTGTTATGAAGATTGAATTATTTGTTGAATGATATGATTGAGTTTTCATTTGATAGATCAAAATTAAATTTGTTTACGTTTTAAACAACATTTAAGTGTAGATCTGTGTTTTTTAAACATTCTAATTAAATTGTAATTCTTCAGATCTGAATGTTTACATGTTCGAATTGGTTAGCTGCTTTTCTTTACTTTGTTAAATTGAAACTGAATCTATATATTTTAAAATACAATGTTTTACTTTAGTTCTATATTTTAACATTTAATTTAAATTCCATTTCTTTAAATCTGGAAATTTACATTTTCATGTTGATTGATTGAATTATATTTAAAGTTAAAAATGAAATTTATATGGAATCAACACAATGTTTCAATTGTAGATTTATGTTTTAATCTTTCATAACAACATAATTTTAGTTTTAAATTTTAATATATATATGTATGTTTGTTTGCATGTATTATTTGCACTTTTTATTGCATTAAATATTACATATGAATAAAAGGAATTTTAACAATAAATCAAAGTTTTAAAATTGACTGTAATAACTATCTAATTTATATTATTAGAAATGTAACGACCCTGAAATTTAAATTTATTTAAATTAATAATTTATTGAATTTATGAATTAAATGGGGTAATTAAATAAATTTTTGAATAAAAATTGTGAAATTAAATTGATTAAATGGAGCGAGTTTCCCCGATATCCAAGTATATTCTGTATAAATCATTTGAGATTAAAATATTGTAAATAGTGTATATGTGAGTATATGTGTATATATTGAATGTATATATATATATTTAGGTATATACGAGCAAATTTAATATATATATATGTACTTATATATATATATTTCTATTTGAATTTAAAACTTAAATAAATGGTTTTAATAATAAAAGATAAATAATAAATATTACAATTGATGGTTAATGATAATTTGAATTATAAATTATAAAGTAAATAAAATTAGACGAATTTCAAAATAACATATAAAACTATAAAATATAAAGTGAACACATAGATAAAAAAATAATAATAATAACAACATAGAATTTCATTTATATTGCTAAGAAATTAGACTAGACAAAAGAAAGAAGAGAGTATTGCAAAGGAAATGAAACACTTCAGCCATGCCCTATATTTTTTTTTTAAAAAAAAAACAAACATCACTATGTACATCTTCTCTTTTATATACATCAACACTTCATTCCATTTGCGTTCATTTCAAAGCCTAAAAACAAAATTCAACTTTAAAGCCTGTAACCAAATTTTCTTCAACCTGAGAACAAACTAAAGTCTGGATAATCGAGCCTGGAATCTCAACAGCAGCTAGCAATCTCTAATCAAAATACACATTTAAAATAAATGCAAAGATAAGCAGATCAAATGCATGTATCGTTTCAGAGCAAAAGATAAAAGCTCTGCCTGTTCACTGTCTCTGTTCTTCAATTCGAGGTGAGCAAACCTTTTGAATCTGATATGTTTCTTGTTGTTTGATCTTGTATTGAAATATGGTTATGCTTGTATGATATAGCTGCCTAGGTGTGGATATATATATATATATAAGGATTAAGGATGCATGTACAGGCAGATATCCCTGTTTTAATGTTTACAGGCTAAACAAAAAGAAAAAAAATACAAATCTCTTTAATCATTCGCTGTTAAACTTTGATGATTAAACAAAAATTGTTCAAATTATGAAGACCAAAGTTTTAAAAATATTTCTTTGTAATAAAAATGAGTGGGTTTACTGAAATGGGCTAAAACACAGTAAAATCAGATTTTATCAAAAAATTTAATGTATTAAATTTTGAGTTTTGACTTTATGATCATGTTCGCCTTAGTGAACCATGATTTTTAATGAAGAAATTATGATTTTTAACTTAGAAATTCTCGAGCTTGAGGGAGTTGAACGGGAAATGGGTTTTCGTGAAAATCTGGTGATCGGTGAACTTTTAGGGCTCGGGGTTTTTGTCAAAGCTAGCTGGTACATCGGGGGATACGAGAAAAATACTAGGAAAATTTTGTATTGCGTGATTCGTTTGGTCGAATCAAAAGTAGGGTTTAACGTTGAGTTTGGTGGTGGTCTGTAAACATGACGATTTCATCATCACGAGTTGACCGAGTTGCACGTGGTTCAAGGGGAAGGTAGAGGAGACTACGACGAAGGTTCTGGTAGGGGGACGTGGTCGCTGGTGGTCGAGATGATCGGCGGCGATGGTGTTTATGGGTTCGAGCTGCTACTGGTTTTGGGTTCGAATTGGTCGAGATGACTCGATTTCATTCTCGATGTCGATTCAAGTTGCTGGGTGGTCTGGAGGTTTGGGGTGATCAACGGCGACCTGGTGGTGGTCGAAGACTTGGCCGGAGGTGGTTGCGTCGATCGTGCACGTGCACGGCATCGTTCGTGTGTCAGGGAATTTGGGCTGGGGAGAAACTCGAAGGAGCAACCGGTTTTGTTAGCGAATGACTCGAGTAAAAATGTGGGAGATTTGTTCCAGTTTTTTTTCTAAAAACTTTAGCAACTTTGTGAAGAAGGAAATTGGGGTTTGTCTCGGGAAGATGATGGCATAGCTCGAAGTTGCTCTCGGGGTAGTTTAGCTTGAAGCCAGGTTTTAAAACATAACAGGTTTTAAAATTTAAAAATGTAAATCATGATCCAGGTTTTAAAATCTAAACAAAGTTTTCAAAACTAAGTAAACAAGTTTTCAAAGCTTAAGAATGAAAGTGAAGTATTTATCATGTTTTGTCAAACAAACTTAAACTTTAAATTCAAATATGATAAATATATAGATTTTGAATTGGTTTTGAAATAATGGATTAAATAAGAAAAAAAATATATTCTTAAGTGTTTTCAAATGAAGTTTTAAGAATATGATTAAGTCATTAATTAAGATAAAAAGGGTTATCTTTAATGAACTAGGGTGGATAATTAAAGAAATTAATGATAATAAAGTGATAAATCAAGATAAATGATCCATCTTTGAATTAATTAAGTAATTAAAAGTAATCTAAAAGGTAATCAATCACTTAAGGATAATTGCTTAATGAAAGCAATTAAGGAGTTAATTAATTATGAAATCGGTTTAAAGGTTAAAGATTTAATATGATTTATAAACTAAGGTGATTAATTTGAGAATAATTAATTAAAGGTTAAGTTAATTAATAAAAGATTAAATGTTAATAAATTTAAAATGGTTGGTAATTAGTTAATGATTGATTAACCAGGACTAGTAATTCACAAGTAATAAATCTGATTGAAATTTATCCGATAATTAATTGACCTTACTTGTGAATGTTTTGGATTTTATTGATTTGATGGTTTGATATCCCTGATATATGATGCCTTGTGATACACCCTGATTTATGTTGTGATCTGTGATACATTATCTGTGATGTAATTTATTATCTGTGATATTTATATATATCTGTGGTCTGTGCATGAACGATAAGCGATATAGTTTATATCGTTTATCAACTATATTTCTGTATTCTGATCTGTGATGATTCATTGTGTTGCACTATTGTGTTAAACCCCTGGACCACACTTATTACACACACAAAATATGGATTTCACGTGGAAATCGGTTAAGTCACAGATAATTTAAATTTGATGTTTTTGAAATTGAAATTTTAATTTCAATTGATTTTGAAATTAGAAATTTGGGTTTAAATGTGAAAAGCTTTTGAAATAGAATTTCAAAGATAAAAGTTATTTTGAATAACTTAAATCGAGTTTTGAAAATTTAAATAATTTGATTTAAATTAGAATTCAAGTCTGAAATTTAATCCTATGATTTGGAACTAGGGATTTAAGATGATATAAGGGTGTTTATATGAAGTTAAACCACCTAAAAGTAATTTTGAGAATTTGGATTTAACCCAAGGATTTCAACTCGTATGAATGAATCAGATTTTCTGAAATGAAACTGTTTGTTTTCAAAGAATAAAAGCTTTCAGATAAGAAATGAAATTCCAAGTTAGGTAAAGGAATTTCAAGATTTAATTGAAAAATGGGTTTCCAAGTTATAAATGAATTCTTTTCGAAAACTATGAATTAAATCTGTTTATTTTTAACAGATTTAAAATGATGTTTTGTTAAACCATTCGAAATAAAATTGTTTTGAAAGCTATTTGTTAAATCTTTGATTTAAAGATTCAACGAATTAAATTAAATTAAACTGAAATGGAAATCGATTTGGAAAATCTGTGAATGAATCCTTGTGAAAACTGAGTGAACTTGGTGAATTGAATCTTTTTATTTAAAAAGATTAAAATGGTAATTTGTTAAACCATTTGAAAAGAAAGTTGGGTTTAAATTGTGACTTAATTGAATTCTCAATATCCATATATTTTTGAATATTACGCTCACTATTCGGGTTAGCCGGGAAAAGACAATTGTGTCATATAACCCATTCCGAATAGTGATACGTCGTATATGGATAGCATTTGAAGATCGGTGTTGAAGACCGGATATTTTAGAAAATGAAAGGACAACCTGTCGAATGTCTCTGCACTGGGTAGCTCCCGGTATAGAGATTTATATCACTCTTTTGTGATGGGAAGTCTGGACATGATTTGAAAATTATCCGGATTTGCAAGGGCTTCGTGAGAAGTGCCTTCGGTTCTGTTCGATCCCGGAACAGACTTGTATGGATACATGTCTGACATTACACCTTGAGATATAAAGCCGATTTCTTTCAAATACATATCTGTTGGTGGCGGAGAATTTATTCTCTTAGCTTAACACCCTTCTCTGAGACGTACGAGCTCAGAGGTTATGTAGTTGAAATTTATCAGCGATATATCCCAATTTGGTAATGTGGCATGCTGAGTGTTGCTGTGTGATGATCAGTGTTTGATCATTTGCGATATGATCATTTATTTGATCTTATATCTTTGTGATCATAGGTTGATCATTTGTTTGACCCGAAGCATGGCTTTGTGACAAAGCGTAGCTTTGTGGACGAGACTTCGTCGAGCCTCACACCTCGGAAATGGTCGAAACAGGAAGGATGCGGCAAGGTTCTAGGGAGTAGCGCCCCTTAGTGTATGTCATTCCTTCTGGATAAAGGTGGTATCATGGTATGGAGCCCAGATACTTAACCTCTGTGGTTGCTGCAAATTTATTACTTTGTGGTTGTTGGAAATCGGGGATCCTCGGGAAGATCGGTGACGATCGGGGGATGGCATACGCGTGTCAGTAGTTACCTATTTTTGCAGAGGTAACCCGGCCTTGTGTTGGCAGAGATCTAACCGTAACGTTAGGTTCTCGGGTCGTCTATTCCAGGGACGTACCCATCGTGGAAAAGGAAGTTCCTTAGCCTGACCATTTGTTGGAAATCCAAAGAAACAATACGTGACTTGTACGGTTTTAGTTGTATTACCTGCTATGGAATGTGGCGGTAACCTGCTATTGAACATAGTAGCTATAGTAGGCATAAGTGCGGAATGCCTATGCTGGCTAAGATTTATATTCTACTTTCGAAATGTTTTCTACACTATGCACTAATAATAATATCAAAAATGATTTGATTTTGCGTAGTAAGCATCTTTGACTATCATAAGAAGAAATCTCCTCCAATTCTGCGTTTGCATTGTGTGTGTGGTGGGAGGTCTTATGGTAGTTTCATTTTCCAAAAGCATTGCGAATTGACTTTAAAATTCTCTGCTATTTGTTTTTAAAGATAAACTGTTTTTGTTGCTCACACCAGTCCCATGACTGATCCGGAGTTTATTGTTTCTTTCCTAAACTCTGGATGCTCAAAATTTTTCTACACGAGCAGTCTAGAGTTGGGTTTTTCAGATAGTCAGATTAGTAGGTTTTCTGGAGTTAGTTCAGTCTTTGGACCGCACCAGTCTTGCTTATCTTTGTGCATCGTTATTGGGAGTTCAAGCTATATCTGGATTGCTGCTTTGGAGATGGAGATTGTAACGACCCGTAAATTTCAACCGTTTTAATAATGTAATTAGTTGAAATTTTGTGAAATTTTAAACGATAAAATTTTGAAATATAAATTTGATACCTGGAATACGTCTAATTAAACATAGCTACTGGTAAATTTTCGTCCGAAATTACGAAAGTTTATTTCGCGCGTAAATTCACTTCAATTCAATCAGTTAAAAAGCGTTGAAAATAAAACGTTTTCAAAACCTAAATATTTTTACATAGAAAAATTCTAAACCATCCTCTGAGCAAGAGGTCAGTTTGTCGTTTTTCAAAATTTGGACATCTATTGCTCCGTCGTTCTTATTTTCTGCAAAATAGCAGTATTCTGGTACCGATATCAATTTTTATCTGATGATCGTACCACTGATATCTGTATACCGTTTTGATTGTCTAGTCGTGCTGATCTCTGCGGTATATTCAATTGTCAATTTCGGTATCCTGCACGCGGCGAAATCGGCGTAACGATTAGCGGTATCGGTATCATTTTGGGTTTATTTCTCCAATTATTTCGATGAAGAAAACAACTTAAAGTTCAATATGAGTTGTGCTAGGTACGAGTGATTAAATTATTTGTACAACGACTTGTTAATTATTTATATAATAATTTGTGTAGCTTTCAACGATGAGATTTGATTGCAACCCTGTTTGTTGCCCAATCAGTAGTATTTGCTCACGTCTTGAATGCTCTTTTGGCCCTTTATTCTCTATTTTATTCAACTGTTCACAACACGATAACAGTTCATTTATCATTTTATCATGTACATCTATACTCTATTTCAATTTGTATAGCTAGTGGTATATAAATCCATATTAAGTACAAATATTTCCTTCCAGTAGCGTAGTTGTTTATACAAAATCTTGCATGTACTCGTAAAGGTGTGCAAGTTTTAGCTCCAAATGTCTTTACTAAAAGAGTGTGAAGCACTAATAGTTAATTAACTATGATATATGTCATAATATATTGTGTTCATTTGTTTTTGAATGGCTGAATATAATTGATCAGTTGTCATTATTATTTCAGCTGTTCAATTTTAGACCTTTTATTTTCCCAATACCCATCAATTCTAATTCGTGACTTTTACTTTTCCCAATAGCCTATTCATCTTTTCCCTTTGCTTGTAGCCTATAACTAAGTTATTTATCATCGAATTTGATACTGTTTGCCGTCCTCCTTCCTGTTCGAACTCTGCTCTTTATATATATATAAAAAAAAATAATCATATTAAGCATTGTATATATGCAACCCTCCAATTCATCATTCTTCTATTTGTTCCATTCCTGTTTACCACCTTTACATGGCTGAATTCCATCCACTCCACCGATTCCACATCACCCATGAACCCTTCTTCCCTTCCACTAGCCTGCTCCTCCGCGACCTCGTTCCACCTCCACTATGCTCCCAGACCATCTTCCACAACCCTGACCGCCTGTGCACAGTCGCCTACCCATAGAAGCTACAATCGTGTCACCGCAGCCATGCCTCCATCGCCTCCGACTTCGCCCATACTCGGCCCCAACCCGCAAGTGCCGATCACTTCAGCCCACCCTGACACGCCACACTGCCCTTCCCCTCACATGTCATAGCCGTTCCTCCACTGGCCTCCCGTGCCACGTCACTGCCACTGCCGAGTCCATCTCTGACCCCTCACCAAGACTTGCCTCCCTCTTCGACCTGCGCTGGCCTCTCATGAGTCTCCAAACTCAACCGTCAACCTGTTCTTTCCCGCGAGCTGCTCCATTAACATTTTCCCATCGCCTGTTTATATATGATGGTACTGTTTTGAGTATGTTAAATTTGTAGCCTTCATACTTTATATTGCTTTGTCTTAAGTTGTCTGCATGTATATTTTTAAGAAGGGTAAGTATAAGTTGTATATTCAATGTAGTATAACATTATATGTACAGATGTATAAACATTCTTTTAGTCGATCTGTAAATATATAGTTATTGTTTTTGTTAGTTAATAAGGTAAGTTATTTAGTGTATATATAAATATAAACAGCAAAGTTCTATACAAGAAGTTTTCATAACTTGTTTTATATTACGCTCGGTGGGTATTGTTTTGCTTTATACGCATATGCCACTATTTTTCGCTAGCATTATATAAAGTTTCAGTATAGAGTTATAATCTATGTATATATATATAAGTCATTTGTGTTGTAAAATCTATGTATATATTATTGATTTTGCTAAGTTTTTATTTTAGAAAAATAGTTGCATATGCTGTATATGTTTGTATATTTATATATTTAGTTTAAACGTATTTTTGATCAATTTATACATATGTTTGTTTTGTCATGTGGCCTGCATAGTTGCCCGGATACATAGGGTACATATAAATAAATAGATATATGTGTATATGTTATATAAACTAGTGTTTGCTAGGCTTTACTGTTCGAATAAGTAATAATGTATAAAAGCACTTTGACAGATATATAGCTCATATGTTCTAGTCTGCACTTGTATTTTATGTTAAAGACATAACATGTAGGTAAGCGGTTGCATTTTTTTTTAAGTATATGTATATGTGTGTTTATTTCAAAATTTTATTTTGTGAATACATCTAATTTTATATGTTCCTTTTAAACCGATGATTTTAAAATACATATATATATTTTAATTCGAAATGAGTGGAATTGAGAATATGATTTCATAAATAGTTGGTGAAGTTATAACATATATCCGTTTCAGTTATATCAAGATTTTCTGATTCGTTTATTAATTTCCTGTCATCAGCTTGTGCGTTCGATTTCGTGCCAGTTTTGTTTTGCTTTGAAGTTCGTGCTTAGATCCGTAACTCTTCTCATTCTCCTTCATCTCTAGCCTCGAAAGGTGAGCGCTCACTCACGATTAACGTTCTTTTATTTATTAAATTTGATTTCAATTGAAACGACAATTGAAATATGCTGCTGTTGGTTAATTACACTGTTATATATGCTATTACCTGTATCAGTTCACCTGTGACATCTGACACCATTATCTGTTAATTATTTATGCGATGATAATACAGTTTGGATGATAATTGATTGATTGTTGATGTTTGTATTGGACGTTAAAATTGTTAATGTTAAAATGATAAATAGTATGAAATTGAACTTGATATAGGATAATTAAATGTTAAATTTGATTAACTGACATTTGTATAATACGACCCCTTTAACTGTTGAATTTATTGACACGTAGGATTTGTTTAATTATACTTTGAACCACTGAATGTATGTTGTTAAATTGATGATGGTTGAAATTGTAATAGATGACAAGTGAAAACTGTAATGTAATAATCTTTAATCTGCATGAAATGATAGTGTAGATTCTAGAAATAATTATATTAATTCGTACAAATAACAATGCGAGTTAATACGGTTATTTCGGGATTATTTGAATTGATTATTGGATTGTTATTAATTGTTGTTGTTGCTTGTTTATTTACTTTGACACCATCCCAGTTATCACACTGCAAGTTCCCTTTGTTATGCTTTGATTTTTGAATTGAATTGGAATCGGGTTGAAATGATAAATACCCAAATTAAACTTTGACCTTAGATATAGAGAATTAAATAAAAACCCGATTGGTCAAAAATTTGATTCAAAAATAAACGAAGATTTTATTTGAATAAAGAATATGGTTTTGAAATGAAGTTTGAAATTATAATTAAGTTTGAAATTATTAAACTTTGAAATTATTTAATAGTTAAGTTCTGAATTATTTAATAATTAAATAAGATTGAATTATTTAATGATTTAATTGAATTGAATTCTTTAATAAGAAAAATTTGGACTTTTGAATAAGTGAATTTTACTTCGTAAATAATTGAAATTGAGTTTCTTTATTAATTAAGTTTTGGAAAATTATTTAAGTAATTAAATAAGTGAAATTGAATTTCTCTAACCAGAAATGAAAATGTGATATTTTGGAATTAATGTAAGACTTGTAATTGAAAGAATTGATTTGACGAATTTAGTTTAAAATTCAAAATTGTAAAGTTGATTTAATGAAGTTGAACTTAAGAATTGATTTAATGAATTGGAAATTTAATAGAAATTGTTTTGAATGATAAGGTAACTTAACGAATATTGAATGAAATTGATAAATGAGCTTAAATTGATTTGAATGTTAAATTAAATTTATTCTAATGATTTCGAAATGAAACTTTTGTACGAACTTGAATCAATATTTGAATTGTTTTCAATATAAGATTGAAAGTGAATTACAACATTTTGAAATGGTAATTTGGAAGTTTTGAAACGTAAAGTATGGAAACTGTTTTGATAGACAAATGAAATGTTGATTTGCGAATTGAAATTGAAATTGAATTTGATTTGGTTTTTGAAATATATTAACGACCAATCGGTGAAATAATTACGGAAGTTATTAAAGAGACCGAAATTCGGTTATGGATATACTCTCTATCTAAACCGAAAACCACTTTAATAACTATACGCGGAGTGATGATCCAGAATGAAGTGGTTGGATTGATGTACGTGATGACTGAAGAAAGAGAACGATAATGGATAGCCTTGACACTTGTGTCAAATTGGAAATGACTAAAACAGGAGCTGTGCCGGGCCAATGGAGGATTGATACCTCAAGTGGACACACTTCTTCGAACTACTTATACTTGTTGTCGATTGGTGCACCCTTGATTTTTAGGAGTGTTGTCTCACGGTGTTGCGGGCGCTGCGGCGTTGCGTTCTCACCAGTCCGGATCAGGCGAACGGTAGTATCACTACCTTGGGTATAGCCTCATGTGCCTTGTCATACTTGTATTCCATTTATGCGCGACAACTACGAATTTGTTTTGTACCTTGAGTATATGGATTGCCCTCTGGTGACTTCCGGTTTTGGGGAAACTACGGTCTTGTATATGCTTGTGGGAATAAAAATGTGTTAAGGGTGGAATGGGCCATGACTTAACGCTATTTTGATATCTTTATATTACTGATAGACATTATCTACGTATCGTACACTACTACATAGTAGATAGTTTAACGGATCCTTAAAGGATGGTTATTCCAAACATCCTTTGAGTTACTTGTATTCCAATTGATATTTCACTTGAGTTGGATTTATTAATATAAGAATGTTAATCCTGACTCGAGTGTCTTGTGTTTTTGCTTTACGCTCGGGTCAGACTGAGTGGTTCAGCTTTCGAGACTCACCTTTGGAGTTGGAGCTTCGCTTGGAGATCCAGCTATCTATCCAGCTTTCAGATATTCGATGATTCCAGTGATGTATTCTGATTTGTATCTGATGTATCGTACTACTCTTCTGTTGTAAACTCTGATGTATTTTATATATTCATATAGTAGCTTCATGAACTACTATCTCTTTTATTTCCGCTGCATTTATTACTCTGTGTCTGTGATCTATGATTATATCTATTTACTGTATATGTTCAGTTTTGCCAAATTTAAATTAACAACGCGGTATTTTGAGCAATTCAACTCCGGCATGAGTGTCTACCTATACACTTATAATGGACGCGAATGGTCCAAAATATCGGGTCGTTACAGTTGGTATCAGAGCTTTGGTAGCTCTAGGCAAAACTTAACATATAGGGTAAATGTATTTACAGAATCACTCTCATTCGAGTTTCAATCTCTTCCTTTCGACTCGTTTTCTTTGAATTTTGGAACGTTCCCCTCGGTTCTGAAATTCATTCGTGTCCCTCACTATTCGTCTTCTTTCAATTCTGGAGCACCCCATAACTCCATTTTGAATGATATCTATAATAGATCGGCGGTCTCGCCAATCTTCGAATGATTTATAAAGGAGCAAAACTCCTTTACAATAGGCACTGATTTACCGGAGATTTCTGTATCCTCGGTTTACGATGCTATCTATTCCCTGTTATACCTGAATTCCATCTCTTGAGGTCGAGTGTTGATTTACCTCGGAATTCAGCATCGGTCTTATTCTTGAAGTTACGGACGACCCGGTTAAGGTTGCCCGTGAATTAAATAAACTCATCCATCTCTCGATTGTGGTAATTGAATTATCTTATCTTCTGTTTCAAGCTTATTTTCGAATCAAAATTCTCTTTGATTTGATTTCCATCAAAATTTGAATCCCTATCCTTGCTTTGAAATCCATTCCTGTATCGTCAAGCAAAGAAGTGTATTTGTAAATTAATTTAAAATGATTTATATATTGTGTTGTTTGAGTTGTTGATGTTGATTTGGGTTTCCGATCGATTCGTCTGATCAACGCTATCGATAAGATTTCCAAAACACTTGAACAGAGCAAACTGACACAATATTTTCAAATTTGGAAAATGAAATAAATTTGTTTGATTATATTGTGAAAATATAAGTAAAATTTTCTGGAATTTAATAGGTTAATTAAATTGTTTATTTGAAATGATAATATTTGATTATCATTTATTGTTCTAAATAAATTTATAAATACGGTTTATAAACTGATTGAAATTTAAATGAATTTACTTCAGAAATTTGAGAATTTAGTTTCCGGTGATTTCGAACTTTGGTTTTTAAAATTTTAAAGTATATTATTGGAAGTATTTTCGAATAGAAATCGTTTTCAAAGAATTTTAAAATGTTGAAATCAGTGCTCTTTTCTTTGTCGCTGGAAAATAATTTCGGTGATGGCGGCCGCATCATCGACATTCATTTTCGAGTTTCGAAGTGGAGATACTATTCGGTAGCTTTGCTACGGTTTTGTTTTGAAAAATATTTTGATTTGAATTTCTTCAGTATAATTTGATTTATATATATATAGGTATCTTATTTTAAAATTTAATTTGATGTGATAAATATATTATATATATCTCTAAATTGTTTAAAGTTAATCCGAAATGTAATTCTTAAATTTTATTAAAAGATATTTTTATTATACATAAAACCAAAATTTGGAATAAATATTGGAACTTGAATAATTGAATTGGACAAAAAAAAATTATTTGTATATTGTTCAATTGCATTCTAATACAACTTACCTAAATCATCTGGAAGTTAAATATGTAATTGGATAATATATAAGATAAATTGAATTTATAAATAAAATTTGAGTGTTTATAACAAATGTTATACACTAAATTTTGAGTATAAAGATGTTAATAGAGCTAGATAAGATAATAAGTAAATTCAGTTAATAATGAAATAAATTTGTTTTGAAAGAATTAATAAATTGAAATTGATCAACATATGAAAATACCTTGAATTTAAAAGAAATTAATAGATGTAAATTAATTTAAAGCGAAACTTTTAAGTTTTAAATTAATTTATATGGGTTAAATATATGTAATAGGATATATTTAACGAAATAAATTTAATTGTAATTTGGAATAAAGAAAATTTTAAATTGCTGAAAAAAAATATGATTATAATAAAAGACTATTCAAGCCTAGGGTTTTAGAAATTTTAAATTGAAAGGATGGGATAATAAGATAATGAATAGTTGAGATTGATTTTAGTGAAATCAAATGGATTAAATCAATTTTTGAATATCAATTAATTAAAATTTGAATTTATATGGTTTAAATAAATTGTTATTTTGTATTTCAAATCTGTTTTTCTTTCTGGTTGTTTCTATTCTCCTACCTCGTTCCTTTTCGGGGACGAAAAGTTTTGAGTGGGGGAGAATGTAACGACCCGTAAATTTCAACCGTTTTAATAATGTAATTAGTTGAAATTTTGTGAAATTTTAAACGATAAAATTTTGAAATATAAATTTGATACCTGGAATACGTCTAATTAAACATAGCTACTGGTAAATTTTCGTCCGAAATTACGAAAGTTTATTTCGCGCGTAAATTCACTTCAATTCAATCAGTTAAAAAGCGTTGAAAATAAAACGTTTTCAAAACCTAAATATTTTTACATAGAAAAATTCTAAACCATCCTCTGAGCAAGAGGTCAGTTTGTCGTTTTTCAAAATTTGGACATCTATTGCTCCGTCGTTCTTATTTTCTGCAAAATAGCAGTATTCTGGTACCGATATCAATTTTTATCTGATGATCGTACCACTGATATCTGTATACCGTTTTGATCGTCTAGTCGTGCTGATCTCTGCGGTATATTCAATTGTCAATTTCGGTATCCTGCACGCGGCGAAATCGGCGTAACGATTAGCGGTATCGGTATCATTTTGGGTTTATTTCTCCAATTATTTCGATGAAGAAAACAACTTAAAGTTCAATATGAGTTGTGCTAGGTACGAGTGATTAAATTATTTGTACAACGACTTGTTAATTATTTATATAATAATTTGTGTAGCTTTCAACGATGAGATTTGATTGCAACCCTGTTTGTTGCCCAATCAGTAGTATTTGCTCACGTCTTGAATGCTCTTTTGACCCTTTATTCTCTATTTTATTCAACTGTTCACAACACGATAACAGTTCATTTATCATTTTATCATGTACATCTATACTCTATTTCAATTTGTATAGCTAGTGGTATATAAATCCATATTAAGTACAAATATTTCCTTCCAGTAGCGTAGTTGTTTATACAAAATCTTGCATGTACTCGTAAAGGTGTGCAAGTTTTAGCTCCAAATGTCTTTACTAAAAGAGTGTGAAGCACTAATAGTTAATTAACTATGATATATGTCATAATATATTGTGTTCATTTGTTTTTGAATGGCTGAATATAATTGATCAGTTGTCATTATTATTTCAGCTGTTCAATTTTAGACCTTTTATTTTCCCAATACCCATCAATTCTAATTCGTGACTTTTACTTTTCCCAATAGCCTATTCATCTTTTCCCTTTGCTTGTAGCCTATAACTAAGTTATTTATCATCGAATTTGATACTGTTTGCCGTCCTCCTTCCTGTTCGAACTCTGCTCTTTATATATATATAAAAAAAAATAATCATATTAAGCATTGTATATATGCAACCCTCCAATTCATCATTCTTCTATTTGTTCCATTCCTGTTTACCACCTTTACATGGCTGAATTCCATCCACTCCACCGATTCCACATCACCCATGAACCCTTCTTCCCTTCCACTAGCCTGCTCCTCCGCGACCTCGTTCCACCTCCACTATGCTCCCAGACCATCTTCCACAACCCTGACCGCCTGTGCACAGTCGCCTACCCATAGAAGCTACAATCGTGTCACCGCAGCCATGCCTCCATCGCCTCCGACTTCGCCCATACTCGGCCCCAACCCGCAAGTGCCGATCACTTCAGCCCACCCTGACACGCCATACTGCCCTTCCCCTCACATGTCATAGCCGTTCCTCCACTGGCCTCCCGTGCCACGTCACTGCCACTGCCGAGTCCATCTCTGACCCCTCACCAAGACTTGCCTCCCTCTTCGACCTGCGCTGGCCTCTCATGAGTCTCCAAACTCAACCGTCAACCTGTTCTTTCCCGCGAGCTGCTCCATTAACATTTTCCCATCGCCTGTCGAATGTCTCTGCACTGGGTAGCTCCCGGTATAGAGATTTATATCACTCTTTTGTGATGGGAAGTCTGGACATGATTTGAAAATTATCCGGATTTGCAAGGGCTTCGTGAGAAGTGCCTTCGGTTCTGTTCGATCCCGGAACAGACTTGTATGGATACATGTCTGACATTACACCTTGAGATATAAAGCCGATTTCTTTCAAATACATATCTGTTGGTGGCGGAGAATTTATTCTCTTAGCTTAACACCCTTCTCTGAGACGTACGAGCTCAGAGGTTATGTAGTTGAAATTTATCAGCGATATATCCCAATTTGGTAATGTGGCATGCTGAGTGTTGCTGTGTGATGATCAGTGTTTGATCATTTGCGATATGATCATTTATTTGATCTTATATCTTTGTGATCATAGGTTGATCATTTGTTTGACCCGAAGCATGGCTTTGTGACAAAGCGTAGCTTTGTGGACGAGACTTCGTCGAGCCTCACACCTCGGAAATGGTCGAAACAGGAAGGATGCGGCAAGGTTCTAGGGAGTAGCGCCCCTTAGTGTATGTCATTCCTTCTGGATAAAGGTGGTATCATGGTATGGAGCCCAGATACTTAACCTCTGTGGTTGCTGCAAATTTATTACTTTGTGGTTGTTGGAAATCGGGGATCCTCGGGAAGATCGGTGACGATCGGGGGATGGCATACGCGTGTCAGTAGTTACCTATTTTTGCAGAGGTAACCCGGCCTTGTGTTGGCAGAGATCTAACCGTAACGTTAGGTTCTCGGGTCGTCTATTCCAGGGACGTACCCATCGTGGAAAAGGAAGTTCCTTAGCCTGACCATTTGTTGGAAATCCAAAGAAACAATACGTGACTTGTACGGTTTTAGTTGTATTACCTGCTATGGAATGTGGCGGTAACCTGCTATTGAACATAGTAGCTATAGTAGGCATAAGTGCGGAATGCCTATGCTGGCTAAGATTTATATTCTACTTTCGAAATGTTTTCTACACTATGCACTAATAATAATATCAAAAATGATTTGATTTTGCGTAGTAAGCATCTTTGACTATCATAAGAAGAAATCTCCTCCAATTCTGCGTTTGCATTGTGTGTGTGGTGGGAGGTCTTATGGTAGTTTCATTTTCCAAAAGCATTGCGAATTGACTTTAAAATTCTCTGCTATTTGTTTTTAAAGATAAACTGTTTTTGTTGCTCACACCAGTCCCATGACTGATCCGGAGTTTATTGTTTCTTTCCTAAACTCTGGATGCTCAAAATTTTTCTACACGAGCAGTCTAGAGTTGGGTTTTTCAGATAGTCAGATTAGTAGGTTTTCTGGAGTTAGTTCAGTCTTTGGACCGCACCAGTCTTGCTTATCTTTGTGCATCGTTATTGGGAGTTCAAGCTATATCTGGATTGCTGCTTTGGAGATGGAGATTATCCGCTGCTGATGTTATCATTTTCTTTTCCGCTGCTATTTGTTGTATCATATCTCTGATGTATATTGATATTCATTGTATCATTCTGTTGTATCAGATATTGTATATCAATGTATTATTAATTTATTCCGCTGTGTTATTTACTTAACTGTGTTATAAGCTCTGGCGACTCGGATTTGAACGATCGAATCTGCGGCATTCGAGTACGATGTAAAGTATGGATGTCGATTTTCGAGCGCGAAAATCCGGGACGTTACAAGAAAGCTTTGATTAAATTCCATATATACATATTTGGGTCTACTTTTATGTGTTCATATAAAATTTATTTTTCTTTACACATGTTGTCATAGTATGAAATTATTTCTCTTTTTTAATTAAGACAATAATCTTAACATACAATTCATTGTTTACCTTCTATATTCTTTCATTATGGTACCTATTGATTGTCATTGGTATGTTGCATTAATTAATTTTACTAAATGGGAAACTGTATCAATCACTCATGCCATCCCTTACTTATTTTCATTTCGATTCCTATGCACTAACCATTTGAATTGTTCTTGTTTATTTTATGTATACATATCAATTACCACTAACTATGCACACTCCCTATATGTTGCACTTGCACAATATTTAATGTGAATATATTTACAATTCATTTCATATTTAGACTAATCATTAATGTTATTTTATTAATCAATTATTTAATTTAGTTAAGAGAAGGAAATAAAAAGTTTCCTTCTCTAACCAAATTTATGATCCTTCAGTAATTGAATAATTTAAGTAAAAGGAAATGAAAAGTTTCCTTCTCCAAATAAATATATGCCCCCTTATTAATTGAATAACTAAGAGAAAGGAAATGATATATTTTCTACTCTGGATAAATTTGAAAAGTAAATGTTACATACAAATTTGTATATAAGAATAATTTTGATATACTCTAACTTACATACACATTAAATTCAAGTGAAACTTTGTTTATGAAGTTAAATAAAATATTGATTTTATTTAAAAGAAACTTAGAAAAGTTCTAAATATATTTAGACTTCATAGGCCCATTAAGGATCCAAAATGGTAATTTTTTTTGAAATTCACCCATTTCTTCCGCTGCGGGCTGGCCTAGTTCCTTCAATGGTTTCCTATCTCTATATAAATTTAATAAGTCACTGTTACACATAAATATGTAGTATATTTGATATACTCTAATTTACATGCACATTAAATTAAAGTAAAACTTTATTTATAAAATTAAATAAAATATATATTTTATTTAAAAGAAACTTAGAAAAGTTCTAAATGAATTTAGACTTCATAGGCCCATTAATGATCCAAAATGGTAAAATTTGGAAATTCATCCATTTCTTCTACTACGAGCTAGCCCGGTTCCTTCAATGGTAATGAAAAAGTTCAAAATGTTTGAAACTATGTAAATATTAATTTCGAAATTTAAAATTATTAATAAGATTAATAATATAAATGAATTAAATGAGTTAATTAATTAATACTTGTACGCATGTATTATATTTGTTGATATATGTTATGTTAATTTAAAGTGTTTAAGATAACATAAGCATACATGTATATATAATAAAATTTTGAAATTAATATAATTTAATTAAAATTATTTAATTAATAAATTAATTAAAGGCTAATTAATTAAATAAAAATACACATATATAAGATATATGTGTTACACTGTAAAAGTTATAGTAGATATGTCCAATATAAAAGTTGTATTGGAATACTAATATAAATTTAATTAAAGAGTTAATTAATTAAAATTAATTAAATAAGATTCAATTAATGAAATATTATACATAAGACTATCATATAAGTAATATGAAATATAAAAGTTATTTAACAACAAAACTTATATGATATGAATGTATAAACTAAAGTGGAACATTAAAGAAACCCAAATAGACCTAAGGAATAAATACATACGTAGATGTATGTATACTGTGATTTCTGATGTGTTTGACACTTGAATCACGAGGGTATTTCAAAAGAAATACATTATTCCATAAGTCGATATCACTCAATATAATATATTAAAGATTATGAATCTTCAGTATAATGTTGTCCTCTACCATATATATATTAATAAATTACTTGCATACTCCTTATTAGTTAAGCAAACTCAAGTCGGGGATGTTATGTGTAGTATTATTAATATACTGAACAGATGAGGTAAGATAACTATAGGTATTTGTTCAGCAAACTTAAGTTACATATACTATACTTAGGCCATCACGATATGGTGGGTACGAGTGAATAATCTCTATCGATTTGTTAAGCAAACTCAAGGTCGAAATGAGATTAGGATAAGGAAAAATGGGTTAGGAGTTGTATGTGATACAACCGATAAGGAGTTATCCATCGTTTTTGGGGCTATGATTTGTTGAGAAAATACAAGGTTAGAATACCAAGACAAACGTGTTGTAACACCCACTAGCGAAGTCAAAAGACTTCTGTGTTTCATCTTAGGGTTTCGAGAAACATAAAAGACTAGTGGGAGCCTTATTAGAAAAATGAAATGGTAACATTTAACCTTTCTAATATTGTAAGAACAAATATTAAATAATGTTATAATTATCTACAATGATAAATTTGTGCATTTAATATGATTGATAAAATGTTTATCAATTAACATATACAAACGAACCGAATTGAAAGTTGATAAATGAAAATATAATACCCACTATCAAATTCTTATTGCATGTTAACGTTTCAACACCCATGCAAGTGCCAGATTTTACAACTACTGAATACATTTGTGGTTTGGTCACTTATGCATTTATTTGGTCAAGACCATGTATTACATTCTATGAGTTTCGAACTCTAAAAGCAATACAAGGCTATGGATATTTGATCCATATACAATTGCATATAAATGTTATATGGTGAATGGTCAAAGTTTGTACTGTACAATATTTCGGTGAAATTAGTTCATCCGAAAAACTGAATAAACCTTAGTGCCAGATCGAGTATTCAATCTGATTGATTACAAAAGAGATCGTATTATGTTAATGTAACTCAAGACCAAAAAACTACAAGGTAGATATAATAACCCGATCGCTGAAATGTCATTTTGATCGGTTTACGTAAAGTGCAACATATTTGATGTTCTTAAATGTTAAGGATAATCGAATGCGCTTATGTAAAGAGTTTGTTATGATATTGTAGTAAGGGTTTTTCTGAATAGTTTGACCATTTGAAAGGAAAATGAATGTATAAGAATAGATGTAATTTAAGGTACAGTTGGAATGAAAAGAATGAATACTCACTTCTGCTTCATAGAGAAACATTGGAAATATGAATTATAATAAATAATGATACTTAATATCGGAATAAGAAATATGATTTCTATTCTGAAATGTATTTTCATACATAAAATTGTTTTCTATGAGATTTATTTCTTTGAGCTCAAGATATTTGATCAACGAACTCTCCACTATAAATAGTTGTAGTGTGAGAAATAAACAAATTGTATTAAGTGAATGACGGATCTCCAAACCACGAACATACCAAATCATGGCCCCTGGGAATATAAAGATATTTCTATACCTTGAGTATGAAATTAAAGAATGGGAAAGGTTTCCTTCTTTCAAATAAAACATATTCTCTAATTCATTCTGTACGTACAATTTTTTTCATTCTCATTCATTCTTTCTCTTTCTCTCTTCCTAACTTTTCATGGAAGAAAAAAAGGAATTCCTAAATCTTTCAACTCCAAATAAAAAGATCAAATAAAATAAAACAAAAGTAGTTCATCTATCTCTTGCAAGGATAGGATGTGGATGTTGAAGATTCGAGGAGATATCATCATTCAAGGTGTGAGTTCTATGCAACATCCTAAGGTGATTCAATCGGAGCATTTTGCATTCAAGGTGCAAATCATAGGCAACATCAACAAGGTGCATTTTAAGGATGGGGTAGCAAGGTATGTCATTTTCTATATACAGATAGTGATTTTGCAATGTTTGATGGAAATTTAATTTGACTTTCATAATTTGAAATATGTATTGCTATCTTGCTTAATTAAAAAATTGTTTATGAAGATTGAATTATTTATTGAGTGATATGATTAAGTTTCATTTGATAGATCAATATTAAATTTGTTTATGTTTTAAAACAACATTTAAGTGTAGATCTGTGTTTTTTAATCGTTCTAATTAAATTGTAATTCTTCAAATCTGAATGTTTACATGTTTGAATTGGTTAGCTGCTTTTCTTTACTTTGTTAAATTGAAACTAAATCTATATATTTTAAAATACAATGTTTTACTTTAGTTCTATGTTTTAACATTTAATTTAAATTCCATTTCTTTAAATCTGGAAATTTACATTTTCATGTTGATTGATTGAAAATTATTTAAAGTTAAAAATGAAATTTATATGGAAACAATACAATGTTTCAATTGTAGATCTATGTTTAAATCTTTCATAACATGGTAGTTTTAGTTTTGAATTTTAATACATGTATGTATGTTTGTTTGCATGTATTATGTAACGACCTGGTACTTTGAACCGTTCAAATCGACAATCATCCACACATGTCAGACTTGAATTGCTCAAAGCAACATATTGTTAATTTATATTTAGCAAAACTCAGCATACATAGTAAATAAATCAATCACAGAATCTGTAACGACCCGACTTTCTGGGCATAGAAAGTCGCATCATTATGAAGAAAGAAAGGGGTAGAAAATAGAAAAGAAGAGAAAGAAAGAAACAACACATCAGAATCTCACAGCGGAAATGGAACAAATTATAATATATCACATAACTAATACATAGTCTTTACATAATCAGAGTACACAACTTATACATCACTTACTAGACAGTTATAAACATCTGTCTAGACATTACAACTCAAATACAAGACAAGACACTATCACAGATATCAACACAGCGGAATACTATATCTACGAACGCCGAAGCCTCCTGCTCCATTGCTCCTCCAGAATATTCGTCAAAGCTAAACCTGAATGCCTTGGCTACTCGTAAAAATTTGAGTACCCAAGAGTTTAATAAAACAGAAAATAAACACTTGGGTCAGACATGGGTCTGGTGTGAGTAAACGGGTTAAAATTGTTTAACTTCAAAACCTTTTGAAAACAAAGGTATCACGTAAGACTTCCCACACATAAACATGGAAAAGTTTTTACCTTACGCTAACCAAAACATTTGATAGGAAATTCGATTGTATTATAATAGGGTCTAGGGTTTTCAAGTAAAATACAGAAATAGCTGAAATGCTTACATCTCACATTTCAACATAGTTGGGCACAACTAATACGTACGGCGCTTATTGGAGTTTGGATTCCATACAATGGCAGGGCTACCGGGGTACCGCCCGTCACAGTACGTGGCCTAGATCACCGTACCGAGGATCACTCCCAATCCCCTGCAACACAAGGTCGGAACATCCCTTACTGGATAATTCCCGCACAAGATACCTCACGGTTGGGATCAGCAACCGCACACACTAAGCCGAAATAAGAAGGGACTTCTAGACAGAGGTCATCTTGTCCTACTTGGGTGCTACCCACTAACCTTGCTGCACCTCCCCTGTTTTAGCCATTCCCGGTTTGTGAGGCTTGAGGTCACGATTACCTTAGAAAAGAACACATCACTTAGAATGCTCATCGTCCACCTGACGATGTTCTGAAAGCATTCAATCCATACAAGTTCGTTCCGGGTTCGAACGAAACCGAAGGCATTATCTCGTTACACTCGTTTTGGAATCACCCTCAGAGTTAACGACAATAACCCTTGCACTCTGAATCTTCATCTTCACTTGATTCACGACCTATCGTTAATTTGGATCGATGTGGTATTCGGGTCTCCAGACCTGGAAATCCGGTATACGGAAACCCGATCCCGGTCTCATCGAAATCCAAAACGTATCTTTTAAGGCCAAGTTGTTTTAAAGGTTAAAACAATTTAATTTATTATCTTTATACACAAAGAAAGATAATTCACAACAGATAATCAACATTATCAGATAGTCCATACAATTCAACTAACATCCATATCATACAGCATATATCTCATCAGAGATATCAATCAATGCCAAGTATTCAATACTATCACCCATTCATAAGTAATGATTTATATCATCTCTAATTAATTTAAAGTGAATTAAATTAATTACTTCATTTTATAAATCCTTCTTACTTAACCATTAATTAATTACAAATTAATTAATTATCCTCTAATTACCTTTCTCAATTAATCATCTTTGATTAATTATCTTTTAATTACATCCAAGTAATATATCCTCAATTAATTTCTCAAATTAATTATCCTTAACCACTTATAGTAATTAACCTTTAATTACTTCATTAATTAATTAACTAAAATTAATTAACTTAATCAACTATAATTAATTACATTAATCCTTAATTAATTACGTTGATTAATTACTTCATTTATTAATTATTACTTAATTAACCAATCTTAATTACATCATTAATTATATTAATTAATGATCCTTAATTACAACTTAATTATTAATTACTCAATTAAATTAATTACATTAAGTAATTAATCTTTAATTAAACAACATTTATTAATCACCTTGATTAATCTTCAATCAGTAATTAATTACCCTCAATTACTTCATTACATAAATTAATTACTCCTTAATTAATTATCTTTAATTAATCTCTTGATTAATTACAAAGTAATTTAATCCA
This sequence comes from Allium fistulosum, assembly GCA_030737815.1. Classification (NCBI taxonomy): domain Eukaryota; kingdom Viridiplantae; phylum Streptophyta; class Magnoliopsida; order Asparagales; family Amaryllidaceae; genus Allium; species Allium fistulosum. Next base: position 912,454,495 of record CM060907.1, on the reverse strand, counting down.
AATTCCTTTCTTAACCTTAAATCATCTTCCATTAATTACATCCAGTAATTATCATTAATTACTTAACTAAGTAATTACAATCCATTTATTAAATTAAATAATTATTTATCAAATCATCAAATGTTTAAATTAATTAAACTTAATTAATTAACTTAAACAAATTACATTTAAACTAAATTAATTACATTAAGTAATTAATTCCTTAATTACTTCCTTTAATTAACTCTAATTACTTTCATTAAGTAATTATCCTTTTATTAATTACATTCATTTATTAACTGCTAATTACTTATACTAAGTAATTATACTTTATTAATTATATTAAGTAGTTATACTTAATCAATTTCAAAGTAATTATCCTAAATTAATTAATTATCTTAAATTAATTATATTAATTAATTATCCCCAAATCTTTAGTTAACGATCCTTATCTTAATTACATTCATTAACTATTCATTACTAATTAATTAATTAATTAATTACTCGTTAATTACCTTTATTTAATTAATTAATCTTCAATTACCCAAGACTCAAATTAATTAAAAGGTAAATAATTTATCTTAATTAGTTTCTTGATTATCATTAAAATCTTATTTAATAAACCCTTGGAATTAATTACCATTAACTTAAGATCTTAAGTTTAAAACATTTTGCTTTTTATAAAACTGTTCATGCTTTTACTTTAAATTTTAAAATCTGGTTAGTTTATCAAAACAGACTCGAGCAAATCAACCAAAACCCCGAGCTATCCCCGTGTCACTCTCGTACCACTCACGCTTCGAGTCCCCACGCAAAAACTTCGAGCAATGACCCGAGTCGCCCCTATCTTCCCCAAAACTCAACCCCACAGCTAACAACCAGCAACACAAACGTGCACGTACACGTGCACATCCACTCCGGCCACCAACGATCGACGCCACAACCCTCAACAAGTCAACGACCACCCCAACGTCGCACACGATCACCCAGGTTCGCCGATTTGCCATCGAATCAAAATCGAACCCATCGTTCGAAAATCAGGAAGCCACCATCATCGGAAAACCAACTTCAGCATCGATTTCGACCTCGATAAATCTCGCCGACCTCACCATCGAATCGCCTCGACCTCCAGCTCTGTTCCCCCCTATCGCGATCAAGTCCGGTGCATCACCATCAACATACGACCCAGAGAAATGACAACAACCAAAAACAGCACTCAAACCCTACATCACCTCTGACCTGTCGCTTCGTCCAATGGAAAAATCACCAACCATTTTTCCCTAGTTTTCCCACCTCCCAGCTACCTTCAGAAACAATTCCGATGACCCACTTTGCTCCGATCGCCGTAAATCGTTCGAAGTTCGAATCTCGATCAACCCAGAAATTCACGACATATACTAACTTAAAAATCATGAAACCAATGTCTAAAATCATCATTTTACAATACGATTCTATTTCGAAAATCAAAGTATGAAATTAGGATGATTGATTTCTGACCTTAATTTATTTTTCAGAGTAAATCTCTGCTACCAGTACAAACCACTTGTTATTTATGCTTAAAAACATTTTTAGAATTTGAATCTGGTAAATACAAACAAGTTTCATTTAAGTATTGTAATATAAAACTGTTTATAAAAAGAGATATAAATTTTCTTTGAATTTGTTGAACCTGTTATACACCCAGAGATATACAATTACATGTACACATAGTAATTCACTAATCTACATCCAAGCAATCCTTTTTACAACTTACTGTAAAGGTTTAGCACATGCATTACAATATACAACAAGTTTTTAAAAGAAATATGTTTAATCACCAGACAAGGAACAGAGAACAGATTGTATATATACATAAATATATATACAGGTATATACACATTTTAGCAGAGCAATTCAAAGCATATTATACATCCAGATCAATCATGCAAACCATCATACAACAATATCCAAACAATATCATATGCATAATGATAGATTTAAAACTTTTTTTTTTTTTTTAAAGTTTACTCACCAGATTTGAATGGAACAGAGAGTAGTGCACTTAATATTTGAACTGCTTTTAAACTTTAGAATCCTGAATGCTTTTGCTTTAAAATGCTTGAGTTGCTAAAATGTTATTGCTCCTTGATTTAAAGACTTGAGTTGCTTGCTTTCAAACAGAATTTAAGTTGCTGGAATATGCTCCAGGTTGAAGAAATGCAGGCTTTTGAATTTCCAGTTTGAAGGATTTGATTTACAGGCTTTGATTTGAAAACAAATTACAGGTTTTAGATTTGATAAATCTCTGGTTTGAGGAGTTTTGATGATCAGATTGTTTTAGAGAATTGGTTATAGGATTTGGCTTTTGATTTTGGAAGATGTTTACAGTGTATTGATTTTTGGTTTTGAGGAATTGTTTGCACGCTTGGAATTTACTTTGTTTTCAGCTGAGAATAGGAAAAGAAGATTGAAGAGATGAAAAGTATACTTTTATAAATTTAGTTATGATTTATTTAAAATTAAAGAAAGTAAAATTTAAAAGATGACACTTGTTTTAAAAACTTACATTTGTCAACTATGCCATTTAATTATACTACACATGTTACTAACATGTCTTAAGGTATTAACACATGTCCTTAAGTATTTTATTTATCTTAAATGTTAATATAAAAGCTTTTCATACTTAACTTATTAAATAAATAAACACTTATCTTAATATATGTATATATATAATTACTTTAGAGAAAATATTATAAAACCAATTATATACAAATAAAATCTTATACACATATTTTTAAAATCCAAAATAATTGTCTTTTATTGTTTAAGAAATATAAATTAAGATTCCAAATACCCTTTTAAAAGTATTATATTAAATTATACTTCCAAATTACAATTTATATATATTAAAATTCGATAGCACTTTTATTAACCTCAAACCAAAACTTTTCCTATTTTCAATATATACAAATATATATATATATATATACATTTAAATAGAAAATAATTTCAACATTAGATTTGAGAATTATTATATTGAATTTTAAAACAACCTTCAAATCATAATATATACATACATATATATTGCAATTTGAAAATACATCTTTTATTAACCAAAAGACTTCCTATTTATAATATATACACCAATATATATATACATTATAAATAGAAAACATTTATATAAGCTTTGAAAGGTAAATCTTACCAATTTTAAATTGTTAGAAAAGATATAAGCCAGATTAAATATTTATTAGCCTTTAAATGATTAAATTTACCAATTTAAATTAAAATTATATAAGAAAATTATCAATCCAATTTAATTTTAAATATAGATTATTAAATTGATATTGCCCCAAAATTCCGAGATATCACAGAATCACAGACACAGAGTAATATAACAATAAGCAGTGGAATAGACAAATAGTAGTCCATGAAGCTACTACAATAAAAAACAGAGTCTGAAATAAAATACAACAAAAATCTCGAATACACAGATGTTACTAATACAAAAGCAGATGACAAGTCTGGACATAAATAACTGGCAATAACCGAAATAACTGGAAGCAGAATAGATAGATGATAGATCTCTAAGCGAAGCTCAAAGCTAAAAAAGGTGAGTCTCAAATGCTGTGTCACTCAGCCTAACCCAAGCATAAAGCAAAACACAAAACACTCGAGTCGGATTAACATTCTTATACTAGTAAATCAACTCAAGTGAAATGTCCAAGTGAAATACAATATAACTTAAAGGATGTTTGGGATTTCCATCCTCTAAGGATCTGTGGAACTATCTACTATGTAGTAATATATGCCATTATAATATGCCTATCAGTAAAGTAAAGTGTTAAAATAGCGTTAAGTCGTTACCCATATCCCCCTTACACATTTTACATATTCCCATAGTCTATACAGTACCGTAAGCTCCACCAAACCGGTGGTTTACCCAGAGGGTAGTCCATAGGTACTATAACGACCCTGAATTTCCGACCCAATTTATAAATTTTAAATCCATTATTTTAATATAAAAATTTGAAATTTATATACGTTCTCAATTAATGTCCAAACTTCGTTTATAAGATGCGTCTAGTTAGTTATGGATATGGGAAAAGTTTCGTCGCAAAATATTGCAGTAAATTTCGTTTGCGTTTTTATTTTATATCAGTTCATTTTAAAGTACGTAAATTTCATCTTCCGAATCTAAGTATTTTTTACACAGTAATGTTGTAAAAATTTATCTGATCAAGGCATCGCATTTCGTTTCGTCAAATTCCGTCGTCGCCTGCTTCATTTAAATTGTTTTGTCAAAACGAATAATTTAATCGGCATGAATTTCGAGTTTTGATAAACTGTCGTATCGCCAATATCTGTGTACCGTTGTAAGCGCCTCGTCGCACCGGTCAAAACGGTGTATTCTTTTGTACAAATCGGAGTTCAACGTAAAACGTCGCGCTAATTTAACTGTTCCAAGCAGACCGGTTAAGTAATATCCAGCCCAAGAAAAAGACTGTATGCATTCAAATTTTGAAACTAAAATGTTGAGCTGAAGGGAATTAATGAGGGTGGTTGGTAGATGGGGGTTAGCTTGGAAAATTGGAGAGGCGTTTCATGAGTCACAAGAAGCAATTACTGTGCAAATCCAATTCTAAAAAAAAAAATATAAAAATATAAACGGAATAGACAATTAGCTGTGCATCACTCTGTACAGGTACGAAACCATCTCTCCTCTCCGTCTTCGTCTTTATTCTTCCTTTTCATATTTTATTCACTGTCAAAAACTTCAAAATGCAAAAAGAAATATACTCAGCCCATTTTCTTCACCAAGCCATTGCACCCACTTCACCTCCCCTCCACCGACCTCCGGCCATCACCCTGCAGCCGTCGTTCACCACCGCTCCTCCCTGAACCACGACCCAGCACTGACCCTCCTCCGCGCACGCACGCACAACCATCCCCAGCCGACTACGCCGCCCCTCCTTCACTTCGCCCTACGCCACTCCTAGCCACCACTCCAGACCCCATGCGCACTCACCGTTCCTCCTATGTCGCCTGAAACATGTGCCACAGTCCCGCTCTGCCTGAGCCCTTCACCATACCCAACTGGAACCACCGCACCCCTCAAGCGTCCGCCCTGGTCATCGCCGTCGCCCCTCCCCTGTGCCACGCTCGTGCATGCCGTGTGTATGCAATGAAGGCTTGCGTCCATTTGTAAGAAATGATGAGTTTCTGTTTCTAAAAAAAAGCAACAGCCTTTGTTTTATAATAAAAAAAAAGAAAAGTTTGTTGTTGCTTCTATTTGCCAAATGGATGGATACAGTGTAGATATAAATGTTTTACTGTGTAGTAACAATAGTTCTTCTCTGTTGATACAGCAGCAACCAGTTGAAGGTTCCACTTTGCAGCAGTACCCAAATTCTCAGCTTTCTCTTCTTTCTTTATTGTTTGGTAAGTGCATATATATGATTTTATAAAAGTATATATGAACGTCCATATTGAAATTAATATCATTCTTTTCTTGTCGATGGGTGCAGTTGCTCGATTGTTCGTGTTAGTGCTGTGTTTGAACCAATTCCATTCGTGCCTCTTCGTGTTTCGCCGTCATTTTCTCTAACCACGAAAGGTGAATAAATTTCACGACTTATATTCTTATACGATGATAATCAAGTTTGGTTGATAATATGTTGATTGTTGATGTTGATATTGGACGTTAAAAATAGTTAATGCATGAAGTTATAAATAATTTACACTTGTATTTGACGTATGGTAGTTGACACTTTGAAATTGATATATGTGCTTGAATTTGATTAAATAAAAATTTGTAGAATATAACCTTTTAAATGTCAAATTAGTTGACACGTAAAAATATAGTTAGTTACATCTTGACCATTTAAAATTTATGTTGTAAAAAGTTGATGTTGTATGAAATTGAATAAGTAGATATCAAGTGTGGAACCGTATAAATTAATAGCGTAATAATCTTTAATCTACATGAAATGATAGTGTAGATTCTAGAAATAATTGGAGTAATTTACATGAAATTATAATGTAAATTAATACGCTTATTTCGGGATTATTTGAATTAATTAATTGGGTTGTTGTTGATTGTTTTTATTGCTTGTTTATTTACTTTGACACCATCCTAGTTATCACACTGCAAGTTCCCTTTACTATGTTTTTTTTATTTTTGAATTGAAATGGAATCGGGTTGAAATGATAAATACCCAAATAGAACAATTTATCTAGGATAGAGAATTAAATAAAAACCCGATTGGTCAAATAATTCGATTTAAATAAATAAATAAGATTTTATTTGAATAAAATAATAAAGGTTTTAAATGAGATTTGGAATTTGGATTTTAAAAATGTTAATATTTAATAATTTGAAACAAATATTAACAAAGTGTTTGATGAAAGAATGTTGTTTAAATTTAAGTAAATTATTGGATTAAGTTTTGAAATTCATTTAATAAATAAAAAAAAATAAACTTGTTTACCGAAGGAATTTAACTTGTGATTATTTAATTTGATAAGTAAATAAGTGAAATTGAATTTCTTTAATAAGAAATGGGTGATTTATTTATTGAAATAAATATAAAACTTGTAATTTAAAGAATTTAATTTGACGAATTCAAATTTACTTATAAGTTGGATATAGAGAAGGTAAACTTAAGTGAATGATTTAATGAATTGGAATTTAATTGAAATTGTTTTTAATTAACTTACTTTAAATAATTATTGGATGAAATCCATCTATGAATTTAAATCGATATTATGTTAAGTTAACTTAATTTAAATGATTATTGAATGAAACCTATATATGAATTTAAATCAATTTTTTTATTGTTTTAAATAAAATTTGAAGTTGAATTATAGAGTTTTGAAACTGGAAATTTGGGAGTTTTGAACGTAACTATGGAAAATTTATATAGAAAAACAAATGATTTGTTGACTCCCAAATTCTAAGTGAAATTGAAATTGATTTGGTTTGAAATTTATTAAATGACCAATCGGTGTAATAATTACGAAGTTATTAAAGAGACCGGGATCGGTTAGGTACATACTCACTGTCTAAACCGAATATCACTTTAGTAACTATACGCGGAGTGTGATCAAGAATGAAGTGGTGGGAACGATGTACGTTAATGATTGAAGAAAGAGAACGATAATGGATGACCTTGACACTTGTGTCAAATTGGAAATGACTAAAACAGGAGCCGTGCCGGTCCAAATGAGGTTAGCTACCTCGAGCGAACACACTTCTTCGTAAACTACTCATTACTTGTTTTTGATTGGTGCGCACCCTTGAATTTGGAGTGTTGTATCGTGGTGTTGCGATCGTTGCAACGATGCGTTCTCACCAGTCCGGATCAGGCAAACGGTAGTTTCACTACCTTGGGTATTGCCTCATATGCCTTGTCATACTTGTATCCCTATGCGCGACCACTACGATTTGTTTTGTGTTATACTTATGGAGTACTCCCTGATAGCCCGCTAGTTTACGGTGGAGTTTACAGTGCTGTATAGACTATGATGCTTATATAAAATGTGTTAAGGGGGAAAATGGTAATGCCTTAACACTATTTTGATACTTTATTTTACTATTAGGCATTATCTACTTAGCGTACACTACTATATAGATAGATAGTTTAACGGATCCTCGAAGATGTTATTCCATTCATCTTTGGGTTATTGTTATTTCAAATTTGAACCATATTATCTTATATAAGAATATATGTCCTGACTCGAGTGTTTGTTTATGCTTATGCTCGGGTCAGTCTGAGGTTTTCTATTGCTGTGCTGCTTGGGAGCTGAAGACTTTGAAGACTATCATTTATCTTTATCAGTATTGCTCTATTCTATTTTGATATTGTATCGGACATCTATGTATTTCTATTTCACTTTTTGCTTGAGACATTGTTGTATTTACTTAGTAGCTTCATGAACTACTATTATGACATTGTTGTAATTCCGCTGCGTTATTCTGTTATTGTATCTGTCTGTGATTCTGTGATGATTCTCATTTATATGCATATACTCCATTAATGATTCGTGTCTTGTACTATTTAAGTTGACATGTGTGGATTATTGTCAATTTAAATGGTCCGAATATATGGGTTGTTACAGTTGGTATCAGAGCTTTGGTTCCCGAAAACCTTAGCCTGTGGAGTTGTAAAGCTCATTGGAGATAGGGTAACCATACCCTAGAATGAGGAGAATCATTTCAGAATCCATATCCTTTTGATTTCATCCTCCTTATTGAATTCATGTGATTAGAATTTCCTTAAGTTCTATAAATTCCTATCTTTGATTCTAAATCACTTTTGGTATTCCAGGATGAGTACCAGAAGGAACGATAGAGGTGGGGTAGAGGAAATGCTCCCGCACCACGTGACCCAGCTCCAGCAGTCAAGTTTTCTACTCTTAGCAAGGAATACACCCAGCTTGGCGACATCAAATTCTCTGGATCCGAGAGCATCATTGGAGCGCAACAGTGGCTGAAGAGCCTGGAAAGGTTATTCACTGGTCTTGAGATCAGTGACGCGTAGAAGCGTCAATTGGCCGCTTGGCAGCTTCAGGATGCGGCATAGGATTGGTGGGAGTCAGTAACCTCCCGTACTGACGAGGAAACCATCACCTGGGCCCAGTTTAGGTAAAATCTAACTGAAATTTCATCCAAATAATTCCTTCTTTCTCTTAGAATCTTGACTCATCTTTGTCTCGCTTGTAAATAGGGATTCTTTTTTGGCTCAGTGGATGCCAGCAGCCGGAAAGGCTCAGCTTTACCGATCATTTAAGGATCTCAAACAGGGTAACATGACTTTCTCTGAGTATGAAAGGAAGTTTAACGAACTCTCCAAGTTTGGACCTGGCTTGATTGATACACCACTTCTGAAAAACGAGAAGTTCATTCATGGAGCACGTCCAGAGTACTATGATCTCCTCATAGCCCATGTCCATGGCACTTTCACCGAGCTGATGGATTATGCACATAGATATGAGGGAAAGCCGAAGGGTGCATCAGCCACCAAGGTGCCAGTTGTTCAGCCATCCTCTAGTCAGCCTGGAAAGAGGAAGCCGAATTTCGAGCAGCAAAGGAAGAACTGGCAGAAGACTACCGGGTTTGGCTATTCTCAGAAGAAGGCTGAATAAACTGGGTACAAAACAAACTCGTAGAAGACGCGATAAGGCATGTGACAAGGCACGCGAGGCAATGTCGAGAGTAGGATACTACCGTTTTGCGAATCCGGACTGGTGGTAACACATAGCAGCTTCTACCGCCCATCTCGAGACACACTCCCAAATCAAAGGTGCACCCATTCAAATCACAAAGTAATAGAATGGTATCGAAGAAATGTGCCCAATCGGAGGTGTGACCTCACTTGGCCCAACATGGCTCCTATTTTAGCCATATCAAGCTGACTCGCTGGAGTCAGGGCAGCGTTAATACCTCATATAGAATCTTCGCCAAACCATCCTACTTCGTTCTGGAATCTCCACCACGTACACAGTTGTTAAAGTGGTTTTCGGTATTGGTAGAGAGTATGACAATATCTGATCCCGGCCTCTTTTACAACCAAATGCTTATTTCACACCCTGGTCGTTTTATAGTTTCAAAAAGTTCATACTTCATATCAAAATATCATAACCATTTCAAAATCATATCACTTTCGAAATCATATTCACTTTCGAAATCATATCACTTTCAAATCAGTATTCACTATAAAATCATATTTATTTCCAAAAACTTAAACACAAAAAAAGGTTAAACCATCATATCAAATATTCACATTTAAATCCATTAAATCTAAATCATAACAATTCCAACTTAAACAGTTTACATATTGAAAATAGTTTATATATTGAAATATTTATAAATTAAAAATAGTTTATATATTTAAAAAAAACTAGTTATAAATTAAAAATAGTTATATAAAAAAACATAGTTTATAAATTAAAATAGTTATAATTTAAAATAGTTTATATTTAAGATAAATTTTAAATTAGAATTGTATCTTCCAATTTCACAAATCAATTTAAATCAACTTTAGTTCCAAAATTCAAACTTAAATCAACCTTTGTCCAACAATTTCAATTAAGAGTTCAATTCAAATTCTTATTAAAATCATTTTTAATTTATATCGATTTCAAATCCAGGTTTGAACTACAAATTTAAACCACTTCCACTTTAATAGATTTCGAAGTCCAAATATCTAAACAATTTACAATAATTCAATTTTTTTGATAAATATCATTTATATTTCAAAAATTCAACTTTTAATTTATTAAAATTTAAAATATTCATTTAATCATTTTTAGTAACATTTAAATAAAATCTCAAGTTACAAATTCAATTCAACATTAAATATTTCAATTTCAAGTTTTATTTAAATTTGGAAATATTCATTAAATCACCTTAATCAAAATAAAGTTATAAAGTTATAAAATCATATTCCTAAAATCTTAAATCAATAAGTTCAAATCAATTCTTATTTATATCCAATCCTTAAACAAATAATATTTCAAATCTATTTCAATTTATCTTTCCAACCATACTTTATTAAATTTATTACAAATCTATTTTTAAAATATTATTGTGATTTTATATAAATATTTAAACATATTATATATATATATATACTAATTAGATTAAATTTTATTAAATTAAATCTTAATATTAAATTTTATTTTATATTAAATTTTATTTTATATATATTTAAAAATAATAAAATTATAAGTAAAATCTTAAAATTATATTTTCAAAACTAACTTATAAATTTAAAATTTCCAAATATATAATTTTAAAAATCTAAATTTTGCTCATATATTAAAATAAAATCTTTATATTATATTTTAAAATCAATATTTATTAAAACCCATATATTTCCTTTCAAAACCATGGAAATCATTTTTCAAAATAGACTAACGTGTTTGTATATAATTTTCTATCCTATGATCAAGTGATATGGATATTTATCATTTCAATTCGTAAATTAAATTTAATATTTTACGGGTATATATCATTTCCACCCGCAATCCCAAAATTTCACAACAAAAATTGTTTGGGGTTTAACAATTCAATCCATAACGATTTTTCCCTATTCTAAAATATCGTCGAGTATGTATCATTTCAACCCATAGGGATTTCTAAACTAACAGGGAACTTGCAGAGTGAGAATAAATATGATAATAATATAACATATCAACAAGAGGCATATATCATCAATACAAAATTTAAGTATAATATATACAACAAGTTATGGTGTCATATGTCACAGGCAAACAATTGTAGATAATGGTATATCATATTTAACAATTAAATAACTAACAATTCTAATTTAACAACATATTTCAATCGTCATTTCATGTGAATTGAATTTACTAAATATAAGAATGTTAATCGTGAGTGATTGCTCACCTTTTGAGGCTAGAGAAATTTGATGGCGACGAGAGTGACATGGACACGCACACAGATACGGACATGAGCAAAGCAAATCAAAAGCTGCTGAGATATCCGAACAATGACAAACAAAACAATAAACTGGATAGCGACGAAGCAAACAAGCGAACCACTTGAATTCGATGGGAAACAAAATATATACATATTTGTATGAAATATATATATATATATAAATTATATTTTAAAATTAATATTCAATTTAAGACACATATTAAAATAAAATCATCATATAATTTGAAATCGTCATTTAATTTAAAACACATATTAAAATAAAACATCTTCATGTTATATTGAAAATCAAAATCTATTAAAATACGTATATTTTCCATTCAAAATTCTCAAATATAAATTTAATCATAATATATATACATTATGTTATAACAAAATTTATAATAAAACATTTAAACATATTCATATGCTTTTGAAACATATAACAGCTATATATATACTTTTTTTTTCAAAGACCAGACACACAAAATAGATCTGGATATATATATATATTAATATATATATAAGTAAATATGGGTGTATAAGGAAACAATTATATAGCATATGTAGTATAGATATGTAAATAACTTCATAATACTAATTAAAACACACGCAACAAGGTTTACAATATATATATTGCTTTATAACTATATTAAAACAATATATAAACTTATATATATATATGTAATAAGAAAGAAGGCTTAGAGCTGAGATTATAGTCAAGCTGGAGGGTGATAGGCTGTCCAGCGGTGGAGTGAGGTGAAGTAGGGTGGCTGGTCGGGACGTTGCAGCTATGCGTGATTCCAAGCAATTGATGGTGATTCCAAGCAATTGATGGGAGGTCGGCCGGCTGTCGGGCTTTGGCTGTGGTGTGGGTTGAAGGTTTGAAGCACGGCAATGGGTTCAAGGTGGAGAGGAGCTGAATGATGAGGTATGTGAGGCGGGCGAAGGACTGTTAGGTGATGGGGTTTTCTAGTGGCAGTAAAGTGCTGTCAAGGGAGAGAGGAGGGTGGCTTCGGCTGTCTCGAGTGGCACAACGGTGGTATGGGTTCGAACCAGCTGCTAGTTGTAGCCATGGCGGAAGGTGGGAAGTGAGTGGTAGGGTGGATGGGAAGGATTGGCTGATGGCACACGTTAGAGAGGGGAGAAGTTTCACAAATACATGCAGTTTTGTAAAATTTATTTGTTTATTTTTTTTATATAGGAGGAGGCAAGGCAATAGGTTGGATCGGGTTTTGCACTATGGGAAGGCTAACGAAAGCTTGCGGTGGTCGATAGGAAATGAGGGGAAGGCTTGAAGCGGACGACTATGATGTGGGCGATGAAAGAAGTCCAGGCGATGCTCGAAAGTTGACGGCGAAGGTTTTGATGGAAGAGCAATGTAGCAGGGTTACAGAAGCAATTACATATATATTTGCAACGCATAATATTTTCTTTGGAACCGGTTGGAATGTCAATAGTCAAAGAATAATAAAAGTCAGAAGTTGGGTTTTCTAGAAAATAATGACCGATGGCTATTCGTTTTTCACAGGGAACGAATGAATAAGCACAGAAAACAAAAAGGCTCAAAAATGGGTACCGATACGGCTAACCGTTTCACTGATTTCGCCGCGCACTGGACACCGAAATACACAAATGAATATACTACGGAGATCATCACGAAGAGACGAACATAATGGTACATAGATATCAGCGATACGATGAGTTATCAAAATTCGATTTTGTTCACTGTCGAAAATGCTACTAAAACTCCGAAAATACAATAAACGGAGCTATAGTAGTCCAAATTTGGCGAAACGAAATAGGACGTCTCACTCAGAAAATGATCTACATTTTATTATATAAAAATATTCAGATTTCGAAAATATTTTATTTCAATCAAATTTAACTCATTTAAATTAAAATTGAAAATTACACAATAGAACTACTTACATATTTTCCAATAAAAATTTAACATTTGCTATGGTTATATAGACGCATACCAAATATCAAATTTTCATTGTCAAATTTAATTGTTATAATTTCAAGAAAAATTCAGTTAATTATGTTCTAAAAATCGTTAAAATTTCCAGGTCGTTACACTCTCCTCCACTCAATACTTTTCGTCCTCGAAAAAGAACGAGATAGGAGAATAGAAGCACCAGAAAGGAAAGATAGATTTGAAATACATATTATCAGATATAACAATAAATTCAAAACCATATAAATTTAGTTTTTAAATTGATTTATGTTCAACAAATTTGGTTTTCAATCCATTTTATTAAATCAACAAATATTCATTATATTCACATTTGGTTGATTTCAATTCAATGTTTTTCATTCAATTGATTTGTTTTCCAGTTTATTAACATTTGTTACAAAATTTTCTTTCAAAAAAAAATTTATTTTATTTAACTCGTTTATTTTATCCATTTACCTTCACTTAAATTAATTCTACTTATGATTCAAATTCAACTATTCTTAAGTTTGTATTTATTAACTTAAATAGTATTTCTCTGTTTATTATTCAATTTATTTCACTTACGGTTCTTATAACCTAAATTAAATGTATAACATTCATTATAACCCCTCAATTTTATTTATTAATTCTCTTAACAAAATTTCATTTCTGGACATCTTATTACTTACACCTATATTGTATATTATTCAATTACATATTCTTATTACATTTAAACTTTTTTCTAGGTAAGTTTTATTAATGTTTTCAAATGTAATTGAGCAGTATACAAATTTACCCTTATTTACAACATTTCTATTAAGCAAAATTTAGTTTGAACATCTTACTACTTAAGTTTCTCTTGTATAACCCTCAATTGCAGTTTAACATTAACATTTTAACTTTTTAAATAATTCAGGTAAGCTATATATATTTTAGAATTGCAATTGAGTATTATACAAATAAATTTTATCCTGTTTCAAGTTGTTTAATTTCATTTCTTATTTAAACATTCCAATTATTCAAAAAATTTACTTCATTTCAATAGTTGAAAGTCATTACTCAAGATAAAACTTAAGAGTTAAATTTCCAGTTTCACTTCAAATCATTTGAAATAAGTATATGTATTTTATACATCAAATCATACTCAAGAAATTCAAATCAAATCCAATTTCAAAAAAAAGTGTAGCGAAGCTACTAAGTGGTCTCTCCACCCTGAGACCCGAAAATGAATGTCGATGATGCTGTAGTCATCACCGAAATTATTTTCCAGCGACAAAAAAGGAGAGTACCGGCTTACTACCTTTAAAATTCTTTGAAAACAATTTCCATTCGAAATACTTTCAATAATATATTTTTCAAAACTTTGAAAACCAAATTTTGAAAAGTACCAGAAATTAAATTCTCAAATCCTTAATTTAAATTCATTTCATTTTCAAATCAAATTTATAAACTGTACTTTAAAAATCCATCTCCATATAACATACAACAATAATTAAAGGTTTATAAAACAATAAATGATAATCTAGTATTATCATTTCAAACACCAATTCATTTAACTATTTAATTTTAGAAAATTATACTTTTATATATAAAATAAAAACATATATAAAATTATTTCATTTACCAATTTCGAAAACAATATTGTGTCAGTTTGCTCTGTTCAAGTGTTTTGGAGTTCTTATTGATAGCGTTAACCAGACAAATCGATCGAAACCTAAAATCAACTTTAACAACTCAAACAACACAATATAAAACATTTTTATATCAATTACAAATACACTCCCTCACACGATAATTCAAGAATGGATTATAGAATAAGGACAGAGATTCAAATTAGAGGGACCCTAATCAATAAGAATTCTAACCAAGAAGATAGGCTCAAAAGGAAGATAAGATAACTAAATTACAAAAGAGAAAAAATGGATAGATTGTATCAATCGCGGACGACCTTAACCGAGTCAACCGAGACTTAGAAAAGACGAGAATATCATCAACGAAAAACAAGACGAACATGTTGAGAACATCGCGGGAGACGCGATTCATGAGATCCACAAAGAAGGCAGGAGCACTGGTTAATCCAAAGGGCATTACCAACCATTTTTAGAGAACATTCTCCAGGAGGAAGGACAACACGTCGAATTCCAGGAATAAAATCGATGCAGAATTCATTTTCCCGTTTAGGAGATAGGGGAGTGACTATTTGGATAGAGTCAAGATCACTAAGCCGAGTATCAAACAAAAGATAGAACTGCCTGCATTGCCTAAGGCATTCGACATTTAATCACAAGAGAATTACCCGGATCGTCTACTAAGAAACGGTTCGGGCTTTACAAGAAAATAACAGCATCAAAACCGAGGACGTATAAATCTCCAGTGAATCGACGCCTGTTGTAAAGGAGTTTCACCCCTTTACAAATCATACTAAGGTTGGCGGAACAAAAATGGAGCTATGGGATGCTCCAGTATCAAGAAGAACACGAATAGAAAGAGACAAGAATGGATTTCAGAACAAAAGGGAAAGTCCTAAGATTCAAAAAAATCCTAATCCAGGACAAAGAATTTCAAGCTTGAACGAAGATGATTCTATAATTGATTCTACTCATTCTAGGGTATTACTACCCTATCCTAATGAGTTTTTACTCCATATGCTAAGTTTTGCCAAAACCAGAGCTCTGATACCAACTGTGACGACCTGGTATTTTGAACCATTTAAATCGACAATCATCCACACATGTCAGACTTGTATTGCTCAAAACAACAAACTGTTAATTGATATTTGGCAAAACTCAGCATATACAGTAAATAAATCAATCACAGAATCACAGACACGGAGTAATATAACAATAAGCAGCGGAATAGATAAATAGTAGTTCATGAAGCTACTACAATAAACAACAGAGTCTGAAATAAAATACAACAGAAATATCGAATACATAGAAGTTACTAATACAAAAGCAGATGACAAGTCTGGACATAAATAACTGGCAATAACTGGGATAACTGAAAGCAGAATAGATAGATCTCCAAGTGAAGCTCCAAGCTCAAAAAGGCGAGTCTCAAATGTTGTGTCACTCAGTCTGACCCGAGCATAAAGCAAAACACAAAACACTCGAGTTAGGATTAACAATCTTATACTAGTAAATCAACTCAAGTGAAATGTCTAATTGAAATACAATATAACTTAAAGGATGTTTTGGATTTCCATCCTCTAAGGATCCATGGAACTATCTACTATATAGTAACATATGCTATTATAATATCAGTAAAGTAAACTATTAAAATAGCGCTAAGGCGTTACCCATATCCCCAATAACACATTTTATACATTCCCATAGTCTATACAGTACCGTAAGCTCCACCAAAAGGTGGTTTATCCGAAGGTCACTCCATAGGTACGGTACAAAACAAACTCGTAGAAGGCGTGATAAGGCATGTGACAAGGCACGCGAGGCAATGCTCAGGGTAGGATACTACCATTTTGCGGATCCGGACTGGTGGTAACACATAGAAGCTACTACCGCCCACCTCGAGACACACTCCTAAATCAAACGTGCACCCAATCAAATCACAAAGTAATAGAATGGTATCGAAAAATGTGCCCGATCGGAGGTGCGACCTCACTTGGCCTGGCATGGCTCCTATTTTAGCCACATCAAGCTGACTCGCGGGAATCCGGGCTGCGTTAATACCTCATATAGAATCGCCGCCAAACCATCCTACTTCGTTCTGAAATCTCCATCATGTACACAGTTGTTAAAGTGGTTTTCGGTATTGGCTGAGAGTATGACAATATCCGATCTCGGTCTCTTTAACAACCAAACGCTTATTTCACACCGTGGTCGTTTTATAGTTTCAAACAGTTCATACTTCATAACAAAATATCATATCCATTTCAAAATCATATCACTTTCGAAATCATATTCACTTTCGAAATCATATCACTTTCAAATTAGTATTCACTTTAAAATCATATTTATTTCCAAAAACTTAACCACAAAAATAGGTTAAACCATCATATCAAATATTTGCATTTAAATCCATTAAATTTAAATCATAACAATTCCAACTTAAACAGTTTAAATATTGAAAATAGTTTATATTTTGAAATAGTTATAAATTAAAAATAGTTTATATATTTAAAAAAATAAGTTATAAACTAAAAATAGTTAAATATAAAAAAATATACTTTATATATTAAAATAGTTATAATTTAAAATAGTTTATATTTAAGATAAATTTCAAATTAGAATTGTTTCTTCCAATTTCACAAATCAATTCAAATCAACTTTAGTTCCATATTCAAACTTAAATCAACCTTAGTCCAACAATTTCAATTAAGAGTTCAATTCAAATTCTTATTCAAACCATTTTGATTTATATCGATTTCAAATCCTGGTTTGAATTACAAATTTACACCACTTCCACTTTAATAGATTTTGAAGTCCAAATATCCAAACAATTTACAATAATTCAATTTTTTTGATAAATCTCATTTATATTTCAAAAATTCAACTTTTAATTTATTTAAATTTTAAAATATTCACTTAATCATTTTTTGTAACATTTAAATAAAATCTCAAGTTACAAATTCAAATCAACATTAAATATTTCAATTTCAAGTTTTATTTAAATTTGGAAATATTCATTAAATCACCTTAATCAAAATAAAGTTATAAATTTATAAAATCATATTACTAAAATCTCAAAATCAATAAGTTCGAATCAATTCTTATTTATATCCAATCCTTAAACAAATAATATTTCAAATCAATTTATCTTTCCAACCATACTTTATTAAATTTATTACAAATCTATTTTTAAAATTTTATTGTGATTTTATATAAATATTTAAACATATTATATATATATACTTAGATTAAATTTTATTAAATTAAATCTTAATATTAAATTTTATTTTATATTAAATCTTATTTTATATATATTTAAAAATAATAAAATTATAAGTAAAATCTTAAAATTATATTTTCAAAACTAACTTATAAATTTAAAATTTCCAAATATATAATTTTAAAAATCTAAATTTTGCTCATATATTAAAATAAAATCTTTATATTATATTTTAAAATCAATATTTATTAAACTCATATATTTCCTTCCAAAACCGTGGAAATCATTTTTCAAAAATAGACCAACGGTGTCCGTATATAATTTTCTATCCTATGGTCAAGTGATACAAATATTTATCATTTCAATCCGCAAATTAAATTTAATATTTTATGGGTATATATCATTTCCACCCGCAATCCCAAAATTTCACAATAAAAATCA
Source organism: Allium fistulosum (assembly GCA_030737815.1). Taxonomy (NCBI): domain Eukaryota; kingdom Viridiplantae; phylum Streptophyta; class Magnoliopsida; order Asparagales; family Amaryllidaceae; genus Allium; species Allium fistulosum. The sequence goes on along the minus strand of CM060907.1, from coordinate 912,435,866 downwards.
CTTGAGTTTATCATTTCAACCCATAACGATTTTTCCCTATTCTAAAATATCGTTCGGGTATGTATCATTTCAACCCATAGGGATTTCTAAACTAATAGGGAACTTGCAGAGTGAGAATAAATATGATAATAATATAACATATCAACAATAGGCATATATCATCAGTAACAAATTTAAGTATAATATATTCAACAGGTTATGGTGTCATATGTTGTAACAACCTGCATATTTTATGATTATATATTAAAATGTTTTATTTAAATATAGCATCGTTAGTCGGATTAAAGTCTGAAATCCTACTTTTTGTAAATGGTCGAATCCGGAATCGAGACTACTTCCATTGAGTCCTAGATGGCGTTTGCGAACTTTTTGAGTATAAACATCGATATGTTTAGAGTTGAGTAGAATTTTGCTATTTTTCTATTTGGGCTTTGGGTTTGGGTTTCAGCCCACTAACCCAACATAATACCCTAACTCCTCCTTAAACTCCTCTTCATTCATTTTCATTTCCTAACACCCTCAAGCTAAAAGAAAAATGGGGGAAAGAAAGGGAAATTAAAATTCCTAAACCCTAGATTACTAGGAAATTCAAGATTCAAGTTCTAGAAATCAAAGAGAAGCTTAGGTAAGCATCCTCTTCATCTTCTCCATCTCAATCTCTCTTCAATTTTCAAAAATTTCTAAACCCTAACTTAGAAAATATTTGCTTATGAGCTTAGATTGGAGCTTCTTGAGTTGAAGTTGAAGAGTGGTTGATCTTTCCTTTGTTTTAAAGCTTCTCACTTGTTGTTTTGGGTTTAAAGGTGAGTTTTTGAACTCACATCTAAGTCTATAGCTTTCATAGTTGTTAGGTATGAATTCCTAACATCTATTGCATGTCCATTTGCTTTTGGATTGAATTGATTTGGTAAATTTTCAGATTTTTGGGTATTTTGAAGTCAAAATCTATGAAAATCCTTATATGGATGTTTGCACATGTTGTTCGGAGTGTATTGATGAGTCTATAGGGTTGGGTTATCGCTTGGCATAAATCCCTAGCCATCGTCGCTCACTTGATCGCTTCCGATACGAATTGGCCATCATTGGCCTACGCAAAATATTGCCCTGAGCTTTAGCTCAGACGTTTGGTATTAAGGTCAGACGTCTGGAGCTACGGGAATAAAATTCCAGATTCTCAGCTCAGACGTCTGAGCTTACTTCCCAGACATCTGGGCGATCTGGAAGAAAATTTCCGGTCCTTCAGCTTAGACGTCTGGGAATTCTACCAGACGTTTGGAGCTGCTTATTTCAGCCAAATTGCCTATTTTGGATGGATTTCCGTTTTAATCAATTTTTGGTTGATCTGATTTGTTGTTATCACTTATTATCAACTTTGATGACTTCTTTTTTGGGATTTTTTGGAATATCCATTTGATGGAATTGATATCAATTTTTATGGTTCTGATTCACGTCGTCGAATGTGAATTTTTGGTGATCGATTGTTTCTACAATCGTTTTATGTGATTTGTCACTTTTAAAAATACAAAGATTTTTATACTAGTAGTAAATATACAAACGCTTTCACAAAGATTATTTCAATACCATTTTTAATACAAAACTCATTTTTAAATCCGTTTTCCAATCTATTAGTATATACAAACCTTTTCCTCATTCGTACGAGAAATCCAATTAAAAGACATAGCAAAACAAGTGGTATGAAACGCTTGCGTTTACTTCGTCGGTTAATTCTTAGACTTGTTCGATTGAACTCTTGTGACAATTTTTCGAGTGAAAATCTACAATTTGTTCATAAATATTTAAGTTAAGCCAGTGGTTATGGGATATGAAGCTAAACTCATTTATTTACTAGCTTAGTGTAATTCACACTTCTTATTGATCGATGCTGATCATTTTATGGTTTAGACTAGCGATATGCGATGTCTCTTTGTCCACGTAGGGGACTGTACCTCATTTTATGGAGCTTTGTCTCATTTTTATGGGCTGACAACCCATGGTCTTTTGACCGTTCGTGGAGCAATCGGCTTGATAAGTCGGTGCATGGGGTATATCTTTTAGGTGCGTCGATGTTCGACTGTGCATAGGGGTATCTTTTTAGGTGCATCGATGTTCGTTTATGCATGGGGCGTATCTTTTTAGGTGCGTCGATGTTCGACTGTGCATGGGGCGTATCTTTTTAGGTGCGTTAATGTTCAGCTTATTTGTCCCCAAAGGGGGACAGTACCCCGTATTTTCATGGGATAGCGTCCCGTTTGTGATACACGTGTTGGTTAGTTTTCATGCTCCCGTTTGTGATGGGCCTCCTCCTTTGTGTTTTCTGGATTTCTAATTGTTGATTTCTGGAATTTGTGCTTCACCTATTTTTTTGCGATTGACATTGATATGTTTTGTCAATGTAACGACCCATAAATTTTGATTGGTTTTAATAACGTATTTAACTGAATTTTGTGAAATTTTAAATAATTGAATTTGAAATTAAATTTTTATATTTGGATTACGTATTTAAAAACATAGCAATTGGTAATTTTCATCAGAAATTATGGAAGTTTATTTTATTGTGTAATTTTATCTCAATTTAAATCAGTTAATAACAGTTAAATTTAAAAGTGTTCCGAAACCTAAATATGTCAACATGAGAAAATTTATTTAGAACACTCAGAATCAGACTGCGTAATTCGTTTCGCAAATTTCGGACGTTTCTAGCTCCGTTTGGATTTTTCCGTACGGAATAGCAATGTATATCAGTGTCCATATCGACTTTTTGATCGGATGATCCTGTCACTGATATCTGTATACCGTTCTGATCGTCTCGTCGTGCTGATTCTATGGTATATTTATTTCTGTATTTTGAGGTCCGGTAAGCGACGGAAACGGAAAGACTGTGCGTCGTACCGTACCGAAATTTGTGACCTTTTGTTTCCTTTGTCTCTTCAAATTTGAAACGTGCAGCCCACGCAACCAATAAATTATCATAATTTTTCAGCTGAATCTAGGGAGAACCGTGGCCACTACATTTAAACCCCTGTATAATTCAAACTTATGTCTATTCCTATCCTACCGTTTCCTCCTCAATAAAGTAAATACATTGGTAACGTAAAAAGTAATATATTATGAGCATGCTCTAGTCTTCTTTCTAGATCTGAAGCTTGTCATCATTATTATTTTTTCCCTGTAGCTCACCCCTTACCAAAGCTTCCACCAACCCATTTCTCTTTTCATTGCCGATCAAACTTCACTCCTTTCTTCGAACAATCGAAGCAACCCCCTTCCCACTGAATCCGCCACCACCCGCGAAGCCGAACACGCAGCCGACCCACTCCACTTGCCTTGTTTCCATCTCCAACCCGAAGCCCGGAGACCCGCCGCCCATGTTCATCTGACCACACCCGTTCCATCTTTTTCCCATCACCACCCATCCTCTCACCAGCGAACCGCCCAGCCTCCTTCGTTCGCCATCGTAGCCCACCGATGCCATCAAACCTGAACAGCTCTTCCCCTCCTCCAACTCTTCCACTGCCCTTCCCATCACCTTGAAGCCCGATTTATCTATAAGGGTATATATATATAAATAATTTTATGTTTATTTGTTTGGGTACATGTATTATTTATATACTAAAATCTATATGAATATCTATAGATCTATTAGAGTTTAATATAGTTGTCTGCCATAAAATTCTGTGAGCATACTTATGTATATTTTACATATATTATAGTTTTATTTTAAGTTAGTGCAAATCTTAGTTTATATATAAATACTAAATGGTAAACTTATGTCTGCACACATTAGTTTATATAAGGATTTAGATATAATAGTCTGAGTAATAGTTAGCTAGTTTATATACGTATGCATGTTATTTGTAGAGGTCGAATGTTGGTTGTAAGTATGATGTATATAGTGTATACAAAGTTATATAAGTGTTGTCTTACATATATATATCTATCTGTTTATGAGGCTGCTGCATATATATAATATGTACATAGTCAGTTTGTTTGTAAGTTTATAGTGCAGAGTTATATTGTACAGATATTTATATGCTGTCGAAAATTTATTTAATAAATTTGTATAATAAGTTATCTACAATTTGTTAACTTACTTTTATATCCAACTAAGCTATCATTTATATTAGATACTATTTTGTTTTGTTGTGTACACCAAATATAATGCACTACAATACTTTATTATAGATTTGAAATAACTGATATATGTGCACTTGTAAGAGTATATAAAGTACAACACTTTTCTTTGTGAATACATATGTTGCGTGTGCTAGTATATGTTGCGTGTACCTTTTTTTTAGCTGCAGTGTTCTATTTTTTTTAGTCTACTATGTATGAGTCATATATATATATATATATATATATATAAGTATATAATATATAAGATTCCACCTATCAGTTTACTAAGCTATGCAATAAGATAGGGGTTGTATATTTATATCTATATTAGTGACATAGAGTGTGAAGGCCCGCAAATCCGTACCCCTTTGAGCCGACAATATTCCTCACCAATTCAACTTAAAAGTGAACGGAAATACGAGTCTTCATGATTAAAGAAGAAAGAGGTAGAAGAAGAAGAAGAAAACAACATCAAAATCTCACAGTCGCGGCGGAATAAAATATAATATAGAACAACAGCTTTTGAATACAAGAAATTTGTACTGTATATACACATACCATTATCAGAGTATACAATCACTACATCAAATCTGGACAGTCAAATAGCTTGTCCTTACACAGCAGAATAATAATCAAATACGGAAGTACGCTCTGCCATCCAGCTCGTCTCTTGAGCTCCTTAGCTTTTTACCTAAATCTGTACAACTCGGTCTGACCCGAGCATCATATAAAACAACACCCGAGTCAGTCTGGAAAACCAGCGTGAGAAAAACACACCCAATTGGATTATTAAAGTTTTGAAAAGCCTTTGAAACAAAGGTATCTCGTAAGACCACGCCACAAATAAACATGCCGGGTTTTTACCTTACGATAACCAAAACATTTTTATCAAATTCGTCTGATATTATAATAGTGTCTATAGAAAGTAAAATAGAATCTAGCTGAAATTCTTGCATCTCACGTTTCAGCAATAGTTGGGCACAATCAAAACCGTACACGCGCTTATTGGAGATTGGATTCCATACAACGGTAGGGCTACTGGGGTACCGCCTGTCATAGTACCTGGCCTAGATCAGAGTACCGAGGATCACATCCGACCCCCCGCAACACAAGACCGGAGCTACCCCTTATTGGATAGTCCGAGTAAGATCACCCCACGGTTGGCGCGACCAACCGCGACAGCCGAAATGAAAAGGGACATCTAGACAGGGGAAATCTTACCCTACTTGGGTGCTACCCACTTAGCCTTGTTGTACCTCCCCTGTTTTAGCAATTCTTGGTTGATGAGGCTTGAGGCTACGATTACCTTTCAAGAACGAGTCCCACTTAGAATGCTCATCGTCCTCCTGACGATGTTCTGAAAGCATTCATCCATACAAGTTGCCCTGGGTTTGGACAAACCGAATCACCGTCTTCATCATCTTCACGGTCTTCATTCGTTATCGTTCAAACCAGATCGAAGTGGTTTTCTGGTAATTAAACCCGATCCCGGTCTCTTCGAAACGATCAACGTATTGGCCAATATTGATAGTCGGTTATTTAACTATCAAATAATCATCCACCAGCAACCATTAAGTCTTAAATAATCTTCCTCAAATTATTTATCTCAATATATCTACTTAAGATATTATCTTCATATTTCAACACCTTGAAATTAGATACAATTTCCTTTACTTCTTGTGGAACCATTTAAGTGTTTGCCAGTCACTTACAATATTTTCCTACCTCATTATTTTCTCAAAACTTGGAAAATATTTCTTTATCTCCTATTTCTTTCTTCAAAATCATTTACAATTTCATTAATAAATTTTTCAAACTTATTTTGCATGAATCCTATAAATCTCAGGATTCCTTAGTTAATTCCCGTTTATATTTCCAAAGCCATTTAACTTATTAAAAATTCAGGTTTCACCCCTGCTCTCCTTGTGAATTTTATTTCACCTCGAAATTCACTAATCCTATACTTGGGATTTTATTCAAGTTCCCATAACTCTCTATAAAATCTTTCCTTAAAAATCTTATTCAAATTTAATACACTTTCTTTCCTTCTCAAGAGGATTTATAATTGGATTTTCAAAACGTTTAAAAATATATATGTAAGTAAAAATAATGGTTTATTTTCAAAATATGGTTTAAGGTAACTCTAAATATAAATATTAAAATCATATCCAGTTATTAATAAATTTACAAAGCTGATTTAGAAAACTAGAATTTATTTTAATAAATACTAAGCATTAAAAATAACTATTTTGGAATATTTTATATCTAGATAATAGTTTATAAAAATTATATAGTATAGTAATTTAAAAGTATTCCCTTTAAAATAAATTTATATTTTTAGAAAACCCAATATTCCACCATAAATTCCTCTTGATTCCTATCTCAACGACCATATTCTTATTTCTCATCCTCGGAAATATTCTACTATTTCTTTTCAAAACAACTTTTCATAACCCAATATAAGTCCTCACCAAGACTTATGTCTTTACATATCCACTGATATCTTACTATCTCATTAATAAACCCCATTTATAAATATATAAACTCCCTTGAGTTTTCCATTATTTACAAAAACAATTTTATTCAAAAATTCCATCTTTAAAATTTTATTCCTCAAATAAATTCCATATTGTTCCTTAATAAAATCCCATTTCATTCCTTAATAAAGTTCCTTTTTATTTCTTAATAAAATTCTGCTTTACTTCAAATCCACTCATCGATTCAAATATTTCTTCGAGTCTATAATTTAATTTTTTCCCAAATCTCAACTTTAACAAATTTAAGTATAACCCAAGTAATAAATATACTTTTTCTTTTACTTAATTCTCAACTAGAAGTAGATCCAAATTCTCAATAAATCATTTTAACTTCCTTCAATTAAATTATCTATGGTATTTAAAAATACCAAATTTCAACTTCCATGTTATTTAACACTTAATAATTCAATTTACATACAAATCCATATCAATTCATCCATCTTGTCATATAACAACATATATATGATAAATAAATATTTTTGAGGAATCCTGTTGGATCCCTCCAACCTGTATCCCTGCATCCACAGATGTTAGCATAATACCAATTCCACTTCAAGGTGGAATATCGCGGTATATGGGATTTATATAATATCATTCGCTATTATGCGGCGCATAGGGTCTCATCCGCTATATAATGCGGGAATATCAATCACTCCAATATATATACTACTATATATATAATATTATCCAACAGATAATTATTTAATCCATCCAAACACATCCAATGATTTAAATTTAACATTTAAATTTAAATAAGGTCATCCAAATGAGTGAGAAAATCTCACCTTTATTTCCGTTTGCCATCCACTTCAATCTCGACTCGATTTCACGGTTTTCCGACCTTGTATAAACATTAGATGATTTATTAATATTCAAACAAATCGAACAATTTAACTCTTTTAAATAAATTGCTTAACTAAGAATTTTATTTTAACTACTTCCCTTTTTAATAAATCTTTTAGTAATTAAAATAAATTAATTGAACGGATAAATCACCAAAATACATTATCTTAAAAAATAAATCTAGTAAATATGTATATTTATTAATTTTTGAAACTACATATATATATATATACTTATAAAAATGATCTATATTACCATTTAAAATTTCCATTTCTAAATCTTATGTATAGATACATTATTTCTGTTTTAGATTAAATGTGTATATGGATATATATATATATATTAACCAAAATTACTTTATGCCTTACCGTAAATATATTGTTTTCTGCATATATAAAACAATTTGCATATTTTTCTCTAACTACTAAAAAAAGTTTACTGTTTTAAACTTTTCTGTTGTTATTTTCTTTCTTTTTTTTGTCCATATATATATGTATTAACATAAATTTGAAAACTAAAGTCGTACCTCACTGCCGAACTACGGCTACCTCGCGAGCCTCCATCACCAACCCTAAATCCCTCTACTGTCGACAGAGCCACCAACCATTGCCGCCGTGAATCCCTTCCAACAAACCTCGTCACATCATCGATCTCCTTGCACCTCCACATGCCATCGCAGTCTCGCCCACCACCAGTCCCTAAATTGAATCGTGAGCCTCCCTTGACACCACATCCAAATCGAACGCTCTGGCCCAGTCGAACTTGAGACGAGCGACAACTCCCTCCATCTATGACAACGTTCGAACCCCTCCTCCATTGCGCCGACTCCTCTTCCGATCGAACATTTCTCCCTCAAGATTTATTCGCGTGTTCGAGCATGCGAAATCTCCTCTTCCTTTTTTTTATTATATACAAATAGAATTCGTTTTCGAACTGAAAGGGGAGAATAGAAAAAACATCGGCCTTCTTTTCTTTGAACTGATTTGATTTAAGAATTTTAGGAGGAAAGAAGATGCATGGTCAGCCATAACTGAGTTTTTCCTATTCGATTTGAAGATAGTGAAAAAGAAGAGGAGGCTCGGGTTTTTAAAATTGAGGAAGGTAGCGTGATTTAACGAAGTGAAAGAGATGAATGGTGGCGTATCTCAGAAGGTTAGCTACAGTGGTTTTGAAATGAAAGGAAAAAGTTATGACGTGAAATAATTTCAGCTGAAGTTGACTAGGATATGAATATATGTTTTTAAATTAAATTCAAATCATCTCGATAAATGCAACTCAAAATCTTGATCTCCTATCAAGGCTTGCCGCTAGGCGTTTATAATGTTATACCCCTATTCCGAACGTAATGGAAAAGGTTTCAAGTCTTAACTCGATCGTATGGAGAAGATAGCTTTTTGGACCCTATTATTATATTGAATTTTCGATATAAATCTTAGCGCGTTTATATTATGTCCGACCGCACGATAACTTCAAACACTCCAAAATTTGAAATCCGATAATAATACAATATTACGGATCCGATGGAACTAGTTTCGTTGAATTCCGAGACTGTGCCTCGGAAGGCTATTTTTAAATGTTGATTTGAGAGATATAATTCTAAAATTGAAGAAAACATTTTTAAATTCAATTTAAAAAGTTGCACTGAATTCAGTATTATTAATATAAATTTTATGAGCCTTTGCAATATTTTTTAACAAGCTTTAAACTCCAGATTTTATATTTTACCCAGTCACCAATTATTAAATTCAATAATTTAATTACTCGCTAAATAGTTATATTTGAAATTCAAGTTAAAAATTAACACCTGAATATTTAAAATCAATAAAATATTCAAATTTCAAATATCTAAAAATTCCGGGTCGTTACATTGATTTTTGTCTGCATTACATGTATTCTGCATATATATTTGCATATGTCTTAGTATAAGCATATGTGTTGGTCTACATTTGTATGAGGCTGGTCTTATGGGTAAGTTTCACAGTTTGTATTTATATAGATCATATGTGTATGTATATTACCATATAAAATTTTAGTTGTTGTTTATATAAATTTAGTTTAAAAGTTTATACTATAAATTTTATGCGGCCGAGGTATATATTTTAGATTTAAGTGTTTATATAGATTATTTTAATAAGTAATAAAGTAAGTTCTTATGAAACTTTTTACACGTTAGCTTTCATGTGTATATTAAAGTGAATTATAAATATATTGTGTTTATGTAGGATATATGCAAAGTTATATGTTTATATATCTATATTAGTATTTATTTCAAATCATCTATATATGTTAGATTGTATTATATGTGTTTGATTTAAACGATGATTTTGAAATGCCTATATATTTAATTTAATATGAGCTAGAAATTTAAATATGATTTTTTTATATAAATAGTTATATAGACACACATAGTTCACCTATACCAATTTTCTTCATCGATCCAGTTCTGATTCGTTTTATCAATTCTTGATTATCAGCCTTGTTCGTCCAATTCGAGTTCAATCTTGCTTTGCTTTGAAATCCGTGCCTAGAACCGTAACTTACTCTATCATCAAATCATCCCTAGCCTCGAAAGGTGAGCAATCACTCACGATTAACGTTCTGATATCTATTAAATTTGATTTCAATTGAAACGACAATTGAAATATGCTGCTGTAGTTATTTAAATTGTTTATATGTTATTATCTGTAACTGTTCACCTATGGGATATGACACCATATCCTGTTGTTTATATTGTATTGTTATTGATGATATATGTCTGTTATATTATTATATTATCTGTTATTATTGTGCAAGTTCCCTGTAGTTTAGAATTCACTATGGGTTGAAATGATATATACCCGAACAGACTTTAGAATAGGAAATTTCGTTATGGGTTGAAATGATAAACCCAAGCGATTTTCATTTGAATTGAATTTGGGATTGCGGGTCGAAATGATATCTACCCGTATATATTTAAATTATGGATTGAAATGATAAATATCTGTATCACTTGACCATAGGGTATGAAATTATATACAGACACCGTTGGTCCATATATAAATATTTTGAAAATAAATTCTATGGTTTTGGAAAGAAATATATGGTTTTAATAAATGTTGATTCTTAAATTATTATAAATAAGTGGTAATGATATATATATAGGTTTAATAATAATATTTAATTTAATTAAGATGAGTCTAATAATATAATATGGTTAAGTATTTTCTTTATATAGAGTTTATAATGATTTTAAATAAACTAAGGTTGAGAGGATAGATTTGAAATTGATTTGAAATGTATTTAACTAAGAATTTTGTTTGGTTAAATCAATTTGAAACTTATTGAATTTGAGGGTTTTAAAATATGATTTTATAACCTAATTTTGATTTAAAGTGATTAAACGGATATTTCAAGTTTAAATAAGTCGAAGGAAATATTTAGTTTAATGTAATTTAAGGTTATTTAAGGATAATGGATTTATTAAGTAAATATTTCAAAACTAAATAAGGATGAAGTTAAAATTATATATATATATATATATATATGAAATTATCAAATTAGTTTTGAAAGCGCTATAATTTGGATATATATATATATATATATATGACATCGAAATGATATTTTGGTTTTGAAGTATAAATTATTTTAAAGTGACCACGGTGTTGAAATGACGTTTAGTTCCAAGGATTCTTAGAGGATGGTTATCCCAAACATCCTTTAAGTTATTTGTATTTCAGTTGATATTTCACTTGAGTTGGATTTATTTATATAAGAATGTTAATCCTGACTCGAGTGTTTTGTGCTTTGTTTTACGCTCGGGTCAGACTGAGTGTACCAGTATTTGAGACTCACCTTTGGAGTTTGGAGCTTCGTTGGAGACCCAACATCGATTCAGCTTTCAGCTTTTCCAGTTGATTTGTTCAGAGAGGTCATCTGTTCGTACTGAAGACTTCACTGTATGTGAGATATTCCATTGTATTTTATTTCAAACTCTAATGTCTATATAGTAGCTTCATGAACTACTATTTATCTATTCCGCTGCGTTATTATTATTATATTACTCCGTGTCTGTGATTCTGTGATTAATCTATTTACTGTATATGTGGAGTTTTGCCAAATTTAAATTAACAATCTGATATTTTGAGCAATTCAAGTCCGACATGTGTGGATGCGAATGGCTGAAAATAACAGGTCGTTGCAGTTGGTATCAGAGCTTTTGCTCTAGGCAAACCTTAGCATGTATGGTAAATTTAATTACGGAATCACTTTCGTTCGAGCTTGAATTCAATTTTCTTGATTGGAAGTTCCTTTGAATTTTGGAACGTCCCTCGGTTCCGAAGTCTATTCTTGTCTCCCCTATTTATATTCTTTTGATTCTGGAGTATCACATAACTCCACTTCGAATGATTTCTATAAAAATCGGCGATCCCGCCAATCTTTGGATGATTTGTAAAGGGGTAAAACTCCTTTACAATTGGCATTGATTCACCGGAGATTTCTATAGCCTCGGTTTAGATGCTGCTATCTCTTGTTATGTCGAATTCTATCTCTGGCAATCGAATGTCGATTTGCCTTAGAATTCCGCATCGATCATATTCCTGAAGTCACGGTTGACCCGGTTAAGGTCGCCCGCGATTTGCATAAGTATATCCATCTTCTCTTTTGAAATTTAAGTATCTCATCTTCGTTCGAGCCTATCTTCGAATCAGAATCCTATTTGATTGGAGTTCCTCTAATTTGAATCTCTATCTTTGTTTTGAAACCCATTCTTGAATCATCCTTTGAAAAATCAGGTTTTGTTTGTATTTAGAAATTGTTTATATACCAAAATTATTATTTTGATAAGTATGATTATATTCTATATATAAAAGTGAAAATGTTTTCGATAAGGATTATATACCTTTTAAAACGAGAATTTGAAGTTTCGAAAAGGATTTTAAATTTTGAAAATTTTATAAGAAATTGATTTATATAAAAAATGATTTATAACTGAAGGGTTTTGAATTTAAATTTGAGAAACTGAACTCCGGTGTTTTGAAAATTTGTTTTAAAATTTTGAAAATATATAATAATACATTTGAAAGTATTTTTTGAATAAGAAATGTTTCAAATGACTTCAAATGAGTTCCAATGATTTCGAAGAAATTTCAAAGAAGTTTTCAAGAAAATAGAAGTCCAGAACTCACTTATGTCGCTGGAGAATAATTTCGGTGATGAGTGCAAGCATCATCGACGTTGATTTTCGAGTTTCAGAGTGGGGGAGAGGCCACTTTAGTAGCTTTGCTATGAGAGTGATTTTGTGAAACCAATTTTGATTTCAAATTCCGAAGTATGATTTGATATATTCGAAAGGTATATGTATATATATTTGAAACGATTTGAAGTGAGCCTGGTGTTCAGTCCTCGAGTTTCGGATCTAACCCTATCTATTGAAATTGGTTTGCCGATTTGTTGCTGATTTCCAATTCTTGGATTGAGAATTAGATTTCTTCGACTATTTTGAAGGTTCGAGCACTTCCAAATCAAGGTTAACTTTTCTTCGCTAAGTAATTTTGAAAAGTATAAAGTATTTGATAAGTATATAAGTTTAGTTTGAAAGTACGAAGTAATATGATTTAAATAAGTTTGAAACTGTTTTGTTAAGTAAATGAATAAGGCTATTTTGAATTTTTCTAATATGAAATTTAGATTTGAAATGTTTTGGGAAAAATTTAGGCTTCAAAATATTTTGAAAAAATGTAGTTTTAAATGTTTTAACTTAGTAACATCTTTTATAAAACTATATGTATATAATAATAATAATAATTTTCAAAGGTAGAGTAGATCTTTTAAATAAAAATAAATAATTTAAAAAGGATAAAGGGAGAGTTATAAACTGGGTAATTTTTTTGGGGATAATTGATTTTGAGAAAATATTTGGTTTCGAAAATAGATTGAAATTTAAAACCCAGTATTTACATGATGTTTTTGGAAATGAATTTGTCCGACCTAAATATGTTGACTTGGAAATTTGGATTATTTTTCTAAACTTATTATTTTGGAATCTTTGAAAGTGAAGATATTTATCTAGAAGAAATGATTTGGTGAAATCGTATATAATTTTTGAAAACTGTATTGATATTGAAACAATTTGAAATTGAGAACCTTGTGTTACTAAATACTTGATTTGGGAGTTATCGAACTTATATATAAAAAAATTTGTTTTTGTATAGGTATGATGTTGATTCGAAAACTATTGATTTGGAAAGGTACTCAATTTGAAAAGTGAAATCTTATATAATTGAAGTCTATATAAGTGTGATTTGATATACTATTGATTTTGGAAGGTATTCGATTTGAAAATGAAATCTTATATATAATGGACTTTATATAAGTATGATATTTGACATTGATTTGAAGGTACTATATGATACATATTTTCGAAGTAAAGATATGGAAAGTGCCTTCTGCTTAATATCCGCTTTGTGGCCACATTGTGGATTCATTCTATCGATATTATTTCTCTGATTTGGGTTTTTCGGATATGATACTCGAGTGTCCATCGAATTCCATGGCGATCTCCATGGTCTTACGAGCGCGACTGCATAGCGTAATTCACAAGGGCTGCGAGGGCCTACGGGTATGGATGTTTCCTGGGGGATCCAGGCGTAACCATTGTGTATCTGCGATCTATTGGGTCGCTTGGTAGCGTAATCCGCAGGGGTTGCGAGGGTCTACGGGTATGGATGTTTCCTGGGGGATCCAGGCGTAACCATTGTGTATCTGCGGTACTACCAGTCTTCAGGGCGTAATCGCAGGGCTGCGGTGGCCTACGGGTATGGATGTTTCCTGGGGGATCCAGGCGTAACCATTGTGTATCCGTGATCCATGATTCGACATGATTTGGTTGATTTGTTTGGATTGTACTTTCCATATCTGTTTTAAAAAGTTTTTCCAGTATTTTCACTGGGTGTTGAAACAAGTCTACTAAGTACCTGGAGAATTCTAGCTTTACGCCTGATCAACGCATGGCCAGAGTCTGCAAGAACGAGGATAAACTTGTTGAAACATCGAGTTATAAAAGTATTTTATTATAAAGGTATTTTATTATAAAAGTATTTCCAACAAATAAATTTTGTATTAATATTTGAAATTGAAATTCTTTTGGTTTGAATTAATTATTCATGCTCGATACTATTCTTTTGAATCTACCTTATCCGCTCAGCTTTATTTATTCACCTATATTCCGTTTTTCCAAATCCTCCTTCTTTTCCTTGTTGACTATATCCTTTGTAAATATTGTTTATTTATATAATACATGGTTTAATAGAAAATTTTAGTGTTATAAATATTTTAGAAGTTATTAATTAAATAAAACATATTTAAAGTAAATGATTATTGATTTATTAATCATATTTGAAAAGTATCTTGAGATAAAAATTAATAAATTTATGAATTATGGATTTAATGTTTTCAAAAAGCTTCTTTATAAATATAAGTAATAATGTAAATAATTGTTTTCAAATAGTTTTCATATATTTATAAAGGTGTTATTTAAACATATAAATGGTATTTATAAAGGAAGCAAAAAAATTTACAAATGGGTTTTGGAAGGTATTAAAGTATTAAAGATAATTGAATTGCAAATGAAGTTTTCAAATGAATATTTCAAGTAAAATTTATATAGTTTAAATTAATTGTTTATCCTTGTCTTTTAATCTATCTTTTCTGTCTGGTTGTTTCTATCCTCCTACCTCCTTCCTTTTCGGGGACGAAAAGTTTTGAGTGGGGGAGAGTGTAACGACCCATAAATTTTGATTGGTTTTAATAACGTATTTAATTGAATTTTGTGAAATATTAAATAATTGAATTTTGAAATAAATTTTTTATATTTGGAATACGTATTTAAAAACATAGCAATTGGTAAATTTTCATCAGAAATTATGGAAGTTTATTTTATTGTGTAATTTTATCTCAATTTAAATCAGTTAATAACAGTTGAATTTAAAAGTGTTTCGAAACCTAAATATGTCAACATGAGAAAATTTATTTAGAACACTCTGAATTAGATTGCGTAATTCGTTTCGCAAATTTCGGACGTTTCTAGCTCCATTTGGATTTTTCCGTACGGAATAGCAACGTATATCAGTGTCTGTATCGACTTTTTGATCGAATAATGCTGTCACTGATATCTGTATACCATTCTGATCATCTCGTCATGCTGATTTCTACGGTATATTTATTTCTATATTTTGAGGTCCAGTACGTGACGGAAACGGAAAGACTGTGCGTCGTACCGTATCGAAATTTGTGACCTTTTGTTTCCTTTGTCTCTTCAAATTTGAAACGTGCAGCCCACGCAAGCAATAAATTATCATAATTTTTCAGCTAAATCTAGGGAGTCCGTGGCCACTACATTTAAACCCCTGTATAATTCAAATTTATGTCAATTCCTATCCTACCGTTTCCTCCTCAATAAAGTAAATACATTGGTAACATAAAAAGTAATATATTATGAGCAAGCTCCAGTCTTCTTTCTAGATCTGAAGCTTGTCATCATTATTATTTTCTCCCTGTAGCTCACCCCTTACCAAAGCTTCCACCAACCCATTTCTCTTTTCATTGCCGATCAAACTTCACTCCTCCCTTCGAACAACCGAAGCAACCCCTTCCCACTGAATCTGCCACCACCCGCGAAGCCGAACACGCAGCCGACCCACTCCACCTGCCTTGTTTCCATCTCCAACCCGAAGCCCGGAGACCCGCCGCCCACGTTCATCTTGACCACAACCGTTCCATCTTTTTCCCATTACCTCCCATCTTCTCATCAGCGAACCGCCCAGCCTCCTTCGTTCGCCACAGTAGCCCACCGATGCCATCAAACCTGAACAGCTCTTCCCCTCCTCCAACTCTTCCACTGCCCTTCCCGTCACCTTGAAGCCCGATTGATCTATAAGGGTATATATATATATAAATACTTTTATGTTTATTTGTTTGGGTATATGTATTATTTATATACTAAAATCTATATGAATATCTATAAATCTATTAAAGTTTAATATAGTTGTCTGCCATAAAATTCTGTGAGCATACTTATGTATATTTTACATATATTATAGTTTTATTTTAAGTTAGTGCAAATCTTAATTTATATATAAATACTAAATGGTAAACTTATATCTGCACACATTAGTTTATATAAGGATTTAAATATAATAGTCTATGTAATAGTTAGCTAGTTTATATACGTATGCATGTTATTTGTAGAGGTCGAATGTTGGTTGTAAGTATGATGTATACAGTGTATATAAAGTTATATAAGTGTTGTCTTACATATATATCTATCTGTTTATGAGGTTGCTGCATATATATAATATGTACATAGTCGGTTTGTTTGTAAGTTTATAGTGCAGAGTTATATTGTACAGATATTTATGTGCTGTCGAAAATTTATTTAATAAATTTGTATAATAAGTTATCTACAATCTGTTAACTTACTTTTATATCCAACTAAGCTACCATTTATATTAGATACTATTTTGTTTTGCTATGTACACCCAATATAATGCACTACAATACTTTATTATAGATTTGAAATAACTGATATATGTGCACTTGTAAGATTATATAAAGTACAACACTTTTCTTTGTGAATACATATGTTGCGTGTTCCAGTATATGTTGCGTGTACCTATTTTTTTTAGCTACAGTGTTGTAATTTTTTTAGTCTACTATGTATAAGTCATATATATATATATATTAAAGTATATAATATATAAGATTCCACCTATCAGTTTACTAAGCTATGCAATAAGATAGGGGTTGTATATTTATATTTATATTAGTGACATAGAGTTTTGTCTGCATTGCATGTATTCTGCATATATATTTGCATATGTCTTAGTATAAGGATATGTGTTGGTCTGCATTTGTATGAGGCTGGTCTTATGGGTAAGTATCACAGTTTGTATTTATATAGATCATATGTGTATGTATATTACCATATAAAATTTTAGCTGTTGTTTATATAAATTTAGTTTAAAAGTTTATACTATAAATTTTATGCGGCCGAGGTATATATTTTAGATTTAAGTGTTTATATAGATTATTTTAATAAGTAATAAAGTAAGTTCTTATGAAACGTTTTGCACGTTAGCTTTCATGTGTATATTTAAGTGAATTATAAATATATTGTGTTTATGTAGGATATATGCAAAGTTATATGTTTATATATCTATATTAGTATTTATTTCAAATCATCTATATATGTTAGATTGTATTATATGTGTTTGATTTAAACGATGATTTTGAAATGCCTATATATTTAATTTAATATGAGCTAGAAATTTAAATATGATTTTTTTAATATATAAATAGTTATATATAAACATATATAGTTCACCTATACCAATTTTCTTCATCGATCCAGTTCTGATTCGTTTTATCAATTCTTGATTATCATCCTTTTTCGTCCAATTCGCGTTCAATCTTTCTTTGCTTTGAAATCCATGCCTGGAATCGTAACTTACTCTATCGTCAAATCATCCCTAGCCTCGAAAGGTGAGCAATCACTCACGGTTAACGTTCTGATATCTGTTAAATTTGATTTCAATTGAAACGACAATTGAAATATGCTGCTGTAGTTATTTAAATTGTTTATATGCTATTATCTGTAATTGTTCACCTGTGGGATATGACACCATATCCTGTTGTTTATATTATATTGTTATTGATGATATATGCATGTTATATTATTATATTACCTGTTATCACTCTGCAAGTTCCCTGTAGTTTAGAATTCACTATGGGTTGAAATGATACATAGTCGAACAGACTTTAGAATAGGAGAATTTCGTTATGGGTTGAAATGATAAACCCAAGCGATTTTCATTTGAATTGAATTTGGGATTGCGGGTCGAAATGATATCTACCCGTATATATTTAAATTACGGATTGAAATGATAAATATCCGTATCACTTGACCATAGGGTAGGAAATTATATACAGACACCGTTGTTCCATATATAAATATTTTGAAAATAAATTCTATGGTTTTGGAAAGAAATATATGGTTTTAATAAATGTTGATTCTTGAATAAATGGTAATGATATATATAGGTTTAATAATAATATTTAATTTAATTAAGATGGGTCTAATAATATAATATGGTTAAGTATTTTCTTTATTTATAGTTTATAATGATTTTAAATAAATTAAGGTTGAGAGGATAGATTTGAAATTGATTTGAAATGTATTTAATTAAGAATTTTGTTTGATTAAATCAATTTGAAACTTATTAAATTGGAGGGTTTTAAAATATGATTTTATAACCTAATTTTGATTTAAAGTGATTAAACGGATATTTCAAGTTTAAATAAGTCGAAGGAAATATTTAGTTTAATGTAATTTAAGGTTATTTAAGGATAATGGATTTATTAAGTGAATATTTCAAAACTAAATAAGGATGAAGTTAAAATAATATATATATATATATATGAAATTATCAAATTAGTTTTGAAAGTGCTATAATTTGGATATATATATATATATGACATCGAAATGATATTTTGGTTTTGAAGTATAAATTATTTTGAAATGACCACGGTGTTGAAATGACGTTTGGTTCGAAGGATTCTTAGAGGATGGTTATCCGAAACACCCTTTAAGTTATTTGTATTTCAGTTGATATTTCACTTGAGTTGGATTTATTGATATAAGAATGTTAATCCTGACTCGAGTGTTTTGTGTTTTGCTTTACGCTCGGGTCAGACTGAGTGTACTAGTATTTGAAACTCACCTTTGGAGTTTGGAGCTTCGCTTGGAGACCAAACATCTATTCAGCTTTCAGCTTTTCTAGTTGATTTGTTCAGAGAGGTCATCTGTTCGTACTGAAGACTGCACTGTATGTGAGATATTCCATTGTATTTTATTTCAAACTCTAATGTCTATATAGTAGCTTCAAGAACTACTATTTATCTATTCCGCTGCGTTATTATTATTATATTACTCTGTGTTTGTGATTCTGTGATTGATCTATTTACTGTATATGTGGAGTTTTGCCAAATTTAAATTAACAATATGGTATTTTGAGCAATTCAAGTCCGACATGTGTGGATGCGAATGGTTGAAAATAACAGATCGTTACAGTCAATATTTGGGGTTTGGTGAATAAGATAAAGAATGGGATATTCTTTTTAGATACTTGACGAGATTTGAGATATTGTATGATTTTTATTGTTATTGAATGTATACTTGTCACAGTATGGCATTATTGTTATCATTCGTTTTTGTCATATCTCTTATTCTATCTCATTTTATATGATATTTATAGATAGACTGATCCGTTTATTATTTTCTTCTTAAATAATACTCAGGTCAGACCGAGGTGTTACAGGTGCTTCCACTTGACTTCTTAGCAGGGGCTAGCTTTTGACTTTTGGCTAACTACTTTAGCTTAGTAGTTTTTGCTTTTATACATTTGAGATAGAGACTCCTTGATGTATACTTATTCTTTTGCTTAGCACTGGTACCTATTTGTAACAACCCGCATTTATACGATAATATATTTAAATATTTTATATAAATATGACATCGTCTTTTCGTATTTAAAATCCTAAATATGAATTTTTATCGTGTTCGAATTCGTTGTTCTAATGGATTCAAATCGTGTTTTAAATATCACCAAAGCGTTTAATAAACATGGTTAAAAGTATTCGGGCTTTATAAATTTTTAAAATCTTGGCCCATGCTTGATCTGCTGCCGTGATAAGTGATAACCCATCCCCTTCATCCATTCGAAATCCCTAAGCCCAAAATCGAAGAAAAACGAAAGAATGGCGGTCTCGTCTCCTCCAAACTAGGGCTTCGATTTCGAATTCGCTCGTCTCTGTGATGCTTGGCCGCTTCCATGGAGTCGTTCTCGTCGCCGCTTCGAAGCAAGGTGAGTTAAACTCACATCTAATTCGAACTGTTACATGATTATCTTGAATTCGTTCGTATGTTCGATTTTCGTGACTTGGGATTTAAGTGATTTAGTAATTGATGGTTCGCTTAATTTGGGTTTGAACCCCTCGTTTTCATTCGTATATGGTCTTTGAATTGTGATGGTTCAGGTTTCTCGACTTGTTCGATTTCGTTCAATGTTGTTGTTTTTTTGGCTTTGAAGGATTTCGTGAGTTGTCTCGGTTTCATGGCTTACTGTCGAATTACATTGTCCATTGCTTTATCTCGTGACACCCACTAACTTCTGTCACTTGATTGCGTGAAGGAAATTCCATGACTTTGTCTTATAGTTAGTGATCACCATTGCTTTGATAGTGGTTCTGACCGTTCCAATGTTTTGGGCCTTTGCCTTTTGTTTTGGTACCGTGCCTTATTCTCAACGGTGATACCTGAACTACCCCGTTTTGCTGTTGTACCATGTTGTATTGAATTTGATACCATTCTGGTTGAACTTTTGATGTTCGTTGGCCTTGAGTTGAACCTATTTTGAGACTTGGGTTTGACCTTGGTTTGATGTGTTAGCTGAGCTTATTTGTGTAGTCTTCATCTTGTTCAGTAGTACAGCAGAGTTTAACATGTCTCTGTTATTTACTTTTGCCATAAAAGCAACATTATAGTGTTCTTCACTGTTTGCATTTGCATACCACTGTAATTCTATCACCTGTGACTCGAGTTCTTTACTTGATGTCATTTGAGCTCCTTCATGATATTTTCATGTTATTGCTACACTTGTATGTGTCGTTCACCATTGATACAATGTTTTAGTTACATCTTTTGATCTGTACATCCAGGTGCCTTCTCTGTCTCATTTATTCTTTTGATTCCACTGCACAACTTTGAGCCTTCTTGCTTATGCTCAGATCATTTCGAGTTTGGGCTTGCATCTGAGTTTTTGTGCAGTTTGCCTTGTATTTTGTTATGGTCGCAGTCCCATTTTTGTTGCAAATTTGGACTGTATATATATATTGACTGGAGCCTTTTGTTGTTCTACTGCAACTTTGGTTTGCATAACTGATGTGCAGTAGCCAGTTGCACTTGTCCTGTCTTCTTGTTTATTCCTGAGCACTTCGACCTGTTGCACACATTGCTGTTGTAGATGTTGATGTTGTAGTTGTTCGACTTGGCATTTGATCTGTAGTTGGTCTGTAGCATGATATTGCATTTGCACTGACTTCTTTGTGGTTTAGTTTCATACTATTGTCACTTGTTTCGAGCTCATATACATGTTTTACAGTTGCATTCCTGTATATGTGTTCTGATATTTTTGGGTTGACTTGAGCAGTGCTATTTGCTTCCATGTCTGATTTAGTGGTTCATTTGCTTGTTGTACTTGAGTCACTTTGGTATTGAGTTGCTTCCTTTACTTTGACATTTTATTTCAAGTGTCCCTGTCTTTGTAATGTTCATCTGATTTATGGTCTTACTGTCTCCATTCAAAGAAATATTGTTGCAGTGAGCTCTTTCGTTGCTGCACTGTCTTGTTCTCGAATCGGATACATCGCATTGATGCCTTGTGTCATTTGCATTTTGTCATTTTGATTCACTGATGGCATTTGGATTGTATTTGAGTTGTCATCAGTTGCATGCATTCCTCTGCATTCATTGTTGTCCACCCTGGTTTCACTGCTTTGACTTGTCTGTCCTGTGATTGCCACTGACACTTGATCTTGCTGTGACATTGTGACTTGGTTCACCTTGTCACTGCACATCTACATATGCTTGACCTATTTCTATTGTAGTTGTACTTGGGTATACACTGCATATCCATGTGTCATTTTCGCTTGCATCTGTTCATCCCTGAGCACTTGCTGTCCTGCTGCATTTTCGTAGCAGTTTTACCCTTGTCCCTTGTGGTGACTTTATACTCTGTTGTGGCGAGGCAGTGCACGCGTGCGTGCACTGCAGCCACACCGAATTGACAGATTTTAATCGATATCTCTTTTATTCTTAATTCATCGACCTGTTGCGTAATTCGTAGGCTGTATTGGCGAGGCAGTACACGTTAGCGTGTACTGCAGCCAATTAGCATTGATATTTTTAAATTGACATTTCAATTATTTAAACTGCCTTGGATTTCTGTTTCGTGGATTAACACTGTTTAGTGATATATCTGCCGTTATCCGGTTCTTTTATCGAGAAGTTGGATATACGATATTTCTGTGACTGTCATCTATATTGAGATTGATTATTATTACTTCTATGCTCTAATAACTGATTTTGAATTAGACTGACCCGAGTATTATTTTCTTTTGAATGTAATACTCGGGTCAGACCGAGTATTTACAGGTTGTAGATTTTTAGCTTTGGGTTGCTGCTAGAGCTATGAAGACTTTTTATATCATTTGAAGTGGTCTTCGTCTTGTTGTAGTAGTCAGTGTGTCTGTTTTAAGATGATAATGTATTCATGTATATTAGTCGATAATGTACTTGTATATATAACTTCTTGAGTCGACAGTTGTAGTTGTATCATTTGTATTGTGTCAAATGTATTGTAACTGATATCAGTTATTGTATATATAAGACTTTTCGTTCCATCTGTATTCCGCATTTATGTTATCTGTGTTATTTTTATATCTATTGTCCTAAACTATTATAGCCACTGTGTAGTAGCTTTGAGTTTGTATCGGTATGTCGGGTTTCCTCTAAAAATGAAATGCAATGTTTTATTATCTGACATATCGGTGCTCGCACAAGGCAATTACATAGATGGTCGCTCCTCAACAGCCTTATTCTCCGCGCTAGTTGACAGCACTACACCGTAGTGTTCTTGGCTAGCGTGGGTATAGAGGTGGGGCGTCACAGCTTGGTATCAGAGCCTGGGGTTTAGGACAATTATAAAACATAACTTAGATGGAGCATGTGTTACAACTATTTGTCGATGTCTTATCTCTCATCTTTACATATGATTATTTTTGACTGTTAGGTATGAATTCCTAACGCTTATTCTTGTGTTTTCGGCTTTGAGTTGATTTAGCCGATGTTGATTTTGTTTTAATTTGGCAAATTAAAGCCATTTTGACTTTTGGACTTTGTTCCACTTTTGTTCTATGCTATGAGTGTCATTGTGTACCTGTTACACTGTGATGAAAAAATAGCTGGACCAGTTGCAAATTGAGTGATTTTGATTTCTCATTCACATCTAGTTTGAATCTCAGCGATTTTGAACTTGATATTTTGTGTTTTCCTCATCTGGATTTCCCTTCGACTTCGGTCACTTTGTTTTTGAGAAATTGCTGATTTCTTGATTTTCAAGACTCTGATTTTGTTTGCCGTTGGTTTCTTTGATAATGATGATTGATTCATTTTGTACTCGACTGCGGCTATTAATTGTTGACTTCGACATTGACTTGATTCTTACTTTTGTTGAAGTCAATTATGCATTTCTACTCGTTTTGCTTTGTTTTTCCAGTTGATATCGATTCTTCTTTCCTAATTAGTTGTTATCACCTTTATTGATTTTGATAACTTCTATTTTCTGGAATTTTTGGGTGTTCCTATTTTAATAAATTCAGTATCGATTTCTTTGGATTCCATTCACATCTTCGTATGTGAATTCTTGTGATTGATTGTTTCTACAATCATTTTTGTGATTTGTCACTTTAAAAATATAAAGGTTTTCTATACTAGTAGTAAATATTAAAATCCTTTTCTCCAAACGATTTCAAAAATTATTTTACTACAAAGCTCTTTTCCTAAATCGTTTTCCAATCTATTAGTATATACAAGCCTTTATTTCACTCGTATGAGGAATTGAATTAAACGGCCTAGTAAAACAAGTGTATGAAACGCTTGCGTTTACTTCGTCGGTTAGCTCTTGGACTTGTTCGATTGAACCCTTTTTGTGACAATTTCCTAGTGAAGATTTACAGCTTGTTCGTAAATATTTAAGTTAAGCAAGTGGTTATGGGACATGAAGCTAAACTCATATATTTACTAGCTTGGTGTGATTGACACTTCTTTATGATCATGATGATCATTTTTATGATTTAGACTGGACCTCATCGATGTGATTTCGTCTCACACATATCTCTTGGGCTTTGAGGATTGTCTAGACACCAGTGTGTGATTTCGTCTCACACATATTGCACGGTTAGACTAGGCCTCATCGGTGTGATTTCGTCTCACACATATCTCTTGGGCTTTGAGGATTGTCTGAATACCCTTTGTGTGATTTTTATGATTTAGACTAGCAACTGTGCGATGTCTCTTTGTCTGCGAGGGAGACTAGACCCCGCTTTGTTGTAGGGTAGCGCCCTACGGTCTTCGGGCCATTCCTGTGTGAAAATTTAATGGATGGCTTCCATGAGATAGCGTCTCGTCATGTGATACCGGTCGGTGAGTTTTCATACTCCCATTTTTGTGATAGGCCTTTCCCCTTTTCTTTTTATGATTTAGACTAGCGATTATGCGATGTCTCTTTGTCTGCGAGGGAGACTAGACCCCGCTTTGTTGTAGGGTAGCGCCCTACGGTCTTCGGACCATTCCTGTGTGAAACTTTATTGGTTAGCCACCAAGAGATAGCGTCTCGTTCATGTGATACCGGTGTTTTGGAGTTTTCATACTCCCATTTTTATGCTAGGCCTTTTCCCCCCTTCATGTGTTTTCTGGATTTCTTATGATGATTTCTAGAATTTGTGCTTCACCAATTTTCGTGATTTCTATTGACAAGTTGCGTCAATTAATGTGTATTGGTGAATTCATGTGTTATTGACTTGTTATGAATACAAGTTTAGGGTATGATATCCCTTTCTATCTTTGAGAAGATTCTTGTGACATCTTTGATGAATGAAAATTCATTTGGTATTATATTTTGATGCCAGTTATTTTAATGAGACTTTGACGTGTTAACTATGGTAACCGTCAATTTTGAAATGGATTTACAAGCGGTTCTCCCGCAACCCTGATATTGCTAATTTAATCACGTGTTTTCAAAATTCTTTATTTTTAAAAGTTGTTTCAAAAATATAAATAAAAATTGTTTTCAAAATTTTTACAGCTTACATTTTCAAAAGAACGAGGAAGCGAATTAAACATTTCAGAAAAATCGAGGACTATGACCCCTTTCTTTTACTGATTCGCTTAATTCCGGACTTGTCCGTTTGAGAATGTGAAATGTTAATTTTTAAAACACACAATTCTGCACTTTCAAGAAAACGATAAAGAGATTTAAACGATTTAGCAAAAGTAAGGAGTATGGAACCATACTTTTACTACTTCGGTTAATTCCGGACTCGTTAATTGAATATTTATGACTTCTGATTATCGTTTTTGATAATTAGATGTTTGTGTTTCTGATTATCGTTTTTGATAATCAGATATTTGTGAAATTTGATTATCCTTTGTGATAATTAAATATTTTCCAATTTAATTATCGTCTGAGATAATTAAATATTTTTCGATTTGATAATCGAATATTTGTGATTTCTGATTATCGTTTTTGATAATCAGATATTTGTGAAATTTGATTATCGTTTGAGATAATTAAATATTTTTCGATTTGATAATCGAATATTTGTGATTTCTGATTATCGTTTTTGATAATCAGATATTTTTGAAATTTGATTATCGTTTGAGATAATTAAATATTTTTCGATTTGATAATCGAATATTTTTGATTTCTGATTATCGTTTTTGATAATCAGATATTTGTGAAATTTGATTATCGTTTGAGATAATTAAATATTTTTCGATTTGATAATCGAATATTTGTGATTTCTGATTATCGTTTTTGATAATCAGATATTTGTGAAATTTGATTATCGTTTGAGATAATTAAATATTTTTCGATTTGATAATCGAATATTTGTGATTTCTGATTATCGTTTTTGATAATCAGATATTTGTGAAATTTGATTATCGTTAGAGATAATTAAATATTTTTCGATTTGATAATCGAATATTTGTGATTTCTGATTATCGTTTTTGATAATCAGATATTTGTGAAATTTGATTATCGTTTGAGATAATTAAATATTTTTTCGATTTGATAATCGAATATTTGTGATCTCTGATTATCGTTTTTGATAATCAGATATTTATGAAATTTAATTATCGTCTGAGATAATTAAATATTTTTCGATTTGATTAATCGAATGTTTATGTTTCTGATTATCATTTTTGATAATTAGATATTCGTGAAATTCGATTATCATTTTTAATGATCGAATATTTGTGATTTCTGATTATCGTTTTTGATAATCAGATATTTGTGAAATTTGATTATTGTCTGAGATAATTAAATATTTTTCGATTTGATTAATCGAATGTTTATGTTTCTGATTATCGTGTTTGATAATTAGATATTCGTGAAATTCGATTATCATTTTTGATGATTGAATATTTGCGATTTTGAGACTTGAGCTTCGTCTTTTTCTCTGTCGATTCAGGTGAGTAATTTGCTTTACTCACATTCAATTCGTGCAGTATGTGAATTCTGCTCTGTTTTCCTTTTCTTTTAAATACTGGAACTCGATTGATTCCTGCTTTAGCAGTCGTCTGATTTTGATTCCTTGATCCCCTCGATGTTGATTCTTTTGATTTGAAGCAGTCGAACCTTTTGATTTTATATCTGATGCTTCCATAATCCCAATACTTCCCTGTTGACCTTTGCTTTGCTTATGCATTCGACATTGCCATGCTCTTATGGTTGTTACCTTTTATCCATTTATTCCTTATGATTGCGAGGACGCAATTTCTTTAAGGAGGGAAGTCTGTAACAACCCGCATTTATACGATAATATATTTAAATATTTTATATAAATATGACATCGTCTTTTCGTATTTAAAATCCTAAATATGAATTTTTATCGTGTTCGAATTCGTTGTTCTAATGGATTCAAATCGTGTTTTAAATATCACCAAAGCGTTTAATAAACATGGTTAAAAGTATTCGGGCTTTATAAATTTTTAAAATCTTGGCCCATGCTTGATCTGCTGCCGTGATAAGTGATAACCCATCCCCTTCATCCATTCGAAATCCCTAAGCCCAAAATCGAAGAAAAACGAAAGAATGGCGGTCTCGTCTCCTCCAAACTAGGGCTTCGATTTCGAATTCGCTCGTCTCTGTGATGCTTGGCCGCTTCCATGGAGTCGTTCTCGTCGCCGCTTCGAAGCAAGGTGAGTTAAACTCACATCTAATTCGAACTGTTACATGATTATCTTGAATTCGTTCGTATGTTCGATTTTCGTGACTTGGGATTTAAGTGATTTAGTAATTGATGGTTCGCTTAATTTGGGTTTGAATCCCTCGTTTTCATTCGTATATGGTCTTTGAATTGTGATGGTTTAGGTTTCTCGACTTGTTCGATTTCGTTCAATGTTGTTGTTTTTTTGGCTTTGAAGGATTTCGTGAGTTGTCTCGGTTTCATGGCTTACTGTCGAATTACATTGTCCATTGCTTTATCTCGTGACACCCACTAACTTCTGTCACTTGATTGCGTGAAGGAAATTCCATGACTTTGTCTTATAGTTAGTGATCACCATTGCTTTGATAGTGGTTCTGACCGTTCCAATGTTTTGGGCCTTTGCCTTTTGTTTTGGTACCGTGCCTTATTCTCAACGGTGATACCTGAACTACCCCGTTTTGCTGTTGTACCATGTTGTATTGAATTTGATACCATTCTGGTTGAACTTTTGATGTTCGTTGGCCTTGAGTTGAACCTATTTTGAGACTTGGGTTTGACCTTGGTTTGATGTGTTAGCTGAGCTTATTTGTGTAGTCTTCATCTTGTTCAGTAGTACAGCAGAGTTTAACATGTCTCTGTTATTTACTTTTGCCATAAAAGCAACATTATAGTGTTCTTCACTGTTTGCATTTGCATACCACTGTAATTCTATCACCTGTGACTCGAGTTCTTTACTTGATGTCATTTGAGCTCCTTCATGATATTTTCATGTTATTGCTACACTTGTATGTGTCGTTCACCATTGATACAATGTTTTAGTTACATCTTTTGATCTGTACATCCAGGTGCCTTCTCTGTCTCATTTATTCTTTTGATTCCACTGCACAACTTTGAGCCTTCTTGCTTATGCTCAGATCATTTCGAGTTTGGGCTTGCATCTGAGTTTTTGTGCAGTTTGCCTTGTATTTTGTTGTGGTCGCAGTCCCATTTTTGTTGCAAATTTGGACTGTATATATATATTGACTGGAGCCTTTTGTTGTTCTACTGCAACTTTGGTTTGCATAACTGATGTGCAGTAGCCAGTTGCACTTGTCCTGTCTTCTTGTTTATTCCTGAGCACTTCGACCTGTTGCACACATTGCTGTTGTAGATGTTGATGTTGTAGTTGTTCGACTTGGCATTTGATCTGTAGTTGGTCTGTAGCATGATATTGCATTTGCACTGACTTCTTTGTGGTTTAGTTTCATACTACTGTCACTTGTTTCGAGCTCATATACATGTTTTACAGTTGCATTCCTGTATATGTGTTCTGATATTTTTGGGTTGACTTGAGCAGTGCTATTTGCTTCCATGTCTGATTTAGTGGTTCATTTGCTTGTTGTACTTGAGTCACTTTGGTATTGAGTTGCTTCCTTTACTTTGACATTTTATTTCAAGTGTCCCTGTCTTTGTAATGTTCATCTGATTTATGGTCTTACTGTCTCCATTCAAAGAAATATTATTGCAGTGAGCTCTTTCGTTGCTGCACTGTCTTGTTCTCGAATCGGATACATCGCATTGATGCCTTGTGTCATTTGCATTTTGTCATTTTGATTCACTGATGGCATTTGGATTGTATTTGAGTTGTCATCAGTTGCATGCATTCCTCTGCATTCATTGTTGTCCACCCTGGTTTCACTGCTTTGACTTGTCTGTCCTGTGATTGCCACTGACACTTGATCTTGCTGTGACATTGTGACTTGGTTCACCTTGTCACTGCACATCTACATATGCTTGACCTATTTCTATTGTAGTTGTACTTGGGTATACACTGCATATCCATGTGTCATTTTCGCTTGCATCTGTTCATCCCTGAGCACTTGCTGTCCTGCTGCATTTTCGTAGCAGTTTTACCCTTGTCCCTTGTGGTGACTTTATACTCTGTTGTGGCGAGGCAGTGCACGCGTGCGTGCACTGCAGCCACACCGAATTGACAGATTTTAATCGATATCTCTTTTATTCTTAATTCATCGACCTGTTGCGTAATTCGTAGGCTGTATTGGCGAGGCAGTACACGTTAGCGTGTACTGCAGCCAATTAGCAATGATATTTTTAAATTGACATTTCAATTATTTAAACTGCCTTGGATTTCTGTTTCGTGGATTAACACTGTTTAGTGATATATTTGCCGTTATCCGGTTCTTTTATCGAGAAGTTGGATATACGATATTTCTGTGACTGTCATATATATTGAGATTGATTATTATTGCTTCTATGCTCTAATAACTGATTTTGAATTAGACTGACCCGAGTATTATTTTCTTTTGAATGTAATACTCGGGTCAGACCGAGTATTTACAGGTTGTAGATTTTTAGCTTTGGGTTGCTGCTAGAGCTATGAAGACTTTTTATATCATTTGAAGTGGTCTTCGTCTTGTTGTAGTAGTCAGTGTGTCTGTTTTAAGATGATAATGTATTCATGTATATTAGTCGATAATGTACTTGTATATATAACTTCTTGAGTCGACAGTTGTAGTTGTATCATTTGTATTGTGTCAAATGTATTGTAATTGATATCAGTTATTGTATATATGAGACTTTTCGTTCCATCTGTATTCCGCATTTATGTTATCTGTGTTATTTTTATATCTATTGTCCTAAACTATTATAGCCACTGTGTAGTAGCTTTGAGTTTGTATCGGTATGTCGGGTTTCCTCTAAAAATGAAATGCAATGTTTTATTATTTGACATATCGGTGCTCGCACAAGGCAATTACATAGATGGTCGCTCCTCAACAGCCTTATTCTCCGCGCTAGTTGACAGCACTACACCGTAGTGTTCTTGGCTAGCGTGGGTATAGAGGTGGGGCGTCACACTATTCTTTTGTGATGTAGTGGATCTTGTATGACCACTATTTTGATGAACACTTTTATGTGTTATATTCATATTTGTTTCTGCCTTTGTGATATGAATATCTGTGACTGATTTGCGTTAAGCTTATTTCTATATTTGTTTTCGAAGCACACATAGCCACTGTGTAGTAGCTTTGAGTTTGTATTTGATATGTCGGATTCCCTTTTGAAATGAAATGCAAGTCATATTATTTGACAGATCGGTACTCGCACAAAGCAATTACATAGATGGTCACTCCTCAACAGCCTTATTCTTCATGCTAGTTGACGGTATTACCCCATAGTGTCCTTGGCTAGTGTGAGTATAGAGGTGGGGCATCACATATGTCATAGGTAAACAATTGCAGATAATGGTATATCATATTTAACAATTAAATAACTAACAATTCTAATTTAACAACATATTTCAATCGTCATTTCATGTGAATTAAATTTACTAAATATAAGAATGTTAATCGTGAGTGATTGCTCACCTTTCGAGGCTAGAGAAATTTGATGGCGACGAGAGTGATACAGACTTGCATACAGATAAGGACACGAGCAAAACAGATCAAAAGCTGCTGAGATATCTGGACAACGACAAACAAAACAACAAACCAGACAGCGACGAAGCAAACAAGCGAACCACTTGAATTCGATGGGAAACAAAATATATACATATTTGTATGAAATATATATATATATATAAATTATATTTTAAAATCAATATTCAATTCAAGAACATATTAGAATAAAATCATCATATAATTTGAAAGCGACATTCAATTTAAAACACATATTAAAATAAAAAATCTTCATTTTATATTGAAAATCAATATCTATTAAAATACATATATTTTCCTTTCAAAATTCTCAAATATAAATTTAATCATAATATATATACATTATGTTATAACAAAATTTATAATAAAACATTTAAACATATTCATATGCTTTAAAAACATATAACATCTATATATATACTTTTTTTTCAAATACCGCATACACAAAATAGAACTGGATAAATAAATAAATATATATATATAAGTAAATATGGGTGTATAAGGAAACCAATATATAGCGTATGCAGTATAGATATGTAAATAACTTTATAATACTAATTAAAACACACGCAACAAGGTTTACAATATATATATATATATTGCTTTATAACTATATTAAAAAAAATAAACTTATATATATGTAATAAGAAAGAAGGCTTAGGGCTGAGATGACGGCCATGCTGGAGGGTGATAGGCTGTTCAATGGTGGAGTGAGGTGAAGCAGGGTGGCCGGTCGGGATGTGGCAGCTAGGCATGATTCCAAGCGAATGAAGGGAGGTCGGCCGGCTGTCGGGCTTTGGCTGTGGCGTGGGTTGAAGGTTTGAAGCACGATAATGGGTTCAAGGCAGAGGGGAGCTGAAGGGTGAGGGATGTGAGGTGGGCGAAGGACTGTCAGGTGATGGATTTTTCTGGTGGCAGTGAAGTGCTGTCGGGGAGAGAGGAGGGTGGCTCCGGCTGTCTCGAGTGGAACAATGGTGGTATGGGTTCGGAGCAGCTGCTAAGTGTAGCCATGGTGGAAGGTGGGAAGCGAGTGGTGGAGTGGATGGGAAGGATCGGGTGATAACGCACGGTGGAGAGGGGAGCAGTTTCACAAATACATGCAGTTTTGTAAAATTTATTTGTTTATTTTTTTTATATAGGAGGAGGCAAGGCAATAGGTTGGATCGGGTTTTGCACTGTGGGAAGACTAACGGAAGCTTGCGGTGGTTGGTAGGAAATGAGAGGAAGGCTTGAAGCGGACGGCTTTGATGTGGGCGATGGAAGAAGTCCAGGCGATGTTCGAATGTTGATGGCGAAGGTTTTGATGGAAGAGCAAAGTAGCAGGGTTACAAAAGCAATCACATATATATTTGCAACGCATAATATTTTTTTTGGAACTGGTTGGAATGTCAATAGTCAAAGAATAATAAAAGTCAGAAGTTGGGTTTTCTGGAAAATAATGACGGATGGCTATTCGTTTTACACGGGGAATGAATGAATAGGCACAGAAAACAAAAAGGCTCAAAAATGGGTACCGATATGGCTAACCGTTTTGTCGATTTTGCCATGCACTGGACACCGAAATGCACAAATGAATATATTACGGAGATCTGCACGATGAGACGAACAGAATGGTATATAGATATCAGCGATACGATAGAGTTATCAAAATTTGAATTTGTTTGCTGTAGAAAATGCTACTAAAAACCCGAAAATAAGATAAACGGAGCTATAGCAGTCCATATTTGGCAAAACGAAATGCGACGTCTCACTCGAAAAATGATCTACATTTTTATTATATAAAAATATTCATATTTAAAAAATATTTTATTTCAATCAAATTTTAACTCATTTATATTGAAATTGAAAATTACACAACAGAACTACTTACATATTTTCCAATAAAAATTTACCATTTGCTATGTTTATATAGATGTATACCAAATATCAAATTTTCATTGTCAAATTTAATTGTTATAATTTCAAGAAAAATTCAGTTAATTACATTATAAAAATCGTTAGAATTTCTTGGTCGTTACATATTATTTGCACTTTTTATTGCATTAAATATTTACATATGAATAAAAAGAATTTTAACAATGAATCAAAGTTTTAAAATTGACTGTAATAACTATCTAATTTATATTATTAGAAAGCTTGGATTGAATTCCATATATACATATTTGGATCTACTTGTATGTGTTCATATAAAATTTATTTTTCTTTACACATGTTGTCATAGTATGAAATTATTTCTCTTTTTTAATTAAAACAATAATCTTCGCATACAATTCATTGTTACCTTCTATATTCTTTCATTATGGTACCTATTGGTTGTCACTGGTATGTTGCATTAATTAAGTTTACTAAATGGGAAACTGTATCAATCACTCATGTCATCCCTTACTTATTTCCATTTCAATTCCTATGCAATAACCTTTCAAATTGTTCTTTTTTATTTTATGTATACATACCAATTATCACTAACTATGCACACTCCCTATATGTTGCACTTGCACAATATTTACTGTGAGTATATTTTCAATTCATGTCATATTTAGATTAGTCATTAATGTTATTTTATTAATCAATTATTTAATTTAATTAAGAGAAGGAAATGAAAAGTTTCATTCTCTAACTAAATTTATGATCCCTTATTAATTGAATAATTTAAGTAGAGGGAAATGAAAAGTGTCATTCTCCAAATAAATATATGCCCCCTCATTAATTGAATAATTAAGGGA
Source organism: Allium fistulosum (assembly GCA_030737815.1). Lineage (NCBI taxonomy): Eukaryota > Viridiplantae > Streptophyta > Magnoliopsida > Asparagales > Amaryllidaceae > Allium > Allium fistulosum. The sequence continues at coordinate 912,402,131 of CM060907.1, read as the reverse complement.
AAGGAAATGATATATTTCCTTCTTTGGATAAATTTTAAAAGTAAATGTTACATACAAATTTCTATATAAGATTAGATTTGATATACTCTAACTTACATACGCATTAAATTAAACTGAAACTTTATTTATGAAGTTAAATAAAATATTGATTTTATTTAAAAGGAACTTAGAAAAGTTCTAAATATATTTAGACTTCATAGGCCCATTAAAGATCCAAAATGGTAAAAAAAATATTGAAATTCACTCATTTCTTTCGCTGTGGGCTGGCCTAGTTCCTTCAACATAAGCTTGGAGGAAAACTTTCAAGCTATCAATAGTCGATGGGATCACAATTCCACAAACATCGAACAGCAAGCATTTGCAATACTATTTCACTTAATTTCATTTTGTAAATAGGAATCCTATTCATCTGGATTTGACGTAATAAGGCAAAAGCTATCTTTTATTTCATTAATAAAGTTTGCCTTTTGAACCAGTGGAACTGTATTCTTAAAGTCTGACTTTGTGACATATGATCACTGTCGCAAAATAGGCATTCTGTGTTTTGAAAATTAGATGACAAGGTACCTGGAGATAGGTACCAATGAACTCCTTCATGATTGGGTCATTGGAGTATAATCTGACTGGGGTCGATCAAATGATTCACCCCTACACATATTATCTTTAGCTAATACCTAAAGATAAATAAGGTTAAAGGTTGATCCCCAGAGATAGGCATTTTAGAAACCAATGCCCAGAGATAGGTATTGGTATGTAATTGAATTTTTCCGATACAAAACTGAGCTATATTGGTGCTTGTGTAAACATATGGAAAAAGCCGTATAATTCCAACTGCAGCGAGGAAGTATAGTTTTATTTATAGTTGAACGTGAATTGTTTAACTGGTAATAAAAGACATCACACAAATCACATACATAGGAAGGTATAATATATAAGTAATTTCACTGTAGACAATATTTATACATGTAGAAAAGTAAATAGGCAAGGAAATAAAAGATAAAGAAAAGCATATACGATAGAGTTGAATATAAAACAACTTTTATTTACTACATTTTTTCAGTACAAAATTATTAGGATCATGCCTGCACATTAACGACCTATGTACAAGAAAATGCAAAAGATAAAAAGAAAGTGTCTCCATCAAGGTGGCAAGAGCCAGTCACCTTTCCCTCCTCTTTACCTTCTTCTTTTCCCTTATTATTGGCGCATGGTTCCTCTTCCCTTTCTCAAATATCTCCGATGGCCCAAGTCGGTTCTCTATGTTAATTTCCCAAACTTAGTCGCTATCAAAACTAGTGGGGGGTTTGGGAGATGCACTGGTCATCTTGGGAGTAAGGGCAGAAGAAGGAAGGACACAAGTTGGAAGAATAAGTGGAGATATAAATAGTGGAGGAGGGATCTTCTCTATGTCTGGCTTAATTTGATATTCTTTAGCGTAAAGATATCAGCAGCCTTAATTGCCTCCAAGGAAGTATCAGACCCCTTCACATCAGTGATGCTGACATCTTTGTTTTCAATTGCTGCATCAAGCTCATACGAAGCCTCTTCCATCAAAATATCTATCTTCTCATCATTAGGATCAGGACCAAACCTAACGTAGGAGGTTGGAATTATAGAGGATGTGAAGATCCTAGGCGTGGAAGTTGAAGCTCTGGGGCTTGGGGGCAAAGATGACCTTCGTAAGAGGGTTAAGGGTATGCCCTAGTGGTAATTATGCAATTTGTTACATATATCTAACTCTATAACTAATCTTGTTCATAATAATGGTGTTTAATTTCTATTATATACTTTGTTATATTATGATATGATTAATCAAATATTTAATCAAAAGTATATTGAATAGAAAATACTTAAATGATATGTTATGTGATCATTAGAAAATTTTCATAATATAAAATAACATGTTATTTTAAATATTCCCGGTCAAGATGTTTCGAGAAAGGATATCTAGACATCGGTTAAGACTAGAGTGCGTAATGCTATCCAACTGTTAGGCAGTGTATTACTCATGGCTGTGGGGGCACGAAGTGTTACATACTAATAGTTTTGGATAATTATGCAATGACTCACTCGAAAATTTTCTATTGGTTAATAACAATTAGGGCAAACAGAAAATCTCAAGGTGATGATGTTACACAGTTCCCTCGAGTAGAGAATACTATAGAACTTCAGTGTGAATACTCCACTTGATTATGGTTAAATCATGGCATTTTGATCCATCGAGCGACTTAGTTGAGTCCGAGTTGAAGCATTAGAAGTGAAACACTATTCAATAAGGAATTCGTCTCCTCTGTCGTATGAGATCAGTATCATGGTCTGCTGTAGTCAACTCAAAGTAAAATCTTTAGCCAGAGTAGTATAGTTAATAATAATGTTATCATTGAACCAAGGACTTTGTTTATGGACTAATTGAGTTGAATAAGGATGATGTTGGAATTTTGACCAAAACCAAATTTATAAATCCTAAAGTGATATAGTGTTGACGAAGAGAATGTGCGTAAATAATCATTGCTAAATAGTACCGGTTAAGATTATATAAAATATGTTTTTTCTAAAAAGGGCTATAAGCAATGAATTCAGTCAAACTATCGCACTACTAGCTAAGCTAACGTGTGAGTGTTCATATTTGAATTGTTCAAAACTAATCACCGACTAAATTCACATCTTTGAGTCACACAATTGTATATATGAATTCTCTAAAAACCCACTTATTTCAATTCATTTATAAAATACTGTAGATTAATTAAATTAATTATTATTTGAGAAATACCGATTATCATTTAATTTATTTGATGTTTTGGTGTTGTTAGTAATTATTAGAATGTACATATAAAGTTATATATGCATATATTGATATGCGATATCGTTTTATATTTAAAAGGTTTTAAATATTGTTAATTTCATAACAAGATTTTGGGAATAATTATCCTATGATGGAATAATGTGGCCTACCATGATAGAGAGGAAGAGATATGGATGATATTTGAATGAAAATTAATTGAGAATTAGAAGTGGAAGTTTATAATAGGGAAGATTTTTATTCTCTCACTAAAACAAATCTTCGCATTCATTTTCTTACATGAATTGTTTTCTCGTCCTCTTTTCTCACTTGCCATGGCTGAAATTACCTCCTCCATTTTTTGAAAATTACAACTCAAAAATAAGGGAAAATCATAAAATAAAATAATAATAAATGGTTCATCCTTCTCTTGCAAAGTTGGGTGTTTATCTACTTAGAGATCTGAGGAGAAATTTCAATCAAAGTGTTACAAAAGGCAAGACATTTCAGGTTTGATTTTCATCTTAAATTCATGCATGATGTTTAGATCTAATTTAGTTCACATATACATGTATTCACTACCACTTATTAAATCTATTTTAAAATTATATTGTGCATTGTTATTAGATGCAAAATCAACCTTATGAATGTTTTTATTTTGAGTGTTGATATTATTTTGATTGGATCAGAAATCATTAGTTGTTATAGAAGTGTATTGTTGTAGGAAAAAATTAGTATCATAATTTATTAATTAGTTATCTAACTAAAACCTATTTATGTTCGAATCGTTCGTGTTCTAAATAAATTTTCTTGTTTGTTGTTGTAGATTTGATTAGCTGCAATAATATTTATTATTGTTATTTCGATTCTAATCAAGGTGTTGATATTTTGATTAATTGAATCTTGTATATAAGTATATAATTATTAAATCTTATTTAATTGTAAACTAATATCAAGTTAAACATTTTGTTAGATCAATTATTTTAAACTAATTTATTCAATTTCATTGTTTTGCCAAGTATTTGTTTGGAAATTAAATCTTAATTTATTGTATACATATATGTATATAAATATATGTGTGTTGTTATTGAATTAATTGTATCATCGGAATAATGCATTAAAATTTGACAGAAGTTCTAATTTTTCTTCATGGTGATTGTGTGTATTTTCTGATCTGCAATTTCAAGGGTTTGGATTTTTGTTATGATTAAGTATGGAATTTCATATGGTATTAAATCTATAATTGTGATATTGTTTGAAAAAAGTGGGGTTTAAAATATTACATCAAGTTATTTCCTTTTAATTCTGATTTGATAGATCTAAATCTAACATAAAATTCATTTCCAACTTCACCTTTCTAATTTTCTCTTAATTTCAAATGTCTAATTTTATGTTGATTTGTTCTCATAATTTCATGTATGTACATGTATTAAAATATGCAATGGCAATAAAATATCATATGTATGTATATATATGCCTAAACTATAAATATAGTATTATCAATATGTATATATAAACCACATACATATATTATAATATTCTGAAACATATGTATATACTTAGGCATTTATATATCTGATATGCATGTGAATTTATTGCATGTATACATTAATATAATATATATGTATAAGCAATAGATATAAATCCTAGTATCTATATATGTGTGTATAGTTATACACATGTTCATATTAGATTATATTTTGTTGTTATTGAATGTATACATGATGCATTCAAAATTAACATTTAGCAGAATTAATTAATATGATTAATTAGAAAAATGTAAAAAAAAGTTAAATAAAATACGATTTTATTTAATAATTAGATTGGATCTATTGTAAACCATTATACTTCAAAGGCTCACTATGATCGAGATGAGAAACTTTTTCAGAAATCTACCCATTTCACCCATGGTAGACTGGCTTAGTTCCTTCAATGGTATTAGAGCCCAAATGGCCTACGCAGTATAGTTGGAAACTTTAGATTTGATTGTTAAACCAAACTATCTATTGGGTGTCTCGAAAAGTAGTGTCTAGACTTGGGGTTGAATAATCAAGTATCCTCTTTCCTGAACTACTGTCTACGCCCAATGAGTGGAGTAAGTCAAAAAGGTTAACCAAATTCTAAAGGCCCAAATATTTTTGGGCCATGGGCTAATTTTCAAACTTTAAAGTATATTTTAAATGTAAGGTTAAGTTTAAAATATAAAATTAAAATTTTATAAAGGTTATAAAATGAATGCAAAATTTTCAAAATCGTTTGGGGAAACTAAAATCATTAATTTTGAAATTTTAATAAATTTAATTAATTTGATTAAATAAATTAAATGATTAATTAAAAGTTAATTAATTAACACACACACAGGTGTACACACACATATATATATATATATATATATGTTGATAAATGTATGTAACTATAATTGTTACAGTTATATATTTATGTTAAATATATTTAAGATTTAAGATGGATCATATTAAATTTTCAAATTAATTTAAATATTAGTTAAATTTATTAATTAAATATATGAGTTTATTACATAATATTAATTAAAGGTTAATTAATTAATATATATGTATATTGATATGTATATATAAGTAAACTATAAATGTTATAGATAATTATTTATTTTAAATAGTTTAAGGTAAACGAAATAAAATTTAAATTTTTTATATAAATTAATCTAATTAAATATGATGTAATTAATAAAAATAAAAATAAAAATTAATTAAATATGATTTAATTAATAAGAATTAAAATTAATTAAATATGATTTAATTAATATGACACACATACACACATATTATATAAGTTAATTAAATTATAAAAGTTATAAATTTAAACTTATATAACTATATACGTATAAGCATAAGTGAAACTGTAAAAAACATAATTTATATTTAAGGATTGAGTACATGCGTATTGTACGTTTACTGTGATTATATATGTGCCCGACACTTGAATCGCAAGAAATACAGTGTTCTTTAAATCGATATCACTTAATATGTGTATGTACGCAAAAGATTATGGATCCTTACTTTAAAAGTTGTCCTCGACCAATTATATATTGATAGATTACTTGCATACTTTTTAGTTGTTGATCTTCCTCAAACTAGGGATGTTATGTGTAGTACTATTAATATATTGACTATTAGAGGTAAGATACATGCACATATTTTTTGATCTTCCTCAAGATATGAGCATTATACTTTGGCCGTCATGAAATGGTGGGAACTATTAATAATCTGTTTCGATTTGTTAATCATCCTCGCTGAGATGAGATTAAGACAAAGACCACATGTTGGGAGCTTATATGATACAATTGATAATGTGTTATCCATCACTTGCAGGCCTATCATTTATTGATCATCCTTAAGGTCAAAATCCCAAGGCAAGCAAGTCCTAACGCCTACTAGAGAAATCAAAAGATTTTTACGTTTCTCTTAGGGTCTTAAGAAACATAAAAATTTAGTGGGAGCCTTATATGAAAAATGAAATAAACACATTTTACCTTTATAATATTGTAAGAATATATGCTATACAAATTAAAATAATCTACTTCGATAAATTTATGCAACTAATAAAAATTGATAAAATACTTATCAACTAAAATATACAAATGAACTGAATTAAGATTGATATAGAAATACAAAAATATTTACCAATGGATTTTTGGCATGTTGTCACTTTAGGACCCGTACAAGAGCCAACTTATATAACCATTAAAACATGCGTGCCTCGATCGCTCAAGTTTTTATTTGTACGAGACTGTGTATTGTCTTCTATGAGTTTTGAACTCTAAAGTAATAAAAGATATAGATATATGATCGTATTCGATCGAATATAAATGTAATAGGGTGAATAATCGCTATTTGTGAGAGAGCTAGGAATATGCCCTATGGGCAATTGTGTAATTTGTTACATATATCTAACTCCATTACCTGTCTTTTTTGCAATAAAGGTGTTTAATTTCTGTTATATACTTTGTTATATTGTGATTAATTAATTAATTAATTAATGATTAATTTAAAGTATTTTAAATAAAAAATCTTCAAATTATACGTTGTGTGATAATAATTACAAGGATTTGTAATTATGATAAAATTATCACAATATAAATTAACATTTTACTTCAAATATTTCTGGTCAAGATGTTTTGAGAAAGATATGAATGCATCCATTAGGACCAGATTGCATAACGCTCTCCAAATGTTGAGTAGTGTATTACTCATAGCTACTGGGGGTACAAGGGATTACTTACTAATAACTATTGAATGATTACGGAATGACTCAGTCAAGAGTTTCCTATTGGTTAGTAACAACTAGGTTAAACAGGAAATCTTAGGATGATGGTGTTACACAGTTCATTCGATTTGAGAATACCATGGAACTTCAATTTGAATACTCCACTTTGATTATAGTTAAATCATGGCATGGCAGTCTATTGATCGACTATAGTTGGATCTGAGTTGAAGCATTGGAAGTTAAACACTATTCAGTAGAGAATTTATCTTCTTAGTTCTATAAAGTCAATATCATGATTAACCATAGTCAACTCAAAGTCAATATCTCTGTTTAGAGTAGTGCATTTAGTAATATATGTGATTTCTAAAACAAGGATATTGTTTCTTGACTAATTGAGTTGATTAAGGATGATATTGGAAATTTTGACCTAAACCAAATTCCATAAATTCTAAAGTGATATAGTGTTAATGAAGAGAATGTGTATAAATAATAGTTGCTAAATGGTACCGCCTAAGATAATATAAAATGTGATTTTTTTAAAAGGTCTACAAGCGATGAATTCGGCCAAACTATCACACTACTAGCTAAGATGATGTGTGAACAGTAATATTTGATTTGTTCAAAAATTGTTGACTTAATTAGCACCTCTGAGTCACACAACCGTGTTTGTGAATTCTTCGAAAAACCACATGTTTTAATTAATTTATAAAATAATGTAAACTAATTAAATTAAATAATATTTAAGAAATATCGATGTTTAATTTATTTGATATTTTGACATTGTTAGTCATTATTTAAATGTATATATAAAAGTTATATATGCGCGTATCAATATACGATATCTGTATATATTTACATGGGATTTAAATATAGTTAATTGCTTAGCAAGCTTTGGGAAATAATCATCCATGAGATGGAATGATGTGGCTTGCCATGCTAGAGTCAGTGGAAGAGATATGGATGAGATTTGGCTAAAAATTAATTGAGAATTAAAAGTGGAAGTTTTAAACAAAGAATATAAAGGTTTTTATTCTCTCATTAGAACCTATCATCTCATTCATTTTCTTACCTGAATAGTTTTCTCTTCCTCTTTTCTCTCTTTCCATGGTTGAAGTTACCTCCTTCGTTTTCTGAAAAAAACAACTCCAAAAAAAATGAAAAACATCGAACAAAATAAAAATAAGTGGTTTATCCTTCTCTTGTAAAGTTGAGTGTGGATCTACTTAGTGATCTAAGGAGAAATCTCAAATCAAAGTGCTACAAAGGGCAAGGCTTACTTAAATTCATTCATGATGTTTAGATCTATTTTAGTTCACATGTATATGTATTCATTACCACTTATTGAATCTATTTTAAAATTATTTTACGTGTTGTGATTAAATGCAAAATCCATCTTATGAATCGTTTTATTTTGAATGTTGATACTATTTTGATTAGATCTGAAATCATTCTTTGTTATTTTTTTTGTAGATTTTATTTTTGTTATCATAATTGATTAATTAGTTATCTAACTAAAATCTATTTATGTTATATTCGCTTATGTTCTAAAATAAATTTTCTTATTTATTGGATCTGGATTGTTTGTTGTTATAGATTTGATTTGTTGCAATGTCACTACCAAAAAAAAGTTAACTAGAGATTGGAAACTAGAAACGGAATGATTTGAGTCACTAGTAAAACACTAATCAAAGACTGAAAAAGCAGTCTTTAATTTCACAAAGTTGTGATTGAAATTCAGTTTCAGATCGGTTTTAAAAAGTTAAAAGCACTTAAAAGATTGAATTTTGGTTTTTAATTCAGTCGATAATTGATATCCCAAGAATGAATTTGTAAGCATTGAGATTTTTACTGCATTTTCTGATCTAACGGTTAAATGTAGTTATCCCTGCCATTATATTCAAGATTATAATAACCGAATTAATTCTCACTTAAAATAAATAATTTGGTTTTTAAATTCACTAACAGTTCCACTATCTCCTTAAAATAGGTTCCCATAAATCCACTACCACTTTTTCATTATTATATTTCTCATTATCACTCACAATTCAAAAGTACTCTCCTCTCCACTTTACTAAAATTATGTAGTGCAGAAGAAGAAAGTGAGAAAATATAGTTCGGCAAAGGAGCTGCCTTGGATTTTCGTGTTGTGCCGACGAGGCTAGAGACGCGAGATGCTCGTGATGACCAATGCCTAAAGTCATTGATATTAGCTACGCGGTCAAGAATGACTAGCACGTCCGGATCGGGAATGTTGTGCCTGAGATGATTTACCTTCCCTAAATGAAATCGAGAGCTACTGCTGCAGTCGATTGGAGATTGCATCGCTTGAAGAATTGTCGCCAAAGTTTGGATCTTCACTGATTTGCTCGAGTTAATTGGTCGTGTTGTGGAAGTTGAAACCGGAAGAGATGCGAAGATATGATGCGACTGCCATCGAAAGAGATCCAACTTCTAAACCCTGAGATGCTTTAGATGAGACGAGCCTGATTCTGAATCTAGAGATGTGCGGGGTATGTTGTCTTATGTCGTTTGTTGGAATTGGCAACCTCAACTTGTTGATGATCTGTAGATGAACTTCGGTTGCTCTATTGATATCAAATGGTTGTGGTTGCGTGATTGTATTGCTTGAAGAAAAGGAGATGTTTTTGTAAAAAGTTTGAGAAAATGGATTTGATCAAATTTGTACATGCTTAGTTGAGATGCTTTTGAGGTTGTTTGAATTTCTGATGCTGAGTTTGATGTTGCTGGTGGTATGTAGGAGATAATCTGAGAAGATCATGGAAGTAACTCTGCCTTGGTTGTGCTCGGCGAAGATTGTTTGGTATGGTGATATTGAATTTGGCTATGAAATGATAATGGGGGTAAAGATTGTATATTTTTATTTGTTTTTGATCCCATGCATCTGAAAATGAAAGATATTGTATAATATATAAACTTGAAACTTATTGTGTTGTTGCACAAGCATCAACGAATGAGTAGATAGATATTTTGAATGATTAAGAAAGAAGAGAAAAAGATAGCAAGAAGAAGAAAAGGGCTATGGATCTAGGTCAGTAAAAAATTCTTTGTGTGTTTTTGTTGATGGTTAATATGTAACCGAAATAAAATTTGATCATGTAATTTATTCACGGTATTTTTTATAATCTATTGTTTCTAATAATACATATGATTCTATTGTATGAAATATATTACAATATGGGTTTTCATGAACGGTTTTCATATATGTATATGTGTTTGTGTATATAAAATCAATGACATAAGAACGATACACTTTAAATAATTTAAAATTGATTGGAAATCGAGTTTCAGTCTTTAAAATTCCGCCTTTTACAAAATTCGAAACTAAAATTTCAGTCTTCAAAATTTAAGACTGAAAATTCAGTATCAAATTTTTTTAGGACTTGAGAAATAAGACTACAATGTCAGTCTTTAGTTTGTCTTTTCATGTATTCTAAAGACTAAACTATTTAACTAAAGACTAAAATTTTCAATCTCTATTTCAACTTTTTTTAGTAGTGTATTTACTATTGTTATTTAAATTTTATTCTTTTATAATCAAGGTTTTAATATTTTGATTAATTGAATCATGTATATTTTTTTCTTGAAAATTGGTTCCTTTTATTGACATATAAGAACCCAAGGTGGTTTGTCTCCATAAATAAAACCTACCAGAATAGCGGGGAAAAAAGTACATCACCACCTAGTAATAAAGTACTGTAACATCCCCCACTTTGAGGCCCGAAACTAAGTGCTACGGATGTTGCAGTCATCCATATTATTAATTTCTGATGACAAAATGCGGTTATGTTAATCATATCAATAATCAGAAGCACATGAAAATGAAAATTTTCAAATACAATTTAATAACAAGTTTTCACATTCATTTCATAAATAAAATTTCATAATCATTACATAATCCCATTCATAATCCCGCGTTAAGAGAAAATATAATTATTGCAAAATACTTCAAGAGTGACACAGGAAGATGCCCCCTGGTTTATCAGAGTCTAATACGTGGCAATTATACAACTTTTCCGTTACATCCAAAACAACATAACAAATAAATAGGAACTCCTAATATAGCTAGATTGCCTCCTACATGTCTCCGAAAACTTATTTGTCTTACTGGAAAACCTAAGAACCTTAACTCCCGATCTACTCAAATGAGTACCTGAGAGTTTAAGGGGAAAAACAAAAACTTCGGGTCAGACAAACAGCCCGGTCTCAATAATAACTTACCATCTTGAACCAAAAATAGATATCTGTTAAGACCATGTCACTAAGTGGAATGGGTTTTCCACTCGCTAGTATCTTAACCAAAACACATTAACCATATATTATGCTCCTGCATCCACAATGGTTAGAACATAGAAAATAAGCATTTTCAGGCATGCAACATATACTGGACCACCCATCCCAATTTATTAGACTATCCTTCTTATTTTCATCTGATTATCTATCTTAATTCTCATTTGACTGTCTAACTTAATTTCAAATGACTATCCGCCTTATATTTATGTAGACTACCTATCTCACATGTGAACATTTTTATGGATTATCTATCCCCTCCCATGTGGACTACCCATCATGCGTGGTTTCATTATCAAAGTTGTGGACTATCCATCTCACATAATTCATTTATTTAAATTGATGTGGACTATCCATCCCACATCGCATAGTTTTCCTAGGATGACTATGAACCCTTCATTAACCATATTGAGACTATCCATTACACATCCTGTAACGACCCGCTATTTTGGACTATTCGCATCCGCACATGTCGGACTTGAATAATTCAAAATACCGAATTGTTAATTTAAATTTGGCAAAACTCAGCATATACAGTAAATAAATAATCACAGAATCATAGACATAGAGTAATAAATGCAGCGGAAACAAAAGATAGTAGTTCATGAAGCTACTATATACATATCAGAGTTAAATAAGGTACAACAGATGTCTCGAATAAAATAATCAAATACAATATCAAAATACATCACTAGAATCAACTGGATATCTGAAACTGGATAGATAGATGGATCTCCAAGCGAAGCTCCAACTCCAAAGGCGAGTCTCGAATACTGGTACACTCAGTCTGGCCCGAGCGTAAAGCAAAACACAAAACACTCGAGTCAGGATTAACATTCTTATATCAATAAATCCAACTCAAGTGAAATAACAACCGAAATACAAGTAACTCAAAGGATGTTTGGAATAACCATCCTTTAAGGATCCGTTAAACTATCTACTATGTAGTAGTGTACGGTACATAGATAATGCCTATCAGTAATATAAAGTATCAAAATAGTGTTAAGGCGTTACCATTATCCCCCTTAACACATTTTATATAAGCGTTATAGTCTATACAACACTGTAAACTCCACCGTAAACTAGTGGGATATCAGGGAGTACTCCATAGGTATAACACAAAACAAATTCGTAGTGGTCGCGTATATAGGGATACAAGTATGACAAGGCACATGAGGCAATACCCAAGGTAGTGAAACTACCGTTTGCCTGATCCGGACTGGTGAGAATGCATCACCGCAACGATCACAACACCGCGAAACAACACTCCCAAAATTCGAGGGTGCACCAATCAATAACAAGTAACGAGTAGTTTACGAAGAAGTGTGTTCGCTCGAGGTAGCTAACCCCATTTGGCCCGGCATGGCTCTTGTTTTAGTCATTTCCAATTTGACACAAGTGTCAAGGCTATCTATTATCGTTCTCTTTCTTCAGTCATCACGTTCATCATTCCAACCACTTCATTCTGGATCACACTCCGCGTATAGTTATTAAAGTGGTTTTCGGTTTAGACAGAGAGTATGTCCCTAACCGATTCCAGTCTCTTTAATAACTTTCGTAATTATTACACCGATTGGTAGTTTAATATATTTCAACACCAAATAAAATTCAAGTTCAATTAGAATTTGTAAACCAATATTTCATTTGTCTTTCTAAACCAATTTCCAAATTTACGTTTCAAAACTTCCAAATTACCATTTCAAAATCTTATAATACAATTTCCATTTTTATTTAAACAATTCAAATATTGATTCAAGTTCGTATATAAGTTTTATTCCAAAATCATTTAAATTTATTTAATTTCACACTCAAATCAATTTAAATTCATTGATCGATTTCATTCAATAATCGTTCAGTTAATTTGTCATTCAAAACAATTTCCTTTTGAATTCCAATTCATTAAATCAATTTAAGTTTCCTATATCATATCAAACTTACAAATTGCATTAAATTAAATTCATCAAATCAAATTCTTTACATTTCAAGTCTTACATTAATTTCAATAAAACACATTTTTATTTCTTGTTAAAGAAAATTCCAATTCACTTATTTATTTACTTAGTTGCCATTTCAAAACTCAATTAATAAAGAAACATAATTTCACTTATTCAAGAAGTTCAATTTCACTTATTAAAGAATTCAATTTATTTAATTATTAAATAATTTCAAAACATAATTATTAAATAATTTCAAAACTTAATTCAATCATTTCTTAATTTAAACAATGTTCTTTCATCAATTACATTGTTAATATTTTGCTTCAGATTTTTAAATTATTAACATTTTCCTTTCGTTAAAATTTAAATTCTAATTTTATCTCAAAACCTTATTATTATTCAATAAAATCTTTATTTCATTTTGAATCAAATTATTGACCAATCGGGTTTTATTAATTTTCTATCTTAAGTCAAAGTTTTATTTGGGTATATATCATTTCAACCCGATTCCATTTCATTTCAAAAAATCAAAACATAGCAAAGGGAACTTGCAGTGTGATAACTGGGATGGTGTCAAAGTAAATAAACAAGCAATAGCAAACATAAAAAACAATCCAATAATTAATTCAAATAATCCCGAAATAATCGTATTAATTTACATTGTTGTTTGTGCAAATTAATATAATTATTTCTAGAATCTACACTATCATTTCATGTAGATTAAAGATTATTACACTAATATTAATACGGTTCTTCACTTGATATCTACTATTCAATTTCATACTACATTGATTTAAACAACATACATTTAAATGGTTCAAGGTGTATTTTACCAAATTTCTACGTGTCAATTAATTCAACATTTAAAAGGGACATATTATGCAAATGTCATCTAATCAAATTTAACACATATATCAAATCTAACTATCCTACATCAATTTCAATTTCAAATTATTTATCACATACTACATTAACAATTTAAGTCCAATGTCAACATCAACAGTCACTCATTTATCAACCAAACTGGATTATCATCGTATAAATAACAGATAATGGTGTTAGATGTCACAAGTGAACTGATACAGGTAATAGCATATATAACAGTGCATTTAACTAACAACAGCATATTTTAATTGTCGTTTCAATTGAAATCAAATTTAATAAATAAAAGAACATTAATCGTGAGTGATTGCTCACCTTTCAAGGCTAGAGAGAATAGACAATGAGATTAAGTTACGGATCCAAGCACGAATTTGGAAGCAAAGCACGATGGACTTGAGTTCGACTAACGAGCTGATAATGAGAAATCGGTGGAACTATTAGAATCAGTTTGAGATAAATTAAAACGAAAAGTAAATTATATCATTATACATTTTCACAAATCAATATTTAATACATAAGTGAGCTTATATATAATAAGGATCAAAATATGTATTTGTTTATTTTTATTTTTTTATATTCTTCAAAATTTTCTATATATATTTCTAACAAATCAAAATATCAATATATATATAGTTTAAGAAACAACTTCCTTATATACTTCAAGATCACATTATTAAATATAAACATATATTTAAATACATTCATTATTATATTTAGAATAAATACTTAGATATATATATATACAGTACTCCTTGTAAACTTGAACAAAAGAAAGCAAGTATCCCAAATATCTCTATATATGTTTATCATACTGCAATATACAACAATATGTTGTATATACAAACAAATCTATATACCAACCTGTACCATATATGCTTTAGACAACTGCAACCGGAATATATATACACACGTAAAAATATATATAAATATGCTAGATAGATATATACTTACATACCCAAATTATTCGAACAATATGTTTCGAAACCAATATAAACTGAAACCCATTCAAACCGTATATATATACAAATTAATAAACAACCTATATAACAAAATATATATATAGACTGACTCTTATCTACAAATAACAGAATATGTAAGCACATATATAAATTATAATATTACATATGTATACGATGACTTGAAATAAAATACATAGAGTTGTATACAACAACTTGGTTTATACAACTATATAATTAAATAGTACTTATATTATTTTCCTTTAGTAGAAAGTAACAGCAAGGCAAATATACACAAAAAAACAAAATAAAAATACATATATAAACAACTTTATAAATCTGACAGTAAACAAAATCTTACAACTCATATACATACATTTGTTTCTAAATCAACACAAAACATTGAATTTTAACTATATATACATACTCGTATACATTGTATGAATATGTGTTATAAACAACTTCATCTAAAAGCAAATTCATATAACAGCCTGTTATAAATCAAATAGCTTGTATTATATATTAACCAAATAACCTTTATGGTTTTATAACTTATAAATTGTATAATATATATATATATATACCACATACGTATAAACAACATATTACTAATATAAATTTGTAAACTAACATGTGACCTTATAACAAACTATATATATACAAACTATAGGTTATACAACATATCTATATCATTATATGCTACCTGCATACAACCAAAAGAACAGCAGAGGTGGAGCAAGGCTCGAAGCTAAGCCAGGGAGGGTGCACGGCTAGGAGAGATGTGACAGGGTGGAGCTCGGCTGCAAGGTTGAAGGCAAGGCCATCGGCTAAGGGTGGTTGCGTTAGGTAGCAAGGTGGCGAGAGGCACAAGGTGGAGGGTCGAGTGCTGGGTGTGGCTCGGTTTTGGGTGGAAGGCGTCGGCTATGGGTCGGAGGGCGGAGAGCAGGGAAGAGTGAAGTTTTGGTTTCTTACTTTCTTTTTCTTTTGCAAATTACCAGTGGGAGAGGAGAGATCAACAATGTAAATGGAAATTAACTATGCTATGTGGCCTGCAACTAAAGCTTTTTGAAAGAACAGAAAAATAACAGAGGGGAGAGAAATGGAGAGACGTGGCCAAAAGTAGGAAATGAGCTGTCACCTTCTTTGCTTTGGAACCAATGATACCTTAGTTTTAGGCTATTGGGAACGTATAAATCGAAAGGTCACAATAATGATTCTCGAAAAATATTGAATGCAGACCATTGCAATCACCTACTAAATCTAAATGGTCACGGAAACTAAAAGGTAAAGATTTGAATACCGATACGGTCATCCGTTTCACGTATTCGCCGCGTACCGGGCACTAAAACACAGATATGAATATACTGTGGAGATCAGCACTACGAGACGATCAAAACGGTATACAAATATCGGTGGTATGATTTAATTATAAAAATTCGAATTTTCTACTAACGGAAAATGTAGTAAAAACGCAGAAAAATATGATCGACGGAGCTAAAGAAGTCCGAATTTTGAAAAACGAAAAATGCTGTCTTGCTCAGAAGATGATTTACAATTTTCTATATAAAAATATTTAGGTTTCGAAAACATTTTATTTCCATCAATTACTAACTGATTAAATTTGAAATAAAATTACACACGAAAATAAACTTTGATATTTTCGGATGAAAATTTACCAGTTGCTATGTTTAACTAGACGTATTTCAAATATTAAATTTATATTTCAAAATTTTATTGTTTTGAATTTCACCAAAATTTAATTAAACACGTAAATAAAACCTTTAAAATTTATTAAAATTTTACGGGTCGTTACACTCTCCCCCACTCAAAACTTTTCGTCCCCGAAAAGGAAGGAGATAGGAGAATAGAAACAAACAGAAGAAAATAGACTTGAATATATAAATTTCAATTTAAATCAATTTATATTCAACAATTGACTTTACACTAAAGGAATTTCATTATCTTGGTTTATTTTCAATTTATCATTGTTTGTTACAAAATTTACTTCAAACAACAATTTTTTTTTAATAATTCATTTATTATTCGACTAACTTAGTATTCTATTAACCATTTTATAATTAAACTTTAAGTGTATAACATTTTTATACGCACTCAAATTTTATTTATAAAGACAATTTATATTGTATATTATCCAATTACATAGTTAACTTTTGAGCAATTTAGGTAAGTTATTTTGAATGCAATTGAGTATTATATAAGTAAATTTCTAATTCAATTCTCCCAAGTTTAAATATTAATTCAAAATTTTGGTTTTCATTTATAATTGAAATCATCTTTTACCCAAATTTTAAGAATTAAATTTCCGATTATCTTCAAACAATTTGGAGATAAATATGTTTATATATTTTACATATATCAAAATAATCATATGCCAATATATATATTATAAATCAAGACATACTTTAGAAATTTAAATCAAATTAATTTTCAAAACAAAAGTGTAGCAAAGCTACAGAATGGTCTCTCCACTTCGAAACTCGAAAATGAACGTCGATTATGCGGCCGTCATCACCGAAATTATTTTCCAGCGACAAAGAGAAGAGCACTTGATTAAACATCTAAAATTTCTATGAAATGATTTTTATTCGAAAATATATTAGATAATACATTTTAAAACCTTTAAAACTAAGGTTTGAAATTTTCGGAAATTAAATTCTCAAATTCTAATTTAAATCCATTTCAATTCCTAATCAAAATTTAAACCATGTTCTATATTTCAATTATATATATATATATGAGACAAAAGCCAATGGTTTACGAAATAATAAATGATAATCAAATATTATCATTTCAACAATCAATTTACTAATAATTTAGTTACATAAACTTCATACTTATATATGTAATATAATCATACAAACTTTATTTTATTTATCAAATTTGAAAACGATATTGTGTCAGTTTGCTCTGCTCAAGTGTTTTGGAAATCCTATCGATAGCGTTGATCAAACGAATCGATCGAAAACCCAAATCAACATCAACAACTCAAACAACACAATGTATATTAAAACATTTATATATTAATAACAAATGCACCTCCTCGCTCGACGATACAAGGATGGATTTCAAAATAAGTATAGAGATTCAAATTTTGATGGACTCAAATCAAAGAGAATTTTGATTCGAAGATAAGTTCGAAACAAAGATATAATGATTAAATAACAAGTAGGAAGATTGATAAGTTTATATAAATCGCGGGCAACCTTATCCAGGTCAACCGTGATGTGACGCCCCACCTGTATACCCACGCTAGCCAAGAACATTACGGTGTAATGTTGTCAACTAGCACGGAGAATAAGGCTGTTGAGGAGCGACCATCCATGTAATTGCTTTGTGTGAGCACCGATATGTCAGATAGTATAACGTGCATTTTTATTTAAGGAGGAAATCCGACACACCGATACAAACTCAAAGCTACTACACAGTGGCTATAATAGTTTAGGACAATAAATATAAAAATAACACAGATAATATAAATATGGAACACAGATAGAACAAAAAGTATCATATATATAATAACTGATGTCACTTACAATACATTTGACACAATACATATGATACAACTACAACTGTCGACTCTGGAAGTTATATATACAAATACATTATCAACTAATGTACATGAATACATATCAACCCTAAAGAGACACACTGACTACTACAACAAGACGCAGACCACTTCAAAAGATATGAAAAGTCTTCGTAGCTCAAACAGCAACCCCAAAGCAGGAAATCTACAACCTGAAATAACTCGGGTCTGACCCGAGTATTACATTCAAAAGAAAATAATACATGGGTCAGTCTAATTCAAACTCAGTTATTAGTGCATAGAAGCAATAATAATCAAATAATCAGATAGACGACAGTCACGGAAATCTCATATATCCAACTTCTCGATAAGAGAATTGGATAACGGCAAATATAACACTAAACAGTGTTAAACAACAAATCAGTAAATCCAAATAAAAATACAACTTCAAAATATTGAATTTAACCAACGAAACAATTCAACAATCGAAACATCAATTTAAAACTGTCAAATCTGATAGGGTTGCAGTACACGCACACGTGTACTGCCTCGACACTATCGCATGAGATACACAAGAGCTCAGTGAAAGTCACAAGTGAACACAAGGTCAAACCCAAAAATTGAGTTCAACTCAAGTGTAATGCCAACACAAAGCGAAACTGTGCATATACAGGGGGCCAGAACATAATTCCAGACCAGGCAATAACAAGAAATACAACTCAAAGTCAAGCCACCTGAAGATCAGACTTCAAGTCAACATGACCGCATAAAGAAATCAAGTCCAGACTGCAACAGCTTGCACAAGTGTGGAAAAAAAATACAAGTGCAAGTGCAAAATGAATTCATATACATCAATGTGCACCGGAGCAAGGTGTACCAACAAAGGCAAAGCCCAAATGATCTGGCGACCATGTAGAAATGAAGCCAAAAGTGTGGATTCAACAACATATGCATGCACACATACAATGGTATGTATGCACATATATGAAGACACAGAAATAAGAACAAGCCTGCTAATAAAATGAACAACACACAGAACTAACCAATGCTTCACAATTCAAAACAGCAGAAAAGCACAAGCATCAGACTAAAGTATACATGAACCAGCCATGATATGGAAGCAAAACCATTTCAGGTTAAAGCAAGAAAGACTGTACATGAAAATGAAACAGGTCTGCCACAATTGAAGCATATGCTCCAGCATTTCATATCTCAAAACCAAGCACCAAAAATACAACATGCAGTATGCTGTGATACAAGTAAACAAAAGTATAGCCTCAATAATGAAAAGATAGTGAAGATTAAAATATCAATGTATGAAGATAGTGTAGTCTAGGCAACATGAATTGAAACCAGACCACACGATCAATACTTAAATCTAACTTGAGACCAAACCAACAAGTGAATAAGATCTCAAAGCTCAGTCTAAATACAACAACGCTACAGGCAAACACAATATACAACTCGAGCTCCGAAAGCTACAAAACAATGCACCAGTGGACAACAAAACTGTCCAGACTAAAAACCCAGTCCAATACATCACAGTCCAATATATATTATGGACAGTAGAAAATACAACACCAAGCTCAATAAATTCAAGAGCAAGCAATGCAAATTCGAACATACATATATACATATCAAATGATGTATATACATACATGAATGCATATATATATAAAGACTAAAATGCAACTGTATGCAAACAGCCTCAAAAACATTGTGACGCCCCACCTCTATGCTCATAATAACAAAGAGTATTAAAAGAAATACTGTCTATTATTACGAAGAATAAGGCTGGATAGGAGCGACCATCCGTAATTGGCCTTACACTAATATTGGTTATCTCGATAGGAGTGGTATATACTTTTTATTTTTCATCTATTATTTATTTACTCCCATCGACCTATCCAATTATCAGTATAAAACAAACTACGATAGTTCATAATAGTTTAGGACATTAGATATAACAATAACACATATAATATAAATGCGGAACACGGATTAACACAAAAATCTCATATATATAACCGATGTCAGTTACAATATAGTTGACACGATACATATGATACAACTACCACTGTCGACTCTAGAAGTTATATATACAAGTACATTATCGACTAATATACATGAATACATATCGTTCTATACAATGACTCGACTACTACAAAATGACACTGACAACTTCAGAAGGTGTGAAAAGTCTTCATATCCTGAACAGCAACTCAAAGAAGAAAATCTACAACCTGAAATAACTCGGGTCTGACCCGAGTATTACATTCAAAAGAAAATAATACACGGGTCAGTCTAATTCAAACTCAGTTATTAGTGCATAGAAGCGATAGTAATCAAATATCAAATAGATGATAGTCATAGAAATCTCGTATATCCAACTTCTCGATAAGAGAACCAGATAACGGCAGATATAACACTAAACAGTGTTAATCCACAAATCAACAATCCAAATCAGAACACAGCTTCAAAACATTGAAATTAAGCAACAAAACAATTTAACAAATCGAAACATCAATTTAAAACGTCAGATTCTGCATTGGCTGCAATACACGCACGCGTGTACTGCCTCGCCAATACAGTGATGAAATACACCAAGGCTCAATTAAAAGCTCACAAACGAGTGCGAGGTCAAACCCAAAATCAGGTTCAACACGAATGAAGTCAATTAAAATCACAACGCAACCACAAGGTCAAACCCAAGCATTCACTGGATTCAACTCAAGGTACAAATTTAATTGAAATTGTTAAGACATAAAATCAAGTCTCGATCGAGACCAGGCTGCGATTTAAAGTAAAGAAGCACTCATCATAAATCAAACTGCAGAAGACTTCAATATGCGCATATCAGACTACAGGAAGCCCAAACTTGAATCGGTGAACATGCTACAGACATGAAGGCAACAATACTCAACCCAACAACAAAGGGGGACCAGGCAACATATATGAATACATATATATGGGACACTGCACAGTCAATAGAGAAGTACAAACCAAGTGCACGGCTTACAGGCACAATGCAGACAATGCCAACACCCTGATCGAAGGACTGAAATACACAATACGAGCTAAGGTTGCAACTATGAAAAACCATGTCCATAATACTGACTCGATGCAAAAGTCAAGGAAGCAAGTGCTATCGAACAATGTCCATAATGCAGACATCAAACCAACTAGACCAGACTACACAGTTACTCAATTACACTATGTGATGATACAAAATATGATCAATCCATCTTCTGGAGAAAAAAAAAGCGAAAGAAAAGAGAAGTGATGATCATGGAACTTCAACCCTATGCTGAAGGAAAGGTCATAATACGCAGATCAAGACGAATCCAAGTACAAATGCCCAGCTTACTCATGAACCAAGTTCACATACCCAATACAACTAGTTACAACCTAACCCAATTGCTGAATGCAACACAAAGCCAGCGATACCCGATCGAAATATGTACAGGTATGCAACAGATAATTACCTATATGCAGTTTTGACCAAAGACAAAGTATACGAAGTCAAGCATCATCAAAACCCAGACCCAAAAGACCTGATTCAATACCAAACTAGAATAGAACATGTGTATCTACTAACGCCTGACAACATGATTATCAAAGTGCAACCACAAATGTAATATGACCCGAAGTACAAAGGACAGGAGTGGATGCAATTCAATATCACTCAACACAGAAACAAAATTCACGTTAAAGCCGACATTAAACAAGACAGTGCTAAAGTCAAACCCAAAAACGAACGAAGTCCAGAATTCAAATTAACTTCAATTGGCCAAATACGATCAAAAATCAGCATCAGCAAGGACCCTAAATTAAGTTCGCATAGCGACGGAGGCCGAAGCCAAAATACGTTCACAAAATCAAAGTAACCAAAGTCACAGTGCTAGAGAATTCAAAGCCGAAGTATTAATGAATCGAACCAACTCAGAAATTACCAACAACAAAACAAAATCAAACTGCCGCAACTAAGTATTGGATTAGATGTGAGTAAACTCACCATTTTCGACGACCAAGCCAAACGTTCGACTCGACCAACTGGAAGCGACTGCAAGCAAAAGAAGTAAGGAACAATCGAAGGAGTCATGATCGAAGCATCGTTCGATCGAGTTGTTGGAGCTGGCGCCTTCGATTACACGAGGCTCTAGTTTGGGGACGAACGAGAAATAACGAGGCCGCCACCATTTTCTTTCTTTCGATTTCTTTGGTTAGGGTTTTCTCGAATGAGGAATGAAAGGGGCGGACGGGTTTATTTTTTTTTCTTTGATTGTTATCACGGCAAAGACCAACAATTGAAAACGTGGGCTAACATTTAAATTTGAAGCCCACAAAACTATTCAAATTTTCGAAAGGAATTTAAACTGGGTTTTAAAAGCTTCAACAGCAATTAGCTAGCAAATTAATCGTTTAATGACGAAGATGATTTAACAGCAAAATCCCGGGTTGTTACAGACCCCCCTCCTTATAAAAATTGCGTCCCTGCAATTTTCATAATTAAGGGCGTCAACCACTATTATTTTTCTAACATAAACTGGTTAAGCTAGAAAAATAAAGTCGGGAATACAAACGCCAAAGAAATCTTTTAATTTCAATAAAAGAAATTCACAATTTCT
Organism: Allium fistulosum; assembly: GCA_030737815.1. NCBI lineage: Eukaryota > Viridiplantae > Streptophyta > Magnoliopsida > Asparagales > Amaryllidaceae > Allium > Allium fistulosum. The sequence goes on along the minus strand of CM060907.1, from coordinate 912,378,852 downwards.
TAACAAAATCTAACTATCAAACAGATAGAAAACAGCGATTCCATAAAATCAGCCTACTCTAGAATCAATTGGAGACTAGAAAATTTCATATCAATAAAATCAGCAAACATCAATTATCTAATTATCTCAAACGATAATCAGAAAACAAATCAGCACATATCTAATTACCACAACCGGTAATTTAAAATTTCAAATCAACAAATATTCAATTATCAAAAAGCTATAATCAAATTTCAAATTCAACTAATATTTGATTATCTCAAGCGATAATCAAATTCCAAATCAATCCATATTTAATTATCTAAAGCGATAATTAAATTTCAAATCAGCAAATATTTAATCATCTCAAGCGATAATTAAATCTAAATTCAACCAATATTTAATTATCTAAAGCGATAATTAAATTTGAAATCAGCAAATATTTAATTATCTAAAGCGATAATTAAATCTCAAAGCAACAAATATTTAATTATCTAAAGCGATAATTAAATTTGAAATCAGCAAATATTTAATTATCTAAAGCGATAATTAAATCTCAAAGCAACAAATATTTAATTATCTAAAGCGATAATTAAATTCAAAATCAGCAAATATTTAATTATCTAAAGCGATAATTAAATCCAAATTCAACAAATATTTAATTATCTAAAGCGATAATTAAATTTGAAATCAGCAAATATTTAATTATCTAAAGCGATAATTAAATCTCAAAGCAACAAATATTTAATTATCTAAAGCGATAATTAAATCTCAAATCAACAAATATTTAATTATCTAAAGCGATAATTAAATTCAAAATCAGCAAATATTTAATTATCTAAAGCGATAATTAAATCTCAAAACAACAAATATTTAATTATCTAAAGCGATAATTAAATTTGAAATCAGCAAATATTTAATTATCTAAAGCGATAATTAAATCTCAAAGCAACAAATATTTAATTATCTAAAGCGATAATTAAATCTAAATTCAACAAATATTTAATTATCTAAAGCGATAATTAAATTCAAAATCAGCAAATATTTAATTATCTAAAGCGATAATTAAATCTCAAAGCAACAAATATTTAATTATCTAAAGCGATAATTAAATCTCAAATCAGCAAATATTTAATTATCTAAAGCGATAATTAAATCTCAAAGCAACCAATATTTAATTATCTAAAGCGATAATTAAATCTCAAATCAACAAATATTTAATTATCTAAAGCGATAATTAAATTCAAAATCAGCAAATATTTAATTATCTAAAGCGATAATTAAATATCAAAGCAACAAATATTTAATTATCTAAAGTGATAATTAAAAGCAACAAATATTCGATTATCAAAAGCGATAATTAGAAACAACAAATATCTGATTATCAAAAACGATAATCAGAACTCATATCAACAAATATCTAATTATCACAAGCGATAATTAGAAACAACAAATATCTGATTATCAAAAACGATAATCAGAACTCATATCAACAAATATCTAATTATCACAAGCGATAATTAGAAACAACAAATATCTGATTATCAAAAACGATAATCAGAACTCATATCAACAAATATCCAATTACCTGCAGATAATTGGAAACAACAAATATCTAGAAATCAATTAAGAAGACTAGAAAATCAACATAAAAGCTTGGATCGATCCCATCAGATGGCGAGTTTTTTTATTTCGCCGCACGTGCAACAACATATGGCCGAAGCCTACCAAGTACTCAACATAATTTTGGCGCCCATCAGATTGACCCGGAGGTCCGCAGAGTGACCCGAAGGTCTAGTACTGGTATTTGACCCGAAGGTCCGCAGAGTGGCCCGAAAGCCCAACAAATGACCCGAAGGTCCAACAAATGACCCGAAGGTCCTCATAGTGGCTCGAAAGCACACGAAAGCATCAAAATGTTTCAATTAACGAGTCCGGAATTAACCAAAATAGCAAACGCACATGTCCCATAACCACGAGTTTTACTAAATTGGTTAATTCTCTTCATCGTTTCCTTGAAAGTGCAAAATTATGTATTTTAAATAAATAACATTTTACGTTCTCAAACGGACAAGTCCGGAATTAAGCGAATCAGTAAAAGAAAGGGGTCATAGTCCTCGATTTTGCTGAAACGTTTAAATCACTTCCTCATTCTTTTGAAAGCGCAAACTGTTAAAATTTCTGAAAACAATTTTATTTATTTTGTAAAAATAACAATTCACATTCTCAACTGGACAAGTCCGGAGTTAAGCGAAACAGTAAAAGAAAGGGGTCATAATCCTCGATTTTGCTGAATCGTTTAAGTCACTTTCTCATTCTTTTGAAAACGCAAACTGTTGAAAATTTATAAAACAAATTTCATTTTTAAAACGATTTTCCAATCACGTGATTAAAACAGCAAATCAGTAACAATTTTGATAAGGAAACTGTACTTCTCAAAATACCGTAAAACGGTCACAAAACAGCATTGCGGAATAACCGCTTGAAAATCCACTTTTAAAATTTGACGGTTACTGAAGCCAAAGCGACAGTAATTTTAAAACGTCAAAATCACATCAAAACAATTTACATCAAAATGTAATATCAGAGAATTTTCATTCGTCAAAATGCCACAAAACACCGTGCTTCAAAAATTTAGCATTGGTGTAAAAATCCCGTTATAAAAATAACGGCCACAAAATACGTTTCATAACCTAGCATCGGTTCAACGTGAATAAATGCAGTAACGTGCAATTCAAATTTTTGCACGTACTACAGAATGAACAAAGAAATCATTCGAAGGTATCTTCAATGAAGATAATTCAAAACAGCAAAAATCTAATCAATATATGATTAGTACAAAGGAAAGTCAGCGGAAATTTCAACAAAAATCACATAACTGTAATTTCTTCGAATTCTCAATTCGGGTTCGAAATTCTCAAAGAAACAAAATAATTGCAGCTATGTAAACAACAAATGAAATTCATATCAATTTCGTATTTTGATTTTTAAATCAAAAAGATTATCAATTGTACTCAGCGAAGACAGTTTCACTGTTTACGCTGCGCACTCTGATGAATAGAACACAAATCAATCAAATTATCAGAACACAATTTCATCAAAACAACAAATCAAAATTCTACTTTTATTTTTAAATAAAGATATTTAAAAATTTACATCTAAATTCAAAACGTTAGTTTTGACTCAAAGCACAATAAAACATCGACCAATAGTTGTAACATATGTTCCATCCAAGTTATGTTTTATATTATGTCCATAAACCTGGCTCTGATACCAACTGTGACGCCCCACCTCTATGCTCATAATAACAAAGAGTATTAAAAGAAATACTGTCTATTATTACGAAGAATAAGGCTGGATAGGAGCGACCATCCGTAATTGGCCTTACACTAATATTGGTTATCTCGATAGGAGTGGTATATACTTTTTATTTTTCATCTATTATTTATTTACTCCCATCGACCTATCCAATTATCAGTATAAAACAAACTACGATAGTTCATAATAGTTTAGGACATTAGATATAACAATAACACATATAATATAAATGCGGAACACAGATTAACACAAAAATCTCATATATATAACCGATGTCAGTTACAATATAGTTGACACGATACATATGATACAACTACCACTGTCGACTCTAGAAGTTATATATACAAGTACATTATCGACTAATATACATGAATACATATCGTTCTATACAATGACTCGACTACTACAAAATGACACTGACAACTTCAGAAGGTGTGAAAAGTCTTCATATCCTGAACAGCAACTCAAAGAAGAAAATCTACAACCTGAAATAACTCGAGTCTGACCCGAGTATTACATTCAAAAGAAAATAATACACGGGTCAGTCTAATTCAAACTCAGTTATTAGTGCATAGAAGCGATAGTAATCAAATATCAAATAGATGACAGTCACAGAAATCTCGTATATCCAACTTCTCGATAAGAGAACCGGATAACGGCAGATATAACACTAAACAGTGTTAATCCACAAATCAACAATCCAAATCAGAACACAGCTTCAAAACATTGAAATTAAGCAACAAAACAATTTAACAAATCGAAACATCAATTTAAAACGTCAGATTCTGCATTGGCTGCAATACACGCACGCGTGTACTGCCTCGCCAATACAGTGATGAAATACACCAAGGCTCAATTAAAAGCTCACAAACGAGTGCGAGGTCAAACCCAAAATCAGGTTCAACACGAATGAAGTCAATTAAAATCACAACGCAACCACAAGGTCAAACCCGAGCATTCACTGGATTCAACTCAAGGTACAAATTTAATTGAAATTGTTAAGACATAAAATCAAGTCTCGACCGAGACCAGGCTGCGATTTAAAGTAAAGAAGCAGTCATCATAAATCAAACTGCAGAAGACTTCAATATGCGCATATCAGACTACAGGAAGCCCAAACTTGAATCGGTGAACATGCTACAGACATGAAGGCAACAATACTCAACCCAACAACAAAGGGGGACCAGGCAACATATATGAATACATATATATGGGACACTGCACAGTCAATAGAGAAGTACAAACCAAGTGCACGGCTTACAGGCACAATGCAGACAATGCCAACACCCTGATCGAAGGACTGAAATACACAATACGAGCTAAGGTTGCAACTATGAAAAACCATGTCCATAATACTGACTCGATGCAAAAGTCAAGGAAGCAAGTGCTATCGAACAATGTCCATAATGCAGACATCAAACCAACTAGACCAGACTACACAGTTACTCAATTACACTATGTGATGATACAAAATATGATCAATCCATCTTCTGGAGAAAAAAAAAGCGAAAGAAAAGAGAAGTGATGATCATGGAACTTCAACCCTATGCTGAAGGAAAGGTCATAATACGCAGATCAAGACGAATCCAAGTACAAATGCCCAGCTTACTCATGAACCAAGTTCACATACCCAATACAACTAGTTACAACCTAACCCAATTGCTGAATGCAACACAAAGCCAGCGATACCCGATCGAAATATGTACAGGTATGCAACAGATAATTACCTATATGCAGTTTTGACCAAAGACAAAGTATACGAAGTCAAGCATCATCAAAACCCAGACCCAAAAGATCTGATTCAATACCAAACTAGAATAGAACATGTGTATCTACTAACGCCTGACAACATGATTATCAAAGTGCAACCACAAATGTAATATGACCCGAAGTACAAAGGACATGAGTTGATGCAATTCAATATCACTCAACACAGAAACAAAATTCACGTTAAAGCCGACATTAAACAAGACAGTGCTAAAGTCAAACCCAAAAACGAACGAAGTCCAGAATTCAAATTAACTTCAATTGGCCAAATACGATCAAAAATCAGCATTAGCAAGGACCCCAAATTAAGTTCGCATAGCGACGGAGGCCGAAGCCAAAATACGTTCACAAAATCAAAGTAACCAAAGTCACAGTGCTAGAGAATTCAAAGCCGAAGTATTAATGAATCGAACCAACTCAGAAATTACCAACAACAAAACAAAATCAAACTGCCGCAACTAAGTATTGGATTAGATGTGAGTAAACTCACCATTTTCGACGACCAAGCCAAACGTTCGACTCGACCAACTGGAAGCGACTGCAAGCAAAAGAAGTAAGGAACAATCGAAGGAGTCATGATCGAAGCATCGTTCGATCGAGTTGTTGGAGCTGGCGCCTTCGATTACACGAGGCTCTAGTTTGGGGACGAACGAGAAATAACGAGGCCGCCACCATTTTCTTTCTTTCGATTTCTTTGGTTAGGGTTTTCTCGAATGAGGAATGAAAGGGGCGGACGGGTTTATTTTTTTTTCTTTGATTGTTATCACGGCAAGGACCAACAATTGAAAACGTGGGCTAACATTTAAATTTGAAGCCCACAAAACTATTCAAATTTTCGAAAGGAATTTAAACCGGGTTTTAAAAGCTTCAACAGCAATTAGCTAGCAAATTAATCGTTTACTGACGAAGATGATTTAACAGCAAAATCCCGGGTTGTTACAGACCCCCCTCCTTATAAAAATTGCGTCCCCGCAATTTTCATAATTAAGGGCGTCAACCACTATTATTTTTCTAACATAAACTGGTTAAGCTAGAAAAATAAAGTCGGGAATATAAACGCCAAAGAAATCTTTTAATTTCAATAAAAGAAATTCACAATTTCTTAACAAAATCTAACTATCAAACAGATAGAAAACAGCGATTTCATAAAATCAGCCTACTCTAGAATCAATTGGAGACTAGAAAATTTCATATCAATAAAATCAGCAAACATCAATTATCTAATTATCTCAAACGATAATCAGAAAACAAATCAGCACATATCTAATTACCACAACCGGTAATTTAAAATTTCAAATCAACAAATATTCAATTATCAAAAAGCTATAATCAAATTTCAAATTCAACTAATATTTGATTATCTCAAGCGATAATCAAATTCCAAATCAATCCATATTTAATTATCTAAAGCGATAATTAAATTTCAAATCAGCAAATATTTAATCATCTCAAGCGATAATTAAATCTAAATTCAACCAATATTTAATTATCTAAAGCGATAATTAAATTTGAAATCAGCAAATATTTAATTATCTAAAGCGATAATTAAATCTCAAAGCAACAAATATTTAATTATCTAAAGCGATAATTAAATTTGAAATCAGCAAATATTTAATTATCTAAAGCGATAATTAAATCTCAAAGCAACAAATATTTAATTATCTAAAGCGATAATTAAATTCAAAATCAGCAAATATTTAATTATCTAAAGCGATAATTAAATCTAAATTCAACAAATATTTAATTATCTAAAGCGATAATTAAATTTGAAATCAGCAAATATTTAATTATCTAAAGCGATAATTAAATCTCAAAGCAACAAATATTTAATTATCTAAAGCGATAATTAAATCTCAAATCAACAAATATTTAATTATCTAAAGCGATAATTAAATTCAAAATCAGCAAATATTTAATTATCTAAAGCGATAATTAAATCTCAAAGCAACAAATATTTAATTATCTAAAGCGGTAATTAAATTTGAAATCAGCAAATATTTAATTATCTAAAGCGATAATTAAATCTCAAAGCAACAAATATTTAATTATCTAAAGCAATAATTAAATCTAAATTCAACAAATATTTAATTATCTAAAGCGATAATTAAATTCAAAATCAGCAAATATTTAATTATCTAAAGCGATAATTAAATCTCAAAGCAACAAATATTTAATTATCTAAAGCGATAATTAAATCTCAAATCAGCAAATATTTAATTATCTAAAGCGATAATTAAATCTCAAAGCAACCAATATTTAATTATCTAAAGCGATAATTAAATCTCAAATCAACAAATATTTAATTATCTAAAGCGATAATTAAATTCAAAATCAGCAAATATTTAATTATCTAAAGCGATAATTAAATCTCAAAGCAACAAATATTTAATTATCTAAAGCGATAATTAAAAGCAACAAATATCCGATTATCAAAAGCGATAATTAGAAACAACAAATATCTGATTATCAAAAACGATAATCAGAACTCATATCAACAAATATCTAATTATCACAAGCGATAATTAGAAACAACAAATATCTGATTATCAAAAACGATAATCAGAACTCATATCAACAAATATCTAATTATCACAAGTGATAATTAGAAACAACAAATATCTGATTATCAAAAACGATAATCCGAACTCATATCAACAAATATCCAATTACCCGCAGATAATTGGAAACAACAAATATCTAGAAATCAATTAAGAAGACTAGAAAATCAACATAAAAGCTTGGATCGATCCCATCAGATGGCGAGTTTTTTTATTTCGCCGCACGTGCAACAACATATGGCCGAAGCCTACCAAGTACTCAACATAATTTTGGCGCCCATCAGATTGACCCGGAGGTCCGCAGAGTGACCCGAAGGTCTAGTACTGGTATTTGACCCGAAGGTCTGCAGAGTGGCCCGAAAGCCCAACAAATGACCCGAAGGTCCAACAAATGACCCGAAGGTCCTCATAGTGGCTCGAAAGCACACGAAAGCATCAAAATGTTTCAATTAACGAGTCCGGAATTAACCAAAATAGCAAACGCACATGTCCCATAACCACGAGTTTTACTAAATTGTTTAATTCTCTTCATCGTTTCCTTGAAAGTGCAAAATTATGTATTTTAAATAAATAACATTTTACGTTCTCAAACGGACAAGTCCGGAATTAAGCGAATCAGTAAAAGAAAGGGGTCATAGTCCTCGATTTTGCTGAAACGTTTAAATCACTTCCTCATTCTTTTGAAAGCGCAAACTGTTAAAATTTCTGAAAACAATTTTATTTATTTTGTAAAAATAACAATTCACATTCTCAACTGGACAAGTCCGGAGTTAAGCGAAACAGTAAAAGAAAGGGGTCATAATCCTCGATTTTGCTGAATCGTTTAAGTCACTTTCTCATTCTTTTGAAAACGCAAACTGTTAAAAATTTATAAAACAAATTTCATTTTTAAAACGATTTTCCAATCACGTGATTAAAACAGCAAATCAGTAACAATTTCGATAAGGAAACTGTACTTCTCAAAATACCGTAGAACGGTCACAAAACAGCAATGCGGAATAACCGCTTGAAAATCCACTTTTAAAATTTGACGGTTACTGAAGCCAAAGCGACAGTAATTTTAAAACGTCAAAATCACATCAAAACAATTTACATCAAAATGTAATATCAGAGAATTTTCATTCGTCAAAATGCCACAAAACACCGTGCTTCAAAAATTTAGCATTGGTGTAAAAATCCCGTTATAAAAATAACGGCCACAAAATACGTTTCATAACCTAGCATCGGTTCAACGTGAATAAATGCAGTAACGTGCAATTCAAATTTTTGCACGTACTACAGAATGAACAAAGAAATCATTCGAAGGTATCTTCAATGAAGATAATTCAAAACAGCAAAAATCTAATCAATATATGATTAGTACAAAGGAAAGTCAGCGGAAATTTCAACAAAAATCACATAACTGTAATTTCTTCGAATTCTCAATTCGGGTTCGAAATTCTCAAAGAAACAAAATAATTGCAGCTATGTAAACAACAAATGAAATTCATATCAATTTCGTATTTTGATTTTTAAATCAAAAAGATTATCAGTTGTACTCAGCGAAGACAGTTTCACTGTTTCCGCTGCGCACTCTGATGAATAGAACACAAATCAATCAAATTATCAGAACACAATTTCATCAAAACAACAAAACACAATTCTACTTTTATTTTTAAATAAAGATATTTAAAAATTTACATCTAAATTCAAAACGTTAGTTTTGACTCAAAGCACAATAAAACATCGACCAATAGTTGTAACATATGTTCCATCCAAGTTATGTTTTATATTATGTCCATAAACCTGGCTCTGATACCAACTGTGACGCCCCACCTCTATGCTCATAATAACAAAGAGTATTAAAAGAAATACTGTCTATTATTACGAAGAATAAGGCTGGATAGGAGCGACCATCCGTAATTGGCCTTACACTAATATTGGTTATCTCGATAGGAGTGGTATATACTTTTTATTTTTCATCTATTATTTATTTACTCCCATCGACCTATCCAATTATCAGTATAAAACAAACTACGATAGTTCATAATAGTTTAGGACATTAGATATAACAATAACACATATAATATAAATGCGGAACACAGATTAACACAAAAATCTCATATATATAACCGATGTCAGTTACAATATAGTTGACACGATACATATGATACAACTACCACTGTCGACTCTAGAAGTTATATATACAAGTACATTATCGACTAATATACATGAATACATATCGTTCTATACAATGACTCGACTACTACAAAATGACACTGACAACTTCAGAAGGTGTGAAAAGTCTTCATATCCTGAACAGCAACTCAAAGAAGAAAATCTACAACCTGAAATAACTCGGGTCTGACCCGAGTATTACATTCAAAAGAAAATAATACACGGGTCAGTCTAATTCAAACTCAGTTATTAGTGCATAGAAGCGATAGTAATCAAATATCAAATAGATGACAGTCACAGAAATCTCGTATATCCAACTTCTCGATAAGAGAACCGGATAACGGCAGATATAACACTAAACAGTGTTAATCCACAAATCAACAATCCAAATCAGAACACAGCTTCAAAACATTGAAATTAAGCAACAAAACAATTTAACAAATCGAAACATCAATTTAAAACGTCAGATTCTGCATTGGCTGCAATACACGCACGCGTGTACTGCCTCGCCAATACAGTGATGAAATACACCAAGGCTCAATTAAAAGCTCACAAACGAGTGCGAGGTCAAACCCAAAATCAGGTTCAACACGAATGAAGTCAATTAAAATCACAACGCAACCACAAGGTCAAACCCGAGCATTCACTGGATTCAACTCAAGGTACAAATTTAATTGAAATTGTTAAGACATAAAATCAAGTCTCGACCGAGACCAGGCTGCGATTTAAAGTAAAGAAGCACTCATCATAAATCAAACTGCAGAAGACTTCAATATGCGCATATCAGACTACAGGAAGCCCAAACTTGAATCGGTGAACATGCTACAGACATGAAGGCAACAATACTCAACCCAACAACAAAGGGGGACCAGGCAACATATATGAATACATATATATGGGACACTGCACAGTCAATAGAGAAGTACAAACCAAGTGCACGGCTTACAGGCACAATGCAGACAATGCCAACACCCTGATCGAAGGACTGAAATACACAATACGAGCTAAGGTTGCAACTATGAAAAACCATGTCCATAATACTGACTCGATGCAAAAGTCAAGGAAGCAAGTGCTATCGAATAATGTCCATAATGCAGACATCAAACCAACTAGACCAGACTACACAGTTACTCAATTACACTATGTGATGATACAAAATATGATCAATCCATCTTCTGGAGAAAAAAAAGCGAAAGAAAAGAGAAGTGATGATCATGGAACTTCAACACTATGCTGAAGGAAAGGTCATAATACGCAGATCAAGACGAATCCAAGTACAAATGCCCAGCTTACTCATGAACCAAGTTCACATACCCAATACAACTAGTTACAACCTAACCCAATTGCTGAATGCAACACAAAGCCAGCGATACCCGATCGAAATATGTACAGGTATGCAACAGATAATTACCTATATGCAGTTTTGACCAAAGACAAAGTATACGAAGTCAAGCATCATCAAAACCCAGACCCAAAAGATGTGACGCCCCACCTCTATACCCACGCTAGCCAAGAACACTACGGAGTAATGCTGTCAACTAGCGCGGAGAATAAGGCTGTTGAGGAGCGACCATCCATGTAACTTCTTTGTGAGAGCACCGATATGTCAGATAGTATAGAATGCATATCATTTAAGGAGGAAATCCGACATACCGATACAAACTCAAAGCTATCACACGGTGGCTATATATAATCTTCGGAAACAAATAAAGAAATAAACATAACATAAATCAGTCACAGACATCCATATCACAAAGGCGGAAGAAGATATGAATAAATATACAACACATGAAAGTGTACATCAGAGTAATGGTCAGAAAGATCCACGATAATACAAAAGAATAGCAACGTGTGCTATACAAAAGAATAAGTACACAATATAGAGTCTATATCTCAAATGCGTACAACCAAAAACTACTAATCTAAGTAGTGCCAAAAGTCAGAGTAGCAAATCCCGGGAGGAAGTCAAGCAGAAGCACCTGTAACATCTCGGTCTGACCCGAGTATTATTTAAGAAAATAATAAACGGATCAGTCTAACTATAAATATCAGATGACATGATATAAAATAATAGATATGGCATAAACATAGAATACCCATACTGACATACTACTATAAGTATGAAAATGATGATCAACAGGAGATCAACCGATGAGAAATGATCAATATCACAAGAATCTTCTCAAAGATCCAAAGAGGGCATCATACCCTAAACTTGTACTCATAACAAGTCAATGACATAAAAATCCAGAAATCAAAACAAGAAATCCAGAAATCATAAAAAGAGAAAGAGGCCTATCACATGATGGTCCGAAGACCATGGGGAGCTACCCCATATGTGTGAGTCGGAATCACACTGATTGAGGCCTAGGCTAACCAAAAAGCAGAAAGGTATGTGTGAATGGAATCACACAAGTGGTGTCTAGCCTAACCTCGCAAACAAAAAGATATGTGTGAGTCGGAATCACACTACTGCGGCCTAGACTAACCTTGCGGTCAAAGAGATGTGTGTGAGTCGGAATCACACTATTGCGGTCTAGTCTTACCTTGCAAACAAAGAGACATCGCACAATTGCTAGTCTAAATCATAAAATGATCATCATGATCAGCGAGAAGTGTCAATCACACCAAGCTAGTAAATATATGAGTTTAGCTTCATGTCCCATAACCACTTGCTTAACTTAAATATTTACGAACAAGCTGCAAATCTTCACTAGGAAATTGTCACGAAAAGGGTTCAGTCGAACAAGTCCAAGAGCTAACCGACGAAGTGAACGCAAGCGTTTCATACCACTCGTTTTACTAAGTCGTTTAAGTCGATTTCTCATTCGAGTGAAGTAAAGGCTTATATATATTAGTAGATTGGAAATCGGTTTGGGAAAACGAACTTTTGATATTAAAAATAGTGTTGAAATCAATTTGATGAAAGAGTTTTGATATTTACTACTAGTATTGAAACCTTTATATTTTTAAAGTGACAAGTCATAAAACGTATCACAAAAATTCACATTCGGAGACGTGAATAAAATCCAAGGAAATCAGCTCAAAATGCATCAAAATGGAAGTTCTGATGAATGCTTTTCATATAAGTTTAAAAAGGCGGGCGACTTAACAAAGTGGCCGATAATAAATGATAACAACAAAAAGGGAATCAACCCGATTTGATTAGAGTTGGATATTCAAGCTAAAAAAACAACTAGGCAAAACACAGCAGATTCAGACGTCTGAGATCAAGAATTCAGACGTCTGAATCTGGAAAATAAACTATTTTCCAGAACAGAATTCAGACGTCTGAATCCTAGATTTCAGACGTCTGAAATAGGCACTTTATAGCCTATTCCTTTTCTGGTTCAAAACGAACCAATTAAGACGTCTGAAATTTTGATTCAGGCGTCTGAATGCTGGGAGAAGAAAATTCCCAGTATTCCATTCAGACGTCTGAACCATACGTTCAGACGGCTGAAACTGTTATTCAGGGCATTCCCTGAACCTAGGCCAAAAAATGGCCAAACGACATCGATAACGATCGGTCGAGCCACAACGACTCAGGAATTGCACAAGGATAAGTGTTAGGAATTCATACCTAACAATCGAAGATAATTATTGACTTAGATGTGAGATAAAAATCTCACCTTTGAACCCAAACAAATGAAGAAGAAGCTTTGAAGCAATGTCAAGAGCAATTACTCTTCACTCTCAACACAAGAAGCTCCAACTAAGATCAAAACAAGCATTTCCCAAATTTAGGTTTAGGAAATAAACTGAAATTGGAAAGAGAAAGAGTTGGAGAAGAAGGAGATGAAGCTTACCAATGGGTTCTCTTTGAATTTGGAGTAAGAATTTGAGATTGCAAGAGAAACTAGGGCTTGGAGTTTTAATTCTTTTTCTTCTCCTCCATTAATCTTCTTAGAACTGAAAAGTGGAGGAAGAGGGAGTGAATGAAGAGGGGGGTTTCAGTTTGGGGTATTAAGTTGGCTAGTGGGCTGAACCCAAACTCAAAACCCAATAGAAAAAGTAGCAAAATTCGACTTACTCCAAACATATCGAAGTTTACACTCAAAAAGATCGCAAACGTAATTTTGGACTCAATGGGGGTGGTCTCGAGTCCCAATTCGACTGTTTGCAAAAAGTAGCTTTTTCGGACTAAAATCCGAGGAACGATGTTATATTTAAATAAAATATTTAAATATAAAATCGACAAACATGCGGGTTGTTACAAAAGACCTGATTCAATACCAAACTAGAATAGAACATGTGTATCTACTAACGCCTGACAACATGATTATCAAAGTGCAACCACAAATGTAATATGACCCGAAGTACAAAGGACAGGAGTGGATGCAATTCAATATCACTCAACACAGAAACAAAATTCACGTTAAAGCCGACATTAAACAAGACAGTGCTAAAGTCAAACCCAAAAACGAACGAAGTCCAGAATTCAAATTAACTTCAATTGGCCAAATACGATCAAAAATCAGCATCAGCAAGGACCCCAAATTAAGTTCGCATAGCGACGGAGGCCGAAGCCAAAATACGTTCACAAAATCAAAGTAACCAAAGTCACAGTGCTAGAGAATTCAAAGCCGAAGTATTAATGAATCGAACCAACTCAGAAATTACCAACAACAAAACAAAATCAAACTGCCGCAACTAAGTATTGGATTAGATGTGAGTAAACTCACCATTTTCGACGACCAAGCCAAACGTTCGACTCGACCAACTGGAAGCGACTGCAAGCAAAAGAAGTAAGGAACAATCGAAGGAGTCATGATCGAAGCATCGTTCGATCGAGTTGTTGGAGCTGGCGCCTTCGATTACACGAGGCTCTAGTTTGGGGACGAACGAGAAATAACGAGGCCGCCACCATTTTCTTTCTTTCGATTTCTTTGGTTAGGGTTTTCTCGAATGAGGAATGAAAGGGGCGGACGGGTTTATTTTATTTTTCTTTGATTGTTATCACGGCAAAGACCAACAATTGAAAACGTGGGCTAACATTTAAATTTGAAGCCCACAAAACTATTCAAATTTTCGAAAGGAATTTAAACCGGGTTTTAAAAGCTTCAACAGCAATTAGCTAGCAAATTAATCGTTTAATGACGAAGATGATTTAACAGCAAAATCCCGGGTTGTTACAAACATGAATGTACAAATTACAAACATAAATATGGTACTGTAAACTGGACAGTACTAGCATCATATTCATACCGCAGTGACAACCAAAAGTCGAAGTAAGGTATGTCACAGGAGAAACTCCTGGACTAAGGCTACAATATGCAAAGATATGCAAATAAATGCGTAAGGCCAAAGCCAACAAGGGAGACAAGAACAGTCGAACAAATTCATCTCAACAACCAAAAATAACGAACAAACCAAACTGTGAAACCCAAAATCACGAAATATATGAATTCGAACAAAGTCCTAGTAAACAAAATTGGAACAAGTCAGAAAATCAAACAGTGAAAGCGAAGCCAAGCTAACCACGAACAGAAACGAACGAAAATCACAAAGTTCGAGTGAACTAGATGTGAGGGAATATCCACTCACCTTTGATCGGTTGAGAGTTTGAAGATTCGAAGCTCCAATCGCAGCTGAAATCATCTCGAGAGACGATGATTCGAAAAATCGCGAAGCCTTGATTTGTCGAAGAGGAACGAACACGAACGAGCCGCCTCCATTTTTCTTTCGAACGTTTGATTTAGGTTTAGGGTTTTCGAATGAACAGATACAAAGGGGAATGGGTTATCACTTATCACGGCAACCAATTAAGTATGGGCCAAGATTTAGAATTTATAAAGCCCGTATACCCTTTAAATCAAAATTGTAAAAGAATTTCTACCGATCAAAAACTTCCATCAGCAATTAACAACCAGATTTAATCGTCTAGAGACAATAATTAATTGGTACGAAACCTCGGGTTGTTACAGACTCCCCTCCTTATAGAAATTGCGTCCCCGCAATTTTCATAATTAAGGTTGTCATAACAATAAATTTTCTAACATAAACTGGTTAAGCTAGAAAAATAAAGGTAGAGAATTCAAACCTCAAAGAAATCTTTTAATTTCATAAAAGAAATTCACAATTCTCAACAAAATATAACTATCAAATAGATAATCTGAAAACAACAAAACTGAATGAACGCAATTATCAGCAATATTCAATTATCAATTAGACAATTAGAATTCAGAAATCACAAAACAGCAATATCTAATTATCGATACGATAATTAGAAAACAGCAAAATTTAATTATCAACAAAGATAATTAGAAAACAAAATTCGCAAATCGCAAAACTGCAAATATCTAGTTATCCAGCATATAAGTAGAAAACACGAACTTTATAATCAGCAAACTCTAACTATCAACAGAGATAGGTAGAAAACAGCAATTCAATATAATCAACATAATCTAGAATCAATTAGAGACTAGAAAATCTTATAATCAGCAAAATTTGCAATTACCTAATTATCAAAACGACAATCAGATCTCAAATCGCAAATATTCAATTATCGAAAACGATAATCGAATTTTCAAATCACAAATATTTAATTATCTCAAACGATAATTAAACCACAAATCACAAGTATTCAATTATCACAAACGATAATCAAATCGAAAAATATTTAATTATCTCAAACGATAATCAAATCAACAAATATTTAATTACCACAAACGGTAACCAAATTAACAAATATTTAATTATCAAAATTGATAATCAAATCTCACAAATATTTAATTATCACAATTGATAATCAAATAGCAAATCAACAAATATTCAATTATCAAAAATGATAATTAAATCACAAATCAACATATATTTAATTATCAAACACGATAATCAAACCCCAAATTTCTAATTAACACAAGCAATAACCAGAAACAACAAATATCCGATTATCAAAAACGATAATCAGAAATCACAAATATTCGATTATCAAAAACGATAATCAGAAATCACAAACATCTGATTATCAAAAACGATAATCAGAAATAACAAATATCCGATTATCAAAAACGATAACCAGAAATCACAAATATCCGATTATCACAAACGATAATCAGAAATAACAAATATCCAATTATCAAAAACGATAACCAGAAATCAAAAATATCTGATTATCACAAACGATAATCAGAAATAATAAATATCTGATTATCAAAAACGATAATCAAAAATCACAAATATCCGATTATCAAAAAACGATAATCAGAAATCACAAATATCTCAATTAACGAGTCCGGAATTAACCGAAATAGTAAAAGTATGGTTCCATACTCCGTACTTTTGCTAAATCGTTTAAATATCTTTATCGTTTCCTTGAAAGTGCAAAATTTTGTATTCTAAAAAAATAACATTTCACATTCTCAAACGGACAAGTCCGGAATTAAGCGAATCAGTAAAAGAAAGGGGTCATAGTCCTCGATTTTGCTGAAACGTCTAAATCGCTTCCTCATTCTTTTGAAAATGCAAACTGTAAAAATTTTGAAAACAATTTTTAATTTATATTTTGAAACAACTTTTAAAAATAACGAATTTTGAAAACACATGATTAATGTAAGGACCCGATTCTTCGACTTCCGAAAATCGACATCGATACGTCCACTGTATCAACTGCCGAGCAACGAATGCCGGAAAACCAAATTCTTAGGGTTTTAGAAAGAAGAAAACAGAAGAAAAGAGAGAAGAGAAAGAGAAGAAGAAGAAGAGAAAGAAAGAAGAACAACAGAACAACAATAGAAACAGAAAACAATATCAGAATCTTACACATCGCAGCGGAACAATATATAATAGATAACACTAGTCTTTTAAAACAAAGAACTATATCAGTTTATACATACATCAATCAGAGTCATATACAACAATGGACAGTTATATAACTTGTCCTCATACATAATACACAGCGGAATAAATAATATCAGATACAAATACTACGTCTCGTCCTCCAGCTTATCTCCAAGCTCCAGAATATCCAGAATATCCTGATAACCTAACTCTAGACTGCCCGTGTGGAAATTGTGGGCACCCAGAGTTTAGAAGGGAACAATAAACTCCGAGTCAGTCATGGTGACTGGTGTGAGATCGTAAAACAGTTATTTTTCACAAAGAAAATAAAATAGATTCGCAATGCTTTTGGAAAATGAAACTACCATAAGACCTCCCGCCACAGACACAATGCAAACGCAGAATTGGAGGAGATTTCTTCTTATGATAGTCAAAGATGCTTACTATGCAAAATCAAATCTTTTTGATATTATTATTAGTGCATAGTGTAGAAAACATTTCAAAAGTATAATATTAATCTTAGCCAGCATAGGCATTCCGCACTTATGCCTACTATAGCTACTATGTTCAATAGCAGGTTACCGCCACATTCCATAGCAGGTAATACAACTAAAACCGTACAAGTCACGTATTGTTTCTTTGGATTTCCAACAAATGGTCAGGCCAAGGAACTTCCTTTTCCACGATGGGTACGTCCCTGGAATAGACGACCCGAGAACCTAACCGGATCTCTGCCAACACAAGGCCGGGTTACCTCTGCAAAAATAGATAACTACTGACACGCGTATGCCATCCCCCGATCGTAACCGATCTTCCCAAGGATCCCCGATTCGCAACAACCACATAATAATAATAATGCAATAACCACATAGGTTAAGTATCTGGGCTCCATACCATGATATCACCTCTATCCAGAAGGAATGACATACACTAAGGGGCGCTACTCCCTAGAACCTTGTCGAATCCTTCCTGTTTTGACCATTTCCGGGGTGTGAGGCTCGACGAAGTCTCGTCCACAAAGCTACGCTTTCTACAAAGCCATGCTTCGGGTCAAACAAATGATCAACCTATGATCACAAAGATATAAGATCAAACAAATGATCATATCGCAAATGATCAAACACTGATCATTTCACAGCAACACTCAGTATGCCACGTTACCAAATTGGGAGTATATCGCTGATAAATTTCAACTACATAACCTCTGAGCTCGTACGTCTCAGAGAAGGGTGTTAAGCTAAGAGAATAAATTCTCCGCCACCAACAGAAATGTATTTGAAAGGAATCAGCTTTATATCTCAATTTGTAACGTCAGACATACAATCCATACAAGTCTGTTCCGGGATCGAACAGAACCGAAGGCACTTCTCACGAAGCCCTTGCATATCCGGATAAATTTCTAATCACGTCCGGACTTCCCGTCACTAAGGGTGATAAAACCTCTAAACCGGAGATCAGCCGATGTAGAGTAACTCGACGGTAATCCTTCCGTTTTCAAAAATATCCGGTCTTCAACACCGGTCTTCGAATGCAATTCATAACGACGTATCACATATTCGGAATGGGTTATACGACCCCATGGTCCTTTCCCGGCTAACCCGAATAGTGAGCGTTTATTCAAAAATAAGTGTGGCATTCAAATTCATCCAATTCACAACAAATACCATTCAAGGTAATTATTGATAGTCGGTTATTTAACTATCAATAAAGATGCGCAACATCATCAGATTCCAAATAATTTTCCCAATTATTTAATTTCCAAAATATCTTTACCAGATATAAAATTTCCACACTTCAAAAATAAATCAACGTTTATTTTTCTAAACAGTTTCCCTTTCCTTTATAAATTCCATAGTGAATTTATATTTTCAAAATATCTACTGATATACGATTTCCAAATCGATTTCAATATTCACTTTCAATTTATCTTTACAGAGATAAACCTCAAAACGTTCATTTCATATTGGAAAAGTATTTCCTTACTTATTTAATAATAAGTATTTCACAAATCTATTTATTTTCAACACTTGGAAAATATTCGATATACTTAAATCAAAATTAAGTATATATTTCATTCTTTAAGGAAATCATTTACTTTGACAACATTTATTTGAGTCAAAACGAATGTTACGTAAAACATCGTTACGACGACTCAAAATCACTAGTATAGGGATTCGGATTTAGATAGATATATAAATCCCAATACTACATAAAACATTTCCTTTTTGGAAATCATTTACTATAACAACAGTGTTATAGTCCATCATTTCCTTATTCCTCGAAAACGTCTATTTCAACAATGAATGTTGAAATCTATGATTTCGATATTCAATATATTTGAAAACATCTTTAAAACAATTAACTTCATTTCAAATATCACTTTCCCAAAACCATATCCATTTTACTTAAAAATATATTCACTGTCCAAAATCGTGAATATAATTCACTTAACCCAATTTCAATCTTTTCTACACATTTATTTCAAGGATAATTCGCTATCCAGAATTGCGAATATATCTTCTTTAATAACCTTCTATATTTAATTTATCAAATTAAATTGGTTTCGAATTTATAAAACAACGTTTATAAATTCTATTTCTATTTTCTAACAACTTCAATTTAATAAAATTCTCCTTTTATTAACCTCTAAAATTACTTATCAAAATAAGTGATTTCGGATTTATAAACAACGTTTATAAATCACATTTATATTTCATAACAATTTCAACTTATAAAATCATTTTATTAGCAAATTCTGTTCAAATCTCATCTAAGTGCAAAAATCTAATTTATAAGCAAATTACTTATAAATCTTCTATTCTACAACTTCTATACAATTTATACTTCGCAATTTATAAATCTATAAATCTCGTTCACATATGATTTTTTTTATTATCACTTCATTTTTAACACTTATAAAAACTCGTTTTATAATTCCAATATCTCAATTTTATAAACCTTTTAAGTAAACCGTTTATAATACTTTAAAAATTTCAATTTAAACCATTTTATAAATCAATCAACTATTTATTCCAAAAATCACTTTTCGGTTATATTTCACAAAGATCTTAACTTTTATAACTTTAACATTTGAACATTTATTTATTTAAAATAAATCACTTAAAAAATTTAATAAAACGTATAATTTCAAAGATCACTTTAAAAATCCTTTTAAATTAAAAGTCGTTATTTTTAAAACTTCAAAACTTGAATCCAATGATGCAACAGCACCCATTTAGTCAATCACAACATCAGACATCATATATCAATATGATAACAGAATCTACATCAATATATCTGTAAATAAATAAATACTGGTGAGGAATCCAGTTGGATCCCTCCAACCTGTTTCCCTGCATCCAAAGACGTTAGCACAATACCAATTCCACTTCGAGGTGGAATATCGCGGTATATGGGTTTTATAAAAATAATCCGCTTACTAACGGCGCAATAGGGTCTCATCCGCTATACGAGGCGGGAAATCATCAATCCAATATATACATATGCCAATATGTATATATTGCTATATATATAGATATATCCTACTATATCTAATATCACATCCAAATAGCAATCATCAATAACTGCAAAAATTCCACATTCAATTTGAGTGAGAAAAATCTCACCTTAGCTTAAATTTTGCCATCCATTTCCATTTTGATCATTTCTTCATTGTATTCGACCTTGTATAAACAATTTATACAATTTATTAATATTCGAATTAAATCGAACACTTAAATTATTGTTCTATTTATTTACTTAACCAATTTCTCCTTTAATAAAACATTTTAAAGTTACCAAAACAATTTAGACAAGTCAATTAAATAAATTTAATCTCTGTAATACGTTATTTTAAAATAACCAGCAATCTAAAATGTGTATTTATTTTATTTTCTTAAAACTTCATATATACTTATATTTATATCATTATTTCCGGTATATACATTTCTTTTAAACTAAATATATTTTCTTAACTAAAACAGAACTATCTTTATATATTTACTGTAAAATCACCTTTTCTTCTTCTTAAATCAGTATATATATATATATAATTCAAAAATAAAAATAAAACTATTTTACCTTACTGTCGATTGAACTGCTGCTCGAACGTTTCGAGCTCGTCTCCACCACTGCCAGATGCCGAGGAATCCACGCTGCCACCAATCAAAACGAAACAGCGCCTCTATCACGCGATCGAGCTAGCTAAACCCCAGCCTCCACTGATCAATTCTGATCGCCCAAAGTCTTGCTTTCCCCATCGCGAAGATGCACTCGCGAACTCGAACTCCACCTGCCTGCGACCACACACCCACGCGCCTGAAACCCCCATCGCCTGCCGCCTTGACTTCGCGAGCCTCGAAGTCGCTCGCGTGTCCCCCGTGCTTCGCGTCGCCGTGGCCTCGAGAACCACCCCCAAATCAATCATCGCCGCCGTTCGCCACCACTTCCGCCTCCAACAGAAATCGCGAGTTGCCCTATCCCTTGCCCACTCACGCGATCGAGCATCTGCCTCGTACAACCTCATACGACTTTACTTGGCTTTGATTCGATTGGATTAGGAATGATAGGAAGAGGATTTCATGATTTCGAACAACTAGAAGAAAATGGAAGCGGCCATGGTTTATTTTTGAACGAGAACGAACTCGTTTATTTTTTTTTCTCTGAAGATTTCATTTTTAAGGAGGGAAGAAGAATATAAAGATCGGTCTGCATTTAAAGAACGAAAGGGGGGAGGGACGAGCATACGTGATTTTTGCAAAAGAACGTGCATACACGATTTTGTATCGTGATTTCAGGCGTGATAAAATGGAACGAAAGTGGCTGATGTTTGACAAATTTAAATATTAAATTTAAATTGAATTTGATTTGATTTCAATGCGTTTGCTCGCCGTACGATCACGTATTAACTCCGAAAAATATGAAAATTGAAATCCGACAATAATTCAATATTACGGACCCAATGGAACTGGTTTCGTCGAATTCCGAGACTGTGCCTCGGACGGCTATTTTTAAATATTGATTCAGACGATAAATTTTCAAAACTGAACAAAACAGTTCGAAATTAAATTCTGAAGCTTCTACTATCTTCAGTATCATTAATATGAATTTTAAAAGCTTTTGAAATATTTTTCTTCAGCTTAAATTTAAAGATTCAAATTTTTATTCAACATTCAATAGATTAAATTTTATAATTTAACCGCCAAATTCAAAGTTATATCGGGGATTCAAATTAAATCATCGTTCAAATATTTAAAATTAATTAAATATTTTCAATTTAATTTGTTCAAAATTCTGGGTCGTTACAATTAAATTAGCAACATCAGTAGCAACTTTGATAAGGAAATTGCACTTCTCAAAATACCGTAAAAACGGACAATAAAATCAGCATTGCGGGAGAACCGCTTGTAAATCCATTTTAAAATTGACGGTTACTGAAGTTAACACGTCAAAATCTCATCAAAATAACTGGCATCAAAATATAATACTAATGAATTTTCATTCATCAGAAATGTCACAAGAATCTTCTCAAAGATAGAAAGGGGTACCATACCCTAAACCTGTATTCATAACAAGTCAATGACACACGAATTCACCAATGCACCAAAAATTGATAAAACTTATCAATAGAAATCGCGAAAATTGGTGAAGCATAGATTCTAGAAATCATCACAAGAAATCCAGAAAACACAAATTCTAGAAATCTACACACGAAATCCAGAAATCACAAAAATTCTAGAATCGACACACGAAATCCAGAAATCACAAAGAGGGGGAGGCCTATCATAAAACGGGAGTATGAAAACTCAAAACACCAGTATCACAAGAACGAGAAGCTATCTCATGGTGGCTAACCATTAAATTTTGACACACGAATGGTCCGAAGACCGTGGGGCGCTACCCCACATATGTGATGGCGAAACATCACACAAACGGGGTTTAGTCTCCCTCGCAGACAAAGAGACATCGCACAATCGCTAGTCTAAATCATAAAAAGAAAAGGGGAAGGCCTATCACAAAATGGGAGCATGAAAACTCACCGATCGGTATCACAAGAATGAGAAGCTATCTCATGGTGGCCAACCATTAATTTTTGACACACGAATGGTCCAAAGACCGTGGGGTGCTACCCCACATATGTGATGGTGAAACATCACACAAACGGGGTTTAGTCTCCCTCGTAGACAAAGAGACATCGCACAATTGCTAGTCTAAATCAAATCACAAAAATGATCATCATGATCATCAAGAAGTGTCAATTACACTAAGTTAGTGAATATAAAAGTTAAGCTTCATGTCCCATAACCACTTGCTTAACTCAAATATTTACGAACAAACTATAGATCTTCACTAGAAAATTGTCACAAAAGGTTCAATCGAACAAGTCCAAGAGCTAACCGACGAAGTGAACGCAAGCGTTTCATACCACTCGTTTTACTAAGTCGTTTAATTCGATTTCTCATCCGAGTGAAGTAAAGGCTTGTATATACTAATAGGTTGGAAAACGGTTTAGGAAAAAGAGCTTTGTAGTAAAATAGTTTGGAAATCGTTTGGAGAAAAGGATTTTAATATTTACTACTAGTATAGAAAACCTTTATATTTTTAAAGTGAAAAATCACAAAAGTGATTGTAGAAACAATCAATCACAAGAATTCACATACAAAGATGTGAATAGAATCCAAAGAAATCGATATTGAATCCATCAAAAAGTATGTTCACAAAAATCCCGAAGAAAATGTCATTAAAGTTGCTAATAAATGATAACAACAAATCGGGAAAATGATCAAGAATCGATTAAATTTTGGAAACCAAATCAATTCACTAAAACTCACATTCGAAGACGTGAATAAAATCCAAAGAATTCGATTCCAAATTCATCAAAGTAGAAATACCCAAAAATTCCAGAAATAGAAGTTATCAAAGTCGACAAAGGTGATAACAACTAATTGGAAAAGAAGAATCGATTATCAATTGGAAAAACAAAGCAAAATGAGCATAAATGCATAAATGACTTCAACAAAAATAAGAATCAAGTCAATGTCGAAGTCAACAATTAATGGTCACAGTCGAGTACAAAACGAATCAATATCATCATCAAAGAATTCAACGGCAAACAAAGTCAGAGTCTTGGAAATCAAGAAATTAGCAATTTCACAAAAACAAAGTGACTGAAGTCGAATGGAAATCAAGCCGAGGAAAACACAAAATATCAAGTTCAAAATCGCTGAGATTCGAACTAGATATGAGTGAAAATCAAAATCACTCAATTTGCAACCGGTCGAGCTATTTTTCATCATAGTGTAACAGGTACACAATGACACCCATAGCATAGCACAAAAGTGGAACAAAGTCCAGAGGTGAAAATAGCTTTAATTGGCCAAATTCGAACAAAATCAACATCGGCTAAATCAATTCAAAGCTGAAAACACAAGAACAAAATCCTCATCATCAAAAACCCAACTTGAGTTCGCAAAGCAAACGGAGGCAAAAGCCAAAATACTTTCACGAAATCAAAATCAAATGCACATGAATAAGCATTAGGAATTCATACCTAACAATCAAAGATAATCATATGTAAAGATGAGAGATAAAACATCGACAAATAATTGTAACACATGCTCCATCTAAGTTATGTTTTATAATTGTCCTAAACCCCAGGCTCTGATACCAAGCTGTGACGCCCCACCTCTATACCCACGCTAGCCAAGAACATTACGGTGTAATGTTGTCAACTAGCACAGAGAATAAGGCTGTTGAGGAGCGACCATCCGTGTAATTGCTTTGTGTGAGCACCGATATGTCAGATAGTATAACGTGTATTTTTATTTAAGGAGGAAATCCGACACACTGATACAAACTCAAAGCTACTACACAGTGGCTATAATAGTTTAGGACAATAAATATAAAAATAACACAGATAATATAAATGCGGAACACAGATAGAACAAAAAGTCTCATATATATAATAACTGATGTCAGTTACAATACATTTGACACAATACATATGATACAACTACAACTGTCGACTCTGGAAGTTATATATACAAATACATTATCAACTAATGTACATGAATACATATCAACCCTAAAGAGACACACTGACTACTACAACAAGACGCAGACCACTTCAAAAGATATGAAAAGTCTTCGTAGCTCAAACAGCAATCCCAAAGCAGGAAATCTACAACCTGAAATAACTCGGGTCTGACCCGGGTATTACATTCAAAAGAAAATAATACACGGGTCAGTCTAATTCAAACTCAGTTATTAGTGCATAGAAGTAATAATAATCAAATAATCAGATAGACGACAATCACGGAAATCTCGTATATCCAACTTCTCGATAAGAGAATCGGATAACGGCAAATATAACACTAAACAGTGTTAAACAACAAATCAGTAAATCCAAATAAAAATACAACTTCAAAATATTGAATTTAACCAACGAAACAATTCAACAATCGAAACATCAATTTAAAACTATCAAATCTGATAGGGCTACAGTACACGCACACGTGTACTGCCTTGCCACTATCGCATGAGATACACAAGAGCTTAGTGAAAGTCACAAGTGAACACAAGGTCAAACCCAAAAATCGAGTTCAACTCAAGTGTAATGCCAACACAAAGCGAA
This sequence comes from Allium fistulosum, assembly GCA_030737815.1. Classification (NCBI taxonomy): domain Eukaryota; kingdom Viridiplantae; phylum Streptophyta; class Magnoliopsida; order Asparagales; family Amaryllidaceae; genus Allium; species Allium fistulosum. The sequence goes on along the minus strand of CM060907.1, from coordinate 912,352,659 downwards.
ACTGTGCATATACAGGGGCCAGAACATAATTCCAGACCAGGCAATAGCAAGAAATACAACTCAAAGTCAAGCCACCTGAAGATCAGACTTCAAGTCAACATGACCGCATAAAGAAATCAAGTCCAGACTGCAACAGCTTGCACAAGTGTGGAAAAAAATACAAGTGCAAGTGCAAAATGAATTCATATACATCAATGTGCACGGGAGCAAGGTGTACCAACAAAGGCAAAGCCCAAATGATCTGGCGACCATGTAGAAAAGAAGCCAAAAATGTAGATTCAACAACATATGCATGCACACATACAATGGTATGTATGCACATATATGAAGACACACAAAAATAAGAACAAGCCTGCTAATAAAATGAACAACACACAGAACTAACCAATACTTCACAATTCAAAACAACAGAAAAGCACAAGCATCAGACTAAAGTATACATGAACCAGCCATGATATGGAAGCAAAACCATTTCAGGTTAAAGCAAGAAAGACTGTACATGAAAATGAAACAGGTCTTCCACAATTGAAGCATATGCTCCAGCATTTCATATCTCAAAACCAAGCACCAAAAATACAACATGCAGTATGCTGTGATACAAGTAAACAAAAGTATAGCCTCAATAATGAAAAGATAGTGAAGATTCAAATATCAATGTATGAAGATAGTGTAGTCTAGGCAACATGAATTGAAACCAGACCACACGATCAATACTTAAATCTAACTTAAGACCAAACCAACAAGTGAATAAGATCTCAAAGCTCAGTCTAAATGCAACAATGCTACAGGCAAACACAGTATACAACTCGAGCTCCAAAAGCTACAAAACAATGCACCAGTGGACAACCAAACCGTCCAGACTAAAAACCCAGTCCAATACATCACAGTCCAATATATATTATGGACAGTAGAAAATACAACACCAAGCTCAATAAATTCAAGAGCAAGCAATGCAAATTCGAACATACATATATACATATCAAATGATGTATATACATACGTGAATGCATATATATATATATATATATAAAAAGACTAAAATGCAACTGTATGCAAACAGCCTCAAAAACATGAATGTACAAATTGCAAACATAAATATGGTACTGTAAACTGGACAGTACTAGCATCATAATCATACCGCAGTGACAACCAAAAGTCGAAGGCAGGTATGTCACAGGAGAAACTCCTGGACTAAGGCTACAATATGCAAAGATATGCAAATAAATGCGTAAGGCCAAAGCCAATAAGGGAGACAAGAACAGTCGAACAAATTCATCTCAACAGCCAAAAATAACGAACAAACCAAACTGTGAAACCCAAAATCATGAAATATATGAATTCGAACAAAGTCCTAGTAAACAAAATTGGAACAAGTCAGAAAATCAAACAGTGAAAGCGAAGCCAAGCTAACCACGAACAGAAACGAACGAAAATCACAAAGTTCGAGTGAACTAGATCTGAGGGAATATCCACTCACCTTTGATCGGTCGAGAGTTTGAAGATTCGAAGCTCCAATCGCAGCTGAAATCATCTCGAGAGACGATGATTCGAAAAATCGCGAAGCCCTGATTTGTCGAAGAGGAACGAACACGAACGAGCCACCTCCATTTTTCTTTCGAACGTTTGATTTAGGTTTAGGGTTTTCGAATGAACAGATACAAAGGGGAATGGGTTATCACTTATCACGGCAACCAATTAAGTATGGGCCAAGATTTAGAATTTATAAAGCCCGTATACCCTTTAAATCAAAATTGTAAAAGAATTTCTACCGATCAAAAACTTCCATCAGCTATTAACAACCAGATTTAATCGTCTAGAGACAATAATTAATTGGTACGAAACCTCGGGTTGTTACACGTGACTTCAAGAATAAGATCAATGTAGAATTCCGAGGCAAATCGACATTTGATCTCAAGAGATAGAATTCGGCATAACCAAAGATGTCAGCATCTAAACCGAGGATATATAAATCTCCGGTGAATCGATTCTATCGTAAAAGAGTTTCTCCCCTTTACAAATCAATTTGAGATTGGCGATACCGCCAACTCATTATAAAGATCATTCGAAGTGGAGTTATGTGATACTCCAAAATTAAAAGAAGATGAATAGTGAAGGACACGAGTGAATTTGCGGAACCGCAGGGAACGTTCCAAAATTCAAAGGAATCGAGTCAAAAGGAAGAGATCCAAACTCGAATGAAAGTGATTCTGTAAATACATTTACCCTATATGCTAAGTTTTGCCTAGAGCTACTAAAGCTCTGATACCAACTGTAACGACCCGCTATTTTGGACTATTCGCATCCGCACATGTCGGACTTGAATAATTCAAAATACCGAATTGTTAATTTAAATTTGGCAAAACTCAGCATATACAGTAAATAAATAATCACAGAATCATAGACACAGAGTAATAAATGCAGCAGAAACAAAAGATAGTAGTTCATGAAGCTACTATATACATATCAGAGTTAAATAAGGTACAACAGATGTCTCGAATACAATAATCAAATACAATATCAGAATACATCACTAGAATCAACTGGATATCTGAAACTGGATAGGTAGCTGGATCTCCAAGCGAAGCTCCAACTCCAAAGGTGAGTCTCGAATACTGGTACACTCAGTCTGACCTGAGCATAAAGCAAAATACAAAACACTCGAGTCAGGATTAACATTCTTATATCAATAAATCCAACTCAAGTGAAATAACAACCGAAATACAAGTAACTTAAAGGATGTTTGGAATAACCATCCTTTAAGGATCCGTTAAACTATCTACTATGTAGTAGTGTACGGTACATAGATAATGCCTATCAGTAATATAAAGTATCAAAATAGTGTTAAGGCATTACCATTATCCCCCTTAACACATTTTATATAAGCGTTATAGTCTATACAGCACTGTAAACTCCATTGTAAACTAGTGGGATATCAGGGAGTACTCCATAGGTATAACACAAAACAAATTCGTAGTGGTCGCGTATATAGGGATACAAGTATGACAAGGCACATGAGACAATACCCAAGGTAGTGAAACTACCGTTTGCCTGATCCGGACTGGTGAGAACGCATCGCCGCAACGATCGCAACACCGCGAAACAACACTCCCAAAATTCGAGGGTGCACCAATCGATAACAAGTAATGAGTAGTTTACGAAGAAGTGTGTTCGCTCGAGGTAGCTAACCCCATTTGGCACGGCACGGCTCCTGTTTTAGTCACTTCCAATTTGACACAAGTGTCAAGGCTATCCATTATCGTTCTCTTTCTTCAGTCATCACGTTCATCACTCCAACCACTTCATTCTGGATCACACTTCGCGTATAGTTATTAAAGTGGTTTTCGGTTTAGACAGAGAGTATGTCCCTAACCGATTCCGGTCTCTTTAATAGCTTTCGTAATTATTACACCGATTGGTAGTTTAATATATTTCAACACCAAATCAAATTCAAGTTCAATTAGAATTTGTAAACATTTGTCTTTCTAAACCAATTTCCAAATTTACGTTTCAAAACTTCCAAATTACCATTTCAAAATCTTATAATACAATTTCCATTTTTATTTAAACAATTCAAATATTGATTCAAGTTCGTATATAAGTTTTATTCCAAATCATTTAAATTTATTTAATTTCACACTCAAATCAATTTAAATTCATTGATCGATTTCATTCAATAATCGTTAAGTTAATTTATCATTCAAAACAATTTCTTTTTGAATTCCAATTCATTAAATCAATTTAAGTTTCCTATATCATATCAAACTTACAAATTGCATTAAATTAAATTCATCAAATCAAATTCTTTACATTTCAAGTCTTACATTAATTTCAATAAAACACATTTTATTTTCTTGTTAAAGAAAATTCTAATTCACTTATTTATTTACTTAGTTGCCATTTCAAAACTCAATTAATAAAGAAACATAATTTCACTTATTCAAGAAGTTCAATTTCACTTATTAAAGAATTCAATTTATTTAATTATTAAATAATTTCAAAAATTAATTCAATCATTTCTTAATTTAAACAATGTTGTTTCATCAATTACATTGTTAATATTTTGCTTCAGATTTTTAAATTATTAACATTTTCCTTTCGTTAAAATTTAAATTCCAATTTTATCTCAAAACCTTATTATTATTCAATAAAATCTTTATTTCATTTTGAATCAAATTATTGACCAATCGGGTTTTATTAAATTTTCTATCCTAAATCAAAGTTTTATTTGGGTATATATCATTTCAACCCGATTCCATTTCATTTCAAAAAAATCAAAACATAGCAAAGGGAACTTGCAGTGTGATAACTGGGATGGTGTCAAAGTAAATAAACAAGCAATAGCAAACATAAAAAACAATCCAATAATTAATTCAAATAATCCCGAAATAATCGTATTAATTTACATTGTTGTTTGTGCAAATTAATATAATTATTTCTAGAATCTACACTATCATTTCATGTAGATTAAAGATTATTACAATAATATTAATACGGTTCTTCACTTGATATCTACTATTCAATTTCATACTACATCGATTTAAACAACATACATTTAAATGGTTCAAGGTGTATTTTACCAAATTTCTACATGTCAATTAATTCAACATTTAAAGGGGTCATATTATGCAAATGTCATCTAATCAAATTTAACACATATATCAAATCTAACTATCCTACATCAATTTCAATTTCAAATTATTTATCACATACTACATTAACAATTTAAGTCCAATGTCAACATCAACAGTCACTCATTTATCAACCAAACTGGATTATCATCGTATAAATAATAGATAATGGTGTTAGATGTCACAAGTGAACTGATACAGGTAATAGCATATATAACAGTGCAATTAACTAACAGCAGCATATTTCAATTGTCGTTTCAATTGAAATCAAATTTAATAAATAAAAGAACATTAATCGTGAGTGATTGCTCACCTTTCGAGGCTAGAGAGAATAGACAATGAGATTGAGTTACGGATCCGAGCACGAATTTGGAAGCAAAGCACGATGGACTTGAGTTCGACTAACGAGCTGATAATGAGAAATCAGTGGTACTATTAGAATCAGTTTGATATAAATTAAAACGAAAAGTAAATTATATCGTTATACATTTTCACAAATCAATATTTAATACATAAGTGAGCTTATATATAATAAGGATCAAAATATGTATTTATTTATTTTTATTTTTTTATATTCTTCAAAATTTTCTATATATATTTCTAACAAATCAAAATATCAATATATATAGTTTAAGAAACAACTTCCTTATATACTTCAAGATCACATTATTAAATATAAACATATATTTAAATACATTCATTATTATATTTAGAATAAATACTTAGATATATATATATATATACAGTACTCCTTGTAAACTTGAACAAAACAAAGCAAGTATCCCAAATATCTCTGTATATGTTTATCATACTGCAATATACAACAATATGTTATATATACAAACAAATCTATATACCAACATGTACCATATATGCTTTAGACAACTGCAACCGGAATATATATACACACGTAAAAATATATATAAATATGCTAGATAGATATATACTTACATACCCAAATTATTCGAACAATATGTTTCGAAACCAATATAAACTGAAACCCATTCAAACTGTATATATATACAAATTAATAAACAACCTATATAACAAAATATATATATAGACTGACTCTTATCTACAAATAATAGAATATGTAAGCACATATATAAATTATAATATAACATATGTATACAATGACTTGAAATAAAATACATAGAGTTGTATACAGCAACTTGGTTTATACAACTATATAATTAAATAGTACTTATATTATTTTCCTTTTGCAGAAAGTAACAGCAAGGCAAATATACACAAAAAAAATGAAATAAAAATACATATATAAACAACTTTATAAATCTGACAGTAAACAAAATCTTTCAACTCATATACATACATTTGTTTCTAAATCAACACAAAACATTGAATTTTAACTATATATACATACTCGTATACATTGTATGAATATGTGTTATAAACAACTTCATCTAAAAGCAAATTCATATAACAACCTGTTATAAATCAAATACTTTGTATTATATATTAACCAAATAACCTTTATGGTTTTATAACTTATAAATTGTATAATATATATATATATATACCACATACGTATAAACAACATATTACTAATATAAATTTGTAAACTAACATGTGACCTTATAACAAACTATATATATACAAACTATAGGTTATACAACATATCTATATCATTATATGCTACCTGCATACAACCAAAAGAACAATAGAGGTGGAGCAAGGCTCGAAGCTAAGCCAGGGAAGGTGCACGGCTAGGGGAGATGTGACAGGGTGGAGCTCGGCTGCAAGGTTGAAGGCGAGGCCATCGGCTAAGGGTGGTTGCGTTAGGTAGCAAGGTGGCGGGAGGCACAAGGCGAGGGTCGAGTGCTGGGTGTGGCTCAGTTTCGGGTGGAAGGCGTCGGCTATGGGTTGGAGGGTGGAGGCCTAGGGCGGAGAGCAGAGAAGAGTGAAGTTTTGGTTTCTTACTTTTTTTTCTTTTGCAAATTACCAGTGGGAGAGGAGAGAACAACAATGTAAATGGAAATAAACTATGCTATGTGGCCTGCAACTAAAGCTTTTTGAAAGAACAGAAAAATAACAGAGGGGAGAGAAATGGAGAGACGTGGCCAAAAGTAGGAAATGAGCTGTCACCTTCTTTTCTTTGGAACCAATGATACCTTAGTTTTAGGCTATTGGGAACGTATAAATCGAAAGGTCACAATAATGATTCTCGAAAAATATTGAATGCAGACCATTGCAATCACCTAGTAAATCTAAATGGTCACAGAAACTAAAAGGTAAAGATTTGAATATCGATACGGTCATCCGTTTCACGTATTCGCCGCGTACCGGGCACTGAAACACATATACGAATATACTGTGGAGATCAACACTACGAGACGATTAAAACGGTATACAAATATCGGTGGTACGCTTTAATTATAAAAATTAGAATTTTCTACTAACGGAAAATGCAGTAAAAACGCAGAAAAATAAGATCGATGGAGCTAAAGAAATTCGAATTTTGAAAAACGAAAAATGCTGTCTTGCTCAGAAGATGATTTACAATTTTCTATATAAAAATATTTAGGTTTCAAAAACATTTTATTTCCATCAATTACTAACTGATTAAATTTGAAATAAAATTACACATGAAAATAAACTTTCATATTTTCGGATGAAAATTTACCAGTTGCTATGTTTAACTAGACGTATTTCAAATATTAAATTTATATTTCAAAATTTTATTATTTTGAATTTCACCAAAATTTAATTAAATACGTAAATAAAACCTTTAAAATTTATTAAAATTTTACGGGTCGTTACACATCCCATAGTTTTTCTAGTATAACTATGAACCCATCACGTATCAATTTAATTCAACCCAAATGTTGAACCTACGTCTATTAATGTCCTCAATTAGGTTGTATAACCCTTTACTTATAACATCTCAAATGATATGCATCGGTATCCCTAATGATCTACGTCGTAACATTAAAATGAAATACATTGGTATTCCCAGTGATTAATATCGATTCATAAAACAATGGTGTTAATCTGATATACATTGGTATCCCCAATGAATAATGTCAAATTTCTAAAGCGTATAACATGTCGAAGTTAATCTACATTGGTATCCCTAATGAACAATGTCAAATAAAACTTATGGTTCACCATCGTTAATACAGAAAATATGCGGCATTCATGTCACATTATACAATGTCGAAATCATCATACATATGGCTCCCCATCATTTATATAGCAATGTAAAAGACTTGTAGCATTCATGTTGCGATATCAATATCGAACCTCTATCCAAGGTTAGAAAATAAAAACTTGATTTTATAAATCTCATAGCTAATTGTAGAAATTATAAGGTTACGGGCCTTCTTAAAAATATAGGCTATATCGCCTTTATAACTTACTTTTAGTTTGCATAAATCTAGGCCTCACCGGCGTTGAAATTAAGAGTAGCGGCATCAATGTCGCTTGGCATTATCGTCAAAATCAGTCACTTGCGGCATTAATACCATAACGTCGAAAAATATAGTACTTCGGCTCTATGCCATAAAACATAGGTGTAACGACCTGTATTTTTGATAATTAAAAATATTGAATTAAACAATATTTTGAAATTTAATATTGTGAGAAATTAAAGTTTATGATTTATTAGTGAGAATCTAAATAAAAGACTTTGTTCGAAATTTAAAATTATAATGAATTGATTAATTACAATTGTTTTATTTATCACCTTATTATTTCATCCATTGAAATTAATTTGTAAATCAATGAAATTTAATGTAATTAAATATTGCAGTTAATATGAGTTAAGGTATAACTATAGAATATGAATGTAATAAAATGTAAACTAGTATTAATTATATTCATAAGGTCTTGGTGGATTCAATAATAAGAGTGTAAATCGAAATAAATGAAAATGATTGAAATTAAAATATAATTAACTAGGGTCTTATTACAGTTGTAATTGAACGTTGAAATTTGAGCAATATTTAAATAGTTGATTTAACATGGGAAATTTATTTTAATAGATTATTAATTTCTATGAAATCAAGAATTATAAAAGGGTTAACCTTTAAATTTGAATTTAAAGGTGATTAAATCAATTTAATAATAATTTATTTAATTAATGTGTAAAATAGCCATTTTGGGTACTGTCTCGGATTTTGACAAAACTAGTTTCATCGGATCTGTAACAGTGAATTATTATAGGATTTCAAGTTTCGTAGCGATCAGACTTGTCGTTTTGCCGTGCGAGCTTGAAACGCGTAGAAATCGATTAATAGAATTTAAATGAATATAATTTGATTTTGAAAGCTAACTTCTATATAAAATGGAATTATGGTTTGGAACTAGTTCCATTGAGTATAAAAATATCTACATTTATTTTGATATATTGGATGACCTACTTTCGTTTCGGAAGCGGAACGAGCTTTTCGGGTCGTGTTATCGTTTCGAACCAATTCGATCTGTCCATTCATTCTTATCCATCTTTATATATATATAGACTGTTATAAACCCTAATAGTTTCTCATTCTCTTTTTCTGTACATATCTGTTCATTCATCTGTTCCTCCTTCTCAAATGTTAGAACATCAAAACCTAATTCCCAATTCCAAAATCCTAATTTCAAATTTCAAATCAAAATCAAAATTCAAACCCCTTAAACTATGTCATATTATATATCGTTCGAAAGCCCTCGACGAGCGCAATCTACTACTGCAATTCGTTTTTCGATACGAGTCACAGTTTGGCAAGAAATCATCGATTTATCCTCGGCCGTTCATATTAGATTTTCGATTTCAACGGTGGATCATCGATTTTACGACGATTGAAAGGTGCAGTTTTACAGAGGAGGCTGAGGCGAGTTCACCAAGCGGTTTACTTTTGGTCGAAGGCATATCGATTTGCCAGAAATCGAGCAATTAGGGGACGGCGACGTAGCAGCCATAGGTGGCCGGAGGGGTCGCGAGGCACAGTGGAGGGTCGGCCTGAGGCATTTGTGCTTGCGGCAGTGCCAGATCATGGAGGTGAGGGTCGTAGGGGCGGCGACAGGTCAATGTTTGGTGGCGGCTGATGGTCTCGAGTATGCTGGTTGATCGCGTACGGTGCTCGTTAGGGTTTGAGAGGTTAGCGAATTTACGTTTTTGCCCTATTTAATTTTAAATTTAAATTTTCAAATGTTCTAACTCGCGTAACTTTTTCATACGAGCTCGAATTGATGCACAGTTTTCTCCATTGCGATCGTATCGAAATTCCAAACATTATGGAACTGGTTTGGCTCCATTATGAGATTGTTGGAATTTTGGGTTTTATTTGGATTATAAATCGACTAAAAATCAAAGGTGAGTGATTTAACCAACTCACAACTACTAAACCATCTTATGTTATCTAAATTGAATTTAAGAAGTGATACGAATATTATTGGTTGTTATTTGGTTGTTTAATTTGACATTTTAATTGAAATTGAATTTTATTGAATATATTGCCATTTAAATTAATATTGAATTTAAATTGCTAGTTAAATACTTGATAATGATAAATAGTTAATTGTTGTGATTTAGGCTGATTTGGATGTTGATTGTGATGGATGTTTGTTTGTTGACATTTGGATGGTTGGATGTTTTTATCCCTGTTAATCACTATGGGTTGAAATGATACATATCAAGCAATCTTATAGATTAGGGAAAATCGTTATGGGTTGAAATGATAAACCCGAGCGATTTTATTGATTTGGAAATTTTGATTCGGGATACGAGTTGAAATGATATATACCTGAAAAATTTAACTATTTTGGGGTGAAATTATACATACCCTATCACTTGACCATAGGGTAGAAAATATATACGGACACCGTTGGTCAGTTTTAAATTATTTTCTAAATAGTAAAGTATATTTGATTTATAAAGTTGATATTTAAAATTTAATTTAATGATTTTTATTTAAATTTTATATTTGGAAAATAATTTATTTCATATGTTTTAAAGTTTCAAATTATAAGTTAATATATAGTTTAAAAATGTAATTTTAAGATTTTTAACTTATAAATTTATTTAGTTTTTAAAATATATTTTGAATAGTTGAAAATTTAATTTAATAAAATATTTAATATAGTTTTAAAATATTTATTTTAAATTTAATTTAATATAATAAATATAGTTTTAATTACTATAATTTAAATTTAATGTATATAATAAATATAGTTTTAATTTAATATAATAAATATAGTTTTGATTTAAGATAATAAATATAGACTTTTATAATAACCCTAATAGATAAAAGATTTTTGTAAAAGGTTTTGTAAGAGATTTACAAAATTTTGTAAGTGATTTTATAAAAAGGATTTTAAAATGGTTTATAAAGGTTTTTGAAGGGGAAGAATTGTAAACTGTTCTGGAATTTATAAATAGCTTTATAAATGGTTCTAAAGCTTATAGATAGTTTATAAATGGTTTAGAAGAGATTTATAAATTATTTTCGAAATTGATTGAAAAACATCTTCCTCGATATTTATGAATATACTTATACTTTTGGAAAAAGTATATGGATATCTTGATATGAAAGTATAAACTATTTTTGGATTATTATTCTAAATGTTTTATGAAATGACCTCGGTGTGAAATATATAATGATTGGCTGTTAAAGAGACCGGGGTTGGATATTGTCATACTCTCTGCTAATTCCAAAACCACTTTAACAACTGTGCACGTGGTGGAGAATCCAAAACGAAGTAGGATGGTTTGGCGAACGCTTCTGTATGAGGTATGAACGCATCCCTGACCACCGCTGGTCAACTTGATATGAATAAAATCAGGAGCCATCACCAGGCCAAGTGAGGTCGCTCCTCCTATCAGACATGCTTCTTTGATACCATATCTGTTACTTTTATGGTTGATTTGGTGGCCACCTTCGATTTGATTATGGGAGTGTTGTTCGAGGTGGGAGGTAGTAGCTGCTATGCGTTACCACCAACCTGGTGCTGCAATCCGATAGAATCCTACCGTGGGTATAGCCTCATGTGCCTTGTTATATGCCTTATCGAGCCCAATATGATTTTGGTTTGTGTCGTACCTATGGAGTGCTCCCTGATAGCCCACCGGTTTGGTGGAGTTTACAGTACTTTATAGGCTACGGCATTTATAAAATGTGGTAAGGGTGATATGAGTAACGCCTTAACGCAATTTTAATACTTTACTTTACTGATAGACACTATATATATAGCATATATTACTACAATAAATAGTTTAACGGATCCTTAGGAGATGGAAATCCCGAACATCTCTTAAGTTACTACACGCACATTATACACTCGATAGGAGATGTAAAATCCCGTAAACATCTCTGAAGCCGTTACACTCATATTTATTTGATGTTGATTTATCTTACATAAGATCTTTTAGTTCTGACACGAGTGTTTTGTCTTTTCATTACGCTCTGTTCAGCCTGATCTTTTCAGCGTCGAAGACTTTATTTCTGGTGGACGAAGACGAAGTTTAGTATTATATTATATTATTATTATTCCACTGTATCATTTTGTTCCGCTGCATTATTTATTTATTCCTGCTGTATGTATAACTCTGATATATTATAAAAGTGTAATCAAATGTATCTGTAAAACAGTTTCATGAACTATTTATTTGATTATTATATTTTGTCATTCAGTTGTGAGATTCTGTGTTTTGTTTTTCCTTCCTTTCTTTTATTTTCTTATTTACCCCATTAACAATCCTCCCTTTTGAATGGTTTGAGTTAACATGTGTGATTTATTTTCACTTTAAACCATACAAAAAGGTGGGTCGTTACGTGTCGGCATTGACAATCCACCATATAAATTTCCTTTATACTAAAACCAAGTAATAACGACATCATCGCTGTAAAACTGTTAATATCAAAAATATTGCTTGCGGCATCACTGCCTAGAGCTATGGCGTCGATATAGAAAACATGTGGCATCGCCGCCTTAATATAATTGGTAATTAAATAGTGGTATGCCGTGCCATTTAAAACTATGGTGAAGACTTGCGGCATTGATATGCGGCCTAAAGACATTGGGCATCATTGATACCGAAGGCATGAATGTCGACTTCACTCACACTTCCCACTTCAACCAAGTGGATTCATTCTGTACCAACTGAGATTGATATCGTACTCATCCACTATAGCTAATGTCAAAAAGCATAGCTGTGGCATAGATGATTGCGGCATTAGTGACAACGGCGACAACAATCCCGTAACTAATATAAAAACTGTTTTATTCCTATTATAAGCATTTTTTCACCAACTCTTATTCTTTGTCAAATTTGTATTGGATAACAGTATACTTTTATCCAAATCTGTTCAGAAAATTGCCACAACCAGTTTTACTTTCCCAAAACATATATCAACTAATATCCTTAATTAAATATTAATTTAAATGTTTATCTAGCATAATCAATTCATAATAAATCATAATCACTTAGTGAATATCCCCAAAAGTCACAAAATTCAAAAATATTATATTCTTTACCATATAAAAATTTTAGTGGCAAAAACCATATTTAACTATTTTTAATAATTAAAACCCAAAATATACCTTATTTCCACCTTAGAAAATTCATAAAATATTCATTTTAACTTGGAAAATTATGAAATTAAATACCCATCTCTCTAAAATAACGTTTTAGTCATCATATCACAAAATCAAATCGATTGGAGATTAAAAACATAGGCTTTACCCTTAAAACCCATTCAAATAATTTCATAAAAATTTCCAGAATTTATTATTTTATCGAAACAATGATCATACAACCAAAACATGACATAAATTATCAAAATGATTTGCTTATTACCCAAAGTCGGATTTGAAAACAAACAATAGAGATGGTTCACTTATTATTCACCTTAATTTAGATGTTGGAGTTTAGATTTGATGGCGTTTAGCTTTCCTTAACTTTATCTTTTGAATCCACTTTGATTTCCTCTTTCTTCTACCTTAATTAATGGCCAGCCTTCTTTCTTCTTTATAATTGTTTTTGGATGTAAAATGAGAATGAATGAGAGGGTGAGGGTTTTAGGAATGATAAACCTATTTCTATTTTACCCTTCTCATTTATTCCTCCTTAGATTAAGTTTAACCAATCTTACATAGTTGATTAATTATGGCTCGACCTTGTAAATTTTCAAATCTCATCCCCATGTCCCACTACATTATTCTATTTAATCTATCCAATTAAATTTTCTAAATAAGGTTAAACTAAAATTAGGGGCGTTGAAGTAAATATCAACTTATAAGTTACAAATATTTAAACATCAGCAAAAAAAGGGGAAACAACGAAGCCCAGCACATAAATCCATTCTTATCTCTCCAAGTAACCTAGTCTTTGAAGAGAAAAAGATGTCGCCTTTCTTCTTCTGCTAAATTCATAACTCAATGGCAATTCATCCATTGTCATTCAAATCATCTTCGCATTTCCGTATAATTTCCATGTTTCTGGCATTACGAGTTGTCTTTAATGTTGTTCTGCTCAGAAGATAAGTTATATCGACTTGTATAAGTTTAGCTTGGTTAATTTTTTTAATTTCTAATGCTCGAGTATATGCTTATTTCTTTCATTCCACAAGTGATAAGTTATCGTCATAAGGCAGCAAGTTGCTAGTTGGCCGATCTGATCTTTGCTGGAAAAGATGCTTTTGATGATGGATATCTCATCTTCAATGTTGAGGGAAGTATCACTATTTGTAATTAGATTGAGCTTCATTTTGATAAGTGTCCACATATATCTGCTGTAACTGCAATTAAAAAAAAGATGGTTGATAGATACTGGATGATCTTCACATAACACATAGTTAACATAATAATCCATCTCCAGTGTTGCAATTTATCCTTTGTATTTAATCGACCCATTGAACTCTATATGCACAAGGAGACATCTTTTTGCTGTTAATATTAGTCCACACCACTGAGCACCAATCACACTGATTATACACTTATCTATAAAGTTACCATGTTTGTGAGAAAGGAAAAACCTATTGTCCACACCATTTCTAGTAATCATGTATACCATCTGGGTGAATATGCACTTGATTGATGTATGTAATGCTCTCTCTTATTTCTGTAAATCTACATGTGTTCCACTGGCCATCCTGAATTATATGAGAAACTGAGACATTTTTGTGTTCACTTATCTAGTATCTGATTAACCCAACATACTCACAAGACTTGTAGAATTTATCCATGGTTCAATCCATAGGAGAGTGTTGCTAGCATTTACTATCACTTTTTTTATGCATTTACTTGTAGCTTTATGCTTAATCATGTGTTTAATGGTGCATGACATGTTGTTATTATACTGAAGTTGCCAATATTTTATCTGTTTGCAGTACCTGTTTATCATCCATTTTGACCACATGTTGTTTTTGAAGTGTAATTGCCATATTAACTTTAGACATGCAGTTGTTCGAAGGTCCACAAAATTTTTCAGTCCAATCCCACCTTCATTTTTAGGTCTACACAACTTGGTCCATGCAATTTTGTCTGTTTTACCTGCCTAAAAGAAATCAGCACATAGGCTATCTATTTTCAGTATAGTAGCCATAGGAAAGTGATACTCCATTCACCAGTAGAGCACCATTAGTGTGATAACAGTCAGTATCAAGTCAGCTTTGCCTTCCATTGAAAGTAACTTACCATCCCAAATATCAAATCTACTCATAATTTTCTAGAACATGCTATTACATTCTAAATAATGCAAGTAGTCAGTAGATAAGGGGACATCCAAATATTTAACTAGTAACTGGGACTCCAGAAGCTGTAAAATTTGCAAGATTGAACTTTTATTTTGACATTATATTGAAGTAGACTTTAGTCTTCACCTAATTTATATATAAACCTGCGGCTACACCGATTTTGTTGAGTAATGTGTCTAATAGTATGTGCACTCTTATCATCCGCTGTTGCAAAAAGAATTATATCATCAGCATATAGTAGCTGTGAGATACAAGGTTGTATATTGCTAATAAGGGTAATATTTTTATTTCTGATAGCTGATTCTAATTTAAGGGACATATACTCCATTGTAATACAAAAGAGATAGGGGATAAAGGACCCCTCTGTCTTATACCTCTGTTAGACGAGAAATACCCATGTGCCTGCTCATTAACAAGAACCGAAAAAGTAGATGTAGTGCTACACATTCTAATCAGATGTATAAATTAGGGAGGAAAATACATCCTTGCTAGCATATGACATATAAACTCTCTGTTTAACTTATCATATGCTTTCTATAAACTTTAATACGGAATTTTTTTATGCCTTTCTTGTTGAAATTCCTTATAATCTCATGTGCTAATAAAATATTTTCGTCAATATTTTTACAAGGTATAAATGCACACTGAGATTTAGAAATTAAGGCATAAGGCCCTTTAACTTGTTGCATATAACCTTGGATAAAAATTTATAGAGCACATTGCAGCAGGCTATAGGCCTATAATCCGATATTTGTAAGGGTTTTTCATTTTTGGGAATAAGAGTTAAAAAGTGTGGTTTAAACCCTCAGGAATATCAACCGTAAAATATAAATAGTTGATAGCTAAAGTCAACTCGTCTTTAATAATCTCCCAATGTAGTTTGTAGAATTTCGATGAGAAGCCATCTGGTCCTGGAGATTTTTCATCTTTAATTGAGAAAATTGCATCTTTTACTTCCTGCACTGTAATAGTCTGTAATAAGAAATCTCTTCCCAAATCATTAATAGACTCTCTACAGTTAATTTCCTCTGGCATTCAAGTTTGTTGATTATCTCCATTATATAAATCATAGAAGTTATTGCAGTGCTTGGTTTTCTATCTGGAATGCATCAGAAATAAGTTGCCATTTGTCATTACATAGAGCTTTAATATTATTCCTGCATTTTCTCTTTGACATTTTTGCATTAAAAAAATCTTGAATTAGTATCCCCCTATGTGAGCCAGTTGATTTTTGATTGCTCAATAGTCTGAATATATCTTTCATGCATTTTCGTCTTTAATGAATTTCCTACAGTGATTAATTCCTCATATGCTAGTACATCTTCTGGGTGATTTTCTACTGCAAGTAGTTATTCATTGTATTGTGTCTCTATAGTAGACATAAGTGTAGTATCTTTCTGTCTTGTTTTATTCCACATTTTCAAGTTTTGTTCAACTCTTCTAAGTTTTATAATAGACTTCTGTATATCATTTCCCCAAGTTAAATTTGATAAGATAGAAACTACTTAATCTTTATAGCCTTCAACCATATGCCAACTATTGACATATCTGAAAGGTATTCCCTTTTTTGTGCACCTTGTGTATGTAGTGCAGCTGTATTATTATAGGATTATGGTCACTTAATGCGGATGTAGTGACAGTAGCTATGAAATCTTAAAAGTGTTGTGGAAAAATAGCATTTGTCAGCACTTTGTCAATATGTGTGGCTACCCCCTTTCTTCTCCATGTGAATTGGTAGCCTTGTATGCTTGTTTTAGCAATGCCACATTTGAGCAAACAGTTTGCGAACCCTCTGAGATGAGAAAATGAGATAGGGAGTCCTCCTTCTTTGTCCTTAGGGTTAAGCACATTGTTGAAGTCCCCTATGAGTAGCCATGCCTTATCCACTACACCAGCAAGGTTGATTAATTCTTGCCATAAATTTTCCCTGTCTGAATACAAATTACTTGCACATACAGTGGTTAGAAACATCATACGTCCACCCAAAATTTCAAATTTGCAAGTTATTTGATTTGTGGATTTTTGTATTGTTAATTTCCATACATTTTTGTTCCAAAGTAATATAATTCTTCCTTTTGAACCACAATCATTGTTTATGTATTAGGTCCCAACTTTTATCTATTTTCGGTAACAGTGTGTTCATCTCTACTATTGACAATTTGTTTTCCAGTAAACAAATCATTGTTGGTTTATAGGATTTAAGGAGGAATAATAATTGATTCATTTCAAATCAATATTAATCCCTTTAACATTCCGTGAAGCAAAAATCATTTACTTGGCCTTCTGGCGCTTGTTGCTCTTTTAGGGGGCTCTATTCTTGTTGTAGTAAAGGATGTACTTGGTTTAACCTATTTTTCATATTGTTGATTTTTTTATACATACTTTTCATAAGATGTGTCTTGGACTAGCTCTTCAGGAATTTCAGTTATATTTTTTGATACATAGTGCACAAAATCTGATTCATGTGTAAACTCTTCCTCTATAGGCCTGAATTAGCATCCTCTTCATCAGAATCTGAAGTTAAAGTCTAAAATCCGTTGCTTGTAGGAGTTTGTGTATATATGTCTTTGCTGGTCATTGGGATAGGTAGATGAATGTACGTACGTATGTATATATAAAATTATTAAATCATATTTAATTGCAAACTAATATCAAGTTAAACCTTTACTAAATCAATTTTTTTATATCAATTTATTTTTTGAGAAAAATGAGTGATCCTCTATTCAAGGAGAAGAGCACTCATGTGTTTTATTCTACACTTAAAAATGATGTTACCAACATGCCAAACAGGTAGCAAAACCCCACATATAGTACAATAAAACAAAACTGCCCAATCCTAATAACTAAAGTCCATAATGTAAATAAAATGACTATAAAATATAATAAAATAAAAGCTAGGATGAACCGTAAATATGCTCTAATATCCATTATCCATCCATGATGGTAAAATCTGGAAAATCCATCCCTATGCTGATACAACTAAAACTGAAAACAAACACTCAACCAAATAATTATATCAACACATATATAAGTGTACGAATATATTTTATATACATATATACGTCATAATAAGAAGATAAACATACTAAGTATAACCTAGGAATGAGAAAAAAGAGCAAATAAAGAACATTATATTATGATATAGAACATACATTTGTAGTAATGAAATGAAAGTTAAATTTTAAATTACAATATTTTAAAGTTCAACTAATTACCTATATGTAATATAATTGTCACACATATCAATTGAAAAGGTATTTAAAGTGCTATTGTTGTTTCTCCTTTTAGATACTACATTTTCCTTAACTAAATTAATACAAGATTTTAACCTTTTAAGATATTTTTGAAACTAAAATTGTTGTCTTTATTATAACTAGGGTATGAAATCCAATTAAAACAAAATAAAGCAATTGTATATAATAAATTAACCGTTGGAGTATTTATATGACTAAAAGCTCTCTAATTCCTTTTAAACCATATATACCAACATATTATATTAAAAATAGTATCAGTTACTAATATATGAAATCCAGTATAACAAAACCTAAGCCTAATCCAAAATAATTCATAATAAATATCATTATTAGTTATATTAAAGTAAAAAATACTAAGACAATTTATAAGAATATAACTAGTGATACGACACTCAAAATATAAATGTGAAATATTTTCCATCCCTTATTACAGAAAAAACATTTATTATCAATAGCTATATTTTTCGTTTTTAAAAGTTCTATAGTATTTAATTTCCTATGTACAATTAATCACATATGCACTTTAGTTTTAGATGGAGTATTACCGTTCCAAATATATATAAATATATTTTGTACTCTAAAAATTAAGAAATTTATAAAAAGAGTGTGCTATATAAATTTTATTATTCCAACACCATATTTTATTGTCATTTTCATTGTTAATGTTATATAATTCTAATTTAGCATAAAATAAAGCAAACTTAGATAATGTTTTTCTAGCTAATGGATAAAAAAACTAAATTCCTATGGAAAATTTAAATTTGTTCTATATATGTAACAACCCGCAAATCCTCATAATTCAAACTGACAATAAACTACACATGTCCAACCCAAATTGAAAGGAAAGACGAATAGTTATGGGAAAGAAAGAAGAAAGAAGAAGAGAAGAAAAAGAAACTAAAACAACACAGAATCTCACAATCGCAGCGGAACAACATATAATATAAACAAATGATCTTTACAAAAGAGAAACTATAATATACATACATCAAACCAGAGTACACGAATAACAAATCATCAGCCTGGACAGTTATAACAACATGTATTCACAAATGCTGATAATTTCAACAACAATGCGGCATAAAATAAATATATACATGAATATGACCTGAAGACCTCCAGCTCGTCTGCTGAAGCTCCAAAGCATCAAAATCTAAATCTGTAAATATGCTCAGTCCGACCCGAGTATTGAAAGGGAATAATGTCTGGATCAATCTGGTAAACCAGCGTGAGAAAACACATCTCAATTGAGTTTTTAAAGTTATCAAAAACTTTTTTTTTAAAAAAAGGTATCTCATAAGACCACACTGCATATTAACACGGATGAGTTTTTACTTTACGATAACCAAAATATTTCATATCAAATTCTATTATATTATATTAGCGTCTATTATACAAATAATATTAATCATAGCTGAAATTGTTACATTGATAAAATTCCAGCATACTAGCTACAAAGTAGGTTCTGCATACAAAATGGCAGACACATATTGGAGAATAGATTCCATACAATGGCAAGGCAAGGGACTACCTTCCTTCCATACAATACATCTCTATAAGATTGTAGAATAGAGATCTTAAGGCTAAATTAACACTAGAAAGGAGGTGAATAGTGTTTTCTAATTTATATGAATCTTTTTGAAATCTTTTGAAATTATACTTAGAATTATGCAATTATTAATCATAGAAACAATCACAGATAAAAGTAAATGCAGTAAAAGTAAAAGGAAAGAACACACCAGGATTTATACTAGTTCGGAGTTACCATACATCCAGTCCCGCATAATTCCTTGTATAGATTTTTTACAACTAGTAAATGCAAATACAATCTCGATTTCAAAGCCACGAGACATATCCTTTAGAATCTCGAGCTCTCGGTAGAGTCACTTGATTTCTGGACTACAAGCACACCCACTAGATTTATGAGCTCCTAAGCACACCCAGTTGATTTACCGACTACAATCTCACCTATAAGTATATCGGTTTGATTTGATAGAGTTTTACAGACTCAGATCTTCAATCTCGATTACAAATGATCTTATAACTCTTGAATAGTACTTTGATCTTGATTGGAGTGAGAGAGATGATAGAAATTAGAGAGCAAATGATAGAGAATCAAACTAATGGTGATTGAGTTTGATTCTGGTTGAAATTCGACAGAGTATGGTTATATTTTTGTTTTGAAAATGAAAGAGGATAAGGAGGAGAGAAGAAGAATGAAAGATGATAATAAAATTCGTTGGGAAGGCAGGTGTTTATAGAGGAATAATGGTCATGTCCGTTTGTGAAGAGATACGACGAATAGACACTTCTTTTGAAATTTGATTTTTGAAAATCACGGCTAGTATGTTGATATATAGAGGTAGAGTATGCCGACATACTCTTTGTAATTTTGAAAAACACTTTAAAATATTATTTTGGAAATGTATTGCTTTGTAAAATAATTTGATACTTTGTAAACATGCTTAAATATAATTTATACACTTTTAAATCATAATAAAACTTGAGTAAAATTGTATGATAAGATTTTGAAAAATAAACCAATA
This sequence comes from Allium fistulosum, assembly GCA_030737815.1. Classification (NCBI taxonomy): domain Eukaryota; kingdom Viridiplantae; phylum Streptophyta; class Magnoliopsida; order Asparagales; family Amaryllidaceae; genus Allium; species Allium fistulosum. The sequence continues at coordinate 912,331,534 of CM060907.1, read as the reverse complement.
TAAATCAAAATTTAATAAAAACAATAACTTAGTAAAATATCAAAAACTTAAAATAATATTTATAAGTATAAGAATTTGAAAATTATTTAAAAATTGTTTTGAAAAGAATATTTAAAAAGTGGAAATTAGCTACAAGGGCCTCTTTAGCAAGTGCAATTAGTTTATAGGACACACGGTTGAAATAATTACTTTTAAGGACAAAATGCAAAATAATTAGTTTTTAAGGCCAAAAAACCTATGAAATTATGTCATTGAAAGTAATTGGACTGCTGACTTTGTCTTTGAAAGTAATTATTCTGCTGACTTTGGCCTTGAAATTAATTTTTGTGGATGTGTGTCCTAGAAACTAATTGGACTGCAAAGTTTGTCCTTCTGGTAAAATGCCCCATTTAAAAACTTATTTAAAAATAGAGAGAGAGAGAGAGAGAGAGAGAGAGAGAGATAAGAGAGATCAAGTACTATCAGAATTTCAACATAAATCTATGACTGTTTAACTTATCTGGAATATCTTAAAATCTTGAGCTCTTCAATACTCATGAGTCTTCATTCTCTAACTCTTGAGTCTCTATATCAACATCTTGAATCTCTTCAATCTTCACTTGATACTGTACAGTCTTCTTAAATCATCACCTGTCTAATATCCTGCACTGTATACTATATATCTTAATGAAACATTAGTATTTATATTTTATATGATTTCCTAAAGTTGTCATCAAAACCAATATTTCAGGTACAAACAATCTCTAAAGGAATGTACCGAGGATCGACATCTTCGAAACCTCTGCGAATCAGAACTGGCCCACCTGCAGACTTATCTGGTGGCGGATATGACCGAATATGACATCACCCCGATCGTAACCGACAGATCCGTAGCCACGACATACAAAACATACTCGACATATAAAGAGTAATCTAGAAGGGTGATGACCATACCAACCTTCGATAATTTTAAAGGGTCAAGTTATTTATAGTGGACTATCCCACTATCAGGGTGTGAAGATTTACATATGAACGTATGTTTCATATCCTTAGATTATCATGACCCGCTTGTCAAAATTAACCCCCTTGTATTTATCACGTTTCCGAAGTGCGGTATTTGTGATGAGTACAAGTCGACTTACTTTCAATAAAACGCATCATCGTTTTATTACAACTACTTTAATTCATTTAGCTACTTAATAGCGTAGATAAGAGATCCTTGGTTTTAGAACAATTCACTTAAACAAGAAAATTGGTTAAAGATAAATAACCGATAGGGTTTTTAAAGATACCTTAAAACAAATAAACGTTAACTAAATCATAAGTTTAAATTCAATCAAATCTTAATTAATCTTAATTAAATCAAAATTAAATCATTAATAATCCAAATTTTATTTATAATTAAACCCTAATTCTGCTATATATAATTAACGTTTATTTAAGAAATTAAACCCTCATTAAATGGATAATTAACCTTTAATTAAATAACAATTAATTAAATAATTAACTCTAATTAAAAATTAATTACAATTAATGAGTCGATTAAATAAAAATTAGTTTTCTTTTTATCTTAATTAATCATTATTTAAAACTTACTTAATTAAAAATAATTTACTTAGTTAATAATTTTTTAAACTCTAATTATTTAACCTAATTAATTAATCAATTAATTAATAATTACCCAAATTAATTTAAAATAAATAAATAAATTATTAAATAATTAAAACTAAACTTTTGACTTACTAAATTAATTCAAAATGAGTTTTCAAAAACAATCCAAAAGAAAACACTTAAAACTTGAAATCGTGAAATTTTCCGAACTACATCCATAGCGACTATCGCTATAAGCGTAGTTCGCTAGAATTAATTTCAAGGCAAAACTTATACTTGACTCAAACAAAGCAATACTTTTTTAAAAAAACTTACGCGAAAGGTTTTGAAACTTTCAACAATTTGTAACTTGGAAAACATTTCCAAAATCAAACCAAAGAAAACCTATTTCTTCCCATCGGATCTCAAATCGCTTTGTGACCATTTCAACACTAGTTCACAACCATATCATTACTAACTTGGTTGCATTTTACAACCAATATTACCAACAGATCATAACCAATATAACATGTCTACAACCATATCCATATAAAACATATACATATCCAAATATATCACATATTTAACCAAATCACTTATCCAATTCAAACAACCAACTTGCAATCACATATTATCCAATTCACATGGTAATTCAACATATCAACCTAGCATATTTAACAACATATATAGCATCAAAACAAGTTGATTTTTCTTTTCCAAAAATTAGAAGTTTACTCATCGAAAGCTTTACAAATCACAAAGTAACTTCCACTAGAACTTTGATATATGCTAGCACTTGGTCCTAACTTGCAAACGTGAAGCTTTTGGATGCCTAAACACCTAGATTAGGCTCGGCTACGGTCATATTTGGGCTCGGGCTGATGTGTTTTTGGTGGAAGGGAACTTGATTTTGGAAGAGGAAGTGTAGAGATGAATGTAGAATGGTTTTAGTGAGCTAAAGAGATGAGTTTGAGCGGAAAAGAGTGATTTTTTTATAACTTTTACAAACTATGGAAGACATGGATATTTTAGAGAGGTAGTTTTAGAAAGTGAAAAGGAGAAAGCAAATGAGAATGTGTGTGTGGATTTATATTTATAGGCAAAAAGAATTGGAGAAAATTACTAATTTACCCTTTAATAATTTAACATAATATATCATGATATTGAAAAATCACATCATCTTCCTACTCCTCTCTCTTGTCACATCTCCCTCGTTCTCTAGTCAAATACTTAAGCTCATGACGAGTAATGATGTCTAATTATAAAAAATACTAAGATGTGACAACACATAATAATATATATCTATATATAATGTTTATTATTTTTAAAGTTAAGAATTGTCATATCACTTGTTAATTATAAACATAAGATAATCCATTCCTAAGTGTATTATTATTCAGTTAATTATCTACTATATATGTGTACATATGGTGCACAAAGACGAAAAACATTCCCGACAACTTTTCGGTGTTGGTAGGTCGAAATTTCGAAAAACGTTCTTCGGTCACATTTTCGATTTTTCTACCGACTATTTAATTTGGTAAACAAATTTTGAAAATGATTTTTCACTCATTAACAATTAATTAACATGAGTTTATTTATTAATAAAAATCTATTTATTGATTATATAATATATATATATATATATATATATATATAATTCCCTAATTAAAACGACCAAATTTAGGGTCGTTACATTCTACCCCTCTTAAAAGAATTTCGTCCCTGAAATTACTAACAAGAGTTAACCCAAAGGAATCACATATTCATGCCATAAATTTCGTACAAAAGGTATACAGGCACCCATGACAACAATACATACATGACACAACAACACAACAACTATTCTAGCATCCATCCAGGATAAGCTTCCATTACTTGATCCACAGTTTCCCAAGTGCAGTCTCGGGAATCCTCGCTCCACTGAATCTTAACCAGTCACACCACCTTATTGCACAATTTCTTCTCATCTTGATCCACAATACTAACTGGATATCTAACTACCGTCAGGTTTGGTTCTATTTTCAAGTCATCTTGAACTGACATTTCTACCACTGAAGATGGATCAAGCACGCTTTTCCTCAAATGGGAGACATGGAACACATTATGGACTCATGACAACCTTTCGGGTAAATCAACTCTGTAAGCGAGTGACCCAATCCTTTCTATAGTCTTGAATGGTCCAATGTATCTTGGTGCCAACTTCCCCTCTTTTCCAAATCGAATACTCCTTTGATGGGAGTTATCTTCACATACACAGCATCGCCGACCTCGAACTCCAAATCCTTCCTACTCTTGTCAGCATAACTATTTTGGCGATCCTGAGCTTCCTTCATCCTTCTTCTAACTATTTTAACTTTCTCCGTCGCCTTTCGAATCATATCTGGACCAAGCACTAAACAATCTTCAGATTCTACCCAATACACAGGCGATTTGCACGGTCTTCCGTACAGAGCTTCATAAGGCGCCATTCCAATGCTAGCTTGATAGCTATTATTATAGGAGAACTCAACCAAGTGAATATGATCCTCCCATGATCATCTGAAATCAAGAATACAAGCTCTCAGCTTATCTTCCAAAATGCGATTAACTCTTTCAGTCTGGCTATCGGTTTGAGGATGGTAGGCAGCACTTAGACTTAACTTCGTTCCCAAAGCTATTTGCAGAGCTTCCCAGAATTGGCTCGTGAAGATAGGATCTCAGTCACTTACTATGCTTATTGGAACTCCATGTAGACGAACTATTTCCCTCATATAAATTTCTGCCAATGAAGCTACCGATCTAGTTGGCTTGACCAGGATAAAATGTGCACTCTTCGTTAGCTGATCCACGATAACCAACACTCCTTCATTTCTTTTTCTGGTTCTGGGCAAACCATCGGTAAAATCCATTGATATCATTTCCCATTTCCAATTTGGTATTTCCAAAGGTTGTAATAATCCGGCCGTCTTCTAATAATCACCTTTGATTTGTTGATAGCTTGTACACCTACTAACAAAGACTGAAATGTCCTTCTTCATCCCCGGCCACCAAAATACTCTTTTCATATCCTTGTACATCTTGTGAACTCCTGGATGAATACTTAACGTAGACTTGTGGCAGTCTGATAAAACTTCCTGTCTCAGCCCACCCACATCTGGGACACACAATCGTCCGTTCATCTTCAAAGCACCTCGGCTATCCATCTTGAAATCCGAACAACTACCCTCCTCAACACCTTCTATTAAACCTTCAAGTATCTCATCCTCCCTCTGATTCCTCATAATCCTTTCCTGAAGTGTCGGGGTAACCTCCAAGAGAGTCAAAACAACATTCCTGCTCAAAGCATCCACCACCACATTAGCCTTCCCTGGCGTATACAGAATATCCAAGTCATAAGCCACCAAGAATTCCAACCACCTTTGTCGCCTCAGGTTCAGATCCTTCTGGGTGAATAGATACTTCAGGGATTTATGATCCGTGAAGAGCTCGAATTTTTCACCTAATTTAAAGAAAGAAATCTTACTTCTAGAATCCTAATGATTAGAAAGAAACTAAAGAAGAAAAGAAAGATCCTTACCCAACAAGTAGTGCCTCCACATTTTCAATGCAAAGACAACAACCAACAACTACAAGTCATGCGTATCATAGTTCTTTTCATGAGTCTTCAACTGCCTGCTTGCATACGCAATCACTCTACCATGCTGCATCAACACAGCACCTAGTCCCACTCCACAAGCATTTGTGTAAACTGTGAACCCACTATTACCATCTGGAACAACCAAAACCAGTGCACTGGTAAGTCTCTTCTTCAATTCCAGAAATGCTTCTTCACACTTCGGAGTCCATACAAACTTCTCATCCTTCTTAGTCAGCTTAGTCAAATGGGATGAAATCTTGGAATAATCTTGAATAAACCTCCTGTAATATCCAGCCAATCCTAAGAAACTTCAAACCTCGGTAAGAGTTCGCGGTTGCTTCCATTCTTGAACAGCCTCCACCTTCACTAGATCCACTGAAATACCTTCTCCTGTCATAATGTCCTAAAAATCTTACTTCTGATTTCCAAAAATGACACTTAGAAAATTTCGCCTTCAGGACATGTCTCCTCAATGTTTCCAACACCACTTCTAAATGATATTTATGCTTCTCCTCAAATTTGGAGTGGATAAGGATGTCGTTGATGAAAACTAACACAAACTTATTAAGAACATCTTGGAAAACATGGTTCATGAGATCTACAAAATATGCAGGTGCATTGGTTAGCCCGAACGGCATAACCAACCACTCAAAGAAACAATCAGGGCCTATAAAAGCAGTTAAGGGTATACTATCTTCAACAACCCTTAATTGATGAAATCTGGTAGCTAGATCCATTTGGGAAAATACCGTAGCTCCATGAAGTTGATTAAAAAGGTCATCGATATGGGGTAAGGGATACTTGTTCCTAATGGTCAACTTATTCAAATCCATGTAGTCCACACACAATCTTAAAGATCCATCAGACTAAGCTGCAAAAACTACAGCTGAACCCCAACTCGAATGACTGAGTCTAATCAATCCTCTTCTCGGCAAATTATGGGTTTGATCTACCAGTTCCTCTCTCTCCCTCGGGACCATCCTCCGCTTAGGTTGAACTACAGGCCTTGCACCAGGGACCAAATCAATACGGAACTCAATCTCACAGTGCGGGGGTAAACTTTTAACTTTTTCAAATACATTAGGAAATTTCTTAACAACTTCAATAGACCCTAAACTCTCCTGGGCTGTTTCAAGGTCATACAAGAAACTACACATATGAATATCGGGTTCCTTACATGATACCTTAGCTTTCCTTCCTATATCAATCCCTAAGGATACAGTTCACTTATTACATTTTAAGACAGCTTTATATTTTGATAACCAATCCATACCAGGAATAATGTCAAATCCTTTAAAGTCCAAGACAGATGGGTCGCAAGAGAAGTGATGAGAAAGGTAGGAAATTGGCACATTCTTACAAATCATATTCAAATGGGTCACACCACCTATGGGGTTAGACACACACATATGGTTATCTACAATACTAGGAATAAGATGAAATTTTCCTACTGATTCTAAGGAAATAAAGCTATGAGAGGCACCAGTATCAAAAAATGCTCGAACATAAATGCCATTAATAAGTAAGGTACCTTCAAGGACGCCTTTCCCTTTCACGTCTGCTGAAGTCGATGGCTCATCCTTTATAGCATACACCTTGGGCTGCTGCACTTTCTTCATGAGTGGACAGTCTTTTACCGTATGCTCGAGCCGATGGCAATTAAAACAAAGTCTTTTGGACCATCGGGGAGATAGTCCACTTTGTTGTTGCTGTTGCTGCTGCATTCTAGAATTCTTGCAAAAAATCGCAATGTGACCCTTCTATTGACATTTGTGGCAAACAAAATCCTTAAAACGACTTCCTTAGGCTCCACCTCCAGGCTTTCCCTTTCCCTGATTATTCCAATTCGGATTGAACTTCCTCTTGTTAGAACTATTTCCACTAGGTGCTACTGGAGTGGGCTTCTTCTTTTCCAAGGTCTCGTACCTCTGAGCCATGTCAACTAAATCCACAAAATTACCTTTGACATGAGCTGTCATTTTCTCATGGTATTCTTCCCTCATACCCAAAACAAACATCTCATTCTTTTTCAATGGGGTGTTAATCAATTCTGGTCCAACACTAGACAACTCATTGAACTTCGTCTCATACTCTGCTATAGATAGACCCCCCTGCTTCAAATCCATGAAGTTGCGGTACATCCTCGTCCTTCCTGCTGCCGGCAAGAATTGGTCCTTAAATACTTCTTTAAATCGATCCCATGAAAACTCATCTTCTGGAATATTTGCAGTAAGGGAGTCCCACCTAGTTGCTGCTCCCTCTTGCATTTGCTATGCTACTAAAAACCTCTTCTGTTCGTCGGATAAACCAAGACCTTTAAAAATCTTATCGCAAGATCGCAACCAAGCTTGCACTTCCATGATAGACTCGGTCCCCTTAAATAGTTTCCCTCCAAGATTAGTGTAATCCTTGCATAAGGTTGCAAAATTCACTCTCGGTTGCTCTGGTGCGGCCTCTTCAGTAATCTGAACTCCTCCAGGATTTGGGGTTCGACCATTTGTAGTTATAGTGCTATCTGCTCCCCTACCTCCTCTGCCTCTGTTACTCATTTCTTACTACCTGGATATAGCAAAAAAATTCTTAGAATTTGAACGAGATAAGACTTGAAAGAAGGTTACTAATCAAACCTACCAAGCTGATCTACCTATAAGGGTATATGAATAAAAATTTACAAATACGCTCTCTTAAGATTGACTCAACCCAAAAGCCTAGGTGTTTCGCTTAACCTAAGTTCTGATACCAACTATAACAAATCGCCTTTCTTACTTCGAAAGACGAGTCATTATGGGTAAAAGAAAAAGAAAGATAAGAAGGAAAATTTAACAATCACAGAATCTCACATCGGAAAGGAACACCATATAATATATAACATAGGATTATACATAGTCACTACGATCATAATACATCAGAGTCATAATCGTACAAGCTCCACACTAGGACAATTATAACTACTTGTCCTTACATCACAAGTCCAAACTACATATATATACATACACAACAGAAATAGATACTAGCTAGCTATCGGTGAAGCTACCTGCTCCAGCTCCTCTAAAATGCTATCGTGAGAAACCTGGATCACTTGGCTACTCATAAAAATTTGAGTACCCAAGAGTTTTAGGAAAAGAAAATAAAACTTCGGGTCAGACATGGGTCTGGTGTGAGTAAAATCAAACAACTTAATTCTTACTTTTATAAAACAGTTTGAAAATCAATGGTGTCTCGTAAGGACACGCCGCACATAAACACAGACGGGTTTTTATCTTACGATAACCAAAACACTTTGTATTTAAATTCAATGATATTATAATAATGTCTAGGGTTTTCAAGTAAAATAGAACATAGCTAAAATGCCTACATCTCACATTTTAACATATTTGGGCACAACTAATTCCGTACGGCACTTATTGGACAATGGATTCCATACATGACCAGGTAAGGAACTACCTTCCGAAGATGCACCTCTAGATAAAATACACCTGGGGTCTGACAAGAACATCTTATACCCCTGCTATCCAGAACCGGCCTACCACTTGACTAGTAGTACCAAATACATCACCACCACGGTTGGGATCTGCAACCGTAACAGAGCATATAAAAAAGGGTTAAATATCGATTCTAGATACGGTGGTGACATACCCTTATAGGAGCGACCCACATAGCCCTACTGCATACCCTGTTTTGGTCATTTCCGGTTGATGAGGCCTGAGGCTACGTTTACCTTTTTTAGAGCACTGCCACTTAGAATGCTACATCACCTTCCAAATGTTGACACAATGTCAGCATTCATCCATACAAGTCGTTCAAGAGATGGACGAACCGAAGGTACTACTTCCACTGCACCCGTTTTGGAATCACCGTCAGGGTTAGTAGCAAATATCCCTTGCACTTCAAAGTCTTTATCTTGGACCTTGCCTTTACTATTTCCAATTTGAACGTTTATGTTGGTTCGAAGTGGTTTTGGATAACAACTAACATCCAATCCCAGTCTCTCCAAACCAACCTTCGATAATTTTAAAGGGTCAAGTTATTTATAGTGGACTATCCCACTATCAGGGTGTGAAGATTTATATATGAACATATGTTCCATATCCTTAGATTATCATGACCCGCTTATCAAAATTAACCCCCTTGTATTTATCACGTTTCCGAAGTGCGGTATTTGTGATGAGTACAAGTCGACTTACTTTCAATAAAACGCATCATCGTTTTATTACAACTACTTTAATTCATTTGGCTACTTAATAGCATGGATAAGAGATCCTTGGTTTTAGAACAATTCACTTAAATAAGAAAAGTGGTTAAAGATAAATAACCGATAGGGTTTTTAAAGATACCTTAAAAAAAATAAACTTTAACTAAATCATAAGTTTAAACTCAATCAAACCTTAATTAATCTTAATTAAATCAAAATTAAACCACTAATAATCCAAATTTTATTTACAATTAAACCCTAATTCTGCTATATCTAATTAACGTTTATTTAAGAAATTAAACCTTCATTAAGTGGATAATTAACCTTTAATTAAATAACAATTAATTAAATAATTAACTCTAATTGAAAATTAATTAAAATTAATGAGTCGATTAAATAAAAATTAGTTTTATTTTTATCTTAATTAATCATTATTTAAAACTTACTTAATTAAAAATAATTTACTTAGTTAATAATTTCTTAAACTCTAATTATTTAACCTAATTACTTAATTAATTAATTAACTAATAATTACCCAAATTAATTTAAATTAAACAAATAAATTATTAAATAATTAAAAATAAAATTTTGACTTACTAAATTATTTCAAAATGAGTTTTCAAAAACAATCCAAAAGAAAACACTTAAAACTTGAAATCGTGAAATTTTCCGAACTACATCCATAGCGACTATCACTATAAGCGTAGTTCGTTAGAATTGATTCCTAGGAGAAACTTACACTTGACTCAAATGATGCCATACTTTTTTTAAAACAAAAACTTACGTGAAAGGTTTTGAAACTTTCAACAAGTTGTAACTTGGAAAACATTTCTAAAATCAAACCAAAGAAAACCTATTTCTTTCCATCGGATCTCAAATCGCTTTGCGACCATTTCAACACTAGTTCACAACCATATCATTACTAACTTGGGTTCCATTTTACAACCAATACTACCAACATATCTTAACCAATATAACATGTCTACAACCATATCCATATAAAACATATACATATCCAAATATATCACATATTTAACCAAATCACTTATCCAATTCAAACAACCAACTTGCAATCACATATTATCCAATTCACATGGTAATTCAACATATCAACCTAGCATATTTAACAACACATATAGCATCAAAACAAGTTGAATTTTCTTTTCCAAAATTAGAAGTTTACTCACCGAAAGCTTTACAAATCTCAAAGCAACTTCCACTAGAACTTTGATATATGCTAGCACTTGGTCCTAACTTGTCAACGTGAAGCTTTTGGATGCCTAAACACCTAGATTAGGCTCGGCCATGGTCATATTTGGGTCGGCCTGATGTGTTTTTGGTGGAAGGGAACTTGATTTTGGAAGAGGAAGTGTAGAGATGGATGTAGAATGGTTTTAATGAGCTAAAGAGAAGAGTTTAAGCGTAAAAGAGTGATTTTTTATAACTTTTACAAACTATGGAAGACATGGATATTTTAGAGAGGAAGTTTTAGAAAGTGAAGAGGAGAAAACAAATGAGAATGTGTTTGTGTGGATTTATATTTATAGGCAAAAAGAATTGAAGAAAATTACTAATTTACCCTTTAATGATTTAACATAATATTTCATGATATTGAAAAATAACATCACCTTCCTACTCCTCTCTCTTGTCACATCCCCTTCCTTCTCTAGTCAAATCCTTAAGCTCATGATGAGTAATGATGTCTAACTATGAAAAATATTAAGATATGACCACACTTAATAATATATATGTTCATATAATGTTTATTATTTTTAAAGTTATGAACTGTCACATCACCTGTTAATTATAATTAACATAAGATAATCTATTCCTAAGTGTATTATTATTTAGTTAATTATCTACTATATATGTGTGTATATGGTGCACAAAGACGAACAACATTCGACAACTTTCCGTTGTTGAATGGTCGAAATTTCGAAAAACGTTCTTCGGTCACATTTTCTGTTTTTTATCGACTATTTAATTTGCAAACAAATTTTGAAAATGATTTTTCCCTCATTAACAATTAATTAACATGAGTTTAGTTATTAATAAAAACCTATTTATTGATTATATATATATATATATATAATTGCCTAGTTAAAACGACCAAATTCAGGGTCGTTACAATCATCACAACGCTGCACTTTCGAACGTGTACATTAGTTTGAAGTGGCAATTATCCTTGCGTCATGAACAGTTTGGACCAGAAGCTTTTGTGATTATTTGAGAAACATCTGTAAGGGAAGGAAAGAAAGGAAGTTAGTGACTTAAGTGAAGTAAACTCTAATGGAATGGAATGTAATGAGTTGGAACTCACATCGAGAAAGCTAACTTCGGGCAAAGCCGGTTGGACATCAAATGAAGAAGTACTCCTTGAAAAGGCTAAGTTTGTTATTGAGGCCGATGACTATTTGGTAGTCGTTGTATGGTTGAAAGAAGATAAGAGAATGGTTGTCAGACCTCTTCTTGAATTTTTACAAGCATTGTATTTCCTCGAAGGTAGGAACCATACCCAAATGTCAGAGGAAGATCATGCATGTCTAGTTCAAAGTGTCATAATCATTCGGTTGTAATTGGGTTAGAGCAAGTTTCAAGAATTGGGGCGTCAACCTTAGAAAATGATTGAAGGGACAACTCCATATAGGCACATATATTGGTTACAAGATGTATAAGCCTTTATAGGTCCATGTTCTCTTTGGGATGGTAGTGGAACCAAAGTATCTTCGAGTGGGATGTCGTGGCATTCGTATATTCTGTCAATATCTACAGCTATCAACCTTGGTGTTGGGTAATCTGAGGGGGATGTCGAGGATCATAATACCCGATAAGTTGGCGTCTAGGGTAGTTTCGGATAGAGTTAGGGGTATGTCTTAGGGGCAAATATGTAATTTGTTACATATATCTAACTCGATAACCGATCTTGTTCAAAATAAAATATGTTTTCTTTCTATTGTATACTTAATATAATGTGTTATATTAATTAATTAATATTAATTTAGTTAAAAGAATATTTAATAGAAAATGCATAAATGGTACCTTTTGTGATAGTAGTTACAAAGTGTTGTAATCATGGGTAATTTATCATAATGAAATTAAACGTACTATTTTAAATATTCCTAGTTAGGATGTATCAAGACTAGATATCGATACATTCGTTGAGACTAGAGTACGTAACGCTCTCCAAATGTTAGGCAGTGTATTACTCATGACTGTTGGAGGCACCAAGGGGTTATGTCCTGATAATTATTGGATAATTATGGAAATGACTTGCTCAAAGTTTTCTGTTGGTTAATATAACTAAGGTAAAACAGAAAATATATGTGTGACTGATTACATAGTTCCCTTGACTTGAGAATACTATCGATCTTCAATATGAAAGCTCCGCTTTGGTTATAGTCAAATCATGGCAAGGAGTCCATCAAATGACTTAGTTAGGTCAAGTGGAAGTATTGGAAGTGAAAAACTATTCAAGAGAGGATTCATCTTGTAACGACCTGTATTTTTCGATAATTAAAAATATTAAATTAAATAAGATTTTGAAATTTAATATTGTGAGAAATTAAAATATAATTAATTGGGTTTTATTACAGTTGTAATTGAACGCTGAAATTAATGCAATATTTAAATATTGGATTTAACATGGAATATTTATTTTAAAAGATTATAAATTTCTATGTAATTAAGAATGATGAAAATTGTTAACTTTTAAATTTGAATTTAAAAGTGATTAAATCAATTTAATAATAATTTATTTAATTTAACGTGAAAATAGCCATTTTGGCCACTGTCTCGGGTTTCGACGAAACCAGTTTCGTCGGATCCGTAATAGTGAATTATTGTAGGATTTTAAGTTTCGTAGCGATCAGACTTATTATTTGATCATGCGAGCTCGAAACGCGCAAAAATCAATTAAATAAATTTTAATTAAAAATATTTGATTTTGAAAGCTAACTTCTGTATACAATGGAATTGGGGTTTGAAACCGGTTCCATTGAGTTTGAAAATATCGCAAACCTGTATTTTGATATATGGGATGACCTATTTTCATTTCAGGGATGAAACGGGCTTTTCGGGCTGTTGTTATAGTTTCAACCCAATTCGATATGTCCATTCGTTCTTATCCATCTCTGCCTATATAAATAGATTTTTCCTAAAACCCTAGCTGTCTATTCCATATTCTTGTACGTACAATTCTATGTGTTTGTTCAATTTTATATTCCTTCTCATTGGCAGGTCAAAACCCTAATTCCCAAATTCAAAATCACATCAAAAATTCAAACTCCTCAAACCATGTCAAATTATATATCGTTGCGAATCCCTCGACGATACGAATCAACAACAATTGTTCGTTTTTGAAATTGATGCTCAGATCAATGGTAAATCGTGGTCAAAGCCTAGATTCGCAAAACCCTAATTGCCGATTTAGGCGTTTTGTTTTCGGTCGTGATTGGTGAAATAGGTTGATGGGTTTTGAAGAGCTTGCTGCATGGAGTTGATCGCTGGTAGTCGCATTGCCTATTGTCGATGGTGGTGGCGGGAATTTTGGATTTGGGGTTCGAAAAACCCTAGCTATTGATGGTGGTCGGCGGCAAATGAGGCGATTGGACCTGGGGGATTCGATGGGCGGCGGGAAGGCGAGGTCAGGGGTGGTCGTGCTGTGGCATACGACGACATGTAGGCTGAGAGAGGGGCGGTCAACGCAGGTGGCTGATGGGTTAGGTGCTGTCGCTGTTCGATCGCGTGGAGGGTAGGTGACGTGTTAAATTCTAATTTGCCCCTAATATATTTTTTTAATTTTAATTTTAATTTTAATTTTAATTTTCAAACTTCTAACTATCATAACTTTTGCATACGAACTCGGATTTGGACGCGGTTTCTTCTATTGCGATCATATTGAAATTTTGAACAATATGGAACTAGTTTGGATGTATTCTGAGATTGTTAGAATTTTGGGCTTTATTTGGATTTTAAATGGGCTATAAATCAAAGGTGGGTGATTTAACCCACTCACGAAATACTAAACTTTTTTATGTTAGTTAAATTAAATTTATGATGTGATAAGAAATTTATTGATTGTTGTTTGGTATTTTAAATTATCATTTAAATTTAATTTGAATTTATATTGAATTAAATTGCCATTTATATTAATATTGAATTTAAATTTTTAGTTAAACACATGATAATGATAACCAGTCAATTGTTGTGATTTATTGGCTAATTTGGATATTGATTATGATGTATGTTTATTTGTTGACATTTTGGATGATTGGATGTTTGTATCCCTGTTATCACTATCGGTTGAAATGATACATATCTGAATGATCTTATAGATAAGGGAAAATTGTTATGGGTTGAAATGATAAACCCGAGCGATTTTGTTGATTCGGGATACGGGTTGAAATGTATATACTTGGGAAATTTAGCTATTTTGGGTTGAAATGATACATACCCTATCACTCGACCACAGGGTATAAAATTATATACGGACAGCGTTGGTCAGTTAAATTATTTTCTAAATGGTAAAGTATGTTTGATTTATAAATTTGATTTTAAAAATTTAATTTAATGATTTTATAAAAAAAATTATATTTGGAAAATAATTTATTTTGTATGTTTTAAAGTTTCAAATTATAAGTTAATATATGGTTTTAAATGTAATTTTAAGTTTTTATATTATAATTTTATTTAGTTTTAAAATATATAATTAAAATAGTTTAAAATTTTAATTTAATAAATTATTTAATATAGTTTTAAGAGATTTGTATAAAATTTAATTTATTAAAATATTCAATATAGTTTTTAAAGATTTATTTAAAAATTTAGTTTAAGATAATAAAAATAGACTTTTATAATAACTTTAATAGATAAAAGATTTTTGTAAAAGATTTTTAGAATTTTGTAAAAGGTTTTGTAGGAATTTTATAAAAGGTTTTATAGGGGATTTTAAATGGATTTCATAAAAGGATTTTCATAAAGAGTTTTACAAGGGATTTTTATAAAGGATTTTATAATGGTTTTATAAAGGAGTTTATAAACGTTTAAAGGATTTTATAAGGGGTTTTATAAAGAACTTGTATAAAGGGATTTGGAAGCGTTTTAAAGGAATTTGCGTAGAAGTTTATGAAAAGGGAAGAGTTGTAAACTGTTTTGGAATTTATAAATAGCTTTATAAATGGTTTTAAAGTATATAAATAGTTTATAAATGGTTTAAGAGAGATTTACAAAAAAAATTCGAAATTGATTGAAAGAAATCTTGCTCGGCATTTATGAATATATTTATACTTTTGGAATAAGTATATGGATATCTTGATATGAAGGTATAAACTATTTTCTGGATTTATTATTAATTTTTTTTATAAAATGACCACGGTGTGAAATAAGCATTTGGTTGTTAAAGAGACCGGGGTCGGATATTATCATACTCTCTGCCAATTCCCAAACCACTTTAAAAACTATGCACGTAGTGGAGAATCCAGAACGAAGTAGGATGGTTGGCGAACGCTACTGATATGAGGTAAGAACATAGCCCTGACCCCCTCGGGTCAGCTTGATATGACTAAAACAGGAGCTACACCGGGTCAAGTGATGTTGCTCCTCCGATCGGGCACATTCCTTCGATACCATATATGTTACTTTGTGATTAATTAGTGGCTACCCTCGATTTGATTATGGGAGTGTGTTCCGAGGTGGGCAGTAGTAACTGTTATGCGTTACCACTAGTCTGGGAGTGAAAAACGGTAGAATCCTACCCTGGGCATTGCCTCGCGTGCCTTGTCATATGCCTTATCGAGCCCACTACGAGTTTGGTTTGTGTCGTACCTATAGAGTGCTCCTTGATAGCCCACCTATTTGGTGGAGTTTACAGTACTTTATAGACTACAGTATTTATAAAAATGTGTTAAGGGGATATGGGTAACGCCTTAACGCTATTTTAATACTTTACTTTACTGATAGACACTATATATATAGCGTATATTACTACATATGGATAGTTTAGCGGATCCTTTGGAGATGGAAATCCCGAACATCTCTTAAGTTATTGCACGCACGTTATACACTGGATAGGAGATGTAAAATCCCGTAAACATCTCTGAAGCCATTACACTCATATGTATTTACTGTTGATTTAACTTACATAAGATCTTTTAGTTTTGACTCGAGTGTTTTGTCTTTTCATTACGCTCGGGTTAGTCTGAGCTTTTCAGTGTTGAAGACTCTATTTCTTGAGGACGAAGACGGAGTTTGGTATATATTATATTATTAGTAATTTTCCACTGCATCATTATTGACATGTCATTGTTTGTAACTATGATTGTATTGTAAAAAGTGTAATCAAATATATATTATAAAACAACTTCATGAACTATTTATTTAATTATTATATTTTGTCATTCCGCTGTAAGATTCTGCGTTTTGTTTTTCCTTCTTTTATTTTATTTTCTTATTTACCCCATTAACAATCCTCCCTTTTGAATGGTTTGAGTTGACATGTGTGGTTTATTGTCGATTTAAACCGTCCAATAAGGTGGGTCATTACACATCTCCTTAGTTATATAGGGTTAGTATCACTTTCAACTGAAGTCAACTCAAAGTTAAAATCTCTGGCCAAAGTAGTTCGATTAATAATAATTGTTATTATTGAACCAAAGACTTTGTACTTGGACTATAAAGTTAGATATGGACAATACTGGAAATTTAACCATTACCAAATTTCTTAAGTCCAAAGTGATTAGTTTAGACGAAGAGAATTGGTATAAATAATTATCATTAATAGGTAACGCTTATGATAAACAAAATTGGATTTTACCAAAAAGGCAAACAAGTGATAAATTCAGCCAAAATGTCACACCACTAGCTAAGGTGATGTGGGAATGCTAATATTTGAATTGTTCAATATTAATCGTTGATTGAATTTGTACCTATGAGTCACACAATCGAAATGATGAAGATTTCGAATAAAGCAGACAATTTAATTGATTATTAATAGTTAAAAATTAATTAAATTAACTAAAATTAGTGAAATATTAATTTTTAATTTTTATTTAATTTGTTTGAATGCCATTAGTATTTAGTAAAGTACATATATAAAAGTAATAAGCGCGCGTATCAATATATGATATCGATGGAATATTTAAATTTTATTTAAATAGAATAAATAATAAAAAGGTCTTTAAATAAATTAAATTAATTAATGTTTGTGAAATATTAATTATTAAAAATTTCTTATTTTATTTGTTTGATTTCAATTAGTATCTAATAAAGTATGTATATAACAGTTATAAGTGCGTGTATCGGTATAAGATATCGATATGAAATTTAAATTGGATTTAAATGGTAATAATATTGATTGGTTTTTGGAATGTTTTGGAGCCAAATAGCCCATGTAATGGTTGACCCTACTTTGAGGAATAAGAGGGGTCTTTTGTTTTGAAATGAAAAGAAAATCTTATTAAAAGAAGAGGAATCGGCATATATTGAATGCTATACTTATTTCCTCCTTTAATAAAATTTTCTCTCTATCATGCCTCTCGCATTATCATCTTCTCAAGGCTGAAATTTCCATGGGGAAAAGGTTATAAAGATTTCAAAAAATAATTCAAACAAAACAGAAGGAAAAAAGATGGTTGTCTCTAGATAATTGTAGACTTGGAGATTGATTTATAGAATCTAGGAATTCTTCTTCATTTAAGGTGTATTCTTTAGGCTTTATTTGAAAGGTAATTTTGTTATGTGTGTGTGTGTGTGTGTGAATTATCATGTTAACATGCCTCTAATTCTCCACATCTTCTATTTCTTCTCCTTGTATGTTTTTGGGTTATGTTTGATTATCAAAATTCTACTTTTGAATTGTTTATTTAGTCATCATGTTGAATTTTATTTCCTTTTACATGCTACCCATGTGATATTAATAATATCAATCGTTGATTCTCTTTTGCTCACTTTTGTTTGAACATTATGTATATATGTAATTTAGATCTAGATCTGATTATCATGAATTCGTATATGCCTAGTTCATCTAATCCTTTTAATTCAGAAAATATTGTTTGAATAAAATTTGGGGATCATTATATTAATGGATCATATTATACATTACAGTTTTATAAATCTTTTGAAATATTTTGAGTATTTCTTACACGTAAATTAATTGAATTTAAATTTCATATATTGTTTCCAAAAGAAATAAGGGAAAAAGGGAAAACTTCAAAATTCATTGATTTGTTTCTTAATTTAATTTTTGGACTTATGGTAAGCTATTTTGTTTTGAAAATATGGTTTTGAACTGCAAATTAGTTAAGTATAATTTTGTTTGTTTCAAAATATTAATTTAATTTATATACATATACTTATATGTATGTATGTGAATATGTGTATGTGTCTATATATATGTATATATATGTATGCATATACAATTTTAAATTTGACAAAAATAGCTTTAAAGGTAATGTAGTGATGTTTGAACTACTTTTTAATCAAAGCCAATTTTAGGTTTTCTTATATATCTTACATACACATATGTTTACATCTATATACATATGCATATGTAAATAAATAAAAAAAGAATTTTTTTGGATGACAAAGGTATACAGGAAGGGAATATGTGACCATTGTGGTGTAAATCCTAACATCTAAATCCTTCACATTTACTATGCACACATTTTATATGTAACACTTCCACATTCAAACATAAGCACATTCAATGCGCTCGTCAAATAAATAAAAATAACAATCCAAATAATTTAAAATTAAATCAAACTAATTTTAAATAATTATAATAAGATGAACATCTTATTTAAAAGAAAATTTAGGAAAGTTCTAAATGAATTTAGACTACATAGGCCTAATAAAGATACAAAAGGAATTTTTTTTTGAAATTTACCCAATTACCCTACTTCCGACTGGCTCGATTCCAACTGTTTCATCCCTATAGGAACATAAGGAGTTAGTGATAATGGTTGTTGAGGTAGAGGTCGATGTCCCCTAACTTTAGAATGAGTTGAAGTACAAGCCATAGCAGAAGAGGAACATGTTGCCGAAGGAGTGAATTCAGGTCCAAAATACACCAAAGGCGTCTAAGATCCATATTATACTGAAAACCTGAGATACAAGCATAGTCACATATGATTTAAATTTAGTATTTACTTTGATTAAGTTCTATGGAGTCGATGTAGAGAATCCAATAGACGTCGACATGTGTTGACCAATTAGATTCTATAAATCGACCAAGGTAGTGATATGTAATTTTGTCTATGTGGTATGTGTCCTATATCCCTTGCATGGTGTATGAGTGCGCTCTATGTAGATATCCCGTTCATGTTGGCAAATGCTCAGACACGTTATGGAACTATTTGTCAGATTTATTCGTTAACATAGGATTTTCGTTAACGAAACTTGATGATCTCCAAAGCAGTACAGAGCCCTTTTTTGCAAGATTGTAGGGATACGATGTACGATTTTTTGTTTCGATTGGACTAAAGTCTTAGAATGCATTGACGTTCGAATTTAAAAATGCCTTTGAACAAAATGGTTTCTTGAGTCATATCGATCAAACACCAAAGCGCCAATCCATGATCGACATCAACCCGATTGATCTTGTTCTTGCCCTTCACCACCTCCAGCCTAGGTGGTACTATGGCATGCCATGATTTGTTGGGTGATAACGATGGCTATGGTAAAGAACATCAGAGAAGGTGACATGGATCGATAACATGAGGGTATCAGTGTGGGATTGAGATAAAATGGCGACAGTAATCCAAGATTGAAATGGCGACCCACCTAGGAGTTAGATTTGGAAGGAACTGGTGATTCCCAGATGAAGAAATGGTTGATATGGAGGTACTTCGAATCGATCAGCAATGGTTGTTTTTGTACTTCGACGGTAGTATAAACAAGATCCGGTGACGGTCGCAACAGTTGATTGCTTGAAGTGGTGGCGGCGGATCTGAAATCATAGATCCAGGAAAATTGTAAGGCTAAATCGAAGATTAAGCTTGAAATGAAAGTGAAAGCAAAAAATTTCTCTAAGAATTAAATTTATATGAATACATGCATATCGCTCGGTATTGAATGATATTGTTTGCTACCGATTGATACGAATACTTGCTAAAAAAGAATGAAAAGAAAATGGAGATTTACCTGACCAAAAAATGGAATAGCTCTCAGAATTCACAAAGATAATCGAAGATTTCAGATAAAAGACTACAACGTGTATATCTGCCAAAGAGAAATAGTCAACAACAGTTTGAAATGGTGTGCCGATATTCTCATGGGAGATGCAAAATTTCGCGAAAACAGTTCAAATGATATAAGCATTTTAGCAGATTTGGATTCAGTCACTTGTCTTCACCTAAAGCATGCATTATTTTCACAGAAGAATACTTTGGGGGCAAGTGTTATCTTATATTTTAACCAAAAAACATTTCAATGGATCTGGGCTACGAAATATGAAATGATGAAGGGATGGATAAAGAAGCTTGGAATATATAAAGGTTGAAGAACTGAAATTTTGGCTAAGTATACAGCAATCAACATCTGTCAGTACAGATCCATATGGATTGGTAGCAAATGATAAGAAGTGTGGTGCAGGGTCCAATTTGCTCCAGTGTGACTCTACTTTCAAGGTTGTAGAAAAGTACAAGTATGGTGATATGACATCGGTCGATACCGATCGATCGTCTTTGACAATGTCATACTTGGAGTTTGAAAAGCTTAAAGACTTCTACTATTTTGAAGAGAGAAGTAAGAAGAATCAACGATACAGATTGGCACCGATCCATATGGATCAGTACTGAACAATGGTACCTACCAAAAAATGTGTGTTTGACTAGTTCATCTTGTTGGAAATCCGGATCTAGAGATATTTGCTTATTCAAACTAGATCCAACGACCTTCATGCTCAAATTCATCTATGAATAGAGAATCTACAACAATTAGAAAATGTCTTTCTGACTCTTGGGTAAGGATACACTGTCAAATTCAAAACTCGTGGATTTGAATCTCACAATCGTTGTAATTTAATTGTGTAAGCAAGAGAAAATCAGAAATAATATTAAATAGTGGACGTAGACATAAAATTTGAATGAACCACTCTTAACAAAATATGATTTTACCTTAAAGATATATGGGAAGTGATATAAATGTTGACGGAGGGATAAAAAAGAGGTGCTATCGAAAACTTGTATCGGAAAAAAGCTCATAAACACTTTTAGTTTAAATAAACTAAAGAATTTCTTTGAGGAGATGAGTTCGTAGTAGATCTAACCGACTCTTGGTTTAATTAATAATAAACTGCAACCATAACTAGTGAATCTCAGTCAAATCAAGAGCATAATACAATTAAATCCACATTAGAATTTAAAAAAAGTCCCATAAAAATAGTATATTATAGCAAGTAATTTCTAAAATTAAGCAAACTGAAGATGGTCAAAGTAAATAGATAAGGAGATGAAATCATGCATAATTATTGAAAGTTAGAAACATCTAACAAACAAGAATCTGAGTTTTAGAATTTCGATGATTATGAGTGTTACCCGGTACAACGGCCCGGCAACGTAAAGTTGATCATGAAGTCCAAATTCGACTGTTAATGGAAAGGATGATCACGAGGCAACATCTGCATGACTAGAGTATAATGTTTGGGCAGTCATATCCAGCCTAGGGTAAACATGGTCAACGAATATATGATACAGGATGTCAGAATTATGAAGGTTAGCTTGGTGGAATAGGGGTCGGCATAGATGTTTGACAAATTAAAGAGTGTATGAATGGGTCGGCATATTGAATGGCTTGGCATGACAGTGGTTACGAAAAGGGGCCGCACGATATTGGGTCGGCATAGTATATAGGATGATCAGATTGGCACGATATTAGGTCGGCATAGCATATGGGATGATTAGGTCGGCATAGTATATGGGATGATCAGGCCGGTATAGTAAATGGCACTGGTCGGGTCGACATAGTAAATAGAATAGACCGAGTTGCCATAGTACCTAGAGTGGATCGGGTCGGCGTACCTGAATGGATCGGCAAAGTGTGTGATGAGGCGGATCAGCACATCGAAAGCAGTCGGCATACTATCATGGGTCGGCATGGCATGGTGCTATGGCTCGGGTCGGCATGATTGGCACAGTATGTTGGGCTAAGCCTTCCTTATGGTGGGCCCAAGTGGTCAGGGGGTCCAGGCTTTGAGATGTCAGTTAGGTTGAAGGCTGCCTTCATCTATAAAAATAGGGGCAGCGGGCCACTTTTGGGGGACACTCTTTCTTGCTAATAAGTGAAACTCTGCCATTTTTGTAATCAGTTTCCTTTTGTTCTAACTTGTTCTCAAGCTATTTCTTGTTTATTGTAACTGTAATCAATTGAGTGATAAAGCAATAAAGAAAGTCTTCAGAGTGGACGTAGGCAATCAGCGCCGAACCATGATAAATCTTGTTTTTTTGTTTTCTGTTGCATTTTTCTTGATATTCAGCGTTATTCCTCTGTTTTCATTTAATTTCTTCATTTATTTCACTACCTAAACCTATTCTCGTGTGTTTATAACCAATTTGGTTGCCAACATTTTGGTTATTTCACTTAAAGACTCGATTCTCAGGCTAAAGGATCACCTTTGTTGCTACTGGATTGTAGACATCCCCCAAAGGAGATCCATGTTCACTTTCAGAAGCTTGCAGATACTATTCAGATTGTTCAAGGTCTAAGCAAAGGAATTCAAGATGGTAAGGCGCACCGGATCTACTTCCCATAATGTTGATGCCAACAAAACTGCTAGTGTCCAACAAGAGGGCCCAAGCAACCAGCATGCTAATGCGAATGTGGAGCCTGCTGCAGCCCAGAACCCCACCGATTCCATTACTAGAGCTGAATTTAATGACTTGATGAGGGAGCTGATGGAGAGCCATAGGCAGCTAAACGAGCAAATCCAGGCTAATGCCAACCCGATGAACCAGATTGCTCAACATCAACACCAAAGCACCGGAGGAGGTCTCGCTTTGTACTCGGCGTCAGATAGTTCAACCCCATCGGACAAGCACCACAGGCGAAGGCGTCGCAGAATTGAAATGACACGAGCTGGAGCGATGGAGCAACATGGGGCAGACCACCACGGGCAGTAAAATCAGGTCGGTGCCAATCCCTCCCTAGGGGTCGGTACCGATCCCTCAACCATGAGGATGGCTCCTCAACTGCACCTAGAGGGTCATGCTCGCCCTGGAACCGGGAACTTAGGCACTAGAGCACACATGGATGCCGGTCAATTAGCTCCCCAGAATGATAATGAAGTGAATCCTTAGGATACGCATCTGGAGGACAATAGGCCAAGATGACGTGAGGTGCCCCGGAGACACCGGCCAGAACATTTACACAGGATGGAGCTTGACCTAGCATCCCCTATCCGGACTATGGACTTGTCCGCAATGGTCAGGCAGCTGATGAGGGAGAACCAGGGCTTGACTAACGATGATTGGGGAGTCTCTAAGAGTCATACTCGTTTACCGACAACATTTTACAAGCTGAATATCCTAGAAGGTTTAACATGCCTACAATGCCCACTTACGAAGGGAAGACTGACCCCCGGCAGCACGTCATGAGGTACGAATGGTTGATGGATTCGACCAGGGCGAATGACACAACCAAATGCAGATGCTTCCCTATAACTCAGTATGGGATTGCTACAATGTGGTTCACAAGGTTGCCCCCGCGTTCAATCTCGAGATTTGATGAGCTGGCTACAAGATTCGTGGAGCAGTTCCGGATTCACGCTACTCGCCCCAAAGACGTGATGTCGCTATCCAATGTAATCCAAGCTCCGGGGGAATCACTGAAGGATTACTTGTAGAGATTTCATGTTGCTGCCACTGAGGTTAGTAATCCAAATGACCATGCCATACTTATGGCTGTGATAAGGGGGGTTGACCCAGAATCCGAGTTCGGTGATTGGCTAGCTGGAAAACCATCGGCCACGCTGGAGAGTTTCTATACGAAGGCAAACCAGTTCATGAGAAAGGAGGAGGCCAGATTGTCTAGAAGGAGAAATGCTACAGGACCAAGTAGAGAAGCGGTACAAAGCAACATCGCAGTAAAGTAATCTGGCGAAAGGTCTGGAAAGGTTCAGGTCAATGTTCAAAACAAGCTGGGTCAACATAAAATGGGCGAGGAAGGAAATTCTGATCAGAAGAGGGAGCCTGAAAAGTGGAAGCCATGAATTCCTACTTATAACGAATATACACCTCTAAATGCATCTCTGGAGAATATATATCCGTCGACCTGTAACACTTTCCAGTATAGGAAGCCACGTCCGAAAGAATCGACTGAGGAACAAAAGCAAACCGGGAAGTACTATCGGTTTCATGAATGCTACGGGCACAATACTGACGAATGTAGGCATCTTCACGATGCCATTGAGAAATTGATCCGCCAGAAAAATTTGCAGCAGTTTGTCAAGAATCCGCAGAATGGCGGGTAGGTAACATCTGATCCCAATCGAGGACAAGCCGTGTGCTGCCTGAAGAGCCAGTTTAGACCGGTGGGAGGTTGGTAATAAACACGATAGTTGGTGGACCGCATCCTGCGGACAGGAGTTGGCAGGAAATAGAGCGTTATGCTAGTTCAATGAAACATGTGGACTTTGAATGTTGTTCGAATATGGAGGATGGAACTGTGGCTAAGCAACATCGTACAATGACAGATATAGTGTTCAGAAGTAGAGATGCTGATAGAGTGGAGGCCCCTACTATTGATCCAATGGTTATCTCTGCCATGACCGGTCCCGCTCTGGTGAGAAGAATTTTGATTGATTGTGGCAGTTCTATGAACATCATCTTTAAGAAAGCTTATGATCAAATGAGGATGGAGGCTAAGGATTTGAAACCATCTAAAGCTCGTATACACGGTTTCAACGGTGTAGCCACTAAGGCGGTAGGTTATGTCGAGTTACCGGTTGAGTTGAGAGAAGGTGAACGTAAGAGGATGCGGATCCTACCTTTCATTGTCTTGGATGTTGATTCACCGTACAATGTCTTTCTGGGCCGTCCAGCCCTGGCTGAATTTCGAGCAGCCCTTGCCCTTTGGTGTTTGACGTTGAAATTTCCAACAGATAATGGAGTGGGTGTTGTACATGGTGAGCATGCAACTGGTCGTGCCTGTTATGTGGCTGAGTTAATAGAGAATCAGCGAAAAGAGAAGGGAAAGTGTGTGAACAAGTCTGTCCGCATCCAGGTTACTAAAGATTGAAAAATAACGTCTAAGCCTTGGCTTGGGCATCGCAATCGGTTCTATAGAGACATAGATCCGAGGGATGATGAGGAGGAACCCAAAGAGGCCAAGGCAGCGCCCGTTGAACTGACGATTAATATCTCAGTTAGCCACGACGACCCATTCGCGGGTATTGAAGATTGGATCACAACTTAGCCCTTCGATGATGAGAGAACTTATCGATTTCCTCTGAGTGAATCTGGATGTATTCGCTTGGACTCATTTTGACATGTGTGGGATCTCACCTGCCATTACGAGCCATGCATTGAATATTGATCTGAAGTATGTCCCTGTGAAGCAGAAGAGACGAGGTATGGATCCGAAGAGATCCATGCTCTTAAAGAGGAGGTGGATAAGCTTAAAGCCAACGGGTTTATTCGCGACGCCCTCTACCCTGAATGGATATCTAACCCTGTATCGGTGAAGAAGGCGAATGGGAAGTGGAGAATGTGTATTGACTATTCGGACCTGAACAAGGCATGCCCAAAGGATAGTTTTCCCCTGCCTAGAATTGACCATCTAGTTGATTCAACTGCGGGGCACGAATTATTATCGTTTATGGATGCGTACTCGGGGTACAACCAAATCCCGATGCACGTTCCAGATCAGGAACATACCAGTTTTGTCATGGATGTTGGATTATACTATTATGTAGTAATGTTGTTCGGAATAAAGAATGCAAGGGTTACCTATCATTGTTTGGTTAACCGCATGTTCAAAGATCAGATTGGGAGGACGATGGAAGTCTATGTGGATAATATGCTCGTGAAGTCATGGAAATCAAACGACCACATTCGAGACTTATTAGAGATGTTCAATACCCTTCGATTTAATAACATGAAAATCAACCCTTTCAAGTGCTCATTCGGTGTTGCCTCGGAGAATTTCCTGGGCTTTATTGTCAATGTGCGAGGAATCAAAGTAAATCCATAGAAGATTCAAGCCATTCGGAATATACAAGCACCCATAACTATTAGGCAAGTGTAGAGCCTGAACGGGAAGGTCGCTGCCCTGAGTCGTTTCATATACAGGGCGACCGATAAATGCATTCCTTTCTTCGATTTGATAAGGAAGGGGAGCAGGAATTTTGAATGGACACAAGACTGTGAGGGCGCCTTCCAAGCTTTGGTGAGCCATTTGGAGAGACCCCTATTTTGTCAAAGCCGGTAGATCATGAGGAGTTGTACATTTACTTATCAGTATCGCCACATGCCATAAGTGCGGCATTGATTCAGGAGGATAATCAGATCCAGAGACCAGTGTACTATGTCAGTAAACGGTTGACGGAGGTAGAGAGAAACTACCCAAAGACAGAGAAATTGGTGTACTGCTTGGTTATCGTGTCGCGCAAACTTCACCCGTATTTCCAGGCACATCCAATCAACGTCTACATCGATCAGCCTTTACGACAGGTCTTACAACGACCCGAGACGTCCAGGAGGCTGCTTAAGTGAAACATCGAGCTCAGTCAATTCGACATCACATATCTGCCTCGAAAGGCTATCCAGGGACAAGCACTGGCCGACTTTATTGCAGAGTTCACCATGCAGGACGAGCCCTTAGAGAGCAGTGTAATCCCTACTGTACGATGAAAGCTGTATACCGATGGAGCATCCAATGATCATTGTTCCGGCGTAGGCATCATTCTTGTAACCTCTAAGAACCGGTCAATTTGCTATGCTCTGAAGCTTGATTTCCCTACTATGAAAAAAGAAGCCGAGTGTGAGGCATTAATTGCTGGACTTAAGCTTGCTAGAGAGCTCGGGGTGAAATCTATTGCGACTCGCAGCTGGTGGTGTACCAAGTTAAAGGGGACTACTAGGAAAAGGGACAGCGGCTTGCCCCATATCTTACCCGAGTTCAGGAGTTGTTGGCGGATATGGAATACTATGACATTTCGCATATCCCGTGTGAGCAAAACGAAGAAGCCGACTCGCTGGCAAAGTTCACAAGCACTGGTGATGCACAACAGATGAGCTTGGTTCCAGTGAGATACTACATTCCCCAAGTATAAATGTGATGGAAGTTGATCAAGTACCAGAAACAGAATCCAAAAGGGAGTCATGGATGACTCCATTTAAAGAATACCTTTTGCATGGAATCTTTCCTGAGAAAAGGAATGAAAAGCGACAAGTCCTTCGTAAAGCCTCGCGATATATTATGCAAGAAGGAACTATGTACTGAAAGGGATTCTTTGTTCCCTTACTCAGGTGTATCGCCCATTACAAGATAAAACGTGTCTTGAAAGAAGTCCATGAGGAAGAGTGTGGCGATCACACTGGGGGCAAATGTTAGCTAAAAAGATACTCCGTTACGGGTACTACTGGCCGACCATGAACCGGGATGCCGCAGACCATGTGAGACCGTGTAACAAATGCCAGATATATGCAAAAGTCCCAAGAGCACCGCCGACAGAGATCACGCAAATGGTTAGTCCATGGCAATTTGCTGTATGGGAAATCGATATTATCGGCTCTTTGCCGATTTCCAAAGGCGGTGCGAGATATGCGATTGTCGCAGTTGACTATTTCACCAAATGGGCCGAAGCAGAGCCATTAGCTACAACCATAACCAAGAAGGTCGTTAACTTTGTTGTTAGTTATGTGTCGTTTCGGTCTTTCGCGAACGATCGTAACTTATAACGGAACTCAATTTGATAGTGCTGAGTTTAAAAAGTTTTGTCGGAGATATCGTATTGAAAAAGGTTTGTGGCAGTCACTCACCCTCAAGGGAATGGACAAGTTGAAGCTGTAAACAAGATTATAAAGTCCATCTTGAAAAATGTTTGGAAAAGGCTAGACGCAAATGGGTGGATAAACTTCCTATGGCACTCTGGGCCTACAAGACCACTCATAAGTCTGCGATTGGCCACACCCCATTCACTCTTGCTTATGGAGCTGAAGCAGTCATTCCTGTAGAACTCGAAGTCCCTTCTCATCGGATAACGCACTACGAACCCAGAACAAACCAAAATCTCTTATTGGAGTTCGGACTTTACTGATGAGAAGCGTGAGGAGGCCGATTTGAGAACTTTCGAAGTGGGCGACCTTGGCCTGAAACGAATTTTTCCAGTCCCATCGCACATGAACCCGACATGGGAAGGGCCATACGTCACTGAACAGAGGCTTGCAGAAGGAACTTTCAAGCTAGCAACTTTTGATGGCATAGCACTTCCAAGTGCGTGGAATAGCGAGCATCTACGATGCTATTTCACCCAGACTATTTCTTTCATATTTCAGTAGAATTTGTTTTCAATATTTGCTTTGGTATTTGATTTTTTTGATATGTAATAAGGCAAGTTATTCTGTCCTTATTCTTGTGATGAATAAAAGCTTAAAGCTCCCTTTGCGTAAATTACTGTTATTGCATGTTATGTTAAATGTGTGTTGAAACTGATTGATATCGACATATGCAATGTATGAACAGATGTGTAACGAGAAAATCTCTAAGTCCCCGGAGTGCGGACTAGAGTACTCTAAGTCCCTGGAGCGCTGACTAGAGTATAAATAACTTGAGAAAAATCTCTAAGTCCCCGGAGTCCGGACTAGAGTACTCTAAGTCCCCAGAGCGCAGACTAGGGTATAAATGACTTGAGGAAAATCTCTAAGTCCCTGGAGTCGGAAAGAGTACTCTAAGTCCCTAGAGCACGGACTAGAGTATAAATGACTTAAGAAAAATCTCTAAGCCCCCGGAGTGCAGACTAGAGTACTTTAATTCCCCGGAGCACGGACTAGAGTATATACGACTTGAGAAAAATCTCTAAGTCCCTGGAACGTGGATTATTGTACTCTTAAGTCCCCAAAGCGCAAACTAGAGTATAAACGACTTGAGAAAAATCTCTAAGTCTCCGGAGTGCGGATTAGAGTACTCTAAGTCCCTAAAGCATGGACTAGAGTATAAACAACTTGAGAAAAATCTCTAAACCTCAGAGTGCGGATTAGAGTACTCTAAGTCCCCAGAGCGAGGACTAGAGTATAAACGACTTGAGAAAAATCTCTAAGTCCCCAGAGTGCGGATTAGAGTTCTCCGAGTCCCCGGAGCGCGAACTAGAGTATAAAAAAATTGAGAAAAATCTCTAAGTCCCCGAAGTGCGGGCTAAAGTAATATGAGTCCCTAAAGTAGGCTAGAATATAAACGACTTCACGACAATCTCTAAGCCCCTGAATCAGATTAAAATGTAAACTATTTGACGGAAAGTCTCGAATCACTGGCCGTGGACCAAAATATTCCAAGCCCCCAAACCACAGGCTACTTCAAAGACACAATGGATAGACAGGTGAGCTTTCAATCGTTAGATATCCCATGAATTTTGGTCTAAGATCGATGAAAGATGCTCGAGCTGGTAGCAGCGGAATACAACTATTGATTGGGTTTCCAGTGTGGCATCGCTTGTGACTTAACATGGAGCCTACAGAGAAGCTCCGGGACCAAGATAATGAATTATCATCGAAACTTGTGAAAATTATTACAAGTACTTGAAATGAGAAGAAATTATTCTACTATTGAAGTAATAATTCAATCAGTGATTAACCAAGGAACAAAAACTTTTATTTACAATCTCAAAATTTCCTTACAAACCAATTGAGAATTCGTGATCCACGCCCGTACATGTGCTTCTAAAAAAAGGAAAACAACGCATGTCTAATTTATTTGGACTAAGTACAATAACACAAGACCCTGACTATTTCTTTGGCTTTTCGGGGGTCGAATCGGTCGAGCGTCTTTTTCGAGACCCTTTACCGCCTTGAGTGGAAGTACTTCAAGAAGGAGGAGTAACCGCAATAGGGGTTGACCCGTCGGGAGGGATGAATTGTAAAGGTCTATGGAGAGGATCTTCAACCACCACCACATCGGGTTCACCCTTGACCTTGATGGATTGACCTTTGATTTCTCCTCCTCTTCAACCTGTTCCTTTAAGCTGAACTTAGCAGTGTGCTCAAAAGCACCCATAACTACAACGTCACCATGTTCCTTGGTAAATGATGGGTCTTCAGGCTTGTGATCATCAAGCACCCCAATCACCTGGGCATCAGGCTTTGGAATATCTGCTGCAGTCGGAGCCTGGGCTACTTTTCCCTCTTGCTCTGTGGCGACATCGCTCCTACGAGTTGACTCAGGACCAGGATGACCTATAAAGTTTTATAAAAAGAAAGTTTTAGACTGTAGCCGTTATTTATCGAGAATAACAACTTTTAGATTAAAAAGGGCTCAACGTGGTACCAGCATCCAGTTGACTCTCGGTAGTCATCGGTATACTCCCTTCGATGATAGGAGATAATTTGTATGTATCAAATCTGGGCCTGTCCAGATCATAATCGACATGCTGCTCGGTGGGTTGAGAAGAAGAAGTCCTGGCTGGCTAAACGGGAGGAGGACCCTGGGAATCAGTTCCAGAAGACCCTATGATATCTTCTTTTTCCTTAAGCGGTGTAGGAGCTTTGCCGAATTGAAGTTTTGCGGCAGCCAAGTCAGATGGCTCATTTCCTCGAAGCACTTCCTACACAAGTCCCTCTTCATTAAGCTCTACCACCCCCAACTCCTCTTTCTTGATCTTGGCAATGATATCCCAAGCTTCGGTAAGCGATTCAAGATAGCCTTCACCCAGGAAAGTTAAGTCGCGGTGAAGGAGGACCTTTGCATTATACTCGGCGATGAGTGGATCGAATAAGGTCTTGATTTTCTCCCTACCGGATTCAATCGATGCCTTGACTCGAGAGTTGGCTTCCACAAGCGTCTCTTTTTCGCCCTCTTCGCGAGCTGCTTCTTTCAAGGCTTCGATTTGGGAGAGTTGCTCGTCAAGTTTCGTTTTTAAATTTCTTATTTCAACAATCTCCTCACAATATTTTTGCGACTCCTCTTATGCCTGGACTTTCTCCTCCCTCTCCTTGAACAGTAATTTTTCTAGCTCCTCAACACGGCGAGCTAGGACATCTTTCTCCTTCTGTAAGGAGTCTTTCTCTAGAGCTAGGGTGCCACTGCAATGGAGTGTGGCGTCTAGTTCCTTCTTATGTGAAGTCTCTAATCGACTCACTGCCTCAGCTGTTTCCTCCGCATTTTTCTTCGCTGCGGCAAGTTGAGCCTTAACATCGAGCAATTCAGCATCTTGATATTTGATAATATCCTTGTCATGAATGGCCTCTAGCTTAAGGCAATCAATCTCGTGTTGACACTCTATAGAAACTTCTGAGACTTTTTCGGCTAAATGGATGAATGCTTCATGCTGAACGTACACATCATTCATACATGCCAATGAGCTCTCTTTGGCAGTTCCAAGGATACTGTGTATGGATGGGAGGAATTTGAGCCCGTCGAAGCAAATTTTTGGGAAGGTAGCCTTATGTTTAGCTAGTTTCTCCACAATGGTCGGATCATTGGAAAGAATTGGTGGAATCTGTTCAGACGTAACGGAAAGTTGTTTACAGTGCTCACAAGATTGCTTGGTACTTGATGATCCAGAGTGTCGGTCACGGGGAGCGGCAGATTGAGAAACCTAGTGCGCTGACTTATCTCCGCTATGAGCAAGAAGGTTAGATGGGTCATTTTGACGCGAAGCACGTGCTTGACTTCCTTTTGGATGATGAAGAAGATTCTTGAGAATGATAGTCTCTTTCCCGTCCTTCATCTCTGTCTCGGCATCTTCCGGATATGGAATGCCGACTTGAATGGTGGAAGGTGGAAGAGCCACGGAGACGATCGAAAGCATGTGAATAAGATATTGCACCTGTAAAAAAACCAAACGTGAGCATATTAGGAGTTGTTATGTTAAGAGTTAATCACAAGTGGATGGTGAAGCGCAAGTGCTTTACTCATCGGAGTTCTTTCCCCTATGTTGGAGGGTTGCACGCCTTCGCCACTTCTTGCGGGTGAATTAAGCCTTTCGACGTCGAGGTTAGTGAAGTTGTAGTTTAATAGATCATCCGGGATCGAAATGTCGGGAAGTCCTTTCAACACGCTCTCCATCTGTTGAGAAGACGATCCTTTTTCGACTGGAGTTATGACAAATTTAGGGATTGCTCCGGTCTTCTTCTTTCGAATCTTGTATGCCAAACTTTTTCCCCTTCTCGGGGGAGGTTGTGATTGGTAATGATGTAGCGCTTCGACTGCCAATGTTTTTCCGAGGCCTGTGTCTTCATTTCTTGGCCCTACGTCCTCTGTTTCCTTTATTTCTCCCTCTTCAGTGCCTTCTTGGATTTCCTTAACAGGGGGCACTATAGGATTGTTTGTTTCTTCCCTTCTCTCAGCAACAACCTTCGGAATCGCTCTGCTTCCTGGGTGGCCAATCTTGCGGTCGTCCTCTAACATTCCGAATAAAGAAAGCAACTCATCGATGATGAGGAGTTTGATGTCCTGGTCCTCCACTGGAGTAGCGCGGATGGCCGCGACGGCCCTGGAATATCTAACGCCTTCAGGACGAGGGCAAACCCCTGAAAAAATTGAAGGAATTAGTATGGCTGAGAAAGAAACCGTAATTTGAATCTTTGGGTTAAAGGCAAAAGCCAAAGTAGTAGTTATGTCATTCCAGCCACCTTCTTGCAAAGCCGGAAGGACACTGTACGTAGAACCATTCTTGTTTGAACAAGAAGAGCTTATTCCATGCACCCATTAAAACTTGACATTTGGGCATGGGCTCGAGGAAGACGTATGAAGGATTATCGGCTCGTCTTTTGAAGTTGTAAATGTACCAGATGTCTTCGGGAGTTGGCGGACGAAATAGGACATTCATAAAGAGAAGGAAAGTACCATGGATAAAAGCGTAGCTGTTGGGGGTGCAGCTGGGTTAGAGAGCGATTCCCATGTACCTCAGCATTTCATGGATAAAAGAATTGAACGGTGGCACACATCCAGCCCAGCACATGAACTTATTGCATGCGGTACATCCAAATGGCAACAGAAGGCAACAACAAATGTTTGGAAAATCCAAATGGCAACAGATACCGTGAAGGTTAAGATACAACATGAATATATGTATGAGCATGCACGGGAGGAGTTAATCAAATAGACCTTTTGAAAGGTTAAATCAGAGAGAAGCCTAGAAACTCCGTATGATCAAATCTATGAATTTGATGGAACGAGACATCAGACCTGCTTCATCGAAAGTTAATGAAGGAACAATAACCAACCAGTGGCTTGGATAGGCTTGTTTTCGGGAACCTGATTTTCTCCAATTCAAAGCACGTCATTTTATTCAAAAGACGTACTTTGGGGGGCAAGTGTTACCCGATACCATGGCCCGATTACGTAAGGTTGATCATGAAGTCCAAATTCGACTGTTAATGGAAAGGATGATCATGAGGCAACATCCGCATGACCAGAGTATAATGTTTGGATAGCCAGGGTAAACAAGGTCAACGAATAGATGATACAGGACGTCAGAATTACGAAGGTTAACTTGGTGGAATAGGGGTCGGAATAGATGTTTGACAAATTGAAGGGTGTATGAATGGGTCAGTATATTGAATGGATCGGCATGGAAGTGGTTACGAAAAGGGGTTGGCACGATATTGGGTCGGCATAGTATATGGGATGACCAAGTTGGCATAGCATATGGGATGATCAGGTCGGCATATTATATGAGATGATCAGGTCGGCATAGTAAATGGCATTGGTCTGGTCGGCATAGTAAATAGAATGGACCGGGTTGACATAGTACCTAGAGTGGATCGGGTCGACGTACCTGAATGGATCGGCAAAGTGTGTAATGAGGTGGATCGGCACATCGAAAGCGGTCGGCATACTATAATAGGGTCGACATGGCATGGTGATATGACTCGGGTCGGTATGATTGGCACAGTATGTTGGGCTAAGCCTTCCTTATGGTGGGCCCAAGTGGTCAGGGGGGTCGAGGCTTTGAGATGTCAGTCAGGTTGAAGGCTGCCTTCATCTATAAATACAGGGGCAAGGGGCCAATTTTGGAGGACACTCTTTTTGGCTAACAAGTGAAACTCTGCCATTTTTATAATCAGTTTCCTTTAGTTTTTACTTGTTCTCAAGCTATTTCTTGTTGATTGTAACTGTAATCAATTAAGTGATAAAGCAATAAAGAAAGTCTTCAGAGTGGACGTAGGCAATCAGCGCTGAACCACTATAAATCTTGTTGTTTTTGTTTTTTGTTGCATTTTTCTTGATATTCAGTGTTATTCCTCTGTTTTCATTTAATTTCTTCATTTATTTCTCCACCTAAACCTATTCTCGGGTGTTTATGACCAATTTGGTTGCAAACAATGAGATAATTTTCTTTTGCAAAGTAAAAAGGTAAAATGAAGAGATCGACATAGGTATTTATAACAGTTTTTTGGCCAAATTATTGATTGTTGATTTTGGAAAAGAATGAGGATGAGATGAAAAGTTAAAGGAATACCAAGAGTTTTATTAATACTTTATAGAGGAGGGAAAAATAGCTTGAAATGTAAAATGTTGGATATTAGATGTGCATTTGACAAAAAGAGTTCTCTTCAAACCAACATTTAAAAAAAAACTCTTTTCGGGAAGCAAATATATACAATAATTTAATGTTAATGGGAAAACAAGAAATGCATTAATAACAATATGGTGTGTGCGTGTCTATATATATGTATATATGTGCATATATATATATATATATTATAAAGAAAAACTCAAAGTGAAGCCTTTTTAAGTTCGGAAATTGCCCCTTATTTGTGTTATCGACTACTGACCAAGTTTATATATCTTCATAAATAACCAAGTCACGTCATTCCACTTGCGTCTCCACTTTTTTCTCCGCATATGTAGGCCTACTTCTCACCCCACAAAATAATAAACATGACCACTTCTCCACCCTTATTATTATTATTACGAGCGTTACGGCACGCGCTTCGCGCGTGAGTTATTTTGTTACTAATTGCATATGCTTTAACACATTTAAAAAAAGCACAAATATTTATTCATATTTTGCATTGAAATCATGTGTAATTTTTGAAACTTGACGATGGGACCAAAAGATTGCGCTTCTATTTCAATTATTAATAAAGATTATATCTAACAATTATATATGAGTATGTGTATATGTGTATGCTTGTTAGTATATATATTTTGGCACGTGCATATAAGCTCTTTATTAAATTATTAAATTTGAAAGTTCTATGTAGTTTGATACAAATAAACTGAAAAACATAAAGAAAAATGTAATTTTTTTATTGGAATAAGGTTTGAACTTGTAACATTGTTTATGTTTAAAATTTCCATTTGAAAAAAGATGTTAATATTCATTCACAGTGAGATTCAAATTCATGACCTCTTGTTTGCATGGAAGGACATTTTTGTAATTTCACGGTCGGACCAAAAAATTGTGTTTTTATTTCAACTATTAATAAAGTTTAATAAAGATTTATAGATTGGTTGATTTATCTAGAAAGATCTTGCATTACCTATTCTAATGCAGCCATATATATTTGACTCGTTCTCTGAAGTCTAATTATAATTACATTTGAATACGTTAAAGTAATTGTAGGGAGATTTTATCTCCTAATTTATTGGGAAGATCATATGAAATAATAATTTAATATTTAAAAAGGTATATATAGGGGTATTTTGGGAAGTCCACGGTCGGACCAAAAGATTGTGCTTCTATTCCAACTATTAATAAAGATATATAAAAACTCAACGTACTTCAACTTACTGCGCATTCTTCTCAAAGGTACACTTTTGTTTCTCTTTCCAATGCAAAAGGCTGTGCACTTTTCTAATCTAATATTACTCATTTCTTTATTCTGCAGAGTTTACTTTCTACTCAAAACTTCATCAGCATGACAAAGTTATGTTATTTTTGTTCCTAACTAATATACCATTATGTTATTCCCTTAGTTTTTAATCGTTTGAATCAGTATTAATGCTTCTTACTATTCTTTCTTCCATGGTATCATGTTTGATGTTTATCCTTATCCAGCTACAAAATCTGTAACAACCCGAAATTTTCAACCATTCGCATCCGCACATGTCGGAATTGAATTGCTCAAAATACCATATTGTTAATTTATATTTGGCAAAAACTCGGCATATACAGTAAATAAATAAATCACAGAATCACAGACACAGAGTAATATAACAATAACAGCGGAAACAAAAGAATAGTAGTTCATGAAGCTACTATATATATATATATATAACAGAGTTAAAATAAGATACAACAGAAGTCTCAAATACATAGAAGTCTCAATACAATAGTCAAATACAAGATCAGAATACATCATTGGAATCAACTGAATAACTGGAAGCTGACTAGATGGATGGATCTCCAAGCGAAGCTCCAACTCCAAAGGTGAGTCTCAAATGCTGTGACACTCAGTCTGATCCGAGCGTAAAGCAAAACACAAAACACTCGAGTCAGGATTAACATTCTTATATCAATAAATCCAACTCAAGTGAAATATCAACTGAAATACAAGTAACTTAAAGGATGTTTGGCATAACCATCCTCTAAGGATCCGTGGAACTATCTACTATGTAGTAATATACGCTATTATAATATGTCTATAGTAAAGTAAACTATTAAAATAGCATTAAGGCGTTACCCATATCCCCCTTAACACATTTTATATATTCTCATAGTCTATACAGTATCGTAATCTCCCCCGTACTGGGCGTCGTCAGAGGACACTCCATAGTATGGTACAAAACAAACTCGTAGAAGGCGCGTTAAGGTAGGTGACACGGCACAACTAGGCAATGCCAGGGTAGATATACCAATTACACTTCCGAGCTGGTGGTAACGCATAGCAGCCACTACCGCCCACCTCAAGCCACACTCCCAAAAATCCGAGGGGTGCACCCAATCAATCACAAAGTAATAGAATGGTATCGAAGGAGTGTGTCCGATCGAAGGAGCTACCTCACTTGGCCCGTCGATTGCTCCTGTTTTAGCTACCTTAAGCTAACTCACGGGAGTCAGGTCCACGTATATACCTCATATAGGATCGTCTCCACCATCCTACTTCATTCTGGAATCTCCACCGCGTACACAGTTGTTAAAGTGGTTTTCAGTATTGGCAGAGAGTATGACAATAACCGATGCCGGTCTCTTTAACAACCAATCGTTATTATAATACCGCGGTCATTTCAAAATAGTTTATACTTCAAAACCAAATATCATTGCCATTTCAAAACCATATCAATACTATATCATTTTACCTCAAATATATCCATTTCAAAATTATAGCATTTCAAATTTATAACACTTTCGAAACCAAAACACTTGAAATTATAACACTTTGGAAATCATAACACTTTGAATCATAACACTTTCCTTTAAACAGTTTAGATGTTAATAATAGTATATATAATAAAATAGTTTATAAAATAAAATAGTTTATATAAAATAGTTTATATAAAATAGTTTATAATAAAATAATAAGTATATTAGATTAGTTTATATAAAAATATTTATAAAGTAAAATATATAAATAGTTTTAAATATAATTTAAAAATTCTTTATATAATAAAATAGCTTCCTCAAATTTCACAAATCAATTCAAATTATCACGAGTTCCAAAGTTCAAATTAAATTCAATCTCAATTCATCAATTTCAATTCAATTCAATTTCTCAATAAACCATTTCAAATTATATCGATTTCAAATACAGATTTGAACCACAAGATAAACCATTTAAATTTCAATATATTTCAAAATCAATATATTTCAAAGCTTTAAATATTCAATGTTTCAAAACTAAATTCGATAATTTCATTTATATCTCAATTTAACTTCATTATTATTTAGTTTTGAAATATTCACTTAATCATTTCAATAATATTTAAATACAACTTCAAATTACAATTTAAATAAACAAAATATCCCGTTTCAATTTATGTAAATTTGAGGATATTCTTTTAAATCACTTTTAATCAAAGTCAAGTTATAAAATCATATCTCCAAAACCTCAAATTTAATAAATTTCAAACCAAACTTATTGGAGTATAATTCTTAAATAAATACGATTTCAACCAATTTCTATTATAAACTCTATATTTTAATTAAATACTTAAACATATTATTAAATTTATTTATATATTAAATCTATTTATATATTTTTTAAATCTAAATTTTAAAACTTTATAAAATACATATGTATATATAATATCTAAAAATCAATATTTATTAACCATAAATTTCTTTCCAAAACCATAAATATATATATATATATAGACCAACGGTGTCTGTATATAATTTTCTATCTTATGGTTAAGTGATACGGATATTTATCATTTCAATCCGCAATTTAAATATATATACGGGTATATATCATTTCAACCCGTAATCCCAAATTCAATTCAATTGAAAATCGCTTGGGTTTATCATTTCAACCCATAATGATTTTCTCCTATTCTACAGATCGTTCGGGTATGTATCATTTCAACCCATAGGGAATTCTATACTAACAGAGAACTTGCAGAGTTATAAGAGATATGATAATAATACAACAGACATATATCATCAATATAGATAACAGATAATGGTATCAGATGTCACAGGTGAACAGATACATATAATAGCATATATATAGCAATGTAAATAACTAATAGCAGCATATTTCAATTGTCATTTCAATTGAAATCAAATTTAATAAATATAAGAACATTAATCGTGAGTGATTGCTCACCTTTCGAGGCTAGAGATGAACGAGAATGAGATGAGTTACAAATCCAAGCACAAATTCTAAAGCAAAGCAAGATTGGCACGAATTCGACGAACAAAGCTAATAACAGGAATCGATGAGAACAAATCAAGATTATCTTGAGATAACTAAACAAATACACACACACACACACACACACTATTATTAGCATGATTTTATTAAAATCAATATTTTAATTTACGACAAAGGTTAAAATAAAATATATAAATATGATTCAAAATCATTATTCTTAAAATACAAACATCTAAAATCAAAGGTATATATATATTGTTATTTAAAATCAATACTTATATATAGATACTTTAAAAGTGGGGTCCAAGTATATATATATATATTTTACATATCTATATACATAATTTAAACTTAAAATTCTTTGACATCAAATCTGAAATATACAGAGTACAAAATCACAGTATCTACAAATAGCAAAACCCATACATAAATCATTATCTCTATATTATAAACACAATATAGACCTAGTTTTCATTCTATAAAAATAAATTTAGACCATAATTTACAAAAACATATTATAGACATATGTATACATTCCAGAATACAATATAAACATAATACAATTTATATGAACTATATACTGCCAGGTTACATACTTATTAATGTTGTATACAAACAGGAAATTAACAGTCAACACAGTTTCAGAAGAAATATATATATATACACTTATATATATTTACACGAACACATTATAAAAATTTACCTGACTCATATATAAACTAGCATATATATAGGTATAACTTATACTAATTTTTTTCTTCAAAATTTTAGATCAGTAAACAAACACAATGTATATATATATGAACCAACATACATGTATATAACTATTATATAAACTTATACCAATAAACAGCCTAAATATATATACAATTTAAAACCATATATACCTATATACTTTAAATATAATCAACAAATTCTTCTCTGACATTCTTTCCTAAAACCAAAATAACTTTACATAACTTATATATAAATATATAACCTTTATATATAAAACAAATATATCTTTTAAAACTTTTGTATCCTAATATAGAAACAGCAACCAAATATACTTACATGCTTATATATACTTGAACCCAACATCTATATAAACCCATATACTGATTATATTTAAAAATTAAAATTATAAAAATCAACATAAACTTAAATTTTGAACTCAAATATCGTCTATAAATTTACAGATTATATATACATAGTCTGATATAACATACACAGTAAAACAACAGACCAATTGCATATATAAAACAGCTGTATAAGATTTAAAATCAATATATAACAAAACAAATTATATTACCTATTATATAACTAGGGTAGGCTGGGAAGTTGGGACGAGTACGGTTGTATAGTCTGGGCTTGATGGGGTGGGGCGCTCGGCTAGTTGATGATGCGGAGATGGTTGCGACGCTCGGTTGGAGGAGGAGCTCGGGTTTGACTGAAGAGATGGGCCACAAGTGGTCAGCCGCAGTGCAGGCGAATTGGTGGGAAGGGCCAATGGTGGGCTGTGTCAGGCGGAGCAGTGGGTGGTCGAGCACGGAAGGCGGGGAGGCAGAGATAAGGCAGGGCGGCTGCTTTAGCTTGAGAACGTGGCAGGGGTGGAGGTTTGTTTCGGTCATGCTTGCAAAATTGATGAGGAGGAAGGGTGGTTCATGGGTTGGACTTTGTGGTGACAAGTGGAGGGGAGTGGTTCCTCTCGGCTGTGGTTGGTGATGACCTCGAAGTGGGGAGAGGTGAGTGGAAAGGCGCGTGAGAAACTAAAGCAGGAAGAGAAGAAAAAAAATCTATAGGCTTGATATTTATAACTTTTATAATTTTATATAACTCTCAGACTCATATTTTGAAATTGGTGGAATAAAGTGAACTGATGGGAAAAGAAAACTCAAGCAGGAATTAAATAGAGTTTGCCCACTCAAAATTTCTTATAATAGTTGCTTAATGAATGCCACAATAAAATCTCAAAGATAACAAAATGGCGATTACATCAAG
Source organism: Allium fistulosum (assembly GCA_030737815.1). Classification (NCBI taxonomy): domain Eukaryota; kingdom Viridiplantae; phylum Streptophyta; class Magnoliopsida; order Asparagales; family Amaryllidaceae; genus Allium; species Allium fistulosum. The sequence continues at coordinate 912,290,265 of CM060907.1, read as the reverse complement.
AAATCAAGAAAGCTTTAATTAGACTTTGGCCTCTAATTCTATCACTCCCGAGCCTCCTCCTCCTCCTCCTCTTTCTTCTTCATCTAATCCCAAGGAGGTGCAACCACAACTCGACAATGAGGGGTTCCAAATGGTAAGGAACCGCCGCATAAGGGAGAAACCTCCTCTTCTTCAATCTAAACCTGCCCTTCACTATAAGAATCAATATAGCAAAGTTAACCGAGAGCCAAGAAACAACCCCAGTTTTCAAAAATCAAGAAATGACTCTCTGGTTTCATCAAACTCTGCTAGAGGGTTTCAGATCAAACAAAGACCTGATGCTAATCAGGGGCAACCAGTGAGCAATCAAGGGATATTTTCTTGCAAAATATCATCATGGGCGGATTTGATAAAAGAAGGGGGCTTCAACCATGAATGTACCTTGAAATATCAAGCTCCAATAACCATTAACAATAAGAAAATGGTGATAATCAGTGAAGGAGTTAGCAAGAGAACGGAGTCCAAGTGGGGCTGCTCGGTGATAGCTTATGTATATGGTAACAGGCCATTTTATCATCATTTTAAAGCTTTTGTTCAAAGAACTTGGAATCCCACGGGTAATTTTGAAATCTTTACAAGAAACAATGGTTTCTTTATTATAAAATTTGCTGTTGAAAGCGATTGTGAAAAAACAATCAATGGAGGCCCTTACTTCATTAATGGAAAATTGATTATTCTGAAAAGATGGAACAATAAAATTTCATTTGATAAGGATCTTTTAAACACAATTCCCATATGGATTCGTCTACCAGAAATCAGTTTAAAACTGTGGGATAGTGAAGCTTTTGGAGCAATTGCTAGCACTGTTGGTACCCCATTAAAACTGGATGAACAAACAGCTAAAGAAACCAGGTTAAGCTATGCTAGGGTTCTGGTTGAAATCAATGCTAAAGCAAATCTTCCAAATGAAGCTTACATTAATATGCATGATGGAGAAACTATAGTACAGAAAATTGAATATGAATGGATTCCTCCAAAGTGTGTAATATGTGAATGCTTTGGGCACAGAACTGAAGATTGTTCATCAAAAAAAATTTGGAAAGAAAAAGGTAAAGTTTCAAACAACAATCAAGAAAAGGAGATTTCCACAGATCAATTACAAATAAGAAATCAAGAAACAGTCAACAATATTGACAATATTAAAATAGTTGAGACTGACCAGCAAGAAACTCTAGTTTCTGGAAAATTGGAAAACTCTCTCTCTGGAAAGATCAAATTCTTTGAAAACATGAAAAGGAAAAATGGGGAACTTCAATCCTCTGAATCTTCTCAAGAGCAAATTATGCTGGACCAAGAAATGATAGAAATTGCAGAGGAAGTTCCTATTTCAAATTCAATACAACAGCAAGCAGAAATATCTGAGGAAACTATGGAAATAAACGTAATTACAGGGGTCAAAAACAATCCTGAAAGGAATATTGAAGTCACTGAAGTTGCAATACAGAATTCAAACAATCCAAAACAAAGAGTAGATGAAGACTTGATTCATAAAGCCATAAAATTTATCCCAAATTCTCTCAACTCAGCAAAAAGGAAGAAACAAAAAAAGAAAATCAAAACAAAAAATTTACAGGACATTATTGCTCAAAATAATGAAAGCAGCAGAGAAAAAGATGAATTTCAGGAAAAATACATAATGAGAAACCCAAGATGGGAAGAGCATCTAAAAATTCAAGGCAGAAAACCTCTTAAAAGAAAGGGGGCTAAAGGCATTGAATTCATGGATGGGAGGAAAAATAGGGTGAGCTCAGAGGATTTTGATCCCAGTCTCTCTATTTAGCTGCTGCGATATCCTTAATATATCCTTTTATCATTATTTTTTATTAATTATGTCAATTATCTCATGGAATATTAGGGGATTGAACTCTCCTGCTAGAAAATTAGATTTGAGTAATCTAATTTTTTCTATTAAACCTAGTATTATTGGCATCCTAGAGCATAAGCTTGATGATTCTAACATATCAAAATTTCACTCCAGCTACTACAAAAATTGGGGTTTAGTTAATAACAACAGTATGTGTGGTTTTGGTAGGATTATGGTGCGCTGGGAAACAACTATCTGGAGTTTAGATCAATATTTTTTGAATTTTCAATATATACACTGTAATTCTCTAATAAAGGGGGTTTTCAAGTAGAAATAACTTTTGTTTATGCTTCAAATAGTGAAAAAATTAGAAATTCCCTCTGGGATGACCTTGAAACTTTAAATATGAATTTAAGTAAGCCTTGGATTATACTGGGAGATTTTAATACTGTTTTTCATCATTATGAAAAAAGGGGTGGTCTTCCAATACCTTTTAAAAAACTGGATTTTCTGAATAATTTCTTTATTAAAACTGGTCTAATTGAAACAAATTTCATAGGTAATAAATTTACTTGGAAATCTGGTATTTTTAGAAATATACATTGCAAATTGGATAGAATTCTAATTAATTATAACTTTGCTAATACATTTTCTAACTATCAATGTTTTACTCTCCCTCAAGCCACAAGTGATCATACTCCTATACATATTATTTTCTCTGATAATAAAAATTATAAGTGTAAATCTCCATTTAGATTTGTTAATGGATGGACTTTTGAAAAAGATTACACAAAAGTGATCAAAAACAGTACTATTTCTCCCTGTCAAGGCTCTGCTCAGTTCAATTTCAAGAATTTTCTTAAAATAACAAAGGAAAATTTGAAACATTGGAATAAAAATAGGAAGAGAAATGAAATCAGTACAATTAGAAAGGAATGTGAGTCTCTCCAAAACATTATTGATAACGATAGCTCAGACATGTCTATTGTCAATCAATTTTTCCAATATCAGAACAAACTAAATAATAGTTTACATGTGCAAGCTACCAATCTAAGACAAAAAGCCAAGGTAGATTGGCTTACTAATGGGGATGAAGCTAGCAAATTTTTCTATGCCAAGATGTCTAGTAGAAGGAAAATCAATGACATAGGAAAACTGCTAGATAGAAAGGGAAATATCTTAAATGATGTTTCTCAACTTGAGCAATTAGCTATCGTATATTTTACTGATCTATACAACACTGTGGAATATAGGGAGAAGTTCCCAAACATTGAACCAAAATTTATTCTTAAAGATAGTAGTAAGGACATTCTTCTTGCTCCAATTATTTTAGAAGATATTAAAAAATTTGTTTTCAATTCCAAGGATGATAAAAGCCCTGGCCCTGATGGGTTTGGGGCAATATTTTATAAAACCCACTGGGATGATATTAAATTCAAAATATTTGATGCTGTTAAAGAATTCTTTTCCACTGGTAAACTCTTGAAAAGTCTCAATCATACTTTTATTACTTTAATTCCTAAAGTTAAAATTCCTTTAGAACTTGGAGATTATAGACCAATTTCATGCTGCAACTTTATATATAAGATTATTGCTAATATATTAAGTAACAGAATTAAAATATTTTTAAAACATTTAATTTCCGAAAATCAGTGTGCATTCATCCCTGGTAGATTTATTTTTGATAATAACCTTTTGGCTCATGAAATCATAAGAGACTTTAAAAAAGGTAGCAAAAACAAAGTTTGTATTAAAATTGATATTCACAAAGCTTTTGACAAGATAAATAGATCTTTTATTATTCACATGATGAATCAACTGGGTTTTCATGATAAATTCTGCAATCTAGTTAAAGAATGCATTGAAACTGCTTCATTTTCTGTATTAATTAATGGTTCTCCAAGTGGGTTTATTAACAGCAATAGAGGTATTAGACAAGGGGACCCTCTTTCCCCCTACTTGTTTGCAATTGCTATGGAATTTTTAACTATTCAGATGGATTCTGAACTTTTAAAAGGAAATCTTAAGCCTATTAATAGGGTTTTACCTAGTATTACTCATTTATTATACGCTGATGACCTTCTTTTGTTTATAAATGCAGATTTGAAAAGTGCTTATACGATTAAAAAGCTCTTTGAAAGATTAAAAGATAATGCAGGTCTTCACATCAATGAAAGCAAAAGCAAAGCATATTTCAGCAAAAACTGTGTTAATAAGGTGGAAATTCTTAACATTCTTAATATACAAGAAGGGCAATTGCCTGTCAAATATTTGGGACTCCCTCTTAGTGCAAATCAACTAACAACTAGAGATTGCTCAAGACTTTGTAACATCATTCAAGAAAAATTAGAAAGCTGGTCCAGCAGACTTTTATCTATAGCTGGTAGACTTGAGCTAACGCACACAGTCATCACGGCTATCTTAATGTATTAGATTCAGACTCACAATATTCCAGTATCAATCATTCAAAGAATTGAAAAAATGTGTGCAAATTTCATTTGGAAAGGAAAGTATCATAGAATTTCATGGGATACTATCTGTAAACCAAAAGAGTATGGGGGACTGGGACTAAGGAATATAAAGGATCTTCAAGAAACATGTAGTATGAAACTCTTTTGGAGATTTGTTGAAGGAAAATCTCTTTGGTCAAAGTGGATGAAAAACAAATATGTTAAAAACAAAAATTTCTGGACCATGCCAGCTGAAATTCACAACTCAAGCTCTTGGAAAAATATTTTAAAAAGCAAAAATACTGGCATAAAACTACTGGAAAGAAGTTTCAAGGATGGGAAAAATACTAGCCTCTGGTTTGATCCTTGGATCAATGGAAAATCATTGATTAACTTATTAGGCTGGAATAATTTGCTAAATTTTGGTGGTGCAAATTTAAAAGTTGACCATATCATTCAAAATCATACTTGGAATACAAATATTCACCCAGCAACTTCCATTTTCAAAAGGAGTGTAGAAAATATCGAAATTGATATAAATTTGGTAGAAGACTGCTGGAATTGGAAGCTTTCAAAAAAAGGCAACTTTTCCTTCAAATCTACTTGGAATTTTTTAAAAGAATTTGAAACAGAACTGGATTGGCACTCTGTTATCTGGAACAGAGCAAACTGCCCTAAAATGGCACATTGTGCCTATTTTGCTTTATTAAACAGGTTGCCAACCAGAGATAGATGTAGCAAATGGAATAAAAATAGTGAAACAGAATGTCTTCTTTGTAAGAATGAGAAAGAAACAACAGATCATCTTTTCTTTGATTGTATATTTTCTAGGCATATATGGTATATTGCCAAAAGAAAGCTCAATTTCAACAACTATATTTCAACTCAAAACATCAAGGAAAGTATCAACTACATACGGGAAAATCTCAAATTCAAATCAAATTTTTTTTATTGAAGCCAGCATCATGCTCACTACTGCAATATACTTTATATGGAAAGAAAGAAATGCTAGACTGCATTCCAAAAAAGAGTCGGATGCTATTCAAATATGGAAATCCATAGAAGCAAATTTCAAAATCTTATTTCATAAAGACATCAGCAAAAAAAATCGACTGCACCATCTTTACTCAAACAATACTAATGATCTTCAAAATCCCGAAAGTAGTTGAATCATACTTACAAAATGGGAAGCTCAATAATTTCTTCCATAGCTTTTATCCTCAGAATTCAAATCTGAGAAATTCTCATTTGGGAAGGGAAACCATCCCTGTCAATACCGCTTGCACTGGAGGCGGCCATTCCAACCCCAATACCAAAGCAATTCTCTGCAAGGGAATTAAACAGAATTTGAACTTAAATATAAAATATAATAGTAATAATAATATTCAGAAGAGATATAATAACTGTTTTTCACCTGATATTGGCAGGAATTACCGCGCAACGAGCAAAGAGGCGTTGAATCTGATGGCTCCCCTGAATCAGGATAAAACAAATAAGTTAGTAACCAATCTGCTTATGGTTGACAAATATCACTACATCAGTAATCTGAATGGCAAAATATATCACATATCTGAGTGGGGAAGGGGGGAAAGTGGCAACTTTGCAGACAAAGTGGAGAATGCGGCAGCAATAGTTGCAGAAAGGAATAAACTTTACTACAAGAATGATCTTCAGATTGCTTCGAAAGACCAAATCAAATGCAAAGGCAGCAAGATGCACCATATTTCTAACCCCAAACTTGATCTGGAAGTCAACAACAACTATCAGAGACCCAAAGATCTCAAAGATCAAAACTTGGCTAAGTTCATAAGCGACCGAGTCGAATCTTCCGTTGCAAAGACTCAATCTAACCTCCAACTTGATTTGGAAGTCAACAGTATCAATCAGAGACCCAAAGATCTCAAAGATCAAAACTTTGCTAAGCTCAATGGCGATCGAGACGAATCTACCTCTGTAAAACCTTAAAGGGATTGGAAGCCTCCTTGATTATTCAATAATTTTGCGAATCGCAAAATTATTTAGAACCGCCATGATTTTAGTTTGCTATGAAATGTGTTGTGGAGGCGCTTGTTTGTCTTAGCTTCGAATTGATTAGGGTTTTCTTTTTTTGTGTTGGGTAGTGTTGTTACGGGTATTTTACCCGGTATCATCTTTTTGGGCTTGGGCCTTATTCTATTTATCAGTTTCAAAAAAAAAACTCAAGTAGGAATTCAGAGAAATATAAAAATCAACGTCCATTCATTTTCTAACCGTTGCAACAAACGAATGTTCACGGGAAAACAAAAGGTACAAAACCGGTATCGATATGATTATCATTTACACGGATTCCGCTGCGTACCGGACTTCAGAACACAGAATTGAATATACCGCAGAGATCATCATGACGAGACGATCAAAACGGTATACAGATATCAGTGGCACGATCATCTATCAAAAGTCGATAATCGGTACCAAAATTGCTGCAAATTTGTCGAAAATAAGATAAACGGAGCAATAGAAGTCCAAATTTGAAAAAACGAAATATGACGTCTCACTCAGAAGATGATTTACAAATTTATTATATAAAAATATTCAGGTTTGCAAAACATTTTATTATCATCTAATATTAACTGATTTGATTTGAAATAAAATTACACAATGAAAATACACTTCAATATCATGTGATTAAAATTTACCATTTGCTATGTTTAAATAGACATATTTTAAATATCAAATTTTTTATTTCAAAATTTTATTATTTAAAATTTCACAAAATCCAATTAATTAAATAAATAAAACCACTAAAATTTACGGTTGGTTACAAGTCAGAAGAAAAGAACAACTGCTCATCAACCATGTGGGCAAAACTGAAGAAAAGGAACATCTTCATCAATCTTCTATGGAACATTCCATTTAAATGGAAAAATGAGGTTATAACCGATTCAATGACTCATCATCCTATCAAAGTAGATAAAATTAGAATGAGCAACAAACAACCAATGTTGTCCCTAACATGTTAAGATAGAAAAAGTTAACAAGGTAGAAGCAACACAATGTTCTTTGCTAGATGAAGACTGGGATGAACCATTTATGGCTGAATTGGTATGTCCTAAGTTTGATCTCTTCTCTTTATATCATGTTATTCCTAATTTTTCCTACTTATATTTTTTTGCAGTTTGACTTATGTGATAAACTTGCAGCTAAAAGAAGATGAAGCTCTTCCATATATGTGTAGAGACCGCTGCATGCATATTTTTTTAACTCACTTTTCATCCTTTCGAATCTTTTTAAATTAGTTTGTAAGCTATTGTAATTGTTCTATAAGTTTTATTCCAAACTTAGCTTTGTAATTTTCATCTTCCTCGTTGAATAAAGAAAATTATGATGTGTTTTCCATATATGTGTTAATATTGTTAAAAAGTTCAGCAGATGGATGCAGTAATGCTCATATTACTACAACTTCTGTCTTACCTCTACAAGCTCAATTAGTGACGCACAATCAGAATTTACCCTTTATATATAACAATGAAATTATTACTCCTCGCTAAATAAAGAAAAGTATGATGTGTATTCCATATTTTGTTAATATTGTTAAAAGGTTCTGCTGATTGATGTGCCACTACTCATTTACTATTTCTTTTGCCTTAGCTCTTATAAGCTGAGTTAGTGATGAATAATCAAAATTTACCATTTATATATAATAATGAAACCATTACTGTAACGTGAAACCTATTTCCTATTCCCATTATCTATTACTATACTAGAAAATATGCACTTATATATTAGTACATTCATTGCCATAACAAAAATCCAACTAAAGATAAACATATCGTTATTGTTATGGCTTATATATGCACTTGGCTATCATATATAACTTATGCAACAGGACTCTTACTAAATGTTCTTGGTTGTTGCACCTTTTTGTTTAATAAATAATGGACAGGAATTTAGTCAGTAAAACAAATAATAGTTTAAATGAAATAAATATGAAGTTTTGTTAAATTCATGCATGTATACATGTATTACAATGCCATATTGCTCTAGACTGACTTAATTGTTCATTTCCACCAATGTCAAAAGTTTGTCCTTTAAGTATTGAAATTGTAAAAAAGACAATATTCACCTGCTAAGCTTCATGAAACCGAAAAGTAATAAAAACTCACGGGAAAAAAAAGTATAGTTCTCCGTTGATACTGTTAGGATTTCAATGGACTTTAGGATTGATATAATCATGAAACTCCATATCTGAATAGGTGACCGATATTGATTTGATTGAGAAGAAAATACAGTAGATATATAAATTAGCAGAAGCCATGCCTAAATCCATAGTTGCACTAATCGAAAGAGAAGAAGAATTGGTAGATCTTTCAAATTGACAAAAACCCTATATTTGAATTATTTCCATAGAAGAGATTAGAAGAATAATTAGAGCTTGTGTAATTTGGGGAGCATAATCACTTACCTATGATGTTAGCATTTTCTAATTTGGCCTTTCTACAAATTAGAATTGCTCTAGTATCAGCACATTAATACCATAATAATTATATCTCTAAGCCTTTTAACTTTAATTCATAATTTGATCACTCATTTAAGTTTTACACCAAAATAGCACAACACATTTTATTTTACATATACCGCCCACATGTTGTGTAACAACCCGCATATTTTACGATTCGTATATTTAAATGTTTAATTTAAATATAGCATCGTTAGTCGGATTTTAGTCCGAAAAAGTTGCTATTAGTAGAAGAACAGTCAAATTAGTGAAAAGTTTATGTGGATAGTGCTATTTGGAAGTGCCTATTTGAAAACACATTCAAACAGAAATTCAGACGTCTGAAATGGGTCGTTCAGACGTCTGAAATTGTTCGAGTCAATCCAGAAAGGAAATAGGCTAAAATTGCCACTTTCAAACGTCTGAAATGGACGATTCAGACGTTTGAATATTGTACTAGACAACATCTATTTTTCCAGATTCAGACGTCTGAATTCGAAATTTCAGACGTTTGAATGAAGATTGAAATTGAGATTCAACAATTTGGACTCGAGACCACTTCCATTGAGTTCAAAATGGTGTTTGCGACTTTTTTGAGTATAAACATCGATATGTTTTGAGTTGGGAAAAATTTCGAGATTTTCAATTTGGGCTTTGGGTTTGGGTTTCAGTCCATCAACCTTCTAATAACCTAACCCTTCATCCAACTCCTCTTCACTCACTCTAATATTTCCTAACACTCAAGCTAAAATAAAAATGGAGGAAGAGAAAAGAAATTAGAAATTCCTAAGCCCTAATTCTCTTAGGAATTATCATCTTCAAGCTAGAAATCAAAGAAAAGCTTAGGTAAGCATCCTCTTCATCTTCTCCATCTCCATCCCTCTTTAATTATCAGAAATTCCTATAACCTAACTTAGGAAAGACTTCACCTTTGATATTAGATTGAAGATTATAGAGGTGGTATTGAAGAGAGATCAACCTATTGCTTGTTCTAGAGCTTATCATTTGTGTTTGGGTTTAAACGGTGAGTTTTTGAACTCACATCTACGTCTATATCTTTGATAGTGTTAGGTATTAATTCCTAACATCTATTTCTTATCCATTTGCTTTTGAATTGAATTGGTTTGATGAATATTCCAATTTTGGTATTTTGAAATCAAAATCTATGAAAATCCTTATATGACGTTTGGACATGTTGGTCGGAGAGTATTGGTGAGACTTTAGGGTTGGGTAGTCGTTTGGCGTCAACCCCTAGCAATTGTCACTCATCCGATCGCTTCCGATATGATTTGGCCATCATTGGCCTAGGCAAAATATTGCCCAGAGCTTCAGGTTCAGACGTTTGAATTATTCATTTCAGACGTCTGAATCTGCTTGTCTCGGCCCAATTTGCCTATTTTATGTGGGTTTCCAATTTTAATCGATTCGTGTTCATCCGATTTGTTGTTATCTTTTATATCAACTTTGATGACTTCTTTTCAGGATTTTTTTGGGAATATCCATTTTGATGAATTCGGTATTGATTTCTTTGGATTTGATTCACGCCTTCGTATGTGGATTTTGGTGATTGATTGTTTCTACAATCATTTATGTGATTTGTCACTTTAAAACACAAAGGTTTCTATACTAGTAGTAAATATTCAAACTCTTTTACAAAAATAATTTCAACTCTATTTTTAATACAAAGCTCGTTTATAAAACCGTTTTCTAATCTATTAGTATATACAAACCTTTACCTCATTCGTATGAGAAAATCTAATTAAACGGCTTAGCAAAACAAGTGGTATGAAATGCTTGCGTTTACTTCGTCGGTTAATTTTTGGACTTGTTCGATTGAAATTCTTGTGACAATTTTCGATTGGGAATCTACAATTTGTTCGTAAATATTTAAGTTAAGCTAGTGGTTATGGGACATGAAGCTTGTAACAACCCTAGATTTTTGCATATATTTTAAATTTGACTTTATTTTATTTTGAAATTATTCTTAAACTTGTTTTATTTTCAATATTTCATTTTAAATATAAATTTTGATCATTATATGAATTATAATTTCAAACGGGTATAAATTGAATATTTTCCTAAAAAGTGGATTTCTGGTCAAACTTTGACTTTTAAATTTTTAATTTAAATATTTAAATTCTTAAATTTTATCTTTTATTATGAAAATAGATTTAATATCATGAATACTGATTTTTGTTTCGTTGAAAACGTATTTAAATTGTGAAAGTTATGTATCTTTCAATATTGAGTGCAATTTGATTTATTTAGCTATTTTGTTTATTTTAAATTACATAAATTATATTTGCTTTGTCATATTTTATTTTAATATGTGTTAATATGTTATTTTATGTATATTTTTGTCTTTTAATATTTTTAAAGTGATAATATAATTTTTCTGAAGATTATTTGAATTGTTTTCAATTTATTTAGCCTAGTTTTATATATATTGTTATTTTCTTCATTTAAATTATATAATTTAATATTTATTTATTTATTTTTCTTATTTACTTTATTTATGAGATTATTTATCTCTATTATCAGCCTTTTAATATATATATATAAGTTAAAGAGAAATAAAAAGAAATTTGAAAGGTTTTAAACTCTTTAAATTCCAAAGTCCTTTTACATTCCGACCTTTCATTTTCTCAACCTCCACCTTAATTGTTTTGGCCGTACCTTTACTCCTTCCTTTCAGCCGTATTTCACTTTATTTTCACGTAAAAATAGCTTCTCATCTCAAAATTTCGGCCTCCACACCTGAAGCAAAAGTTTGGGTAAATTTCATCTTCTTCTTCCTTTGTTTTCTAGTTTTTCTATTGAAATTTGCATTGTGTTCTCATCTTCATAGCTTGGCTCCTCCTCCACCAGCCCTTGGCCGACCTCCACCACCTCATCCTCTGACCATCACCCACTCCAGATCACCACCACCCCAGGCCGAGCACCCCATGGCAAGAGATCCACCACCAAATGTCCCAAACCATCACCTTATGCTCAAATCTAGCCTAGTTTTGTTCCAACACCTCCACCTTCCTTTTGCCACCACTTCCACCACCACCACCAGCTCTGATCTGACCTCCACCCTCTACCACATCATCCACCACCACCTGATCATCTGGACCTGACCATATAGCTTCTGGCCGAGCCCTATAGGAGCCTTGAGATGGTGATATTTGCCTTGTACTTGTTGTCTTTTGCACCCATATATCTATTCACTTTTAACCCAAGTAGGCCGACCCTGTTTGAACCCAAATCCAGCCCTTAGTTCCTGCCTTAGCTGAGCTTATTCCATCACTAACTGATCCATGTGAAGTTGAGAACAAGTGCAAACCATTTAATGTTGTTTTGGGCTTTGATTTCTAGTGTTGTTTGGTAATAAATTGTTTGAAACTTATATATTGTTTTATTGTTTTGTTCAAATGTATCCAAGGAGATTCACCTTTGGCTCTCTCACTCAAATCATATTTGAGTTGTCGTGCCTTCGTAGTTTCTGTGTTGTGTGCTTTGGTTGTAATCTCCAACAAATACAAGTGAGTAAATCTGACCAGACAAGTTTATACTCATATGACTAGTAAACTGATCGCAATTGAATCTGTAAACTATATCATCATGTTATATCTGCTATACTATGATTATATGATGTTCATACATGCTTATACACCTGTTATACCATATGTTACTGTTATTTCATGCTATTCTGTTATTTTATCAGTTTATCACACTGCAAGTTCCCTGTTAGTATAGAAATCAATATGGGTTGAAATGATACATACCCGAACGGACTTTAGAATAGGGAAAAATCGTTATGGGCTGAAATGATAGGCCTGAACGGTTTTTATTTATTTTATTTAACTTGGGATTGCGGGTTTGAAATGATAGAACCCGGTTTTTCTTTGTAAATTACGGATTGAAATGATATATATCCGTATCACTTGACCTAGGCTAGAAAATTATATACAGATCCGTAGTTTATATATTTTTCTAAAAATTTTAAAATATTTTAAAAATGTAAATATTATGATATTTCGATTTAAATTTTATTAAAATGATTTCTATAAAATATTTGTGATTTTCTACAAATTAAATAAGTGAATTAAGTAAATGGTAAAGTAGAATTTGAAATATAAGTTAATTTTGGAATTTATGATTTTGTTTATAAATGGAATTTATGTAAAGTAAGAAAATATGACAAATTTGATTTAAAAAATGAATTTAATGATTTTATTAAGTAATAATAATTTTTAAAAGTGTTAATGATTTTGTATAAATTAAAATATGGAATAAATGAATGTTTAAGTTGAATTTTTTTTGAAATATAACTTAAATTGGGAAATTGTGAATTTTGTTAAAAGTGAAATTTTAATTAAGTAAAATAAATGGAAATAAGTTATATTTTGGAAATTTAAACTTAGCTTTTAAGTTAAGAATTTAATTAAAGAAATGAAAATTTAATTGTTATTTAATTTGATTTTGTATGGAAATTTGACTTTATAAAATCATAGAAATAAAGGTAATTAAATGATTGTTTTTAATGTGAAAATATATGATTTTATAAGTTTAGATGATTTATATTAAAAGTTAATTAAGTGTGAAATTGTAAATAAAACTCTGAATTTGATTTGACAGCATTTTTGAAATGTAATGTAAAGATATTACAGCATTGGAAAATGCTGTAGTTGTTTTAAATGAACCAAATAGCAAATTTGAACTAAGGGTTATTATAGCACTTTGTTAGTGCTATATTTGTTAAATTTAACTAAAATTTTAATTGAAACTAAATCAAGATATTACAACATTTTAAATGCCGTCTTTTGTTAATGAACTGTTTTTAAACATAACATTTCGTAGCATTTTCTAAGTGCTGTGAAAGTTGAATTTACTTTGTTTAATAAATTCAAATGAATAAATGATCTTTGAAAAATATTAAATTTTGGAAATTAAATATTTAATTATTAAATATAATGGATTGACTTTAAATGATTTAAATGGAATAGTTGATTTGGGAAATACAACTATTTTGAAATGTGATTAAATGGTATTTAAATTTAAATTAAATAAATGATGTTTTGAAATGATATTCTGATATTTTGAAATGAATTTGAAATGATATTAAATCTTGGAATGAATAATTGAAGTTTATATTAGTATGGAAAATATTTGGTTTACTTGTAATTTGAATCTATTTAAAAGATATTGGACTTATGAAATATAGGATATTAAAGCTTTGGAATTTATTTTATAATTTGAATAGTTATTTTATGGATTAAATCTATATTTGAAATTTATAAGATTTGAAATGGTCTATGGAAATTTAATTGAAATAAATGATTGAATTGAATTGAAACTTTGAAAATTTTAATACTTGATTTGAAAGTATAATATTTACACTTTTAAATGGTTTAGATGAATTATTTTGATTGAAATATAAACTATTTAAAAGGTGACTTGAAATGATAATAAATGAATGGTATCTTTGAATTTAAAAAGTATTTAAAGTTGAATATTTGATTTGAACTCAAATGATATTTTGGTATATTAAAATGATTTGAAATGAAGTTTGAAAGGATATGATATTTTGATATATAAAGATGATTTGAAATAAAGTTTGAAAGGACATGATATTTTGATATACTAAAATGATTTGAAATGAAGTTTGAAAGGATATGATATTTTGATATATATATATAAATGATTTGAAATGAAGTTTGAAATGATTTGAAATGAAGTTTTGAAATGATATGATAATTTAAATATATTGAAATGGTTTGGAATTGATTTAATCTTTATTTTGATAAAGATTTGGATTTGAAATGATATTCTATTTTGAAGTATAAAATACTGTTTTTAAATTTATAACCACGGGTTATAATAACGATTGGTTGTTAAAGAGACCGGGATCAGATATGGACATACTCTCTGTCGATACTGAAAACCACTTTGACAACTGTGTACGCGGTGGAGTTTCCAGAATGAAGTAGGATGGTGGCGACGATCCTAAGGTATATACGTGGACCCAACCCCCGTGAGTTGGCATAAGGTGGCTAAAATAGGAGCGATTGACGGACCAGTGAGGTAGCACCTCTGATCGGACACACTTCTTCGATACCATTCTATTACTTGTGATTGATTTGGTGCGCACCCTTGATTTGAGAGTGTTGTTCGAGGTGGGCGGTAGTGGCTGCTATGCGTCACCACCAGTCCGGATGCATAATTGGTATATCTACCCTGGCATTGCCTAGTTGTGCCGTGTCACCTACCATATCGAGCTTTACTACGGGTTGTGATTTCTCCCGTAGCCTGTGGAGTATCGAGGATAGCCCCCATTTTGGGAGTATGCTAATACTGATAGACTACTGGGACTATTACGTGTTAGGGTGAGTTCAGATTAAATGTAAAGCCCTAATGCTATTTTAAAGTATGTTTATTTTATGATTAGACATTATTATAATAGCGAATATTACTACATAGTAGATAGTTTAACGGATCCTTAAAGAATGGGCGATCCCAAGCATTCTTTAAGTTACTTGTACCTTTATTACAGTTCACTTGAGTTGGTTTACATTATATAAGTATATATTGTCCTGACTCGAGTGTTTTGTGTTTTGCTTTACGCTCGGGTCAGCCTGAGTTATTCACAGATTTGGATTTCCACTCTCTTGGAGATTTGAATCTCTGGAGATTATCTGCTTGTCTTGTCCTATCTATTTCAGTTCCGTTGTTCTACTCTGCTTGTACTTGGTTATTTTATTGAGACTTCTGTTGTACTCTATTTCTTCTGTTATATCTTATGTAACTATGATATATTTATATAGTAGCTTCATGAACTACTATTTCTTTTACTTCCGCTGCATTATTTTACTCTGTGTCTGTGATCTATGATTATTTATTTACTGTATACTCTAAGATTTGCCAAATTTTATTTACAACGCGGTATTTTGAGCAATTCATGTCTGACATGTGTGGATGCGAATGGTTGAAAATATCGGGTCGTTACAAAGCTAAACTCATATATTTACTAGCTTAGTGTAATCGACACTTTTTATTGATCGATGACGATCATTTTGTGATTTAGACTAGCGATGTGCGATGTATATTTGTTTGTGTGGGGATTACAATCCCCGTTTGTGGAACTTCGGTTCAATTTGGCGGGGTAGCGACCCGTGGTCTTCGGGCCATTTGTGGAGCTTCATCTCAAAATTTATGGTTAGCGACCATGGAATAGCGTTCCGTTTGTGATACACGTGTTGATGAGTTTTCATGCTCCCGTTTGTTATAGGCCTCCCCCTTTGTGATTTCTGGATTTCTAATTGATGATTTCTAGAATTTGTGTTTCACCAACTTTTGCGACTGGCATTAATATGTTTGTCAATATTTGTGGTTTGGTGAATAAAATAAAGAATATGATAGTCTCTTTGGTGCTTTGAGATTCTTGAGATATTGTATGATTTTGTTGTTGTTTAATCATACTTGTCATAGTATGACATTATTGTTATCATACATTTTTATTATATCTCTACTTATATCTCATTTCCTTGATGATAATTATAGCTAGACTGATCCGTTTATTATTTTCTTATTAAATAATACTCGGGTCAGACCGAGATGTTACAGGTGCTTCTTCTTGACTCCTTATTTGGGATCATCTTCTGACTTTTTTCTAACTACATTAGATTGGTAGTTTTTGTTGTTATACATTTGAGATAGAGACTCTTTGATGTATACGTATTCTTTTGTCTAGCACTTGTATCTATTCTTTTGTGATATTATGGATCTTGTTTGACCACTACTCTGATATACACTTTTATGTGTTATATTCATACCTGTTTCCGCCTTTGAGATATGAACATCTGTGACTGATTTATGTTATGCTTATTTCTATATTTGTTTCCGAAGGCCTCATAGCCACTGTGTGGTAGCTTTGAGTTTGTATCGGTATGTCGGATTTCCTCTTGAAAATGAAATGCATGTTATTCTATCTGACATATTGGAGCTCGGACAAAGCAATTACACAGATGTTCGCTCCTCAACAGTCTTATTCTTCGCGCTAGTCGACGGCATTACTCCGTAGTGTCCTTGGCTAGCGTGAGTATAGAGGTGGGGCGTCACATGTTGAGATTTTCCAAAATTTGCTATTTATAACATAAGGTGTTTCCGAAGCAATCCCGTGCATTGACTATGCTGGCAAAGGATCAAAGTGGCTTTCATTAATTTTAATGTAACCAAACCCATCAGTGGTTAAATATGCTAACACAATCAAACGACATAAATCAATCCTGGATGCATTGAACGAAAATTACATGAGATGTGATCTATATATGTCTGTCTCCAACTAGTCCTACTTTAGTGAGATCAAAACGTTCAATATTTGAACAACCTAGAGTGCAAACAAACTTTATTACTTTATTTCTGATAAAAAAAAAAGAACTAGATATATATCTGTAACTGAAGTATGAAGCAATGTGTCATATGACGGTACTAAATACAAACTACTCCTGAACAAAAATATCCTTATATAAAAGTTACACTAATTGAGCAACATGCTCATTAAAGACCTTGGATGATAATCCTTTTGTAAGCGAATCCACTACAATGGAGTTTGTCACAATATGCTCTATAAATTACAATTTATTTTGCACTCTTCCCTTATTGGAAAATAATATGTTGTTTATTGTCATAATATTACTTTAATGGTCTTTCAATTTATCTTTTCAATATTGCATAACTTTGTGACAAAATTTCACAATTATTTTCCATCGTTGGGTGCCCCGTAATAGAAAATAAATGTTAGTTCCAAAATAGAAGAGGCTACAAGTGTAACGACCCGGAAATTCGAACACTTCGTCTTTGAATATCGAAAGATTTTGAAACATAATTAAGTGTTATAAATATAATTTTGTAACCATTTTAGACATCATTTAACTAATGAATAATGATAAGAAACTTGTTTTCAAAGTTTTTTACAAAAATATATTCTTCGATGAAAAATCGATAATGTGACCAAAAATCGGTTTATTGGTAAATTGTTTTTCGATTGATATAATTTGTTCAAAATCTTTGGTACTTGACTAATGATCAAATGAACACATTAGCAACTAATCAACATACACACCTCTTCATAAAGCTTGGAATGTTCTAGAAGCTTCTATATGAATAAGTGATATTATGAGAAGGGTAAGAGTAATATGCATAAAGGAGAAGTTACTTAAAAGAGAAGTGATGGGAGATGAAGCTTCCATGGCATGTGACCCACCTTTATGATCCCTGGGAACGACACTTAATACATCATCGATATTCGTGTGTCGTTGCCCAAGCATTTGAAAGATAAGTTGTCTTGGGGTAAAATAAAGAACTGAACAAGACATAATAGATAAACCTTACAACGGAATGGTTACATATAATATAAAATGTATAGTACAAAAGGTTACTCCTTATAAGGAGTTATCAGAGTTATAAAAAAAGTACTACATCTAACAAGTTTGCAGCTATACGCTCTAACTTTACATTTTTAATATACAAAATACACCTACGTAATCATACAACAGAAATAAATAACTAGATAACTAAGGAGTCACCTGCTTGATCACCGTCTTCAAAGAGCTCCAAAGAAAACTTGCTATTCTCGGACTACCCAAATATAATTGAGTACTCAAGAGTTTAGGGAAAATAAACAACTCGGGTTAGAAAAATGTCTGGTATGAGTAAAACTATGAAACAAATGGGGTGTATTTAAACAATAATATGTGGGACCACGCCTGTAATGACCCGCATTTTCCGATAATTAGAAATATTAATTTTAATAAGATTTTAGAATTCAATATTGTGTGAAATAAAAATTTATGATTTATTAATGAGAAAACAATTAGAATGTAATTTAATAATGTTGATTTAATGTAATTGATAACTATTTTAATGTAATTTCAATCAAGTGAAATAATTGTATAGTTAATTTGGTGATAATTGTAAATAAGGAAATAAATTAAATGTTGTATTAAATGGTGAAATTGTATGTAATTAATTGAAATTGAATATGAAATCAGTGATGTGTAAGTAGTTATACATTTGGTTGTAAATATCATTAAAGTACTTAAAAGTAACAATTGTTTATTTATCATCCCATTTTAATATGTTGAAATAATTTGGAAATCAATAAAAATTTAATGTAAATCAAATATTGCAGTTAATATGAATTAAGATGATAACCGTACAATATTGTTGTAATAAAATGTAAACCAATGTTAATTATATCCATAAGGTGATAGTTGATATAATAATAAGAGTGGAAATCAAAATAAAGATTTATTCGAATTAAATTATAATAAACTGGAATTTATTACAGTTGTAATTGGACGCTGATATTAATGTAATGTTAACTCTTGAATTTGACATGGAAATTTTATTTTAATGGATTATAAATTTATATGTAATCAAGAATGATAAATTTGTTAACTTTTAAATTTGAATTGAAAAGTGATTAAACCAATTTAATAATAATTTATTTAAATAACGTGAAAATTCGCCATTTTGACCACTTTCTCGGATTTCGATGAAATTAGTTTCATCGGATCCGTAACAGTGAATTATTGTAGGAGTTCAAGTTTCATAGCGATCGGACTTATCGTTTGATCGTGCAAGCTCGAAACGCGTTGAAATCGATTAATCGAAATTAAATTAATATAATTCGATTTTAAATGCTAACTTCTGTATACAATGGAATTAAAGTTTGAAACTAGTTCCATTGAGTTTAAAAATATTGAAAACCTATATTTCGATATATTGGATGACCCATTTTCGTTTCGAAAACGAAACGAGCTTTTTGGGTCGTCATCGTTTTGACCCAATTCGATCTGTCCATTTGTTTTTACCTATCTTTGCCTATATATAGGCTATTATAAACCCTAGCTATTTCTCATTTCATTATTTCTATATGTACATCTTCTTCCTCCTTCTCAAACGACAAAACATCAAACCTAATTTCAAATTCAAAAAAATAAAAAGCGGATCCAGGGCGACTTTGGGTCGCGCTTCGGGTTTCAGAGGCGAAAACCCTACAGCGACTTCGGGTCAGGAACCAAATGACTTGGGTCTCGGGTCTTTTTTGGAAAAAACTCAGAGCAAGCACCGGGGATTTGAGGCGGCGGACCGAAGTAAGACTCGAAGTCGACTCAGGGCCTAAATTTTCCAATCTTCTAACGTTGATAACTTTTGCATACGAGCTCGAATTCATGTGCGGTATTCTCCATTGCGATCGTATCAAAATTCCGGACATTATGGAGCTGGCTTAGATACATTCTGAGACTGTTAAATTTTTGGGCTAATTTTGGATTTTAAATCGATTTGAAATCAAAGGTGAGTGTTTTAACCCACTCACAACTAGTAAATTATCTTATGTTAGTTAAATTAAATTTATGATGTGATTAGAAATTGATTGATTGCTGTTTGGTATATTTAAATTGTCATTCGAGTTTAATTTAAATTTATATTGAATTTAATTGCATTTAATTTAATATTGAATTTAAATTATTAATTGAATACCCGACAATGATAACCAGTTATTGTTGTGAATTATTGGCTGATTTGAATGATGATTGTGATGGATGCTTGATTGTTGACATTTTGGATAACTGTATATTATATTTATTTGGTATGTTGTTATCACACTGCAAATTCCCTTAGTTATTGTTAGGAAAATCACTATGGGTTGAAATGATACATACCCGAATGGACTTATAGATTAGGGAAAAATCGTTATGAGTTAAAATGATAAACTCGAGCGATTTATGGATTTTTGATTTTAAATCGAGATTGCGGGTTGAAATGATATATGCCCGTAAATTTAAATTATTGCAGGTTAAAATGATATATATCCGTATCACTTGACCATAGGGTAGAAAATTATATACGGACACCAGATTGGTTAAATTAAATGATTTTAAATCCTTAAATTTTTGAATCCAATTAAATGATATTATGAAATAAAATTAGATTTTTATATAAACTGAATTATTTTCAAAATTCAAGCTTTAAATTGTTGAAATTGAAATTGGTTTAAATGAATTGTTTAAAGAATTTAAATTGAAATTTTAAAGTTAAATTTTGAAATAAAATGAAATTTATCAAAATTGAGTTATTGTGAACGTTTGAATATTTAAACTTTGAAATCTATTGAATTTGAAGAGGTTTAAATTTGTAGTTCAACATGGATTTGAAATCGATATAGATTGAAATGGTTTTATTGAGAATTTGAATTGAAAGGTTTAATTTGAGTTTGTTGATTTGAAATCTGGATATGGTCCAGATTTGTTGAAATGGAAGAAATAATTTGATTTGATATTATTTTCAAATTAATCTTAATATAAATTGTTTAAAAATCTATAATTTTAAAATTTAGATTATTTAGAATTTCAAAACTATTTACTATATAAACCATTTCCAATAATCAAACCATTTTACATTAAACTATTTTAAACTATTAAAACTATTTTAAAACTATTTTAAAACTATTTTAAACAATTAAAACTATTTTAAAACTATTTTAAACAATTAAAACTATTTTTAAACTAATTTAACTATTAAAACTATTTTAAATCTATTAAAACTATTTTAAACTAAATAACTATTAAAACTATATAAAACTATTTTAAAGCTATTTTAAACTATTAAACTATTTTTAAACTATTTTAAACTATTTAAATTGTTTATGACTATCCAAACTATTTTCTAAAATTCAAACGGTGCAAGGTTGAATTGTTTATATTTAAATCCTTGATTTAAAAGCAAATATGGTTAAATGATGTTATAACCTACGATGGAATTTGAAATGATATTTTCTAGTGAAATGACATATTTTGCGTAAAAATGATGATTTTGAAATGAGGATTTAACCTATTTAGAGAATATGATTTCGAAAGTGATATGATTTCGAAAGTGAATATAATTTCGAAAGTGATATGATTTTGAAGTAAATATGATATTTTGATATCAATTATGAATCGGTTTTGGAAATGTAAAAGAACCATCCGGTATGAAATAAGCGTTTGGTTGTTAAAGAGACCGGGATCAGATATTGTCATACTCTCTGCCAATACCAAAAACCACTTTAACAGTTGTGCACGTGGTGGAGACTCTAGACGGAAGTAGGATGGTTTGGCGAACGATTCTGTATGAGGTATTAACGTAGCCCTGACTCCCTCGAGTCATCTTGATGTGACTAAAACAGGAGCCATGCCGTGCCAAGTGAGGTCACACCTCCGATCAGACATGCTTCTTCGATAACATATTTATGACTTTGCGATTGATTTGGTGGCGTAACATCTCGCCGTTTTGGACCATTCAAATCGACAATAAAACCACACATGTCAGACTTGAATAATTCAAAACAACAGATTGTTAATAAAATTTGGGGCAAATAAAATTAATCATAGAATCACAGACACAGAATATCAGAATAACTCGCAACGGAATAAAATAACTATAGTAGTTCATGAAGCTACTAGGTACAAGGTCTCAAAACTAATACATAATACCAAAGTCTGAAACCAATACATTTGGAAATTCAAGGTACATAAGTTCTCTACTGCAAAAGCAAAAGCTGAGTGGAAATAACTGGAATAGAAATATCAGGTAGACGGCTAAATCTCCGGCGGATCTCTAGCTCCAAAAAGATGAAACCAAAGCTGTGAAACTCAGGCTGACCCGAGCGTAAAGCAAAACACAAAACACTCAAGCCAGGACATACGTACTTATAAAATGTAAATCAACTCAAGTGAACTGTAAAAGAAATGCATCAGTAACTTAAAAGATGCTTGGGATCGCCCATCCTCTAAGGACTCGTTAAACTATCTACTATGTAGTAATATACGCTATTATAATAATGTCTAAAGTAAAGTAAACTATTAAAATAGCGTTAAGGTGTTACATTTTCCCCCTTAACACATTTTTATGATGCCAATAGTCTATACAGTACCGTAACTCCCCGTAAACTGGAGCCGCCAGAGGATACCACATAGGTACGACATAAAACAAACTCGTAGAAGGCGCGCTAGGGTAGGTGACACGGCACAACTAGGCAATGCCAGGGTAGATATACCAATTACACTTCCAGACTGTTGGTAACGCATAGCCGCAACTACCGCCAACTCGATCCACACTCCCAAATCAAAGGTGCATGCGAAATCAATCACAAAGTAATAGAATGGCTAACGATGAAGTGTGTCCAATTAGAAGAGCTACCTCCTTGGTCCATCGATTGCTCCTGTTTTAGCCACCTTATGCTAACTCATGGGAGTTAGGTCCACGTAAATATACCTTTAGGATTGTCGCCACCATCCTACTTCATTCTGGAATCTCCACAGCGTACAGAGTTGTTAAAGTGGTTTTCGGTATCGACAGAGAGTATGCCCATATCTGATCCCGGTCTCTTTAACAACCAAACGTTATTATAACCCATGGTTATTCAATTTCAATTGGTTTATTTTTCATATCAAACATATTCCTTTCAAAACCATATAAATTCCATATCATTATTCTTTAAAATATTATTCATTTTTCCAAAGTTGTAACACTTCTAAATTCATTTAATTATAACCCCTTTGAAACGTAAAAAATTAGAAATCGTAGCACTTTAAAAATGTAACCTTTAGAACCATACATTCGGAACTATAACCCTTTAGAAAATTTGTAGCATTCTGAATATGTCACTTTTAAGAAACACAGCAGTGCAGAAGTGCTACTGTAAGAATTCGCAGCAGTAAAGAACTGTTACGATAAGAATTCACAGCAGTGTAGAAGTACTACTGTAAGAATCCGCAGCAGTGCAGAATTGTTACAGTAAGAAACTACAGCAGTTTTGAATTGCTATCGTAAGAAATCGCAGCAGTTTTGAATTGTTACTGTAATACTTCTTACTACAATAGTTTATATGATCAAATAATATATATATTTTCAGTTTTCTCATTGTCATTCTATCATTCCTATTATATTACTCAAATTTAGCTATTTGGTCATTAAAGAAACTACACCTTCAGTAAAATAACTTTGTTACTAAAATATCAAATTTTAAAGTAGAAATCCTTATGCCAAGTTCAAAGTATTTTAACTTGCCCTTTATTTTCTTTCAGTAAATAAAATTTTATCATTTTTATTTCTCAAATGATACCATTTACATTAGTTAAAACTTGCATTTTTTTCCACAAAACATTTATCATTTTAATTACTATTACATAAATTAAAACTTACAATTTATAGGTTAGAATAAAATACCATTATTAGGTCAAATCAGATTATTAAATTTTTATTTAACCTTCATACTGTAAATTAGATTCCAAAACTTTAGATTTCCAACTATTTATTTCTTATAAAATTTTTAACACATGTAAACAAATTTACAGAAATCCTTACATTAAATTTTAGTTGAAATTCATATATAGAAATCCAAAATATTTAATAAATTTTAGAAAATCATTTTAAAATCAACCACGGAGTCTGTATAAAATTCTCTACCCTAGGGTCAAGTAAATAAGGACATATATCATTTCAATCCTCAATTTATTAATTTTCCGGGTTTTATATCATTTCAAACCCGCAATCCCAAGTCAAATAAAATTGCTCAGGCCTATCATTTTAGGCCATAACAATTTCCCTTAATCTAAAGATCGTTCGGGTATGTATCGTTTCAACCCATAATGAAGGAACTTGCAGTGTGATTATAGAATATGAAATAAACATAAAATATCCAATATATCATGGCATATGATCATAACAGGTAAAATATGGTATGAAATAACATAATAATATTCAATATATCATGACATATGATCATAACAGTTAAATATGGTATGAAATAACATAATAATATTCAATATATCATGGCATATGATCATAACAGGTAAAATATGATATGAAATAACATAATAATATTCGATAGTGAAATTTCTTAACTTGCGTATACAAATCCATAAAACTCCATTGTCATCAATTCACTAAAATATAAGTACGTTGTCAAGAGTGATTACTCACCTTTCTTTGGTTAGCAAAGTGATTCAAAGTGCAACAAGCATGACAAATTATGGACAGACTTGAGTGAGAGGAGAATCCAAATCCGACGCTTTGAAAAATAAAATAAATTCCATACGTAAACAAATAATTCACATAGAAAAATAAAATAGAAAAAAAATATATTTGCAAAATGCAATAGAAGAGGCTTGTCTAGGGGGTGCATAGACTAGGGTTTAGAGGTGGTTTGGGTTAGGTTAGGCTTGGCCATAAGAATTTGGGTTAGGGCTAGGTTCGGCTAGGCTAGGGTTTTGGAGAGGTGGAGGCTCGGGTTTGTGGTGGCAAGGCTCGGCTTTGGTAGGGTTTTGGTGAAGTGGTGGCCGAAAATAGAGAAGGGGAATGGATGCCGAAATTGGTGAAGAGGAGAGGGGGAAAGAAAGGAGGAAAAATGGGTTTTGGTTGGAGTTTGGTGATGGGGAGGTGATGGAATAGGCGTGGCCGAAATTTCTAAGGAGAGGAGGAGGAAAATTGCAGAGGAGAAGAGGAAGAAGGTCTAGGGTTTGGAGGAGAATGATGAAGAAGAAGGAGACTTACATAATTCTCTGTGGAGGCACAAATGAAGGATGAGGAGGCTAACTAAAACCCTAGGAGATGTTATATAGGCTATTCAACAGGTGGCTTCTCATCTACTGCAGGGGTTCTCAGCTCATTAGTACAAGCCCACATCAAAATATAAATAAGATAGAGGTTAAGAGAAAACAACTGCGTGTAATACGCTGAAAACAACAAATTTGGAGAAGTAGAAATCAAAATTTAACAAAACAAAAAACCAGGAAAATGTTAGAATTAAATCCATCTTAAAAAAAAAGTAAAAGTTCAAAATTCAAAATTTAAAATTTTTACAGAAAGTCAAACTTTGACCAAAGTTGACCAAAATTTGCATTTTAAGAAAAATCTTTATTTTATTAAATTTGGAAGAACATTTCACATCAAAACTCAAAATATTACATTAAATTTCCCAATTTATCAATTTTACAATAATTATATTCAAAATTTCAAATAAATTTTCATTTAAAATATTTTCAAAATTTGTGGGTTGTTACACTCTCCCCCACTCAAAACTTTTCGTCCTCGAAAAGGAACGAGACATAGAAAACAAAGAAGGATAAGGTAGGATAACGAATAATACCTGGAACAAACAATTCCGGATTCAAAGCATGAATGCTCTCTTCCGTTTCCCAAGTACAATCCCGATCATCGGTGCTCCATTGCACTTTGACTAGGTTGACAGATTTTCTTCGAAGCTGCTTCGTACCTCTATCGATAATACGAAGTGGCTTCCTCTCGACAGTAAGGTTTGGCTCGACATCCAAACTCTCGAGAGCAGAAGGCTGAACAATCAAAGATGGATCTTGAAGATACCGACGAAGATGCGAAACATGGAACACATTATGCACTCCAGAAAGTTTCTCAAGCAATTCCAGCCGATAAGCTAAGGAACCAACTCTCTCTAAGATGCGAAAAGGACCAATAAACCTAGGAGCGAGCTTCCCTCTCCGACCAAACCGAATCACATTTCTTAATGGAGAGACCTTAAGGAAAACCTGATCACCAACAGAAAAATCCAAACTCCTCCTACGCCTGTCAGCATACTTCTTCTATCTATCCTGAGCAATCCTCATCTTTCTCCTAATCTCCTCAACCTTCTCAGATGCTTCTAGAATCATATCTGGACCAAGAACCAAATGATTACCGGATTCAATCTAGCAAGACCGAGATTTACAAGGGCATCCATAAAGCGCAGCAAATGGAGCCATTGCGATACTAGCCTGAATTTCAAGGGATGGAATAAGATAAACAAATGTTTAAGACAACCTTAAACATATATTTGATATTATACCTGATAACTATTGTTATAGGTGAATTCAACGAGATGGAGATGATCTTCCCAAGATCCTTCATAATCAAGGACATAGGCACGAAGAAGATCATCTAAAATCTGATTTATTCTTTCCGTTTGACCATCGGTCTGCGGATGGTAAGCAGTGCTCAGATTCAGACGAGTACCTAAAGATTCCTGAAAAGCTTTCCAAAACTGACTGGTAAAGATGGGATCTCTATCACAAGCAATAATGACCAGAACAACATGAAGAAGAACAACCTCTCTCATATAAATCTGAGCTAAACTAGAAGCAGAACGGTTAGACCTAACTGGAATGAAATGAGCTGACTTAGTCAATCTATCCACAATAACCCAAATACTTTCATTACCTCTCCTAGTCCTCGGTAATCCATTAATAAAATCCATAGAAACTTGTTCCCATTTCCAATTGGGAACCTCAAGAGGCTGCAATAATCCAGCGGTCTTCTGATGATCAGCCTTAACCTGTTGACAAGTTGCACATCTACTAACAAAAAGGGAGATATCACGCTTCATACCACTCCACCAATACAGCTTCTTCATATCATGGTACATCTTCGTTACACCTGGATGAATAAAAAGTCTAGACCGATGATTTTCTCGAAGTAACTCTTGCCTCAATCCATCGACATTCGAAACACAAATCCGATTATTAATCATCAAAATCCCTTTATCATCGATCTGAGCTCCACTTCCATCTTGGCTATTAACACCAACTCTGTTACGAACATTCTCCTTAATAAGCCTAAATATCCTATCCTCATCTTGCTTAGCAACAATATGATCCATATGGTCATTAAAGAAACTACACCTTTAGAAAAATAACTTTGTTACTAAAATATCAAATTTTAAAGCAGAAATCCTTATGCCAAGTTAAAAGTATTTTAACTTACCCTTTATTTTTTTTCAGTAAATAACATTTTATCATTTTTATTTCCCAAATGATACCATTTACATTAGTTAAAACTTGCATTTTTTTCACAAAACTTTTATCATTTTAATTACTATTACATAAATTAAAACTTACAATTTATAGGTTATAATAAAATACCGTTATTAGGTCAAATCAGATTATTAAATTTTTAATTAACCTTCATACTGTAAATTAGATTCCAAAACTTTACATTTCCAACTATTTATTTCTTATAAAATTTTTAACACATGTAAACAAATTTACAGAAATCCTTACATTAAATTTTAGTTGAAATTCATTTATAGAAATCCAAAATACTTAATAATTTATAGAAAATCATTTTAAAATCAACCACGGAGTCTGTATAAAATTCTCTACCCTAGGGTCAAGTAAACAAGGACATATATCATTTCAATCCTCAATTTATTAATTTTCCGAGTTTTATATCATTTCAAACCTGCAATCCCAAGTCAAATAAAATTGCTCAGGCCTATCATTTCAGCCCCTAACAATTTCCCTTAATCTAAAGATCGTTTGGGTATGTATCGTTTCAACCCATAGTGAAGGAACTTGCAGTGTGATTACAGAATATGAAATAAACATAACAATATCCAATATATCATGGCATATGATCATAACATGTAAAATATGGTATGAAATAACATAATAATATTCAATATATCATGGCATATGATCATAACAGGTAAAATATGATATGAAATAACATAATAATATTCGATAGTGAAATTTCTTAACTTGCATATACAAATCCATACAATTCCATTGTCATCAATTCACCAAAATATAAGTACGTTGTCAAAAGTGATTACTCACCTTTCTTTGGTTAGCAAAGTGATTCAAAGCGCAACAAGCACGGCAAATTATGGACAAACTTGAGTGAGAGTAGAATCCAAATCTGACGCTTTGAAAAATAAAATAAATTCCATACGTAAACAAATAATTCACATAGAAAAAAATAGAAAAAAATATATTTTTGCAAAATACAATAGAAGAGGCTTGTCTAGGGGGTGCATAGGCTAGGGTTTAGAGGTGATTTGGGTTAGGTTAGGCTCGGCCATAGGAGTTTGGGTTAGGGTTAGGTTCGGCTAGGCTAGGGTTTTGGAGAGATGGAGGCTCGGGTTTGTGGTGGCAAGGCTCGGCTTTGGTAGGGTTTTGGTGAAGTGGTGGCCGAAAATAGAGAAGGGGAATGGATGCCGAAATTGCTGAAGAGGAGAGGGGGAAAGGAAGGAGGAAAAGGGGGTTTGGGTTGGAGTTTGGTGATGGGTAGGTGATGGAATAGGTGTGGCCGAAATTTATAAGGAGAGGAGGAGGAAAATTGTAGAGGAGAAGATGAAGAAGGTCTAGGGTTTGGAGTAGAAGGATGAAGAAGAAGAAGAAGACTTACATAATTCTCTATGGAGGCACAAATGAAGGATGAGGAGGCTAACTAAAACCCTAGGAGATGTTATATAGGCTATTCAACAGGTGGCTTCTCATCTACTGCAGGGGTTCTCAGCCCATTAGTACAAGCCTACATCAAAATATAAATAAGATAGAGGTTAAGAGAAAACAACTGCGTGTAATACACTGAAAACAACAAATTTGGAGAAGTAGAAATCAAAATTTAACAAAACGAAAAACCAGGAAAATATTAGAATTTAATCCATCTTCAAAAAAAAGTAAAAGTTCAAAATTCAAATTTTAAAATTTTCACAGAAAGTCAAACTTTGACAAAAGTTGACCAAAATTTGCATTTTAAGAAAATTTTTTATTTTATTAAATTTGGAAGAACATTTCACATCAAATTTCAAAATATTACATTTCCCAATTTATCAATTTTACAATAATTATATTCAAAATTTCAAATAAATTTTCATTTAAAATATTTTCAAAATTTGCGGGTTGTTACAGGTGGCCACCCCTCAATTTGATTATGGGAGTGTGTTACGAGGTAGGCGGTAGTAGCTACTATGCGTTACCACCAGTCCGGATATACAAAATGGTAGTATCCTACCCTGGGCATTGCCTCGCGTGCCTTGTCACTTGCCTTATCGCGCCTATTACGAGTTTAGTTTGTACCGTACCTATGGAGTGCCCTCTGATAACCCTCCAGTTTACGGAGGAATTACGGTACTGTATAGACTACGGGAATATATATAAAAATGTGTTAAGGGGATATGGGTAACGCCTTAGTGCTATTTTAATACTTTACTTTACTATAGACACTATTATAATAGCGTATTGTACTATGTATGTAGATAGTTTAGCAGATCCTTAGGAGATGGAATCCCGAACATCTCTTAAGTTATTGCATGCACAGTAGACACTGGATAGGAGATGTAAAATCCCGTAAACATCTCTGAAGCAGTTACACTCATATTTATTTACTGTTGATTTAACTTACATAAGATCATTTAGTTCTGACTCGAGTGTTTTGTCTTTTCATTACGCTCGGGTCAGTCTGAGCTTTACAGTGTATTGAAGACATTATTTCTGGAGGATGAAGACGGAGATTTATTACTATCTATTTTATATATATTCCACTGCACCATGTTGTTTCGCTGCATTATATATTTATTCCTGTTGTATGTATAACTCTGATTGTATTGTAAAGTGTAATCAAATGTATTTGTAAAACAGCTTCATGAACTTTTTATTTGATTATTATATTTTGTCATTCCGATGTGAGATTCTGTGTTTTATTTTTTTCTTTTTCTTTCCCTTATCCTTCTTATTTACCCCATAACAATCCTCACTTTTGAATGGTTTGAGTCCGACATGTGTGATTTATTATCGATTTAAACCGTCCAAAAAGGTGGGTCGTTACAACGCCGCTAATACGGAACGGGTTTTCTCCCACATAAACAACAAACAAACATAGCAAAAATGGAAATGAACAATAGGGAACAAACCCAAACATAGATGATGGGTACAATTAGTATAACATTCAGACTTGAAAGAATGGAAATAGTCTGAATAAAATTCCAAACTGGATAGAATGGATAAAACAAGTCCAAACTCGATAGAATGGACTAAATAAGATAACTATCCAAACTCGATAGAATGGATAAAACCAATAATTGAACACCACAAAGAGTGGTTGAATCTTCCCGTTGTAATTAAAGAAAACATATTCAAAGTTTCGAGTCAAATAAGAAAAGGAAAATTTCCAACAAATGACTAGGAGGGCGCTCCCCCCATACCGAAAGTATACCTCTAGAAATATACTTGGGAATTCTGATGGCTCTCGGACACGTCCAAGCCAGACCCCGCCAACGGTTACCGAGAATCCGAGTATTTCATATCTCAATGCGCAAAAACTGATTCTAATCTAGAGTGGATGTGAAAATACCATAAGGGAGCAACCCCACATAGCTTGGCTTCCACTCGCTCTTTGGGTTTAGTCATTTTCGACAAAGGATAACAAATCTCAAGTGCACAACACATTGTCTTAGAATGACGAAATACAAAGAAGGCCGAGGTAACAAATAGTTGGGAAACCAACTATCGAGGATATAGAAAGATTGTATATGGAAATTAAGTCTTGTGTCCTTTCACCACTCATCGAATTCCAACTTGTACTATTTCTTAGTTAAAAATAATACCGGACAAGTCAAGATAGTATTAACTCAAAGTCATGTCTAACGATTATTCTTAACTTTTGAAATAGCGACGAGTCTACTTCTTTGACGTTTAGTGCTAAGTATACAAATAAATTGTTCCCATATAAGTGAATCGCTTTATGGAAATTAATTAATTTTCATAAACGAATCAAACTTTTTTCTTTTTAAAACCCGAATTCGTGTTTGCCTCACATTACAAGTATTAGCTTTAAAGCACTTTGTTAAAAGAGTTTACTAACTTCAAAACATCTATTTAAAAAGGATTTAATAACTTAAAACATTATTATTACATTGATTAATTAACCATAATCTTCATTACACAATTTGACTTTTGTACTTCAAATGTTTTTAAATAACAAAAAGGATAAACCACATTTAAACCTTATTAATTCGATTAATTAGTAAAATATAATTAATTAAATTAATAATTAATTTATTTTCACTATTTAAATGAATAACAAAGTCAAAACATCCTTGTTACTTTGATAAATTCACTTTGAAACTTCATAAATTAAGTTGATCAATTAACTCCAATAACCATTAAATATAAAGGATAAATCACCTTTAAAACATCATTAATTCAATAAATCAATAAATTTAAATATAATTAATTAAATTAAATAAATAAGTAATTAATTCTCATTATTTAAAAGTGATTTATTAATTATAAACATCAATAAAGGAAAGATTAATTAGAGTTAAAACAAGTTGATAAATTTTAAAAATCATTTATTAAAAGGATTTATTAATTTAAAAGCATCATTACCAAATTGGTAAATTAACTTTAATCCATCATTATTGAATGATTAATTATCCTTAAACATCATTAAGTAAAATGATTTATTAAATTTATACATCATTAAATAAAATGATTAATTAATTTAAACAATCATTAACCAGGTAATTAGTTAAATTTAAAACACATCATTAACTTAGTAATTAGTTAACCTTAATCCTTATTAATTAAGTAATTAATTAAATTAAACAATCAATATTAAAATGGTTAATTACTTTTGAAAACATCTTTAATTAAAATCTTTATTAACTTGTAAAACAATTCCAAGCACGAAGATGAGACTAAACGGTTTCGATAAAAAGTGATTTTTCGAAAGTGCCGATATACGCTATACGGCAGTTCGGCAAACAAACTTATGACATTAGCCATACAACCAAACATCACATAACAATGGTTTAAGCACAACACAAGGTAAATAATGATGATACAACATGTAATAAGTAATTACTAACAATTATATTAACTTTAACTACCAGCTTTTTATATAGCTAACCACATGCTTAATGTCTTTCAAATGCGACAACATTTCAAAGCATGAAACAAACAAACAACCAAACCATCACTTCACATATACAACAAGCATTCATAGGCTATTAACATGAACATTAACATAGTATAAACTTAGTTTAAGTAGGTGTAGTTTTACTTACCGAAAGCTATCCAAACCTTTGCTAACTTAGGGTATGACCTAGTAGTTCCGATCCTAAGCAAAAGATGGAGTCTTGGACCCTTAATACACTAGGTAGGCTCGACCTTGAAAGAAGAAGGAAGTGAAACTTGTTTTGGTAAGGTGGAGTGACTTTGGATAATCATCGAACCCTAAAAAATGAACTCGAAAATAGGTCATTTTCCAACTAGTTTTCCGTCTATTTACTCTCGGATTTTGAAAAGGTGATAAAGAGTAAAGGTTTAGAAAAAAAATTTCCTTACAATTTCAGCTAAAGAATTACTAAACTTGGATTACTTTTGAAGAAGATATGGTCAAAAGAAGAAGGACCATTTTCGGACTTGAAATTCTGGGTCCGAAAATGCTTTGTAAAGAAATGAATTTTTCTCCCAATAACTCTCAGAAATTGAAGAAATGATGTAAATTCAAATTTTAGCCAACTCGATTCTTTTGAATCTGATTAAAAGAATTTCTTTATTTGGAGTACTTTTAAGGGAGCTATGGCTGTGAGAATAGGAGGTAAAATTTGAGAAGAAAATGAAAATGCGAGCATGAAGTTGCTATTTATAATCTCATGCAAAGTGGCTAATTCCACTTATACCCTCCTATCCATGGCTACCACATCACAATGCTTGTCTCCCCCTTACCAACATGCATTTAAAACTCAAGTAGCCAAAATATCAAATCATGTCTAAACATGTTTCATTTGATGTGACATTTGCTTTTTTGTTTTAATTTTAAACTTAGGAAATTGTCACATCACCTTTTTTATATATTCTTAAATTATAAATAAATATGTATTATCATTTATAATCCCTAATTTGTTTTATAAATGTTTTTTTTATGTATACTAAAATGATTACAATGTTTCAGACAACTTTTAGAAGATGTAAAGTCGAAAATTCGGAAAACAGTTTCCGGTCACATTTTCGATTTTTCTTCGAACTAAATATTTTTGTAAACTAATTTTGAAAACTATTTTATCTTCAATATTTATTATTTAAAAGAGTTTTTATTTTAATTATAAAACCTATTTTTTGAATATTAATATTAATTAAATATTCAGAAATTAATGTGGTGAAATTATGGGTCGTTACACTCTCCCCCCTTGAAAGAATTTTGTCCCCGATATTTACCACAATTCTATCCCAGAAAACAAACTATCCTAGAAATACCTAACACATTAATCAGATGTAACTTATCTCGCAAAAAAAGTATGATATAAATCTATTTGCAACTAAATTCAAAGAATGCCCTGAAATAAAATATTGCGCATACAATCATATCAAAAGGTAAATTTAGAACTAAATGTCCGGGCTCTTATATGCAAAAATTTATTTTCAAATTTCTTCAAAGAAATGTATTAAAACCAAAACGAAAAAAATAACTAGGAGGCGGTCCTCATAGCAAAAACATGTAAAACTCTAGAATTAAAACAACATGGAGCATTCAGTGGTATTCTGGTTCCTCCAAATACAACAACTAGAGTGAACAATTATTATCACTTTCCCAAATTTTTTTTCTTCCAAAATCACATTTTCAAAAGCACCGAGATTTAAGTCCTAATAAAAAATAATTCAAAAACCTTGGTATATAATTTTTTTTAACTTTACAAACTTTGGTACATTAGACCACACAATCAATCAATCAAATTCAATTAAATCAAATCAATCAAATTTCGTAAAGGAATACACTAACACTACCAATCATTCAAATTCCATAAGGAAAAAAATCAAACACTCAACATTATTTAAAATGTCAAAAGATTAACAACAAACTCCTAACTTAGGTTCAAAACTTTGTTGATTTCCCAAAATATATATAATTATCTAAGCGTACCATTCTTTGCCCATTAGCCTTTGGTTATTGCTTAGAAGATTATCCAAACTTACTCGGACAAAATTGAAAGTTATACTCTAAAATTATTGGTTTATTAACTACACCAATCTTTCTAAATCACATAAATTTGCATTTAATATTTTATCAATACCAAAATTGTTTTTGAATTATTTCATAAATTTTCATCAAAGTTTAAAAATATTTTATAAAGTCATTTCTTTATAAAACGCCAAATAATAACTTATTCCACTTTATTTACTTGTATAATACCCTTCTAAATCCTAAGAGTATATGCAAAACACAAATTTATTTTTCTTTATACAATTTAGGTGAAAATCAAATCAAAATTTGGTTCTTTTAAAATTAAGTCAACCTCTCGACCTCTTTAACTTAGAGTGTAGAGATGGACAATGTTTATGGGTTGACTCAAAATAACAAATAGTTTATACTCATTACATGTTTTAAACAAAAGATACGGTTTTAATAAAACGATGTCTATTAAAACCATCATATCTTTTCACATTAAGGTGTTATAATGAATCATGTTTATAGAATGATCCAATAACATCAATTAGTTTACACTACTTAGATACTTAAATAATATCTATGGTTTTGATAAAACAACGTTATCAAAACCTTCATACCCAATCTAACCCATTTAAATTAGTGTTAACTTACCTCGTATATCGTTTAAGGGTAAAATTCATTATTAAAATAATCTCTTGTCAACAATTCTTTTTATTTTGGAAATCAATTCCCATTTAGGGAACTTAAAAATCGAATACCTAATTTTTAGTTTCAAACTCGTTTCTGAAAGCATACTCCTTATTTTTTCTTTATAAAATAACTTCAAACAACTTGTTTATTAAAAACTCACTTTGGGTTCATTCGGATTTGAGTTCATTTCGATCGCACAATGATAAAGAGAATAATTTACTAAGTACTCCACAACATTCGCCTAAGCAACATTTGATCGTCATTTAGTAGATTATTCATATTACCATAAAACTAACCGAAATGTTTTCCTCCGAATTATTCAGAGGAAAAGCATTCTACTTAAAATTTCTTTTCCAAAATATTTATATTTTAGAAATATTTCCAAATAATACCAATATTACTTTTCTCAAAATCTTTTGAAATCATTCTAAATAATTCCAAAATTTAATTTTTCCAAAATCTCCTTACATGTTATTTGGAAAGACAAATTTATAATACTAAGTGTATTAAAACATGGATCAAAACAAACGTCATTTTAAACATCGTTGACTAAAATCCCATAACAATTTATACTTAGCTTTATTTATAAACAATTCTATTTAAAAATTCTCATCTCAAACCCATTATTTATTAATTTAAAACAATAGTTATTATATCAAAGGATAATAAAACAATTTAAATACCTTTTAAAATTCCAAACAATGTTAATTGTTCTGGGGGATGATTTATAATATTATTTTTAAAACCTTAAACCCATATAAATTTTCCAAAGAAAATAAATAAAATTTAAATTCTTTTATTAAATTTAAAATAACATTAATTATCCTGAAAGATAATAAATCACATTTATAATTTGTTTTATAAATCTAAAACAATATTAACTATCCTAAAAGATAATTAATCATACAATTTTCTTTTATAAACAAATCAACTGTCTTTAATAAAATATTTAGTTACTTCCAAAACACTTTCATCAAATTTATTTATTTATTTTAAACTCGCTTATTAAATTAATTAACCAACTTAAATTATTACTTATCAAATGATTTATTAAATTCAAATAATCATTAATTAAAATGAATAATTACTTTTAAATATCATTAATTAAAATGATTATTAATTTTCAAATATCATTAATTAAAATAATTAATTAAATTTAAATATCATTACTTAAAATGATTAATTAAATCCAAATCTCATTAATAAAAAAGATTAATTAATTTTAAATATCATTAGTTAAAATGATTAATTAATTTAAAATATCATTAATCAAATGATTAATGAATTTTAAACATCTACCTTTGGGAAAACATAAGCTCAAGTTCAAACACATATAAGGATTTAGGGGATGATATTTAATAAATGACGGTATAGCGGAAATTGCTATAACGACACTTAAACAGTTTAAATGGAATATCAAGATTAATTTCTATTAATCAATCAAAGAAATCTAACTATCATCCAAGAAATAAACAATAGTTTATAGCATCACGTATACAATATAGTAAATTTGGGGTTAGGTTAACTCATATCTAAATAATTCTCTAAATTTTATTTATTTATTTATTTTACTATATTATTATTAATTATTTTTTGGTACCATTAGATTATATTAAACAACTTTTTATTACAAGTTTACTTTTAGGTTAACATTATTAAAAGTTGACTTTTAACTTAACCCTTTCACCGAACACCTTATAATCAAACTGTAAAACTTAATTCACTAGGGGTTCACTCCAAGATTCCCTAATTCCCATCTACTCGACCTATATCTGACTAAGGAAAATTCCTTATGAACTATTCAATAATAGTTAATGCTCAAACTGGACGAGCATAACTAATCAAATTCCTAAATGATAATAGTAAAATATTATCATTTCTAAATAATCAACTCAACTATACAACTATATTAGTTTCAAAAATCATTCTTAAATATACATAATATATATTCTTAGGTAAAATTATTTCATTTACCATTTTAAAACAATACAGTATTGGTAAATATATTCAAGTGTTTAGGAACGCCTATCGACAATGCTGATCAGACGCATCGACCAGAATTCATATACTAGTCAATGGATCAAACAACACAATTTAAAACATTTTTATAGCAATAGCAAACACGCACTCAATATATATTTATACTCTCAAACTTATCATAGTATTTTACTAATCCTATCCTTAGAGAGTTTACCCCATTAGGGCTTAGGGGTTCGCTAAACCTAAGCTCTGATACCATCTGCGATGACCAACCTTTCCGATCCCTGGGAACGACACTTAATACATCCTCAGTATTCGTGTGTCGTTGCCCAAGCATCCGAAAGATAAGTTGCCTTGAGGTAAAATAAAGAACAGAACAAGACATAATAGATAAACCTCACAGCGGAATGGTTATGCAATGACCCAGAATTTTGGTCATTGATTTTGAAATATTTAATTGATTTAAATATTAAAATGAGTGGTTTAAAAAGCTAGATAATTCAAAATTCCAAATATTATGATTTTATTATAGTTAATAATTGAAATTCAGATACGGTGATTTTTAAAATATTTAAATTGAGGGATTTAATATTGAATAGTGATTCAAATAATTGGATTTTTAAATTGAATACCAATTCAATTAATTAAATGGGCTAATTTAACTCATTTTAAATGAATAGATAATAAAAGTGAAATTCAACTTTTAATTCAATTGCAGTAATAACAGTTCGAATAAATAAACAGAAAAAAAATTTCTATTTTTATTCGATTCCTTTTGACGTATTTTTAATTTAATTTATCTGATTTTTCCATATGTTTTAATTTAGAAAATATTGAAATTTTCGTTTGACGATTTATTGGCAACATCGGTGTTTTTGAGATTTTACAGAATCTAATAACTGGTGTATATTACTCCTGTGTTGTGATCGCGTCGTTGTTTTGAAAGTGACCGTATTTTTGTTTGTTGTTTTGGAATCCGTATGTGAACGAAAAGTGGTGCGGCGAGGTATCAGAAATTTTAATATAAACCTAAGACAACTTAAACACTCTGTATGCTTAGCCAATATTGTGTCTCTTTGTTCCTCTTTCATACACACTTCAAATATGTTCTCTCTAACTAAGGAAACGAAATTCAAAGGGG
Source organism: Allium fistulosum (assembly GCA_030737815.1). Classification (NCBI taxonomy): domain Eukaryota; kingdom Viridiplantae; phylum Streptophyta; class Magnoliopsida; order Asparagales; family Amaryllidaceae; genus Allium; species Allium fistulosum. The sequence goes on along the minus strand of CM060907.1, from coordinate 912,251,914 downwards.
AAGAAAACATAATCATTTTGTTTATTTGGTTATAAAATGAAAATCAGTTAAACGCATTTTCTACTTTTATTCCCCTTACACTCTTTCTTTCTCATTTCCAATTAAGCAACACCAGAGAAATAATAATGGCAGCGACTTCTAAATTCGAAGCTAAACTGATGTAGGCCACTTAAAATCATGAAAATGCACTCGTTGAGCTCGTATAAGGTCAAGCTTCACGTTCCTTGTCTCAATTGTTACTGCGACAGCGATCTGGGAATGACAAAATTTATTCCAGCCGAGCTAGGGCTTTCGAGTAATAAGGATTTAGGCAATGATGTCTGAAACAGAGGGTGTATTCAGTTTGTCGTGATTAGTAGCAGCTCTGGCATGATGTTCGTGAGTCACTGTGGTAGATAGGGGTGCACGTCGTTCTGAGTCAGTGGGTGGACTGCCAGCTCGGGTCTGTTCGGGTTTCCAGAGGTGAAATCGTTGTTAGTATAGGGCTTGTGGCGTGGAGGTGAGTCATATGATGATGGTCGGAGGCACTCTAGTGTTTGGATGTGTGATCTGACATTGTGGCAACGAGGTGAGTTTCCAGATCGGATTCTGGTTCGGAGGTAATGTTATGGTTGCCGACGAGTCAAGGAGGAGGAGAGAATTGCAATGGTGTAGTTAGACTGAGGAACCGAATAGCGGAGCTCCATATCATGGCTGTGCACGTTCAAGGGAAGGAATGGTTTCATGTATCAGGCGACGTGATTTTGTTTGGGAGGGGAAGAAGGTCTGTGCATCTGGGTGGATTTTTTCGTTTGGGTCGGGCTTTAGTGGTTAAGTGGGTAATTTGTTAATAAAATATGATTTATAAATTAAAATATATGATTTAAATTCAAATTGTTTAATATGTATAACTCTCTCATATAAGGCCCGATCGAGACGCCGTTAGTCGTGTTGCACTCGTATTATCGACATCCACGCTATGGAACTAGTTTAGGAAAATTTAGAGCTTATGGAGATTTCGCGCTAAATCGAACGCCATTCAATTTAGACAAAAACTGAATGCGAAAGCGACAACTAAAAACTGGCAAGTTAAACTCACCTTTCTGTTTTACCAGTACATTATTATGTAGATTAAATTTATTTATATCCGCTTGAATTGGTTAAATTGGATGATAGATTGAATATGATCTAGGATGACGATATAGCATCTTGAAATGCTATTAGATTGTTTGAACCTGATCTAGGATCACGAGATAGCTTCTTGAAATGCTACTAAATGTGTTTTAGTTTATTTTTGAATATTCCAAGTAATTGAATCATGTATGGAATTGACAAATCGAATTGATTTATTTACGTTGTTTAATTAAAACGTAACTGAATTTAAATTTGCTTGGTGTTATACGTTTGGCCAAATAAACACCGTCGAATAATAAATGAAAGAGTTTTATTTGGAATGACATTTGGTTAGCAAAACCAATCCCTGTTCTGCTATTAGATTAATTTGAACATTTATTTAATTGCCAGTTGATTTATACTGGATAATTGATGTGTTAACAATTGATTGTTAATTATGGATACATATATGCCTATTATTATGTGGATGCATGTAATTTTACTTGAAAGTTAAATTGAAATTAAATGGTAGCTTGTTAGGTACCATTGTGATCGTTAAGCCGCTTTCAAGGTTTGGAAAGTTATGAATATTTTTAACTTCAAATTTTATAATTTGAAGTAAAAGGTTTTATTTAATTATTATTTGTACAAATTGTTTTGATAAATTATTATTTTACAAATGTTTTGTAAAATTATTTCTTTAGTAAAGTTAATTATGTTTTAAATTAACTGTTTAGAAAATATAATGGGATTTATAAAGGGATGGATTTATAAATGAAATTTCATAAATGAGAATATTTTATAAAACAAGTGAAACTTGAATGAGTTTGTAAATTATAAATGATGTTTACAAATAAAATGAAATGATTATCATTTGATAAATTGGAAATATAAATTCACAATGTGAATTATAATGAGAAGTGAAAATCGGGTTTTGAAAGAAATAGTGGATTCTATTTTTGAAATGTGTGAAGGGTTATGAAATTGGAAATGTAATCGATGTGTTATAAATCGAGAGGGATTTACAAATTGAAATTGGTTACATTGGAATTTTAAGAATATATTTTTATCGAGAAGCTAAGTTTTGTTTAAAAAGGGAATTTTGATTTATTAAACTATGAAATTTAAAACTGTTTTTTGGATTGAAATATTTCATAAAGTTAGTTATTCAAATATTTAATATTAGTTGAAAAGAATTTAAATTTGTATAAGCTTTGTAAATTGATTAGTATTATTTAAAAATGAATTAGGAATGAGCTATCGATGTTTATTTAAAAGTGCTTTGATATTTAAAATAATTACTTAAATGTGTTTTGAAAATAAATTATTATTCTTTAAAATACTTATTATTTTACATAGAATTTTAAAGTAAGTAATTGGAATTTTATTTGTAAATACTCTCGAGATTTATAAACCAGATTTTATTGAGCGGGTGTGATTTTATAGGAGAAGTCTTATAATGGGATTTCTGGAAACTTAAGAAATTTCCAAAGTAGTTAGATGCAGAAACTTCAGAAATGACTTGAATTCATAAATGAAGTTATAAATTGAAATTGGGAATATTTCTAAGTGTTGATATAATTTGAGAATATCCTGTTATGGATATAAGTATTCGAAATTGTTTTCAGATATTGAAATATTGGAAGAGATTTGAATATATATCTTGTAAAGATATTTTGAAATAAATGTTTGAAAGTTTTATAGTATGGCCTAGTGACTGCTTATGTGTGTAATCTGATAGTTAAATAACCGACTATCAAATCTGGCCAATTTCGTTGATCGTTTCGAAGAGACCGGGATCAGATTTAATTATCCGAAAACCACTTCGATCCGATTTGAGCATTGTGGATTGGGATATCGTGAAGATAATGAAGGCGAAGTCTTAGAGATTCGGTTTGTTCAGTCCCAGAACAACTTATATGGATGAATGCTATCATTGCATTGCTTGCTTGGAAGGCAGTGTTAGCATTCCAAGTATGAATGCTACTCTTAAGATAAAACGTAGCTTCAAGCCTCATCAACCGGGAATGAATGAAAATCAGGGCAGATGCAGCAAGGCTAAGTAGGCTGCACCCATTAGAGTATGTTGTCACCTTTCTAGATTACCCTACATCTACATATTTATGGATTGGATGTGTGTGAGATCTCAAAAGGGTTGCAAAGCAACTGGGGTGATGACATATTCGGTACTATCCAGTAAGGGGTAGGCCGGTCTTGTGTTGGTAGGGATCGATAGGTTCGATCTCGGTACATTTTCTAGACGTGTACCATGATAGGTGCTACCCCAGTGCCTAGCCATTGTATGGAATTCATTCTCCAATAAGCGCCGTATGGTTTTGATTATGCCCAACTATGTTGAAATGTGAGATGCAAGCATTTCATCTATTTTAATAAGTATTTGTACTTGGACACTATTATAATATCACATGGCATTTGTATAAAAATGGTTTGGTTATCATAAGGTAAAAACCCATCATGTTTATGTGTGACATGGTCTTACGAGACACCCTTTGATTTCAAAGATTTTCTTATAACTTAAAAATCCAATTGGGTGTGTTTTCTCACGCTGGTTTTCCAGACCGACTCAGGTGTTATTTTATTATAATGCACTGGTCAGACTGAGTATATTACAGATTAATTTGGATGCTTGAAGCTTTAAAAGACGAGTTGGAGGCCCAGAGACGTATTCACGTAGATGGTTATATTTTCCGCTGTATTCTTTGGTGTGTTGTCAACAATTATGAGGACAAACTGTTATAACTTTCCAGGCTGAAATAGGTTAGTATACTCCGATTGATGTTTGTATATATATTACAGTTTTTTTTGTGTAAAGATTTATGGTATATTATAGATTATTCGTTCCACTGTGAGATTCTATGTTGTTTAGTTTTCTTCTTATCTTCTTTCTTCTTTCCTCTAACAATCGGGTTTTCCGCCAAATGATTTCCTGGCATGTAATACAGTGGACGTATTACTGTCGATTTTCGAGGGTCAAAAATCTGGTTCGTTGCATTTGGTATCAGAGCTGATGGTTAAGCGAGAACCTTGGCTTTAGTTGGGTAACTCATTAGAGATAGGGTCAGTAGCACCCTATAATGAGTTTGAGTGTGTGTGTGTGTATGAGCGTGTATTTGTTAGTGATATAAAAATGTTTTATATTGTGTTGGCTGATTTGTTGAGTGGCTTATGGATTCTGGTCAATATGATTAATTAATGTTATTGATAGGGATCTCTAAACACTTGGACAGAGCAATTCGACATGGTATTGTTTTGAAATTGGGTAAATGAAATAATTTTACCTGGATTATATTTTATATATAAAGGAATAATTATTCAAAAATTATTATTATATGGTGTGCTTGGATGTTAGAGAATGATAATGGTTGATTATCATTTGTTGTTGTTGTGTTCTAATAAAGTGGTTGATATTTTAATGTAAGCAAGACAAACAACAGAGAAATGATTTTATACAACCAAATGGAATTATAGTTTATAAATGTGATTTATAAATTGAAAGGAAATGAAATTTCAAAAGTATATTTAAATATGATTTGTAAGGGTTTAAAGCTGGGAACTTGGAAATTTAAATCCCATTAATTTTGGAAATGGTTTTTCAAAGTTTGGAAAATAATAATAGTATTATTTGGAAGATACTTTTGGATAAAAAGATTTAAAGGGGTTTAAAAGGAATAGAAAACACTGAACTCACTTCGGTCGCTAGAAAATAATTTCGGTGATGATTGCAGCATCATCGACGTTCATTTTCGAGTTTCCAAGGGAGGAATTGCTACCATTGGAGTTTTGTTTGGTAAACTGGTTTTGGTTTTGAAATTAAAAAGAATAATTTGATATACCAAGGGATTGTGAGTATATATATATATATGATTTCAAAAATGATTTGAAATACTTTAGAACAAGTGTTTAAACTCTAGGAGTTTCATTTAAAATGTTTAAAATTGTTGAATATGAATGCAAGAAAAGTAAAAATTTGAAATTTGACTATGGAATGAAATTTAACTAATTTAAGTTAAATAAAGTGTATTTTGGAAATTTAGCCTAAGTTAGGTTAAATAAAATAATTTTTTGGAAATGAATTAAGGAATGAACTAATTGAATAAATTAGTGAGTTGAATATGATTTTGGAATATGGTTGAAATATTGAAATTGAAACAAATGGATTGAGTCGAATGGAATTTAAATTGGATTGATTTAAAGTGAATATTGACTTAAGTGTGAAGTGGTAATAAACATAAGGAGTGTTGTATGAAATGTTTATTAATCTAAGAAAATTTTATAATTCATAAGGGAAGTATGAAGTGAAATGTGTTGAACATAGAATTTGGTGGAATAGTCTTAAACGATATTATTATTGAAGGTAATATACTAAGTAAGCAAGGGAATGTGAATAATAATTGTGAATAATTGATTGTAAATGAAATGAATGTGAAAAGGAGAATTTGTGATAGCAAAGAAATCAATTGGAAATAAATATGTAAGTTGTACGTATATTATTTATTCGTATAATGGTTTGATCCAGATTCGAGCACATGATTTTGAGATGATTTATATCGATCCGAACAAGGATTTTTCACTTGATTCTCGACGGCGAACAGTGGATATGGATTTTGATTGATTTTGGAATTCTCTATCATAGTATATGGCTATGCAAGGAGAATAATGGTTTCTGATCAAGGAACCAGATCTGAGTCCGCACTATAGTGGTCGTGTGAACGATACTAGTCCTGAAGTGAGATTGTGTGGTCGAGTGAGGGATCAGATTTGATATTGCGTAAGGATGATATATGTACATCATACGAGCTTAGGTAAAACAAATGTTGAAAATTGGAAAAATACAAAATAAAATAATTATGAACTATATGATTGGATATCAATGGTAAATAAGATGTAGGTATATAAAAACAAGAGCTAATTTGATGCCTTTGGTTTCATAAGTAAAATTTGGTTGCCCGACAAAAAGGTACATGTTCATATTGTTGTTTGACTTGATGGTTTTAGGATTGAGCCACTTGGCTTTTGTTTTCTTTTGTTGGATCGGGCCCGTAGTGGCGATTTGGAGTTGTTCTGATCTAGCCGCACAAACAAGACGCTGGCGAAATTTTTTGAAAATTTAAAGAAAATTTTTAATAACTAAAAATTGATTTTTGAGTTATAAACTGAAATGACTGAATGGATTATATTAGATGGAAATCTATGAATGAATTTGGAAACTGAGTAAAAGTAATAACAAGGTTTCAAAAATTGGTTTTGGAAAGTTAAAAGCTTAAAAGGATTTGGTAAGTTATTTGAACCGATTAGTTTTAAAAAGTAAGGGGTTTGGGCATTTTTCTTGCCTTAATAATTTCGGAGACGAAATTCTTTTAAGACGGGAAGAATGTAACGACCCAGAATTTTGGTCATTGATTTTGAAATATTTAATTGATTTAAATATTAAAATGAGTGGTTTAAAAGGTTGGATAATTCAAAATTCAAAATATTGTGATTTTATTATAGTTAATAATTGAAATTCAAATACGGTGATTTTTAAAATATTTAAATTGAGGGATTTAATACTAAATAGTGATTCAAATAATTGGATTTTTAAATTGAATAATAATTCAATTAATTTGATGGGCTAATTTAACTCATTTTAAATGAATAGATAATAACAGTGAAATTCAACCGTTAATTCAATTGCAGTGATTACAGTTCGAATAAATAATCAGAAAACAAATTTCTATTTTTACAACTTGATTCCTTTGGATTTATTTTTAATTTAATTTATCTGATTTTTCCATAAGTTTTAATTTAGAAAATATTGAAATTTTCGTTTGACGATTTATTGGCAACATCGATGTTTTTGAAATTTTACAGAATCTAATGACTGGTGTATATTACTATTGTTTTTTGATCATGCCGTTGTTCTGAACGTGACCTTTTTTTGTTTGTTGTTTTGGAATCCGTATGTGAATGAAAGGTGGTGCGGCGAGGTATCGAAAATTTGAATATAAATCAAAGATAACTTAAACACTCCGTATGCTCAGCCAACATTGTGTCTCTTTGTTCCTCTTTCGTACACACTTCAAATATGTTCTCTCTAACTAAGGAAACGAAATTCAAAGGGGAAGAAAACATAATCATTTTGTTTATTTGGTTATAAAATGAAAATTAGTTAAACGCATTTTCTACTTTTATTCCCCTTACACTCTTTCTTTCTCATTTCCAATTAAGTAACACCAGAGAAAGAATAATGGCCGCGACTTCTAAATTCGAAGCTAAACTGATGTAGGCCACTTAAAATCATGAAAATGCACTCGTTGAGCTCGTATAAGGTCAAGCTTCACATTCCTTGTCTTAATTGTTACTGCGACAGCGATCTGGGAATGACAAAATTTATTCCAGCCGAGCTAGGGCTTTCGAGTAATAAGGATTTAGGCAATGATGTGTGAAACAGAGGGTGTATTCAGTTTGTCGTGATTAGTAGAAGCTCCGGCATGATGTTCGTGAGTCACTGTGGTAGATAGGGGTGCACGTTGTTCTGAGTCAGTGGGTGGAGTGCCAGCTCGGGTCTGTTCGGGTTTCCAGAGGTGAAATCATTGTTAGTTTAGGGCTTGTGGCGTGGAGGTGAGTCATATGACGATGGTCGGAGGCACTCTAGTGTTTAAATGTGTGATCTGACATTGTGGCAACGAGGTGAGTTTCCAGATCAGATTCTGGTTCGGAGGTAATGTTATGGTTGCCGACGAGTCGAGGAGGAGGAGAGAATTGCAATGGTGTAGTTAGACCGAGGAACCGAATAGCGGAGCTCCATATCATGGCTGTGCACGTTCAAGGGGAGGATGGGTTTCATGTATCAGGCGACATGATTTTGTTTGGGAAGGGAAGAAGGTCTGTGCATCTGGGTGGATTTTTTCGTTTGGGTCGGGCTTTAGTGGTTAAGTGGGTAATTTGTTAATAAAATATGATTTATAAATTAAAATATATGATTTAAATTCAAATTGTTTAATACGCATAACTCTCTCATATAAGGCCCAATCGAGACGCCGTCAGTCGTGTTGCACTCGTATTGTCGACATCCATGCTATGGAACTAGTTTAGGAAAATTTAGAGCTTATGGAGATTTCGCACTAAATCGAACGCCATTCAATTTAGACAAAAACTGAATGCGAAAGCGACAACTAAAAACTGGCGAGTTAAACTCACCTTTCTGTTTTACCGGTACATTATTATGTAGATTGAATTTATTTATATCCGCTTGAATTGGTTAAATTGGATGATAGATTGAATATGATCTAGGATGACGATATAGCATCTTGAAATGCTATTAGATTATTTGAACCTGATCTAGGATCACGAGATAGCTTCTTGAAATGCTACTAAATTTGTTTTAGTTTATTTTTGAATTATTCCAAGTAATTGAATCATGTATGGAATTGACAAATCGAATTGATTTATTTGCGTTGTTTAATTAAAACGTAACTGAATTTAAATTTTCTTGGTGTTATACATTTGGCCAAATAAAGACCATCGAATAATAAATGAAAGAGTTTTATTGTGAATGACATTTGGTTAGCAGAAAACCAATCCATGTTCTGCTATTAGATCAATTTGAACATTTATTTAATTGCCAGTTGATTTATACTGGATAATTGATGTGTTAACAATTGATTGTTAATTATGGATACATATATGCCTGTTATTATGTGGATGCATGTAATTTTACTTGAAAGTTAAATTGAAATTAAATGGTAGCTTGTTAGGTACCATTGTGATCGTTAAGCCGCTTTCAAGATTTAGAAAGTTACGAATATTTTTAACTTCAAATTTTATAATTTGAAGTAAAAGGTTTTATTTAATTATTATTTGTACAGATTGTTTTGATAAATTATTATTTTACAAATGTTTTGTAAAATCATTTCTTTAGTAAAGTTAATTATGTTTTAAAATTAATTGTTTAGAAATTATAATGGGATTTATAAAGGGATGGATTTATAAATGAAATTTCATAAATGAGAATATTATATAAAACAAGTGAAACTTGAATGAGTTTGTAAATTATAAACGATGTTTACAAATAAAATGAAATGATTATCATTTTATAAATTGGAAATATAAATTCACAATGTGAATTTATAATGAGAAGTATTTTTAAAAGAAATAGTGGATTATATTTTTGAAATGTGAGAAGGGTTATGAAATTGGAAATGTAATCGATGTGTTATGAATCGAGAGGGATTTATAAATTGAAATAGGTTATACTGGAATTTTAAGAATATATTTTTATCGAGAAGCTAAGTTTTGTTTAAAAAGGGAATTTTGATTTATTAAACTATGAAATTTAAAACTGTTTTTAGTATTGAAATATTTCATAAAGTTGGTTATTCAAATATTTAATATTAGTTGAAAAGAATTTAAATTTTTATAAGCTTTGTAAATTGATTAGTTTTATTTAAAAATGAGTTGGGAATGAGCTATCGACGTTTATTTAACTACAAGAAATTTTATTTTTTGTAGCGCTCAAAAAATGCTACAAAAACTTTTGGTGGCGTTTTGATAATCGTTACGAGAAAACATGCCACTAAAAATCCATGATTTTTTGTTGCATTTATTTTAACGCCACTATAAATGCATTTTTGGCAGCGTTTTTCAAACGCCACCATAAATCTTTTTGTAGCGTTTAAAAAATGCCACCAAAAGATTTTTTGGCGCTACTAATAGAATTTCCAACTTTACCCCTGTTTTACGGTTGCATTTACTCAACGCCACTATATATATTTCGGTAGCGTTTTTGAAACGCTACTAAAAGTTGTTTATTATTTTACACCATTTTTTCATGTTATTATTTCCTATTAATGGTCTATTTTGGTTCTATTATATCAATCAACAATCACTCACATAATCATCATATTCAAATAAGTTAAAAAACACATTAACCATATAATCAAATAAAATATCCATAACCATTCCAATACAATAGTTTTTCGACAAAATGACCTAACTCACATACAATAACCATTTGTATACAAATTTACACATCGGGTACTAATAAATGTTATATCTAACTAGTGCTAACAAAACGTTTGATTACCCATAATTCTTTGTTGCATACACAAGTGAAAGCTAGCATCATCAAGTCCAAATTTGCTCTCTTTAAAAGTCCGATGCCTACACAAGTGAAAGCACAACAGATAGTCAAACAATTACGTTAACTCGTAGGACTTCAAATATAAGACAAACTTAAACATTCTTATTGCCTAAAGATAAATTTAGACATGATACAAGAGAATATCCCAATGGATAAATATACTCATTTAATAAAGAGTTTAGTAACCCATTCCAAAGTTGCTATAATCGATAAATAACGAAAATAATTCGTGAATAAATAACTATTTCTCACTTACCCGTCAACGATCACACCTGCCAGTAGCTTGTCCAACTGCACCCCTGCTACTTCATCTCGAATAGCAACCCAAACACCCCCGACCTCCTTCACAAATTTAAAAATAATAATATGAAGTACCAAATTAAACCATTCTCCCCATTCCTCAAATGGCAAAAGTAAAGGTTTATTGAAAAATATTGAACATGATTTAACTATTCAGATATAATATTTTAGAATGATATAAATATGTATAAAATTCATATATTTAAAATCCCATATGATCTAGATCATGATTATTCTTATTGCAACCACATAATAAATATTTTAGTTAGTACCAACCTTCTCTAAGTCGTTTGATGATAACATTAGCATCAGGCATTGTTCCAATGAAATGACCGCCAGGTCGAAGGGCAGACACATTAGCTAAAGCTCTTCGTGCTCGTGCCTCAGTAGACCATGAATAATGCATCGCAAACTATTAACAGTTAAAAACTTGTTTACAATCTGATACTATTTTTCATTTACCATCCAAAATAGAATCATAAGATGACTCACCTGACAGCTGCAGATATCATATGGTCCATCATTCCCCAAATATTCATCCAAGCGAGTCTGAGTAAAAAATTCAAACTTTACTTTTTTTTACCCACTCCATGAACATAAAAGACATCATCTCAAATTTTTTTCAAACTTCAACATAATCAGTATTTTGAAATTAATATCATACCTGTTTGTGTTGTGTGCACAATATTTTGTAGGTACATAGGTCAGTCACTTTGTGGCACCAATATACTATGTACTTAAACAAGTGGAGTAGCTGACAAAATGATTAATAAATGTTCAATATGAATAACTATTATATACACACATGCAAAGATATAAATATGAATATATAAAAACAAACTCAGCAATATGTTCTAAATATGAACCTGGCCCTTTTCTATAAATAAAACCATATTCTTTGACTATGTAGTGGCCACGTATATTCAGAGTGGACTACAGACATCAAGAAGTCACACCAAATTTGGAAAAGACCAGAGATAATACGAGGTCTTAACAAAACGTTTCATTGGAGATGAAAATGGGGCAGTGAAGGGGCTTGAAGTTGTACGTGTTAAATGGGGAAAAGATAGCGGTGGGAGGTTCCAGTTTGTGGAAATCAAAGGTTTAGAAGAAATTATTGAAGCCGACCTTGTACTCCTTGCTATGGGCTTCCTCGGTCCTGAATCAGTTAGTTCTCTTGACTTTTATTCTTTTCTTAGAAAGACGTTGATATTTCTCCTAACCAAATATATAATGTTCTAGTTGTTTACATATAATGTCAAAAAAATTGCATTGAAATGGATATAAAAATCAAGTTATTAGCATGGTTTACTAACCTTATTTTCACCGGGTATAACATATGTTGATAACTGTATAAACTGTTTTGTTGCAGACAATTGCAGAGAAGTTGGGTTTGGAGCAGGATCCACGGTCAAATTTCAAAGCAGAATATGGAAAGTTTTCAACAAGCATTGACGGAATCTTTGCTACTGGAGACTGTAGACGTGGTCAGCCGCTGGTTGTATGGGCCATATCTGACATTATTCTATGAGTTCTTTTTAACTACTCAAACTAGTCTTTTTATCACTATTACCAGTAGTCATTGGCACTTTTATGAGTTTTTTTACCATTCCCAATAGATGTACATGTGGTTTAAGTAAATATGTTGAAGCTATCAAGATGATTGTTACTAGTATCTCTAATACCCACAAGTAGATAAAAAGAAAAATCAATAGAAATTACCTGAGCTATGATAGTGATATCAAGTATGGTAGTGCCAAAGGAAACAACACTAGTGTTCAAAACAGAAAGATTGCAGCTCTCAATCTCAGACAAACTCTTCACAAGTACCCCTCTATGATTCTTGCAATGAATCTTCAAAAGCACGGTCTTCTCCGATATCTTCACCTCAATATCCGGTTGACCATCTGATATCAAATCATCGCAGGAAGAAATTTCATCATCCTCTAACACCTGCATTTTCTTGCCCATAACTGCAGTTTCTACTGGTTTATGCATTGATCTTTCTTCAAGCATCTTCACTTTTTCTTGTAGTCTTTTCACATAATCTACCGCATCTCCAAGAACAGAACTCTTGTCCATCTAATTCAACAACATAAATTTAGTTACCACGGTCATCATAAAATTGTCATGAAAGAAGTAAGAGGGAGTTGTAAATCAGAGGTAAGTTGTTTATGTTGCTTTATATGTTTGTTAAGAACTTAATAATCTTTGACATATAAGTTGCAGATAAATCAAGTCATAAGTAGAAAATATATGTTGTTTCAGTTTGCATCTCCAACAACTAAATTTATCCAACATTTGTACCATTTACTATTCATGAAAACCATTTGAACCCTAACTGCGCAGTGCTCCATGCAAGAGACAGAACACCAGATCCTATCACTGCAGTTATTACGTGAGCAATACAAGTCCATAGTGTTCCTGTAGTTCCAATGATCATATCACAGGATTTAATAAAGATATTCTAATCTTCAGTAAATTAAACATGTAATACACTCTACTCTAATTACCCGTTCTTGTACGCCCATCATCACCATTTACTTGGTCTGCTTCGTCATCCTGTATTTGCTTCTCAGTTGTGTCATCACCAAGTATAGCTCTGCCAGCATACATTGAGTTTGAGTTCTATAATATTTTCTAATTCCTTCTTAAAGAAGATAAATTAGATCATTTTCAATACTTGAAACTGAATATGATGAAATGATCTCTCGGTTTTCATCTTAAGAAAGAGAGGCAAGATTCAAAATAAGAATTCAACTGCTCAACCATTCATTGTCATGCCATTGAAGGCTATCCAGAATTCATTTGGAAATAGATGAATATAGTGTTACTCCACATATGACAATATGACCAAACTGTGTTATACTGGAGATAATCCTATTATTCTACATCTAAAAAACTATTTAATTTTTTGTTTCAGATGCAATCACAGTGGAAGAAACTAGTTGATATATATTTGAACCAAACTATTCAACAAGCAATTCAATCGATGTTCGATATATATAACTTGCGAAGAATATAGATGCAGTTGTGAGACTTAACTCACTTAATATTACACAACACACACATACAACACACGCAATACACCAGTTTGCACTATCTCGCAAATAGCGGTTCACAGGCAAGTATACAGATATAGCAATACAAAGTGTAGTGTAAATAAACATGCAAAGAAATTAAATGCAACAACTTAAAAAATACTCAAAAGGACACATCCAAAGTCAGTTTAACAATGGAAGCACAAAACAAAATTAAACTAGCAATAATCATGCAAATTCAACACATATTTAATACATAGGCTCATGTGGCACATAATACTAGAGCTTCATTATCTAACTATATATATGTAAGTAACTGCAGTAGATGTCTAAGTATTGTACAAGATATAATAATAAATGGCTCGCATTCTATTGTTTAATTTGACTTGCCCTCTTGTAAACATAGATTCATAAACATGGATTCTATTGAGCAGTAAGATAGTCGCGTGAAAAATTAAATTCTGCAAGAAAAATTTTCCCAGTAATTAATCGATTACTACATTTCTATGCTTCAGCTACAATTACTATAATTGAAAACCAATCACAACAAAGTGCTGAGATTCCAAAAAACTAATTTAGGCACTAGAATCTAATTGAAAACCCTAGAATAAACCTAAAATTTGAGATTACAGAGATAAATTTCTATGAAAGTTGGCTATACTTTATCGCAAATAATAAGAAGAAGAAGAAGTGGCTTTTGGTTCCTGTAGACAGCAGGCAACATGCTGGAGATCTGGAGTAAGGGGCGGCAGCTACTGACGTTGCGAGCAAAAGATTGAGAGAGTTTATGATGGAAGAGGGAGAGAATTTGGGATTTTTTTTCTGTTCAGTTGTCGAACGATTTTGAGGGAGGGCGGCTTTTTTTTGGGGTTTTCATCGTCATTTGAGAAGGACAAAGAAAATGTTAAGGGTAAAAAGAGATATGAGCGGCCGCATAAAATTCCAGCAAAATTTTAGTGAAATGTTGGCGGGAGTCAATCAGTTGCGTTTCTTTATTGTTTTTTATATTTTAAAATGGTCAATTGTTGCATATAACATTAAACGCTACTAACAAATGCAACCAATAACAACTTTTGTTGTAGTGAAGTGTTTTGACATTTAAAATAATTACTTAAACGTGTTTTGAAAATAAATTATTATTCTTTAAAATACTTATTATTTTACATAGAATTTTGAAGTAAGTAATTGGAAATTTATTTGTAAATACTCTCAAGATTTGTAAACCGGTTCGTTACAGGTTACATATAATATAAAATGATATAGTACAAAAGTTTACTCCTTATAAGGAGTTATCAAAGCTATATAAAAAAGTACTACATCTAACAAATTTGCAGCTATACGTTCTAACTTTACATTTTTAAGATACAAAATACACCTACGTAATCATACAACGGAAATAAATATCTAGATAACTAAGGAGCTTCCTGCTCGATCACCGTCTTCAGAGAGCTCCAAAGAAAACCTGCTATTCTCGGACTACCCAAATATGATTGAGTACCCGAGAGTTTTGGGAAAATAATAAACTCGAGTCAAACAAAATGTCTGGTATGACTAAACTATGAAACAAATGGGGGGTACTTAAACAATAATATGTGGGACCACGCTGCTAACGCGGAATGGGTTTTCTCCCATATAAACAACAACCAAACATAACAAAAATGGAAATGAGCAATAGGGAACAAATCCAAACATAAATGATGGGTACAATTAGTATAACATTCAGACTTGAAAGAATGGAAATAGTCTTAACAAAATTTCAAACTAGATAGAATGGATAAAACAAGACAACAGTCCAAACTCGATAGAATGGACTAAACAAGATAACTTTCAAAACTCGATAGAATGGATAAAACCAATAATTGAACACCACGAAGAGTGGTTGACTCTTCCCATTGTCATTAAAGAAAACATATTCAAAGGTTCGAGTCAAATAAGAAAAGGAAAATTTCCAACAAATGACTAGGAAGGTGCTCCCCCCATACCAAAAGTATACCTCTAGAAATATACTTGAGAACTCCGATGGCTCCTCGATACGTCCAAGCCAGACCCTGCCAATGGTTACAATAATCCGAGTATTTCACATCTCAATGCGCAAAAACCGATTCCAATCTAGAGTGGATGTGAAAATACCTTAATGGGAGCAACCCCACATAGCTTGGCTTCCACTTGGTCTTTGGGTCTAGTAATTTCCGACAAAGGATAACAAAGCTCAAGTGAGCAACACATCGTCTTAGAATGACGAAATACAAAGAAGGCCGAGTAACCGATAATTAGGAAACCAACTATCGAGTATGTGACGACCCGTCTCTTCGACTCTCAAAAATCGACACTAATGCATCCACGGTATTCACGTGCCGTAAATCCAAGTGTCGGGGAGGCAGATTTTCAGGGATAAAGTAAAGTAAAAGATAGAAACACAAATTATCACATTACGTTAAATAGATAAATAGTACATACAATCACCATCACTAGGGTACATCAGAGTTTTTGTATGCACTAACCCAGCCAAGAACAGCTATAACAGCCTGCTCCCACATTGCTGGCATTACTAACTTATATACAGCGGAAAACAAAAATAGATAGATATCCCTATTGGGTGCTCTAGCTTCATGCTCTAAAAAACCCTTTTATCATGGTCCTCCCAAAAGAGTCTAAACACGAAACTGGTGTGAGAACTCAAAATACGTTGTTTAAAAACAAAAAGGTATCTCATAAGACCATGTCTCACATAAATACGAAACGAGATTTTACCTTATGATAACCAAACATTCTTATGTGAAAATAAGGGAAATTATTTTTAATGACATTTCTTTGAAAAAATTTGTAGGTAAATTTTATTAATCTTAGCCGAAATTGTTACATTATTAAATTCCAGCATACCACCTTGTAATACAAGGTTTTCTACATCTAAAACCTTACGGGCTCTTATTGGAAAATGGGTTTCCATACAAATGACTAGGTGAAGGGACTACCTTCCGGCAGTACATCTCTACAGGAATGTACCGAGGCCCAACAGATGTTCCTCTACCAACACAAGACCGGCCTACCTCTTCCTAAATAGTACCAAATATGTCACACACCGGTCGTTACCGACCTAACCGAGATGTCTCTTAGCATACACCACAATAATTTAAACCCGAACGTCATGGCGGGTAGAAATATATCTAAAAGGGGATGACCATACCCTAATGGCTGCGAACCACATAGCCTTGCCACATCTACCATGTTTCGGTCATCTTCGGGTGTGAGGCTTGAGGTAACGATTACCTTTCTCATTTCACATCATCCTTCTTTGAATGCCACACTTCCATCCCATGGTCACACAACTGATTTCTACAAACGTATAATTCCTGAGCTCCTATGTCTTACGAAAGGGTGTTAAGCTAAGAGAAGTTGCTTTCTCCGCCACCAAACATATGATACGTTCATAGAGATCACTTATGTAACTAGGAATGCAACCTTAGACATTCGTCCATACAAGTTGTCCAGGAACAGGACAAACGGAAGGCACTCTCCTACCACATCCTGTCGAGAATTCACCCTAGGATTAGTAGCGATTAGTCCTTGCATCAGATATTTCGTAGCAAAGAAACTACTGCTACTATATGTATATTGGGAGTTTATCCACAAATGATCAACAAGTAGTCCTTCCTTATGAAAATCCCCATGTCATATCCATGTCTTCACTTCGAATACGCAAATTGGTTCGAAGTGGTCTACGGATAGGAGTCATCTCGGTCCGACCCCGGTTCCTTCGAAACAATCATCAATAAAAAGATGTTCTTGTGAATAGGAAATCATTCTTTAATTGATTTAGTTCCTTTTATCAAAATCTCTTTTGGAGATGTACATTTCTTAAAACATTCTCTCCGGTATATACGGAAATATTAAACTTCTCTTATAAAATCCTTTAATAACTTTTAAACTCCTTCTAATAAACTCGAAATCGTTTTATTTTTCATTTAGGAGGATACTGATCCGAGTAAATAAAATTCACCATTCCCTCCATCGGGCTAGTCCGGATAGCCAGGGAGAGCAGGAAATTGCTTTCCAAAACTAAAGTATAGACACTATCTCTTTGACACCCATAAGGCGATCAAGTTATTTGATCGGCTCAAAATCTTTAATCATTCCAAAAATTCTATTAAATCATCTTTAAAACATTTTCTAAACCCTTTAAAAATATTTATAAAAGAATTGTTAAGTTTAAAACTATTTTTCAAATGTTATAAAAAGTGCTGCTAAAAAGTGCTGCGGAAAGTGCCTTTTAAGCTATATTGATCAAAACAAATTTTATTATTATTTGAAAATTCACTTTTATTTCTCAAATCTCGTTTAAACCATTTTAAAACATTTATGAGATTTATTCCACACTTTTAAACAACTTTAAAACATCATTTTCAAAGAAATCCACTTTTGGATTCTGAACTGCAAAATCAAGATTTTTTCAAAACTTGTTTTACTCATATTTCTAAATCTACTTATCGAAATCTCGATTTTCTTTCTTCGTTGGAAAAATATGGATATAATAGTTTGGAAAATTCTTATCTCGAAGAATTCCGAGCTATATTCCACCTTTTACACTAGTTTGATTTTTATAGCGCGAAATCACGAACTACCGTTACGCGACGCACTTATTTTTGACCAAATTTTCTATTTCTTTCCAAATTTCACCAAAACACTTTTAAATGTTCATAAAACATTTCAAATACATCATAAACCATTCATAAGAGGTTTAAGACTTCTATATACACCATTTCATTAATTTAAGAAAAGTGATTTCCTTTATTGTTTATCGATGTGTATATTCGTGACTTGCATATATATTCCATATCCATATGAAAACAACCAAACTTGATGATCAAGGCATATTAAACATCCATTTGCAAAATCATATCATCATCCAACATATAATATAATAGTTATAGGAGTTCTCACCTTGGATTTCCAATGATTCACAAAAAATGCTATAGCTCCGCTGTTCGAGTTCCAAAGCTCACTAATCTTCGGATTTTAGCTCCTAAATGTCTCGACCAAGCCTTGAGGAGGCTAGGGGGTGCACGACCTAGGTTGTGGCTTGGGTTGGGCTTGGCCTAGGGTGGAGTGAAGAGGGGTTTGTGAAGAGCGAAGGGAAATGAGGAGATTTTGGATCGTTTTGAGGCGTTTCACTATATGTAGCTATATTTTATGGTTCTAGTTTCTTTTTGAAATAATTTTTGACATTATTTCTTTTAGTTTTGAAGCCATTAAAGAGGAAGCAAAAGCTTAAAAATATAAAAAATAAAATGAAAAAAGAGAGAAGAGGGTAGGGTATTTATAGGAAAAAAGAAGTGTGTAAAAAAAGATATTTAAACACCACTTTTTCCAAGCTTCTCGAACACACCATCCCCTTTAAAATACACGGCCAAAGCCCCTCCATGTGCACATCACTTCCATCATCTCATGTGCAATATGTTGACTTATAAAGACTTAAGGAGTAAGTTTGTTTAAAATATCTTATATATTTTATATTATATCTTTAACTTAATCATTTGTTTATATATGTGTTTATTTGCATGTTCTTATGTACATGTGTATGTGTATGTAACATATACCTACAACGTTGCACAACTTCCACACGTTGTATCGTTACAAATCCCGATTTCAATTTTCGGTCATATTTTCTCTTTTAAGTTTATATGCATATTTTTGTAAACAAATTTTGAAATAAATTTTCTTATTATTATTAACTAATTAAAATGATCACATAAAATCATATAAATTAATATAAATAATTATTCACAAAATTATTTGTATTATCGATAAAGCTAAACGATCTTTTATTTATAGCGATACATTTACGGGTTGTTACAGACTCCCCTCCTTAAAAGAATTTCATCCTCGAAATTAAGATAGGAGAAAATGGCTCAAAAGTAAATATATTCGATATGATGGAAAATATACAAAAGTATGAATAAGCGAATACACTACAGATGTTGAGTACACTATAATGATACAGTTCATTCTTCAATTCTAAACTCGGGATATGCCTTTTTCATTCTATCCTCTGTTTCCCAAATGCAATCCTCGACATCTCCACTCCATTGAACTTTGACTAACCTTACCACTTTTCTCCTTAATCGTTTCTCATCACGATCAACGATTCGAACAGGTCGTTTAATAACTGCTAAATTCGGTTCCACCTCCAAGTCCTCCCGAGCAGTTGTTTCTATGATTTGCTCTGGGTCATGCACATGTTTCCTTAAACGAGATACATGAAAAACATTGTGCACTCCCATCAACCTTTCTAGAAATTGCACTCGATAAGCTAGCGGGCCAATTCATTCAAGAATGGGAAATTATCCAACATATCGAGGTGCTAACTTTCTAGCTCTTCCAAACCTCACCACTCCTCTCATCGTAGAGACTTTCAAAAAGACTGAGTCTCTAACTGAGAATTCTAGATTTCTACGCCTTTGGTCCGCATAACTTTTCTGTCTACTCTAGTCTTCCTTTAGCTTCTTCCTAATCATATCGATCTTTTCTGAAGCTTCTCATATCATATCAGAACCAAGTATTAACTAATTTTCGATCTCGATCCAACATGCTGGTGACTTGCACGGACGACCATATAGAGCTTCATATAGTGACATGCCGATACTAGCTTGATAACTGTTGTTATAAGAGAACTCTACTAAATGCAGATGATTTTCCCAAGAGCCTCCAAAGTCTAGAATACGTGCTCTTAGAAGATCTTACAACACGCGGTTGACCATTTTCGTCTATCCATCAGTTGAAGGTGATAGGCAGTACTTATATTCAGCCTTGTTCCCAAAGCAGTCTGTAATGCTTCCCAAAACTGACTAGTAAAGATTGGATCTCGATCGCTCACTATACTGCTCGAAACTCCATGCAATCGTATAATCTCTTTCATATATATATCAACAAGGCTTGCAGCGGTCCTCGTTGGCTTAACTGGAATGAAGTGTGCACTTTTAGTTAATCGATCTATGGTAACCCAAATACCTTTGTTCCCTTTCCTCGTTCGAGGTACGCCATCAATGAAATCCATTGATATTTGATCCCGCTTCCATGTTGGAATCTCTAGAGGTTGAAGTAACCGTGTAATTTTCTACTGGTCGCTTTTGACTTGTTAACAATTGGCGCATCTGCTAACATAAACAGTTATGTCCCTTTTCATGCTTTTCCACCAAAATGTGTGCTTCATATCTTTGTACATTTTGTTAATTCCCAAATGAATGCTAAATTTGGATTTATGACATTCAACTAATACCTCTTGTCTAAGATTTCCTACATCTGGAACACAAACTCGTCCATTCAATCGTAATACTCCACTTTTATCTACTTCAAAGCTTGATTTTTTCCCTTGGCATATATTCTTATAAATTTTCCTTAAAAACCCATCTTCCTTTTGTTTACTGGAAATTCTTTCCAGAAGAGTTGGAGTTACTACAAAATAAGAAATAACAGCATACTTCCTACTTAACGCATCTGCTACTACGTTGGTTTTCCCTGGTGTGTATAAAATATCTAGATTATAAGATGTGAGAAATTCCATCCATTGTTGCTGCCTCATGTTTAAATCCTTCTGCGTGAAAAGATACTTTAAAGATTTATGATCCGTAAAGAGCTCAAAATTTTCACCTAATTAAAAGAGCAATTTTATTTACTAAGGTCAATTCAAAGTTTTATTGAAATAAACTATGAAAAATTCTTACCCAGCAAATAGTGCCTCTATATTTTTAATGCGAACACCATGGCAAATAATTCTAAGTCTTGTAGTGCATAATTCTTCTCATGAGTCTTTAATTGTCTTCCTGCATAAGCAATCACCTTCCCTTCCTACATCAGAACTGCACCTACTCCTTTTCCACAAGCATCAGTATAAACAGTTAATCCATTATTTCCATTTATAATTGCTAGGACTGGAGCGGTTGTTAATCTCTTTTTGAGTTCCTGGAATGCTGCTTCACATTTAGGAGTCTAGATAAAATTGGCATCTTTCATAGTCAAATTTGTTAGGTGGTAGGCAATCTTTGAGAAGTCTTGAATGAACCTTCTGTAATATCCTGCCAAACCTAAGAAGCTACGAACTTCCTTAGTAGTTTTTGGTTGCTTCCAGTTTAGAACAGCTGCAACTTTACAGGATCTACTGAAACTCTGTCCTTTGACACTCTATGTCCAAGGAATCTTACCTCCTTCTCCCAAAAATGGCATTTTGAGAATTTGGCTTTAAGCACATTATTTCTCCATATCTCTAACACAATTTCTAAATGTCTCTCATGTTCTTCTTCTGTCTTAGAATAGATAAGGATGTCATCGCTAAAGACTAACATAAATTTATTGAGTACATCTCTAAATACTCTATTTATAAGGTCTACGAAATAAGCGGGTGCATTGGTTAGCCCGAAAGGCATAACCAACCATTCGAAGAAAGTGTTTGGACCTTTGAATGCAGTTGGATGGATGCATTCTTCTGTGATTCTCAACTGATGGAATCCTGTAGCTAGATCCATTTTTGAGAATACCCGAGCACCATGTAATTGATCAAACAAGTCATCTATTCGAGGTAGAGGATACTTGTTCTTAATCATTTGTTTATTCAGATCTCGGTAATCTACGCACAACCTTAGAGATCCATCAGACTTAGCCACAAAAACTACTACTGATCCCCAACTTCAACGACTCGGCCTTATTAACCCTTTCTTTAATAGCTCTTGAGTTTGGTTATTTAACTCCCCTCTCTCTTTCGAAGCCATCCTTCCGTCTCATTGTTTAATTAGCATCGCACCGGAAATCAAGTCAATACGAAATTTGATTTTCCGATGTGGGGGTAAACTTTTTTACTTCTTCAAAAACGTCTGGGAATTCTTTAACAATGGATATGGTTCCTAATCCTTCCTGGGATAAGTCTAATGCATAATGAAAACTTCCCCTCCTTGGACTAGGATCTTTGAAAGATAGTTCTATAAACTTCCCGAACTGGTCCATAAGGTTATCATTCTACTAACGCAATCGAGAACAACTTTATACTTAGGTAACCAATCCATACCGAGCAAATTTCGAATCCAATAAAATCTAGGACAAATTTATGGGAAGAGTGGGAAATTTGGACCTTTTCACAATTCATGCAAAGGTTAGTAGTACCGCCTATAGGATTTGTCACGCAAATAGGGTATCAACTAATTTAGGTTCAAGTCTTAATTCTTTTACAGTTTTCTTAGCAATAAAACTATGGGAAGCACCTATTGTTAGCACCAAAATTGGTCACTAGCCTCGTAGAAGAAGATTGTGAAGAGATATAAGTGATGAAATCAAATTAAACAGAGAAGACAGTGCTAATCTAAATTCAGAAAATAAGAACACCAAATTTATAGTGGTTCAGCGTAATTGCCTACGTCCACTTTGAGGTTAAACTTTATTCATCTTCTTTATAGTTGATTACAAATACAATTCGTGAATCAAAATGCTTGAATGAAGTTGTTAAGTAGAGAAGATGAGTCTTGAAAATGGCAGAGTCTTCCCGGTGTTTTCTCTCCAAAAAAGGATCCATTTCACTGTGACCCTGCCCCTCTATTTATAGGCAAAGATGGGCTGGACTTCCCAAGTGGGCTGATTGCCGAACGCTCCAGCCCGAGTACAGTGGTCGCCGTATGCCGAGCAAGGTTCGCCGAACGCTCTGCGCCGAACCATCCCTTCTATGCCGAACGGTATGTTGGTGTCGTGGGAAATGTAGGATGGTTGTCTGTTGAGGCCGAACGCTCTTTGCCGAACCATCCCTTCTGTGCCGAACGGTATGTTGGTATCGTGCTGAATGTCTCCTGGATGTCGAGTATTACGCCGAACACCATGGGATGCCGAGTACTCTTGTATGCCGAGCAGCCTTGATGCCGAGTACTCTGGTATGCCGAGCAGTCTTGATGCCGAGTACTCTGGTACGCCGAGCAGTCCTGATGCCGAGTACTCTGGTATGCCGAGCAGTCTTGATGTCGAGTACTCTGGTATGCCGAGCAGTCTTGATGCCGAGTACTCTGGTATGCCGAGCAGTCTTGATGCCGAGCATTCTTGTACGCCGAGTACCTGTTGGACGTTGGGTGCTTCGCCGAACACTCCTGGATGCCAAGTGCCTCGCCGAACACTCTTTGATGCCGGACACTCTTCGCCGAACACTCTTTGATGCCGGACACTCTTTGATGCCAAGCACTGATTGCCGAGTACTAGTTGCCTGGTCAAATCCCCAGGAAACACTTGCCCCCCAAAGTGTATTGCGTGGCCGAACGTGATGCGCTTTGAATCTGGTACAATCTACCTCGGAGGTACCTTCTCGAGAATGCTAGCGAAGGGTGGTGCAAGACGAACAAGTTTGGGACGCCGAACGATACGTTCGGAGCCGAACGTTCCCAGCGTGCCGAACGTCATTCCGCCTCGATGCCGAGCGCTCCGGTATTGACCGGTTCTACTGGGTATAGCCTCTTCGTCTTCTACCTCCCTCTATATAACCAGGCGCCCTTCCACCATTTTATTTTACGTCTTCTTTATTATCACTCTCAGAGATTTGCAACCCTATCAGATATAAAGCCTACATAATCCATTCTCAACTTCGATCGTCGAATTAGGTATCCTTCCTCTAACAGTTGCACTACTTCCATTTTAGGTTCATCTTATGGAAACAGAGTATTTCCTTTAGTTGTGAACGCGTGGCTAGTAGGAGCGGTTCGCTCGTTTTGAGTTGTCTAATTGGGGCTAGCTCCTCCGTGCCGAACGATAGAAAGGTAGATGGGGTGTTGGATGGCATAGTCTTTGCCGGGCGATCCGTCTCTAACGTTCGGTGTGGATGGAGTAGGTGTAGGGTGGAGTTGAAATCGTGGTGGAGCATACTTTTAGCCGAACGATGACTTTAGCAGACCAATACAATTGATACGCCGAACGTTGACTTTAGCCGAACAATATAACTGACATGCCGAACGATGACTTTAGCCGAGCAATACAATGGACACGCCGAACATTGACTTTAGCCGAACAATACAATTGACACGCCGAACATTGACTTTAGCCGAACAATATAACTGACATGCCGAACGATGACTTTAGCCGAACAATATAACTGACATGCCGAACACTGACTTCAGCCGAACAATATAATTGCCGAACACTTGACATGCCGAACAATACAATTGCCGAACACTTGACATGCCGAACAATACAATTGCCGAACACTCTTTAAACCGAGCCAAACACAGCCGAACACTATACTTAGGACGAATAATCTTGAATGCCGAACATTACTTAAATGCCGATCAGTATAAATGTCAAATTACACTTAGGCCGGTTACTTTAGAAATCATATGTCTTTTGAATCTGGAACTGTAATCACCTCAAGGCGGGCTTTTTGAGACGGTCAGCGATGACGGTCTTCGAAGGCGATGATTCGAAGCTAATTATTATATCTTTTAAAACATTCTTATTGTCTGAACACAATTGCTTGCACTAGTTCACACACCACGTGGGGGGGAAAACTCGTGTTGCTAATTCTAACGTTCAACGTTTTTCAAGTATAGCTTTCTCAAGCATTTAGCCAGGTTCATTATTTATTCGGAATGTCGAGAAAATCTAGTTCTGCCACTATATCTGACAGGCCTGGGCCGTCAGCAAGGCAAGGAGCCGCTGATGCTTCTAACCCGTCAACTTCTCCTGCTCATAACTTGGCGCCCGACGCTCTGGAGGCAACCATATTACTAGACAATCCGATCGATTCTCAAGCCTCGAAGATCAACGAAGCTGCTCTGCGACGGATGTGTTCCATTCACGGGATACCCTTTGCTGACGTGTTAGTTCCTTCGAGACACGACCACCCTCATCTGCCCCCAGTCGGGTACACAGCCTGCAACAAGTTCATGTGTTGGATGGGCAGCGTGCCTCCCTTCAATTTATTTCTCCGGGATGTGCTGCAGTATATAGACATAGCTCCGTCGCAGCTGCACCCGAATGGCCATGCGTTTCTATATGGGACTTATTTACTTTTCATGACCGTCTTCTCCAGACCTCCAACCCCCGGTGATATCCGATATATTTATATGTTCAAGAGACAGAAAGATAGCCCTTCCTTTATGTTCCTCGAGCCATACCACAAGTGCCAGATCTTGACAGGGGCCTGTAGCAAATTCGCCCTGTACAAACAGGAATGGTTCTATGTGCGCTGCCCTTCCGGTTTCGCTAGGAGATGGGTTGAAGGCAGTAAGTCTCTCTGCCGAGTTACTATTCGTATTTAACTCGAGCATGTCTTTCCTAACTTTCCGTTTCATCTTTTCAGGTATCAGCCCACGCCCGGAAGGCCGAGGATATTCTGATGCTGTCAATGCGATTAGAGCTCTTCCGGCCGAGGATCGAGATATCCGAGCTATCATTTCAAATGAATCGCTGTCGGGGTTCGGCTTGCTAGCCCCTGGTCATCGGATCAGCCTTCCAGAAGGTGTTACAATTCCCAAACCTCCATCTGGTAAAGGGAAAAAACTTGCCGGACCGTCGTCGCGTCGCGCTCCCGACACGCATGAAGAAGGCGAGCGCAAAGAGGATGATGCCCCCGAAACTCAGGGCGAGAACGTGGGTCTCGCTTGGAATCCGGCAATCGAAGTTCAGGATATTGAGACATCATCCTCCCCTTCGAAGGGAAAGAAGAAGTTGAAATACACGGTTCAAAAGGAGAAAGTTGGTGGCACCTCAAAAGTTACGCCTACCCCTCCTGAGAAAGAGGCTTCTTCGCAGCATCTGGAAAGTTCCTTGAGAGGTCTATCGAACCTTTCTATTCCCGAAGACATACTTAATTACGGGTTCGATGATCCTAAAGCTCTCAAATTCTCTTCGCCCGCTAGAGGCAATGTAGGAGTTCAACTCCCGGCTCAAGGAGACAATACTCCGATTAGCAAAGATAAATGAACGGGTCCGTCGGGGGGAACACTTAGAACACACACGCACATGCGCATTCCATAATATACTTCAAGTCTTTTTAATTCGTGAATTCTCCTTAACTCGTTGTTATCTCCCTTCTTTGCAGGTGATATGGGCCGCTCACACGGACTTGATCGCCTTCAGGGGTCTTCTATATTCCATCACTCCGGACGGGATTCCGGTTCAGGCAGATGCCGGGACCGAGGTGATTATGAAGATAGGGACAATCGTCCGCGCGAGTCGTCTCACCGCAAGAAAGCACACTCTCAATCTTCCCAGTCCCGCGATCTTCCTCCTCCAACTGAGCCGGATAAAGAGAAGTCTTTGCAGAAGGGTTATCAGTCTGATGCTGCTCGAGAACAACATTCCAGTTCATCGAATACAAGGCAAGTTCGAGAGCAGCGTAAAAGAATGGAATTCTCTAAGCCTCCTCCTCCTATTCCTACCGTGGACCCAACTGTTGCGGAAAAGATGGTCGACCTTAAGGCCAAGTTTCCGAAAATCTGTTTCGATGGCTTGAAATTCCTCCCAGCCATCCATCACATTCCTGGGCACGTGAAGCAAAGTGCCATCGCCTGCAACAATGACGTCTATGTTCAACATGACGCATTCGTGCACTTGGTGGAGAAGATCTCGGAAGTATCTATCGAGCGTCAACACGAGATTGACCATCTGAATCTGGAGGCTGACAGCGATAAGAAAATCATCAAACTCCAAGACGAAGAGCTCGCCTCTTATAAGTCAAAGCTAGAAGCCGCTGAACAAGGCGCAAAAGATACTGCTGAGGCAGTTACTCGTTTAGAGGTGGCTCACAAAAAGGAGCTTGACGAAGCAGTTCAGCGCAGCGGCGCCCTTGCCCTAGAAAAAGACTCTGTCCAAAAAGAAAGGGACGCGCTCGCTACTCAAGTCAAAGAGCTGAAAGAACAACTCTCCAAGGAGAAAGAAGATAAAATAGCTGCTCAGGAAGAATCACAGCGGTATTGTGATGAGATTGTTGCTACCCGACTCCTGAAGACAAAGCTCGACGGCGAACTTGCCGGGGTCGAGAAAATGAAGGATGAGGCCCGTGAGGAGGGCAAAAGAATGGCTGTGGAGGAGCTTGATTCTCGCCTTGAGGCGGCCGTAGAGGCCGGCAGGGAAGAGGTCAAGAGTATGTTTGACCCGCTGATCGCCGAGTACGGAGTTCGCGTCCTTATGCACCGCGACCTAACATTCTTGGGCGACGGCTACCACGAATCCCTGGCTGAGGCATGGGAAACTCTGATAAAGATCAAGAAAGTCGAGTCAGGCTCCAAAGAGATCGACGAGGATGCATTGGTGAAGGAGTTCCTGAGGGGGAATGAGCCATCGGATTTATCCGCAACATTGGCTCTTTATGGTAAAGGCTCTTCCCCTTCGAAAGAGAAGAACGACGAGGCTGGCCCGTCAGAGGCCGACACTACTACTCCTCACATCGCCGCTCCTTATGCTGCTCAATCGGCCGGTCGGTCGACGCTTGATCCATTCGAGCAGCATGCCAGTTATGATCCCGAAGATCCCGGGCTCGGCGTTCATGTGCTATCACCTATCCTGGAGGGTGAAACCCCGCGCGCCACCGATAGCCAACCGGATCCTGGTAGGAAATTCTTCTTTCCATAAAAGTCGAAGAGATCCCGTCATTTTTCAGCAATGGTCATTCGTTCTAATGCCCACTTCTTATATTTTCATGCAGGTTGTTCTGACGCCGAGCTAACTCCGAGGAGCGATGACGCCAAGGAGGAAGCAGGGAGAACAGGCGACGTTGCTCACGTAGGGGTAACTCCCGGTCCAGACGCTCAAGTGATCGGGGCGCTTGATGATGACAAACTTGATACTTCGTCTCCTGCCGAAGGAAGCGACGAAGTTAAAATCACTGGCGCCTCTGAACATACTTCAGAGATGAGCATGAAGGACCGTCTCGCCGACGAGGAGAAGAGAAAGGTCAAAGTCAAAGTTGAATCTGAAGTATTGGAACTCACTGACCCGCGGAACAGACCTTTGAAAATCATTCTCCCGGGCAGGTCCAAACCGCTAGATGTTCCGTCTCCTACTCCTGACTCCGTCTCTCTAGCAAGCAAAAAGTCCAAGAAAAAACGTGAGGGAGAGGAGTCGTCGGAAACACCAAAGGCAGACAAGAAGAAGAAGTCGAAGAAATAATCGATGCACTTGTTCAACAAGTTTCCTGATTAAGTTTTGTACTTGTTTTTATCTCCCATGATTTGTAGTTTGTATAGAGAGGTCTGAATTTTGTAGGAGTGATCATGTATCCCCATTTTGGACTTATTGAATAAAGTTTTAGTTTCTTTTTTGTTTGAATGATTCTCTTGTCTTTATTTGGTTTGCTGACTAATAGTAGCCATAACTCAAGTTCTTATGAGTTGCATTATCTCCCGGTCCATTCTTGTGCTGTTCAAGCATTTTTGGACATGGCGTACCTCTCGTTCCACATCTTTCGAGTACCTGGACTTCTTGCTGACTCTGTGTCCCGGGGACTTGGAGGCTTGAAATAGTTTATGCTCTAGTCCGCGCTCTGGGGACTTAGAGTACTCCGATCCGCGCTCTGGGGATTCAGAGATTTGGAATCATTTATACTCTAGTCCGTGCTCTGGGGACTTAGAGTACTCCGATCCGCGCTCTGGGGATTCGGAGATTTGGAATCATTTATACTCTAGTCTGCGCTCTGGGGACTTAGAGTACTCCGATCCGCGCTCTGGGGATTCGGAGATTTGGAAATCGTTTATACTCTAGTCCGCGCTCTGGGGACTTAGAGTACTCCGATCCGCGCTCTGGGGATTCGGAGATTTGGAATCATTTATACTCTAGTCCGCGCTCTGGGGACTTAGAATACTCCGCTCCGCACTCTGGGGATTCGGAGATTTAAAATCGTTTACACTCTAGTCCGCGCTCTGGGGATTCGGAGATTTGGAAATCGTTTATACTCTAGTCCGCGCTCTGGGGACTTAGAGTACTCCAATCCGCGCTCTGGGGATTCGGAGATTTGGAATCATTTATACTCTAGTCCGCGCTGTGGGGACTTAGAGTACTCCGCTCCGCACTCTGGGGATTCGGAGATTTAAAATCATTTACACTCTAGTCCGTGCTCTGGGGACTTAGAGTACTCCGCTCCGCACTCTGGGGATTCGGAGATTTGAAATCGTTCGTACGCTGGTCCGTGCTCTGGGGACTTAGAGTACTCCGCTCCGCACTCTGGGGATTCGGAGATTTGAAATCGTTTATACTCTAGTCCGCGCTCTGGGGACTTAGAGTACTCCGCTCCGCACTCTGGGGATTCGGAGATTTGAAATCATTTATACTCTAGTCCGCGCTCTGGGGACTTAGAGTACTCCGCTCCGCACTCTGGGGATTCGGAGATTTAAAATCGTTTACACTCTAGTCCGCGCTCTGGGGACTTAGAGTACTCCGCTCCACACTCTGGGGATTTGGATATTTGAAATCGTTCGTACGCTGGTCCGCGCTCTGGGGACTTAGAGTACTCCGCTCCGCACTCTGGGGATTCGGAGATTGGAAATCGTTTATACTCTAGTCCGCGCTCTGGGGACTTAGAGTACTCCGCTCCGCACTCTGGGGATTCGGAGATTTGAAATCGTTCGTACGAGTCTGCATGTTGTGAATGATAACGTAATTTATCATCCAATTAAGAGATATAGAAACTTCATAGAAAATATGGCTTCAAGCCTTTATTAACGAAAATCAACTGAATTGCTTGATTACAACTTTCACAAGGAAACTAAGTCATTATTGAATGGAAACATGCAGGAAATAACAATGCCTACAACAAGAAAGGAAAACATGCTAAATGTAATAGTGCCGTAAATGTTCACTGTTCCATGCTCGGGGGAGTGTCGCGCCATCAAAGGTCGCTAGCTTGAATGTTCCTTTTCCAAGCTTCCGTTCAATGGCGTATGGACCTTCCCAGCTGGGGTTCATGCGTGATGGTACCGGGAAGACTCGTTTCAGAACGAGATCACCCACATCAAAGATTCTTGGGCGGACTCTGCCGTCATAGTAACGCTTGACTCGATGTCTGTGCGCCGCCGCCCTTAATTCAGCTTCTTCCCGCTTTTCATCGATGCAGTCCAGTGATTCCATCAAGAGGTTTTGGTTCGTTTTGGGGTCATAGTATGTCACTCGGTGCGATGGAACTTCAAGTTCCACGGGAATAACGGCTTCAGAGCCGTATGCCAAGGCGAACGGAGTGTGGCCGGTCGCGGACTTGTGGGTAGTTCTATACGCCCATAATGCTGTCGGGAGTTCATCTACCCACTTGCCTCCAACCTTCTCCAGACGCTTCTTTAGTATGGACTTGATTATTTTGTTAACGGCCTCGACTTGTCCATTAGCTTTTGGGTGTGCAACGGCGGCGAACTTTTTCTCGATGCCGTACTTTAAACAGAACTCTTTGAACTCTCTACTTTCGAATTGCGTTCCGTTGTCCGTAATGATGGTGCGTGGAAGGCCAAAGCGACATATAATGTTTCGTACAACGAAGTTAATGACCTTCTTGGAGGTGATAGTGGCCAAAGGTTCTGCCTCAGCCCATTTCGTGAAATAGTCGACTGCAACTATTGCGTATTTCGCACCACCTTTGGATAGAGGCAGAGAGCCGATTATGTCGATTCCCCAGATCGCAAATGGCCAGGGACTGATCATTTGTGTAAGTTCCGTTGATGGAGCCCTCGGGATTTTTGCATATCTTTGACACTTGTCGCATTTTCTTGCGTAGTCCGCGACATCCCGGTTTACGGTGGGCCAGTAATATCCATAGCGGAGGATCTTCTTTGCTAGCGTTTGCCCCCCAGTATGGTCACCGCATTCCCCTTCGTGAACTTCCCTCAAGACTCGCTTTGTTTCATCATGAGCGATGCACCGTAATGATGGGACTGAGAATCCTTTTCGATACATTGATCCATCCTGTATTATGTACCGCACGGCCTTTCGAAGGACCTTCCGTCTTTCGCTTCTTTTTTCTGGTAAAGCCCCGGTTGTCAGGTACAGTTTGAATGGGGTTATCCACGAGTCCTTCTCGATTTCTGTTTCCAACACGTGATCGATTTTCATCTCGTCGATGCTCGGGGCATGCAAGACTTCAACGGGATATAATCCCATTTGTTGAGCATCGTCGGTACTTGCGAACTTAGCCAACAAGTCGGCTTCTTTGTTCTGTTCTCGCGGGATATGTGAAATGTCATAACGCTCAAGATTTGATAGTAGTTCTTGGACCTGAACGAGGTACGGAGCAAGCTTTCGTCCTTTTGCTTGGTAGTCTCCTCGTACTTGGTAAACCACCAACTGCGAGTCACAAAAGATTTCGACTGATTCGATCCCGAGTTCTTTGATGAGCTTCAAGCCAGCGATCAGTGCTTCATATTCAGCTTCGTTGTTCGTAGCCGGGAAATCGAGCTTCAGGGCATAACAGATTGATCGGTTTTCCGGAGTTATAAGAACTACGCCCGCGCCGGAGCAACGGTCGTTTGATGCACCGTCAGTGTATAATTTCCATCGAATGGGGGGAATGATGTCGTGATCGTCCGGTTTGATGGGTATGGTAAATTCAGCGATGAAGTCTGCTAACGCTTGCCCTCGGATGGCTCTCCGCGGTAAGTACGCGATATCGAATTGGCTCAACTCGATGTTCCATTTTAGCAATCTTCCAGAAGTTTCTGGTCGTTGAAGTACCTGCCTCAGGGGTTGATCGGTATAAACACCGATTGAATGCGCTTGAAAGTATGGGCGTAGCTTGCGTGATGCAATCACCAAGCAATAAGCCAATTTCTCGATTTTAGGGTAATTCTTCTCTGCCCCCGTTAAACGCTTGCTAACATAATATACCGGCTTCTGGACTCGATCCTCCTCACGAACCAAAGCTGCGCTTATCGCATGAGGGGATATAGCCAAGTAAACGTACAACATCTCATGGTCAACTGGTTTAGATAGCATTGGTGGGCTCTCCAGATGCCTTACCAGATTCCGGAATGCTTCCTCGCAGCTAGACGTCCATTCAAAATTTCTCTTTCCTTTCTTTATTATGTCAAAGAACGGGATGCACTTGTCAATTGCCTTGGATATAAATCGACTCAGCGCAGCTACTTTTCCGTTCAAGCTCTGTACCTGCTTTATAGTCCTGGGCGCTTGTACATCTCGAATGGCTTGGATCTTTTCTGGGTTGGCTTCGATTCCCCTAGCGTTGACGATGAATCCTAAAAACTTCCCTGATGCAACGCCGAAAGAACACTTCAGCGGGTTGATCTTCATTCCATAAAACCTGAGTATGTTAAACATTTCAGCTAAGTCTTGAATGTGGTCTTTTGACCGTCGTGACTTCACGAGCATGTCATCCACATAGACTTCCATGGTTTTGCCCAGCTGGTCCTTGAACATTCGATTCACCAAACGTTGGTAAGTTGCTCCAGCATTCTTCAATCCAAAGGGCATCACTACATAGCAATACAGCCCGACATTTGTAACGAAGCTGGTGTGTTCTTGGTCCGGAATATGCATTGGGATTTGGTTGTATCCTGAGTACGCATCCATGAATGACAATAATTCGTGTCCTGCTGTGGAATCGACCAACTGATCGATCCTAGGCAACGGGAAACTGTCCTTAGGGCATGCTTTGTTCAAGTCGGAATAATCTACGCAAGTCCTCCATTTCCCATTCGCCTTCTTTACTAGCACGGGGTTGGAGACCCACTCCGGGTAGAGGGCGTCACGGACGAACCCATTTGCTTTGAGTTTGTCCACCTCCTCTCCAAGAGCGGCGGATCTCTCCGGATCCATTCCTCTCCTTTTTTGCTTGACTGGGACGTATTTCGGGTCTATGTTCAACATATGACTCGTGATGGCGGGAGAAATCCCTCACATATCAGAATGCGTCCAGGCGAAAACATCAAGGTTTGCCCGAAGGAAGTCACTAAGGTCTTCAGTCATTGCGGGGCCTAACTGTGATCCGATCTTCAGTATTCGCGAAGGGTCGTCACGGCTAACTGAAATGTCAATTGTTAATTCAGCCGGTGCCGCCTTCTCTTCCCTGGGTTTCTCATCTTCGTCTCTCGGATCTATATCTCCGTAGATCCGAGAACTATTCCCGAGCCAGGGCTCAGGCGCTACTTGTCAATTATCCGTATTGAGGATGCGGACGGGGTTGTCCGCAACCTTCCCCTTCTCCCTCCGGTGGGCCTCTCGGAGCTCGGCCACATAACAGGAACGACCAGCTGCTTGGTCACCGTGAACAATGCCTACTCCTTTGTCAGTCGGAAACTTCAAAGTTAAGCACCACGGGGCTAATGCCGCCCTAAATTCAGCCAGGGCCGGCCGACCCAAGAAAACATTATACGGAGAGTCCACATCCAAAACTACAAAGGGTAGAATTCGTAACCTCCGACGCTCGCCTTGTCCCAGTTCAACTGGTAACTCGACATATCCTACTGCATCAGTCGCAGCACCGTTAAAGCCGTGGATACGAGCTTTGGATGGTTTCAAGTCTTTTGTCTCTAGCTTCATCTGATCGTAGGCCTTCTTGAAGATGATGTTGACTGAACTTCCACAATCAATCAAAATTCTTTTTACATATGCTGGTCCGATCGTTGCAGATATGACCATGGGATCGATGGTCGGAGCCTCTACCTGATCAGCGTCTCTGTTCCTGAACACAATATCGTCTGTCATCATGCGCTGCTGCTTAGCAGGGGCCCCGTCCTCCACGTTCGAACAACACTCAAAATCTGCATGCTTCAAGGAGCTTGCATATCGTTCCATCTCTTGCCAGTTCTTATCTGCGGGATGAGGTCCGCCGATAATTGTATTTATGACCAGTCTTCCAACAGTCCGGG
Source organism: Allium fistulosum (assembly GCA_030737815.1). NCBI lineage: Eukaryota > Viridiplantae > Streptophyta > Magnoliopsida > Asparagales > Amaryllidaceae > Allium > Allium fistulosum. The sequence continues at coordinate 912,217,526 of CM060907.1, read as the reverse complement.
CAGGCTCCTCAGGATGACGCGGAGCTGGTGCACGACCTGGGTTGGACGTTCCCTGTCCTCCTTCCTGTGGATCCTTTACAAATTCTTGCAACTTCTTTTGTCTGATCAATTTCTCGATAGCGTCATGCAGGTGTCTGCATTCTTCCGTGTTGTGTCCATAAGTTTCATGGAAGCGGCAATATTTCCCAGTCCGCTTCTGTTCTTCAGTTGATTCTTTTGGACGTGGTTTTCTGTACTGAAAAGTATTGCAGGTGGATAGGTAAATGTTCTCAAGTGGGGCGTTTAGCGGAGTGTACTCGCTGTAGCTGGGAATTCTCAACTTCCACTTTCCCGCTTCTTTCCTCTTTCCTTGACTTCTTCCTCCGGATTCTTTGGGCTGCACAGGCTTACTCTGGACATTGACTTGGACCTTTCCCGAATTGTCTCCAGATTGCTTCACAACAATGTTGCTCTTGATTGACTCTTGGGCAGGTCCCGGTGCCTTATCTCGTCGTACCCACCTAGCTTCTTCTCTTCTTATGAACTGGTGTGCCTTGGTGTAGAAACGCTCTAGCGTAGCCGGAGGTTTTCCTGCCAGCCAGTCTCCAAACTCAGAATCCGGATCTACACCTCTCATTACAGCCATTAGAATCGCATGGTCATTGGGATTACTGACTTCAGTTGCCGCAACGTGGAATCTTTGTAAGTACTCCTTCAGCGACTCTCCGGGATTTTGGATTACACTTGACAGAGACATCACGTCCTTCGGGCGTGTAGTGTGTATCCTGAACTGCTCAATAAACTTCTTTGCCAACTCCTCGAAGCTTGATACGGATCGAGGAGGAAGTCGGGTGAACCACATAGTAGCGATCCCAGATAGAGTAATCGGAAAGCACCTACACTTGGTGGCATCATTTGCTCTGGCTGAATCCATCATCCATTCATACCTCATTACATGTTGTCTAGGGTCAGTCTTTCCTTCGTATGCAGGAATGGTTGGCATGCTAAACTTCTTGGGGTACGCCGCTTGCAGCACAACATCCGTGAACGGAGTATGACTTCTTGACACTCCCCAATCGTCATTTGATAAGCCCTGATTTTCTTTCATCAGTTGCCTGATCATGGCTGTCAGATCGGGTGTCTGTATGGAAGCTGGGAGGTTGGAGTCAGTTCTACGCGCCTGTCCATGCTGATGCCTCCTTTCCTGGCGATCTGCCAATCGTGCGTCGTGAGGTTCAACATTGTTAGCATTTTGATGATCTGGAGCTCCATCCTCCATCTGTACTCCGGTTCGGAAGCTTCCAGTTCCGGCTTGGTCGCGGTCTCCAGCTGTTCGAACAGCAGCGTCCGCCCTTGCAGCTTCAGTCTTACGGCGTCTACGCCTGGGTGGTTCATCAGAAGAAGTAGAGCTGTCAGAAGAGGAATAAGCAGCTGGATTGCCCCCAGCATTCTGTTGCTGCTGTTGAGTGAGTTGTGCCATCAGGTTGGCATTAGCTTGCATCTATTCTCCCAGTTGTCTCCTGCTTTCCCTAAGTTCTCTCATCAAGTCATTGAACTCTACTCTGGTGACAACTGGAGTCTGTTCTTGAGCGGCAATCCCTGCACTCGGGATCGCTGGTTGATTGCTAGGTCCTGCTTGTTGCACGCTAGCAGTCTCTCGGGCATCCGCATTAAGAGAAGCTGACCTGGTACGTGGTCTTGCCATTGTAGAGTTATTGGTATGAACTCTGAGTAGAATCAACGGATGTCCTATCAGTAAGTCGGATCTTCTTTGGGGGATTTGTTCAATCCAGTAGCTTCAAAGCAGATCCTTGAGGTCTGAGAATTCGATTCTCAGTGAAAGCACCAAAGTGTTAGCACCAAAATTGGTCACTAACCTCGTAGAAGAAGATTGTGAAGAGATATAAGTGATGAAATCAAATTAAACAGAGAAGACAGTGCTAATCTAAATTCAGAAAGTAAGAACACCAAATTTATAGTGGTTCAGCGTAATTGCCTACGTCCACTTTGAGGTTAAACTTTATTCATCTTCTTTATAGTTGATTACAAATACAATTCGTGAATCAAAATGCTTGAATGAAGTTGTTAAGTAGAGAAGATGAGTCTTGAAAATGGCAGAGTCTCCCCGGTGTTTTCTCTCCAAAAAAGGATCCATTTCACTGTGACCCTGCCCCTCTATTTATAGGCAAAGATGGGCTGGACTTCCCAAGTGGGCTGATTGCCGAACGCTCCAGCCCGAGTACAGTGGTCGTCGTATGCCGAGCAAGGTTCGCCGAACGCTCTGCGCCGAACCATCCCTTCTATGCCGAACGGTATGTTGGTGTCGTGGGAAATGTAGGATGGTTGTCTGTTGAGGCCGAACGCTCTGCGCCGAACCATCCCTTCTGTGCCGAACGGTATGTTGGTATCGTGCTGAATGTCTCCTGGATGTCGAGTATTACGCCGAACACCATGGGATGCCGAGTACTCTTGTATGCCGAGCAGCCTTGATGCCGAGTACTCTGGTATGCCGAGCAGTCTTGATGCCGAGTACTCTGGTACGCCGAGCAGTCCTGATGCCGAGTACTCTGGTATGCCGAGCAGTCTTGATGCCGAGTACTCTGGTATGCCGAGCAGTCTTGATGCCGAGTACTCTGGTATGCCGAGCAGTCTTGATGCCGAGCATTCTTGTACGCCGAGTACCTGTTGGACGTTGGGTGCTTCGCCGAACACTCCTGGATGCCAAGTGCCTCGCCGAACACTCTTTGATGCCGGACACTCTTCGCCGAACACTCTTTGATGCCGGACACTCTTTGATGCCGAGCACTGATTGCCGAGTACTAGTTGCCTGGTCAAATCCCCAGGAAACACCTATATCAAACAATACTCTAACTAAAACATCATCGATAAGAATATTACCTTCCAAAACTCCCTTACCCTTCACATCCTGAGAGGTTGAAGGATCACCCTTAATTGCGTAGATTGGAGCTTGCTCTCCCTTCCTCATGATCAGTCAATCCTTGATTATGTGTCCCGGTTGATGACAATTATAGCAGTTCGGTGGTGGTCTATGAACCTTGGGGTTCTTGCAATGAGTCGATAGGTGGTCCTTTTATTGGCAATTGTAACACATAGCCTCTTTCAAATAGTTACCTTGGGCTCCTCCTCTAAATTTTCCTTGACTTGGCTTTTTTCCATTTTGATTGAACTTCCTCTTCTTCCAATTGTTGGTGTTGTTGTTGTTGGTCTGAGCTACTACCGGCTTTGTCTTGTCCAATGTTTCGTAACGGAATCCCATATCCAGCAAATCTATAATTGGCCCCTTAACATGGGCAGTCATCCTTCTCTGGTATTTCTCACTCATCCAAATGAACTTCTTGTTTTTCTACAAAGGCGTGTCAATTAGACCCGGCTCAAAACAAGATAATTCATTAATCTTATTCGCATACTCCTCAATAGTCATTTCCTCCTGCTTCAGATCCATAAAGCTTCTATAAAGATGAGATTTTCCTGATGCTAGCATGTACGCTCCTCCAAAACGTCCTTAAACCTTTCCCAAGAAATTTTTTCCTCTGAATCACTCAGGATGATAGACTCCCACCAAGCCAAAGCTCCTTCCTGAAGTTGCCATGAGACCAAAAATCACTTTTGCTCATCACTAATATCCAACGCTTTAAAGATTCTTTCACATGATTTAATCCAAGCCTGTACTTCAATGATAGCTTCTGTAACCTTGAATGGTTTTCCCCCAAAGCTGGTATAATTCTTGCATAGAGTGGCAAAATTAACCTAGGGTTGTACAGGAGCTATTTCTTCTACAGTAGTGGTTTGAACTCGACCGTTAGTTGTTGTGGTGCTCCTATTTCCCCTTCTTCATCCTCTACCAGTACTTATGTCTTACTACCTGGATTTACTAAGATAACTTAAGAATATAGAGACAAAAATATCTTCGGAAATGGTTATATAGCACAACTTTTATTCAGATAAGGATTCTAAACATGCACTCTCAAAGAATAAACTCATTCTAGGGCATTACTAATCTCATCTCTAATAAGTTATACCCCACCAAAGCCAAGGTTCTCGCTTAACCTTCATCTCTGATACCAAATGTGACGACCCATCTCGTCGAATCTTGGAAATCGACACTAGTACATCCATGGTATTCATGTGCCATAAATCCAAGTGTCGGGGAGGTAGATTTTCAAGGGTAAAGTAAAGTAAAAGTTAGAAACACAAATTCTCACATTACATTAAATAGATAAATAGTACATACAATCACCATCACTAGGGTACATCGAAGTTTTTTGTATGCACTAACCCAGCCATGAATAGTTATAACTGCCTACTCCCACATTTGCTGGCATTACTAACTTATATACAGCGGAAAACAAAAATAGATAGATAAATATCTCCATCGGGTGCTCCAATTTCATGCTCCAAAAAACTCTTCCAGCATGCTCCTCCCAAAACACTCTAAACAGAATCCTAACTACTTGGCTGCCCGGAAAAATAGGGCACCCGGAGTTTAAAGGGAAAACAAAATAAACTCCGGGTCAGTCATGAGACTGGTGTAAGAACTCAAAATACGTTGTTTGAAAACAAAAAGGTATCTCATAAGACCACGTCGCACATAAACACGGAATGTATTTTTACCTTATGATAACCAAAACATTCTTACGTAAAAATAAGGGATATAATTTTTAATGACGTATCATTGAAAACATTTGCAAGTAAATTTTATTAATCTTAGCCAAAATTGTTACATTATTAAATTCCAGCATACCACCTTGTAACACAAGGCTTTCTACATCTAAAATATTACGAGCTCTTAATTGAATATGGGTTTCCATACAAATGACCAGGTGAAGGGACAACCTTCTGGCAGTACATCAATGTACCGAGGCCTAACAGATGGTCCTCTACCAACACAAGGCCGGCCTACCTCTTCCTAGATAGTACCGAATATGCCATTACCCTGGTCGTAACCGACCTAACCGAGATTGTAACGGCCCAGAAATTTTTAGTCGTTTTATAACGTAATTAACTGAAATTTTGCTTGAAAATAAATAATAAATTTTTGCAATGAAAATTTGATATTTGAGATGCGTCTATTTAAACATAGCAAATGTCATATTTTTATCAGAGGATATGGAAGTTTATTTTGTTGTGTAATTTTATTTAAATTTAAATCAGTTAATTCGATGGAAATAAAATATTTTCGAAATTTGAATATTTTTATATAATAAAAATGTAAACTATTTTCTGAGTGAGACGTCACAATTCGTTTCGTCAAATTTGGACTTCTCTTGCTCCGTTTATCTTATTTCCGGCAGTTTAATAGCAGTTTTGGCAGCGAATATCGACTTTTGATAAGATGATAGTATCGTTGATATTTATGTACCATTATGATCGTCTCGTTGTGCTGATCTCCGTAGTATATTCATTTTTGTGTTTCGGCGTCCGTTATGCGGTGGAACCGATGAAATGGTTAGCCTATCGGTACCCATTTCGTTCCTTTTGGGTTCTTGTGTCCATTCAACTACCCAGCGTGTAAACCAATGGTCACTATTTTTTTTCTTCAGAAATCAATGCTTGACTCTTCCATTTCCACCGGTTCAATATTTATCATGGTTCGGTTGCATTTCTTTCTCTTCCCTTTTCGTTTTGTTGTTTTGTGCTTCTTCCTAAAATAAAAAAAATAGTATAAGCTTCTTTTATATGGCTGAAGGGATACACGTCTTCTCTCATCTTTGAGCCGCATCCACCATCCCTTCCCTGCCCTTCCTGTTGCCGACCGCCATCATCGTTCCAGCACCTCACCCCGCCTCGACTTCCTCTCTCCCCACCATGCAAGCCACCCCACTGCAACACCGAAGAGCTGCCTCTCCAAGCCCCATGAACCAAGGCACCTGACCACGCCTTGCCCCATGCAAACTCCAACAGCCGAGTACATCCGTACACCCTGACAGACGATTGCACCAACCATCTCCCGCTCGTGTTCCCTTGAGCTGCCACCAAGCCCCACACAAACCAACGTAGTCGCACCTAGCATTTACACAAACCTTCCCCTCCGAAACTACACAACCTGACCATGCTTTCCATTCTCACCTCCAACAACCATCACCCAGCCCGCCTTCGCACTGTAGACCCGAGCACCCCATCCGCTATGCAGAGCACATGCAGTCCTACCCTCCAACAAGCCCACATCCATCTCCTCTTCATCTTGAATGTCGCGTCCATCACCTCATCTAAACTCGTTTGACCTTCCTCCGCCGCGCCTTACTGGCCTCCAATCTGATAGCCCGAGTGCCTGACACGCCATCACCGAACGCCAACCTCCACCCTGCTTTGGTTTGTTCTGTGCCTTTATATATATTTATAATAATATTGATTTTATATGTTATAATAATAATAATAACAAAGTATGTTTATATATATATATATATATATATGTTTTCAAAATTATTTGCATAGTGGCTATCTTGCTTTATATATATGTTTATAGTAATATTGATTTCAAAGTGTGTGTGTGTATATATAGATTTTATTTTGAAGTGTGTTTTAAATTTGAATATTGAGTTTAAGAAGAAAAGGACATATATATTTGATTTCCATCGAATCCAGTTCATCGTGCTTTGCTTTTGGTTTCGCTGCTGTCCAGAATTGATCACAGCAGTTAGCTGCTTTGATTTGTCGCTTATCCGTGTGCTTGTCCTGCTTTCTCTAGCCTCGAAAGGTGAGCAATCACTCATGATTAACATTCTTATATTTAGTAAATTTAATTCACATGAAATGATGATTGAAATGTGTTGTTAAAAATTTAAATTGGTTAGTAATTAAAATTGTTGAATATGATCTATTAGTATTCCATTTGTTCACCTATGATTGACATATAACACTGTATCCATGTTATATATATATATATGATATATAAATTGTTAGTTATGACCCATGTTGTAATTGATATATTATGCTGTTTTATATTATTATTCTATTGATCTCACTATGCAAGTTCCCTGAAATTCCCTATAGGTTGAAATGATACATACCTGAACGATATTATAGATTAGGGAAAATCATTATGGGTTGAATGATAAACCCAAGCGATTTTAATGAAATTTTGGGATTGCGAGTAGAAATGATATATACCCATAAATATTAAATTGTTGCGGATTGAAATGATAAATATCTGTATCACTTGACCATATGATAGAAAATTATATACGGACATCGTTGGTCTATTTTTGAAAAATGATTTCCAAAAGTTTGAAAGGAAATATATGGTTTTTAATAAACATTGATTTTTAAACGTAATATAAAGAATTTTAAAATTTAAATATATGTGTAAAATTTAGATTTTTAAATTTATATGTTTTGGAAATTTTAAATTATAAGTTAAGTTCTAAAATGTAAAATATAAAATTTTACTTATAACTTTATTATTTTTAAAGTATATAAAATAGATTTAATAATAATAAGATTTAATTTAATAATAATTAATATAATAAACTTTATTAAGAATTTAATTTAACTAATTATATATATATAATATATTAAGATATTTATATAAAATTTATATTAATATTTTTTAAAATAGATTTTGTAATAACTTTAATAAATAGAAGTTCAAAAGATAAATTAAAGTTGTCTTGACATTTAAATTGGTTAGTAAATGAATTTAAATAAGAATTGGTTTGTAATTTAATCTAAATAAGAGTTGATTTGAAAACTATTGACTTTAAGATTTTTAAAGATATGATTTTTATAATTTAATAACTTGATTTTTATAAAGGTGATTTAATGAATATTTCGAATTTAAATAGAATAGTAATTGAATATTTAATTTTGATTTAAATTTTATAATTTGGGATTTTATTTAAATATTTATAAAGGCGATTAAGTGAATAATTTTAAATTAAGTATAATTGAAGTTAGATATTTAATTTTGAATTAAATTTGTAATTTGAGAATTTATTTAAATATTGTAAAAATGATTAAGTGAATATCTCAAATTTTAAACAAAATTAAAGTTAAATTTTGAAATATAAACGAAATTTATAGAATTGAGTTATTGTAAATTGTTTGAATATTTAAACTGTGAATCCTATTGAATTGGAAGTGGTATAAATTTGTAATTCAAACCTAGATTTGAAATCGATATAAAGTAAAAATGGTTTTAATGAGAATTTGAATTTGACCTTTAAACTTTTTAATTAAAATGGTTAAAATGAGACCGATTTAAATTGAATTTTTGGAACGTAAGTCGATTTGAATTGATTTGTGAAATTGGAAGAAACAATTCTAATTATAAACTATTTTAGATATATTTTAATCTATTACCTATTTTTAAATATAAACTATTTTAATTTATAACTATTCCAATATATATAAACTATTTCAATATTAAAATTGTTTAAGTTGGAACTGTTATGATTTAGATTTAATGGATTTAAATGTGAACACTTTGATACGATAGTTTAATCTATTTTATGGTTATGATATTGGAAATGAAATTGATTTAAAGTGAATAAAGATTTCAAAGGTGAATATGTTTTAGAAGTGAATATGATTTAAAAAGTGATATGATTTTTGCAATGAATATGATATTTTGATTTGAAGTATAAACTGTTTGAAATAAAATAACCACGGTGTGAATAAGCGTTTGGTTGTTAAAGAGACCAGGATCAGATATTGGCATACTCTTTGCCAATAACGAAAACCACTTTAACAACTGTGTACGTGGTGGAGAATCCAAAACAAAGTAGGATGGTTTGGCGACATCTATATAAGGTATGAACGCAGCCCTAACTCCCGCGAGTCAGCTTGATGTGACTAAAACAGGAGCCACGCCGGGCCAAGTGAGGTCGCACCTCCGATCGAGCATGCTTCTTCGATACCATTCTATTACTTTGTGATTTGATAGGGTGAACCTTTGATTATGGGAACGTGTCTCAAGGTGGGAGGTAGTAGCTGCTATGCGTTACCACCAGTCCGGATCCGCAAAACGGTAGAATCCTACCCTAGGCATTGCCTCGCGTGCCTTGTCACATGCCTTATCGTGCCCATTACGAATTTGTTTTGTACCGTACCTATGGAGTGTTTCCTAAGTAAACCACCGATTTGGTGGAGCTTACAGTATCTGTATAGACTACGGGAATATATAAAATGTGTTAAGGAGGATATGGGTAACACCTTAATGCTATTTTAATAGTTTACTTTACTGTAGACATTATCTATGTAGCGTATTGTACTATGTATGTAGATAGTTTAACGGATCCTTAAGAGATGAGAATCCCAAACATCCTTTAAGTTATTTGTATTTCATTTGGACATTTCACTTGAGTTGATTAACTGGTATAAGAATGTTAATCCTAACTCGAGTGTTTTGTGTTTTGCTTTATGCTCGGGTTAGCCTGAGTGACACGGCAGTTGAGACTCACCTTTTGAGCTTAGAGCTTTGCTTGAAGATCTGCCTTTGTCTATTCAGCTTTCCAATTACTTCAGTTTATTCCAGTTGTATTGTTCAGACTTGTCATTGGCATTTGTATTAGTAACTTCTGTGTATTCGAGATATCTGTTGTACTTTACTTTAAACTCTGATATTTATATAGTAGCTTCATGAACTACTATTTATCTATTACACTGCTTATTGTTATATTACTCTATGTCTGTGACTTTGTGATTGATTGATTTACTGTATATACCAAGTTTTGCCAAATATAAATTAACAATCTATTGTTTTGAGCAATTCAAGTCTGACATGAGTGGACGATTGTCTATTTGAATGGTTTGAAATAGCGGGTCGTTACAGAGACGTCACTTAGCATACACCACAATAATTTAAACCGAACGTCATAACGGGTAGAAATATATCTAGAAGGTGATGACCATACCCTAATGGTTGCGAACCACATAGCCTTGCCGCATCTACCCTGTTTCGGTCACCTCCGGGTGTGAGGCTTGAGGTAACGATTACCTTTCTCATTTCACATCATCTTGTTTTGAATGCCACACTGCCATCCCACGGTCACACAGCTGATTTCTACAAATGTATAACTCCCGAGCTCCTATGTCTTAGGAAAGGGTGTTAAGCTAAGAGAAGTTGCCTTCTCTGCCACCAAACAGATGATACGTTAATAGAGATCACTTATATAACTAGGAATGTAACGTCAGACATTCGTCCATACAAGTTGTCCAAGAACAGGACAAACCGAAGGCACTCTCCTACCAAATCCTGTCGGGAATTCACCCTAGGATTAGTAGCGATTAGTCTTTGCATCGAATATTTCGTAATGAAGAAACTCCCGCTACTATATGTATATTGGGAGTTTATCCCCAAATGATCAACAAGTAGTCCTTCCTTACGAAAATCCCTTTATCATATCCTTGTCTTCACTTCGAATACGCAAATTGTTTCGAAGTGGTCTTCAGATAGGAATCATCCCAATCTGACCCAAATGATCATTCTTTGATTGATTTAGTTCTTTTTATCAAAATCTCTTTTGGAGATATACATTTCTTAAAGCATTCTCTCCAGTATATATGGAAATATTAAACTTCTCTTATAAAATCCTTTAATAACTTTTAAACTCCTTTAATAAACTCGAAATCGTTTCATTTTTCATTTAGGAAGATATTGATCCAAGTAAAGAAAATTCACCATTCCCTCCATCGGGCCAGTCCGGATAGCCAGGGAGAGCAGGAAACTGGTTTTCCAAACTCAAGCCTAGATATTATCTCTCTGACACCCATAAGGCGGTCAAGTTATTTGATCGACTCTAAATCTTTAATCATTCCAAAAATTCTTTTAAATCATCTTTATAACATTTTATAAATCCTTTAAAAATATTTATAAAAGATTTGTAAAAGAATTGTTAAGTTTAAAACTATTTTTCAAATTTTATAAAAAGTGCTGCTAAAAAGTGCTACGGAAAGTGCCTTTTAAGCTATATTGATCAAAACAAAAAAAATTATTATTTGAAAATTCACTTTTATTTCTCAATCTCTTTTAAACCATTTTAAAACATTTATAAGATTTATTCCACATTTTTAAACAACTTTAAAACATCATTTTCAAAGAAATCCAATTCTGGATTCTGAACTACAAAATCAAGATTTTTCCAAAACTTGTTTTACTCATATTTCAAAATCTACTTATCAGAATCTCGATTTTCTTTCTTCGTTGGAAAACTATGAGTATAATAGTTTGGAAAATTCTTATCTCGAAGAATTCCGAGCTATATTCCACCTTTTACACTAGTTTGATTTTTATAACACGAAATCGCGAACTACCGTTACGCGATGCGCTTTTTTTTACCAAGTTTTCTATTTCTCTCCAAACTTCACCAAAACACTTTTAAATGTTCAAAAAACATTTCAAATACATCACAAACCATTTATAAGAGGTTTAACACTTCCATATACACCATTTCATTAATTTAAGGAAAGTGATTTCCTTTTGTGTTTATCGACGTGTATATTCGTGACTTGCATATATATTTCATATTCATATGAAAACAACCAAACTTGATGATCAAGGCGTATTAAACATCCATTTGCAAAATCATATCATCATCCAACATATAGTATAATAGTTATAGGAGTTCTCACCTTGGATTTCCAATGATTCACAAAAAGAATGCTATAGCTCCGCTGTTCGAGTTTCGAAGCTCACTAATCTTCGGATTTTAGCTCCTAAATGTCTCGACCAAGCTTTGAGGAGGCTAGAGGGTGCACCGCCTATGGTGTGGCTTGGGCTCCGCCTAGGGTGGAGTGAAGAGGGGTTTGTGAAGAACAATGGGAAATGAAAAGTTTTTCGATCGTTTTGAGGCGTTTTACTATATGTAGCTATATTTTATGATTCTAGTTTCTTTTTAAATAATTTTTGACATTATTTCTTTTAGTTTGGAAGCCATTAAAGAGGAAGCAAAATCTTGAAAATATGAAGAAGAAAATGAATGGAAAAAGAGAGAAGCGGGTAGGGTATTTATAGGAAAAAAGAAGTGTGTAAAAGAAAATATTTAAACACCACTTTTTCCAAGCTTCTCGAACACACCATCCCCTTCAAAATACACGGCCAAAGCCCTCCCATGTGCACATCACTTCCATCATCTCATGTGCATATATGTTGACTTATAAAGACTTAAGGATTAAGTTTGTTATAAAATATCTTATATATTTTATATTATATCTTTAACTTAATTATTTGTTTATATATGTGTTTATGTGCTTGTTCTTATGTACGTACATGTATATGTGTATGTAACATATACCTACAACGTTGCATAACTTCCACACGTTGTATCGTTACAAATCTTGATTTCGGTTTTCGGTCATATTTTCTCTTTTAAGTTTATACGCATATTTTTGTAAACAAAGTTTGAAATAAATTTTCTTATTATTATTAACTAATTAAAATAATCTCATAAAATCATATAAATTAATATAAATAATTATTCACAAAACTATTTGTATTATCGATAAAGCTAAACGATCATATATTTAAAGCGATACATTTAACGGGTTTTTACAGAGGATATAAAATGCTCGTATATGGAAATTAAGTCTTGTGTACTTATCACCACTCATCGAATTCCAACTTATACTATTTCTTAGTTAACAATAATACCAGACAAGTCAAGATAGTGTTAACTCAAAGTCATGTCTCACGATTATTCTTACCTTTCAAAATAGCAATGAGTTTACTTCTTCGATGTTTAGTGCTAAGTATACAAATAAATCGTTCCCATATAAGTGAATCACTTTATGGAAAGTAATTTATTTTCATAAACGAATCAAACTTATTTCTTTTTAAAACCCCAATTCGTGCTTGGCCTCATATTACAAGTATTAGCTTTAAAACACTCAGTTAAAAGAGTTTACTAACTTCAAAACATCAATTTAAAAAGGATTTAATAACTTAAAACATCCTTATTACATTGATTAATTAACTTTAAACTTCATTACACAATTTGATTTTTGAACTTCAAATGTTTTTAAATAATAAAAAGGATAAACCACATTTAAACCTTATTAATTCGATTAATTAGTAAAACATAATTAATTAAATTAATAATTAATTTATTATCACTATTTAAATGAATAACAAAGTCAAAACATCCTTGTTACTTTGATAAATTCACTTTGAAACTTCATAAATTAAGTTGATTAATTTACTCTAATAACCTTTAATTAAAAAGGATAATTCACCTTGAAAACATCATTAATTCAATTAATTGATAAATTTGAATATAATTAATTAAATTAAATTAAATAAATAAATAATTCTCATTATTTAAAAATGATTTATTAATTATAAACATCAATAAAGGAAAGATTAATTAGAGTTAAAACAAAGTTCATAAATTTCAAAAATCATTTATTAAAAAGATTTATTAATTTAAATGCATCATTAATTAACTTTAATCCATCATTATTGAATGATTAATTATCCTTAAACATCATTAAGTAAAATGATTTATTAAATTTAAACATCATTAAATAAAATGATTAATTAATTTAAACAATCATTAACCATGTAATTAGTTAAATTTGAAACACATCATTAACTTAATAATTAGTCGACCTTAATCCTTATTAATTAAATAATTAATTAAATTAAATAATCTATATTAAAATGGTTAATTACTTTTGAAAACATCGTTAATCAAAATCTTGCTTAACTTGTAAAACAATACCAACCACTAAGATGAGACTAAACGGTTTGATAAAAGGTGATTTTCCGAAAGTACCGATATAACGACTATCGCTATACAGCAGTTCGAAAAACAAACTTATGACATTAGCCATACACATAGCAATGGTTTAAGCACAACACAAGGTAAATAATGATGATACAACATGTAATAAGTAATTACTAACAATTATATTAACTTTAACTACCAACTTTTCATATAGCTAACCACATGCTTACTAACTTTCAAATGCGATAACGTTTCAAAGCATGAAACAAAAAACAACCAAACAATCACTTTGCATATACAACAAGCATTCATAGACTATTAACATGAACATTAACATAGTATAAACTTCGTTTAAGAAGGTGTAGTTTTACTCACCGAAAGCTATCCAAACTTGTGCTAACTTAGGGTATGACCTGGCAGTTCCATACCTAAGCAAAATATGGAGTCTTGGACCCTTAATTTACTACGTAGGTTCGTCCTTGAAAGAAGAAGGAAGCGAAACTTGTTTTGGTAAGCTGGAGTGACTTTGGATAATCATCGAACCCTCAAAAATGAACCCGAAAATAGGTCATTTTCCAACTAGTTTTTCGTCTATTTACTCTTGGATTTTGAAAATGTGAAAAAGAGTAAAGTTTTAGAAAATTCATTTCTCTACAATTAGAAAAAGGAATTACTCAATTTGGGTTAGTTTTGAAGAAGATATGGTTAAAAGAAGAAGGACCATTTTCGGACTCGAAATTCTGGGTCCGAAAATGATTTGTAAAGAAATGAATATTTCTCCCAATAACTCTCAGAAATTGAAGAAATGTTGTAAATAAAAAATTTAACCAACTTGATTCTCTTAAATTTGAAAAAAAGAATTTATTTATTTGGAGTATTTCTAGGGGAGTTATGGCTATGAGAATAGGAAGTAAAATTTGGAAAGAAAATGAAAATGAGTGCATGAAGTTGCTATTTATAATCTCATGCAAAGTGGCTAATTCCGCTTATACCCTCCTATCCATGGCTGCCACATCACAATGCTCGTCTCCCCCTTACCAACATGCATTTAAAACTCAAGTTGCCAAAACATCAAATCGTGTCTAAACATGTTTCATTTGATGTGACATTTGCATTTTTGTTTTAATTTTAAACTTAGGAAATTGTCACATCACCTTTTTGTTTATATATTCTTAAATTATAAATACTTATGTATTATCATTTATAAATGTTTTTTTATGTATACTAAAATGCTCACAACGTTTCGAACAACTTTTAGAAGATGTAAAGTCAAAAATTCGGAAAACAGTTTCTGGTCACATTTTGGATTTTTCTTCGAACTGAATATTTTTGAAAACTAATTTTGAAAACTATTTTATCTTCAATATTTATTATTTAAAAGATTTTTTATTTTAATTATAAAACCTATTATTTGAATATTTAAAATTAATTAAATATTCAGGAATTAATGTGGTGAAATTCCGGGTCGTTACAGCATGGTGGGGGGAGGGGGTGAATGCAAGCTTAAAAAACACCATCCCTAAGCCTATATAAGGAGGGGCATACCCTTGGAAATAAATCACAAAATTCACAAAGCTTTAAGTTAAAAAATCAATGGCTTCTTCTTCTTCTTCTTCTTCTTCTTTATCTCTTATATTCTAAAGAAAATAGTTGCAAATCAACTCAAAATCGCTTCAAACTTTGCCAGAAGGCCTAGTATAATATTAGAACACCTACCACCAAACTAAAACTTGAAGAAGTGAAGCCACACTCACCCTATTGGGATAGACCATGAGCAATATAGGAGAAGGAGGGGGCAAAAACAAGAAGAAGAGGAAGGTAAATGAGGTTGCTAGCTTAGGTTTGGACTTTGGTTCTTGGATCTTGGTTGTTTGTAAGGGTAAAGGTGAGTAACGCTTCACTTTGAATGAAAATATAACACATACATATGTTGTGTTGATTGTATATATGTTGATTGAATTGTTGTTAACTTATGTTAAAACATTGGTTTGAATTCTTACTTTAAAAGTAAGTGACATATGTAATCCATGTGTTTGGACTTGAATGAACTTGGAATGGACTTGAATGGACTTGAATGGCTTGTGACAAGACCTTGAACAAAATACATAGGTTATAGATGGACTTTGGTTTAGATTGGAATCGGATTTGAAAGTGCACTTATAGCGATAGTTATTATAGATGCAGTTGTGAATTGCCTTGTTTTTCGATGAATTCTATGGAACTTTGTAGAGAGATCCTTAGGGGTTTCTCACCACATTTATAATGTCTTATATGTATGTTTCTTTCTATCAAAAGCTTGAATAGTAAAAAGTTAAGTGACGTTTCAAAAATGGCCAAAACATTACTAGTTAAAAACTACACCGTTTAGCCTTGATTTTGGACTTTAAAAAGGTTAAAAAGATATTTAAATTTAAATATTTTGTTTCATTCTTTTTACAAGTTTTTACTAACTATTATTAGAGTATTTCAAAAGTGGTTTGAGATATTTTTGAATTTTTAAGAATTAGTTGTGAATTTAAAAAAAAGAGATATTTTGTTGAAAATATGTCGTTTCAAGTTTTTAAGGGATTTTGTAAATTTGTTATTTTCAAGTAATATTTTAAATAAATGTTTTAAAACCTATTATAAGTATTTCCAAGTATTGTAAAAGTATAAACAAAATGTTTAGAAAGGGGTTAGAATTGCTAAATGGCCAAATGGTTGATTGTTTAATTACTTATTTGAAAAGTAATTAAATATGCTTAACACTAAAAGCCGACGAAGTAAGTCTTATCTATTTGTGAGAGTTAAGATTGATTTCGAGTAGGGATGGAGCAATGGACATCTAACCTACTGAGCTTCCCTTTTGACCGAGGAATAGTTATTCGGAATAGTGTTAATCGTGTTGATTTCTTATTGTTTATGAAAATCATTAATATTATACTTAAAGTCGATGAGGTAGACTTATCTATTTGTGAGATTCAAGAATGAAGTATCTAGGCAAGGTTTGATGCAACCAGTGCTCAAACTTACCTGGCTTCACTCTTAAGCGAGGAATAGTTGAGTTAGAATGTCGAAAAAGAATTAAGCGTGCGAATCATGATTTGTATAAACGATTGTTTTGACTAGATAATTGATTAGTCGATTATCGAACTTGACCTAATACCGACTTAAGAAGTTATTGAAAGGCTTCGCGATTTTATTCATATAAGATCCCTAGGGAGGAGTATTGATACGATACGTCTCTAGATTTTGCTTACTTTTGAAAGAACCGGAATTAAGTTAACAGGAAATTCATCGAATTAGTTTTGAAGAGACCGGGATCGGTAAGTGTTTTACTTATCGAATACCCCTTCAAAACTAATACACGAGTTCTATGTTTTGGAAGCGGTTGTGAAGTGAAATGTTATAGAGTTGAACTATTAATCCTAAGGTTAAAGTCCAAGGGAGAGGTCAGCATTAACATTTCAAACGATGGTATCGTGTGGGACTGTCTATCTTAAGGTATGCTCCAAGAGAGAGGATAGTGTTAGCATTCGTCGAAAAATTTATGTGGGGAACCTATATGAAGGTTCTAGATCTGTTCAAGATGCTCGAACCCATGTAGTGATACGTGATCTGTTCAAGATGAAGGAATCCAATTAGGGATTCGTGCCTGTTCAAGTGATGAAGACTCGAGTAAGAGATGCCAAACATAGCCTCGACATCAGAAATGACTAAAACTAGAGATAGGATGCATAGCCAAAGGGAATATAACATCTTAGCAATCTCAATGGTGCAGGTGAATCCATCTAGTATTACTTAGGACATGCATGCAGGAGCGATACATTCGAAACCACGATTGTCTGGGCGTGGGCCAGTTATGCATTTCCTACTGTACATTCCCTAGAGATGTACATTTCTTGGAAGGATATCTCCAATCCTTGTGCAGGAGTTCGAATTCGGCTAGATCCAAGGAGATCCATGGAAAATCCACTATGCGAACACGCCTTAGCAGTATTGATTGTATACCTATTATTATTGTGGCGTTCACACGGCGATTATTTGGTATGATTTATGTGCTACACTCTTGACATTATCTATCTTATCACTATATGTTAAACTTAATGAATGTTTATTTTCATTTGAGGGAAAACCGTTATGGGAATCTGTATGTTCTCAATAGTTACTATTACTTGTTGCATATTTCTTGACTTTCCTACGTTGGTTTGCCAGACCGATTCGGATGTTATTTTCTTATAATGTTTGGGCCAGCCCCATGTATGTTTCCAGATTTAGCTACGGATGCTTTGGAGCTTATGGAGAAGAGCTGGATGATTTCCTTCTGTGGTATTCTTATTTCTGCTGCCTTTCTGTGTTGTATATATCAGCATTATGAGGACCGTCGTTTATAACTGTCCAGGCCGATGATAGTACTTAAGTTTTAGTAACTTTGATATTTCTGTATTTTGAGTAACCCCTTTGTACTATTCCCTTGATATTATATATTACCGTTCCATTGTGAGGTTCTGATATTGTGTTCATCTTTTCTTGTTCTATTCCTTTTCTTTTCTTTTATCCTAATTTTCTATCTTTCCAGAACTTGGATGCTCGACACATGAATACCGTGGATGTATTAGTATCGACATTTGAGGGTCGAAAAGTCAGGTCGTTACATTAAGTGTCCGTATGATAACTTTCCTTATATAGCTCCACCCAAAAAAATATTATTACCTGAAGTGGATCTTTTATACTCATGGTATCTAAAATATTTAGATCATAATGCTTTATGATCTCCAACCAATCCGATCTTTTATCTACGAGCATATAATCTTTTTATTCCTTAAAGATATCTCGTAACCGTTTTAGTTACTAGCCATTGATCCACTTTCAATGTCAGTAAGATATCTGCCAAATAATACACGCAATATCCATATGTGTATATGCCTTAGCATGTAATAGACTCGACACTGCAAATGCATGAGGAATCTTTTGCATTGCTTTAGCTTTAAGGATGTTCTTATACCACTATATAAGATAATATTTGTTTCTTTTGGCAAAAGGGAATCAATTAATTCGCAGTTTGCATATCAAACTTTTTTATGCACTTATCTTCCTAGCTCTTTTATGATAATCCAAATACCACCCCATGAATAATAAAGGTGTATTTGAATCTCTAATACAAAAGAGTGATCCATAAGTGGATTTCTTTAGTTGTTTCAACAATGTCTCCATTAAGAAACATGACTTTAACATCCTTCCGATGTTGCTCAAAATTATAATCTGCAGTAAGTTCCAAAATAATTCTAAAGAGTCTTTCAATAAAACCAAAGAGAAAGTCTCTTTAAAAAGAAACATCATTTTCCATTTGAGTATATTTTTTTCTATAACGAGCCTTATAACTTTCCACAATACCTACTTAATCCCTTTTGATTTTGGATAGTATTTAATAACCAATGATCTTGTTACCTTAAGGTAGAGGAAAAGATCTTAAACTTTATTGTCCTTTATAGATTTACACTATATATTCATACCTTAAATCCATATTTCAAATTAATATCTTGTATGGGTTGATGTAAGCCAATAGAATCATCTTCACTAATCCATTATTTATCTTTACGGAGAAATACTACATAGTCATCCGGAATAGTATTTCTTCCTTTTCAAGTGGATTTCCTTAGTGACCTTGCACCTTGAGGTTGTTGAGTTTGGTTTCTTTAAACATCAACCTTAATTTGAAAAAAAAATTGTTTAACATTATTTTATTATGGTTCTTAATTTACTTCTTTGTAAATGAAAGGAAACAAATCCTATACATTATCCGAAGAAGTAACCGTGGTTGAATCAAAGATAATGATTCTCATTAACGACAATGATCCGTACATTAAAATTTTGTTTAACGTTGCCATATTATGGTTCCTGATTTAATTCTTGTCAATGAGAATAGACAAACCCTATATGTTATCTGAAGAAGTAACTATAGTTGAATCAAAGATAATGATTCTCCTTAAAGACAATGATCCATACATTATTTCTGCCCCCAAACTCAACATCCTTAAAAATTGTAGCATTTCTCATCTTAATTTTTTTTCTTAGTGTGGGTTTATAAAACTTGTAGCTTTTAAGTCGCTTATAATATCAATAGAGTATTTGCTATCTTTAGTGCCTCAATCTATAATTATTTGGTAAGATGGGATAAATAATTACATCAATCACCATATCCAAATTCATGGCTTTATTATAAGAAGTATTTATCATGAATTTTAAGATATTCAATTCCAATTATGTATGAATTTATTGATAGATTAACCTTATTATTCCTGAAGGAACAATAATAACCAAATTTGTTTATATCAAAATTAGAAACCAAAATCTGTTTAAGTGACAGTATAACAAAAACGTTAAATAAATCCAAACAATATGCATACCTTTTTAGACATGACATGTGAGATAACTAGTAAAATTCCTTTTATATATCTATGGATTTCATAAAAGAAACAACTATAAATATATCCATATGTTATTTCCTTTGTTTAGATCCTTAGCGACTTCTTTCGCATTATTTATACATTCGGTTAAATAGGTACTTTCTATCTTATTATGCTCCAATCTCTCTTCTTCTTCCCATAATGCGAAATGAGCTCAGTAAGAAGTCATTTTCTTCTTAAAACTGATAATTAATAATAATCTTATTTGGTTGTATTGTGAATAAAGAGAGGACCAAAAAGCATTAACAATAACTTGAGTGCCTTTAACTTTTGAAGCAAACATCTTTTCATATAGTAACCATTTATGTTTCTCTTACTTTGACTTTATGGAATCAAGCAATATAAAGTGTGCTTGTTCCACTTATTGTTTATGGAAATATACTTCTCAGTTTGTAAAGAACTCCTTTAACTTGATTATCCCTATGGATATCACGCCCTTGAAATTTTTTGAAATATTATACCTTATGATCATTTGCTCTTGCAATTTGAATTATTCCACCTCTCAATGTTCTTCATAACATTATAAAAACATTCAACTGTAATAGGGGTGGTTGTGATCCTCTTAATTGTAAGAGCTAGATCAATGAAGTAAAAAAACATGTTATGTAACTAATCCTTAAAGTTAGTCCCAAACAAGATGAGAACATTATTAAAATTGGAAGGCTCTTTAGCCAAATTAGTTGAAAATTGAACAAAAATAAAGATTGACTGTATATGCTCATATCCAAATATCAGCTATAGTAAAATCAAATAATTAGTTGGTCTCTTCTCAAGATGTCTAGCACAACATTAGTATCAAGTATTTGGACAATTATATTAACTGTAAGTGGTACTCTTGTTGTAATGATGAAACACTGATAATAAATTCAGGTCAAATAACGATCTTTCTTTGGGCTGATTAGTCATTCACTTATAAAACCTTATAATTATCATATATTTATCATCATACATGTGTAAATGATTAGGCTAAATATTAGTCTTTCTTTGGCCCGGCTAATATCTACATTAATAAATACACATAAATATCAACTATTTTCATGAACAATTAAAATAAAAGAGGCCACTTTGGTGACATGTTATTTAAATTAGCTCACTTAGAATGTAAGATAGTTATAATTAGTTTGTAAAAGGACACCAAAAAAATATTTGAATTTATTTCTTAATGTATATACAATATATTTTGAGTGTTATAAAACACTCCCAAAAATGCTTTAGGTCTATATGACACTTGAAAATCTTAAAATTATAACCTTAGCACAATATGTTTTAATCATAGCTGCTATAAAATTTTGCTTTAAGTATGTGGTTATATTCATTTAATTCATTAAATAAACATGATATAAGGCATCATAAATAAATATTACATGACAAATGTCACAAATGAATGCTAGAATTAAATGTCACATTATGTTATATATAAATGACATAGTAAATGTCTTACTAAATAACATGAATGAATATAGTAGCTATAATGTATTTCTAAACCATAATATAACTATACAAAATGCTACCATATCACTTTATCTTTAGTTTATTATTTGGATACTTAATAAAGGTCGGTAACTATGCATTTTGGCAGAATATGAAAACTACTACTCCTTTTTTATTTTCAAATACAAACATATTTAGTTTAATATTCCAAATATGAAAATGGAAGCATGAAAGTGAAACATATTTTCAACTAGCATGGGTCAAACGTACAAAATATCTGTAATCATCAAACCTAAATGCGTCAAATAATAAACGATATGTCTTTTTTTATTCCAAATACAAACATGTCACATCATTAAATTCATAGTAACTGACACATTTAGTGTATTTATAATAATAAGTTAATTAATTTATTACTGTAATAACCACATTTAATGCATTTATGATAAAAATAAACGTAATTGACTGTTATGAAGTCTAAATGTATATTAGTGTCATATTAAAATTTATTTCAATAATAAAATAAACATAAACACCTTAAAGGAGCATACTTCATTTCTAATTAATCAAAATTTCTGAAATAACCAAATACCTTATATATATCCAAATTACTTAATTAAAAGTTAAGTATGGTAAATAATTATAGAACCGGATTTATATTTCTTGCATGAATAGTTTTAAATTAAATATATATATATATCTCCATGCCATTAATAAACGTTAAAGAAAATAACTGTATATATCAGATCCAAAATATTCCTCGCATTAAAATTCATAACAAATTTACAAAATATACAATAATAAACATGCAGATGCTTTAACCAACATAAGTTGTTTTCTAAATTTAGATTATTCCCTAATTTTTTAACGATTTCAAAATTCTATTTTATTTCATAAATAACATATGGATCATTTAGATCTATATTTTTACACCAAAATAGTTTCAAAAATCAGCCTTTCAATTTACAATAAATAGAAAAAAATTGGATACTAAACCAAATCCGAAGTCATCACCAAAAAAATCCTTGATACATAGATCAAGAAGATCTGAAACATAAGTGGAATTTAATGACTTCTAAAATGAAGTTTAATTCAAAGCTTACTCATAATAGAAAAAACATAAAAATTTCCCAATAAAATCAATAATTGGTGGCTCCGATACCATTTGTTAGGATTTCAATATACTTTAGGATTGATTAATCTTAAAACCCTAGATCTGAATAGGTGACCCATATTGATTTGATTGAGAAGAAATTACACTACTAGAAAAATGTCAAATAGCGACGGGGGGGAGAGACGGCTTCCGACGACCATTTTCCGACGGCTTCCGACGGGCCGTCGGCGGCCGTCGGAAGCCGTCGGAAAATATCGAATTACAGCAGCCAGCCGAGCACTTCTTCCTCATTTTCCAACCTCCTCAACAATTCGAAAAAAACCCCCAAATCACCATTTTCGACCTCTAATCACTGATTTCATGCTTTTTCTTCCTCCCCGCTGTGAATTCAACACCTCTTGCTCTCCAGCTAAGGTATAATCTCTTATTTTCGTGAAAAATTCAGTTTTTACCCTAATTCTAGATTTGCATAAATTGATAAATTAGGGCTAATTGGTGATTGAAATTGTTTCCAATTGTGTTATAATAGTTTCTAGCATTCCATGATATACCTATTTCATCTTTTATCGTGAAATTATGAAAAACATGTATAATTTGGGGTTGTTCGTGTATATGGAAATCGTTGTGTATGCCTTGGTTGTACCATTGTATATGTGTGTAGCGCTGCTATCATTGTATTGTGTTAGTTGGAATAAGATAAAATGAATGCACGAGCTAGGAATATTATATTGTGCATGCATTGGCTTATGTAACAAAAAAAATGCATCGAACGAGCCTTAAGTTGATGTAATACGTACGTCGAATAAATGTGTTAAATTAAAATATATTTTTGTAAATGTGAACAGTTAGTAAAACTGTATTTTTTTGTAAAATGCGCACATTTAATTAACTAATGTCCCTTAGACATTTTTTGACCCCGTCTGACGAGTGTTGTACATGATCGTTATATAAATAGTCGTTTTTTTTCAAAAAACGACCATTTATATTCATCTGGTACAATGTTTGTTGGATTTGTCCATGTATTGGACAAGTTATGAACACAGTAAGCATTTACATTTTGTATACTACTTCGTCTCAAACGGTTCATAAAATTTCGGCCTAACTTTTTTTTTTGTTTCCTGCGTACATGCATTTGTGTACAATGCAGGGAACAAAAGGGAAATGCTACCGAAATTTTGTTGAATCGTTTGAGATGAAGTAATATACGAAATGTAAATGCTTACTTCGTTTGTAATGGGATGTAGGATGCCTGACCATGGAAAAAAAATTATACAATTTTTTATATCGATACGTTAAAAAATAAAATGTGCCCTATTTGAATTTTTTTTTAAATTTGTGAAGTTGTTCTTTAAATTCAAATATTATACGACCATGAAAATAATCTTTTTCGAATTTGTATTCTTGAAAATAAATATTAAATTTTGAACTTCTCCTTTTCTCAAATTGGAAAAATGATTGATTATTTTGTTGATCAGAGGAGATGGATGTACCAAAGAAAAGGACCGAGGGGCTCAATAAAAGAAGATTTTTATAATGGTATAAACGTGTTTGTTGAATTCACTTTAAGTAATAACGGAAACGATCCAGAAATTCGTTGTCCGTGTAGTAGGTGTAGACATTTGAAGTATTTGTTACCAGATATTGTGAAAGTTCATTTGTGCCAAAACGGTTTCGTACCCGAGTATTATCATTATGTTTGGGATCGGCATGGAGAAGTTGTATCAAATACTTCTATAGAGTCTGAAAGTGTCGTTAACGAAATAGTTAGGACGACCCGTATAGAAAATATGGTCGAAGATGCAGCACGATCGATGTTTACTATGGTTGAAGTTGACGACGATGATGGAAATGTTGAAGAACCAAATATTGAAGCAAAAAAATTTATGATTTACTAGATGCTGCTAAGAAACCTATTTTGGATGGTTGTAAAAGCGGCACTCAGCTGTCAGTAATCGCAGAATACATTGTGATGAAGTCAAAATACAACATCACTGAAGCTAGGTTTACGGCTGTTGTACAAGCTGCAAAAAGGCATATGCCGCCCGATAATCTAATGTGTGAAAATCACTATGAAGTTAAAAAACTTATGTTAGCTTTTGGTTTACCTTATCATAAAATAGATACATGTTTAAAAGGCTGCATGTTGTTTTGGAAAGAAGACGCAAACCTTAGAAATTGTAAAATTTGTAACCAAGAGAGATACAAACCAAGAAAAAAGAAGGGGAAGGAAGTTCTATACAAGCGTATGCATTACTTACCCATAACTCCAAGACTTCAAAGATTATATGCATCTTCTGTAACTGCATTGATGCAGCACATACCAGAGGAGTTCGCGAAACCCTAAATCGCTCCACCTTAAGTCGCGAACAAGCAGATGTCCTGAATCGCGAAGCCCTAGATCGCAAATCTAGCCTAAACCCTAAGTCGGGAACAACTAGAGCATGTCGTAGGTCGCTCCTCCGCCTTATGTCGCTCCAGCACTATCGCCAAGCAAATTCAGTAGGTCGCGAACGCACTTTCCTTAAATCGCTTCCAGTAAGTCGCGAACGAAGAAGCTTAGGTCGCGAAGAAGCTTAGGTCGCGAATTTCTTTAAGTCGCTGATGTTTTAGGTCGCTCCAGTGCTAAGTCGCTCAAGTGGATGGCTGTTTTGTTAAGTCGTTTGTTTTGCTGAGTCGTATGTTGTAACCCGTGTTTTGTAAAGTTGTATGTTGATAGGTCGTAGGTCGTTGCTGTTGATTCTTGAGTCGCTGTTTGTATTTCTTAAGTCGTTACTTATATTTTCTTAAGTCGGTTGTATTTGTTAAGTCGTTTGAGATGTTTGTTGTTAGGTCGTTTGTTTTGTAAATCGCTTGTGTTGTAATTTTCTTAAGTCGTGTGTTGAGTTGTATATCTCTATAAATAGGGATGTGAGGTCATTTGTAAAGGTAGTTGAATTTTAAATAAAATTTGGTTTGTGCTTCTTGTCTCCATTAAAATTGGTAGTTGAGTGTTATCTCCTATCTCCACCTTCGGCATTCGAGTGTGCTCGAATCAACGATTGTTGAAGCCAATTCACGGAATCAAGTGCGCTTGATCAACGTTCGAAGAATTGTAGATCTTCTCTCACGGCATCGTGCGCGATCAACGTGTCAAAGATTGCTAGAATCCGGTATCTTCGTGATCAACGGATTTAGGCATTTGGGTATTCTTAAATTCACCAATTTATCATCGATTCACCGATTATTTCCGCTAATCGTGTGAGATCCTGGACGGATTCGATTTACATTGTCGAATTCGCTTCCTAGGTTGCATCATTTGGTATCGGAGCTAGATTGCAAGAAGTTTGCATCATTTGGAGAATTGGGTTTTGAGAATTTGTAGTTTGGAGATCGGATTTGCAATTGTTGAGGAGTTTGGTGTTCATCGTGAAGTTGCAACAAGTTGGGAGTTTCGATCCATATCATTTTGGATCAAAGTTCGGAAAGTGTTTGAATTTTTGAAGATTTGTTTGAAGTTCAATCATGCCACCGAGACGAGCTCAACGTCATCGCAATGTTGATGCTTTGTATGGAAGAGAAGATGCTGAACAAATGGAGCAACGAATTAGTGATAAATTCAATGAGAAGTTTGATGAGGGAATTGGTCGATTAGAGAGAATGATGCTTGAAATGAATCAAAGTAGAAGAAGGGTTTCACCTGAATAGAGCCATGGGGAATAGAGTTTCACCACATTCAGACCGGGAGAGAAGAGAAGATCATGATCGTAGAAATGTTGATGATCGTGATAGGAATGTTGATGATCGTGATCAGAGGAATGTAGATCAAAGGGATGTTGGTGGTAGAAATGGTGGTGGTAGAGATGTTGGTGGTCATGATCGACATCGATATGCATCTTGATCTTTGATTTCAAGGAGGTTCCGGAAGATCGTCGAGTGAAGTTGGTTGCTACTAGGTTGAGAGGGAGAGCTATGGCATGGTGGCAGCAAACCAAACTTACACGAGAACAAATGGGGAAGTCGAAGATTGTTACTTGGGAGAAAATGAAGAAGATGATGAAGGCTACATTCTTGCCTTACAATTATCAATCACTCATGTATCAGAGGTTGCAGAATCTGAGGCAAGGGACGAAGACTGTTAATGATTATGCTGATGAGTTTTATCAACTGATTGCTCGAAATGACATTATGGAGACGGAGGAACAGTTGACTGCTAGGTTTTTTGGGGGGTTGAGGATCCAGATCCAGGATATGGTAAATATGTTTGACCCTAGATCTGTGGCTGAAGCGCACCAGAAGGCGTTGGCTTGGGAGAAGCAGGGAAGACGAGGAGGTGGTGTGTTTCCAAGTTCCAATACTCAGAGCAAGGGTGCTAGTGGGAGTTCCAATGTTTCTAAAGCTGTCAGTAAACCAGTTGTGAATGAAGTTGCGAAGGCGAAGGTCAACAACAGTCTCAAGTGTTATAATTGCCAGGAAGTGGGTCACAAGTGTAATGAATGCCCGAAACTGAAGAGGTGAGCTATGATTGCTGAAGTGGAAGGTGAGGATGTTGATGAAGGTTATTCTAGTCCAGTTGAGGAGGATGAACAGGATATCGCGTCGGGAGATGAAGGATGTAATCTAATGTTGAGGAGATCATGTTTGACAACGAAGCAGGAAGAGGAGGCTAGTTGGTTGAGGAGTAATATCTTTCAGTCGACATGCACTATACTGGGGAAGGTGTGTAAATTCGTGATTGACGTGGGAAGTTGTGACAATATCATTTCTACCGAAGCTGTGAGAAAGTTGAAGTTGAAGACGGAGAAGCATCCAAATCCTTACAAGTTAGCGTGGTTAAGGAAAGGGGGAGAGGTGAAGTTGGATAGGCGAGTTCATGTTCCATTTTCTATTGGGAAGAAGTATAAAGATGAGATCTGGTGTGATGTGGTGGGGATGGATGTTTGTCACTTGCTTTTGGGAAGACCATAGCAGTATGACCGAGCAGTGCAGCATGATGGTCGAACCAATAGCTATAGCTTTATGTTTGAGGGTACTAAGATCATTTTAGTTCCGAAGAAGAGACAGCAAGGAGAGAGCAAGTCAGAAGAGATTGAGGAGCTGAAGACTTTGTTAACTTTGAAGGAATTTGTTGAAGAAGTAGAGGAGAGTCCAGAGGTGTTCTTGTTGATTGGAAATGAAGCTACCGAATCTGTTGAAGTTCCAGAGGAAGTAAAGCCAGTGTTGGAAGAATTCAGAGATGTGTTTCCTGAAGAGTTGCCAAAGGAGTTACCACCGTTGAGAGATATTCAGCATCAGATTGATCTTGTGCTAGGAGCGGCATTACCTCACAGACCACATTACAGGATGAGTCCTAAGGAGCATGAGGAACTGAGAAGGCAGGTGGAGGAGTTGTTAGAACAAGGGCGTGTTCAGGAGTGCTTGAGTCCTTGTGCAGTGCCAGCCTTATTGGTACCGAAGAAGGATGGGACTTGGCGGATGTGTATGGACAGTCGGGCTCTAAACAAGATCACTGTGAGATACAGGTTTCCTATGCCGAGGTTCGATGATTTGATTGATCAGTTGAGTGGGGCTGTTGTGTTCTCAAAGATTGACTTGAATAGTGGATACCATCAGATTCGTATTAGACCGGGTGATGAGTGGAAGACTGCTTTTAAAACTAGGGAAGGTCTATACGAATGGCTGGTTATGCCGTTTGGCTTGTCAAACACTCCTAGTACTTTTATGAGAGTGATGAACCAGATTTTCAGACCATTTATTGGGAAGTTCGTAGTAGTTTACTTTGACGATATTTTGATCTATAGTGGGAGTATGGAAGAGCATATCCAGCATTTGCGAGAAGTGCTGTTGATTCTACGATAGGAGCAATTCTATGCAGCAATGAAGAAGTGCGTGTTCATGACGCACAGTGTTTTGTTTCTGGGATATGTTCTGTCGAAGGAGGGTATTCAAGTGGATGAAAGCAAAGTGGAAGCTGTCAGGAGTTGGCCACAATCCAAGACAATTACTGAAGTGAGGAGTTTTCATGGGTTGGTATCTTTTTATCGAAGATTCATTCCACATTTTAGCAGTGTGATGGCACCTGTAACCGATTGCATGAAAGGAAAGAAGTTTGTGTGGACAGAGGAAGCAGAGTTAGCTTTTGAGAAGATCAAGACACTTTTGACGACAGCACCCATTCTGGTACTGCCGGATTTTCAGATATTGTTCGAGTTACACAATGATGCTTCGAAGGTTGGGATTGGTGGAGTATTGAGTCAGAATGGAAGACCAGTTGCTTATTTCAGTGAGAAGTTGTCTGAAGCCAAGTTGAGATATAGCACTTATGACGTGGAGTTTTATGCAATTGTTCAAGCTGTGAAGCACTGGAGACATTATCTGTTTCAGAAGGAGTTTGTTCTTTATACGGATCATTAAGCTTTGAAACATTTGCATGGGCAGGACAAAATTTCAGCTAGACACGCTTCATGGGTCGCGTATCTACAGCAGTTTACTTTTGTTGTAAAGCACAAATCAGGGGTGACGAATCGTGTAGCTGATGCCTTGAGCAGGAGGAATCATTTGTTGACGACGATGAAGGTCGAAGTGATAGGATTTGAACTATTGCCAGAGTTGTTTGAGGAAGATCCTTACTTTGCGAAAATTGTTGAGAAAGTCAAGGATGGGAGTACTGATGAGTTTGTGTTGGTAGATGGATTCTTATTCAAGGGGAATCGATTGTGCGTACCAGATTGCAGCTTGAGAATGAAAATTGTAAAAGAGTTGCATGAAGAAGGACATGTTGGTCGGGATCGCACATTGCAGTTGATTTCTCAGTCTTATTATTGGTCGTCGATGAAGCGGGCAGTTGAAAAGTTTGTTCGAAGATGTCATGTTTGTCAAATTTCGAAAGGGACAGCTACAAATGCGGGTTTGTATATGCCTTTACCTGTTCCTACAAAACAATGGGTTGATGTAAGCATGGATTTTGTGTTGGGCTTGCCGAGGACTCAACGGGGAAATGACTCTATATATGTTGTGGTGGACCGTTTCTCGAAGATGGTACATTTTGTGGCTTGTAAGAAGACGGCAAATGCAGTCCATGTGGCACAGTTGTTCTTTAGAGAGATCTATCGCTTGCATGGTTTACCAGAATCTATAGTTTCGGACAGGGATACCAGATTTCAGAGTCATTTTTGGCTGAGTTTGTGGAAGATGGTGGGAACGAAGCTGAAATTCAGTAGTGCTTATCATCCACAGACAGATGGACAGACTGAAGTTGTGAACAGATCCCTGGGAAATTTGTTGCGGTGTCTTGTGAAGGATAATCTGAAGAGTTGGGATGTGAAGTTATGTCAAGCAGAGTTTGCTCATAATCATGCTATCAACCGTAGTACGGGTTTTAGTCCATTTCAGATTGTATATTCAAGCTTGCCAAAGGGGCCGTTGGATTTAACGATAGTGCCACAACCGAAGGGAACAATTATGCGGGCTGCTGATTTTGTTGATGGGTTGACGGAATGCCATAGAATCGTTCAGGAACGATTGGAGAAGACGAATGAGAAATATAAACAATCCGCAGATATTAAACGATGACATGTTGACTTCAAAGAAGGAGATTTTGTATATGCAGTATTGACCAAGGATCGATTTCCTGTTGGAACTTACAACAAACTACCTGCTAGGAAGATTAGTCCATTAGAAATCATAAAGAAGATCAATGATAATGTGTATCAGTTAAGGTTGCCGGAAAATATTCATACTTCTGATGTTTTCAATGTCAAACACTTAATTCCGTATTATGGGGTGAACTTTGTCGAAGAAGAGGAGAGTGTGAATTCGAGGACGAATTCTTTTCAACCAGGGGAGGATGATGCAACACATACCAGAGGAGTTTGTGAAACCCTAAATCGTTCCGCCTTAAGTCGCGAACAAGCAGATGTCCTGAATCGCGAAGCCCTAGATCGCAAATCTAGCCTAAACCCTTAGTCGTGAACAACTAGAGCATGTCGTAGGTCGCTCCTCCGCCTTATGTTGCTCCAGCACTATCGCGAAGCAAATTCAGTAGGTCGCGAACGCACTTTCCCTAAATCGCTTCCAGTAAGTCGCGAATGAAGAAGCTTAGGTCGCGAAGAAGCTTGGGTCGCGAATTTCTTTAAGTCGCTGATGTTTTAGGTCGCTCCAGTGCTAAGTCGCTCAAGTGGATAGCTGTTTTGTTAAGTCATTTGTTTTGCTGAGTCGTATGTTGTAACCCGTGTTTTGTAAAGTTGTATGCTGATAGGTCGTAGGTCGTTGCTGTTGATTCTCGAGTCGCTGTTTGTATTTCTTAAGTTGTTACTTGTATTTTCTTAAGTCGGTTGTATTTGTTAAGTCGTTTGAGATGTTTGTTGTTAGGTCGTTTGTTTTGTAAATCGCTTGTGTTGTAATTTTCTTAAGTCGTGTGTTGAGTTGTAAATCTCTATAAATAGGGATGTGAGGTCATTTGTAAAGGTAGTTGAATTTTAAATAAAATTTGGTTTGTGCTTCTTGCCTCCATTAAAATTGGTAGCTGAGTGTTATCTCATATCTCCACCTTCGGCATTCGAGTGCGCTCGAATCAACGATTGTTGAAGCCAATTCATGGAATCAAGTGCGCTTGATCAAGGTTCGAAGAATTGTAGATCTTCTCTCACGGCATCGTGCGCGATCAACGTGTCGAAGATTTCTAGAATCCGGTATCTTCGTGATCAACGGATTTGGGCATTTGGGTATTCTTAAATTCACCAATTTATCATCGATTCACCGATTATTTCCGCTAATCGTGTGAGATCCTGGACGGATTCGATTTACATCGTCGAATTCGCTTCCTAGGCTGCATCATTCTAATATGAGATGGTATAGTGTGGGAACGGAGGAAGAGGGTACGTTGACACATCCGGCCGATGGAGAAGCATGGAAGCATTTCGATAAAATGTATCCAAATTTTGCAGCGGAGAGTCGAAATGTTAGATTAGGATTATGTATGGACGGTTTTTCTCCATTTTCTTAATTTGGTTCTAAATATTCATCCTAGCCCATTATCGTCACACCGTATAATTTACCTCCATGGATGTGTATGAAAACGCAATATATGTTTCTTACTGTTGTCGTTCCTAGCCCCGACGATCCGACATAAGGAATCGATGTATATTTACAACCGTTGATTGAGGAGTTAAAAATACTGTGGAACGAAGGAGTACAAACATACGATGTGTTCAAGAAGAAAATTTTTCGTATGTTTGCTTCTTTGTTGTGGACTATAAGTGATTTTCCTGCCTATGCAATGCTTTCAGGATGGAGTACCGCCGGTCGTCTAGCATGTCCATATTGCATGGATGAAACACGAGCGTTTTCTTTACCTCATGGTAAGAAATTTTCATGGTTTGACTGTCATCGATATTTTCTCCATGTAAATCATCCCTTCAGAGGAGACAAGAAAAACATTTTAGCTAATAGAGTAGAAACCAGACAACCACCGACGATATGGTCAATCAAAGACATATATGAACTTGTTAAGGACTATCCAAAGATATATGAAACTGGAGAGCAAATAGAAATTGAGGGCAAATCGGTTGTTCATAACTGGTGCAAACAAACTATTTTTTGGGAGTTGCCGTATTGGAAACATCTTCTGCTTCGTCATACTATAAATGTGATGCACAATGAGAAAAATGTATTTGATAATGTTTTTAACACAATTTTGAATGTGAAAGGGAAGACGAAGGATGATTTGAAATCATAACGTGATATGGAAGAATTATGCAAATGTCCTGAGCTTCATATGAAACCAAATGACAGCAAAAAACCCAAAGCATGTTACGAATTAGATAATAATCAAGTTAAAGTTGTGTTAAAATGGGTGGAAGGGTTAAGATTTCCTGATGGGATATCATCAAATCTTCGTAGATGTGTTGACTTTAAAATGGTAGATTGAGCGGAATGAAAAGTCACGACTGTCACATAATGATTGAAAATTTATTTCCCATTATGTTCAAAGAACTACTGCCGTTAAAAGTTTGGAAGGTAGTAACGGAGCTTAGTATGTTTTACAAAGAGCTTTGTTCGACTACTTTAAAAGTGCAACGTTTACGTAAACTTGAAGTGGATATTCCTATATTGCTTTGCAAATTAGAGAAAATATTTCCGCCAGGTTTTTTAATGTAATGGAACATTTACCTGTTCATCTCCCATATGAAGCACGACTTCGAGGTCCTGTCCAATATGGATGGATGTATCCATTTGAGAGGTATGTAATATGTTATCACGTAATTTAATTGCATTTGAAAGATGAAGTTAATATAAATTAATTTTGCATAGATATTTGAATCATCTGAAGAAAAAAGTGAGGCAAAAAGCATGAGTTGAAGGTTCGATATGTAAATCTTACATCGAAGAAGAAGCTTCGTTCTTTTTCTCTCACTATTTCAGTGACCATGTGAATATTTCATTTGAAAGTGTTCCTCGTAATGACGAAGGCGACGAACAAGAGTCCTCTCAAGCAATGTTATCTATTTTTAGACAACATGGTCGGCCTTCTGGAAAATGTGTAGAAATATGGCTAGACGATAGAGATCTTCATGTAGCACACACTTATATTCTTCTAAATTGTGCCGAGGTTGCACCGTTTGTTAGGTAATCTGAAATAATAATTTGTGTTTTATTCTTTTCTATAATGCATGCGCGTGTATAACCTAATGTAATAATTTGTTTATATAAACAGCGTTTATGAACGTGAACATCCGAACGGAGATCTCAGTAAAGAATTTTCCGGTTGGTTTTCAAATTACGTTTATGAGCCGAGAAATTGTGTTGTTGACGAAGGGTTGAAACATCTTGCGATGGGACCAAAAAGAGTGGTCAAGACATATCCAATATATTTCGTCAATGGATATAAATTTAACACCAAAGAATACGGTGCAGAAAAATTAACAAATAATACCGGTGTATTTGTTAAAGGTAGTGACGATCCAGAAAATCACTTAAATGATTTTTATGGCGTTCTAACACAAATTTTGCAACTGACATATTTCTCACGACCCGCGGAGGAGGTGTCTCTATTTAGATGCAATTGGTTTAGCAATGTTCCAGGTTCGGGAATTAATATGCACAAGGATTATAATCTTATCGAAATAAAGCATACATCGCACTATCACAAGTATGATCCTTTTGTACTAGCCAAACAAGAATTGCAAGTTTATTACGCTCCTTATCCGTCTCTAAAAAGAGATAAAGCAGATTGGTCTGCAGTTTTTAAAACAAAGGCCAGATTCACATTCGATGGGAAGAATATTCCGGACGAACAAGCTTATTAGGCAGATCTTGAGCAAAATAACGAAATAATAATTACAGACGATCATATAGATTTTGGTCCTTTGATCGATGAATCAAATGTTTTGGTAGAAGCGTTTGACAGTGCAGAGGCAAATATCGTAGAAAACGAGACCGAATCTGAATCAAAAGACGATGATGACTGATATAAATCTGAATCTGATTTTTTTGCAATTGATGTAACTATGTTGAATTCTTGATGTATTGTGAAATTGATGTGACTATGAAACCAAATCTGTTTACCATTGTTTACATGTTTTATGTCATTTCCATTTGTCATTTATTTAGCAATTTTAATTAAAAATGCAATGAAATCTGCTTATCGTCGGAATAGTACACCCATTACGAATCAGGTATAACACACTTCCATTTCTATTTCCATTTCAGTCATTAATTAAGCAATTTATACCGTTGATGTCATTTACATATGAAATATATTTCATTATCATGTGATTATTCTCTTATATAATGATGTGTATATATGTCACAGGTTTATCATAATGTCATATAGAGGTAGGAGCTCTTCACATTCATCAGGAGGCGATGGCAGTGGCCCATCGCAAGAGTCACAGCGTCCAGCAGTTTCGTTAGTCCCTAGAGCAGAGGGGTAAGAATTAAATTTTCTTCAGCATCTTATTTTTTTATATGATATACGTACGTACTTATATGTATCGTATTTGAAAACAAGGGGTTCGACCTACTTCCCTCGAAGGTTGTGCTGGATGTCTCTAGAGCTTCTTATCGCAGTATGATGAGTGCTTGCTGGCCGAAGTGGGATAACATCCCTCCTCACATCATAGAGTGCATATGGCAGGATGTCCTAGTATGTATATTTTTCTGTTTTCCATTTTTAATTCATTTTTGTCATTTTTCTACTGTTTATCGTTTACAGTTTAATCTTTTTTTTACTTTTTATCGTGAAACACAGGCTGAGATTGACATCCAGACAGACGATATGCTGCTGGCACGAGGATACTGGATGAAGAAGATGCGCAAGAACTATAGGGACACGATATCTGAAATTAAGAAATCTGGTAAGAAACCACGGTGGATGGGGGAGAGCGTATGGCAAGCATGGTTGGGATACTGGGAAACGAACGAGGAGAAGGCAAGTATACTAAATTTTTTTGAATTATTAATTTGACGTGATCGAAAAATAATGTATCAAATTTTGAATGTACAGGTAGAGTCGGATAGAAACTCTACAAACAGAAATAAAAATCCCATCACTCATCGCGGAGGGTCGGTAGGAGTTGGTAAATTTACTGAATGATAATTGTAAATAGTTTGTGCTATATAATTTTAAATATATAATAATTGTATGTAAAAATCAACTTCAGGAAGCTGAGGCGCATGGTCCCGTAGGCTATATGGACGTGTTCACTCGTACGCATGCTGTCGAGCATGTAAATCCGGACGGAACTGGTTCGTATACGTGGCAGGATGATAAATCCAGCAAGAGCCATGTAAGCATATTTCATTTTATGCAGTATTAGTAATTGTTCTGCTTGTTAAACTATAATGAAATAAGATATGATGTTATTAATTTGTTAATGCAGGAAAAGTTTATGGAGCAGCGCCAGAAACTCCTTGCTGATACGGGTCGAGAACAGCTGACGACTGATGAGGAGGATGCTATTTTTGAGTCCGTTATGGATCCAGCAAAGCATGGCAGACGATACAGATTTGGCAATCAAGTGGTAAATAATTTATTTTACTGCTAATTTGATATTTAAGTCAAAATTCTATGTTGGAATATATAATTTTATCTTGAATATTTCAAATATGCTATTTGGACCTTTTCAAAACAATAAACTTGAATTTTATTCATTTACAGAGATATGCACATATACTTACAGAGATCACACAGCTAAATTTAATATTTCTTGCAGGCCAGCAGTCAGAGACGGGGTCGGCGGAATAGAGCTCAGAGCGATCTAGCCGATGTAGAAGAATTGCGGACTAGAGTGTCTCAGTTGGAGGAGTAGAACTGCCAACAGGCCACGCAGACCACACAGTTGTTAGAGTACATGCAGTAGTTTGGTGGCCGCTTCCCTTCCTCGGCTGGCTCTGGATCTGGAGGAGATTGATTCATTGCTTTCTTGCTTTTTCAGGTATGATTTTTTTAGTTTTGTAAGATTATT
The DNA here is from genome assembly GCA_030737815.1 of Allium fistulosum. Lineage (NCBI taxonomy): Eukaryota > Viridiplantae > Streptophyta > Magnoliopsida > Asparagales > Amaryllidaceae > Allium > Allium fistulosum. The sequence goes on along the minus strand of CM060907.1, from coordinate 912,181,432 downwards.
TTTGATACACTTGGTTGTGTGGTTGTATAATGATGTGGATGTTGATGATTTTGTGTATGTATGACATGGTATAACACTTATTGTTAGGGTTGTTGGAATGGTTATGTATATTATGTATTTTATTTTGATGTAATTTGATATATTTGTGTGTTTGATTAATTTTGTGTAGTTTGGGTTTTGATATTTGGTTGATATATTGTATATTGGATTGTGCAGTATTGGTGTAATAGTTTTTGGAAGAGAAATGTGTATGGAAGGCTATATTTGTAGCAATAATAAAAAAAACAGCAGATTTCCGACGGTTTCCGACGGCTTCCGACAGTTTACAGGTAGGCAATTTCCGACGGCTTCCGACAGCCTGTAGGACATTTTTTCCGACGGTTTTCGACGGATCCCGACACGTGTCGGGATCCGTCGGAAGCCGTCGGAAACCGTCGGCAATAAGTACGACACCCTCTGTCGGAAGCCGTCGGAAACCGTCGGCAATAAGTACGGCACCCTCTGTCGGAAGCCGTCGGAAATACTGCTCCCCGACGCCGTATATTCCGTCGAAAATCAGTGTTCTCCTTGTAGTGTTAGAGAAAGATAAATAAATTAGCGGAAGTCATACCTGAGTCCATAGTTGTGCTTATTGAAAGAGAAGAAGAATTGGTTTGATTTTCCAAATTGACACAAACCCTAGATCTGATTATTTTAATAAAACGGATTAGGAGAACGACTAGAGCTTGTGTAACTTAGGGACCATAACTCCTTATTTATGATGTTGGCATTTTCTAATTTGGCCCTTCAATAAATTAGAATTGCCCCGGTATTTACATGTTAATATTATATCAATTATATCTTTAAGCCTTCTGATTTAATTCATAATTTGATCGCTTCAATTGGGTTTTACACCAAAATAGCGCAACACATTTTATTTTACACATATGACCCATATATTGAAATTTTCCAACAAGATATTCTTAAGCACTATGTTTTAAACAATATTAAATTTGAACAAAATGCAGCTCTTACGTAGGACATCCTAACCAATATGCTTACAACATAAAAGGTACATAATATTATATGATGTATGTAATAGATGCCTAATATCTTTTGTCATGCAAATAGATTATAAGGAAATATCAAATCTTGACATCAATTTGCTACAAGTTATACAAGCACTGTACTATTATGATAGATGCTAAGCAACTAAAATTATTATGGTCCCTTTAGATTATGAATAGTTAGTTGGACTTCATAAGCAAAAAAAGTACAATAATTCGTAAGCATCCATACCAAGCTTTTATGTTTATCACCTTTATGGGTTTCAGTTCTCAATCATATGTTATATATACATATAAAAATTCATATCCCTCACTAAATTATGTCACTTTACATGCACTATAGGAAGAAGATAAAAAAAATTGACCGCTATTTCTTTGTATCAAAGTATTATAAAGTAAAATCTTAGGAAACAGGGAGCTTTACTAAGAAATTATTCATGTTGATTTTCAAGGCCAAATTAAAAAAAATAATGATATAGTTGAAAAACTATACATATATCAATGTATTGCACTGGAGCAACCAGTTGTTACTAATAATCTACACATCTTTAATGGAATATTCGGCTATGAAGCAACCAAAAAATAAGGCAGCAACAGTCTAACTTAAAGTATAAAAAACATTGTTAGGTCTTTGTCATGTATTGCACTATTCATTTGGGATAAGAATATTATTTATATGTCTGAATTGATGGGTAGATTGCTAAAATATTTATATTTAGTAATAGGTATATGTTATTATCATATCTATTACGAGGCCTATTCCTCTGTCATCATTTTGCATGTCTTCATGTGTCCATCACATATTAGCCATTGTTTTTCCATCATCACCTTACATTTTATAATGTAGGTCCCACATATTAATCAGATATACATAATGAATGGTTGAGATTTAATGTGGGACATGGAGACATACAAAATGGGGATAGAGAAATTGATTCAATCTATTACCTATTATCTATGCCCATTCACTTTTGCTATATTTGCAAATATGTATTTAAATGTCGTTGCGCTTTCTCATGTACCCCACAATTTATTCTCTCTTTCCATAGATGCAGGGCCGGCCCACAATTTTGGCTGCCCAAGCCCATAAACATAGTTTTGAAAGAAATCAAAATTAAAAAAATTTGCAGCCCTCTGCTAGGTATTGAACCTGTGTCCTTGTTGCCCACTTTAATTTCATTTACCACCAGACCACATATTATCCTACAATTCTCTTAAGTTCAAGGTTTATATATTAATAGTTTTAACCAAAAAAAATTAATTTGTTGCCCCAGCCCAGTGGGCTGCCCTAGTCCGAGGGCTTGGTGGGCTGTCCTCTGGGCCGGGCCTACATAGATGTACCGTCGATTTTCCTAAGTTTCATTCCTTCCAAACATGAATTTCTATGTTCCAAATAAACTATTGTTTTACATTTAACGTATTACCGCATTTAGCCATATGGTTTGTGTATTCAAAGATGGTACAACTACTAGGCTATTATATGTTTGTTTAATGTTGCTACACCTATAATCTATATTGGTTTTTTTACTTTGTGGTTCATGCTATAATAATACAGTAAATGAGCAATTAAAAAGAACTTTAATACAAGATAATCTCTAGGTGCATAATAAATAAACGTGTAAAATAAAATAAGTTAAACTGAGTAGCACTGGCCCTTACTAAAAATCTACAGTACACAATTCCTGGATCTTTACTACTTCAATAGCTTCCACGAACTCATTTTCTGAAGTTATACCAAAATATCTACCCAATGGTTTATCTATACATATGCATACTTGCCAGTAGACTCTCCCTTCACTTATTATTTTATCATCGTTTATACTTTTACCATATTCTTATGTAGAGCCTTCCCAAATAAGTCAATTACCTTTATCGCTATTTGTTCTGTCTTCAATTTATCTTCGTCATCTAGTGGAACAATAACAAAGAGAAAGGCGGCGTCTTAGTTATCGTGTTGGACGTGCACAAGCAAGAGAAATAACTACTGCAAATAGAATAAGACAATTGAGTAAAGAGTCACGTATTCAAGATTTGTTGGGTAACTATTTTCCATGTACTAACTATATGCATGTTACAAGTTAGGTTTTGTTAATATAGTAAACTTATTGTGTTTATACAGTAAGCATTATGCATATATATGTTAAATTTTGTGACACTATATGATGGAGAATTGAAGGGGATGAATGTAGCTTGGTGTCGGAGAAGACGGTTCGCAAATTGGAGTCCGGAGGAAAAAGATAGGAGGGAAGAAGCTGGAGTTCTGCTGTAGGTCAGACGTCTGGTTGAGAGGGCCAGACGTCTGACGAGGTTCAGGCTGTTGCCAGAAACATCTCGCAGACGTCTGGTCCCTCTGGCCAGACGTCTGGTTCTGCCTGTGCCAAACAGAACCTGGCCTCAGACGTCTGAGGTCTGAGGCCAGACGTTTGGTTCTGCCTATGTTTGCCAACCAGAACCTGGCCTCAAACGTCTGAGGTCTGAAACCAGACGTTTGAGGCGGCATTTTTCTGTTTTTCTGGGCCGAGTCTTTGAGCTGTTTTGTGATTTGTTGAAGGGAAAAGTGGACTTTCGCTAGGGTTTTCTCCATTAGTATATATACTCTATTCAGGTTTAGAAGGAAGGGGGCTGATCATCTCTATTCAAGGGTTTAGTCCTCCATTAATTAGGGTTTTAGGCAAAACTCTATTTCTTCAATTCTAATCTCCTCAAACAGATATTCTCATTGAATAGATCATTGTAATCAATCTCTTGTACTCTTCTCATTTGGTGATAATAAAAGATCTCTCTCTCAAAGTGGATGTACACTAACGCGACGTTAGTGGAACCACTATAAATCGGTGTGTGATTTATTGCTTTCATTATTGCTTGTTATCATATATTGCTTGTGGTGTTATTGTGATCGTGTTTGGATTTGGTTTTATTGAATTCTTTAAGTGTTTGGTTGTTTTGCACTATCTATCACGATCTAGCTTTTCTGCGTGCGGTTGGGGATTTTGAGTTTGAGCGGTCTCGATCGAAATCCACCTTAACATTTGGTATCAGAGCTTTGGAGTTGGTAGGTGGTTGTTGAAATGCCGGAAACGGAAACCTCTGAAAATTCAATGGTTAGTCCAAGTAGTATAGCGCCGTATGTGCGTGGGTCGTATGTGGCGTCGGGATCACAATTGGATATCGACAAGTGGAATGGCGATAATGATTTTGAAAAATGGCAATGGAAGATGAAAGCGGTTCTAAGGAGGAATCAGGTACATCGAGTGGTATTTGATACTCATTTGTTGCCGGCGGACATCTCGGATGTCGAGAGAGAGGAAATGGAAGAGTGGGCATTTACTACACTTCAACTTGCAATGGGAGAGAATGTGATCTCCGAAATTAGTGGTGAGACCACCGCTAAGGGAATTTGAGACAAGTTGGAAGAATTGTATATGAAGAAGTCTATAACTAATCGTTTGATCTTGTTGCAAACGTTTTTCACCTACAAGATGAAAGAAGGAACTTAGCTAAAGGCACATTTGAATGTGTTTGATGATTTGCTAATGAAGATGAAGGCAGTAGATTTGAAGATTGAGGAAGAGCAAAAGGCGATGATATTGTTATGTTCGTTGCCGGACCGTTATACGGGTTTCTCAAATAGTTTGATCTATAGCCGGGATACATTGACGTTAGATGATGTCAAGACAGGTCTTCTTAGTGAGGAATTGAGAGATCAAATGAAGGAGTTGAGTGTTGGTGGTAGTAGTGTCGGAAATGGTCAAGGTTTGTTTGTGGAGAAGGAAAGATATGTGAAGAAGGAGAACCGGGGGCGTTCTAAATCAAGGAATCCCGGTTGGAGAGGAAAATCAAAGGAAAGGAAAGGCAAGTGCTATATTTGTAAGAAACACGGTCATTGGAGAAATGAATGTCCGGACAAGGAGAAGGGTAAAAGGGAAGTAGCATCTTCATCTGTAGCGGTGGAGAGAAGTGTTGGTGAGGAAGACGTAGATGTGTTGACGGCGGTAGCATCGGATGTTTCCGGTAGTGAGTGGGTGCTCGACTCGGGGGCGTCGTATCATATGACGCCTAATAGAAATTGTTTTTCTTCTCTTGTTGCTAAAGAGGGAAATTCAATTATTATGGGAAATGGTGCTATGTGTAGGTCTCAAGGCATTGGTTCCGTGCAAATTTGAATGTTTGACGGGGTGGTTCGTACTCTCACTAATGTACGCTATGTTCCGGGACTTCGGAAGTCTCTTATCTCTTTGGGGCAATTGGATTCTCTTGGTTGTAAGATCACTATTGAGAGTGATTGTTTACGGGTTTCGAAAGGGGCACTTGTGGTCATGAAAGGTGCTAGGGCTCATGGTGTTTATTTGCTTCGTGGAGAGACCGTAGAAGGTGAAACTTGTGTAGGTGTTGATAGTTCTCGTGGCTTGGATGCGACAAGGTTGTGGCATTTGAGGTTGGGTCATAGCTCGGAGAGGAGTTTGGAGATTCTTCGGAAGAGGGAGATGATCGATGGTGAGAGTTTCAACAAATTGGAGTTTTGTGAAGAGTGTGTCTTGGGAAAGCAAACAAAAGTATCATTCGGTGAAGGAAAACATGATTCAAGAAATGTTCTTGAGTATGTGCACACGGATGTATGGGGACCGGCACCGGTAGCTTCTTTGGGAGGAGCAAAGTATTATATTTCCTTTATATATGATTTTTCTCGGAAAGTTTGGGTGTATGTAATGAAGGCCAAGTCGGAGGCATTTGCAAAGTTCAAAGCATGGAAGGCTCTTGTTGAGAATGAGAGTGGTAAGTCTTTGAAGGTTCTTAGGTCCGATAATGGAGGGGAGTATGTTTCCGGAGAATTCTTAGAGTTTTGCAAGCATCATGGGATTCAGAGACATTTTACTACACCGGGAGATCCACAATCAAATGGAGTTGCGGAGAGGATGAATCGTACTCTACTAGAGAAAGCTCGATGCTTGAGATTGACATCGGGTTTGTCTAAGGGATTTTGGGCCGAAGCTTTGTCAACCGCGGTGCATATCATTAATTGAATTCCGTGCTCGGCTATTGATAACAAAATTCGGGAAGAAGTGTGGAAGGGAAAGAGTATTGACTTGAGCTATCTTCGTGTCTTTGGAAGTCCGGTTTATGTGCATGATCCGGGTAATGATAAGCTTGAACCAAGAGCTTTCAAGGGGGTTTTGCTTGGCTATACGGATGGAGTGAAAGGCTATTGGATTTGGAATCCGGAAACGAAGAAGGTGACAAACTCTCGTCATGTTACTTTTGATGAGTCGGCATTATTCAAGGAGAATGAGAGCTCATCGGATATTCCGGTCTTGGTTCGTGATGAATCGAAGGAGAAGGAAATTATTCCATCATTTCGTCCAAGTGGTAGAGGTAGAGTAGTTGAAGATGCTTGTGAAGAAAATGTGGTTGATGTTACATCACAAAGTCCACGTGGTGCCTCTAGTAGTGTTGGTGATGTACACGAGCCTAGAGAAGTTTCGGTTCAAGGTGGAGCCGAAAGGGGTTTGGGTGAAAATATTGCTACTCGGGTTGGTCGTCGTCCCATAAGACCACCCAAAAGATATGGTGATTGGAACTATCTTAGTTTTTGTGAAAATTTGGACTATGCACTTCATGTAGTCCAAGATGAGCCAATGGACCTTGATGACGTCATGAATTCGAGTGATAGCTCGAAGTGGATTTGTGCCATGGAGGAAGAGATGCAATCATTGATGAAGAATCGAACTTGGAGTTTGGTTCCGCTTCCTAAAGGAAACCGTGCTATTGGGTGCAAATTGATATACAAGGTGAATGACGATGGAAGATACAAAGCTAGGCTAGTGGCTAAGGGGTTTGCACAGAGAAAGGGTATGGAGTATGATGAGATATTCGCACCGGTCGTGCGTCATACTTCCATATGGATATTACTTGCTATAGTTGCTGTTCACGACTTGGAGTTGGAGCAACTTGATGTGAAGACCGCCTTCTTGCATGGTGACTTGGATGAAGACATTTACATGGAGCAACCGCAAGGTTTTGTTGTAAATGGTAAGTCAAATATGGTGTGCAAGTTGAAGAAATCACTATATGGGTTGAAGCAATCACCTAGACAATGGTACAAGAGATTTGATCATTTTATGCTTGAAAACGGTTTCAATAGAAGCATCAAGGATGCTTGTGTGTATTTCAAGAAGTTGGGAAATGATTGTTGGGTGTATCTACTCTTGTATGTGGACGACATGCTCATTGCTTCGAAGGACAAGAATGAAATCAACAAGTTGAAATTGCAATTAAAGTCGGAATTCGAAATGAAGGACCTTGGAGAAGCAAAGAGGATATTGGGAATGGAGATAGAAAGGAATCGAAAGCATTTTGAGTTGAAATTGACTCAAAAGGAGTACATAAAGAAAGTGCTTTGCCGGTTTAGCATGGAGAATGCAAAGGTGTCAAATACACCTTTACCTTTGCATGTGAAGCTTTCGAGTAAAGGGTCACCTATCTTGGAGAAAGACAAGGCTTATATGGCAAAGGTGCCATATGCAAGTGCGGTTGGAAGCTTGATGTACGCTATGGTGTGTACAAGGCCCGATATAGCAAATGCCGTCGGGGTGGTTTGTAACAACCCGGTATTTCGTACCGATTAATTATCGTCTTTAGACGATTGCTTTTCCTAGCAAATAGCTGTTTGGAATTTTAATTTAACCAGTTGAAACTCTTTTGAAAAATCTGTTAAATGTTGACAGGCTTTAAAATAAATTCTCGGCCCACGTTTTCAAATGTTTGAAGCCGTGAAAAATTTGCAAAACAAAGGTACCCGTCCCATTCTTAAAGAAATTTGACCCGTTCCCATTTCTTTTCATTTTTCATTCTCAATCCCTAGATCAAACGAGAGAAAATAAATGGCGGCATTTTCTTCGTCTTCGTTTCCTCCGCTTCGTCAAAATTGGGGCTTCGTTCCACTTCGTGATGACGTGCTGCCGGTCTGCTCGATCGAGAAAGGGATCGCGTGAATAATCGCGAGTAACTTCGATCGATTTCTTCTTGGTTGCTTCTTCGACTACTCCAATTCGTGGCAAAGGTGAGTGGTCTTCCGCTCACATCTAGTTCAAGTCGGGTTTTTTTTTCATGATCTCTGTCTTGTTTAAATTCGTGTTTTTTGGGTGCTTGAGCAATTGATTCTCACGGCTAAAAATGGGTTTGTTGTGATGATGATTTTCGAGTTCACTTGTTTTTTTGAATTTCTGGCAATTGATTTTGTTTCTTTGTTGACTTTGACATTGCTAGACCTCGTACTGTTGAGTTTTGTTCGAACCTACCACCACCAGTGCATTGATATTGCTGTGCCCATCAATGTGTTTATATCTGTAGGATTTTCGACTTGTCTTCCGTTTGATTTTGACCTTCGGGGTTAAAACTTGTTAGTGTTGATTTCTTTGTGACATCGGCTTTGACCTGGTTTGTAATCCTAGGCTTGGTGTTCGTGATGATTGACCATTTCAGTGAATTTCTATATTGACCCAATCTCAGTTGACAAAATTTCACATAATTATTCTTCAGCTTTGAATTTTATTCGACTACCACAGTTTTGATTTTGTGATGACTTTCTCGGCTCTGACTTGGCTCTGTTATGCCTTCTGACCTGATGCACTTTACTTGAATTGTTGTTGTGATGATTTTCTGCTTTGCCTTGATCCATATTGTCGAACTCTGTTATACTTGACCATTTCCGTTCATTCCTCACCTCTGCCTTCATTGTAGTGCACCCTGGTTTATACTTTGATTCACTATTTCGATTTTGAGCTGAATTGCATTAAGTTGAGGTTGTGTTTGCATCTCACTGGCTTCATCTTGTAGTCGATTTCTTTGTTGTTGATGCTTGTTGCATGTGAGTTTGTTATCTTCCAATCTTTGCCATTTCAGTAGTTTGTGATGCTGGCATTTCACTGTGTCACTGTCCATATTTGTTTGTGACAGTCTCTGCATCCATGTTGATCTGTTGTGATATTGTTCTCTAGATCACTTCCAGTTGTACTGCTATTTGAATTGCAGTGCTTCATGTTGTAGCTTCTCTCGTATCTCTTGTGATATCTGTTGGGTCTGTTTTGTTGTCCAGTTGCACTGAACACTTGAACTATATTTGTTTATTTGATTCTGGACACTGTGATTTGTATTTACTTGAACTTGAGCTACTCTGGTCACTTGAGTCTGTTGCCTTTGAGTATCTGGACTTGATTTTATTCATTCCTATATTGTGTAGTTGTGTTGTAGTTGCATGTTTGATCTTTGATCCCTGACTTCATGCATCCCTGACCTGTGACTTCTCGTGTGTTCACCCTTGACCTGTTTGGCTTCACTGCATAGCACAGTCCCTTTTGTATAATTTTGTTCCTCCCTGTAGCAGCTTTGTGCATTCCTCTGGTCATTTGTATTCATCTCTATGGTATACTCGAATTGACCTCAATATTGCATTTGGTTAGTGTACTTGGGTCAGTGGCATTGATATCTTTAGCTTGATCGACAGTTGCTGTGCACTGTTGTATACTTGCATGTACGCTGTCATTCTGTCTAGAGTAGGTTCTACATTATGTAATCTTGAATCTCTTGACTTTGTTTGTTACTGTTTGTTATCCCTGAGTTGAACCCGATTTCGGGGTTTGACCTTGTGATCGTTGTGACTTCCACTGAGTTTTTGTGCATCTCTTGCGATAGTGGCGAGGCAGTACACGCGTGCGTGTACTGCAGCCCTATCAGATTTGACAGCTTTAATTTGATGTTTCGATTTGTTGAATTGTTTCGTGGGTTCAATCCCATATTTTGAAGTGGTATCGATTTGGATTTACTGTTTAGTGGATTAACACTGCTTAGTGTTATATCTACCGTTATCTGGTTCTCTTATCGAGAAGTTGGGTAAACGAGATTTCTGTGACTTTCGTCTATTTGATATTTGATTATTATTGCTTCTGTGCACTAATAAACTGGTTTGAATTAGACTGACCTGGGTATTATTTTCTTTTGAATGTAATACTCGGGTCAGACCCGAGTTATTTCAGGTTGTAGATTTTCTTCTTTGAGTTGCTGTTCAGGATATGAAGACTTTTCACATCTTTTGAAGTTGTCTCTGTTATTTTGTAGTAGTCGTGTCATTGTATAGAACGATATGTATTCATGTATATTAGTTGATAATGTACTTGTATATATAACTTCTAGAGTCGACAGTTGTAGTTGTATCATATGTATCGTGTCAACTATATTGTAACTGACATCGGTTATATATATATGAGATTTTTGTTAATCTGTGTTCCGCATTTATATTATCTGTGTTATTGTTATATCTAATGTCCTAAACTATTATGAACTATCGTAGTTTGTTTTATACTGATAATTGGGTGTGTCGATAGGAGTAAATAAATAATAGATGAAAAATAAAAAGTATATACCACTCCTATCGAGATAACCAATATTAGTGTAAGGCCAACTACGGATGGTCGCTCCTATCCAGCCTTATTCTTCGTAATAATAGACAGTATTTATTTTAATACTCTTTGTTATTATGAGCATAGAGGTGGGGCGTCACAGTTGGTATCAGAGCTTGGGGTTTATGGACATAATATAAAACATAACTTGGATGGAACATATGTTACAACTATTAGTCGATGTTTTATTTGTGATTTGAGTCAAAACTAAAGTTTTGAAATTTTGATGAAATTTTTAAATATCTTTATTTAAAAATAAAAGTGAATTTGTGTTCTGATGATTTGATTGATTTGTGTTCTGTTTATCAGAGTGCGCAGCGGAAACAGTGAAACTGTCTTCGCTGAGTACAACTGACAATCTTTTTGATTTAAAAATCAAAATACGAAATTGATATGAATTCCAATTGTTGTTTACATAGCTGTAATTATTTTGTTTCTTTGAGAATTTCGAATCCGAACTGAGGATTCGAACCAATTGCAGTTATGTGATTTTTATTGAGATCTTTGCTGGTTTTCTTTTGTACTAATCATCTATTGATTAGCTTTTGCTGTTTTGAATTATCTTCATTGAAGATACATTCGAATGACTTCCTTGTTCATTTTGTAGTGCATGCAAAAATGAATTGCACGTTATTGCATTAATTTTACGTTGAACCGATGCTTGGTTATGAAACATATTTTGTTGCCGTTATTTTTATAACGGGATTTGTACACCAATGCTAAATTCTTGAAGCACGGTGTTTTATGGCATTTTGATGAATGAAAATTCTCTGATATTACATTTTGATGTAAATTGTTTTGATGTGATTTTGACGTTTTAAAATTACTGTCGCTTTGGCTTCAGTAACCGTCAAATTTTAAAAGTGGATTTTCAAGCGGTTATTCCGCAATGCTGTTTTGTGACCGTTTTTACGGTATTTTGAGAAGTACGATTTCCTTACCGAAATTGTTACTGATTTACTGTTCTAATCACGTGATTGGAAAATCGTTTTAAAATGAAAATTGTTTTATAAAATTTTAGCAGTTTGCGTTTTCAAAAGAATGAGAAAGCGACTTAAACGATTCAGCAAAATCGAGGATTATGACCCCTTTCTTTTACTGTTTCGCTTAACTCCGGACTTGTTCAGTTGAGAATGCGAATTGTTATTTTTACAAAATAAATAAAATTGTTTTCAAAATTTTTACAGTTTGCGATTTCAAAAGAATGAGGAAGCGATTTAAACGTTTCAGCAAAATCGAGGACTATGACCCCTTTCTTTTACTGATTCGCTTAATTCTGGACTTGTCCGTTTGAGAATGTAAAGTGTATTTTTACAAAATACACAATTTTGCACTTTCAAGGAAACGATGAAGTGATTTAAACGATTTAGCAAAAGTGCGGAGTATGGAACCACACTTTTACTATTTCGGTTAATTCCGAACTTGTTAATTGAAATATCTGTCGTTTTGATGATTTTGATGACTTTACACTTTCAAGGAAACGATGAAGAGAATTAAACAATTTAGTAAAACTCGTGGTTATGGGACATGTGCGTTTGCTATTTTGGTTAATTCCGGACTCGTTAATTGAAACATTTTGATGCTTTTGTGTGCTTTCGAGCCACTATGAGGACCTTCGGGTCATTTGTTGGACCTTCGGGTCATTTGTTGGGCTTTCGGGCCACTCTGCGGACCTTTGGGTCAAATACCAGTACTAGACCTTCGGGTCACTCTGCGGACCTTCGGGTCAATCTGATGGGCGCCAAAATTTTGTTGAGTACTTGGTAGGCTTCGGCCACTTTGAGATGCACGTGCGGCGAATTAAAAACTCGCCATCTGATGGGATCGATCCAAGCTTTTATGTTGATTTTCTAGTCTTCTTAATTGATTTCTAGATATTTGTTGTTTTCAATTATCTGCAGGTAATTGGATATTTGTTGATATGAGTTCTGATTATCGTTTTTGATAATCAGATATTTGTTGTTTCTAATTATCGCTTGTGATAATTAGATATTTGCTGATATGAGTTCTGATTATCGTTTTTGATAATCAGATATTTGTTGTTTCTAATTATCGCTTGTGATAATTAGATATTTGCTGATATGAGTTCTGATTATCGTTTTTGATAATCAGATATTTGTTGTTTCTAATTATCGCTTGTGATAATTGGATATTTGTTGATATGAGTTCTGATTATCGTTTTTGATAATCAGATATTTGTTGTTTCTAATTATCGCTTGTGATAATTAGATATTTGCTGATATGAGTTCTGATTATCGTTTTTGATAATCAGATATTTGTTGTTTCTAATTATCGCTTGTGATAATTGGATATTTGTTAATATGTGTTCTGATTATCGTTTTTGATAATCAGATATTTGTTGTTTCTAATTATCGCTTGTGATAATTGGATATTTGTTGATATGAGTTCTGATTATCGTTTTTGATAATCGGATATTTGTTGCTTTTAATTATCACTTTAGATAATTAAATATTTGTTGATTTGAGATTTAATTATCGTCTTTGATAATTAAATATTTGTTGATTTTAGATTTAATTATCGCTGTTAGATAATTAAATATTTGTTGATTTGAGATTTAATTATCGTCTTTGATAATTAAATATTTGTTGATTTTAGATTTAATTATCGCTGTTAGATAATTAAACATTTGTTGATTTGAGATTTAATTATCGTCTTTGATAATTAAATATTTGTTGATTTTAGATTTAATTATCGCTGTTAGATAATTAAATATTTGTTGATTTGAGATTTAATTATCGTCTTTGATAATTAAATAATTGTTGATTTTAGATTTAATTATCGCTGTTAGATAATTAAACATTTGTTGATTTGAGATTTAATTATCGTCTTTGATAATTAAATATTTGTTGATTTTAGATTTAATTATCGCTGTTAGATAATTAAATATTTGTTGATATGAGATTTAATTATCGCTTTTGATAATTAAATATTTGCTGGTTTGAGATTTAATTATCGCTTTTAATAATTGAATATTTGTTGAATTTGAAATTTGATTATCGCTTGTGATAATCGAATATTTGTTGATTTGAGAAATTTGACTATCGTTTGAGATAATCAGATATTTGATTGGTTTTCTGACTATCGTTTGAGATAATCAGATATTTGATTTGTCTTCTGATTATCGTTTAAGATAAGTAAATATTTGCGATTTGAAAATTCAATTATCGTTTTTGATGATTGAATATTTGCGATTTTTGAGATTTGAGCTTCGTCTTTTTCTCTGGCGATTCAGGTGAGTAATTTGATTTACTCACATTCAATTCGTGCTCTGTATGGGATTTCTGCTCTGTTTTTCCTTCTCTTTTAGTTGCTGGAACCCGATTGTTCTTGCTTTTGTTAGTCGTCTGATTTTGATCCCTGATTCCCACGATGTTGATTCTTTTGATTTGAAGCAGTCGAACCTTTTGATTTCTTATCTAATACTTCCCCGCTGACACTTGCTTTGCTTATACATTCGACATTGTCATGCTCTTTTGGTTGCTACCTTTTGTCCATTTATTCCTTATGATTGCGAGGACGCAATTTCTTTAAGGAGGGAAGTCTGTAACAACCCGGTATTTCGTACCGATTAATTATCGTCTTTAGACGATTGCTTTTCCTAGCAAATAGCTGTTTGGAATTTTAATTTAACCAGTTGAAACTCTTTTGAAAAATCTGTTAAATGTTGACAGGCTTTAAAATAAATTCTCGGCCCACGTTTTCAAATGTTTGAAGCCGTGAAAAATTTGCAAAACAAAGGTACCCGTCCCATTCTTAAAGAAATTCGACCCGTTCCCATTTCTTTTCATTTTTCGTTCTCAAGCCCTAGATCAAACGAGAGAAAATAAATGGCGGCATTTTCTTCATCTTCGTTTCCTCCGCTTCGTCAAAATTGGGGCTTCGTTCCACTTCGTGATGACGTGCTGCCGGTCTGCTCGATCGAGAAAGGGATCGCGTGAATAATCGTGAGTAACTTCGATCGATTTCTTCTCGGTTGCTTCTTCGACTACTCCAATTCGTGGCAAAGGTGAGTGGTCTTCCGCTCACATCTAGTTCAAGTCGGGTTTTTTTTTCATGATCTCTGTCTTGTTTAAATTCGTGTTTTTTGGGTGCTTGAGCAATTGATTCTCACGGCTAAAAATGGGTTTGTTGTGATGATGATTTTCGAGTTCACTTGTTTTTTTGAATTTCTGGCAATTGATTTTGTTTCTTTGTTGACTTTGACATTGCTAGACCTCGTACTGTTGAGTTTTGTTCGAACCTACCACCACCAGTGCATTGATATTGCTGTGCCCATCAATGTGTTTATATCTGTAGGATTTTCGACTTGTCTTCCGTTTGATTTTGACCTTCGGGGTTAAAACTTGCTACTGTTGATTTCTTTGTGACATCGGCTTTGACCTGGTTTGTAATCCTAGGCTTGGTGTTCGTGATGATTGACCATTTCAATGAATTTCTATATTGACCCAATCTCAGTTGACAAAATTTCACATAATTATTCTTCAGCTTTGAATTTTATTCGACTACCACAGTTTTGATTTTGTGATGACTTTCTCAGCTCTGACTTGGCTCTGTTATGCCTTCTGACCTGATGCACTTTACTTGAATTGTTGTTGTGATGATTTTCTGCTTTGCCTTGATCCATATTGTCGAACTCTGTTATACTTGACCATTTCCGTTCATTCCTCACCTCTGCCTTCATTGTAGTGCACCCTGGTTTATACTTTGATTCACTGTTTCGATTTTGAGCTGAATTGCATTAAGTTGAGGTTGTGTTTGCATCTCACTGGCTTCATCTTGTAGTCGATTTCTTTGTTGTTGATGCTTGTTGCATGTGAGTTTGTTATCTTCCAATCTTTGTCATTTCAGTAGTTTGTGATGCTGGCATTTCACTGTGTCACTGTCCATATTTGTTTGTGACAGTCTCTGCATCCATGTTGATCTGTTGTGATATTGTTCTCTAGATCACTTCCAGTTGTACTGCTATTTGAATTGCAGTGCTTCATGTTGTAGCTTCTCTCGTATCTCTTGTGATATCTGTTGGGTCTGTTTTGTTGTCCAGTTGCACTGAACACTTGAACTATATTTGTTTATTTGATTCTGGACACTGTGATTTGTATTTACTTGAACTTGAGCTACTCTGGTCACTTGAGTCTGTTGCCTTTGAGTATCTGGACTTGATTTTATTCATTCCTATATTGTGTAGTTGTGTTGTAGTTGCATGTTTGATCTTTGATCCCTGACTTCATGCATCCCTGACCTGTGACTTCTCGTGTGTTCACCCTTGACCTGTTTGGCTTCACTGCATAGCACAGTCCCTTTTGTATAATTTTGTTCCTCCCTGTAGCAGCTTTGTGCATTCCTCTGGTCATTTGTATTCATCTCTATGGTATACTCGAATTGACCTCAATATTGCATTTGGTTAGTGTACTTGGGTCAGTGGCATTGATATCTTTAGCTTGATCGACAGTTGCTGTGCACTGTTGTATACTTGCATGTACGCTGTCATTCTGTCTAGAGTAGGTTCTACATTATGTAATCTTGAATCTCTTGACTTTGTTTGTTACTGTTTGTTATCCCTGAGTTGAACCCGATTTCGGGGTTTGACCTTGTGATCGTTGTGACTTCCACTGAGTTTTTGTGCATCTCTTGCGATAGTGGCGAGGCAGTACACGCGTGCGTGTACTGCAGCCCTATCAGATTTGACAGCTTTAATTTGATGTTTCGATTTGTTGAATTGTTTCGTGGGTTCAATCCCATATTTTGAAGTGGTATCGATTTGGATTTACTGTTTAGTGGATTAACACTGCTTAGTGTTATATCTACCGTTATCCGGTTCTCTTATTGAGAAGTTGGGTAAACGAGATTTCTGTGACTTTCGTCTATTTGATATTTGATTATTATTGCTTCTGTGCACTAATAAACTGGTTTGAATTAGACTGACCTGGGTATTATTTTCTTTTGAATGTAATACTCGGGTCAGACCCGAGTTATTTCAGGTTGTAGATTTTCTTCTTTGAGTTGCTGTTCAGGATATGAAGACTTTTCACATCTTTTGAAGTTGTCTCTGTTATTTTGTAGTAGTCATGTCATTGTATAGAACGATATGTATTCATGTATATTAGTTGATAATGTACTTGTATATATAACTTCTAGAGTCGACAGTTGTAGTTGTATCATATGTATCGTGTCAACTATATTGTAACTGACATCGGTTATATATATGAGATTTTTGTTAATCTGTGTTCCGCATTTATATTATCTGTGTTATTGTTATATCTAATGTCCTAAACTATTATGAACTATCGTAGTTTGTTTTATACTGATAATTGGGTGTGTCGATGGGAGTAAACAAATAATAGATGAAAAATAAAAAGTATATACCACTCCTATCGAGATAACCAATATTAGTGTAAGGCCAACTACGGATGGTCGCTCCTATCCAGCCTTATTCTTCGTAATAATAGACAGTATTTCTTTTCATACTCTTTGTTATTATGAGCATAGAGGTGGGGCGTCACATGGTTAGTCGTTTTATGTCAAATCCGGGAAAATCGCATTGGGAAGCTGTGAAGCTTATATTGAGATACCTTAGGGGTACGTCATCTCATGGTCTTGTTTTTGGCGGTAGTGGGAAAAGGAGTTGCAACTTAGTTGGTTATTG
This sequence comes from Allium fistulosum, assembly GCA_030737815.1. Taxonomy (NCBI): domain Eukaryota; kingdom Viridiplantae; phylum Streptophyta; class Magnoliopsida; order Asparagales; family Amaryllidaceae; genus Allium; species Allium fistulosum. The sequence goes on along the minus strand of CM060907.1, from coordinate 912,164,270 downwards.
TGATTTGGACTACGCCGGTGATAGTGATAGGAGAAAGTCAACTTCCGGTTATGTCTTCACACTTGGTGGTACGGCCATAAGTTGGAGATCTAGATTGCAGACCGTAGTAGCTTTATCCACTACGGAGGCGGAGTTGATAGCCGCAGTGGAGGCGGCGAACGAAGCACTCTATTTGAAGCGATTGTTGTGTGACTTGGGTATTGAACACGATAGCATTGATGTTCAATGTGATAGCCAAAGTGCTATTTACTTGGCGGAGAATTTGGCATTTATCTCACGGACTAAGCATATAGAAGTGAGGGAGTCATTCTTGGTAGCCATGGATGAGGATAAGCAAGTATATCTTCGAAAGGTGCACACAAAGGAGAATGCGGCGGATATGTTCACTAAGGCATTGCCGGTTGGGAAGTTCGAGCATTGCTCGGGCTTGATTCGCTTGGAGAAGTGCTAGGTGCCACGGGGTGGCACGTTTGAGAGAGATACTTGTGTAGATTAGGAAGAGTATTGGTATGAGATTGTCGTTCTATCTTCTTGGTGTAGTGCTAGTGTACACTGCTAGTGCTCTTGTCTTTTGGTGAGACGGTGTTGGATGTTTTCAACATTTCGTTGATGGGTGGGGGCTTTGTGCCTGAACTCGTTGATGGAGTGCAATGGGGGGTGGCTGTGCCGGAACCCGTTGGGGAAACATTCATGCTTGGTTGAAGGTAGAAGTGGTTGTAGTTGGAGCTATCGGTTGTTGATGGTATGGTACCATTGGTGTTGGAGATGGATATAGTGTCAAGGTGGAGTGTTAAATTTTGTGACACTATATGATGGAGAATTGAAGGGGATGAATGTAGCTTGGTGTCGGAGAAGACGGTTCGCAAATCGGAGTCCGGAGGAAGAAGATAGGAGGGAAGAAGCTGGAGTTCTGCTGTAGGTCAGACGTTTGGTTGAGAGGGCCTGACGTCTGACGAGGTTCAGGCTGTTGCCAAAAACATCTCGCAGACGTCTAGTCCCTCTGGCCAGACGTCCGATTCTGCCTGTGCCAAACAGAACCTGGTCTCAGACGTCTGAGGTCTGAGGCCAGACGTCTGGTTCTGCCTGTGTTTGCCAACCAGAACCTGGCCTCAGACGTCTGAGGTCTGAAACCAGACGTCTGAGGCGGCGTTTTCCTGTTTTTCTGGGCCGAGTCTTTGAGCTGTTTTGTGATTTGTTGAAAGGCAAAGTGGACTTTCGCTAGGGTTTTCTCCATTAGTATATATACTCTATTCAGGTTTAGAAGGAAGGGGGCTGATCATCTCTATTCAAGGGTTTAGTCCTCCATTAATTAGGGTTTTAGGCAAAACTCTATTTCTTCAATTCTAATCTCCTCAAACAGATATTCTCATTGAATATATCATTGTAATCAATCTCTTGTACTCTTCTCATTTGGTGATAATAAAAGATCTCTCTCTCAAAGTGGATGTACACTAACGCGACGTTAGTGGAACCACTATAAATCGGTGTGTGATTTATTGCTTTCATTATTGCTTGTTATCATATATTGCTTGTGGTGTTATTGTGATCGTGTTTGGATTTGGTTTTATTGAATTCTTCAAGTGTTTGGTTTTTTTGCACTATCTATCACGATCTAGCTTTTCCGCGTGCGGTTAGGGATTTTGAGTTTGAGCGGTCTCGATCGAAATCCACCTTAACAATATATATGTTATGCATTATGAACATTCTACATCCAGTTCCATGTCATCATTCTTTATATTTAGCCTAATATACCTAACGTTTTTTTAGTAGAGCTAGCAGGATTGGTCAGACCCTTACCTGATTTATTAAAACAAAATAAGAAGAGGATTCGGTATTAATATGATAATACCCAGGATACGAGAAAGTAAACAAAAATAACATAGGGACAGATACAAGATACATAATCATTCAAGACCGCACATTTAAGTCCTTCCCTTGAAGGCCTAGGTTAGAGTTGGCTAAGAAGAACTTGATATTATACAATATCCTCTAGAACAAAACTGTTTGAGATTTCATAATTTTATCAAAAACCCACGTGTACCTTTATCCCTAAACTTCAAATATGAAAGACTTCAAAATAATCAACATGATAAAAGACTCTTTGCTTCTGCTTCTAGTAGCCCAAAATAGGAAAGTCCATTCAGTTCTATTTTCACATTTGGTTTGTGCCTGCCTCCACTTTGCAAAAATAGATGACATGGATAAAAATAAAAGTAAAGTGGAAGAATGAGCATAGAATGTCTTCTTCATGACTGCAGCAAAACACACAACAATTAACAACTTGAATGCCACGTCTTTGCAAGTTAGAAAATGTATGTAAGCCACTCCTCATAACTTTTCATACGAGAAAGTTTTGTTTTTGGGGACTAAAATTATTCCACACCCTAACACTCCAACTAATGATTCTGTTACCAGCAAGAGAAATCAAGGCTTCGTATATCAAGGATATACTATGACCCTTGTTACAGTTATTCCAAACATACCCATCATTGCCAAGCTGCAAGTAAATGATATTCAGCCTGCTCCATAGGGCATTGACATTCATATTGCTAGATGTTGGAAGAGGACCAACACCATTTGGACATAGTGATTAACATAGGCTTTAGAGGGGATACCAATTTGTTGTTTGTCTTTATGAGAAAGAGCATTACATAAAAGTAGCCTTTGCATTACCAACGACACATACCAAAACTTAATTTTATCATCCCGAGAAAGCCTTAGCTGTAAGAAAGGCAAGAGATCATCTCTGAGCTTCAACACACTCCTCCAGACCCAGCCACACAAGGGTGTGGCGCCATTATCCAAAAGTTCTTATTCCCTATGTGATATTTTCTAGCCCATAAACCCCATAAGCAACACTTATTGTTAATCAGGTTGTCAAAGTCTTTCGAGTAGGAAGCTTTATTCCAAAATCTAGTTTTTTTGACACCAAGTCCACCAAAACTATGAGACCTTTCAACTTTATTGAAAGCCAGAGGAACAAGTTTTCTAGAGTATATATTACCAGTCCAGAGGAAATGATTCATGGCATTTCTGACCTGATTCAAGGGCCAAAGAGGAATTATGAAGGCCCTGCTCCAATAAACAGTCATAGAGTGGATTATAGAATAGATTATAGTCATTCTTCCAACCTGGTTAAGCATTCTATTCATCCAGCTATTCATGGAGAAAGTAGTCTTTTCAAACAAAGGAAGGCAATCAGAGTAGCCAACCTTCCTAGTACACAAAGGCAAGGCAAGGTAGTTCATAGAGTGATTCATTGGAGGCAATGTAACAATGGCATGTAGAGCTTCTCAACTATCTTCAGGAACTCCTACTATATAAATACTAGACTTATCCAAATTGATTTGCAAGCTAGTAATATTATAGAAGACTTGCAAAGTTGTGTTAATACTATGTAGGGAGACAGCAGTTATCTTAGCGAAGATGATGAGGTCATCAGCGAGATGAGCATGGTGATCCAAGTTTCATTACATTAAGGTGCAAAGAGAAGATCTTGGCATCAGCAGACTTACTTATTAGTTGCATAAGAACTCCGTGATAATTATGAAAATGTACAAGGAGAGAGGAACTCATTGTCTAATCCCCTGAGTACTAGAGAAATAACCCACATTTTTACCATTAATCCCCCGGGAGTATGAGGCAGTTGAGATGCAAGAGTGAATCCAGCTGACAAAGTGACAGGGGAATCTCATCCTGGCTATAATAGCCACAATAGACTTCCATTGAAGAGAGTTAAATACCTTTTTTGTATCAAGCTTGTGCATGGCACGAAGAGAAATATTGGTTCTATTATAGCTATTCAACAGCTCATGGGCAAGAAGAGCATTGTCGAGAACACACCTGAGAATGCTCCTACTAGGTGAGAAAGCAGCTTGGTTGGGGAAGATCAAGGCATTGAGGACAATTTTTAGTTTGAAAGCAATGAACTTAGAAACACATTTATATATGACATCGCAACACACAATCGGCCTATAGTTAGAGACTGACCTATCATCTTTGGACTTGGGAATTAAAGCGATATTAGTAGCATTGATGCTCCGAAGCATTTTTCTATGGTTGAAGAAATTGTGCGCAGCTCTAAGAAATTTAAGAGAAATGGTGCTCCAACAAGAGATGTCGAACATGGCTTAAAGCCATAAGGATCATCGGAGGAAGTCTTATTTATATCAATGATAGCCTATTTCATTTCATCAGTTGTAACCTAAGCAGACAGATAACTGATGGTGGAATCATCGAGCATAAGAAGGTTGGTGGAAAGAAGGTCATTTAAAATAAGAGAGTGAGGGTTTTCACTGCCAAGAAGATTAGAATAGTAGTTCAAGAAGGCAGCTTCCATTTGATCATGAGAAGTATGGATAGAGCCATGATGATCAATTATTTGATAAATATTACTGGAAGACTTCTTAAATTTTAGGGCATTATGAAAGGCTTTGAAGTTCCTATCACCTTGTAAGTGTCGTTCTTTCCTCAGCTTTTGCTTGGTTATATCAAGCTCCATAGAAATAGCATCTTCAAGTTTAGCTGTTTTATCATGTTCTAAAGCTGAGAGGGTGGGGTTGTTTTGTAACAAACCATATTTTTGAGTCTTCGAATTTAAATATTTAATTAATTTAAATATTCGGATTTGAATTTTAAATATAATAAAATCTATATTTCAAATAACCGCTTGATTTCTAATGACATGTTTTTAATTTAATTTGTAGAATTTTCCATAATTTTTAATTTAGAAAATAATTGAATTTCCATTTAACGTATTTTATGGAAAACGTTGACATTTCTGAAACTTTATAGAATTTGATAACCAGTGTGTTTATATACACATGTATATGATCAGGCCCTTCTTCCTTTTCATTTGGTTTATCCCTAAAAATTTCAAAATCAATGAAATAAAGCTCCATCTCAATCTTCAAAAATCACCACAGCCCAAACCATCCACTTTTAGAGTAATCGTCCAACACAAAAGTTGTTCGTGTCGGTCTCAATTATTTTTGGAAATTAATCGCACCCGATTTCGTTGAGCATCGAGAGAGAAATTGAAAATTGTCAGTAAGTAGGAAAAATGTACACAAATGTTAAAAAATTAATTTCTCGCAATACGCTTCGAATTTGAAGGCAGCGTATGCATCGTTGGAGACATAGTATAATGTAGTATTTTTGTAGCGTTTTGGTGGAGTTTTATGACGGTCGATTTTGATGGTCATGGGCTAATGTTTCATCTCTTTGGCGATTTAGGCAAAGATAAGTGTCGTGGTTTATTCTTGGGGGTTTTTCGAATAGGGGAGCACGATTAGTGGAGTTTGGAGGGGTCTGGTGGTCGTTTGGGGTCACGATTGGTTCCAGGCATGTGAATAGGGGCTCTTGAGTTAGAGGGGTCGGAACTCGTGGCGGTTGGACAAAGGGAAAGCGGGGTAGTGCAAAGTGACAAACTCAAGTTGGCGGACTCGTGGGCGATGTTGGATTCTACGTTGGTGGACCGGAGGTCGAGTTGTGGTGTGCATGCACGTTGTGTACATTGGGTGCACGTACAGTAAAATGGCGTTGGAGAAGAAGAAATGGGAAAGGAGGAAAATGGAACGGGTCGGGTTGCATTTGTTTCGGTTATGGGCTTTGCACCAGAAAGCGTTGGGGATGAGAATTTTGTTTTAATTGGTTTAATTAATTATATATATTAAAATAGGTTAAATTATAAAGTGCATAACTCTCTCATATGGAATCCGTTTTAACCGCGGATTTTTGCATTGCACTCGTATTGACAAGTACAAATTTATGGCATAACTTGTTGATAGTTTTGGTGATGTTTAATATGGATAAAATAATAGTGATAGAATGTAATTACGTTATTTTAAATAATAATGTCCCTAAATAAATTACACTTCTTGGGTGTTATATATTTGCCAAATAAACACTGTACTGTTAAGTAAATTGAATAGAATAATTTGGACACTTGTTTAGCGGAATAAAATACTGTTCTGCTAATTAAGTAAATTGGTAATTTAATTAACAGAATAGAACACCGTTACGGTATCAGATGTTTGCTTAGGCGAACATTGTAGTACTCATAGAAAATTATTCACTTTGCCATTGTACGATCGAAACGAGGTCGAATCCGAACGAATCCAAAGCAAGTTGGAAATTGATATTTTCGGTAAAACTAATTACTGAGAAATATATATAGTGTTGTTCTAAAATGGGTTTGAGATAGTAGGAAAGTGTTTTTAAATTAACTAGTTCGATTGGTTCGAAAATAAATAAAAATGGGCAAGAGATGTATTCGGATAGTAAATGCTTCTCTTAAGTAGTACCCTTCTCAATAAGGGAATATATGATACTATTTGGTACTATCCAATTCCTTGGTATCATTTTGAGGTTACTCGGGCTCTCTCTCTCTCTATATATATATATGTATATATATATTCTTTGGATTAAAATATATAGTATCATTTCAAAAAGTGTTTTGAATAAATACCAGGGTGTTTTAATTATTAAGTGAATTCAAAAGTAAAAGTTTGAATCAGATAGTTGTTAATACCCTTAGGGTATGGTAGAGTATTTTAACAAGTTTTACAACTTAAGTTGGGTTTTGTGAAAAGGTTTCATAAATAATTTTGGAAAACAAATTTGAAGTTAATATTTTGTATATACTCTCAGGATTTAGAAGAGCATTTTACAGTTAAGTGAAGTGAAGTAAATCTTTGGAAATGTTTTACAAATGGAGGTATGTCTTTAAAGATAGTTATTTTAAGTTTCAAACTAAAATCTTGGTATATTCTCCGTCCTTGGAATTTCGGGGGCGAAATTATTTTAAGGGGGGAGAATGCAACGACCCATATTTTAAGTCTTGGAATTTGAATATTTTATTTATTTCAATATTTCAATTTGAATTTTAAATATTATAAAATCTATGTTTCAAATAACTGCTGAATTTTTAATGACGTGTTTTTAATTTAATTTATAGAATTTTCCATAATTTTTAATTAGAAAAATAATTGATTTTCCGTTAGACGTATTTACGAAAAACGTTGGCATTTTTGAAACTTCATAGAATTTGATAACCAGTGTGTTTTACTTTTATTTTGTGATCGCATCATATTTTTGTACACGATCGTATTTTATTTTCTATCACTCGCGGCTTGTATGCGGATGCGATATTGTATGGTAGGGTAACAACCCTAGATTTTTGTATATTATTTAAATTGAACTTTATTTTTTTTAAATTATTTTAAATTTGTTTTATTTCAAACATTTCATTTTTAAATATAAATGTTGATTATTAAGTTATTTATAGTTCAAACTAGTATAATTTGAATATTTTAATGTAAAGTGAATTTCTGGTCAAACTGTTCAAACTTTGACTTTTAAACTTCAAATTTAAATTATTTAAAATCTTAAATTTTATCTTTTATTATAAAAATAGATTTAATAACTTGAATACTGCTTTTCGTTTCGTTGAAAATGGAGTTAAACTGTAAAAGATATGTACATTTCAATTTGAGTATAAATTGTTTATTTTGCAATTTTGTTATTTTAAATTGTATAAATTATATTTTCTTTGTCATATTTTATTTTAATATGTTTAATATGTTATATTATGTATATTTTGACTTTTAAATATTTTTAAATTGATAATAGAATTTTTCCAATGTTTACTGTGTTGATTTCCTATTTTTAAAGGCTGTTTTCTTATTTTCTGCTATTTTCTTCATTAAAATTATATTTAAATTAAATTTTATATATTTATTTTGTGAATGTATTTTTATCTTATGTTATTATTTATGTTTAAAATTATATTACAAGCTCATATGAATTTTCTAAAGTTTATACCATTTATTTTCAATTTTTCTAGCCTAGTTGACAATTTTTGCTATTTTCTTGATTTAATTATTTATAATTAATATTTATTTATTTATATATTTTTTTATTTGTTACATTTTCGAATTTTAACTGAAATTATATGTATTTCCAGATATTTAAACTTATTAAAAAGAAATAGAGGAAATTTGAAAAGTTTTAAACTCTTGAAACTCCTAAGGCTTTCCACCTCCCAATCTTTCATTTTCCCAACTCTTCTTTTAATTGTTTTGGGCGTGTAATCTACTCATTTCAGCTGCATTTTTTTTTTCACTTTCACGAAATTCATTTCTCCTCCTCTCACAAAAAATTCACGGCTATTCTCCTTGTGAAGCTTAGGTAAAAAATTCTATCTTCTTCTTGTCTTTTTATGATTTTCTACTTGAATTTGCACATGCTCTCCACCTTCATAGCTGTATTCCCCTTCCTCCAAGCTGTGGCTGACCACCATCACCACTTTTCTCTGACCATCACACAGCCTAACACCTCTACTCCTCAGGCCAAGCCAAGCCATATTGAAGATCATCACAAAAATCCATCTAAACTAGCACTAGCCATCACCTATGCACTCAAGCTGACCTAGTTTTGGTACCATCACCTTCCACCACCCATGGCCGCCACCAACACCACCTCCACCACCTCCAGCACCACCTGGACCCTCTGCCACGCCATCACCTTGGACCCCACTCCTCTGGCCGTGCCCCATGAGCCTTGGTCGAGCCTTGAATTGCCTTGAATCCATGTTAAAGTGACATTGTTTTGCCTTGTTGTGTTGTTTCATGCATACTCACCTTTTACTATCCTCTAAACATGTTTGGCCGACCCTTAGGCAACCAAAACCTGATCCAAATCTTGCCTTAGACCTGTATTACACCATATGGCTGAACCTGAAGGTTGTTGGAAGCAAGTGCAAAGCAATTCTACTTTGATTCGTGCAGTTGATTCTATATTATTCTATCGTATTGTGCATTTGAAAACTTATATTGTTTGTATTGTTTTGTCTTATGTATTCGAGGAAGTTAACCTTGTCTCTCCCACACTCATCATCATCATGGCTGAGAAAATGAACCCCTTGTTCGAGCTTTTGAATGGTTAAAGCACAGTCAAGTAATCTATTACGTTGTTGCTTCTTATCTTCATTGTTTCAACATTGTTTGCGTTGAATATTTATGTGTATATTGTCTTGTTTGGTTATTGTTTACAAGATAAATATCAAGGCTCTCCATTCATTCAAATCAAAAGCCATGCTATATCGTGCTTGTTGTGCTTTCTGGAATCTATTCTGTGTGTTTTGATCGCTAATCTCCAGCTTTAACAGGTGAGTTATTCTCACCAGACAATATGTACCTATATAACTAGTAAATTGACACCCTGTGAATCTGTAGAAATATATTATCATGTTATACTTGACTATGTTATGATCATATGATGTTTATATACCTGTTATATCATCCGTTACTGTTATATAATGTATTCTGTTCATTTATATTTGTTTATCACACTGCAAGTTCCCTGTAGACTAGAATCACTATGGGTTGAAATGATACATACCCGAACGGACTTTAGAATAGGGAAAAATCATTATGGGCTGAAATGATAGGCTTGAATGGTTTTTATGTAACTTATTTTAACTTGGGATTGCGGGTTTGAAATGATAGAACTCAATTTTTCTTTGTAAATTGCGGATTGAAATGATATATATGTGTATCACTTGACCTAGGTTAGAAAACTATATACAGGCCCGTGGTTATTTTATAAAGTGTTTTTAGATATTTTTAAGTATTTTAAAAATATAAATTTATGAAATTTGATTTAAATAGATTTTGAAATGTTTTAAAATAAAGAAATTATGATTTTTCTATGAGTTAAAAATGTAATTAATGAATGGTTAAATTGGATTATTGAAATATAACTTAAGTTTGGAATTTGGAATTTTGGTTAAAAATGATATTTAAGTTATATGAATAAAAATGAAAATTTAATTATATTTGGAAAATGGTAAATATCATAATTTGATTAAATTTGAATTTAAGCGATTTATTAAAGTATTATTGATTTTACTATGAGTTTAAGTGGTTAAATAAATGAATGTTTAAAAGTGATCTTTTAAAATATAACTTGACTTGGAAATGTGAAATTTGGTTTTAATTAAAGGTTTAAGTTAATTAAATAAAATTGGAAATTTAGTTAAATTTGTGAAATGGTAATTTAAATTTGAAGTGTTAAGTTATTTGTTGAAATGTGAAGAATTGGAAACTTTTACACTTAAATTTATTAAGTAAATTGTTGAAAATTGGATTTAATTATAAGAAATTTATTGTAAAAAAGATATATGTTAAATGATATGAAAATGAACATTTTAAATGTTAAAATATGATTTTTAAAATGTTTATGTGTTTTAAATTGAAGTTATTTAGTTGCTGGAAATACACTAAAATCTGGAATTAACTTTTAATAGCATTCAGAAATGCTATAGTTTCTGAATTGAACTAAAATTGTGTAAAAAGAGCTATTACAGCATTTCTGAAATGCTGTAGTTGCTGTAATTGAACTTATAGGCTAATATTGAACTCAGGTCTATTATAGCATTCTCTGGAAATGCTATAGTGGTCTGCAGTCTTTGCTGAAATCAAATAAAACCTTTGTTTTGAAATCTGAATTACCACAGCACTTTTGAAATGCTGTCTTTTCAGTTTTGAACTATAATTTAACTAAAAACTGAGTTTTAACAGCAGTTTTAAATTCTGTCTTTTCTGAATAAAAATGTTTTCAAGTATAACTTATAACAGTTTTTTTCTAAATGCTGCGAAAGGCTGAAATTTTAATAATTATGGTTTTTGACTTAGTAAACGAACTCAGAATGGTGTGAAACTTTGGAAATTGAATACTTGATTTGAAAATATAATAATTATACTTTTAAAAGGTTTAAATGAATTATTTTGATTGAAATATAAACTATTTAAAGGTGATTTGAAATGATAGTAAATGAACGATATCTTTGAATTTAAAGGGTATTTAAAGTTGAATTTTTGGTTTTGAACTGATAGGATATTTTATTATATTAAATGATTTGAAATGAAGTTTTGAAATGATATGATATTTTAAATATATGGAAATGGTTTGGAATTGATTTAATCTTTATTTTGATAAATATATGGTTTTGAAATGATATTTTATTTTAAAGTAAAGTATTGTTTTAAAAGTTATAACCTCGGGTTATAATAACGATTGGTTGTTAAAGAGACCGGGATCGGATATGGACATACTCTCTGTTGATACCGAAAACCACTTTGACAACTGTGTACGCGGTGGAGTTTCCAGAATGAAGTAGGATGGTGGCGACGATCCTAAGGTATATACGTGGACCCAACTCCCGTGAGTTGGCATAAGGTGACTAAAACAGGAGCGATCTCGGGCCAATGAGGTAGCACCTCGTATCGGACACACTTCTTCGATACCATTCTATTACTTTGTGATTTTTGGTGGCCACCCTTGATTTGGGAGTGTTGTTCGAGGTGGAACGGTAGTGGCTGCTATGCGTATCCATCAGTCCGTGTGCGTAATTGGTATATCTACCCTGGCATTGCCTTGTGTGCCGTGTCACCTACCATATCGAACCCACTACGATTATGATTTTAAGATCCGACCGCGTTACAGTTCTCCATCCCCTTAACGCTATTTTCTATATGATTATACTTTACTTATTAGACATTATTATAATAGCGAATATTACTACATAGTAGATATTTTAACGGATCCTTAGAGGATGGGCGGTCCCAAGCATCTTCTAAGTTACTTGTACCTTTATTACAGTTCACTTGAGTTGGTTTACATTATATAAGTATATTTTGTCCTGACTCGAGTGTTTGTATTTTTATTTACGCTCGGGTCAGCCTGAGTTATTCACAGATTTGGATTTCCACCTTTTGGAGATTTGAATCGCTGGAGATTATCTGCTAGTCTTGTTCTATCAACTTCGGTTCCGTTGTTCTATTCAGCCTGTACTTGGTTATTGTATTGAGACTTCTGTTGTACTTTATTTCTTATGTTGTATCTTATGTAACTCTGATATATTTACATAGTAGCTTCATGAACTACTATTTCTTTTACTTCCGCTGCATTATTTTACTCTGTGTCTGTGATCTGTGATTATATTTATTTACTGCATATTCTGAGATTTGCCAAATTTTATTTACAACGCGGTATTTTGAGCAATTCAACTCCGGCATGTGTGTCTACCTATACACTTATAATGGATGCGAATGGTTGAAAATATCAAGTCGTTACAGTATGGTAGGGTACCAAAATCTTTTTATTCAAATTCAAATCAACTCAGCCCCTCTCCTTCAATCAATAGCACCAACCTAGTCTCCTCCCTCTCTTGTCCCCTTTAAATATATCTACCTGTGTTCCCTTGTCCCCTTTTGATTTGAGCCTCCATTTATGAATTGGTTTGATTAGCTTAGCTGTAGGGAGTTGGCATTGGATACACACACACACACATATATATATATGGTCAGGCGCTTCTTCTTCTTCATTTGGCTTATCTCTAAAAATTATAAAATTGACAAAATAAAGCTCCATCTCAATCTTCAAAAATCACCACAGCCCAAACCATCCACTTTTAGCCTAATCGTCCGACACAAAATTTGTTTGTGTCGGTCTCAGTTATTTTTAAAAATAGATCGCACTCGATTTCGTCGAGTATCGAGAGAGAAATCAAAAAAATTCAATAAGCGGGAAAAATATACACAAATGTTCAAAAATTGATTTCTCCCGATAAGCTTCGAATTTAAAGGTGGCGTATGCATCGTTGGAGTCGTAATATGATGTAGCATTTTTGGTATCATTTCAGCGGAGTTTCATGATGATCAATGTTGATGGTCATGGGCTAGGGTTTCCTCTCATCGAGGAGTGTCATGGTTGATTCCTGGGGGTTCGTCGAGGGGAGGAGCATCGATTGGTGGAGTTTGGAGGGGTCTGGTGGTCGTTTGGGGGTCGCAATCATCTCGAGATTCGTTCCAGGCGTGCGAATGGAGGTTCTCGAATTAGAGGCGTTAGAACTCGTGGCGGTTAGCCAAAGAGGAAGCGGGGTTTTGCAAAGTGATGAGCTCGAGTTGGCAGACTCATGGCCGATGTTGGATTCGGCGTTGGTGGACCAGAATTCGAGCTGTGGTGTGCGTGAACACTGTGCACATTGGGTGTAGTACAGAAAAATGGCATTGGAAAAGAATAAAGGGGGAAAAAGGATAATGGAACGGATCGGGTTGCATTTGTTTCGGTCATGGGCTTTGGGCTCGAAAGCTTTGGGTGTGAATTTTGTTTTAATTGGTTTGATTAATTATATATATTAATATAGGTTAAATTATAAAGTGCATAACTCTCTCATATGGAATCCGTTTTAACCGTGGATTTTTGCATTGTACTCGTATTGATGAGTACAAATTTATGGCATATTTTGTTGATAGTTTTGGTGATTTTTAAAATATGGATAAAATAATAGCGACCTAATAACGTTGTTAAATAAATTACACTTCTTGGGTGTTATATATTTAGCCAAATAAACACTGTACTGTTAAAGTAAATTTAATAAAATAATTTGGACACCTATTTAGTGGAATAAAACATCTTATGCTAATTAGATAAATTGGTCATTTAATTAACAGAATAAAACACCATTCTAGTATCGGATGTTTTCTTAGGCGAATGTTGTAGTACACTTAGAAAATTATTCTCTTTGTCATTGGATGATCGAACGAGTTTGAATCCGAACAAATCTAAAGCAATTTGGAAATTGATATTTTCGGTAAAACTATTTATTAGGAAATATATATAGTGTTATTCTAAAATGGGTTTGAGGTGGTAGGAAAGCTTTTTTAAATTAACTAGTTCGAATGGTTCAAAAATAACTAACAATGGGCAAGAGATGTGTTCGGGTGGTAAACGCTTCTCTTAGGTATTACACTTCTCGATAAGTGGATATATGATACTGTTTGGTAGTACACGGTTCCTTAGTAACATTTTGAGGTTACTCGGGCTATGTATATATATTATTTAAATTAAAATATGTAATATCATTTCAAAAGGTGTTTTGAATAAAAACCTGGGTGTTTTAATTCTTAAGTGAATTCAAAAATAAAAGTTTGAATCAGATAGTTGTGTATAGACTTAGGGTATGGTAGAGTATTTTACAAGTTTTACAGCTTAAGTTGAGTTTTGTGAAAAGGTTTCACAAATAATTTTGGAAAGTAAATTTAAAGTTAATACTTTGTATATACTCTCAGGATTTAAAAGTGTATTATACAGTTAAGTGAAGTGAAGAAAATATTTGGAAATGTTTTACAAATGGAGGTATATCTTTATAGATAGTTATTTTGAGTTTCAAACTAAAATCTTGGTATATTCTCCGTCCTTAGAATTTCGGGGACGAAATAATTTAAGGGGGGAGAATGTAACGACCCATATTTTGAGTCTTGGAATTTGAATATTTAATTTATTTTAATATTTCGATTTGAATTTTAAATATTATCAAATCTATGTTTCAAATAACCGCTGAATTTTTAATGACATGTTTTTAATTTAATTTATTGAATTTTCCATATTTTTTAATTTGGAAAATAATTGAATTTTTCGTTAGACATATTTATGGAAAACATTGGCATTTTTGAAACTTCATAGAATTTGATAGCCGATGTGTTTTACTTTTGTTTCATAATCGCATCACATTTCTGTATGTTATCGTATTTTATTTTCTGTCGTTCGCGGATCGTATGCGGACGCGATATTATGTGGAAGGGTACCAAAATATTTTATTCAAATCAACTAAGCCTCTCTCCTTAAATTAACAGCTGCAACCTTGTCTCTTCCCTCTCTTGTCCCCCTTTAATATATTTGCATGTGTTCCCTTGTCCCTTTTTGATTTGATCCTCCATTTATGAATTGGTTTGATTAGCTTAGCAATAGGGTGCTGGCATTGGAAATATATACACTTGTATACGATCAGGCGCTTCTTTTTCTTCATTTGGCTTATCTCTGAAAATTATAAAATCAATGAAATAAAGCTCCATCTCAATCTTCAAAAATCACCACAGCCAAAACCATCCATTTTTAGCCAAATCGTCCAACACAAGTTGTTCGTGTTGGTCTCATTTATTTTTAAAAATTGACCGCACTTGATTTCGTCGGGTATCGAGAGAGAAATCAAAAAAATTTAGTTAGCGGAAAAAATGTACACAAATATTCAAAAATTGATTTCTCGCGATGCACTTCGAATTTGAAGGCAGCGTATACGTCGTTGGAGTCATAGTATGATGTAGTAATTTTTGTAGCATTTGAGTGGAGTTTCATGATGGTCGATGTTGATGGTCGTGGGCTAGGGCTTCATCTCATTGGGGATTTAGGCAACGATAGGTGTGGTTGATTTCTGGGGATTTGTCGAAGGTTGGAGCATCGATTGGTGGAGTTTGGAGGGGTCTGGTGGTTGTTAGGGGGACGTGATCATCTCGGGATTGGTTCTGGACATGCAAATAGGGGCTCTCAAGTTAGAGGCGTCAAAACTTATGGCGGTTGGCCAGAGTGGAAGCGGGGTGGTGCAAAGTGATGAGCTCGAGTTGCTGGACTCGTAGGCGATGTTGGATTTGACGTTGGTGGACCGGAGTTCGAGCTGTGATGTGTGTGAACGCTATGTACATAGGGTGCATGTACAGGAAAATGGCGTTGGAGAAGAAGAAGGGGGGAAGGAGGAAAATGGAATGGGTTGGGTTGCATTTGTTTTGGTTATGGGCTTTGGGCCCAAAAGCGTTGGGGTGAGAATATGTTTTAATTGGTTTAATTGATTATATATATTAAAATGGGTTAAATTATAAAGTGCATAACACTCCCATATGGAATCCGTTTTAACCATGGATTTTTGTGTTGTACTCGTATTGACGAGTACAAATTTGTGCCATAAATTATTGATAGTGATGTTTAAATTATGGATAAAATAATAAGGACCGAATGTAATTACGTTTTTTTAAATAACAACGTCGATAAATAAATTACACTTCATGGGTGTCATAAATTTGGCTAAATAAGCACCGTACTGTTAAAGTAAATTGAATAGAATAATCTGGACAAATGTTTAGCGGAATAAAACACCGTTCTGCTAATTAAGTAAATTGATCATTTAATTAGTAGAATAAATCTCTGTTCTGCTATTTTACAGATTTGGATATCTAATTATATGTCGTTAATTGATATGCTACTTTGAATAAGTGACATGTTAACCAGTGGTGGTTAATTGTTGAGTTTGTTTACATAGATGTTGATTATGTAAATGCCAACTATTAACTTGGAAAGTTAAATTGTTTTATATGATAGCTTGTTTAAGTACCATTGTGGTCGCTAAGCATATTTCCGAATTCTTAAAGTTATGGATTTAAATTAACTTCAAATTTAAAACAATTACAAATGTTTATAATATTATTATTTTAGCAAAGTGTTATATATAATAATTATTTTATCAACAATGCTTAAAGTTAACTAATTTATATTTTAAAGATTGTTTAAGTTATTAAGATATATATTCTAAATACGATTTAAAGTTATTCTATACTTTAATGACATTTAAAGTTATTTTATAACAATATATACTTTAATGTTATTATTTATTATTATTTTAGATAATATTGTTTAAAGGTTAATTTATGTTTATAATAATATTGTTTTCAAGTTAATCTATTATTATAATAATATATTATTTTAAAATTTGATTTACAATTATATTAGTAAGGTTTTAAAAGTAGTTAATTATTAAGTCCAATTATTATATTATTTTAACTTGTTTTAAAGTTTATCATTATATTATTATAACTTTTTTAAAAGTTTATTATTTTATTAATGATTTTTTAAAGTATTATTTTACTAATGTTGTTTAAAGATAATTAATATTTTGTTAAAGGTGTTTTTAGATAATAAATTGTTTAATAAAAGGTGTTTAAAATATATAAACTGTTTACTTAAAAAGGGAATCATTTTAAATTGAAAGACTTATATAGGGGTTTTATTTAATGAAAAGAATTCATTAAAGGAATTTAAAATTTTAGAAAGAGATTTTGGAAAATGGGAAAAAGTTTGGTTTAATGGTATTTGATATTTATAAAAGGAGTTTTATAAATGATTTTGGAGATTTATAAATAGAATTTTATAAATAAACTTGAAGATGTATCAAAGAAAGTTTATAAAGAGAATTGGAGATTTATAAAGGAGATATTCATAAAATAAAAGATATTTATAAAAAAGGAATAGTGTCTTGGGTTATTAATATCTCAGTTTTAACGACATTTGGGTTTGATCATTTTAATATGATTTTGAAATAAGAAATCTTTCTTAAATTTTATGTGAACATACTTATATATTATTGTGTAAGTATATGGGAAAGTTTTCCAAGTTTGAAAGTGAACGGTATTGTGAATATACTTATACCGGTGAGATAAGTATATGAATATTTTAACAAATATTTGAAAGTTGATTTTAAATTAATGAAGGGTTGATTTAAGAGGCTTAGTGGTTTCCATGGGAAATGCAATCTCTGTCTGAATGTTTGATTATTTGATAGTTAAATAACCAACTATCAATTCTTTGCTAAATATGTAATCCTTTTTAATTTTGGTGGTACAAAAATATTCTTTACTTAACATCGAAGGATTTTAACTCTGGAAATATCTAGAAGAAACATGGGATTATATGGTACAGTTACCGTCAGTGGTGTTATATTATACGCATAAACCCAATTTGTTCTTCAAGGACAAACGATGAGGAGATCGGTCCTTAGAGGGTGATCTCCGCTGTTATGTATTGTCTGATTATTTACAAAAGAACCAGTATTGAGCATTCTGGAAATTGATTAATTGGTTTTAAAACATCCGGTAAGCGGGGGAGTGTACTTGTAAGAGATGACTTGAAACCATAACCACTTTAAAACAATATGCGAGTTCTATGCTTGGAGGAGATTCGAGATCTGTTTTGGATGTTGGAATCCATGTGTGATTCCGAGACACGTTGGGGTGTGTGAATCCATGTGTGATTCTGAGATCTGTTTTGGATGTTGGAATCCATGTGTGATTCCAAAACTTGTTGAAGTATGGGAATCCATATGTGATTCCAAGATCTTTGTTGAGATGTGGGAATCCAAGTGTGATTCCGAGACTTGTTGAGGTAAGAGAATCCATACGTGGTTCCGAGATCTTTTCAGGTGGCGGTGCATGAGCTGGAATACCGAATGTAGCTTCACCAGCGGTAATGACTAAAACTAGAGATAAGATGCATAGCAAGGGGTTTAGCTAACCCATGAGTGTGCAGTCGTCTCCTTCCTTGAGTTACTGACAGTTGTTATGCATGCATGGAGCGATGCATTCGGCCTTGAATGGCCAGCTATGTATTTCCTATTGTACAATACTAAGGATGTGTTATTCTTTTGGAAGGATAACTCTGATCCTTGTGTAAGAGGACCATTCTTGAAGTACTGAGGGCACCTCCATGGAATCCTACACGATTAGCGAACCCACCTTAGCGGTTTTTGATTATATACCTATTATTATTATTATGATGTACACCAACAAGCATCACAGATACTTGATGAATATTATTTTCACCTTAGACATTATTATAATACCACTGGATTTTCTATAGAAATGTTTTGGTTATCGTAAGAAAAAATCCAACCATGTTTATGTGCGGCGTGGTCTTACGAAATACATTTGTTTTGAAAGGTTTAGATAAAATTAAGTAAATCTCTTTAATTTTGTTTCTCACGCTGGTTTTACCAGACCGACGTGGGCGTTGTTTCCTATAATGTTCAGGTCAGCCTGAGCATATTTTTTAGATTTAGCGGGATACTTTGGAGATTTCAAGGGATAAGCTCGATTCTCCAAGACGTATTCACGTATTTTATATTCTTCTGCTGTTCAGTTGTGTAATGGCCCGTAAATTCATCGCTTCAGGAAAAGTTTCAAAATATTCAAAAATAAGATTTTTGAACATAAGTGATGATGTTTTGAATAATAAATAGTATTTGTGATCTTATTTTGAACAAATATTTATAAAAGAAATATATACACTATGTTAAATATCGATAAAATAACTGAAAATCGTTCGATAAACAACTCTTTGGCCATCCGACATCGCACGCCAAGCTGGATACATACACTCATTTGTATATATGAGTGAAAATATAAAATAAAATAATTTATTTATTCATGGAAAATTTAAATGTATTTATGATAACATTAATGAAATTATCAATTCCAATTAATTTATTTTTGAATTTAAATTTAGTTTAAATGATTTAATAATTATTTTAATTATTAAGTAAGCTCTTTAATTTCTTATATAATGATAAAAATATTATTCTTAAACTTAGTTTACAAATATATGTTTATTAACAAAAAAGTAAAAATATGACCGGAAATCAAAATTTGAATTTGTAACGATTCGACGCGTAGGAGTTGTGCAACGTTGTAAGGATATGTAAGATACATAAACACACACATGTACCAATTAAGCTAACCAAAAGTCCACCCTCTTACACTATGATACAAGCATCATTGCAAGCACATAGGGGGGGTTGTTTCGGCCATAAATGTGATGGAGATGGTGCATGTTGAAGTGATGGGTAATGATGCATATGTGTATAATATCTAAGATATTTTTCTCCTCCTTTTCACCTATAAATACCACCCCTCTTCCCTCTCATTTCCTCTCCTTCCATTTCCTAAGCTTTCTCTTTTCTTTTCATGTCTTCCAACCTAAAGAAAATAATGCCAAAATATTTCTCGAAAGAAATTTAAATTATAATATATACATATACATACTTAAGCACCTCAAACTATTCCAAAATTCCACCTTTTCCTCTTTACCATCCACGACCTCCACTTCCTCCACTATAGGCCGAGCCTTCCTCCTCCCCAACTCTAGGCCGTGAGCTCCTCTAGCCATTCCAAGCCTAGGCCAAGCCATCTAGAAGCAATAATCCAAGTGATCGTGAGCTAAAAGTTCGAGTTAGCGAAGCTATAGCCAATTTTTATTTAGTCGTTTAAACCCGAGGTGAGAAAACTCCTAAATTATCATATTATATGCTATCTGATGTTATATATGTTTGATCTTGATTATTGATGATGGTTGTCTAATATGAATGTTGAATATATATATATATATATATATATATATATATATATATATGCAAGTCATGGAAATACACGTCGATAAGCACAAAGGAAATCATTTTCCTTTATTTAATGAATTAGTGTATATGGAATGTTAAACCTCTTTAAAAAGGTTAAAAAATGAGTTTGAAATGTTTTATAAATATTTGGAAGTGTTTTGGTGAAGTTTGAATGATAATTGAAAATTCAGTCAAAAATAGACGCGTCGCGTAACGGTAGTTCGCGATTTTGCGCCACAAAAGTCAAACAAGTATATAGAATGGAATTTAGCTCGGAATTCTTCAAGATAAGAATTTTCCGAACTATTATATCCATATTTTTCAAACAAAGAAAGAAAATCGAGATTTTGATAAGTAGATTTTGAAATATGAGTAAAACAATTTTTTAGAAAAATTGCAGTTTTGTAGTTCAGAATCCATAAAAGGATTTCTTTGAAAACGATATTTTAAAATTGTTTAAAAATATGAAATTCTAAAATACTTTATGTTAGTCCATGAGATGATGGTTTTGATGACAAAAACCTTAGAATAGATTATAAAATATAAATACTAATATTACAAGTTTAGATATATATGTATATGTAGGATCTAACCATGCAGGTATCAAGAATGAAGACTGTACAGTATAGAGATTCAAGATATAGAGATAGAAGACTCATGAGTATCAAGATTATCAAGAGTTCAAGAGTTTAAGGTTAATTTTGTTTTATTAGGAATATTTGTTAAAACTCGTAGAAAAGTACTGGCATCTTAATATCCAATTTATTCGTGGAATGGAATCCACTTCGAGCCCATTAAAAGGATGGAACCCTAAGTAGGATGGAACCTACGAAAATCTAGTGGGATATTGTTTTGTATCCATTAATTTTAATTCAAATGATTTTACAAAATTATCTTGTTTTCAAAATGATTTCAAAACTTTCCTTTTAAAAGATTCAAAACTCTCTATCCTGATTTTAAATAATTTTAGCCTCAAAACATCTTTAATTTCAAAGTCAAATTACTTCTGATTTTAAATGTCTTTTCAAATAATATATTTAACTTTTAATATTTATACTTAGATTTAAATATAAAATTATAGTTAAATTATGTATATATTGTTCTTTATATTTACTTATGATTTTCAACTATATTCAAGTATATTTATAAAGTTTTAAATAGTGTTTATATAAGATAAATATTATTTTTATAGAAATTCAAAATATCAACTTTGGCTGAGGGATGTCGACATGCCCCTAGGCACTATGTCGACATAGTGACAGTTGAAGTTCAAATTCAAATTTCAAAAGAAGTGTCTATTCGCCATAACTCTTCATGAATAGTCATGGCTGTTGATTTTCTATAAATAGGGGTCAGTTTCAACGAATTTTTAATCACTTTTTTCTATTTTTCACTCCTCTTCTTCTTCCACATTTCTTAATACAAAATCTTACCATTACTCTGCCGAAATCAACATCGAATCATACTCGATTACTTCTAGTTTGATTCTACATCACTATCTCTACAAGGTTCTCAATGCTATTCAGAGTTATAGACTTCTTTGTAATATATTAGCGAGAAAAGGTGTGATTGTAGCCTTGGAAATCAATTAAGCGAGAAAAGGTGTGATTGTAGCCTTGGAAATCAATTGGGTGAACTTGTTGCCCCGGAAATCAAGTATCTCTACCCAGAGGATTGTCATTCTGGAGGGTGTACCTCGTAGCCTTGAAACCGAGGGTTGTAATTGTTGAATTGTTATTGAAAGAAAATCCGTACTTGTGTTACGGGACTGGATGTAGGGTAACTCCGAACCAGTATAAAATCCGGTGTGTTCTTTCCTTTACTGCTTTTACTTTATATTTGCATCTGTGTTTAATTCTGTGTTCATATATGTGTCTGATTAGTATATACATTGTTAACAAATTAAGATAAAACTCAAAAAGATTAACAAATTTCTTAAAACACTATTCACCCCCCCTCTAGTGTTAATTCTAGCCTTAAGATCCTTAATCCGCATTTCTCGCATTTGGTATCAGAGCTTTGTTTTCAAAAGTTTCATAATCTGAATTTTGAAAAGTTTTTAAAATGGCTATTTTTGAAAAATCTGTTAAAACTAGTTTGGAATTGTTTAAATCATCATTTTTCCATGAGTCTACATATGAATATTATTCGAATTCTATTTGTCTACCCAAATTTTATAATGTGCAGGAAAGATGCTTTATGGGTATTGAGGAATCAATCCACAATGGACAATCTGTGCAGATCAAAAGGAATAAGTGGATACTTGATAGTGGTTGCTCTAGACACATGACTGGTAATCCGAATATGCTGAATAATATTATATACAAAGATGGAGGACTGGTTAACTTTGGAGACAACTCGAAAGGATACGTGATTGGCATCAGCAATGTCGGTAACTCTGAAACTCCTATTATTACTAATGTTTTGCTAGTTAAGAATCTGAAACACAATCTGCTAAGTATAAGTCAACTATGTGATAAAGGATATAAAATTAAATTCGAAAAAGATAAATGTCATATTGAAGATAATAACTCAACCATAATATTTGAGGGAACTAGGAAAAAGAATATTTATATTCTTAGTATGAAAGTTTCAAATGATAACCTATGTCTTTTGGCAAATACAAGTGACCCTTGGATTTGGCATAAGAGATTTGGATATTTGAATTTCAAACTCTTATCTAGACTGTCAAAACATGATCTAGTAAGTGGTCTCCCTAAAATAAATTTTAAAGTAGATAGTTTATGTGATGCATGTCAATTAGGAAAGCTTAGAAAAAGTTCCTTTAAATTAAAAGATATGATTTCAACTTCAAAACCCCTTGAGTTACTTCATCTTGATTTATTTGGTCCATCTCAAATTCTGTCAATAAATCATAGTAAATATGTTTTTGTAATTGTAGATGATTATTCTAGATTTACATGGACAATATTTTTGAAACATAAAAGTGATACTTTTGAATGTTTTAAATTTTTTACAAAAAGGATTCAAAATCAATTATCTTTAAAAATTATAACTATACGTAGTGATCATGGTGGTGAATTTGAAAATGAAAAGTTTGAGGAATTCTGCAATAAGAAGGGAATAACTCACAATTTCTCATTTCCAAGAACTCCATAACAAAACGGAGTAGTTGAACGTAAAAATAGAACAATACAAGAGTGTGCGAGAACTATGCTTTTAGATAGTAATTTACCAAAACACTTTTGGGCAGAAGCTGTTGCTACCGCCTGTTATATTTTGAATAGATTTTTAATTAGACCTTTAACTGATAAGACACCTTATGAACTTCTTCATGGAAAGAAACCTAAGGTATCATACTTCAGAATTTTTGGAAGTAAATGTTTTATTTTAAATACAAAAGATAATTTGGATAAATTTGATCCTAAATCCGACAAAGGAATCTTTATCGGATATTCTAATAGAAGTAAAGCTTATAGAGTTTTTAATTTAAGATCTAACACCATCGAAGAAACAATGCATGTTTCGTTTGATGAAAATTTAAAAGATTTTGAAATTACAAATGATGAAGAGGATTTAATTACTCATAACCAAGAGTCAACTGAAACTAATAATGAATTAAATCTTCCTAATAAAAGGATTAGACTTTTAAAATATCACCCTATAGAAAATATACTTGGAGATATGCAATCTATTGTTAAAACTAGAAATCAACTAAGTCAAATGAGTAATGTAGCTTTTATATCATCTATTGAACCCAAAAATCTCAAAGAAGCATCAACTGATGATTCATGGATTTTGGCTATGCAAGAAGAATTAAATCAATTCACTAGAAATGAAGTTTGGGAACTTGTTCCTAGACCTGAAGATAAAACTATAATTGGAACTAAATGGGTCTATAAAAATAAAATGAATGAACAAGGTGAGGTCGTTAGAAATAAAGCACGATTAGTCGCCCAAGGTTATTGTCAAGAAGAAGGTATAGATTGTGACGAAACCTTTGCTCCTGTAGCAAGATTAGAAGCCATTAGGATTCTACTTGCTTTCGCAAATCATAATAATTTCAAATTATATCAAATGGATGTTAAAAGTGCATTTTTAAATGGATTTGTAAAAGAAGAAGTATATGTTGAACAACCACCACTTTTTAAAGATAAAAATTTACCAAACCATGTGTACAAACTTAAGAAAGCTTTATATGGTCTAAAAGAAGCTCCTAGAGCCTGGTATGATAGACTAAAATCCTATTTATTACAATCAAATTTTTAAATTAGTAAAATAGATAATACTCTTTTTATTAAAAGAAATAAAAATGATATTCAACTAGTTCAAGTATACGTAGATGATATCATTTTTGGTTCAACTAACTTCGAAATGAATAAAGAATTTTATGAAATAATGACAAAAGAGTTTGAGATGAGTCATATGGGTGAATTAAACTTCTTTCTAGGATTACAAATAAAACAGTTAGATAATGGTATTTTTATTAGTCAGGAAAAATATGCTAAAGACCTAGTTAGTAAATTTGGTTTGACTACTGCGAGTGGAAAACCCACTCCCATGGCAACCAATGAGTACCTTAGTAAAGAAGATCTCTCGAAAGATGTAGATCAAAAGTTATATAGAGGAATGATTGGATCACTACTCTATATCACTGCTAGTAGACCTGATATCATGCATAGTGTTTGTCTCTGTGCAAGATATCAATCTCATCCTAAAGAAACTCACTTAAAAGCTGTAAACCGTATCATAAGATATTAAACACACCTTTGATTATGGCTTATTTTGTCCTAAAAATGATTCATTTGATTTAATATCATACTGTGATGCTGACTATGCTGGATGTAAATCAGACAGAAAAAGTACAAGTGGAACTTGTCACTTTTTGGGACATTCTCTAGTTTCCTGGTTTAGTAAAAAGAAAAATACAGTTTCTTTATCAACAACTGAAGCAGAATATATTTCTGCTGCTTTGGCTTGTTCTCAAGTAATATATATGCAACAAACTTTAAGAGATTTTGGATTAAATATCTCAAAATCGCCAATTTATTGTGATAATACTAGTGCATTAAATTTATCTAAAAATCCTACTCATCATGCTCAAACTAAACATATTGATATCAAACACCATTTTCTCAGAGATAATATAAGTAGAGAAGTAATTTCTCTCGACTATATCAATTCTGAAAATCAAATTGCTGATATTTTAACAAAACCCTTTAATGAATCTACATTTACTAAATTAAGAAGAGAATTAGGTATTTGCTCATTAACTGAAATATAAAATACAAATAACGAGTATAATTAAAATTAATTCAAAATAAATTAAAAAGGCAAAAATTCAAGGATCATGTCGACATCCTCACTAGACCCATGTCGACATATAACGTTTTTATTTTTTTTAAAAAAATTTCCCACTAAAATTCAAAAATTTAGTTATATATTCTTCTCTATTTCGAATTCTTATTCATTCTCTATGGTTTCTCTTCATTTTCTATTCTGAAATATATATAAAATAATGGCATCTTCCTCTAAATCAAACATAAAATCAACTTTCTTATTCCCCTCTCCTACTTCTGGTCCATTCCAATGCTCTACTCTCGCACGTGTAACTAAATTGGAGGAGTCTATGAAGGATACTCTTCAGATGTTAACTGAAATTCAAGTGACTCAACTTCGTATGACGAAAGAGCAAGAAAGGCAAGGCAAGATTCTTAGGAATTTACAAAAATTCCTAATGGATAACGAGGCCAACCCTATCTTGATCGATGAAGACTCTTCACTCAATCAAGAACATGAGGTCAGCAATGAAGAAGAAGAAGAAGAACCAATGGAAGAAGCACACGAGGAGGATAATGACCAAGTAGTATGCGTTGGATAAGTGTGTTTCGACAAAAATGGGAATTTTGTTGAACAACGTGGAAATTTCGGTTTCCTCTATCCAAACTGTTCAGTTCATAAATCTCCTATGTTCAGAAACACACATTAGTTTCTTTTCTTTCTTTCTGTTGTTATTTATGTTTTTATGTTTTTCAAACGCAAATGTAAATACAACCATACTCGTAATAAATAAACTCGTGTTCTTATATGTGTTAGTATTATTGTGAATTCTTAGTTAGGATAGTTAATAGTTTAGGATTATATTTTAGTTAAGTATTTATTATGTATGATAACACTATCATTATAATCACAAGTAATGTAGTCTTAGTTTCAGGGGGAGTTATATAGAGTAATATAGAGTTATATAGTTTGGAGTTATATAGTTTGGAGTTATCTAGTTTAGAGTTAGTTTTTGTTTTTTTGTTGATGACAAAGGGGGAGAAGTATAAAATAGGATAGTTAGGCATAGATTAAGGGGGAGTTATTAGAGTTATTAGGATAGAAGGAATATTTTATAAACAAAGGTTGTCATCATCAAAAAGGGGGAGATTGTTAGTCCATGAGATGATGGTTTTGATGACAACAACCTTAGAATATATTGTAAAATATAAATACTAATATTACAAGTTTAGATATATATGTATATGCAGGATCTAACCATGCAGGTATCAAGAATGAAGACTGTACAATATAGAGATTCAATATATATAGATAGAAGACTCATGAGTATCAAGATTATCACGAGTTCAAGAGTTCAAGGTTAAGTTTGTTTTATTAGGAATATTTGTTAAAACTCGTAGAAAAGCACTGGCATCTTAATATCCAATTTATTCGTGGAATGGAATCCACTTCGAGCCCATTAAAGGGATGGAACCCTAAGTAGGATGGAACCTACGAAAATCTAGTGGGACATTGTTTTGTATCCACTAATTTTAATTCAAATGATTTTACAAAATTATCTTGTTTTCAAAATGATTTCAAAACTTTCCTTTTAAAAGATTCAAAACTCTCTATCCTGATTTTAAATAATTTTAGCCTCAAAACATCTTTAATTTCAAAGTCAAATTACTCCTCATTTTAAATGTCTTTTCAAATAATATATTTAACTTTTAATATTTATACTTAGATTTAAATATAAAATTATAGTTAAATTATGTATATATTGTTCTTTATATTTACTTATGATTTTCAACTATATTCAAGTATATTTATAAAGTTTTGAATAGTGTTTATATAAGATAAATATTATTTTTATAGAAATTCAAAACATCAACTTTGGCTGAGGGATGTCGACATGCCCCTAGGCACTATGTCGACATAGTGACAGTTGAAGTTCAAATTCAAATTTCAAAAGAAGTGTCTATTCGCCATAACTCTTCATGAATGGTCATGGCTGTTGATTTTCTATAAATAGGGGTCAGTTTCAATTAATTTTTAATCACTTTTTTCTGTTTTTCACTCCTCTTCTTCTTCCACATTTCTTAATACAAAATCATACCATTACTCTGCCGAAATCAGCATCGAATCATACTCGATTACTTATAGTTTGATTCTACATCACTATCTCTATAAGGTTCTCAGTGCTATTCAGAGTTATAGACTTTTGTAATATATTAGCGAGAAAAGGTGTGATTGTAGCCTTGGAAATCAATTAAGCGAGAAAAGGTGTGATTGTAGCCTTGGAAATCAATTGGGTGAACTTGTTGCCCCAGAAATCAAGTATCTCTACCCAAAGGATTGTCATTTTGGAGGGTGTACCTCGTAGCCTTGAAACTGAGGGTTGTAATTATTGAATTGTTGTTGAAAGAAAATCCGTACTTGTGTTGCGGGACTGGATGTAAGGTAACTTCGAACCAGTATAAAATCCGGTGTGTTCTTTCCTTTACTGCTTTTACTTTATATTTGCATCTGTGTTTGATTCTGTGTTCATATCTGTGTCTGATTAGTGTATACATTGTTAACAAATTAAGATAAAACTCAAAACGATTAACAAATTTCTTAAAACACTATTCACCCCCCCTCTAGTGTTAATTCTAGCCTTAAGATCCTTAATCCGCATTTATCACACTTTAAAATGCTTTCAAAGTGATTTGAGTTATAAAAATGGATTTCCAAATGATAGAAAAGTCGTTTTGATCAATATAGCTTAAAAAGCACTTTCCGCAGCACTTTTTTATAATTTTTGAAATGTAGTTTTAAACGCAACCGTTCTTTTCCAAATCTTTTGTAAAAGTTTTCAAATGATTAATAAAGTATTTTAAAGATGATTTGAAGGATTTATGGAATGGTTAAATATTAAATGATTTAGAGTCGATCAAATTACTTGTCCGCCTTATGGGTGTCAGAGAGGTAGTGTCTAGGCTTGAATTTGGAAAATCAGTTTCCTGCTCTCCATGGCTATCCAGACTGGCCTGACGGATATGATAGTAAATTTGATTTACTCGGATCAAAATTTTCCAAAGTAGAAAGGATATAATTCTCCAAATATAAATAACGTGGATTTTATGGAGATAATCTTCTTGTACTCAGTGTTAAAGCCCGAATAGGGAACTCATACCATTCGTGGAATTTAAAAGGTTCTTTCACCATTATTCCCCCCATAGTGTTTGTTGAATACGGGAATTGATATTGAGTAGAATTAGATGATTTCTATAGATTCTGCTCACTTAATATTTACTGGTTTTGGATTAACATCCTAGATAACATGGTTTTAACCCAATTAAATTTATGAGTTTTGAATTTGGAAATCATTATTGAGATTTAAATGAAATGAATTGGAAATGTTTTTAAAAGTGGGAAAAAATGAAATGATTTCGAATTTATTCCCAGTTCAGAAAAGGTTTAAAGTAATCAAAGGATTTGATAAGAGAGGTTTAATGATTCCATATGTACCAAAAAGAATGTTTTAGAAATATATATCTCCAAAAGAGATTTTGATAAAATGAACTAAATCAATTAAAGAGTGATTCCCTATTCACATAACATCATTTTATCGATGATTGGATTCGAAGGAACCGGGGTCGGATTTGGGTAATTCCTATCCAAAGAACACTTCGAACCAATTTACGTATACGAAGTGCAGACATGGATATGATATTTGGGATTTTCATAACGAATGACTGCTTGTTGATCATTTTGGGATAAACTTCCAATATACATATAGTAGCAGTAGTCTCTTCGTTAAGAAATATCCAATGCACGGACTAATCGCTACTAATCCTAGGAGTAACTCCCGATAAGATGTGGTAGGAGAGTGCCTTCGGTTTGTCCTGTTCTTGGACAACTTGCATGGACGGATGTCCGACGTTGCAATTGTAATTACATTGGTTGATTTCTATGAACGTATCATCTGATTGGTGGCGAAGAAGGCAACTTCTCTTAGCTTAACACCCTTTCCTGAGACATACGAGCTCAGGAGTTATACATTTGTAGAAATCATTTGTGTGATTATGGATTGGCAATGTGGCATTCAAAGTGGAATGTGCTATGAGTAAGGTAATCGTTACCTCGAGCCTCATCACCCGGAAATGACTAAAACAGGGTAGATGCGGCAGAGCTAAGTGGGTCGCTCTCATTAGGATATAGTCATTACCTTTCTGGATATATTTATTCCCACTATGACGTTGGGTTTTAAATTAATGTGGTGATTGCAAAGTGAGCTCTCGGATAGGTCGGGAACAACCGGGGTGATGACATATTCGGTACTATATATGGTAAAGGTAGGCCGGTTCTATGTTGGTAGAGGTTGGAGCCTCAGGTGCATTTTTCTAGAGAAGTACCGTCGGAAGGTAGTCCCTAACTTTGCCATTGTATGGAAATCCATTCTTCAATAAGTGCCTTTGGATTTGACTGTAGAGCCTAGTATGTTTGAATTTAATAATGTAACAATTTCGGCTGTGTATACTTACTTGAAATGTGTTTTCAAAAGAATGTCATTAAAAATAATATCCACATATTGTGCGTAACAAATGTTTGTTATCATAAGGTAAAAACCCATTTCGTGTTTATCTGCGGCGTGGTCTTATGAGATACCTTTTGTTTTCAAACATCATATTTTGAGTTTCTCACACCAGTCCCATGACTGACCCGGAGTTTATTTTCTTTTCCCCTTAAACACCGGGTGCCCTATTTTCCCCGGCAGCCAACTAGTTAGGTATGCTTGGAGCATTTTGTAATGGAGCATGGAGCCTGGAGCCTGGAGCAAGGAGCATTTTGGGTCTTTTGTTGAAGTCATTTATCACTTTCCGTGTGTCTATATTATGTATTAGTATCTACCAGCACTGAAGGATAGGTCGTTATAACTATCCTAGTTGGGTTAGTGCCTGTAGTAACTTTGATGGAACAATTTGGATAATTGGATGTACTACTCATATGTATAATTATGTGATGAATACGATGTGAGATTCTATTATTGTCTTATCTTCTATCTTTATTTCTTTACCCCATAATAATCTGTCTCTCCGACACTTAGATTTATGGCACGTGAATACTGAGGATGTATTAATGTCGACTTCTAAGGGTCGAGAAGGTGGGTCATAATAAGTTGTTCTTGATTTCTATCTGTATTAGGTCGTAATTGTAAGGACGGGCTGTTAAAACTGTCCAAGCTGAAAATAGGTTAGTGTACGCTGATGTTGTGTATAATAAAGATGATTTCCTTTTCTAAATATCTTGTATATATTATAAATCTTCTCAACGTGATGTGAGATTCTATTCTTTCTTTTATTTCTTTAACCCCAATAGTCTGTCTTTCCAGCACTTGGATATTCGGCATGTGAATACCGTGGATGTAGTAGTATCGATTTCTAAGGGCCGAAAGGGCGGGTCATTACACGTGGTATCAGAGCTTAGGTTCAATGAACACCTAGGCTTTTGTGGGGTAAAGTCATTTGGGATAGGGTAAGTGACATTCTAGAATGAGTTGAGTGTATCTATGAGAGTGTGTATTTGTTAGTGATATAAAAATGTTTCATATTGGGTTGTTTGATCTGTTGAGTGGGTTATGAATTCTGATCGATACGGCTGGCCCATGTTATCGATAGGGATTTCAAAACACTTGAACAAGGCCAAACCAACACAATATTGTTTTAAAATTGGTAAATGAAATAATTTCACCTTGTAATATATTTTAAATATATAAAAAATAATTTTTCAAAAATTTAATAGTTATTCTTGATTGTGTTTGTTTTTAGGAAATGATAATATTCAATTATTATCATCTAGGATTTGATTAGTCATGCTTGCCCAGTTCTGAGCATTGACTTCTGTCTGTTGATCTATTTGGAATCTTCCATTTTGAAACCTGGATTAGGTAGATAGGAATTGTGGGAACATTGAAATGAAGACCATGAAAATTAAGTTTCACAATCTGACTATAAGGAGTTCGATGCTAATGTTTGATTAAAATTTGGTTTTACTAAAGGTTGTTTATAAAAATTAGAATACATTGAAATAAATATTTGGGAATTGATTTTATAAATTTGGTTTATCAAAATGTGTTTTGAAAAATGATTTATGAGGTCTTAAATTCGGTAATTTTGGAAATTTTTTATTTTCAAGGTTTTGGAAAAATTTAGAATAGTATTATTTGGAAGTATTTTTGAATAAAAATATTTCTAAGGATGTTCAAGGATATATAAAGCACTGAACTTACTTCAGTCGTTGGAAAATAATTCTGATGATGAATGCAACATCATTAGTGTTCATTTTCGAGTTTCTAAGTGGAGGATTGCTACCATTAGGATTTTGCTGTAGAATTGTTTTGATAAACAGAGTTTGATTTTATTTACAAAAGGAAAAATGTATATTATCATTTCAAATGATTTATGGAAAAAGAACTAATAGTTTTACTTGAGAGAGTTTTGAAGTATAACTATGTTTGAAGAAAATTTTACAAGGGATGTATTTTCTTTGGTTTAGTTTGGGGAATGAGTCCCGATTTGTTTTGAGATGATCAGAATAATCTTCTAAGTGACAATCAGATGTTTGCATAGGCGAATGTTGTAGTACACTTAGAAAATTATTCTCTTTGTTATTGTACGATCGAAACGAGTTCGAATCTGAATGAATCCAAAGCAAGTTGTAAATTGATATTTTTGGTAAAACTATTTATTTGAATATATATATGGTGTTATTCTAAAATGGGTTTGAGATAGTAGGAAAGTGTTTTTAAATTAACTAGTTCAAGTGGTTCGAAAATAACTAAAATTGCGAAAGAGATGTGTTCGGATGGTAAACACTTCTCTTGAGTATTCCCTTCTCTATAAGGGAATATATAATACTATTTGTTAGTACCCAGTTCCTTGGTAACATGTTAAGGTTACACGGGCTAGACACACACTCACACACACACACTGTGGATTAAAATATATAGTATCATTTCAAAAAGTGTTTTGAATAAAATCTCGAGTGTTTAATTTCTTAAATGAATTCAAAAATAAAAGTTTGAATCAGATAGTTGTGTATACCGTTAGGGTATGGTAGGGTATTTTACAAGTTTTATAACTTAAGTTGGGTTTTGTGAAAATGTTTCATAAATAATTTAGGAAAGTAAATTTGAAGTTAATATTTTGTATATACTCAGGATTTAAAAGAGTATTTTACAGTTAAGTAAAGTGAAGTAAATCTTTGGAAATGTTCTACAAATTGAGGTATGTCTTTATAGATAGTTATTTTAAGGTTCGGTCTAAAATCTCGGTATACTCTCCGTCCTTGGAATTTCGGGGACGAAATTCTTTTAAGAGGGAAGAATGCAATGACCCATATTTTTTAGGCTTCGAATTTGAATATTTAATTTATTTAGATATTTGGATAGAATTTTAAATATAATAGAATCTATGTTTTGTTTGATATTTAATAATGTGTTTTTAATTTAATTTACAAAATTCTCCATAGTTTTTAATTTGGAAATAACTGAATTTTCGTTTGACGTATTTTTTGGCAAACATTGGCATTTTTGAAACTTCACAGAATTTGATAACCAGTGTGTTTTACATTTGTTTTGTGATCGCATCACATTTTACGCTATCTTATTTTATTTTTGGCCATTCGCGGCTCGTATGCGGACGCGTGTGGCAGGGTACAAAAATCATTTTATTCAAATTCAAATCAACTCAGCCCCTCTCCTTTAATCAATAGCAACAACCTTGTCTCCCCCCGCTCTTGTCTCCCTTCAACATATTTTCCTATATTCCCTTGTCCCCTTTCGATTTGAGCCTCCATTTATGAAGTGGTTTAATTAGCTTAGCTGTAGGGTGATGGCTTGGATGTATACACATGTATACGATCAAGTGCTTCTTCTTCTTCATTTAGTTTATCTCTAAAAATTTCAAAATAAATGAAATAAAGCTTCGTCTCAATCTTCAAAAATCCAAACCATCCACTTTTACCCTAATGTCCAACACAAAAGTGGTTCGTGTCGGTTTTATTATTTTTTGAAATTGACCACACTTGATTTCGTGAAGTATCGAAAGAGGAATCGAAATTTTTAGTAAGCGGGAACACAAATGTTCAAAAATTGATTTCTCGTGATACGCTTTGAATTTGAAGGCGGCGTATGCATCATTGGAATTGTAGTACGATGTAGTATTTTTGGTAGCATTTCGGTAGAGTTTCATGAAGGTCGATGTCGATGGTCATGGGCTAGGGTTTCATCTCGTCGAGGATTTAAGCAACGGAAGGTGTCATAGTTGATTCTTGGGGGTTTGTCGAGGGGAGGCACAACGATTAGTGGAGTTTGGAAGGGTTTGGTGGTCATTTAGGGATCACAATCATCTCGCGATTGGTTCTAGCGTGCAAATGGGGGCTCTCGAGTTAGAAGGGTTGCAACTAACGGCGATTGGTCGGAGGGGATGCAGGGTGGTGCAAAGTGACGAGCTCGAGTTAGCGAACTCATGGACGATGTTTGATTTGACGTTGGTGGACCGGAGTTCAAGCTGTGGTTTGTGTGCACGCTATGCATATTTTGTGCACGTACATGTAAATGGCGTTGGAGAAGAAGAAAGAGGGGAAGGAGGAAAAGTGGAACGGGTTAGGTTACATTTGTTTCGGTTATGGGCTTTGGACCCGAAAGTATTGAGGCGAAAATTTTGTTCTAATTGGTTTAATTAATTATATATATTAAAATGAGTTAAATTATAAATTGCATAACTCTTCCATATTGAATCCATTTTAAACGTGGATTTTTGTGTTGTACTCGTATTGATGAGTACAAATTTGTGGCATAACTTGTTGAAAGTTTTGGTGATGTTTAAAATATGGATAAAATAATAGTGACCAGATGTAATTATGTTATTTTAAATAATAATGTCATTAAATAAATTACACTTCTTAGGCGTTATATATTTTACCAAATAAACACCGTACTGTTAAATTAAATTGAATAGAATAATTTGGGCACCTGTTTAGTGGAATAAAACATCATTCCTCTAATTAAATAAATTGGTCGTTTAATTAGCATAACAGAACCCGTTCTGCTATTTTATAGGTTTTAATATCTAATTATATGTCATTAATTGATATGTCACTTTGAATAAGTGTGTGTTAACTAGTGGTAGTTAATTGTTGAATTTATTTACATAGATGTTGATTATGTAAATGGCAGCTATTAACTTGAAAAGTTAAATTGAATTATATGATAGCTTGTTTAAGTACCATTGTGGTCGCTAAGCCACTTTCCAAATTCTTAAAGCTATGGGTTTAAATCAACTTTAAATTTAAAACAATTACAAATGTTTACATAATTATTATTTTAACAAAGTGTTTTATATAATTATTATTTTGTCGACGTGTTAATCTATTATAATAATATATTTATTTAAAATTTGATTTACTATTATGTCAATAAGGCTTTAAAAGTAATTAATTATTAAGTTCAAATTATATTATTTTAACTTGTTTTAAAGTTTATTATTATATTATTATAACTTGTTTAAAAGTTTATTATTTTATTAATGATTGTTTAAAGTATTATTTTACAAATGTTGTTTAAAGATAATTAATTGTTTTGTTAAAGGTGTTTTTAGATAATAAATTGTTTTATAAAAGGTGTTTAAAATATATAAACTGTTTACTTAAAAAGGGAATCATTTTAAATTGAAAGACTTATATAAGGGTTTTATTTAATGAAAAGAATTCATTAAAGGAATTTAAAATTTTAGAAAGAGATTTTGGAAAATGGGAAAAAGTTTGGTTTAATGGTATTTGATATTTATAAAAGGAGTTTTATAAATGATTTTGGAGATTTATAAATAGAATTTTATAAATAAACTTGAAGATGTATCAAAGAAAGTTTATAAAGAGAATTGGAGATTTATAAAGGAGATATTCATAAAATAAAAGATATTTATAAAAAAGGAATAGTGTCTTGGGTTATTAATATCTCAGTTTTAACGGCATTTGGGTTTGATCATTTTAATATGATTTTGAAATAAGAAATCTTTCTTAAATGTTATGTGATATACTTATATATTATTGTGTAAGTATATGGGAAAGTTTTCCAAGTTTGAAAGTGAACGGTATTGTGAATATACTTATACCAGTGAGATAAGTATATGAATATTTTAACAAATATTTGAAAGTTGATTTTAAATTAACGAATGGTTGATTTAAGAGGCTTAGTGGTTTCTATTAGAAATTGGATCTCTGTTTGAATGTTTGATTATTTGATAGTTAAATAACCGATTATCAATTCTTGGCCTAAATATGTAATTCTTCTAAATTTTGGTGGTACGGAATTGTTCCTTACTTAACATTGAAGGATTTTAACTCCGAAAATATCTAGGAGAACTACGGGGATTATATGGTACAGTTACTGTCAGTGGTGCTATATTGTACATATAAACTCGTTTTGTTCTTCTATGGCAAATGATAAGGGGATCCATCCACATAAACGGTTAGGGGGTGATCCCCACTCTTATGTACTATCTGATTATTTCTAAAAGAACCGATATTGAGCATTACGAAAATCGATCGATTGGTTTTGGAACATCGGTAATCGGGGTAGTGTACTTGTAAGTGATGACTCGAAACCTTAACTACTTCAAAACCATATACGGGTTCTATGCTTGGAGGAGATTCGAGATCTGTTTTGGATTTTGGAACCATGTGTGATTCGAGACCCGTTAGGGTGTGGGAATCCATATGTGATTCCGAGACTTATTGAGGTACGGGAATCCATGTGTGATTCCAAGATCTTTGTTGAGATGTGAGAATCTATGTGTGATTTCGATACCTGTTGAGGTATGAGAATCCAAGTTTGGTTCCGAGATCTCTTCAGGTGGTGGTGCTTAAGCCAGAACGTTGGACGTAGCCTCGCCAGCGGTAATGACTAAAACCAGAGATAAGATGCATAACCAGGGGTTTAGCTAAACCATGAGGGTGTAGTCATCTCCTTCCTAGAGTTACCAACAGTTTTATGAATGCACGGAGCGATGCATTCGGCCTTGCGTGACCAGCTATGTATTTTCTATTGTACATCACTAGGGATGTATTGCCGCTTTAGAAGGATAACTCTGATCCTTGTGCAGAAGGACCGTTCTCGAAGTACTAAGGGCACCTCTGTGGAATCCTACATAATTAGCGAACGTGCCTTAGCAGTTTTTGATCATATACCTATTATTGTTGTGATGTATACCGATGAGCATCACAACTACTTGATTATTATTATTTTTGCCCTTAGACATTATTATAATATCACTGGATTTTCTATAGAAATGTTTTGGTTATCATTAGGTAAAAACCCGTTCGTGTTTATGTGCAGCATGGATACCTTTGTTTTGAAAGGTTTAGATAACATTAAGTAAATCCATTTGATTGTGTTTCTCACGCTGGTTTTACCAGACTAACCCGGGTGTTGTTTCATATAATCCTCGAGTCAGCCCGAGCATATTTTCCAGATTTAGTAGGATACTTTAGAGCTTTCAAGGGACGAGCTGGATTCTCTAAGACATATTCACGTATCTTATATTCTACCGTTTTTTTGTTGCTCTTGATTGCTGTCTGTATTTATTAGCAATTGTAAGGACGGGCTGTTATAACAGTCCAGGCTGAAAATAGGTTAGTATACTCTGATGTTATGTATAATAAAGATGATTTCTTTTTATAAAGATCTTGTATATATTACAGATCTTCTCGTCACAATGTGAGCTTTTGTTCTATCTTTTATTTCTTTAACCCCAACAATCTGTCTTTCCAGCACTTGGATATTTAGCACGTGAATACCGTGGATGTATTCATGTCGATTTCTAAGGGTCGAAAAGGCGGTCATTATACATTTGGTTTTTGCATCATGTCAAGTTGAATTTGTTGAAGCTGGCCAGAGAGAAGCTTGGAGAGAGAGTCACCATACCATATCAACTTTTAGCCTAAATCCTCAAAGAATTTTTAGTAGCTTGCAATTTTCTGAAAAATAAACATGGGATTACCATATTAATAAGTTGACCAAGAAAGTTTAACATTATCGTAAAAATTTGGGGCCTTGACCCATGAGTTAAAAATTTTAAAATTTGTTTTATTCTCAATGGCATTGTCAGAGTTTTTTATAAAGAAGGGGAGTGATCAGAGAGCATACGGGAAAGGACATGGGTGTATAGAGTTAGCCAGAGATCAAGGATAGGAGTCGTAATGAAGGTATGATTAATTCTGCTTAAGGTACGGACTCCATAATGACTCTTGTTAGAGGAAGGCCACCACATCGATCAGTGGCTCTAAGCATACAGTTGAAGTTACCGAGAACAATCCAAGGGTAGGAGTTCTGATTGAGGTGAGGTAAGTAGTCGAGAAGGAGTAGTCTTGAAGAAGGAAGGTTATGACGATGAAAAAAGGTGATGTACATGGAGACAAAGGTTGTGATGTAAGTAGCATGGAAGTGCAAAAATTGACAGTGAAATAAAATAGGGGTTAATGAGAAAATAGAAGGGTTGGAGAGGACGAGGATACAACCAAATGGAGAATGTTCAAGGTTATGAAAGGACTCCTAGGAGGAGATAATGAAAGAGGCTGCTTTATAAGTTAAAGAAAGGTTGAGCTTGGTTTTGACTAGAGAAAAAATGGCTAATTTATTATTAGAGATAATAAACTTAGCTTGTTTTAATTTAGCTTGTCGATGGGCTCCTCTAATTTTCCAAATCCTAGTGTCGTGTAACATAAATTATACTTTAGGGAGTTTGAAAGAGGAGCTTCTTGTTCTTCTAGGAGCAGATGATAGATCTTTGGGCAGTTCTGGGAATGTTTCCTCATAGATAAATTATATTCCTTCATTATGATCATGAGCAGAGAGAGATAGGAAGGTTGGTAGTTTGGATGGGGTGATAGGTTTAGGTGGTTTAGAAAGAGGAGGGGCTGAGTCAGAGCGGAGGTTTCCAACCTGGAGGAGGAGTAATGTGGGTGTAGGTGTCAGAGTTAATGAGAGGTAGGAGGTTGATGTAGACAGATCGGATGGAGAAGATGGGTGATGCATGGAAAAAGATATGGCAGTTATGAGTTCATTGGAAGCAGATGCCTGCAATAAAGCATGCAAAGGGCCATCTTTAGACTGTTAGGGTCGTGGCTCAACATGGTATGGCCATGGGCACTTAATGCAGCAAGAAAACTTAAAGGTCAGTGAGAGTAGCAAGGACATGCACGAGTTTATCAGAGGAAACATGCACATTTTTGACATTTAAATTTGAAACATGCACAAGGTTGTCAAGGACATGGACAGCCTCATTTCCAAATTGTTCTATGTGATAATTAATATTTTTAGGATTGTTTAAACCAACGGCCACTTCATCGAGTTCCCCAATCAATTCACCTCTTCAATGCACCCCTTAGTATAATTTTCATCTTCTAATATATGGAATTTATTAGCAGTGTTTACGTTACCAACCACCTGGGGACTACATGCAAAATTAATGGGCTCTTTATTACCCTCTTCAATGCTTTTCTCAGCCAACACTTTCACATACAAAGTACCTTTTTTCTTTTCATTTCCAACAAGATTTCCACTTTATGTTACTTTCACAATGATTCTTTCCTTCCCTTTAGCAGTATTCCTGGTGTATCCCACTCTCTTCCAAACATTGCTATCTTTATTTGTATTTTTAACGGCAGTAGACCACTAGTTACCGGTTTAGCCTTATCATTCACGGATGTTTTAATGTGTTCCTAAGTAGTAATTGCCTCCATCTGGTGTAAAAGGCTGTTATCTAGAGTGTGACCAAATAAAAAGCATTTGAAGTAGATCTCAGGCTTCCATTGGCAGTAGACTTTCACTATATGTTCTGTGCCATCATCAAACAAGACAAGAAACTCATTGATCAAATCGTATTTAGGGGTAACTTCAACTAAACATTTTGCATGAGAAATTCTTTCATCTTATTAGTCATTTCATCAAGACACACAAGCTTGCCTATTTTACGGGAAAGCCAATTAATGCTGAGAAGGGACCAAGCAAAAATTGGAATATTCGATAAATTATCCAAATTGGTAAATATTTCGCATTAGCACACACATTACTGATCATGGGGTTCCACTCCTTAATTATAAACATCTTATTTTTTTCATTATGGAGTCACCATCAGCTAGCCTCTTCCTGTCTTTATCATTGGAAAGAAGGAACATGAAGACAATTCCACCGGATCGGACTTTAATGCTGCTTTTAAGTTTTCGGGTCTTTTTTAAGTGTTGTATCACTTTAGTGTAGGATAAAGGCTTGTCAAGGAAGAAACCAACCAGAAAATCATGCCATATCTCTCTGCCAGCATCCAGGACAGCTTGTGGTGGAATCAAGTCTTTGCTAGAAAATACATTCTCTATAACGACCCATATTTCGCACATTTTAAGTTGACAATAAACCACACATGTTCAACTCAATTTGAACGAAAAGGTGGATAGTTATGTGGAAAAGAAAATAAAGATGTAGAACAGAATATTACACTAATGGAATAACATATATTATTTCAACAGATAATCAACAGAAAGTTTTAAATACATTTATCAGAGTTTAACTTAACATCAACATGGGCATTTATAAATCTCTATCCTTACAAATGTGGAATACAATAGTACATAAGTGTGGTGGAAATGAATAACAATCTTCAGAAGAATCTTCTAGCTCCATGCTCTGAGCTCTTTCAAAATATTCCAAACTAAACCTGACTACTAGGCTGGCCGGAAAAATAGGGCACCCAGAGTTTAAGGGAAAGAAAATAAACTCTGGGTCAGTCATGGGACTGGTGTGAGAAACTCAAAATACGATTATTTGAAAATAAAGGGTATCTCATAAGACCACGCAACACATAAACATAGAACGGGGCTTTACCTTAAGATAACCAAATCATTTCTATGTAAAATCCAATAATATTATTTTTAAAGACATTCTTCGAAAACCTTTTAAATAAACATATTCAAATAGCCGAAATTGTTACATTCGTTAAATTTGACGGCATAATAGGTTTACAACTAAGTCCGAAGGCACTTAGTGGATGATGGATTTCCAATGAATACCGAGGTGAGGGACTACCTCTTGTACAGTACATTTCTAGAGGAATACATCGAGGCCACCAATAGATGGTCCTCTATGAATTAAGACCGGCCTACCTGAGACCAACAGATGGTACGGTTAGCACCAAATATGGTATCACCACGACCGTTCCCGACCTTACCGAGACTTCTCATAGCATACACCATAAAATTTGAACCCGATGTTATAGCGGGTAGAAATAAATAAATCTAGAAAGATGATATCATACTCTAATGGCTGCGAACCACTAAGCCTTAAAGCAACCCTTATTTCACAATTCCCTAGGTGTGAGGCTTCAAGTAACGTTTACCTTTCTTAGAACATTTTCACTTAAAATGCCACATTGCCTTTTCCAAAAACACCTATTGATTTCAATAAAGGTACAATCTCTGAGCTCATATGTCTCAGAGAAATGTGTTAAGCATAAGAGGGGTTACCTCATATACCACCAAATAGATGTACGTTTGTAGAGATCAATGCACTATGATATTAGAAATGAAATGTCAGACATCCATCCATATAAGTTGTCCAAGAATGGGACAAACCGAAGGCACTCTCTTACCACATCCTGTTGGGCATCACCCCTAAGATTAGCAGTGAGTAGTCCTTGCATATGAAGATCCCAGAACGAAGGGACCACTACTATTTATTTATCTCGGGAGCTACTCCAAAATTATTAACAAGCATTCCTTCCGTTATGAAGATCCCTGCTGTTTGCACAAAAAATGGACAAACACCTCAAAGTCGTATGATTTAGTAGATCTTATGTTGTTCTTAGTGATTTGGGTGATTTATGCAAATATATGAAAAGCAGGGGCTAAACTGTAAAAAGACACGCAGATTTATAGTGGTTCAGCCTGAATGTGCCTACATCCACTTTATATGTTATTTCTCTTCTCTTGTTTTGATTACAAGTACAAAGCTTTGATATAAGTAAAAGAAAGTTGTTTGAAAGTTCTCTCCATGCTAGAGCTCTCAAACTCGTCCCCCATTGTTGTACCCCTGCCCCTCTATTTATAGAGTGAGGTTGGGGGTAGGGGTCTTGGAGGTATATAGCAGCTGGCGGGCCTGGGCTGATGTAATCTGGCCTGGTGGATCTGGTCCGGTTTCCTTTGGTTCGGTGGTGAGATAAGTGGTCCAGTTGCTTCGTTCGGTGGAGGCTTCATTCGGTGGAGGCTTCATTCGGTGGAGAGGTTTGGACCGGTGGGTAGTTGGTTTGGTATAGGCTGGTTCGGTGGAAGGAGATGAGTGGACCGGTGGAGCTTTGGTTCGGTAGGAGGTGGTATGTTGTTTGGACCGGTAATGGGTGGAGTGGTGTTGGTTCGGTAGGAGGTGGTTCGGCATCCTTGGCCTGGGGTGATGGTTCGGTAGGGGTTGGTCCAGCACCTTTGGTCTTGGGTGGTGGTTCGGTAGTCACGAGGAGGGAGATGGCTCGGTAGGGGCATCTTGCTTTGATTCGGCAGACAGTGGAACAAGGACTGGTTCGGCTCTGTGTGGGAAGAGTGTTGGATTGGTAGGAGATGGAAACACGCCCAACATTTGCCCCCCAAAGTGGGGCATATGTCAGCATATGTCGCGCTTTGTTTGATGCCACTTAGCTTGGAGGAATTCTTATCCGGTCCTGTGTGCTGAATCCATTGGTCCGGTTGTTGACATTGGTCTATAAGTAGGGGTTGTAAGTTATGGTTCATTCCTTACCCAGAGGGATAGTCGAATCTGATTTCCTTGTCGAATCAAACCCACTGCCGAACCGTGTTAGAATACCGAATCAGGTGATTTTGCCTTCCCTAGCCGAATGGCTTCCTCTCTTTTTTCTTTTGATTTTAGTTTGCCGAATGGGCAAGGGGCTTTAAGTACCGGATGGAACCGGTGACTTTAAATGCCGAATGGACATGAGAACTACCGAATGGCCTTGAGAATTTTGTATTCACTTTACCGAATGACAACGGGAGTTTGAGCATTTTGATTTTATGAGTGAAATTTCATATTATACACTTACTTGTTTACATCCTCTGTTCTAACAATATGTTTTTCCGATGTTGCAGATAATGTCTCGCAAAGCAGAAACTCGATCAGACAAAAAGAAATCCGAGGGCGAAGGAGGGTCCTCCGCCGTGCCCCCAGCTCAGCCGAATCCAGAACGACGTGGGCCCACTCCGAGATCATTAGTGGACGGGTACGGTCCTCAGGAGCTCCTCAACTTGCCTCCTGATTGCTTCCCTATCTCACTCAAGGGCGAGCAACTTGATGTTATATCTCGCTCTTTCGGGATCGATCGAGCGTGCATGCTATTGCCGGCTGCGGGAGTGATGCCGTATGATCCTCCTGAAGGATATTTTGCCTACAGCAGATACCATTGTATGTGTGATGCCATCCCGCCTCTCAACGCTTGGGTAGTCAGCTTTCTTACATATCTAAAGGTGGCTCCATTCCAGCTTCAGCCCAACTCTTATGCCATTCTGGTGAGTCTCTTCGTCATCTTTCAGAGGAGATATGGGCGTCCTCCTTCCAACCGGGAGATCCGGTATTTGTACAACTTGATAGGCTACAAGAAGGGGTCTCCCTACATCAGCTTGGAATCCGCCGTATCCTTTAAGCCCGTCCTGGACTTATACTCGAAGTTCAGTATGTTTAAGAAAGAATGGTTCTTTATCAGGGATGACTCTGTTTCCATTCGTCGCTTCACCTCCGGCTGTAAGTGTGAAGCTTTATTTATAATTTCCATTATAAATGCAGTGCTTTATCTTACGTGCTTTTATTTCTTGCTAGCGACAGGTGGTTTTGCGGTTGTAGAGAATGATCGCCTGGTTCAGACGGCAGCAGAGATAGAAGCTATTACTGGGAGAGATAGGTCGGCTACCTATCTGATCAGGGACGCCACACTCTTGGAGTACAACTTGATCCTTCCACAGCAATCCGTGGTAAAGCAGAAGGACACGGCTGAAGAGAAGGCTGCCCAAGCTAAAGAAGGGGCCACGTCGAAGAGCAGTAAAAGGAGGCCCTTTTCGAAACATCCGGTTGCTGGGGGAAGAAGCTCAAAAGGTCTGACAGTCCCTCTCCCAGCACACATCCGGATGTTTAGGAGGAGGAGAAAGGTGAGGACAAAGGAGGTGACGCTGAGGGTGGAAGTGACGGTGATCGTCATGGTGATGATGGTGGCGATGGACAGGGTGGTGATGGCCCTAGGGCTTTGTCTTTCGGGCAAGTAGGCGAAATGCAAGAGTGGACGGATGACACTTTCCATCAAGCCTTCGAAGGCTCGGAGGGGACGGAGAAGTCCAAGGGAGTCGATAAAGTGGGGACCGGCATTGATTTATCTTCCGGGAGCGCCTCTACTGAAGCAACTTCGATGGTTCAAGGTGAATTTCTCTTTACTCTTTTAATCTTTGAATGATGGCTTAAAACATACCGGTGACACTTTGGTTTTAATATCAGGAGCGGGTAAAACGGCCAAGACCTCGGATCTTCGGCACAGGCTTGAACAATACAAGCTCTCGAAAGCTTCAGCCAAGCCGAAACCCTCTACTAACCGCCCGGGAGGCGTAGTCGGCTATCGTCCTCTTCTCGGAGTTATTGAAGAAGATATACAGAAGAGGAAGAGGAGTCGATCTTCGTCTGAACCTCTTCTTGAACCCCCGGCCCCACTCCAGCCTATTCACGACATTACAGAGGAGGATACCGAGCTTATGCCCTCTCCTCAGCCGTCTGAGAACCCAACCGTCATCCCAATAGATCATCCGGGCTTAGCACGCAATCCGTTTGCGGGTCATCCGGATCTGGACCCGGCGTCTCATGATATCTCTTTTGATGAGGTTACTGGTGAGCACCTTCTTCCTCGCAATCCTATGGTAAGGGTGCTTGATGAGGCCAAGTCCCTGGACCTTGATTTGCTTACTACTCGGGTTGTTGCTATGGGGAACGAAGCTAAGGCAAATATCGACCGGGTTGCTGAGGAGACCAGGAAGTTGATGGGGCATCACGCCCGATTGGTCAAGGCTGGGGAGGAAATTGGGAGCGCCAACATAAGACTGCGGTTAGTGG
Organism: Allium fistulosum; assembly: GCA_030737815.1. Taxonomy (NCBI): domain Eukaryota; kingdom Viridiplantae; phylum Streptophyta; class Magnoliopsida; order Asparagales; family Amaryllidaceae; genus Allium; species Allium fistulosum. The sequence continues at coordinate 912,119,835 of CM060907.1, read as the reverse complement.
TTTCCGACCAGGTCAAGCAACTTGCTGATCAGGCTATCCATATCTCTCAGCATGAGGCCGCCTCCGGACGTCTAAAGAAAACTATGGAAGAGGCCAGCCGAGCCGAATTGCAGAAAATGGAGGCTACCTGCAAGGAACGGATCGATATGGCTATTGCTACGGTGGATGAGGTTCGGAAGGCGGATCTTGAGCATATGGAGGAGTTATCTGGGAAGCTTGAGGTCACAGAGCTTGCTCAGGCTAAGCTGAAGGAGGAGATGGAGGCGGTGCGGGAATCCCTTCAGGCTGACTGCTTGAGATACCGATTGGAGAGAGAAGCTGCCGTCGAAAGGCTGTCAGCTTCCAAGGCCCGTATGAGGGAATTTGAGGAGAATGAGGGGATGATGGACGAGATGCTCCAAGACATGTACTTCCGTACCTGGAAGCAGGGCAACCTATCCTGGATGGATGACTATCCCAGGGTCATGGCTAGGATTTATCTCCGGGCTCTGGAGGAGGCTAAGGCTGATGCGGATAAAGAGGGTGGAACGGTCTTCAGCATGGATGTGGTCACTGCCCAGTTTACCAAGGAGGAGAAAGTGGCGGTAAAGGAGGGTATGCGGTTGCTTGCTGCTGAGGAGGCAGGTGTGCAGGTAGAGGATGACGACCAGGATGGTCAAGAAGCAGGTGCTGGTAAGTCTTCCTTTCTAGTCTTTCCGTTAACTTAGTTGCTTATCACTAATGAATTCTTTTTCTGACCGGACAGGTGGGCAACAGGGCAAGGACAAGACTCCGACGCAACCGGCTCCCTGATTAGACCTGGAAAATTCTTTTTGTGGACTTGACATGGCTGTATATGTTAGTCTTAAAACAATAGAGTAACTTTTAGGTTGTAATTCTTGCTACTTGTAATAAATAGCTCTATTCTTGATGTGTAATTCTTTAACTTAAGCTGATTTTGTCGTCTTTTGAATGTTTTTGCTATTTTGACATGTTGCATAAGAAATATAGCTATGCATATTCTTGTAATTAAATTGTGTTTGATGTCAGGTTCTTGTTTAGAACATAATTTCATGACTTGCAGGGTTAGCGTGAGGTGTGAACAAATTATAGGTATATATGAAAGAAGGAAATACCGTCCTTTATATTTTTCTTGTAGATGGCAGCTTTGAATATCCTGCGTGACCGAGTAAGGGATGCAGTCCAGTATCTTGCTGTGAGTATCCGCTTCTATTAGTGAGTGTCTCCTGTTTTGTGTCCCGCACTTCAGGGATTGTTACAGAGGATAGGAGAAAAGTTTCTTAAGTAAAATTGAAATAGTAAAACTTCCAATCACGGAAGGCCTTCGATGTGCTTAAGTTCGTGGCAAACGGGCTTTGTAGTCACTTTCCCTAGCTGTGGGTCTTGGAGACATTTGTCACCCATCTTACGCCTCCGCGGGGAGTTAATTCTTTTTTACCACAGCCGCACTTAAGACACATCGGAGCCGAGATCGCGCACAGTAACTACCCGGGCCATTATGGCCCGTAATCGTGGGTATTATTCGATTTACTGTGGCCGGCTAGCGTGGGTGTCGATCGTCAACTGTGAACTGCCCCTGGCTGGCCACACCTTATGTTGGGGCTTATAGTTGGTTCACAGTTGCCGGCGAGCCTAACGCCGTAATGAGCTGCCACGGCTATAGTCGGCCTTCTCGGTGGCTTATAATCGGCTCATTACAGTTGGCTTTAAGGGCCGTCGCGAGCAATGAGTTAACCCGCAGCAGAGGGATGCCGGAGCAAAAGTGTCTCATTGGCGAGGGCATAGATTCGCATAGTATCTGTTAGGTCTTGTCCAGGAGAAGTTGCGCTGTGGAGCGCCTTGAATGAAAATGATATTTTCACAGGATTTTGTTCAACAGAAAAGGATACAGTTAACAAGCAGCCAAGATATGAAGGAACAAGTTAAAAAGTGACAAGTTTTTTAAAGTGGTTCGGCACGAAAATGCCTACGTCCACTGATTCTCTTTGTTAATTCACTTCATATGGGCAGTATGAGTTTAGAAAAGTATCGACGAAGGTGTTGGATGTTCCATGCCCTCTGGAACACCTCCCCGTCCACTGTTGACAAAATATAAGCTCCATTGCGAAGATCTTTATGAATTACATATGGTCCGTTCCAGATTGGATCTAGCGCTCCGGGGCGCGGGAAGATTCGCTCGAGGATAAGATCTCCTTTCTGTAAGCTACGATGCTTGACTTTGGAGTTGTATTGCGTTGCCACTTTTTGCTTGTGAGTTGCTGCCCTGGGGGGCTGCATCATTTCTTCTTTCCTCAATTAGATCCAAAGACATGAGGAGGAACTCTTCGTTTTCTTCTGGGTTGTAGTGGATCCTACGGTGGGAAGGCACTATAGTTTCAACTGGGAGCATAGCCTCCGATCCGTATGCCAAAGAGAAAAGGAGTATGCCCCGTTAATGTTCTGAAAGACGTGCGATTGGCCCATAGTGCCGTAGGAGGTTCATCCACCCATTCGCCTTTTGACTTTTCGAGTTTCTTTTTTATTAGAGTTTTGAGAGTTTTGTTGACGGCTTCAACTTTTCCGTTTGCCTGGGAATAAGCTACGGATGAGAAGCTTTTGTGAATTCCGTGCTCTTAGCACCAGTTGGCGAACTCCTCGCTGTCAAACTGAAGTCCATTGTCCGATATGATTTTGAATGGAACTCCGTACCTGCCTTAGTGGTTGATCGGTCAGAACTCTGATGGAATGAGATCGGAAATAGTGATGCAGTTTCCGTGATGTGATTAGTAGGCAATAGGCTAGCTTCTCAAGTTTAGGATATCTGGTTTCTTCTTGTGCGGGGGGCGTTTGTATTTAACTTCGTCTTGAGTGGCCAGGGAGATGTTTTCGATCGTTTCATTTAAAGGAGTATAAGCGTCAAATCTCGGTTCTGGCCGATACAGGCACTTTTCTCCCTTCTTGCCCCCAGCATTGTCTCTAGAAGCATCCCTTCGAACGTCCTTTGCTACAGCGGACGTGCTGCCGTGAGCTGCCTTATTTTGTCGCCATGACTGCCCTTTAGTGGCAGCGTCTTCAAGCCTCATATATTTCCCGGCCTCATGGAAGAAATCGGGTAAAGTAGCTGGTTTTTCTTTTGTCAATCTTCTAGCAAATTTAGTATCCGGATGCACACCACTACAGAGGGCCATTAAGATAAGCTTCTCGTCGGCATCTTGGACTGTGGCCGTTGCGGCATTGAATCGGGTTAGGTATTGCTGCAGCTTCTCTCCAGGTTTCTGCTTGATACTGGATAGGGAATAAGCATCCTTAGGTTGTTCCACATGAATGCGGAACTGGCTGATGAACTTTTCTTTCAACATTTCCCATGAGCTGATGGATCCCTGAGGTAGATGACAGAACCAGGAGGTAGCGAGATCTGCTAAGAAGAGTGGAAAGCATTTGCACAGTACTCCCTCTGTCGCTCCACTCATGAGCATATGTTGTGTGTATCTCTGCAAGTGTACAACGGGGTCGGAGGTTCCTTTGTAAGGTTCCATTGTTGGCATCTTCCATTCTCGGGGGGTGATAGCAATTTCGATGTTGCGGGCGAAAGGGCTGGTCACCCTAGCGCCTATCCCTCGATCTCTTTGCTCCCGTTGGACGCACTCTCTGAATAAGCGTGCCATCCTTTCATCAGAACTTAGAGCAAATAGAAACGAATTTGGCTCTGTTCTATGGTATTGATCCTGTCCAGATGATTTGTAGGGATGGTATCGTCTGTCATTCCTCATATTTTCTGGTGGCTGCCTTTAGTCTTCTGGGAGCATGCTAGGGTCAGCCATAGTTGGCCCTTGCCTTGATCTTCCCCTGCCGGGTTCCGATCTAAGCACTTCCTCAGGTCCAACTTCGGGCTGGTTTCTAGCTCGGCCCCGCTCACTGGCGTTTCCGTGGTTAGGTAGCATGACAGGCTCAGCTACAGTTGACCTTCGCCCGGTACCTCCCCCGTGGGGTTTGGTTCCAAGCGTTTTCTCAGGCCTAACTTCGGGCTGTGCTTGATCTCAGCTCCTACCATGGCTGCTTCTGCCGTTAGTTTCTTCGAAGAAGGAAGATCTTTGTTGTCCCTGAGATCCTCCAGACTGGGATTCGCCCCATGATTCGGTGTTGCGGTTGGACTCTTCAGCATCCCTTAAGCGTGACATGAGATGGTCCACCAAGGCTTCCTACTGGGATGTGAAGCGGTTAGTTACTTCAACCACAACCCTGTCTAAATCTGCCCTAGTAATTGTTGCGGGCTGTTTTGTGGCAGGAATGGCCGGATTAGCCTGTCCTTCATTTGGTACTGCTGGAGGAGGACGATTTACTTGATTCGTGACAGTTGGATCTGGAAGACTGCTGGATGCGATGTTTTTTCCTTTGTTAACATCTTTTCTCTGTTTGGGAGGCATGTTTTCCAAGTGGCGGACGATGCTGTTAGGAAAACTTGTTAAGTGGATGAAGCTGAAGCTTCGAGCTTCTAGTTCTCAGTGAAAGCACCAAAAAATGTTTGCACAAAAAATGGACAAACACCTCAAAGTCGTATGATTTAGTAGATCTTATGTTGTTCTTAGTGATTTGGGTGATTTATGCAAATATATGAAAAGCAGGGGCTAAACTGTAAAAAGACACGCAGATTTATAGTGGTTCGGCCTGAATGTGCCTACATCCACTTTATATGTTATTTCTCTTCTCTTGTTTTGATTACAAGTACAAAGCTTTGATACAAGTAAAAGAAAGTTGTTTGAAAGTTCTCTCCGTGCTGGAGCTCTCAAACTCGTCCCCCATTGTTGTACCCCTGCCCCTCAATTTATAGAGTGAGGCTGGGGGTAGGGGTCTTGGAGGTATATAGCAGCTGGCGGGCCTGGGCTGATGTAATCTGGCCTGGTGGATCTGGTCCAGTTTCCTTTGGTTCGGTGGTGAGATAAGTGGTCCGGTTGCTTCGTTCGGTGGAGGCTTCATTCGGTGGAGGCTTCATTCGGTGGAGAGGTTTGGACCGGTGGGGAGTTGGTCCGGTATAGGCTGGTTCGGTGGAAGGAGATGAGTGGACCGGTGGAGCTTTGGTTCGGTAGGAGGTGGTATGTTGTTTGGACCGGTAATGGGTGGAGTGGTGTTGGTTCGGTAGGAGGTGGTTCGGCATCCTTGGCCTGGGGTGATGGTTCGGTAGGGGTTGGTCCGGCACCTTTGGTCTTGGGTGGTGGTTCGGTAGTCACGAGGAGGGAGATGGCTCGGTAGGGGCATCTTGCTTTGATTCGGCAGACAGTGGAACAAGGACTGGTTCAGCTCTGTGTGGGAAGAGTGTTGGATTGGTAGGAGATGGAAACACGCCCAACACCTGCCTTCAACTTTATTATCTTTAACATGTCTTCACTTTCGAACTCGTAAGTTGGTGTGAATTGGTTTTCGGATACTAATTTACGCAAATCTGATCCCAGTTCCTCCAAACCAATCATCGATAAAAAGATGTTAAATAGGTGGGTAATTAATATTCCATTAATTAGTATCTTTCTATCCAAAATATCTTCTTAGAGATATATGTATTTTTAAAACCATATTTTTCTATATACTTGGGATCATTAAACCTCATTTATCAAATCATTGTTTAATTAAAACCTTTTTAAATCTTGGAGTAATTCCAAATCATTTCATCCTTTACTTAGGAAAATATCTCCAAATAATTTGATCTTAATACTGATTTCTTATTTCCAAATCATAACTTTTGAATGGGTCAAAAACAATGTTATTTAAAGCATCGTTTATTGTAAACCCAAAACAATTAATTTTAAGTAAAAGGATCCATAGGAATTATACTAGTTTTACTCGATACTAGTTTCCGTTCAACTTGTACTATTAATTGAATAATGGAGAAATCACTTTTTAAATTCATATGATTAGTACGAGTTCCCTCCTTGGAATTGAACATCAAGAATAAGAAGATTATCTTTATTCAATCAAAGTTGCAATTAATTAATTATAAAAATTAAATCTTTTATACTTGTCTCATTTTCGACATTTTGACCTTATCTATCCCTCACCGAGGAAAGAGGCCAGGTGAGTCAGGGCACGGGTTACTCCTAAAAATCTCATTAGTTTAAGCATCTCACATCCGGATCTCACGAATAGAAAAATCTGGTCTACTCATCGGCTTTTAGAACCAAGATTAAATCACTTTCTTATAACGGGTTTTCTTTAAATCGATTATTTAAACTCTTTTAAATAAATTATAAACCCTCCAAATCATCTTTATATTACTTAATTTTTCATTTGAAAACATTTATAAAAGGTTTGGGAATTAATTGTTAAGTTAAATCCATATTTCAAAGGTTATTAAAGACTGTTGTAAAAAGTGCTGCAAATAGTGTTTTTAAAGCTTATACAAATCAAAAAAAAATTCTATTATTTAAAAGTCCATTTTTATAACTCAATTCCTTTTTAAAACCTTTTAACATATTTATAGGATTTATTCCATATTTTTAAAGAATTTAAAATATCCAATTTAAAGAATTTTCCTTTTTGGTTTCCGAACTGCAAAACCGCGACTATTTTGGAAACTTGTTTTGCTCATATTTCAAAATCTACTAAACGAAATCTTGATCTTTTTCTTTTGTTTGAAAGCTATGACTATCAGAGTTTGGAAAATTCTTATTACAAATAATTTCGACTCCGAATCTATCGTATAATCGGATTTAACTTTCTGTTGCGCGAAATAGCGAACTACTATTACGCGACGTGCCTATTTTAACTCAAATTTCATTTTCTTTTCAAACTTTTTCAAAATACTTTTAAATGTTTATAAAACATTTCTAAATCATTTAAAACTATTTTAAAGAGGTTTAACGAGCTCATATACACCATTTCATTTAATAAAGGAAAGTGATTTCCTTTGTGATATTCGACGTGTATTTAACGTGACATGTTAACACCTGTGCAGTTAAAGCGCTTGGCAGATTCCATGGGTCGAGGTGCAAAAAGTCATAGCGGGGATATAGCGAGGATATAGCGGGATATAGCGGATGAGTTTAAAATAGCATATAAAATTCGTACTTAATGTTTTTACAAATATATAAACGGTAATTAAATGGAAAATTAACATTTAATTGAATTATAATTAAATAATTTTAAATAAAGGTGAATATACTATAAATAAACATAAAACTGTTATATAGCATAATTGAATTTAGTAGAATATTAGAGTATTTTCATTTCTGAAAATATATTAAAAATTCAATTAAATTAATTAATTTCATAATCTTTATAATGTATAAATGTCATTTTTCAATTCATTTCTTTTAAAGAAGATATGGCGGAAATAGCGAAATATAGTGGAAACAATGGGATATTGCGGAAATAGCGGGGGTTAAAGTGGAAAGGCTATATTTGGGGCTATATGGAAAAATCATAGAGGTAGAAATCCGCTATGAGATATAGCAGGGTTATAGCAGGGCATTAACTGCACAGGTTAATACCAATAAACAACTATAGTAAATAACCAAACTTGATGATCAAAGCATAGTAAACATCCATAGCAATCATATCACATTATATATATATATGTGTGTGTGTGTGTGTGTGTGTATAAAGTTTTATAGAGTTTTCTCACCCTCATTGGATATTAAACTTAGGAAAATGGACTATAGCTTCGCTACGATCGAACTAGAGCTTATGGAATTGGGCCCGATACCTTGGGAAAGCTCGCACATGCTTGTAAGTGGAGGTGGGCTCGACTTTGGTGATGAAGAGTGTTGGCCGTGTGTTGTGAAGGATGATAGAAGATGATTGCACTTGGGTTTGAAATGGATTGCTAATATATATATATATATATATAATTTCTTTTTTGCAATATTTTTCTTAAGGTAGGAAGCCATTGAAATAGCTTGAGAGGAAGGAGAAGATGAAGAGAATTTGTGTGTAGAAAAGTAAGAATGGAGGTGAGTATTTATAGAAAAGTTTTACACTAGAAATTTCATGATATTGTTTCCTTACCTAAGCATCTTTGCATCACCATTCCACCTCATCCCCTCCCATTAATATTCGGTCGACCATGAAGCCCACTCCCCCCTTCATGTGTTTGGCGTGTGATGTGATGTGGTGCTTTGTTTTTATCTCTTGTTTACACATAAGGAGCTTGTATATATACATATGTGTTTAGATATTTTCTTTACTTGATTTGACTAATTCCTAAACATAGTTAAATGTGTATGTGTATACATGTGTTCATGTATGTGTATATGTATCACAATGTTGTATTGATTTGTTTACAACTTCTGTACGTTAAACCATTACGAATTCCGATTTCGATTCCAGGTCGAACCCCGTATTACTCTACGTAGGCAATCTCATCTGAAAAACATTTATCAGAATTTCTACTTTGATGGTTTTGGGATTGACTTCATTGGACTTTACTCACGTCTTCGAACGTGAATTGATTTGTTTCTACAATCGTTTCATGACTTGTCACTTTAAAGATATATGAAGGTTTCAATACTAATAGTAAATATCAACACTCTTTCATCAAAGCGATTTCAACACTATTTTAAATATCAAAAGTTCGTTTTCTCAAACCGATTTTCAATCTACTAGTATATACAAGCCTTTACTTCACTCGAATGAGAAATCGACTTAAACGACTTAGTAAAACGAGTGGTATGAAACGCTTGCGTTCACTTCGTCGGTTAGCTCTTGGACTTGTTCGATTGAACCCTTTTGTGACAATTTCCTAGTGAAGATCTACAGTTTGTTCGTAAATATTTAAGTTAAGCAAGTGGTTATGGGACATGAAGCTAAACTCATATATTTACTAGCTTAGTGTGATTGACACTTCTTTATGATCGATGATGATCATTTTATGGTTTAGACTAGCAATGTGCGATGTCTCTTCGTCCGTGTGTCGGACTTGCCTTCGGGCCATCCGTGTGTTCGGAAAATTTAAATGGATAGCTTCCATGAGATAACTTCTCGTCCGTGTGTCGGACTTCCCCCTTTTAGTGATTTCTGGATTTCGTGTGTTGATTTCTGGGATTTGTTCTGGATTTCGTGTGTTGATTTCTGGATTTAGTGCTTCACCAACTTTTGTGGTTTTCACTGATATGATATCAGTTTTTGTGTATTGGTGAATTTGTGTGTCATTACCCTTTTTATGTGTTTGGATCTTTGAGAAGATTCCTGTGACATTGATTAATCCCTTGTTGATTATCATTTACATACTTATAGTAGTATGCCATCATGGTTATTATATGTTTATGCCATACCTCTTATCCTATATCATGTCACCTGATATTTATAGTTAGACTGATCCGTTTATTATTTTCTTATAAATAATACTCGGGTCAGACCGAGATGTTACAGGTGCTTCTGCTTGACTTCTCTTCAGGATTATTCTGACTTTTGGCTAACTACCTAGATTAGTAGTTTTTGGATGTACACCTTTGAGATATAGACTCTATGTTGTGTACTTATTCTTTTGTGTAGCACGTGATGCTATTCTTTTGTATTATCGTGGATCTTTCCGACCACTACTCTGATGTACACTTTCATGTGATATATATATTTATTCATATCTTCTTCCGCCTTTGTGATATGGATGTCTGTGACTGATTTATGTTATGCATACTTCTATATTTGTTTCCGAAGATTATATATAGCCACCGTGTGATAGCTTTGTGTTTGTATCGGTATGTCGGATTTCCTCCTTAAAAGATATGCATTCTATACTATCTGACATATCGGTTCTCGCACAAAGAAATTTCATGGATGGTCGCTCCTCAACAGCCTTATTCTCCGCGCTAATTGACAGCACTACATCGTAGCGTTCTTGGTTAGCGTGGGTATAGAGGTGGGGCGTCACAATGCAACTGGGTGCAAACAGTTTCCAAAACATGAATGTACGAATTGTACATTTATATTTAATACTGTAACTGGACAGTATTAACTTCATATTCTAGAACAAGGCAAAATGCCACAGTCGAAGCACATGGGTGAAGGCAACAATGGAGTATCAAAAAGATGATTAACAACTTAAAGTCAATAAGGTTTAAAAAGCCAGGCAAGGTTGCTAGCATATGAAGACTACAACAAAGTGAACAAATGTGAATACAAATCATATGCACAGGCAAAGACTTAAGTGTATCAATGCAAAGCTTCAACATGGATGCAGACATATCAAACTCCCAAAGATACAACAGTGAAGGAAACTGCATAATCAACTGCAATGGCCACGAAGGCAAAAGTGAACGACTAAATGAACTGGACAACAACAAAAGCTACCAAGTGAACCAACAGCAACTGCTACAAACATGAATACAAAACCAACATGCAGTTCGAAATCCAAGCAGTGGTTAAGGCTAACCACAGTGCCATCATACCCAACTAGAAGTGGAACTACAAGATAAATCAGGTATAAATGCAGACCATAACATAGCAGTATGGAAGGATGCAAACCAGAGAACATCTACAATATGCAGACCTAGGCTACAACTTCAGATTACACAAATGAACACATGGCCGAGAACAATCAGAAGCAATTACATGTTCAAGGTTACAGGAATCAAGTATGCATGATGATCACAATATGGACCATTAGTAACAACAGAAAAGTGAATAAAGATACAGAGTGAAGCATGCACAAGGAGCCACTGAAAGATGCAAACGAATTGAATGCAGACAGGTCTAACAAACTAGACAATATACAAGATCATCAAAGTGTACACAGTGAAGTACAACAGTGAAGGCTACAGGTCAAAATGCAAGTGTCCAGACAACAACAAAAATGCACACAACTTAAGTGACAAAGCATGCAAGGGAGAAATGCACTAAGCAATTGTCACGATGTCACAGTGAAGTCAAAGCAGAGATTCACGAATGAAAAGTTCAAATGCGTATATGTAAATTTTTGAAAAGGTCAGAAACACTATCAAAGAAATGGTACCAACTGACTATAATACAAAGTCATGAAATTGCATTCACCAAATCAAGTGTCAAAGCAAAACTAACAACATCGAACGAATTCGAACAAGTTGAATGGAAATCGAAATGGTGATACTCAATAATTTCGAACAAGGTTAAAATTTTAAAGGTCGAACAATTCAACAACATAAAAGTGGATGGTTGAGATAAAATTCAACAACTTCAAATAACTCAATCGACACAAAAATCACGAAATCAGACAAGTCATGAAAACCCTGCGATTTGAATTTAGATGTGAGAAATAGAGATTTCTCACCTTAGAGTGAAGAGGTCGTGCGCGAGAAGAATGGAAGTCGTAGCCCTAATTTGAAGACGATGCGGGAGAACGCGAACGAAGCTGAAGTCCTTAGCTTGAATCCCTCGCGAGTTGAAGCCGTAAAAATCGAAGATCGCCGAAGCCCTAAATTTTGAGACGCCACCATTTTTTTTTTCTTTCTTCGATTTATTCTAGGGCACGAATGAATGAAAGGGGATGGGGATGTAGTTTTATCAGAGAAAAACGTGGTATAGGTATGGGCTGGTATGGAGAAGGTATGGGTTAAGTATGTTGTTATTTTATTTATAAAGCCCGCAAAATTCTTTTAACGAATTACAAAAGAATTTTCAACTCGATTAAAACTTCAGCTGAATTAAACAAACAATTTAAGCGTCACATTGACGATAGTTAATTGTTATAAAATCTCGGGTTGTTACAGGTACACTCAGTCTGACCCGAGCGTAAAGCAAAACACAAAACACTCGAGTCAGGATTAACATTCTTATATTAATAAATCCAACTCAAGTGAAATAGCAATTGAAATACAAGTAACTCAAAGGATGTTTGGAATAACCATCCTTTAAGGATCCGTTAAACTATCTACTATGTAGTAGTGTACGAAAAGTAGATAATGCCTATCAATAATATAAAGTATCAAAATAGTGTTAAGGCGTTACCATTATTCCCCTTAACACATTTTATATAAGCGTTATAGTCTATACAGCACTGTAAACTCCACCGTAAACTAGTGGGCTATCAGGGAGTACTCCATAGGTATAACACAAAACAAATCGTAGCGGTCGCGCATAGGGATACAAGTATGACAAGGCACATGAGGCAATACCCAAGATAGTGAAACTACCATTTGCCTGATTCGGACTGGTGAGAACGCATCGCCGCAGCGATCGCAACACCGCGAAACAACACTCCCAAATCAAGGGTGCACCAATCGACAACAAGTAATGAGTAGTTTTTGAAGAAGTGTGTTCGCTCGAGGTAGCTAACCCCCATTTGGCCCGGCACGGCTCCTGTTTAGTCATTTCCAATTTGACACAAGTGTCAAGGCTATCCATTATCGTTCTCTTTCTTCAGTCATCACGTACATCATTCCAACCACTTCATTCTGGATCATACTCCGCGTATAGTTATTAAAGTGGTTTCGGTTTAGACAATGAGTATGTCCTTAACCGATTCCGGTCTCTTTAATAACCTTCGTAATTATTACACCGATTGGTCGTTTAATAAATTTCAAAACCAAATCAATTACAATTTCAATTAGAATTTGTAAATCAACATTTCATTTGTCTTGCTAAATCAATTTCCATAATTTACGTTTCAAAACTTCCAAATTCATAATTTCAAAATCTTATAATTCAATTTCAATTTTTATTTAAAATAATTCAAAAATTGATTCAAGTTCGTATATAAGTTTCATTTCGAAATCATTTAAATTAATTTAATTTAACATTCAAATCAATTTAAATTCATTTATCTATTTTATTCAATATCCATTAAGTAAATTTGTCATTCAAACAATTTTTATTAAATTTCCAATTCATTAAATCAATTACTTAAGTTCAACTTCATTATATCAAAGCTTAAATTGAATTAAATTAGATTCGTCAAATCAAATTCTTTAGATTTACAAGTCTTACATTAATTTCAATAAATCACATTTTTATTTCTTGTTAAAGAAAATTCAATTTCACTTATTCATTTACTTAGTTACAATTTCAAAGCTCAATTAATAAAGAAACTAAATTTCACTTATTCAAGAAGTTCAATTTCACTTATCAAAGAATTCAATTTATTTAATTATTAAATAATTTCAAAACTTAATTATTAAATAATTTCAAACTTAATTCAATCATTTATTAATTTAAACAATGTTCTTTCATCAACTATTATGTTAATATTTTTATTCGGATTATTAAATATCAACATTTTCCTTTCAAAAATTCAAATTCTAACTATATTTCAAAACCTTATTATTTATTCACATAAAAACTTTATTTTATTTTTAAATCAAATTATTGACCAATCGGGTTTTATTTAATTCTCTATCCTAAGTCAAGTTCATTTTGGGTATTTATCATTTCAACCCGATTCCAATTCAATTCAAAAATCAAAGCATAGCAAAGGGAACTTGCAGTGTGATAACTGGGATGGAGTCAAAGTAAATAAACAAGCAATAACAACAACCAATATCAATCCAATAATCAATTCAAATAATCCCGAAATAATCGAATTAATTCACATTGTTGTTTGTGCGAATTAATATAATTATTTCTAGAATCTACACTATCATTTCATGTAGATTAAAGATTATTACACTAATCTTTATAAGGTTCTTCACTTGGCATCTATTATTCAATTTCATACAACATCAATTTAAGCAACAAACATTTAAATGGTTCAAGGTGTATTTTATCAAATTTCTACGTGTCAATTAATTCAACATTTAAAGGGTCATATTATACAAGTTCATCTAATTAAATTCAACATATATATCAATTTCAAATCGCTAACTATCCTACGTCAAATTCAATTGCATAATATTTATCACTTTATTCATTCAATTTACATTCAATATAAACAACAAACAATCAATCAATTATCAGCCAAACTGTATTATCATCGCATAAATAATTAACAGATAATAGTGTCAGATGTCATAGGTGAACAGATACAGGTAATAGTATATATAACAGTGTAAATAACTAACAGCAGCATATTTCAATTGTCGTTTCAATCGAAATTAAATTTAATAAATAAAAGAACATTAATCATGAGTGATTGCTCACCTTTTGAGGCTAGAGATGATTCGACACAGAAATGAGCTACGAGTTCCAAAGCAACGCTAGATGGACACGATTCGACGAAAAAAGCTGATAGATAGGAATAGACGAAGTCAAATCAGACTGGATCGATGAAGATAATTTTGATATAAGTAAACTTAGGTATATATCATCATATATAAAGGAGAATTATATTTTAAATTCAAATACATATTAAGTTATATACATACATACATACATATATATATATATATATATATCAAAATCATTGTTTTAAAATAAAACTCATGTATAAAAATCAAATATATATGCATAATATATTTTGAAATCAACAATATATATATCACTATATATATTGAACCATATAGATAAAATCGGAACACATGGGAAATGCCTCTATGTTGAATGAAATCATAGTTTTAAACTTAACTTACATACTTTGCAAACAACTGGCTATATATAAAAAAAATACAAATCTGGAAATACAAACTCACCCTGCAAATATATTATTTAACTAAAGTACTCAGACATATATATAATCCAAACTAGATTATACTAAAATAAACTAAACTGTTATAAAATATATATAAAAAAAAGGACATAAGCTTGCATCATAGGAACAAAGCAAACTATATATAGACAAACATTAGTTAAAATATATTTATATAACCAACGCAACATATAGAAGAAACAGATTATAAAACATATAGTATAACAGATTATAAACTTTTATATAACATAAATAATTCGTATAAAGATATAATACTACTATTTGAAACCAATATATATTACAGTCGAAACCTATACTCCCACATATTAAAATCTAACATACGTATAAACTGCGTTTTATAAACTTACACAACAAAATATAAACTGTATAAACTAAATATGTTACAGCTATTACATATGAACCACTTTAATATATATATATTTACATATATAAATCGTATATACATAATTTTCTTCCCGCACATACAAATAGAATATATATACTGTAAGTTGAAAAGCTAAAATAGGAGACCCAAAATATACAAATGTATGAAGATATGCATAAACTAAATTAGATAATATACAAACTTATGAAATATATATATATATATACTTTCGGCTCATATATACATGCACATTAAAACCTATCTGTATAGTATTTATTAAACAGGAAACGCAAACCCTTTATAACCTATATTCATGACAGGAAATAGCCGAGCACATTTACAAGGTAAGGTGACCGACTTATGGCCTTCTGACAATATATACTAGATATATACAACAGGCTACCTATATTTGTTCATATATACTCAAGCTTCCCAATCAACCTATGTATTTTAAATGGTATCTGAGTTAAGCAAACAACATATATAATGTAAGAAACTTTTTTTTTTTGAAATGGACCCAAACACTGGAGTTAACACACATTCCATCGAACTACTAGCATGCATACTGCATATACGCATTGATATATATATATATACAAAAAAATACATACATTTAAAATAGGTAAGGCCGAACCAAAAAAGGAGGTGGAGGCGATGACCGATCATGCTCGCGAGTTCTCGTTGTGAGTGTTCGAGGTTTTGGGCTTGGCTGCGGAGTAGATGTGGATGGGCCGGTGGATCGCGGCAAAGGAATGAGTGACGAGGTGGCTGCTGCAGTTTGCTGCGTTGGCGAGGTGGAGCAGCGGTTGGAGACGCGGACAGACTGCGCGCGAAAGGCCGAGGACGCATGCCGGCGCTTCACGGTAGTGGGAAGGAAGAAATGCAAGTCAAAGTTGAAGCGATGAGAGAGAGTGGCTGATGACGTTGTACAAGTCCAAAGCAAGGAGAAGTGCCACACAAACAAAGGTTCAACATGTTACTCACGTAACTTATGTGAACATTGATTTCTATTTTTTCTTTCTCCACAGATCTTACTTTATCTACATATTCATTATTTATGAGTAGGAGGCGAATGAGTAGAAAAATGGGAGAGGAAAATGAAACGTGCCACAAGAAGATGAGGTTGAACAGACAAAGTTTATATAAATATTTAATATATAATGTTTCCAAAGCAAAAATAAAGACACGAATGCAAACTACCAAATGTTGAACAAAGAAGAATAGAAAAAGTTAGATATAATTCCCAAGAAATAAAAGGCCATGCACGCATATATAGGAACATTTAAAGCCAGAGGCCATTTAGTTATTCAGGTAAAATTTGAACGGACACAAAATAACCAAAAGGCACAAAACCGGTACCGATATGGAATCGTGTTTCCGCGGATTCCGCTGCGTACCGGACTTTAAAACACAGAAATAAATATACCGCTGAGATCAGCACGAAGAGACGATCAAAATGGTATACAGATATTAGTGGTACGATTGAATTTTAAAAATTCGAATTTTCTACTACGGAAAATGCAACAAAAACGCCGAAAAATAAGATCGACGGAGCTAAAGAAGTCCGAATTTGGAAAAACGATTTTAATTTCATCAATTTCTATCTGATTAAATTGAAATAAAATTACACACGAAATAAACTTTCTTATTTTCGGATGAAAATTTACCAGTTGCTATGTTTAACTAGACGCATTCCAAATATCAAATTTTATTTCAAAATTTTATCGTTTAAAATTTCACAAAATTTCAACTAATTACGTTATTAAACAGTTAAATGATCTATATATAACTTACGTATTTATTCCAATTGGTTTTCTTAACTATACCAAATTACAATCAATTTTATATCACTATATATCACTGTCA
The DNA here is from genome assembly GCA_030737815.1 of Allium fistulosum. Lineage (NCBI taxonomy): Eukaryota > Viridiplantae > Streptophyta > Magnoliopsida > Asparagales > Amaryllidaceae > Allium > Allium fistulosum. The sequence continues at coordinate 912,103,087 of CM060907.1, read as the reverse complement.
ATTTATGAACCATTTCATAAAACTATTTCTTAGGCTTATAAACACTTATAAAACACAACTTTGGTTTAATCAACACTTTTAACTTTCATAACCATTCACTTCATACTAAATCCATTATTGAATTACCTCTTACAACATTACTTAGTGTATAAATAGTTCATGACTTAAGTCTATATTTGTATAATACTCCATTACATCCTAAGAGTATATATAAAAATCTCAAATTTCATATTGGTTTTACTTGCCTTAGGATGTTTGACAAATTTAAAACTTGTTGTAATTTACTATCATCTCAAATTCATAAGTTATAAAACTTATCTCTTATATTTTTATTCAAAAATACTTCTAAATAATACTATTATTATTTTCTCAATTTTGAAGAACAATTTTCAAAATCAACAGGATTTAAATTCTCAAATTCTCAGCTTTTAGATCCTTTTTATTTATAAATAACATTTAAAAGTTATAATTATATAATTTTATTTACACAAAACATTTCACAATTGTTTATCTTTTATATTTTCAAAATTTATTAGTTCCGAGTTAGGCATGATTCGAAAATTTTCGACTGTTCAAAATCGTCGAAAATTCCATTTTATTTTATCAATTAGTGATCCAAATTATCTTCGATTTAACACTTTTATAAAGATGTTTATAATTACTAATCAATTTATCAATTGATGTTTGCATTATTTTTTTAACTTAATTTTTTTTATAGATCGAGTAACTTTTAATACCAATGAACTGAGTACTACCAATAGTATCATATATCCCCTTAACTAGAAGAGTAATACTTAAGAGAAGTGTTTACCATCCGAACATATCTCCTGTCCATTTTTAGTTAATTCCAAGCAACTCGAACTAGTAATCATAAGATTCTTCTTTTCAATTACTTTATTTATAAAACTTGATTTATATATTCATTTCTTAGGATCATCTTATTTTTACATTTTTAGGCTCATAAATTTACTTATCTTAAATAAATTTCTTAACTTTAAACCAATATTATTACCAAACGCCATACGGTCAAATCGTGAAACTTAATTCATTAGGTGTTCATGTTTTTTAAATCAAACAATCAATCAATGAATGATAATACTGAATATTATTATTCCCTTAATTTCAAACTATCACACAATAAATAACTATACATTTTCGAAAGTTATTTCTTTATATATAAAATATCATCTTAGGTAAAATTATTTCATTTACCCAAAATTTTCAAAACAAATCATTTTAAGCATTAACAAATACGCACTCATATATAATACTATCAACTCATTCTAAGGTGTCACCTACCCTATCTCTAATGATTTATTCATCCTAGGATATTACTAACCCTATCTCTGGTGAGACACACTCTAACCAGCCTCAGGTGTTCGCTTAACCTAAGCTTTGATACCACTGTAATGACCCATAATTCCATACATTTTAAATTGACAATAAACCACACATGTTCAACACAATTTGAACAAAAAGGTGGATAGTTATCGGGAAAAGAAAATAGACATAGAACAGAATCTTACATGAATGGAATAACATGTATTATTTCAACATATAATCGGTGGAAAATTTTAAATACATTTATCAGAGTTTAACTTAACATCAACATGGACAGTTATATATCTCCGTCCTTACAAATGTGGAATATAATAGTACATAAGTGTGGTGGAAATGGATAACAATCTTCAGAAGAATCTTCTAGCTCCATGTTCTGTGCTCTTTCAAAATGCTTCAAACTAAACCTGACTACTAGGCTGGTTGGAAAAATAAGGCAACTAGAATTTAAGAGAATGAAAATAAACTCTGGGTCAGTAATGGGACTAGTGTGAGAAACTCAAAATACAAGTATTTGAAAACAAAGGGTATCTCATCAGACCATGCCGCATATAAACGCGAAACGGATTTTTACCTTATGATAACCAAATCATTTCTATGTAAAATCCAATGATATTATTTTTAATGACATTCTTTGAAAACCTTTTAAATAAACATATTCAAATAGTCGAAATTGTTACATTGGTTAAATTTGACGGCATAATAGGTTTATAACTAAGTCCGAAGACACTTATTGGAGGATGAATTTCCAATGAATAGCGAGGTAAGGGACTACCTCCCATACAGTATATTTCTAGAGGAATGTACTAAGGACACTAACAGATTTTCCTCTGCGAATTAAGATCTGCCTACCCCGAGACCAACAGATGGTACATATCACCGAATATGATATCACCTCGGCCGGTCCTGACTTCTCTGAGACATCACATAGCATACACCATAAAATTTAAAACCGACGTTATAGCGGGTAGAAATAAATAAATCTAGAAAGGTTATATCATACACTAATGGTTGCAAACCACTTAGCCTTAAAGCAACCCTTGTTTCACAATTCCCTAAGTGTGAGGATTGAGTTAACATTTACCTTTCTTAGAATATGTTCACTTAAAATGCCACATTGCCATTTCCAACAACACACTATTGATTTCAACAAAAGTACAACCTCTGAGCTCGTACGTCTTAGAGAAGGGTGTTAAACATAAGAAGGGTTACCTCCTGCGCCACCAAACAGATGTACGTTTACAGAGATCAATGCACTATGTTCTTAGAAATGCAATATCAGACATCCATTCATACATGTTGTCTAGGAACAAGACAAACCAAAAGCACTCTCTTGCCACATTCTGTTGGGCATCAACCATAGGATTAGTAGCAAGTAGTCCTTGCATACGAAGATCCCAGAATGAAAGGACCACTACTATTTATTTATCTCGGGAGCAACTTCAAAATTATCAACAAGCGGTCCTTCCGTTATGAAGATCCCCGCCTTCAACTTCATTGTCTTTAACATATCTTCACTTTCGAACTCATAAATTGGTTCGAAGTGGTTTTCGGACAGGAATTTGCCCAAATCCGATCTCGGTTCCTCCGAACCAATCATCGTTAAAAAGATGTTAAGTAGGTGGGTGATTAATATTTCATTAATTAGTATCTTTTAATCCAAAATATCTTCTTAGAGATATATATCTTTTAAATCTATTTTGTAACGATCCGTGATTTTCGACCCTCGAAATCGGCATCTATACGTTCACTGTATAACATGCCGAATAGTCAAGTGCAAGAAATACCAAACCATTAGGGGTAAAGAAGAAAAGGATAGAAGAAGAAATATAAACAACAACATAGAATCTCACAATCGTAGCGGAATAAAATATATTATGTAATAATAGATTATTATACAAAGAAAACTGTAATTGTCCATATATATACAATCATCAAAGTACAACAATCAATATATCAATTTGGACAATTATAATAACTTGTCCTCAAAAGTGCTGAATATATAGCCTACAATACACAGCGGAATATAATCAAGTACGTGTAATACGTCTCTGTCTTCCAGCTCATCTCCTGAGCTTCATAGCACTCTAACCTGAATCTGTAATACTCGGTCTGACCCGGGCATTATATTAAAATAACATCTGAGTCAGGCTAGAAAACCAGCGTGAGAAAACACACTCAATTTGAATTATTACTATTTTTAAAATCCTTTGAAAACAAAGGTATCTCGTAAGACCGCATCACACATAAACACGACGGGTTTTTCTCTTACGATAACCAAAACATTTTACAGCACATCCAGTGATATTATAATAGTGTCTAAGTACAATATTTATTAAAATAGTCGAATTTGTTACATTAATTAAATTCCAGCATACTAGGCTTTAAAATCAAAACCGTAAAGGTTCGTGGTGATTATTGGATTGAAGTGGTTTCAGATAATGCTGATATCCGATCCCGGTCTCTTCGAACTCAAACGAAATTTTTTAAAAAAGCAATTCGTTTAAAATGAAAAATTTCACAATCAGGGTGTCAATATCCACATATGGAAATTCATTCCATATGTTTACTTTATCATGACCTATCCATCAAAAATAACTTGCTTGTAATCATCATATTTTCTGAAATTCGGGATAGTGATCGGTACAAGTCGATTTACTCCCAATAAAACATGTCAACATTTTATTCTAACTACTTTAATTTGTTTGGTTAATGGCACAGACAATAGACAATTGAAATCAGTATCCAAGAACAATAGCAATCAAAGCCTAGATTATTAACTCAATCAACAGTTTATAATTGATATTAAATCAATTTACAATTCAAAATTGAATTGGTTTAAATTATTTGTGTCATGTTATATTTTCATCCATATTACTTATCAATCAAAGAAATTTAATAAAATGATTTATTCCAATTTAATTTTAAAATTAAATAGTTTAAAAATAATAATTGACTAATTAACATATAACTAATAATTAAGGAATTACTAATTTATTCACTTAAACCATTTAAAGCATTAAATTTTACCTTGTAGAAAAACTCGACGATTTTAGTTTAGCTGAACATACATGGCGATAGAGGTTCGATGCAAAAATTCTCGCGTTGATTGGTTTTAAAATGAAAAAAAAATTGTTTTAAAACTTATAGATTTTAAATAAAATAATTAATTTAAATTCAATTTAGAACAACCCAGCCCAATACAATCCAAACCCAGCCTAATACAACTCATCCCCCTTTCTTCCCAGTTCTTTCCTCCCCTCCTTATTTTCGAATACATGAAGACGTGCACACACGCGTGCACGTACACACCTCCTTCGATCATCAATCCTTTCCGCCAATCACCCTCGCACATCACCCATGGCCATCTCACCTCGCCTGACCACCTAAAAACGTGCCGTGGCCTTCGATTTCAAATCGACTCATTCACCCAAAAACTGGAACCACATCGAACCACTTAACCGCCTTGCCTCATCATCTACGACCACCATTAACCACCAGAATACGCCTAGAGACTCGCCACCATCTCCTCTTCCTTTTCCCCTCTCTGTGCATGCCTCTTTGTTCCTCTCGTCACTGCTATTGCCTCGAACCCGAAGCCAAACTCAACACAACCTAAAACCCTAAAGCCACCTCGTCTCGCCTCCACACTTCACTAGAAATCGCAGCGCCATTTTTCCAAGGTGCGCCATCGTTTGTCCTTCCTCCACGACCAACGCCACAACTCAAAATTGATTACATCGCCGTAATTCGGCGAAACCCCCTTTTCCGATCATCTCCCATTCCTTCACTCCACACTCCATTAAAAATTATCGGACTACTCCCAAAAATCACGTTTTTCAATGGCAAACATAAATATATAATCTATCTTCTATATTTTGATGCTTGAATTTTGGTAATGATTGACCTACTCTCATTAGAATAGAGTTTACTCGGCCTCTACTTAATGAAATCGAATGGAATAAATTTTAAAGTGATCTTCATTCAAAAACACACACTTTTTGTTTTGGAATCATGTTTTAAAACCGGAAGGATTTTGAGGTATAGGTTTTCAAAGCTCCATGAGCTTAACTGTTTATCCAAATAAAAGAATAGAGAAGAGAAGGAGAAGAGGTACAGTATAATGGAACTAACCCTATTGTACACATTCAGGCCTATACATATTTTCCTAACAATCACATAACATTCTACATAGATCAAATTCATCCACCTACACAGATATATGCACATATATTTTTACCAATAAAGGAAAATGTTTATTCACTTTTAGTAGAAGAAATGAACATTGCTGCTTCTTTTGATTTTCCAGCCTTATGATCCTTATCTTCTTTTAATTCGATGACAGAACTTATTTTTTTCTTTCTTTCTTTAGATAAGTGTAAACAAGGGAACAAGCTCGGCTATGTATATATATAGGAATGGGATGAACAGGGCAAGCATAGGCTAGCTAAGTAAATACCAGGGGTTGAAATTTGTTTACAGGCTTCACATCTTTCTCATTTTTCTTTCTTTCTTTTATTTTCTTATTTTCTTATGGGGGCTGATGTGATTTCCTAGTGTGATTTGATTAAATATTATGGCTTGATTTGATTCCATGTGTTGATTGGATATTTTGTGTGCTTGACTTAAAGTTTGCCATGATGATGTTTCCTATGAATATATATACACACACACATGCATATATATGGATATATACACTTACATGCACATATTCTCACCATATATATATATATATTTACAAATACTCGTTTTTATATAACATATATGCATATACATATACTTATATATTTTGTCATATATACATATATATTTTTAGATATACACGAATTTTCCTGTATATAGATATTTATATTTCCATATGCATTATTTTTATAAACATATACCCATATATGTATATAGTCATAAATTTGAAATTTGCCATTATGAAGTTTATTCATTCATGTACCTATATTTATCTGCATATACAATATTTTTATAAAAATATATCTATACATATTTTTTTGTCATCATATATTTGAAATTTTCCATAATGGAGCTTGTATATATTTGTGTATAGATATATAGATATTTTATCATAAGTTTGAAATGGTGAAATACATATATATATATTTATTTTATCATATTCAGAAATTCCTTAAAATTTAATGTAGTTTTCAAATTTTATATATCCAAATATCTCCAATATCAGAAAATTTTATTTAATTCGGCTTATAAAATTTAATATTTCAGTATTTAAAATTAGTTAATCGTCTTTTTTTCATATCGAATTTTGTTATTTAATATTTTATCTAAGTTCATATCAATAAATTACATTAATAAATCATTAAATTTTATTTTTAACCATTTTAATTCAAAAATTATATTAAATTTAATAATTTAATAATTTAAAATAGTTAAAATTACAGGTCGTTACAATCTCCCTCACTCAAAACTTTTCGTCCTTGAAAAGGAACGAAGTAAGAAATTTAACATATGATATATTTTACTCAAAATAATCAACTTATAAAACATAACAATCATTAATACAACTATGTGCAACACATAAATGTAATGCAACTAATAGGGATGATGTCAAACTACATGCAACCAAACAGCAAAACAATCCTAAGGAAGAAACAATCATAGCTAGCAACCATATCATATAATCATTTTATTAGAATCCGTACGATATATATATATATATATATACCATTCGTACGTATAACAATTTCGATCTCTTATTTGAATACGCAATTTTATTTTCCGAACTAGTATTGGTAACCCGACTACTCTAGTGCGGATCTAATCCGACTTCTTGATTAGAAACTTCCATCCTCCTTACATAGTAATAAATTATGATAGAGAACTTCAGATTCGTATCAAAAATTCATATCAGTGTTCGTCGTCGAGAATCGAGCGGACAATCCTAAATCGGACAGGTGTGAATTACCTTAAAATCGTGTATATATCTGAATCAAAACCGTAAATGCAATTAGAATGGTCTATATACAACTTACGTATTTATTCTATCGGTTTCTTAATTACACCAATAGATAACTCAAGTGGTTTTAATATTAAAATTTTAAATATTTGAAAATTTTCTCCGTTAAAAATTCTTTTATAACGAAATACTTTTATATTGAAATAATTTTATATTGAAACTACTTTTGATGACTCGATGTTTCAACAAGTTTATCCTCGTTCTTACAGAATTTAGTCATACGTTGATCAGGTGTAGGACTAAAAATCTCTAAGTACTTAGTAGACCCGTTTCAACACCCAGTGAAAATACTTGAAAAACTTTTAAAAACAAATATGGAAAGTACAATCCAATCACCAAAATCAAACAAATGGGATCGTCCTGGAACGCAGTCCTTAAGGTCGCTCTCTCGCTAAGTCGAGAGAACAGAGCGACGCGACCTCGGATGACTTTAGGCAGTCACTGCCCTACGTCTTACACCATGACATCCAAAACAACCATAGATCGTAGATACATAATGGTTTCGCCTCGATCCCCCATGTAACATCCGTACCTTTGAGCAATCACTGCTCTACGAATTACGCTATGCAAAACAATCGCATGGATCATAGTCTACTTAATAGTAACACTGGTGGTTACGTCGCTATCACCCATAGACTCAAGGCAATCATCTACCCCCTTGAATTATGCTATGTGGACCGCAGATACACAATGGTTTCGCCTGGTTCCCCCAGGAAACATCCGTGCCTCAGGGAAATCGCTCTACCCAGGCGGATTACGCCAAAAACGAACTTAGATCGCAGTTACACGATGGTTTCGCCTAGGTCCCCTAGGAAACATCTGTAACCGTAAGTCTTCGCAGCCTTGCGAATTTCGCTATGCAGTCGAATCGAAGGAAACTCATGAGTATTATGTTCGGACAACCTATATCGATTAGGACCCATTTGTGGATCCACCCAAGTCCATCTGGGATCAAATAAAGAATCAATAGAATGTATCCACAATGTGGCCACAAAGCGGATAATCAAGCAGAAGGTACTTCCCATATCTACAATTTCAAAATGTATATCATATTATACATAGTACCTTTTTAAATCATCACATCAAAATCATACTTATATAAATTCTGTTATATATAAGATCATCGCTTTTCAGATCGAGTGCCTTTCAAAATCAATAGTTTTTGAATTAACTTCATACCTATACTGTTCATTTTATATAAGTTCGAAAACTTTCAAATCAATATTTTTTTCTTTTATTTTACAATCAAAGGTTCTCGAAATCAATCACTTTCAAATATCAGTTCAGCTTCAAATTCATATATGATTTCAACAATCATTTTCCTCAAACGGATATCATTCAAATTCAAAGTTTTATAATTTCAAATCAATAGTTTCAAAATTTTATTTCAATTTCATATTTCGTAGTCATATCTATATAAAATCAACTTCCTTTCTAAAATCACTTTGTAAGTAACTAAGTTTTAAAACAAGAATTCCTTTTCAAAATCAAATACTTTATAAAAATCCTTTATATATAAATGACCTTATAAATTTTTATTTATTTTATTTTATTATTATAAATTAATTTTTTATAAACATTTCTCAAACAATTTCATTATAAAACTTTTCAAAACTAGATTTCATATTTGTACATAATTAAAATTTGCCTTCAAATTCATTTTGCAAATAAATAAGGTTTTATAAGTATTTATGAAGTCCAAAGCATTTCTTAAAACTCAATTTCATTTAAAGCAGTCCAAAACAAATTTCCTCTTTGTATAATACAAACTAATCTTATTTATTTTACTTATCCAAATATTTAACATTTTAAAACTTATCCAACTTCTATTTACCTTTATTTGAAAATTTTCAAAACTAAACTTTATATACTTTCCAAAATACTTTTATACTTTTCGAAAATGCTTAGCTTTAAAAATTAATTCTCAATTTGGAAGTGTTCGACTATTCATAATAGTCGGAAAAATCAAATTCCAATTCAAAATTGGAAATCGGCAATCAATCATCTCAACAAGATGCACAATCAATCAATCCCAATGCATAGGGTACAAGCGTTCATAATATCATTCAATCCGAAAATTCGAGAACTGAACACCGTTTTTTTTTCAAATCGTTTGAAATAAATATGTACATATCCCTTTCGAATATCAAATCATACTTCAGGGATTTGAATCAAAATCAATTTCATTAAACAATCGAGTTGCAAAGCTACTTAAAGTGGCCTCCCCCACTTTGAAACTCGAAAATGAATGCCGATGGTGCTGTAGTCATCACCAAAATTTATATTCCAGCGACAAAAGTGAGTTCCGGACTTCATTTTTCATTTTTTTTGAAAATCCCTTTTGAAAATCACTTTGAAATCATTTATAACAGTTCTATTCGGAAAATAATTTCAAACTATACTATTATATATTTTTCGAATCTTAAAACCAATTTCAAAAACCCCCAAAGTCCAAACTCGCAAATTTTCAATTTGAATAACTTTTTTTGTTTATTTATTAACCATGTCTAGATAAACCATATTTCATATATCACTTTCAAATGGTATCCATTACTCTTTAAAATGATACGGGGGGAAATCAAATATATTTTCACTTCAAAATCCATGTTAAACATCCAGTTTCTCAATTGGTTAAATATTTTTCGAAAACCAAATTTTCTAACCGTAGTCAAATGCTCAAATCAACAACCAATAATCGATGCTCATATACTAGCCGAGCACGACTCATCAATCAATAAGCGATAATATGCACATCCATATTAATCGAACAATCTATCAACAAAGAGATAACATCCGATCATCATCAACAGTCACGTTTGATTTTATAAGTTTATAAAATTCATTCTTTTATATTCTATATAAAATCCAAGTTAAAATCATTTCATTTATTAATATCAAAATATTTTTATATCACTAACAAATACGCTCTCTCTTATACATATATACACTAAGACTTATTCTAGGGTACTACTGACCCTATCTCTAATGAGTAATACTCACCAAAGCCAAGGTTCTCATTTAAACTTCAGCTCTGATACCAATTGCAACGATCCGGGATTTTCGATCCTCGAAAATCGGCATCTATACGTTCACTGTATAACATGTTGAATAGTCAACTGCCGGAAATACTAGATCATTAGTGGTTAAGAAGAAATAGAAACAACAACACAGAATCTCACAATCGCAGCGGAATAAAATATAATATGTAATAACAGATTTTTATACAAAGAAAACTGTAATTGTCCATATATATACAATCATCAGAGTACAACAATCAATATATCAATTTGGACAATTATAATAACTTGTCCTCAAAAGTGCTGAATATATAGCCTACAATACACAGCGGAATATAATCAAGTACGTGTAATACGTCTCTGTCTTCCAGCTCATCTCCTGAGCTTCATAGCACTCTAACCTGAATCTGTAATACTCGGTCTGACCCGAGCATTATATTAAAATAACACCTGAGTCAGGCTAGAAAACCAGCGTGAGAAAACACACTCAATTTGAATTATTACTATTTTTAAAATCCTTTGAAAACAAAGGTATCTCGTAAGACCGCATCACACATAAACACGACGGGTTTTTCTCTTACGATAACCAAAACATTTTACAGCACATCCAGTGATATTATAATAGTGTCTAAGTACAATATTTATTAAAATAGTCGAATTTGTTACATTAATTAAATTCCAGCATACTAGGCTTTAAAATCAAAACCGTAAAGGTTCGTGGTGATTATTGGATCGAAGTGGTTTCGGATAATGCTGATATCCGATCCCGGTCTCTTCGAACTCAAACGATAAATTAAAAAAAAAAGCAATTCGTTTAAAATGAGCAATTTCACAATCAGTTTGTCAATATCCACATATGGAAATTCATTCCATGAGTTTACTTTATCATGACCTGTCCATCGAAAATAACTTGCTTGTAATCATCATATTTTCTGAAATTCGGGATAGTGATCGGTACAAGTCGATTTACTTCCAATAAAACGTGTCAATGTGTTATTCTAACTACTTTAATTTGTTTGGCTACTTAATGGCATAGACAATAGATAATTGAAATCGGTATCCAAGAACAATAGCAATCATAGCCTAGATTATTAACTCAATCAATAGTTTATAATTGATATTAAATCAATTTACAATTCAGAATTTAATTAGTTTAAATTAACTGAGTCATGTTATATTTTCATCCATATTACTTATCAATTAAAGAAATTTAATAAAATGATTTATTCCAATTTAATTTTAAAATTAAATAGTTTTAAAAAATAATTGATTAATTAACATATAATTAATAATTAAGGAATTACTTATTTATTCACTTAAACCATTTAAAACATTAAATTTTACCTTGTAGAAAAACTCGACGATACTAGTTTAGTTGAACATACATGGCGATAGAGGCTCGATGCAAACATTCTCATGTTGATTGGTTTTAAAATGGAAAAAAATCATTTTAAAACTTATAGATTTAAATAAAATAATTAATTTAAATTCAATTTAGAACAACCCAGCCCAAAACAATCTAAACTCGACCCAATACAACCCATCCCCCTTTCTTCGCAGTTCTTTCCTCCCCTCCTTATTTTCAAATACACGAAGACGTGCACACACACATGCACGTACACACCTCCTCCGATCACCAATCCTTGCCGCCGACCACTCTCGCACATCACCCATGCCCATCTCACCTCGCATGACCACCTAAAAACGTGCCATGGCCTTCGATTTCAAATCGACTCGTTCACCTAAAAAATGGAACCACATCGAACCACTTAACCGCCTTGCCTCGCCATCTACGAGCACCATTAACCACCAGAATACGCCCAGAGACTCGCCACCATCTCCTCTTCCTTTTCCCCTTTGTACGCACACCTCTTTGTTCCACTTGTCACCGCCATTGCCTCGAACCCGAAGCCAAACTCAACACAACCTAAAACCCTAAAGCCACCTCGTCTCGCCTCCACACTTCTCTAGAAATCGTCGCGCCATTTTTCCCAGGTGCACCATCGTCTGTCCTTCCCCCACGACCAAAGCCGCGACTTGAAATTGATCACATCGCCGTAATTTGGCGAAACCCCCTTTTCTGATCATCTCCCATTCCCTCACTCCACACTCCATTAAAACTTATCGAACTACTCCCAAAAATCATGTTTTTCAATGGAGAACACAATTATATAATCTATCTTTTATATTTCGATGCTTGAATTTTGGTGATGACTGACCTACTCTCCATAGAATAGTGTTTACTCGGCCTCTACTTAATGAAATCGAATGAAATAAATTTTAAAGTAATCTTCATTCAAAAACACGCACGTTTTGTTTTGGAATCATGTTTTAATACTGGATGGATTTTGAGGTATAGGTTTTCAAAGCTCCATGAGCTTGACTGTTTATCCAAATCAAAGAACAGAGAAGAGAAGGAGAAGAGGTACAATATAATGGAACTAACCCTGTTGTACACATTCAGGCATATACATATTTTCCTAACAATCACATAACATTCTGCATAGATCAAATTCATCCACATACATAGATCTATGCACATATATGTTAACCAATAAGGGAAAATGTTTACTCACTGTTAGTAGAAGAAATGAACACTGCTGCTTGTTTTGATTTTCCAGCCTTATGACCCGATCTTCTTTTAATTCGATGGCAGAACTTATTATTTTTTTCTTTCTTTAGATAAGTGTAAACAAGAAAACAAGCTCGGCTATGTATATATATAGGAATGGAATGAACAGGGCAAGCATAGGCTAGCTAAGTAAATACCAAGGGCTGAAATTTGTTTACAGGCTTCACATCTTCCTCTTTTTTTTTCTTTTTTTCTTCTTATTTTCTTATGGGGGCTGATGTGATTTCCTAGTGTGATTTGATTAAATATTATGGCTTGATTTGATTTCATGGGTTGATTGGATATTTTATGTGCTTGACTTGAAGTTTGCCATGATGATGTTTCCTATAAATATATATATACATGCATATATATAGATATATACACTTACATGCACATATTCTCATAGATATATATATATATATTTATATTTATATTTATTTATATATATATATATATATATTTATTTACATATACTCGTTTTTATATAACATATATGCATATACATATACTTATATATTTTTTCATATATACATATATATTTTTAGATATACACAAATTTTCCTATATATAGATATTTATATTTCCATATGCATTATTTTTATAAACATATACCCATATATGTATATAGTCATAAATTTGAAATTTGCCATTATGAAGTTTATTCATTCATGTACCTATATTTATTTGCATATACAATATTTTTATAAACATATATCTATACATATATATTTTTTTGTCATCATATATTTGAAATTTTCCATAATGGTGCTTGTATATATTTGTATATGGATATATAAATATTTTATCATAAGTTTGAAATGGTGAAATACATACATATATATATATATATATTATCATATTTAGAAATTCACCTTTTAAAATTTAATATAGTTTTCAAATTTTATATATCCAAATATCTCCAATATCAGAAAATTTTATTTATTCGGCTTATAAAATTTAATTTTTCAGTATTGAAAATTAGTTAATCAGTTTTTTTCATATTGAATTTTGTTATTTAAAATTTTATCTAAGTTCATATCAAGAAATTACATTAATAAATCATTAAATTTTATTTTTAACCATTTTAATTTAAAAATTATATTCAGTTTAATAATTTAAAATAGTTAAAATTACGGATCGTTACATATTTCTTTTCAGTATACTCGGGATTATTAAACCTTAGTTATCAAATCTTTGTTTAATTAAAACCTTTTTAAATCTTGGAGTAATTCCATATCATTTCAACCTTTACTTAGGAAAATATCTCCAAATCATGAAGCCCACTCCCCCATTCATGTGCTTGCCATGTGATGTGATGTGGTGCTTTGTTTTTATCTCTTGTTTACACATAAGGAGCTTGTATATATACATATGTATTTGGATATTTTCTTTATTTGATTTGACTAATTCCTAAACATAATTAAATGTATATGCGTATACATGTATTCATGTATGTGTATATGTATCACAACATTTGTAACGACCTGTATTTTTCAACCATTTAGAAATATTAAATTTAATATAATTGTTGAATAAAAATGGTTACAAATAAAGATTTCATGATTTATTAATCTTAATGTTATAAATAATGAAATGATTGTTTATTTCTAATTGGAATATAAATGTAAAGTTTAATTTGGATATAATTGTGGAATTTAATAAGGAATAAAATAAATGATGGATTAAGGAGAATTAGATGTTAATTAGTTGAAATTGGTTTTAACATAGAGTAAGGAATCAATTATTGTAAGTAAATTTATAATACTTGGTTGCAAACAACAAATGTATAGATAATTGAATTACTAAGTTGTAACAATTGTTTATTTCTCATCTCCTTAATCCATTTTGAAATTTAATTGGTAATTAATGGAATTAAATGTAATTGAAATCTTCAAATAAAAGGAAAGAGAAAATTAATTATAATTAATGGGCGTAATAATAGAAACACATGTTTGAATTAAAATAAAAGAGAAATTTGAAGGAATAAAAAGGAAACATATGTTTTAATTGAAAAGAAATTTTGATGTAATATAAAGAACTTGTAAATCAAAATAAAAGAATTTGTTTGAAATTAAAATATAATGGACTGGGATTTTATTACTGTTGTAATTTAATGTCGAAATTAATTTAATATTTAAATCTTGTATTTAACAAGGAAAATTGTATTTTAAAAGATTATTAATACCTGTTTAATCAAGAATGATGATAGAAACTTTAAATTTAGAATTTAAAAGTGATTAAACCAATTTAATAGTAATTCGTTAAACTAACGTACAAAAATAAATATAATTTAATTTTTAAAGCTAACTTCTATATACAATAGGATTAGGGTTTGAAATTAGTTCCATTGAATTTAAAAATATTGAAAACCTATATTTCGACATATAAGATGACTATTTTCGTTTCGGGAATGAAACGTGCTTTCGGATCTTGTAACTACTTTGGCCCAAATTAGCTTTTCTCTGTTCTACATAAATAGATTGTTCCAAAACCCTAGTAGCCTTCTATTCTATTTTCTGTACGTACTTTTCCAATCCATTTGCTCCTTCCCAATGGTGAATATCCCAAAACCCTAAATTCCCAATTTCAAATCAAATCCAAAAATTCAAACTACTCAAACCTTATCATATAATATATCATCGCGAAGCACTCGATGAATGGAATCTGTGTCTGCAATTCGTTTTTTGATTGGAGGCTTCGTTTGTCTCGAAATTGGTGAAGAGGTCTCTGCTATTCATCTTAGGGTTTTGGTTTAATAGTGGATCGTCAACCATTAGACGATCGGAAGGTGCTACAAGGTAGAGGACGATTAGTGGAGTGCATTCATCGGCTCCGATCATGTCTAGGAGGCTCGAGTTCGCCAAAATCATGATGAAAAGGGCGGCGGCCGTGTCCAGGCCGAGGCAGCAGGAGGCCATCGGAGATGGCAGCCGATTATGGGGGAAGCGGCTCGAGGTAGCGGAGTTCATGGTGTGGTCCGATCTGGGTTTAGGTGCTTGTAGCAGCGGAATTTGGTCGTTGATCGTGGCGGCTGAGCTTGCATATATGGGTTTCGCTATGTTCGTTTAGGGCTGAGGAGAGATGTGGTAAATTACAATTTTGCCCTTGTTTTTTTTAATTAATTTTTTAAAATTCAAACTTCTAACTCGAGTAACTTTTGCATACGAACTTTGATTGACGTGCGGTTTCTTCCGTTGGATTCGTATCGAAATTCCAAACAGCATGAAACTGGTTTGGTTGAATTTGGAGACTGTTGAGATTTTGGCCTTTTATTGGATTTTTAATGGGATAAAATCAAAGGTGAGTGATTTAACCCACTCACTCAATACTAAATTTTCTTATGTTAGTTGCGTTAAATTTATGAAGTGATAGAATTTTATTGGTTGTTGTTTGGTAGTTTAAATTGACATTTAAATTAATTTGAATTTTATATTGAATCAAATTAACATTTATATTAATATTGAATTTAATTGCTAGTTAAATACCGAAAATTGATAATTAGCAACTGTTATGTTATATTGGTTGATTTGGATGTTGATTGTAATTAGATGCCTATTGATTGATATGTTGGATATATGGTTGTATTTATTTTGATATATCCATGTTATTATCCTATTATTTATTTGATATCCTATAAATTGTCAGTTGAATTATTTGGAATAAACTAAGAAATAGGTTGGAATGATATATACCTATGTCATTTAATTTTGG
The DNA here is from genome assembly GCA_030737815.1 of Allium fistulosum. Lineage (NCBI taxonomy): Eukaryota > Viridiplantae > Streptophyta > Magnoliopsida > Asparagales > Amaryllidaceae > Allium > Allium fistulosum. The sequence continues at coordinate 912,086,427 of CM060907.1, read as the reverse complement.
GTTGAAATGATATATATCCATCCATGTAATTGAATTGAAATAACTAATCACTTGGCTATAGGGTAGAAAATTATATACGGACACCGGATTTGGTTAAATCAAATGGTTTCAAATCTTCAATTTGAATTGGTTTAAATGATATTGTTTAAAGAAAATAAAAATTGGATTTATATGAATTAAATTATTTTCTAATTCGAGATTTGAAACTGTTTAAATGAAATTGTTTAAGGATTTAATTTGAAATCTTAAAGTGGAAATTGGGATATGATTTGAATTTATCGAAAGTGAATTATTTGGAAGGTTAAACTTTTAATTTAAACTTTGAATTTACTTTATTTAAAATGGTTTTTAATTGGTATTTTCAAGTTTGGACAAGAAATGGATTTAAACAAAATTTGTTTAAAAATGAGAAATTAAATTGAAACTTTAAGTCATTTGAATAGAACCGTTCAAATTGAAATTTGAAGTAAAAGTTGAAATCTTTTGAATTGAGGTTGATTTAAATGGGAATTTGAATATGAAGTTGATTTGAATTGGTAGTCAGAAAATTGATTTCGTTGTGATTTGGAACATGAGTTCAAATTGTTTTGAAAAGAAAGAAACAGTTTTAATATAAACTATTTTAATATATAAAAAATTTCAATAACCAAATTATTTTAATAAATAAACTATTTTAATTATCCAAACTATTTTCAATACTATAACTATTTTATATTCTAAACTATTTTCAATCTTTAAACTATTTTAACTATTTCAAACTATTTTTCAATATTCAAACTATTTTAATTATTCAAAACCTCTTCAATATTCAAACTGTTTTGAAGGGGGAACTGTTTAGATTTAAATCATTGATTTAAATACAAATGCTTTTGATATGAAGGTATAACCTATTTTGAATTCGAAATGATTTTGAAGCGAATTTGATATTTTGATATGGAATATGACTTGTTGTTCAAAATTTATAGGAACCAACCAGTGTGTAAAATGATGTTTGGTTGTTAAAGAGACCGGGGCCAAATATTGACATACTCTCTGTCAATACCGGAACCACTTTAACTGTACGTAGTGGATGATCCAGAATGAAGTGGTTGGATTGGCGAATGTTTGAGGGATTTGAAGAAAGAGAACGATGATGGATAGACCCTGACACTTGTGTCAATTGGAAATGACTAAAACAGAAAGACTTGTCTTGACCATTGAGGCTAGCTACCTCTAGCGACATCTATTCTTCATATTACCATATTGATTTTTTGGCTTGATTGGTGCACCTAATTGATTTGATTATGGGATGGATGTTCGTGGTGGGACGTTAGGGGTGACCACTAGTCAGGCGACTCGAATTGGTAGTATCCTACCTTGGGAATTGTCCCACGTGCCTTATCATACTTTTATCCTTATATGCACCCATTATGATTTTGTTTTAGTATGGTACCTATAGGGGACTCACTGGCTACCGACGTTACTAGTTGTGTTACAGGACCTGCATAGACTACCTGCTTAAAAATGTGTTAAGGGGGATCAATGTAAAGTCTTAACGCTATTTTAATACTTTACTTTACCGATGGACACTACACATATAGCGTATCTTACTACATATAGATAGTTTAACGGATCCTTAGGAGATGGAAAATCCCGTAATATCTCTTAATTTTTGCACTCACGTTGTACACTTGATAGGAGATGGAAAATCTCGTAAACATCTCTGAATCTATTTGTGACGACCGCCCATGACCCCTGCACCGAATCTAGAGATAGTGCGCTGTAAAGTGTGCCAGGCGACCATGGACGATTGTCAAGGTAAGATTTAAAACGAAAGAATCTATCGTATTACTCACAGCGCATGGACAAAATACAATAGAACATATGTATAGTGAAGCTTTACAGAACAAAATGACATCATATAAAACTCCATAATAGTTGAATACAAGCATCTACATAGTCAATACATCCAGCCTCACTACATATCTCTCAGAGAATACAAAACAGCGGAATATCCAGTACATATAATAAGAAGATAATATGCAATCCTCCAGCTCGTCTTCGATATCAGCATCGTGAGAAGAGAACAGCACCTGTCACCTGCTACCTAGTCTGCCCGTCCCAAAATGGACGAACAGCCCAAGGCAATAAGAATTAAAAACATAAAGCCTTGAGTCAGACAACAGTCTTAGTGAGCAGTAAATTAACTAACAACATACCAAAAGAGCATAAAGGAAAAGGAATAGGAATACAACCCTCCCACTCCAACCTCATTCTACAGTGATAGCCCCCAGACACACACTAAGCAGAAGCAAACATAGCAGAGCATACAATTTAAAGTAAAGCTACTATCACTCGAGTCAAGGGCGATGTTTTCCAAGTACCAAGGCCTAAATCAGATAAGCACCCAGAAAATACCGCTCTTGAGTCCGAATGACGATACAACCAAACATCCATGACTCTGGCTATCACTGTTATCACTGCTTCGATATCACCGTTAATTGAATGACCGGCACATTCTTTCAGCCGTCCGTCAAGGGCTAATGGAAACCCCGGTTCTAGACATAACTCCCGCACGTCGTCGCAGCCCGTGCCTAGGACTATCGAATCTGCCCAGAGTACTCGACCATCAACAGTTGGCCGTTGGGACTATCGAATCTGCCCAAACGTACTCTTGCTTAGAGCATGCTAGAACCTTCAACAACGATGCTATCCAAGCCTCCTAGCCATCCTCCTCGACGACTATTCTCATATCCATTCATTATCTTCAACTCGAATCATATCACCGAGTTATCAACATGCTTGGAATGATCCCGTCTGGATTAGACCAAGTATTCATCACATGATTGCCTCGCTTCATTACATCCTCGCAAAGCCTCATCTCATCATCACATCATCAAATCTATGCATAAGAGCTTCATCATCCCGCTACATATGCCACGAGCAGCTTTTCCAATTCAAGAGCCTTTCCCTTAGCTTTTGAATCGTCTTCGGTCTAAATCTAATCATCAATCATCTAGTTCATAATAATCAATCAAATCAAACATCAATCCAAGCAATCAAGCATTCAAAAATGATCTAAGTAGACAATTATAACAATAATGGCATTTTCGTAATTAAAGAGTTGAAAGTCCAATAAGCATGAAAACATGGATTATATCTCTACAAACTTGATGAATGAACTTGCATAGGTTAACATATGATAAAATGGATGCAACATCATCATGAACAATGGATCTACATGGATCTACACATAGGATGAAGAAAATGCATGGAAATCACTAATTTAACACCAAATCGAGCCAACAATCCGATCTACTCCTTTGGATCCGCGTGAGAGATAATCACCACTCACCAAATCACCTAAACAATCCAAAAGATATCAACTTCAGATCTGGACAGCGAAGAACTAAGCTAGATCTATCACAAATCCGCTTCAAATGAAGAAATCTCTCTTGAAAAGATGAAGATCTTCAATCTAAGCTCTTGAATCTTCAATCTTGATCTTCGATTAGGATGGATGGAAGCACTAGATTAAAGTGGAGAAAAGAAGTGAAGAAGTGTAGAGGTCGAGCTCTCAAAATGGCAGCACTTCGTCGCTTCAAAATCCGGATCCCAAAAAGTGAGAACAACCCCTCCTATTTATAGCAGAAATTTCCTTAAGTCGCTTAACTCAGCTATCTCCCTAGGTCGTTTCCGACCTAAGACTCTCCGACCTAAGCTTCTCCGACCTAACAGATAGATCTACGCGACCTAACACAAACTATCCTAGCGACCTAACAACTTAGCAACCTACGCGACCTAACAGAAACTATCCTAGCGACCTAACAACTTAGCAACCTACGCGACCTAACAGAAACTATCCTAGCGACCTAACAACTTAGCAACCTACGCGACCTAACAGAAACTATCCTAGCGACCTAACAACTTAGCAACCTACGCGACCTAACAGTGCTACGACCTAACACTTATGCGACCTATCTCCTTAGGTCGCTAACACGCTAATACCTTAGGTCGCTAACTCGGAACCACTAGGTCGCAAACTCAGAACCACTAGGTCGCTAACTCGGTAACCACTAGGTCGCAAACTCAGAACCACTAGGTCGCTAACTCGGTAACCACTAGGTCGCAAACTCAGAACCACTAGGTCGCTAACTCGGTAACCACTAGGTCGCAAACTCAGAACCACTAGGTCGCTAACTCGGTAACCACTAGGTCGCAAACTCAGAACCACTAGGTCGCTAACTCAGCAACTACTAGGTCGCTAACTTTCCCAGCCGACCTAACACTTAACAAAACTTAGGTCGCTCACAACATTTTCTTAAGTCGCAGACCTTCTCTAAGTTGCCAACAACCCTTAGGTCGCGTACGACCTAGGACTTAGACAAATCTGCCTAAAAATCTGAAATGACATGAAAGTGCTAAAATTCCAGATTTTGACGAACATGTCGATCCGTAAAAATACGGGTCGTTACATTCTCTCCCCCTTAGAAATTTCGCCCCCGAAATTCCAAGCAATCAAAACTATTCTGTACGCCTACCATCCATAACAATCAACAAACCATGCATCCAATTCTAACTTAGCGTACAGAATTCTAAAACTTAGAACAAGTTACAATATCGCGAGATGAGACGACACCTTAGGGCCATACCTTGAAGAGTTCAGGATGAGCTGCCTTCATCCTCTCTTCCACTTCCCACGTACAGTCGTTATCATCATCACTCCATTGTATCTTGAGCAACTTAACTACCTTCCTCCTAAGCTGTTTCGTGTCGGTTTCAACAACACGAAGCGGCTTACGAGGTCTTCTATCAACTGGATCAACTTCTAAGTCTTCACAGCTATCAGCAGAAACCACCGTACTCGAGTCGTGCACATACTTCCGTAGATATGATACATGAAAAACATTGTGCACACTCGACATCTTCTCTGGTAACTCCAATCTGTAGGCGAGCTTTCCAATTCGCTCGATGATCGGGAATGGTCCAACAAATCTCGGAGTCAATTTTCCTTTCTTCCCGAATCGAATAACATTCTTCAGTGGAGAAATCTTCACAAAAACCATATCTCCCACGTCGAACTCCAAATCCTTTCGACGCTTATCAGCATAACTCTTCTGACGGTCTTGGGCTGCCTTCATTCGTTGCCGAATGATCTCTATGCAATCTGAAGTCTGACGAATCATCTCTGGCCCAAGCATCAGCTTTTCTTCAGTTTCCAACCAACATGTTGGAGAGTTACACGGTCTTCCATACAATGCCTCATACGGTGCCATACCAATGCTTGACTGGTAACTGTTGTTGTACGCAAACTCCACCAAATGAAGGTGATCTTCCCATGATCCTCCGAAATCCAAAACACAAGCTCTGAGGAGATCTTCCAAAACTCGGTTGACTCTCTCGGTCTGACCATCTGTTTGGGGATGATAAGCTGTACTCAAACACAACTCGGTTCCCAAGACTTCCTGGAAGCTCTTCCAAAATCCACTAGTGAACAATGGGTCTCGATCGCTCACTATACTCTTCGGAATACCATGGAATCGAACTATCCACTTAACATACAACTCAGCCAACTTTGATGCAGTCCTAGTCGATCGAACAGGAATGAATCGTGCACTCTTAGTCAGACGATCTACAATGACCCAAATCCCTTCATTTCCCGTTCTGGTTCTAGGCAATCCATCGATAAAATCCATCGACACTTGTTCCCACTTCCATGTAGGAACTTCTAATGGCTGAAGCAATCCGCTTGGCTTCTTCTGTTCAGCCTTTACCAACTGGCAGTTCATACACTTGGAAATGAAATCTCCAACATCCTTCTTCATGCCTTCCCAATAGTAGGTCCTCTTCATATCCCGATACATCTTATTTCCACCTGGATGAATTGTCAACCTCGAGTGATGACTCTCCTTCGAAACTTCACTCCTCAACTCATCTATATCGGGAACAACTAGTCGTCCTTGCTTCCGAAGCCAACCCTCTCGATCGACCTCGAATCCTTTATCCTTTTCTGGATCCAATCCAGATTCCAATTCACGGATAATCTTGACAAGCTTATCATCTCGCTTTTGACTCTCGCCAATCCTTTCCACAAGAGTCGGTCTTATTGATAAGTTTGCCAACATCTCAGGTTCCAATTCACATCTAGGCCTGAAGTCAAATCCAGCTAAATACTCGAGATTCTTCCATTCAGAAAACATGGCTCCCAATCCTGCATGTCTTCGACTTAACGCATCAGCCACTGCGTTACCTTTTCCCGGAGTATAAGCTATACCAAAATCATATGATGCTAAAAACTCTAGCCAACGTTGCTGCCGAAGATTCAAATCCTTCTGGGAGAAAAGATACTTCAACGACTTGTGATCCGTAAACAACTCGAATCGAACTCCCAACAGATAATGCCTCCACATCTTCAGAGCAAATACAATCGCCGCTAATTCCAAATCATGAGTTGGGTAATTCCTTTCATGCGGCTTTAGTTGTCGACTGGCATACGCAACAACTTTATCCTTCTGCATCAGCACTGCTCCAAGTCCAGTACCACATGCGTCGGTGTAAACCACCATCTCATCATTCCCACTTGGAATAGTCAAAACAGGAGCACTCGTCAATCGCTCTTTCAGGATTCCGAAAGCTTGCTCACACTTAGCATCCCAACTGAACACTTGGTTCTTCTTCGTCAATCCTGTTAACGGTGCAGCTATCTTGGAGAAGTCTTTGATAAACCGTCGATAATATCCTGCTAATCCAAGAAAACTTCTCACATCAGATGCATTCTTAGGTCTAACCCAATCCTGGATTGCTGCCACCTTAGCGGGATCAACCGCTATTCCATTTCCAGAAATCACATGGCCTAAGAACCTCACTTCACTCTTCCAGAAGTGACACTTCGAAAACTTAGCCTTCAGCTGATGTTTCCGTAAGATCTCCAAAACCATACGCAAGTGCGTCTTGTGCTCTTCTTCCGTTCTGGAATAAATCAGAATATCATCCACGAACACAAGTACGAACTTGTTCAACTGATCTCTGAACACTCTATTCATAAGATCCACAAAATATGCTGGCGCGTTAGTCAATCCAAACGGCATTACCAGCCACTCAAAGAAACCGGATGGTGTCCTAAAAGCAGTCTTAGGCACACTATCCCTAGCCACTCTCAACTGGTGAAATCCCGTTGCCAAATCCATCTGAGAAAACACCTTAGCTTCGTGAAGCTGATCAAACAAGTCATCTATTCTCGGCAATGGATACTTGTTCTTCTTAGTCACCTTATTCAGCTCACGATAATCGACGCACAATCTCAACGACCCATCTGCCTTGGTTGCAAACACAACTGGTGCACCCCACTCGGACACACTACGCCGAATGAATCCTTTCTGCAAAAGATCATCAACTTGCACCCTCAACTCCTGCTGTTCCCTAGGCGCCATTCGCCTAAGAGGCATCACAACAGGTCTGGCTCCTTCAACTAGATCTATACGAAACTCGATCTCTCTATGCGGCGGCAACCCTTTGACTTCGTCAAAGACATCCTCGAATCTATTTGCGATCGGCACTAAAGACAGTCCATCCCGTGGAACAACTAGCGAATACATGAAGCTCATGAAGACGCCTTCCTCATGCTTACATCGTATAACAATCTTTCGCCCTTCCACATTCACGACTGTCACCTCCAGCCTCTCACAATCAACCTTAGCCACATACTTTCTAAGCCAGTCCATACCCAAGATAATTCCGAACCCCGCAAAGTTCAGAACAAAGCAATCACAAACAAAAGAGCAACCATGACTCGACACAACTAGACCACGGCATAACATACACAAACAAGACGAACCCCCAACTGGATTAGTCACAACCAATGGCCTATCAACAATATCCGGTTCCAAACCTAACCGGCCTACTAGTTCACTACAAACAAACGAATGCGACGCTCCAGTATCAAACAAAACTCTAACTGGAATACCACATAGGAAAAGAGTACCTTGAACAACCACACTCTTTCCCTTCTCTTCAGCAGTAGGAGCTTTTGAAGACGACGGAACAGCTCCCAAAGCATAAGCTTGCACAATCTGCCTGTCCTTCCTTGGTTCTGGACAATTCTTCCTGAAATGCCCCGGCTAGTCACAGTTGTGACACTTCATCGGTGCCTTCGGATTCTTACAATCCTTCGAGAAATGGCCCTTCTGCTGACAATTGTAGCAAGTCACCTCGCCTTTCGGCTTCTTCTGGCCATCCTTACCCTTCTGCTGCTGCTGCTTCCTCTTCTGGTTTCCACCCTGCTGTGGTTTAGATTCTCCCTTGGTAACAGCAACAACAGGTCCTTCCTTAGGAAACAGACTCTCATGCCTAAGAGCTTTCTCCACAAGCTTCTCAAATGAATCGTCCAAATGATCCACCAACTGTCTCCCAAGATAACTATCCAAGCCGGTCACAAACTTCTCATTCTTCTGGTAAGCAGACTCAATATATGACCGGGCATATTTGGACAAAGCTTCAAACTCAGAAACATACTCAAGAACAGATCTTCCACCCTGCTTGAGCTCCACGAACTTCTTGAACAGAACAGACTTCTGAGCTGTAGAAATGAACTTAGCTTCAAATCTGACTTGGAATTGCTCCCAAGTAATCTCTTCTTCCGGAGTAGTGATGGTAATAGAGTTCCACCAATCAGAGGCTCTCCCTTGAAGCTGCCTTGATGCCAACTTCCTCTTAGTTGCATCATCAATTCCCAAATCACCAAAGATCCTTCTACAAGCATCTATCCATCTCTGGACTTCGATAGTTGATTCTGTTCCCAAGAAAACCTTCCCTCCAAGAGCAGTATAATCCTTGCACAGCTTAGCAAAATCCACTGGTTTCGGAGTTTGGACTTGAACTCCAACATCTACTGCTGCCCCCGGAACTGGTATCCTTCTCATGATCGAAGTCATCATAGCTTCGAACATGGCTGCATAGTCAGCAGTCTCTACAGTAGCACGGCCTTCCCTAGCAGCTGGTCTCCCTCTTCGACTCATTCTCAATTTCTATAAAAAGGAATGATTAGAACATCTAGAGAAACAACTGCATAAAGGACTCAAACTCTACCAAGCTACTATATTATATATAGTATTCATCCATCAAAATACAATTACGTCTCTCATACGTAGTTACGACAGCGAGCGTTGGGTAAAATCGATTAACCAATGCTCTGATACCAAATGTGACGACCGCCCATGACCCCTGCACCGAATCTAGAGATAGTGCGCTGTAAAGTGTGCCAGGCGACCATGGACGATTGTCAAGGTAAGATTTAAAACGAAAGAATCTATCGTATTACTCACAGCGCATGGACAAAATACAATAGAACATATGTATAGTGAAGCTTTACAGAACAAAATGACATCATATAAAACTCCATAATAGTTGAATACAAGCATCCACATAGTCAATACATCCAGCCTCACTACATATCTCTCAGTAAATACAAAACAGCGGAATATCCAGTACATATAATAAGAAGATAATATGCAATCCTCCAGCTCGTCTTCGATATCAGCATCGTGAGAAGAGAACAGCACCTGTCACCTGCTACCTAGTCTGCCCGTCCCAAAATGGACGAACAGCCCAAGGCAATAAGAATTAAAAACATAAAGCCTTGAGTCAGACAACAGTCTTAGTGAGCAGTAAATTAACTAACAACATACCAAAAGAGCATAAAGGAAAAGGAATAGGAATACAACCCTCCCACTCCAACCTCATTCTACAGTGATAGCCCCCAGACACACACTAAGCAGAAGCAAACATAGCAGAGCATACAATTTAAAGTAAAGCTACTATCACTCGAGTCAAGGGCGATGTTTTCCAAGTACCAAGGCCTAAATCAGATAAGCACCCAGAAAATACCGCTCTTGAGTCCGAATGACGATACAACCAAACATCCATGACTCTGGCTATCACTGTTATCACTGCTTCGATATCACCGTTAATTGAATGACCGGCACATTCTTTCAGCCGTCCGTCAAGGGCTAATGGAAACCCCGGTTCTAGACATAACTCCCGCACGTCGTCGCAGCCCGTGCCTAGGACTATCGAATCTGCCCAGAGTACTCGACCATCAACAGTTGGCCGTTGGGACTATCGAATCTGCCCAAACGTACTCTTGCTTAGAGCATGCTAGAACCTTCAACAACGATGCTATCCAAGCCTCCTAGCCATCCTCCTCGACGACTATTCTCATATCCATTCATTATCTTCAACTCGAATCATATCACCGAGTTATCAACATGCTTGGAATGATCCCGTCTGGATTAGACCAAGTCTTCATCACATGATTGCCTCGCTTCATTACATCCTCGCAAAGCCTCATCTCATCATCACATCATCAAATCTATGCATAAGAGCTTCATCATCCCGCTACATATGCCACGAGCAGCTTTTCCAATTCAAGAGCCTTTCCCTTAGCTTTTGAATCGTCTTCGGTCTAAATCTAATCATCAATCATCTAGTTCATAATAATCAATCAAATCAAACATCAATCCAAGCAATCAAGCATTCAAAAATGATCTAAGTAGACAATTATAACAATAATGGCATTTTCGTAATTAAAGAGTTGAAAGTCCAATAAGCATGAAAACATGGATTATATCTCTACAAACTTGATGAATGAACTTGCATAGGTTAACATATGATAAAATGGATGCAACATCATCATGAACAATGGATCTACATGGATCTACACATAGGATGAAGAAAATGCATGGAAATCACTAATTTAACACCAAATCGAGCCAACAATCCGATCTACTCCTTTGGATCCGCGTGAGAGATAATCACCACTCACCAAATCACCTAAACAATCCAAAAGATATCAACTTCAGATCTGGACAGCGAAGAACTAAGCTAGATCTATCACAAATCCGCTTCAAATGAAGAAATCTCTCTTGAAAAGATGAAGATCTTCAATCTAAGCTCTTGAATCTTCAATCTTGATCTTCGATTAGGATGGATGGAAGCACTAGATTAAAGTGGAGAAAAGAAGTGAAGAAGTGTAGAGGTCGAGCTCTCAAAATGGCAGCACTTCGTCGCTTCAAAATCCGGATCCCAAAAAGTGAGAACAACCCCTCCTATTTATAGCAGAAATTTCCTTAAGTCGCTTAACTCAGCTATCTCCCTAGGTCGTTTCCGACCTAAGACTCTCCGACCTAAGCTTCTCCGACCTAACAGATAGATCTACGCGACCTAACACAAACTATCCTAGCGACCTAACAACTTAGCAACCTACGCGACCTAACAGAAACTATCCTAGCGACCTAACAACTTAGCAACCTACGCGACCTAACAGAAACTATCCTAGCGACCTAACAACTTAGCAACCTACGCGACCTAACAGAAACTATCCTAGCGACCTAACAACTTAGCAACCTACGCGACCTAACAGTGCTACGACCTAACACTTATGCGACCTATCTCCTTAGGTCGCTAACACGCTAATACCTTAGGTCGCTAACTCGGAACCACTAGGTCGCAAACTCAGAACCACTAGGTCGCTAACTCGGTAACCACTAGGTCGCAAACTCAGAACCACTAGGTCGCTAACTCGGTAACCACTAGGTCGCAAACTCAGAACCACTAGGTCGCTAACTCGGTAACCACTAGGTCGCAAACTCAGAACCACTAGGTCGCTAACTCGGTAACCACTAGGTCGCAAACTCAGAACCACTAGGTCGCTAACTCAGCAACTACTAGGTCGCTAACTTTCCCAGCCGACCTAACACTTAACAAAACTTAGGTCGCTCACAACATTTTCTTAAGTCGCAGACCTTCTCTAAGTTGCCAACAACCCTTAGGTCGCGTACGACCTAGGACTTAGACAAATCTGCCTAAAAATCTGAAATGACATGAAAGTGCTAAAATTCCAGATTTTGACGAACATGTCGATCCGTAAAAATACGGGTCGTTACACTATTACACTCATATTTTATTTGTTATTGGTCTAACTTACATAAGAACTTTTAGTTCTGACTCGAGTGTTTTGTCTTTTCATTACGCTCGGGTCGGTCTGAGTATTTCAGCGTTTGAAGACATTATTCCTTGAAGATGAAGATGGAGTTTGCTAGACCGTATTTACTATTATTACTCCGCTGCATTATTTTGATATGTTTGTTGATTGTACTCTGATTATGTTGTAAAAATTGAAATCAAATGTATATTGTAAAACAGCTTCATGAACTGTTTATTTGATTATTATATTTTGCCATTCCGCTGCGAGATTCTGTATTTTGTTTCCTTCTTCTTATTTTCTTATTAAATCTCATTGATATTATGCACTTTTGAATGGTTTGGGTTAGACATGTGTGGTTTATTGTTGACATAAATCATACAAAACAGTGGGTCGTCACAACATTGTATTGATTTGTTTACAACTTCTATACGTTAAACCGTTACGAATCCCGATTCCAATTCCTAGTCACATTTCTAGTTTTTAGTTAAACTGTATATATTAGTAAAAAAAACTTGAAAATATATTTCTCATCATTTTAATTGAATTAAAACTATCTCAATTGAATTATAAAACTATATATATATATATATCGATATTAACAAGTGTTTACAAAACGTGTTATCGTATCAATAAAGCGTTATCAATTTTCCTTATATTTTCGAATCAAGTATATAGCTTCTCAAAACTATTACAAATGATTTACTATCACTTTATAACTAATTAAAATAAATTATTAGCATATTAGAACAATTATTTAATTATTTAAAGTTAAATTGAATTTCCGGAAAAATATATAAAAGCGATGACATCTCTAGTGATGTCATAAAAACGTTTTATTTCTAAAAATAAAATAAATAATTTTATTTCAGTATCTCGTTTAAATAGATATATTAGTGTATGTATCTAGACTCATTCACATAAATACTGAGAAAATATCCTTTCTATTGAAAATCAATTTATCGATGAAGATTTGTGTACGAAGCATGTGCTTTATTTACGAAACTATATTCCACAATTGTATTTCAAAACAAGTTTCTTATCATAATTTTAGGGTTTAAATCTTAGGAGTTGGTGTTATAAAATATTTATTTCAGTATTTCAAAATTAAATATCATTTGTCAAAGTGATAAATTTGCAGGTCGTTACTTTCTCGATCTCAACAGGTATGTAATTCCTTGCATTACGAGGTTTCTTTTTAAAAAGGGAAGTCCATACATGTTCAGGTGAATCATTAGAGGGAGAGTCAGACGAGGTGCACGAGCTTGGAGTGGGAAAGGAGGGAGAACCAGAAGGGAGGGCAATAGGTAAGGGGGAGGGTTAGGGACAAGGGAAGGGGGAGACAAGGAGGAAGGCACGGCAGGAGGGATGGAGGAGGAGGAAGGGGGAGGAGGAGTCGGAGTCGGGATGAGAAAGGTATGGTTAGATGAGTGGGCGGGAGAAATACTAGATGTAACCATTGAAAATTGAAAAAGAAGGGAAAAAGGTGAGTGAGGAGTCGAAATATACCTAACATTGATAGAACCACATATATATTTAGCATTAATTTCTGTATATTAACATAATAATTATTTTATATTAATACTTAATAAACAATGCTATTGGAAATTTGTTAGACTTATTCAAGTTAAGTCATATCAATGTGTTTATGAGAATGTCATGAACTCTTTGGTTTTAAACCGCACTCATCCATGAAATTTCTATCTATCCGCTTATTTAAAAACAACCATATATATCAGGTTTCATGAACATCTGCTTTAATAAACAAATTGTTAAACCAAAACATAACTTTTTACTACCACAACCAATAAGGAAATAATTCATATGAATTATATAAACATTTTGACTTTCTTAATTCATCTCTATTTGGTAAATATATATATATATATATCTTTCTTTAAATTATTGAGCATACAGTAAAGAATGAGTATTATATCTAATAATCTCAAAATGTATTTTAAAACAAAATCTTATGTGCATAAGTCAACGTTTAATAATCATATGATGTTTTTAGTATAAGAAGAATGGTGAAAATTATACATTCCTTTCTATCTTAATGGCATTGCTATAAAGAATATAAATATGAGAAACAATACCGTACATATTAAATGGTGAGACATATTTCAATAATGATACCTTTTATTGCCAAAGAATTGGTTCTTCATTCATAGCTAAATTGCATAGTTGTATTCAACCTGATTGTATAGTATATATAATATATATTTCTTCTGTATAATATTTATGTATGCTTGGGTTTCCACCTTCCATGGTTATCCACAATCAAATACAAAATAGTACAAAATATCATATTAACGGTTTATGTTCATTCTTACTTATTAGGACATTTAACGATCTAACCAACGGTGATGTCAAATGAAATACTCACTCAAACAACTGTTGAAAACACACATGTTCGAGGTATTTTCTTCTATATATAATATATTTCCCCTTTATTTACTAGCACACTATAACCATTCAATACTGAAAAATGTTCAGGAACTTCAACATCTCAACATGAAGAAGAAATGATAAATCGATCTTCCATTAGGACGCATCATAATAATGGTCGCAATTTTATTGCAAGCCAATATTTTCTTCCACACATACTACCAGACCCCATTACTACCAGTTTTGTAATGCAAATATATATTTTTGTGAAACATATGAAAATTGTTGCTCAAGTGGTAAAATTAACATCCATCATTCTACAGCACCTCAACAACTTCTAACTTTATTTATTGATGAAGGTGAAGTTGGTACGAATTTTCAGACAAACATTAGATCTGATAACAATGTATTTGTGTTTACATCTATCTGTGCTACCATTAAACATGACCTAGCAAATGCACGAAGCGGAATATATTCTTATCTTGTCCAAGGTTCAATATATCATAGCATTGGAAGCAATTACCTATGCTTGGAAGTAAACTAAGATATTTACAAATATACATCTATGATATTGATTATGAGATTGAACATCGGAGATAAGATGGTGAAGCATTAAGCCCAGACACACTACAAACTTTAAAGCAATTTCAGATACATATAATCCTTATGTACATGTATTGAGACAATTGGAGCAACGTGCTGATATACAAAATTGCAGGTTTCAAATAAAAGAACTTATAGTAGATCGACGCCATTATGAATTACCAACTACATCACAAGTAGCAGATAACATTGTAGGAGACGATGATTCTAATTTAAATGATAGGGGTATCATAGTTGAAACAAGAACATGATACCTACAAAGAGTCTAGATACTAAGAATTTTATGACCCACTACAATATCCACCTTTACTTCCATGCGATGAACAAGGGTGGGATCTAAACATCCATGGTACTAGAGATAGCACCATTAGTTGTAGACCTTACTACTCCTATTTGTTACAGGTAAATATTATTCATAATTAATTTTCTACATGCTTTTACCCCGTAACTTAAGTACATCTTTATTGTTGCTATTATATATTATGATTTTTATACAATGTAGATACGACCTATGGAAATTCCACTTATATTACATGGTGGTCGCCTATTTCAACAATATGCTATTTGTTTCCTGGGGATTTGACCAGGCAACTAGTACTCGGCATCAGAGAGTGTCCGGCATCCAGGAATGTTCGGCGAAGCAACCATCATCCATGTGTACTCGGCGTAGTACTCGGCGTCCTTAGTATCCGGTGTCCAGGAGTGTTCGGCATAATACTCAACAGTGTTCGGCATCGAGACTACTCGGCGTAGTACTCGGCAGCAAGGGTACTCGGCACCAAGTAGTGTTCGGCATCAGCTGGCGCTCGGCGTACCACAGTACTCGGCATCAAGGCTGTTCGGCATCAAGACTGCTCGGCGTACCACAGTACTCGGCATCAAGGCTGTTCGGCATCAAGACTGCTCGGCATGCAAGACTGCTCGGCATACCAGAGTACTCGGCATCAAGGCTGCTCGGCATACTAGACTGGTCGGCATACCAGAGTACTCGGCATCAAGGCTGTTCGGCATCAGGGCTGTTCGGCATACAAGGTCGCTCGGAATCAAGGCTGCTCGGCATACAAGAGTACTCGGCATCCTATGGTGTTCGGCGTAACACTCGTCATCCAGGAGACGTTCAACACAACTAACCAGCACACCGTTCGGCATAGAAGGAATGGTTCGGCGGAACTCGTTCGGCGAACCTTGCTCGGCATACGGCGACCACAGTACTCGGGCTGGAACGTTCGGCAATCAGCCCACTTGGGAAGTCCAGCCCATCTTTGCCTATAAATAGAGGGGCAGGGTCACAGTGAAATGGATCCTTTTTTGGAGAGCAAATACGGGGAGACTCTGCCATTTTCAAGACTCATCTTCTCTACTCAAACACCTTCATTCAAGCATTTGATTCACGAATTGTATTTGTAATCAATCAATCATAAAGGAAATCAATAAAGTTGAGCAAAGTGGACGTAGGCAATTACGCCGAACCACTATAAATTTGGTGTTCTTACTTTCTGCACTTGAATTAAGGTTGTCTTCTCTGTTTAATTGCTTTCATCACTTATATCTCTACACAATCTTTCTGAACGAGGTTAGTGACCAATTTTGGTGCTAACACTTTGGTGCTTTCACTGAGAATTGAATTCTCAGACCTCAAGGATCTGCTTTGAAGCTACTGGATTGAACAAATCCCCCAAAGAAGATCCGATTTACTGATAGGACATCCGTTGATTCTACTCAGAGTTCATACCAATAACTCTACAATGGCAAGACCACGTACCAGGTCAGCTTCCCTTAATGCGGATGCCCGAGAGACTGCTAGCGTGCAACAGGCAGGAACTAGCAATCAACCAGCAATACCGAGTGCAGGGATTGCCGCTCAAGAACAGACTCCCGTTGTCACCAGAGTGGAGTTCAACGACTTGATGAGAGAACTTAGGGAAAGCAGGAGACAACTGGGAGAACAGATGCAAGCTAATGCCAACCTGATGGCACAACTCACTCAGCAGCAGCAACAGAATGCTGGGGGCAATCAAGCTGCTTATTCCTCTTCTGATAGCTCAACTTCTTCTGATGAGCCACCCAGGCGCAGACGCCGTAAGACTGAAACCGCAAGGGCAGATGCTGCTGTTCGAACAGCAGGAGACCGCGACCAAGCCAGAACTGGAAACTTCCGAACAACCGGAGTACAGGTGGAGGAGGGAGCTCCAGATCATCAAGATGTTAACAATGTTGAACCTCATGACGCACGATTGGCAGATCGCCAGGAAAGGAGGCATCAGCATGGACAGGCACGTAGAACTGACTCCAACCTCCCAGCTTCCATACAGACACCCGATCTGACAGCCATGATCAGGCAACTGATGAAAGAAAATCAGGGCTTATCAAATGACGATTGGGGAGTGTCAAGAAGTCATACTCCGTTCACGGATGTTGTGCTGCAAGCGTCCTACCCCAAGAAGTTTAGCATGCCAACCATTCCTGCATACGAAGGAAAGACTGACCCCAGACAACACGTAATGAGGTATGAATGGATGATGGACTCAGCCAGAGCAAATGATGCCACCAAGTGTAGGTGCTTTCCGATTACTCTATCTGGGATCGCTACTATGTGGTTCACCCGACTTCCTCCGCGATCCGTATCAAATTTCGAGGAGTTGGCAAAGAAGTTTATTGAGCAATTCAGGATACACACTACACGCCCGAAGGACGTGATGTCTCTGTCAAGTGTAATCCAAAGTCCCGGAGAGTCGCTGAAGGAGTACTTACAAAGATTCCACGTTGCGGCAACTGAAGTCAGTAATCCCAACGACCATGCAATTCTAATGGCTGTGATGAGAGGTGTAGATCCGGATTCTGAATTCGGAGATTGGCTGGCGGGAAAACCTCCGACTACGCTAGAGCGTTTCTACTCCAAGGCGCACCAGTTCATAAGAAGAGAGGAAGCTAGGTGGGTACGACGAGACAAGGCACCGGGACCTGCCCAAGAGTCAATTAAGAGCAACGTTGCTGTGAAGCAATCCGGAGACAATTCAGGGAAGGTCCAAGTCAACGTCCAGAATAAGCCTGTGCAGCCCAAAGAGTCCGAAGGAAGGAGTCAAGGAAAGAGGAAAGAAGCGGGAAAGTGGAAGTCGAGAATTCCAAGCTACAACGAGTACACTCCGCTAAACGCCCCCCTTGAGAACATTTACCTATCCACATGCAATACTTTTCAGTACAGAAAACCACGTCCGAAAGAATCGACTGAAGAACAGAAACGGACTGGGAAATATTGTCGCTTCCATGAAACCTATGGACACAACACGGAAGAATGCAGACACCTACATGACGCTATCGAGAAATTGATCAGACAAAAGAAGTTACAAGAATTTGTAAAGGATCCGCAGGAAGGAGGACAGGGAACGTCCGACCTAGGTCGTGCACCAGCTCCACGTCATCCAGAGGAACCTGCCCGAACTGTTGGGAGACTGGTTATAAATACAATTATCGGCGGACCTCATCCCGCAGATAAGAACTGGCAAGAGATGGAGCGATATGCGAGCTCCTTGAAGCATGCGGATTTCGAGTGCTGTTCAAACGTAGAGGACGGGGCCCCTGCTAAGCAGCAGCGCGTGATGACAGACGATATTGTGTTCAGAAACAGGGACGCTGATCAGATAGAGGCTCCGACCATCGATCCCATGGTCATATCTGCAACAATCGGACCAGCGTATGTAAAAAGAATCTTGATTGATTGTGGAAGTTCAGTCAACATCATCTTCAAGAAGGCATATGATCAGATGAAGCTAGAGACAAAAGACTTGAAACCATCCAAAGCTCGTATCCACGGTTTTAACGGCGCTGCGACTGATGCAGTGGGATATGTCGAGTTACCAGTTGAACTGGGACAAGGCGAGCGTCGGAGGGTACGAATTCTACCCTTTGTAGTTTTGGATGTGGACTCTCCATACAATGTTTTCTTGGGTCGGCCGGCCCTGGCTGAATTTAGGGCGGCACTAGCCCCGTGGTGCTTGACTTTGAAGTTCCCAACTGACAAAGGAGTAGGCATTGTTCACGGAGACCAAGCAGCTGGTCGTTCTTGTTATGTGGCCGAGCTCCGTGAAGCTCACCGGAGGGAAAAAGGAAAGGGTACGGACAATCCTGTCCGCATCCCCAACGCGAATAATTGACAAGTAGTGCCCGAGCCCTGGCTCGGGCATAATTCTCGGATCTACGGAGATATAGATCCGAGAGACGACGATGAGAAACCCAGGGAAGAGAAGGCGGCACCGGCTGAATTAACAATCGACATTTCAGTTAGCCGTGACGACCCTTCGCGAATACTGAAAATCGGATCACAGTTAAGCCCCGCAATGACAGAAGACCTTAGCGACTTCCTCCGAGCAAACCTCGATGTTTTCGCCTGGACGCATTCTGATATGTGTGGGATTTCTCCCGCCATCACAAGTCATATGTTGAACATAGACCCGAAATACGTCCCAGTCAAGCAAAAGAGGAGAGGAATGGATCCAGAGAGATCCGCCGCTCTTGGAGAGGAGGTGGACAAACTCAAAGCAAATGGGTTCGTCCGCGACGCCCTCTACCCAGAGTGGGTCTCCAACCCTGTGCTAGTAAAAAAGGCAAATGGGAAATGGAGGACTTGCGTAGATTATTCCGACTTGAACAAAGCATGCCCTAAGGACAGTTTCCCGTTGCCTAGGATCGATCAGTTGGTCGATTCCACAGCAGGACACGAATTATTGTCATTCATGGATGCGTACTCAGGATACAACCAAATCCCAATGCATATTCCGGACCAAGAACACACCAGCTTCGTTACAAATGTCGGGCTGTATTGCTATGTAGTGATGCCCTTTGGATTAAAGAACGCTGGAGCGACTTACCAACGTCTGGTGAATCGAATGTTCAAGGACCAGCTGGGCAAAACCATGGAAGTCTATGTGGATGACATGCTCGTGAAGTCACGGCAGTCAAACGACCACATCCAAGACTTAGCTGAAATGTTTAACATACTCAGGTCCTATGGAATGAAGATCAACCCGCTGAAGTGTTCTTTCGGCGTTGCATCAGGGAAGTTCTTAGGATTCATCGTCAACGCTAGGGGAATCGAAGCTAACCCAGAAAAGATCCAAGCCATTCGAGACGTACAAGCACCCAGGACTATAAAGCAGGTACAGAGCTTGAACGGGAAAGTGGCTGCGCTAAGTCGGTTTATATCCAAGGCAACTGACAAGTGCATCCCATTCTTCGACATAATAAAGAAAGGAAAGAGGAATTTTGAATGGACGTCTAGCTGCGAGGAAGCTTTCCAGAACCTGGTAAGGCATCTAGAGAGCCCACCGATGCTATCTAAACCCGTTGACCATGAGATGCTGTACGTTTACTTGGCTACATCCCCTCATGCGATAAGCGCAGCTTTGGTCCGTGAGGAGGATCGAGTCCAGAAGCCGGTATATTATGTTAGCAAGCGTTTAACGGGGGCAGAGAAGAATTACCCTAAAATTGAGAAATTGGCTTATTGCTTGGTGATTGCATCACGCAAGCTACGCCCATACTTTCAAGCGCATTCAATCGGCGTTTATACCGATCAACCCCTGAGGCAGGTACTTCAGCGACCAGAAACTTCTGGAAGATTGCTAAAATGGAACATCGAGTTGAGCCAATTCGATATTGCGTACTTACCACGGAGAGCTATCCGAGGGCAAGCGTTAGCAGACTTCATCGCTGAATTTACCATGCCCATCAAACCGGACGATCACGACATCATTCCCCCCATACGATGGAAGTTATACACTGACGGTGCATCAAATGACCGTTGCTCCGGCGCGGGCGTAGTTCTTATAACTCCGGAAAACCGATCAATCTGTTATGCCCTGAAGCTCGATTTTCCAGCAACGAACAACGAAGCTGAATATGAAGCATTGATCGCTGGCCTGAAGCTTATCAAAGAACTCGGAATCAAATCAATCGAAATCTTTTGTGACTCGCAGTTAGTGGTATACCAAGTGCGAGGAGACTACCAAGCAAAAGGACGAAAGCTTGCTCCGTACCTCGTTCAGGTCCAGGAACTACTATCAAATCTTGAGCGTTATGACATTTCGCACATCCCGCGAGAACAAAACAAAGAAGCCGACTTGTTGGCTAAGTTCGCAAGTACCGACGACGTTCAGCAAATGGGATTATATCCCGTGGAAGTCTTGCATGCCCCGAGTACGGGCGAGATGAAAATCGATCTTGTGTTGGAAACAGAGATCGAGAGGGACTCGTGGATAACCCCATTCAAACTGTACCTGACAACTGGGGCTTTACCAGAAAGAAGAAGCGAAAGACGACAGGTCCTTCGAAAGGCTGCGCGATACGTAATGCAGGATGGATCCATGTACCGGAAAGGATTCTCAATCCCATTACTACGATGCATCGCTCATGATGAAACAAAGCGAGTCTTGAGGGAAGTCCACGAAGGGGAATGCGGCGACCATACTGGGGGGCAAACGCTAGCAAAGAAGATCCTCCGCTATGGGTATTACTGGCCTACCGTAAACCGGGATGCCGCGGACTACGCAAGAAAATGCGACAAGTGTCAGAGATATGCGAAAATCCCGAGGGCTCCGTCAACGGAACTCACACAAATGATCAGCCCTTGGCCATTCGCGATCTGGGGAATCGACATAATCGGCTCTTTGCCTCTATCCAAAGGTGGTGCGAAATACGCAATAGTTGCGGTCGACTATTTCACGAAATGGGCTGAGGCAGAACCTTTGGCCACTATCACCTCTAAGAAAGTCATTAATTTCGTTGTACGAAACATCATATGCCGCTTTGGTCTTCCACGCACCATCATTACAGATAACGGAACGCAATTCGAAAGTAGAGAGTTCAAAGAGTTCTGTCTAAAGTACGGCATCGAGAAAAAGTTCGCTGCCGTTGCACACCCAAAAGCTAACGGACAAGTCGAGGCCGTTAACAAGATAATCAAGTCCATACTAAAGAAGCGTCTGGAGAAGGTTGGAGGCAAGTGGGTAGATGAACTCCCGACAGCATTATGGGCATATAGGACTACCCACAAGTCCGCGACCGGCCACACTCCGTTTGCCTTGGCATACGGTTCTGAAGCCGTGATACCCGTGGAACTTGAAGTTCCATCGCACCGAGTGACATACTATGATCCCAAGACGAACCAAAACCTCTTGCTGGAATCACTGGACTGCATCGACGAAAAGCGTGAAGAAGCCGAGTTAAGGGCGGCAGTGCACAGACACCGAGTCAAGCGCTACTACGATGGCAGAGTCCGCCCAAGAATCTTTGATGTGGGTGATCTCGTTCTGAAACGAGTCTTCCCAGTACCATCACGCATGAATCCCAGCTGGGAAGGTCCATATGCCATTGAACGGAAGCTTGGAGAAGGAACATTCAAGCTAGCGACCGTTGATGGCACGACGCTCCCCCGAGCATGGAACAGTGAACATTTGCGGCACTATTACATTTAGCATGTTTCCCTTTCTTGTTATAGGCATTATTGTTTTCTGCATGTTTCCATTCAATAATGACTTAGTTTCCTTTTGAAGTTGTAATCGAACAGTTTAGTTGATTTTCATTAATAAAGGCTTGAAGCCACATTTTCTATGAAGTTTCTGTATCTCTTAATCGAGTGATAAATTACATTATTCTGTGCGGCGTACAGACTCATATAAACGATTTACAATCTCCGAATCCCCAGAGTGCGGAGCGGAGTACTCTAAGTCCCCAGAGCGCGGACTAGAGTATAAACGATTTACAATCTCCGAATCCCCAGAGTGCGGAGCGGAGTACTCTAAGTCCCCAGAGCGCGGACTAGAGTATAAACGATTTCCAATCTCCGAATCCCCAGAGTGCGGAGCGGAGTACTCTAAGTCCCCAGAGCGCGGACTAGAGTATAAATGATTTCCAATCTCCGAATCCCCAGAGTGCGGAGCGGAGTACTCTAAGTCCCCGGAGCGCGGACTAGAGTATAAACGATTTCCAATCTCCGAATCCCCAGAGTGCGGAGCGGAGTACTCTAAGTCCCCAGAGCGCGGACTAGAGTATAAACGATTTCCAATCTCCGAATCCCCAGAGTGCGGAGCGGAGTACTCTAAGTCCCCAGAGCGCGGACTAGAGTATAAATGATTTCCAATCTCCGAATCCCCAGAGTGCGGAGCGGAGTACTCTAAGTCCCCGGAGCGCGGACTAGAGTATAAACGATTTCCAATCTCCGAATCCCCAGAGTGCGGAGCGGAGTACTCTAAGTCCCAGAGCGCGGACTAGAGTATAAACGATTTCCAATCTCCGAGTCCCCGGAATACGGGGCGGAGTACTCTAAGCCCACGGAGCGCGGACTAGAGTATGAACAGTCTTAAGTCTCCATGTCCCCGGAGCACAGTGTCAGCAAACCAAATAAAGACAAGAGAATCATCCAAACAAGAAGAAACTGAAATTTTATTCGATAAAGTCCAAAATAGGGATACAAGATCACTCCTACAAAATTCGGGTCTGTACAAACTACAAGTTATGAAAGGTAGAAACTATTACAAACTTAAGCAAAAGACTTGTTGAACAAGTACATCGATCATTTCTTCGACTTCTTTTTCTTGTCCGCCTTCGGTGTCTCCGACGACTCCTCTCCCTCACGTTTCTTCTTGGACTTTTTGCTTGCTAGAGAGACGGAGTCGGGAGTAGGAGACGGAACATCTAATGGTTTGGACCTGCCCGGGAGAATGATTTTCAAAGGTCTATTCCGCGGGTCAGTAAGTTCCAGGACTTCGGATTCAACCTTGACTTTGACCTTTCTCTTCTCCTCGTCGGCAAGACGATCCTTCATGCTCATCTCTGAAGTATGCTCAGAGGCGCCAGTGATTTTAACTTCGTCGCTTCCTTCGGCCGAAGACGGGGTGTCAAGTTTGTCATCATTGAGCGCCCCGATCACTTGAGCGTCTGGGCCGGGAGTCACCTCTGCGTGAGCAGCGTCGCTTGTTTTCCCCGCTTCCTCCTTGGCGTCGTCGCTCCTCGGAGTTGGCTCAATGTCAGAACAACCTGTGAGAAATATAAGAAGTGGGCATTAGAACAAATAACCACTGTTGAAAAATGACGGGATCACTTCGATTTCTAGAGAAAGAAGAATATCCTACCAGGATCAGGTTGACTGTCGGTGGCGCGCGGGGTTTCACCCTCCAGGATAGGTGACAGCACATGAACGCCAAGCCCGGGATCTTCGGGATCATAACTGGCGTGTTGCTCGAATGGATCAAGCGTCGACCGACCGGCCGATTGGGCAGCATAAGGAGCGGCAATGTGAGGAGTAGTAGTGTCGGCCTCTGACGGGCCAGCCTCGTTGTTCTTCTCTTTCGAAGGGGAAGAGCCTTTGCCATAGAGAGCCAATGCTACGGATAAATCCGATGGCTCATTCCCCCTCAGGAACTCCTTCACCAGTGCATCCTCGTCAATTTCTTCGGAGCCTGATTCAACTTTCTTGATCTTTATCAGAGTCTCCCATGCCTCAGCCAGGGATTCATGGTAGCCGTCGCCCAAGAATGTTAGGTCGCGATGCATAAGGACGCGGGCTCCGTACTCGGCAATCAACGGGTCAAACATACTTTTGACCTCTTCCCTGCCAGCCTCTGCGGCCGCCTCAAGGCGAGAATCAAGCTCCTCCTCAGCCATTCTTTTACCCTCCTCACGGGCTTCATCCTTCATTCTCTCGACCCCGGCAAGTTCACCGTCGAGCTTTGCCTTGAGGAGCCGGGTAGCAACAATCTCATCGCAATACCGCTGTGATTCTTCCTGAGCGGCTATTTTGTCTTCTTTCTCCTTGGAGAGTTGTTCTTTCAGTTCTTTGACTTGAATAGCGAGCGCGTCCCTTTCTTTTTGAACAGAGTCTTTTTCTAGGGCAAGGGCGCCGCTGCGCTGAACTGCTTCATCAAGCTCCTTTTTGTGAGCCACCTCTAAGCGAGTAACTGCCTCGGCAGTATCTTTTGCGCCTTGTTCAGCGGCTTCTAGCTTTAACTTGTAAGAGGCGAGCTCTTCGTCTTGGAGTTTGATGATTTTCTTATCGCTGTCAGCCTCCAGAGTCAGACGGTCAATCTCGTGTTGACGCTCAACAGACACTTCTGATATCTTCTCCACCAAGTGCACGAACGCGTCATGTTGAACATAGACGTCATTGTTGCATGCAATGGCACTTTGCTTCACGTGCCCAGGAATATGATGGATGGCCGGGAGGAATTTCAAACCGTCAAAACAAATCTTCGGAAACTTGGCCTTAAGGTCGACCATCTTTTCCGCAACGGTTGGGTCCACGGCAGGAGCAGGAGGAGGAGGCTTAGAGAATTCCGTTCTTTTACGCGGCTCCCGAACTTGCCTCGTACTCGATGAACTGGAATGTTGTTCTCGAGCAGCATCTGACTGATAGCCCTTCTGCATAGACTTCTCTTTATCCGGCTCAGTTGCAGGAGGAAGATCACGGGACTGAGAAGATTGATAGTGCGCTTTCTTGCGATGAGACGATTCGCGCGGACGATTGTCCCTATCCTCATAATCACCTCGGTCCCGGCGTCTGCCCGAACCGGAATCCCGTCCGGAGTGATGAAATATTGAAGACCCTTGAAGGCGATCAAGTCCGTGGGAGCGGCCCATATCACCTGCAAAGAAGGAAGATAACAACGAATTAAGGAGAATTCACGAATTAAAAAGACTTGAAGTATGCTATGGAAT
Organism: Allium fistulosum; assembly: GCA_030737815.1. NCBI lineage: Eukaryota > Viridiplantae > Streptophyta > Magnoliopsida > Asparagales > Amaryllidaceae > Allium > Allium fistulosum. The sequence continues at coordinate 912,060,773 of CM060907.1, read as the reverse complement.
GCGCGTGTGCGTGTGAGTCCTAAGTGTTCCCCCCGACGGACCCGTTCGTTTGTCTTTGCTAATCGGGGTATTATCTCTGTGAGCCGAGAGTTGAACTCCCACATCGCCTCTAGCGGGCGACGAGAATTTGAGAGCTTCAGGATCGTCGAACCCATAGTTAAGTATGTCTTCGGGGATAGAGAGGTTCGAGAGACCCCTTAGAGGACTCTCCAGACGCTGTGAAGAAGCCTCTTTTTCAGGAGGGATAGGCGTAGGCTTTGAGGTGTCGCCGACTTTCTCTTTCTGAACCGTATATTTCAGCTTTTTCTTTCCCTTCGAAGGGGAGGATGACGTCTCAATATCCTGGACTTCGATTGCCGGATTCCAAGCAGGACCCACGTTCTCGCCCTGAGTGTCGGGTGCATCACCCTCTCTACGCTCGCCTTCTTCGAGCGCGACGGGAGCGCGACGTGACGACGGGCCGGCAAGTTTTTTTCCTTTACCGGATGGAGGTTTGGGAATTGTAACGCCTTCTGGAAGGCTGACCCGACGATCAGGAGCTAGCAAGCCGAACCCCGACAGCGATTCGTTTGAAATGATAGCTCGAATATCTCGGTCCTCGGCCGGGAGAGCTCTAATCGCGTCAACAGCATCAGAATATCCTCGGCCTTCCGGACGCGGGTTAATACCTGAAAAGATGAGATGAGGAGTTAGGAAAAAAGAACATGACTCCCATTAAGTACAAGTAACGGTTCAGCAGAGAGACTTACTGCCTTCAACCCATCTCCTAGCGAAACCAGACGGGCATCGCACATAGAACCATTCCTGTTTGTACAGGGCGAACTTGCTACAGGCCCCCGTCAAGATCTGGCACTTGTGATACGGCTCGAGGAAGATGAAGGAGGGGCTATCTTTCCGTCTCTTGAACATGTAAATGTATCGAATATCACCGGGGGTTGGAGGTCTGGAGAAGACAGCCATGAAGAGTAAATAAGTCCCGTACAGGAACGCATGACCATTCGGGTGCAGCTGCGACGGAGCGATATCTATATACTGCAGCACATCCCGGAGAAATAGGTTAAACGGAGGCACGCTGCCCATCCAGCACATGAACTTGTTGCAGGCCGTGTACCCGACTGGGGGCAAATGAGGACGGTCGTGTCTCGAAGGAACTAACACGTCAGTAAAGGGAATTCCGTGAATGGAACAAATCCGTCGCAGAGCGGCCTCATTGATCCTCGAGGCTTGAGAATCGACCGGATTGTCCAGTAAGATGGTTGACTCAAGAGCATCGGGCGCCAGATTATGAGCGGGAGAGATTGACGGGTTGGAAGCATCTGCGGCTCCTTGCTTTACTGACGGCCCAGGCCTGTCAGATATGGTTGCAGAACTAGATTTTCCTGACATCCCGAATAAATAATGAACCTGGCTAAGTGCTTGAGAAAGCTATACTTGAAAAACGTTGAGCGTTAGAATTAGCAACACGAGTTTTCCCCCCACGTGGTGTGTGAACTAGTGCAAGCAATTGTGTACAGACAATAAGAAGGTTTTAAAGATATAATAATTAGCTTCGAATCATCGCCTTCGAAGACCGTCATCGCTGACCGTCTCAAAAAGCTTGCCTTGAGGTGATTACAGTTCAAGGTTCAAAAGACATACGATTTCTAGAGTAACCGGCCTAAGTGTAGTTTAACATTTATACTGATCGGCATTTAAGTAATGTTCATCGTCCCAAGTAAAGTGTTCGGCAATTGTATTGTTCGGCATGTCAAGTGTTCGGCAATTGTATTGTTCGGCATGAAAGGTGTTCGGCAATTGTATTGTTCGGCATGTCAAGTGTTCGGCAATTATATTGTTCGGCATGTCAAGTGTTCGGCAATTGTATTGTTCGGCATGAAAGGTGTTCGGCAATAATATTGTTCGGCATGTAAAGTGTTCGGCAATCATATTGTTCGGCTAAAGTCACGGTTCGACCTAAGGATTGTTCGGCTGGATTCAACGTTCGGTCTGAGGTCAATGTTCGGCGTAACAGTCGTTCGGCATTTGGGCATTGTTCGGCTTTAGTTCGTTCGGCTCAATTATAGTTTGACATGTTAGTGAGCGTTCGGCCTGGCATTGTCCGGCCGAGGTAGCGTTCGGCAACTAACCATTACACCGTCCGGCACATGACTACATGCGCCGGAGCAGCGAACGGCGCCATTACTCCCTCCAACACCTTTCTTTCTTTTTCTTCCTTTTGACCTCGATCCAACACGAGGAAACTAAGGCAAATAAGCGGGCATACTCCTAACTCCTCCACGCTATGTCGTTCGGCAAGGCAGTCAAGCTATACAAAAACCCTCTGCACGACATCGTTCGAACATCTCGTTTGAATATACGATGAAAAATACCTAAGTTTGCGGATCGAAGATTGAGATGGAGTAGTTAAGTCTCAAATTCGGACGATTGAACAGAATTGTGAGAACGGAGGAAATAAGAAGTAAAAGGAGAAAAGAAGAGAAGGGACTGGTTTTATAGAGGGGAATGGAGGAAGTCGAAGGGGCTATACCCGGTAGAACCGGTCAATACCGGAGCGCTCGGCATTAAGGTGGAATGACGTTCGGCACGCTAGGAACGTTCGGCTCAGAACGTGTCGTTCGGCATCCCAAGCTTGTTCGTCTCGCACCTCCCTTTGCTAGCATTCTCGAGAGGGTACCTCCGAGGTAGATTATACCAGATTCAAAGCGCATCACGTTCGGCCACGCAATACACTTTGGGGGGCAAGTGTTTCCTGGGGATTTGACCAGGCAACTAGTACTCGGCATCAGAGAGTGTCCGGCATCCAGGAATGTTCGGCGAAGCAACCATCATCCATGTGTACTCGGCGTAGTACTCGGCGTCCTTAGTATCCGGTGTCCAGGAGTGTTCGGCATAATACTCAGCAGTGTTCGGCATCGAGACTACTCGGCGTAGTACTCGGCAGCAAGGGTACTCGGCACCAAGTAGTGTTCGGCATCAGCTGGCGCTCGGCGTACCACAGTACTCGGCATCAAGGCTGTTCGGCATCAAGACTGCTCGGCGTACCACAGTACTCGGCATCAAGGCTGTTCGGCATCAAGACTGCTCGGCATGCAAGACTGCTCGGCATACCAGAGTACTCGGCATCAAGGCTGCTCGGCATACTAGACTGGTCGGCATACCAGAGTACTCGGCATCAAGGCTGTTCGGCATCAGGGCTGTTCGGCATACAAGGTCGCTCGGAATCAAGGCTGCTCGGCATACAAGAGTACTCGGCATCCTATGGTGTTCGGCGTAACACTCGTCATCCAGGAGACGTTCAACACAACTAACCAGCACACCGTTCGGCATAGAAGGAATGGTTCGGCGGAACTCGTTCGGCGAACCTTGCTCGGCATACGGCGACCACAGTACTCGGGCTGGAACGTTCGGCAATCAGCCCACTTGGGAAGTCCAGCCCATCTTTGCCTATAAATAGAGGGGCAGGGTCACAGTGAAATGGATCCTTTTTTGGAGAGCAAATACGGGGAGACTCTGCCATTTTCAAGACTCATCTTCTCTACTCAAACACCTTCATTCAAGCATTTGATTCACGAATTGTATTTGTAATCAATCAATCATAAAGGAAATCAATAAAGTTGAGCAAAGTGGACGTAGGCAATTACGCCGAACCACTATAAATTTGGTGTTCTTACTTTCTGCACTTGAATTAAGGTTGTCTTCTCTGTTTAATTGCTTTCATCACTTATATCTCTACACAATCTTTCTGAACGAGGTTAGTGACCAATTTTGGTGCTAACACTATTGATACTTATGTTAAAATTGAAACTATGCAATTGAGGTATCTTTGTGATAATCAAGATACTATTAGAGCTCATTTATATCAAGGTTTACAAGGTGCTCTTACAAGCGGGGAGACAAATGGAAATAAGTATTCTCCTTTATTATGCTTACACTTATTAAATAACTAATATGATAATGTAAACTGATTGTGCATCTCCAAAATCCCAACAAACATTGGAGTGATAAAAGTCCTTCTAGCGTCTCATATTGGTAATTCACAAGACATGCATCAGCAGTACCAAGATGCAATGGCAATAGTTAGAAGGTGCCGAAAACCTACTTTATTTATTACTGTAACATGTAACCTCGAGTGGGTAGAGATTACACAAGAACTACTACCCTTCCAACAAGCACACGATAGGTTGGATTTGACCAGAGGGATATTCCATGCAAAATTAGAACAATTAAAACAAGATTTATTTAATAAAAATATCCTTGGTAAAGTAGTTGTTGCACATGTTCATCTCGTTGAGTTCCAAACAAGGGGTTACCACATTTACATATCTTACTTATTCTAGCATAAAATGATAAAGTTAACAATCCCGATGATTATGATACTTTAGTTAGAGCAGAAATTCCAAATAAAGAATTAGAACTGGATTTATATACAACAATTACGAGTCATTCATTTCAACCCTAATGTTGTATGTATGAGAGATTGTCAATGTGAAAAGGGATTTCCTAAACCATTTGCACTGCACCTTCTTACAAGAAAGTGATTCATATCCTATGTATAGAAGACGTGACAATGGAATGAAAAATCAAACGGTTAACAATTTAATTGACAATCGTTGGGTAGTTCCTTATAATTCCTAATTACTTTTGAAATATGACTGTCATATAAACGTCAAAATTTGCTCTAGTGTTAAATCCATAAAATATTTGTATAAATATATTTATAAAGGATCGGGTCGTGTCTCTTTAAGCATGTCTACTACAACAAACATAATGATGAAATTTCTCAATTTGTCGATGCTAGATGGATTTGTGCAACAGAGGCACTATGGAGAAAATATAAGTTTCCACTTAGTAGCATGTCTCCGCCTGTTTTAGGACTACAAATACATCTTCCTAATATGCAACGACTTCAATTTAGTGCAAATGAAAGCTTAAACTCTATTGAACATGGAACTAAAACTATGCATACTGAATTTTTTATCAAGAATTTGATTGATGAAGAGGCATGAAAATACCTAAACTATGAATTTCCTAAAAAATATTGGTGGGACTCTAACCAAAAAGAATAGAAACATAGATGAATTAATCATAAAGTAATTGGTCGAATTTATAATATCTCTCCAATAGAAGGCGGTCGCTTTTATTTACGATTACTACTAAACCATGTTAGAGGCCCAATTTCTTTCTCACACTTACATACCGTTAATAGGACTCACTATATAACACATTTAAAGAAGCAGTTAAACATAGAGCTTTACTAGAAAATGATAGCAATATTAAAGATTGTTTAAGAGATGTCTCAAATACTCATATGCCTATCACTCTAAGACGGTTATTTTTTTTACAATTTTAGTAATATTATGAACTATGCTTAGTACATGAATTATGGGACATGCTTTTGCCTTATTTATCTAATGATTATCCTTCAACGTCCTCTTCCACAGAAAACAATACAATTTTAGTAAATAAGTGTCTCTTTGACCTTAATAATATTTTAAAACAGTATAATAGAACAACTTTTGATTATAATGTACCACATAACTCTCTAGATTTATTGCAAGACTATAATAATTGAACACTAATTTTATATGACAATCTATAAAAATACCATTAACAGATTTAGAATCGATACACAATCAAACCAATGAAGAAAATGAGGCATTTGACATAATCATGCTTTCAGTAAAGACCAAAAACAACTTGATTTATTTCATTGATGGTCTGAGAGTACTGGTAAAACATATTTATATAAAGCAATTTTAGCATATTTGAGAAATCAAGGCCTTATAGCAATTGCAGTCGCCATTTCTAGAATTGCTTCTATTGCTTTACCCAACGTTAGAACTACACATTCGATTCAGAATCCCAATTAACTTAGACTCTTCCTCCACATGTTATATTACAAAACAATCAAATACTGCAAAATGTTTACGTTTGACAACTATTTTATAATGGGAAGAAGCGATTATGGCTCATCGTTATGCATTCGAGGCTTTGGATAGATCATTAAGAGACTTGACAGGTTTAGATATGCCATTTGGAGGAAAAATTGTTATATTAGGAGGTGATTTTCGTCAAGTTTTACAAGTTATTCCTGGAGGGTCTAAAGCCAAACAACTGATGCGTGTATAGTGCGATCGTACCTATGGTCATACGTTAATGTATTTCATTAGATACAAAATGTACGTGCAAGAAATGATCAATCCTATGTTGAACTTCTTTTTCGTATTGGGTATGGGAACAAAGCCTATTTCCAAGAAGACATCATTAAACTAACTGCTAATATTTTTATAACTTGGAAGGATACAAATTCATTATATTCTTTGATTAGCGATGTCTTTCCCAAACTCGGTGATAATTTTAATGATACCGATTATATAATGAATAAAGAAATATTGGCAACAAGAAATGAAATAGCAAATGAGATTGATAACGCAGTCATAAAAATGTTTCCTGGTGATGAACACGTTTATTATTCTTTTGATAATGTAGAAGACGATATAGTTAATTTGTATCAACCAGAGTTCTTGAACTCCCTTACTCTTGGTGGTATACCACTCCATAAATTAGCAATTAAAATAGGATCTCCAATAAGGCTACTATGGAACATTGACCCAATAATTGGATTATGTAATGGGATGATATTAATATGTTGTGCCTTCCATAGAAACCTCATAGATGCTGAAATTTCATCCGATCATGTCGTACATGGGTTTTTATTCCACGTATACCATTGAAGCCTTCTGAAAATATTAAGATGCCTTTCAATTTAATTCATAAACAATTTCCAATTAGATTAGCTTTTGCTTTGACAATTAATAAATCATAAGGACAAACCACTCCACATGTCGGAATATAGCTTTCGGAGCATGTATTCAGTCATGGCCAACTATATGTTGCTTTATCATGAGGAATTTCATGAAGAACAACAAAGATTTTGGTTAAAAATGGAAAACTTTAGAGGAAAAAATATACTCACACTAGAAATGTTGTCTTTAAGGATGTTTATAAACATGTTCTCGGATTATAAACTAATTTAAATTTTATATTCAATAATAGATATTATGACTTTTATTTTTACCGCGCTTAGGTTGAAGTGTCGCTTTCTACTTATGGAATTTGTTAAATTTCATGCAATTGAGCAGTGACATTACATTATTATTATTTGCTTAGCTGTAGTTAGTTTATATTTGGTCTAGATCAATGTGTGATTACATTTGATAATCAAAAGTTCATTATAATGACTTTTAAATATAGGTGAAAATGACTTAAGAATTTTCTCTTACTTTATATATATAAATAATTTTTCTGCTAAGACTTTTATTTTGAAGCTAACTAGTGATGACTATGAAGATGGAGTAGCCGAAAGTTGGTACGGACTATGTTTACAAGAAGCTGCCTATTGATAAAGTTTGTAAGGTAAGTTTTACAATAATTAGAATGAACCGGAACTAGAATTTTAATAATGTTAAGGTTTTCCTACCATTGAATAAATTGAATGTATGTGTAACAACCCGCATATTTAACGATTTTTTTACTTAAATATTTTATTTAAATATTTTATCGTTAATCGGATTTTAGTCTGAAAATCTACTTTTTGCATACGGTCAAATTAGGGCTTGTGACCACCCCCATTGAGTTCAAAATGACGTTTGCGATCTTTTTCAGTATAAGCTTCGATATGTTTGGAGTTAGTGGAATTTTGTCACTTTTTCGCTTAGGGCTTTGGTTTGGGCTGAACCACTTACTAACTCAGCCCAACCCATCTCCTCTTCATCATTTTCATTCTTCATTTCCTAACATACAAGCTTCATCAAAAATGGAGGAGGGAATGTGAAATTAAAACTCCAAAGCTCTTGTTCATTTGCAAATCCACCAACCAACTCCAAATTCAAGAAGAAGACATTGATACAAGCTTGGGACTGTTCTCACTTTGCTTTCAAGCTCGGTTTCCATCAATTTCCGTGAAAAGGTGAGATTGCTAGCCATTGATCCACTTTCAATGTCAGTAAGATATCTGCCAAATAATACACGCAATATCCATATGTGTATATGCCTTAGCATGTAATAGACTCGACACTGCAAATGCATGAGGAATCTTTTGCATTGCTTTAGCTTTAAGGATGTTCTTATACCACTATATAAGATAATATTTGTTTCTTTTGGCAAAAGGGAATCAATTAATTCGCAGTTTGCATATCAAACTTTTTTATGCACTTATCTTACTAGCTCTTTTATGATAATCCAAATACCACCCCATGAATAATAAAGGTGTATTTGAATCTCTAATACAAAAGAGTGATCGATAAGTGGATTTCTTTAGTTGTTTCAACAATGTCTCCATTGAGAAACATGACTTTAACATCCTTCCGATGTTGCTCAAAATTATAATCTGCAGTAAGTTCCAAAATAATTCTAAAGAGTCTTTCAATAAAACCAAAGAGAAAGTCTCTTTAAAAAGAAACATCATTTTCCATTTGAGTATATTTTTTTCTATAACGAGCCTTATAACTTTCCATAATACCTACTTAATCCCTTTTGATTTTGGATAGTATTTAATAACCAATGATCTTGTTACCTTAAGGTAGAGGAAAAGATCTTAAACTTTATTGTCCTTTGTAGATTTACACTATATATTCATACCTTAAATCCATATTTCAAATTAATATCTTGTATGGGTTGATGTAAGCCAATAGAATCATCTTCACTAATCCATTATTTATCTTTACGGAGAAATACTACATAGTCATCCGGAATAGTATTTCTTCCTTTTCAAGTGGATTTCCTTAGTGACCTTGCACCTTGAGGTTATTGAGTTTGGTTTCTTTAAACATCAACCTTAATTTGAAAAAAAAAATGTTTAACATTATCTTATTATGGTTCTTAATTTACTTCTTTGTAAATGAAAGGAAACAAATCCTATACATTATCCGAAGATGTAACCGTGGTTGAATCAAAGATAATGATTCTCATTAAAGACAATGATCCATACATTAAAATTTTGTTTAACGTTGCCATATTATGGTTCCTGATTTAATTCTTGTCAATGAGAATAGACAAACCCTATATGTTATCTGAAGAAGTAACTATAGTTGAATCAAAGATAATGATTCTCCTTAAAGACAATGATCCATACATTATTTCTGCCCCCAAACTCAACATCCTTAAAAATTGTAGCATTTCTCATCTTAATTTTTTTTCTTAGTGTGGGTTTATAAAACTTGTAGCTTTTAAGTCGCTTAGAATATCAATAGAGTATTGCTATCTTTAGTGCCTCAATCTATAATTATTTGGTAAGATGGGATAAATAATTACATCAATCACCATATCCAAATTCATGGCTTTATTATAAGAAGTATTTATCATGAATTTCAAGATATTCAATTCCAATTATGTATGAATTTATTGATAGATTAACCTTATTATTCCTGAAGGAACAATAATAACCAAATTTGTTTATATCAAAATTAGAAACCAAAATCTGTTTAAGTGACAGTATAACAAAAATGTCAAATAAATCCAAACAATATGCATACTTTTTTAGACATGACATGTGAGATAACTAGTAAAATTCCTTTTATATATCTGTGGATTTCATAAAAGAAACAACTATAAATATATCCATATGTTATTTCTTTTGTTTAGATCCTTAGCGACTTCTTTAGCATTATTTATACATTCGGTTAAATAGGTACTTTCTATCTTATTATGCTCCAATCTCTCTTCTTCTTCCCATAATGCGAAATGAGCTCAGTAAGAAGTCATTTTCTTCTTAAAAATGATAATTAATAATAATCTTATTTGGTTGTATTGTGAATAAAGAGAGGACCAAAAAGAATTAACAATAACTTGAGTGCCTTTAACTTTTGAAGCAAACATCTTTTCATATAGTAACCATTTATGTTTCTCTTACTTTGACTTTATGGAATCAAGCAATATAAAGTGTGCTTGTTCCACTTATCGTTTATGGAAAAATACTTCTCAGTTTGTAAAGAACTCCTTTAACTTGATTATCCCTATGGATATCACGCCCTTGAAATTTTTTGAAATATTATACCTTATGATCATTTTCTCTTGCAATTTGAATTATTCCACCTCTCAATGTTCTTCATAACATTATAAAAACATTCAACTGTAATAGGGGTGGTTGTGATCCTCCTAATTGTAAGAGCTAGATCAATGAAGTAAAAAAACATGTTATGTAACTAATCCTTAAAGTTAGCCCCAAAAAAGATGAGAACATTATTAAAATTGGAAGGCTCTTTAGCCAAATTAGTTGAAAATTGAACAAAAATAAAGATTGACTGTATATGCTCATATCCAAATATCAGCTATAGTAAAATCAAATAATTAGTTGGTCTCTTCTCAAGATGTCTAGCACAACATTAGTATCAAGTATTTGGACAATTATATTAACTGTAAGTGGTACTCTTGTTGTAATGATGAAACACTGATAATAAATTCAGGTCAAATAACGATCTTTCTTTGGGCTGATTAGTCATTCACTTATAAAACCTTATAATTATCATGTATTTATCATCATACATGTGTAAATGATTAGGCTAAATATTAGTCTTTCTTTGGCCCGACTAATATCTGCATTAATAAATACAACTAAATATCAACTATTTTCATGAACAATTAAAATAAGAGAGGCCACTTTGGTGACATGTTATTTAAATTAGCTCACTTAGAATGTAAGATAGTTACAATTAGTTTGTAAAAGGACACCAAAAAAATATTTGAATTTATTTCTTAATGTATATACAATATATTTTGAGTGTTATAAAACACTCCCAAAAATGCTTTAGGTCTATATGACACTTGAAAATCTTAAAATTATAACCGTAGCACAACATGTTTTAATCATAGCTGCTATAAAATTTTGCTTTAAGTATGTAGTTATATTCATTTAATTCATTAAATAAACATGATATAAGGCATCATAAATAAATATTACATGACAAATGTCACAAATGAATGCTAGAATTAAATGTCACATTATGTTATATATAAATGACATAGTAAATGTCTTACTAAATAACATGAATGAATATAGTAGCTATAATGTATTTCTAAACCATAATATAACTATACAAAATGCTACCATATCACTTTATCTTTAGTTTATTATTTGGATACTTAATAAAGGTCGGTAACTATGCATTTTGGCAGAATATGAAAACTACTACTCCTTTTTTATTTTCAAATACAAACATATTTAGTTTAATATTTCAAATATGAAAATGGAAGCATGAAAGTGAAACATATTTTCAACTAGCATGGGTCAAACGTACAAAATATCTGTAATCATCAAACCTAAATGCATCAAATAATAAACGATATGTCTTTTTTTATTTCAAATACAAACATGCCGCATCATTAAATTTATAGTAACTGACACATTTAGTGTATTTATAATAATAAGTTAATTAATTTATTACTGTAATAACCACATTTAATGCATTTATGATAAAAATAAACGTAATTGACCGTTATGAAGTCTAAAATGTATATTAGTGTCATATTAAAATTTATTTCAATAATAAAATAAACATAAACACCTTAAAGGAGCATACTTCATTTCTAATTAATCAAAATTTCTGAAATAACCAAATACCTTATATATATATCCAAATTACTTAATTAAAAGTTAAGTATGGTAAATAATTATAGAACCGGATTTATATTTCTTGCATGAATAGTTCTAAATTATATATATATATATATCCATGCCATTAATAAACATTAAAGAAAATAACTGTATATATCAGATCCAAAATATTCCTCGCATTAAATAACATACGGATCATTTAGATCTATATTTTTACACCAAAATAGTTTCAAAAATCAGCCTTTCAATTTATAATAAATAGAAAAAAATTGGATACTAAACCAAATCCGAAGTCATCACCAAAAAAATCCTTGATACATAGATCAAGCAGATCTGAAACATAAGTGGAATTTAATGACTTCTAAAATGAAGTTTAATTCAAAGCTTACTCATAATAGAAAAAACATAAAAATTTCCCAATAAAATAAATAATTGGTGGCTCCGATACCATTTGTTAGGATTTCAATATACTTTAGGATTGATTAATCTTAAAACCCTAGATCTGAATAGGTGACCCATATTGATTTGATTGAGAAGAAATTACACTACTAGAAAAATGTCAAATAGCGACGGGGGGGAGCGACGGCTTCCGACGGCCATTTTCCGATGGCTTCCGACGGGCCGTCGGCGGCCGTCGGAAGCCGTCGAAAAATATCGAATTACAGCAGCCAGCCGAGCACTTCGTCCTCATTTTCCAGTCTCCTCAACAATTCGAAAAAAACCACCAAATCACCATTTTCGACCTCTAATCGCTGATTTCATGCTTTTTCTTCCTCCCCGTTGTGAATTCAACACCTCTTGCTCTCCAGCTAAGGTATAATCTCTTATTTTCATGAAAAATTCAGTTTTTACCCTAATTCTAGATTAGCATAAATTGATAAATTAGGGCTAATTGGTGATTGAAATTGTTTCCAATTGTGTTATAATAGTTTCTAGCATTCCATGATATACCTATTTCATCTTTTATCGTGAAATTATGAAAAACATGTATAATTTGGGGTTGTTCGTGTATATGGAAATCGTTGTGTATGCCTTGGTTGTACCATTGTATATGTGTGTAGCACTGCTATCATTGTATTGTGTTAGTTGGAATAAGATAAAATGAATGCACGAGCTAGGAATATTATATTGTGCATGTATTGGCTTATGTAACAAAAAAAAATGCATTGAACGAGCCTTAAGTTGATGTAATACGTACGTCGAATAAATGTGTTAAATTAAAATATATTTTTGTAAATGTGAACAGTTAGTAAAACTGTATTTTTTCGTAAAATGCGCACATTTAATTAACTAATGTCCCTTAGACAGTTTTTGGCCCCGTCTGACGAGTGTTGTACATGATCGTTATATAAATAGTCGTTTTTTTTCAAAAAACGACCATTTATATTCATCTGGTACAATGTTTGTTGGATTTGTCCCTGTATTGGACAAGTTATGAACACAGTAAGCATTTACATTTTGTAAACTACTTCGTCTCAAACGGTTCATAAAATTTCGGCCTAACTTTTCTTTTTTGTTTCCTGCGTACATGCATTTGTGTACAATGCAGGGAACAAAAGGGAAATGCTGCCGAAATTTTGTTGAATCGTTTGAGACGAAGTAATATACGAAATGTAAATGCTTACTGTGTTTGTAATGGGAAGTAGGATGCCTGACCATGGAAAAAAAATTTATACAATTTTTTATATCGATACGGTAAAACATAAAATGTGCCCTATTTGAAAATATTTTTAAATTTGTGAAGTTGTTCTTTAAATTCAAATATTATACGACCATGAAAATAATCTTTTTCGAATTTGTATTCTTGAAAATAAATATTAAATTTTGAACTTCTCCTTTTCTCAAATTGGAAAAATGATTGATTATTTTGTTGATCAGAGGAGATGGATGTACCAAAGAAAAGGACCGAGGGGCTCAATAAAAAAAGATTTTTATAATGGTATAAACGTGTTTGTTGAATTCGCTTTAAGTAATAACAGAAACGATCCAGAAATTCGTTGTCCGTGTAGTAGGTGTAGACATTTGAAGTATTTGTTACCAGATATTGTGAAAGTTTATTTGTGCCAAAACGGTTTCGTACCCGAGTATTATGTTTGGGATCGGCATGGAGAAGTTGTAGCAAATACTTCTATAGAGTCTGAAAGTGTCGTTAACAAAATAGTTAGGACGACCCGTATAGAAAATATGGTCGAAGATGCAGCACGATCGATGTTTCCTATGGTTGAAGTTGACGACGATGATGGAAATGTTGAAGAACCAAATATTGAAGCAAAAAAAATTTATGATTTACTAGATGCTGCTAAGAAACCTATTTTGGATGGTTGTAAAAGCGGCACTCAGCTATCAGTAATCGCAGAATACATTGTGATGAAGTCAAAATACAACATCACTGAAGCTGGGTTTACGGCTGTTGTACAAGCTGCAAAAAGACATATGCCACCCGATAATCTAATGTGTGAAAATCACTATGAAGTTAAAAAACTTATGTCGGCTTTTGGTTTACCTTATCAGAAAATAGATACATGTTTAAAAGGCTGCATGTTGTTTTGGAAAGAAGATGCAAACCTTAGAAATTGTAAAATTTGTAACCACGAGAGATACAGACCAAGAAAAAAGAAGGGGAAGGAAGTTCTGTACAAGCGTATGCATTACTTACCCATAACTCCAAGACTTCAAAGATTATATGCATCTTCTGTAACTACATTGATGCAGCACATACCAGAGGAGTTCGCGAAACCCTAAATCGCTCCGCCTTAAGTCGCGAACAAGCAGATGTCAAGAATCGTGAAGCCCTAGATCGCAAATCTACCCTAAACCCTAAGTCGCGAACGACCGTAGCATGTCGTAGGTCGCTCCTCCGCCTTATGTCGCTCCAGCACTATCGCGAAGCAAATTCAGTAGGTCGTGAACGCACTTTCCCTAAATCGCCTCCAGTAAGTTGCGAACGAAGAAGCTTAGGTCGCGAAGAAGCTTAGGTCGCGAAGAAGCTTGGGTCGCGAATTTCTTTAAGTCGCTGATGTTTTTGGTCGCTCCAGTGCTAAGTCGCTCAAGTGGATGGCTGTTTTGTTAAGTCGTTTGTTTTGCTGAGTCGTATGTTGTAACCCGTGTTTTGTAAAGTTGTATGTTGATAGGTCGTAGGTCGTTGCTGTTGATTCTTGAGTCGCTGTTTGTATTTCTTAAGTCATTACTTATATTTTCTTAAGTCGGTTGTATTTGTTAAGTCGTTTGAGATGTTTGTTGTTAGGTCGTTTGTTTTGTAAATCGCTTGTGTTGTAATTTTCTTAAGTCGTGTGTTGAGTTGTAAATCTCTATAAATAAGGATGTGAGGTCATTTGTAAAGGTAGTTGAATTTTAAATAAAATTTGGTTTGTGCTTCTTGTCTCCATTAAAATTGGTAGTTGAGTGTTATCTCCTATCTCCACCTTCGGCATTCGAGTGTGCTAGAATCAACGATTGTTGAAGCCAATTCACGGAATCAAGTGCGCTTGATCAACGTTCGAAGAATTGTAGATCTTCTCTCACGGCATCGTGCGCGATCAACGTGTCGAAGATTGCTAGAATCCGGTATCTTCGTGATCAACGGATTTGGGCATTTGGGTATTCTTAAATTCACCAATTTATCATCGATTCACCGATTATTTCCGCTAATCGTGTGAGATCCTGGATGGATTCGATTTACATCGTCGAATTCGCTTCCTAGGTTGCATCATTTGGTATCAGAGCTAGATTGCAAGAAGTTTGCATCATTTGGAGAATTGGGTTTCGAGAATTTGTAGTTTGGAGATCGGATTTGCAATTGTTGAGGAGTTTGGTGTTTATCGTGTTCATCGTGAAGTTTCAACAAGTTGGGAGTTTCGATCCATATCATTTTGGATCAAAGTTCGGAAAGTGTTTGAATTTTTGAAGATTTGTTTGAAGTTCAATCATGCCACCGAGACGAGCTCAACGTCATCGCAATGTTGATGCTTTGTATGGAAGAGAAGATGCTGAACAAATGGAGCAACGAATTAGTGATAAATTCAATGAGAAGTTTGATGAGGGAATTGGTCGATTAGAGAGAATGATGCTTGAAATGAATCAAAGTAGAAGAAGGGTTTCACCTGAATAGAGCCATGGGGGAAATAGAGTTTCACCACATTCAGACTGGGAGAGAAGAGAAGATCATGATCGTAGAAATGTTGACGATTGTGATAGGAATGTTTATGATCGTGATCGGAGGAATGTAGATCGAAGGGATTTTGGTGGTAGAAATGGTGGTGGTAGAGATGTTGGTGGTCATTATCGACATCGATATGCATCAGAATTTGATGGTGGTAGTGTTCATGGTTGAAATCGAAGCCAAGGAAGAAATCATTCAGAGTATGATCACAAATGGGAGTCCGGAGTGAAAATTGAAATTCCAGAGTTTAAGGGTGGTATGCAGGCTGAAGAATTTCTAGATTGGTTATCTAATGTTGAAGAGATCTTTGATTTCAAGGAGGTTCCGGAAGATCGTCGAGTGAAGTTGGTTGCTACTAGGTTGAGAGGGAGAGCTATGGCGTGGTGGCAGCAAACCAAACTTACACGAGAACGGATGGGGAAGTCGAAGATTGTTACTTGGGAGAAAATGAAGAAGATGATGAAGGCTACATTCTTGCCTTACAATTATCAATCACTCATGTATAAGAGGTTGCAGAATCTGAGGCAAGGGACGAAGACTGTTAATGATTATGCTGATGAGTTTTATCAACTGATTGCTTGAAATTACATTATGGAGACGGAGGAACAGTTGACTGCTAGGTTTGTTGGGGGGTTGAGGATCCAGATCCAGGATATGGTAAATATGTTTGACCCTAGATATGTGGTTGAAGCGCACCAGAAGGCGTTGGCTTGGGAGAAGCAGGGAAGACGAGGAGGTGGTGTGTTTCCAAGTGCCAATACTCAGAGCAAGGGTGCTAGTGGGAGTTCCAATGTTTCTAAAGCTGTCAGTAAACCAGTTGTGAATGAAGTTGCGAAGGCGAAGGTCAACAACAGTCTCAAGTGTTATAATTGCCAGGAAGTGGGTCACAAGAGTAATGAATGCCCGAAACCGAAGAGGCGAGCTATGATTGCTGAAGTGGAAGGTGAGGATGTTGATGAAGGTTATTCTAGTCCAGTTGAGGAGGATGAACAGGATATCGCGTCGGGAGATGAAGGATGTAATCTAATGTTGAGGAGATCATGTTTGACACCGAAGCAGGAAGAGGAGGCTAGTTGGTTGAGGAGTAATATCTTTCAGTCGACTTGCACTATACTGGGGAAGGTGTGTAAATTCGTGATTGACGCGGGAAGTTGTGACAATATCATTTCTACCGAAGCTGTGAGAAAGTTGAAGTTGAAGACAGAGAAGCATCCAAATCCTTACAAGTTAGCGTGGTTAAGGAAAGGAGGAGAGGTGAAGGTGGACAGGCGAGTTCATGTTCCATTTTCTATTGGGAAGAAGTATAAAGATGAGATCTGGTGTGATGTGGTGGGGATGGATGTTTGTCACTTGCTTTTGGGAAGACCATGGCAGTAGGACCGAGCAGTGCAGCATGATGGTCAAACCAATAGCTACAGCTTTATGTTTGAGGGTACTAAGATCATTTTAGTTCCGAAGAAGAGACAGCAAGGAGAGAGCAAGTCAAAAGAGATTGAGGAGCTGAAGACTTTGTTAACTTTGAAGGAATTTGTTAAAGAAGTAGAGGAGAATCCAGAGGTGTTCTTGTTGATTGGAAATGAAGCTACTGAATCTGTTGAAGTTCCAGAGGAAGTAAAGCCAGTGTTGGAAGAATTCAGAGATGTGTTTCCTGAAGAGTTGCCAAAGGAGTAACCACCGTTGAGAGATATTCAGCATCAGATTGATCTTATGCCAGGAGCGGCATTACCTCACAGGCCACATTACAGGATGAGTCCTAAGGAGCATGAGGAACTGAGAAGGCAGGTGGAGGAGTTGTTAGAACAAGGGCGTGTTCAGGAGTGCTTGAGTCCTTGTGCAGTGCCAGCCTTATTGGTACCGAAGAAGGATGGGACTTGGAGGATGTGTACGGACAGTCGGGCTCTAAACAAGATCACTGTGAGATATAGGTTTCCTATGCCGAGGTTCGATGATTTGATTGATCAGTTGAGTGGGGCTGTTGTGTTCTCAAAGATTGACTTGAAGAGTGGATACCATCAGATTCGTATTAGACCGGGTGATGAGTGGAAGACTGCTTTTAAAACTAGGGAAGGTCTATACGAATGGCTGGTTATGCCATTTGGCTTGTCAAATGCTCCTAGTACTTTTATGAGAGTGATGAACCAGATTTTCAGACCATTTATTGGGAAGTTCGTAGTAGTTTACTTTGACGATATTTTGATCTATAGTGGGAGTATGGAAGAGCATATTCAGCATTTGCGAGAAGTGCTGTTGATTCTACGACAGGAGCAATTCTATGCAGCAATGAAGAAGTGCGTGTTCATGACGCATAGTGTTTTGTTTCTGGGATATGTTCTGTCGAAGGAGGGTATTCAAGTGGATGAAAGCAAAGTGGAAGCTGTCAGAAGTTGGCCACAACCCAAGACAATTACTGAAGTGAGGAGTTTTCATGGGTTGGTATCTTTTTATCGAAGATTCATTCCACATTTTAGCAGTGTGATGGCACCTGTAACCGATTGCATGAAAGGAAAGAAGTTCGTGTGGACAAAGGAAGCAGAGTTAGCTTTTGAGAAGATCAAGACACTTTTGAAGACAGCACCCATTCTGGTACTACCGGATTTTCAGATATTGTTCGAGTTACACACTGATGCTTCGAAGGTTGGGATTGGTGGAGTATTGAGTCAGAATGGAAGACCAGTTGCTTATTTCAGTGAGATGTTGTCTGAAGCCAAGTTGAGATATAGCACTTATGACGTGGAGTTTTACGCAATTGTTCAAGCTGTGAAGCACTGGAGACATTATCTGTTTCAGAGTGAGTTTGTTCTTTATACGGATCATGAATCTTTGAAACATTTGCAAGGGCAAGACAAAATTTCAGCTAGACACGCTTCATGGGTCGCGTATCTGCAGCAGTTTACTTTTGTTGTAAAGCACAAATCAGGGGTGACGAATCGTGTAGCTGATGCCTTGAGCAGGAGGAATCATTTGTTGACGACGATGAAGGTCGAAGTGACAGGATTTGAACTATTGCCAGAGTTATTTGAGGAAGATCCTTACTTTGCGAAAATTGTTGAGAAAGTCAAGGATGGGAGTACTGATGAGTTTGTGTTGGTAGATGGATTCATATTCAAGGGGAATCGATTGTGCATACCAGATTGCAGCTTGAGAATGAAAATTGTAAAAGAGTTGCATGAAGAAGGACATGTTGGTCGGGATCGCACATTGTAGTTGATTTCTCAGTCTTATTATTGGCCGTCGATGAAGCGGGCAGTTGAAAAGTTTGTTCGAAGATGTCATGTTTGTCAAATTTCGAAAGGGACAGCTACAAATGCGGGTTTGTATATGCCTTTACCTGTTCCTACAAAACCGTGGGTTGATGTAAGCATGGATTTTGTGTTGGGCTTGTCGAGGACTCAACGGGGAAATGACTCTATATATGTTGTGGTGGACCGTTTCTCGAAGATGGTACATTTTGTGGCTTGTAAGAAGACGGCAGATGCAGTCCATGTGGCACAGTTGTTCTTTAGAGAGATCTATCGCTTGCATGGTTTACCAGAATCTATAGTTTCAGACAGGGATACTAGATTTCTGAGTCATTTTTGGCTGAGTTTGTGGAAGATGGTGGGAACGAAGCTAAAATTCAGTAGCGCTTATCATCCACAGACAGATGGACAGACTGAAGTTGTGAACAGATCCCTAGGAAATTTGTTGCAGTGTCTTGTGAAGGATAATCTGAAGAGTTGGGATGTGAAGTTATGTCAAGCAAAGTTTGCTCATAATGATGCTATCAACCGTAGTACGGGTTTCAGTCCATTTCAGATTGTATATTCAAGCTTGCCAAAGGGGCCGTTGGATTTAACGATAGTGCCACAACCGAAGGGAACAATTAAGCGGGCTGCTGATTTTGTTGATGGGTTGACGGAATGCCATAGAATCGTTCAGGAACGATTGGAGAAGACGAATGAGAAATATAAACAATCCGCAGATATTAAACGATGACATGTTGACTTCAAAGAAGAAGATTTTGTATATGCAGTATTGACCAAGGATCGATTTCCTGTTGGAACTTACAACAAACTAGCTGCTAGGAAGATTGGTCCTTTAGAAATCATAAAGAAGATCAATGATAATGCGTATCAGTTAAGGTTGCCGGAAAATATTCATACTTCTGATGTTTTCAATGTCAAACACTTAATTCCATATTATGGGGTGAAGTTTGTCGAAGAAGAGGAGAGTGCGAATTCGAGGACGAATTCTTTTCAACTAGGGGAGGATGATGCAACATATACCAGAGGAGTTCGTGAAACCCTAAATCGTTCCGCCTTAAGTCGCGAACAAGCAGATGTCCTGAATCGCGAAGCCCTAGATCGCAAATCTAGCCTAAACCCTAAGTCGCGAACGACCAGAGCATGTCGTAGGTCGCTCCTCCGCCTTATGTCGCTCTAGCACTATCGCGAAGCAAATTCAGTAGGTCGTGAACGCACTTTCCCTAAATCGCCTCCAGTAAGTCGCGAACGAAGAAGCTTAGGTCGCGAAGAAGCTTAGGTCGCGAATTTCTTTAAGTCGCTGATGTTTTAGGTCGCTCCAGTGCTAAGTCGCTCAAGTGGATGGCTGTTTTGTTAAGTCGTTTGTTTTGCTGAGTCGTATGTTGTAACCCGTGTTTTGTAAAGTTGTATGTTGATAGATCGTAGGTCGTTGCTGTTGATTCTTGAGTCGCTGTTTGTATTTCTTAAGTCGTTACTTGTATTTTCTTAAGTCGGTTGTATTTGTTAAGTCGTTTGAGATGTTTGTTGTTAGGTCGTTTGTTTTGTAAATCGCTTGTGTTGTAATTTTCTTAAGTCGTGTGTTGAGTTGTAAATCTCTATAAATAGGGATGTGAGGTCATTTGTAAAGGTAGTTGAATTTTAAATAAAATTTGGTTTGTGCTTCTTGCCTCCATTAAAATTGGTAGTTGAGTGTTATCTCCTATCTCCACCTTCGGCATTCGAGTGCGCTCGAATCAACGATTGTTGAAGCCAATTCATGGAATCAAGTGCGCTTGATCAAGGTTCGAAGAATTGTAGATCTTCTCTTACGGCATCGTGCGCGGTCAACGTGTCAAAGATTTCTAGAATCCGGTATCTTCGTGATCAATGGATTTGGGTATTTGGGTATTATTAAATTCACCAATTTATCATCGATTCACCGATTATTTCCGCTAATCGTGTGAGATCCTGGACGGATTCGATTTACATCGTCGAATTCGCTTCCTAGGCTGCATCATTCTAATATGAGATGGCATAGTGTGGGAACGGAGGAAGAGGGTACGTTGACACATCCGGCCGATGGAGAAGCATGGAAGCATTTCGATAAAACGTATCCAAATTTTGCAGCGGAGAGTCGAAATGTTAGATTAGGATTATGTACGGACGGTTTTTCTCCATTTTCTTAATTTGGTTCTAAATATTCATCCTAGCCCATTATCGTCACACCGTATAATTTACCTCCATGGATGTGTATGAAAACGCAATATATGTTTCTTACTGTTGTCGTTCCTGGCCCCGACGATCCGACACAAGGAATCGATTTATATTTACAACCGTTGATTGAGGAGTTAAAAATACTGTGGAACGAAGGAGTACAAACATACGATGTGTCCAAGAAGAAAATTTTTCGTATGTTTGCTTCTTTGTTGTGGACTATAAGTGATTTTCCTGCCTATGCAATGCTTTCAGGATGGAGTACCACCGGTCGTCTAGCATGTCCATATTGCATGGATGAAACACGATCGTTTTCTTTACCTCATGGTAAGAAATTTTCATGGTTTGACTGTCATCGATATTTTCTCCATGTAAATCATCCCTTCAGAGGAGACAAGAAAAACTTTTTAGCTAATAGAGTAGAAACCAGACAACCACCGACGATATGGTCAAGCGAAGACATATATGAACTTGTTAGGGACTATCCAAAGATATATGAAACTGGAGAGCAAATAGAAATTGAAGGCAAATCGGTTGTTCATAACTGGTGCAAACAAACTATTTTTTGGGAGTTGCCGTATTGGAAACATCTTCTGCTTCGTCATAATATAGATGTGATGCACAATGAGAAAAATGTATTTGATAATGTTTTTAACACAATTTTGAATGTGAAAGGGAAGACGAAGGATGATTTGAAATCATAACGTGATATAGAAGAATTATGCAAACGTCCTGAGCTTCATATGAAACCAAATGACAGCAAAAAACCCAAAGCATGTTACGAATTAGATAATAATCAAGTTAAAGTTGTGTTAAAATGGGTGGAAGGGTTAAGATTTCCTGATGGGATATCATCAAATCTTCGTAGATGTGTTGACTTTAAAATGGTAGATTGAGCAGAATGAAAATTCACGACTGTCACATAATGATGGAAAATTTATTTCCCGTTATGTTCAAAGAACTACCATCGTTAAAAGTTTGGAAGGTAGTAACGGAGCTTAGTATGTTTTACAAAGAGCTTTGTTCGAGTACTTTAAAAGTGAAACGTTTACGTAAACTTGAAGTGGATATTCCTATATTGCTTTGCAAATTTGAGAAAATATTTCTGCCAGGTTTTTTAATGTAATGGAACATTTACCTGTTCATCTCCCATCTGATGCACGACTTCGAGGTCCTGTCCAATATGGATGGATGTATCCATTTAAGAGGTATGTAATATGTTATCACGTAATTTAATTGCATTTGAAAGATGAAGTTAATATAAATTAATTTTGCATAGATATTTGAATCATCTGAAGAAAAAAGTGAGGCAAAAAGCACGAGTTGAAGGTTCGATATGTAAATCTTACATCGAAGAAGAAGCTTCGTTCTTTTTCTCTCACTATTTCAGTGACCATGTGAATATTTCATTTGAAAGTGTTCCTCGTAATGACGAAGGCGATGAACAAGAGTCCTCTCAAGCAATGTTATCTATTTTTAGACAACATGGTCGGCCTTCTGGAAAATGTGTAGAAATATGGCTAGACGATAGAGATCTTCATGTAGCACACACTTATATTCTTCTAAATTGTGCTGACGTTGCACCGTTTGTTAGGTAATCTGAAATAATAATTTGTGTTTTATTCTTTTCTATAATGCATGCGCGTGTATAACCTAATGTAATAATTTGTTTATATAAACAGCGTTTATGAACGTGAACATCCGAACGGAGATCTCAGTAAAGAATTTTCCGGTTGGTTTTCAAATTACGTTTATGAGCCGAGAAATTGTGTTGTTGACGAAGGGTTGAAACATCTTGCGATGGGACCAAAAAGAGTGTTCAAGACATATCCAATATATTTTGTCACGTATTGCACTATTCATTTGGGATAAGAATATTATTTATATGTCTGAATTGATGGGTAGATTGTTAAAATATTTATATATAGTAATAGGTATATGTTATTATCATATCTATTACGAGGCCTATTCCTCTATCATCATTTTGCATGTCTTCATGTGTCCATCACATATTAGCCATTGTTTTTCCATCATCACCTTACATTTTATAATGTAGGTCCCATATATTAATCAGATATACATAATGAATGGTTGAGATTTAATGTGGGAGATGGAGACATACAAAATGGGGATAGAGAAATTGATTCAATCTATTACCTATTATCTATGCCCATTCACTTTTGCTATATTTGCAAATATGTATTTAAATGTCGTTGCGCTTTCTCATGTTCCCCACAATTTATTCTCTCTTTCCATAGATGCAGGGCCGGCCCACAATTTTGGCTGCCCAAGCCCATAAACATAGTTTTGAAAGAAATCAAAATTAAAAAAATTTGCAGCCCTCTGCTAGGTATTGAACCTGTGTCCTTGTTGCCCACTTTAATTTCATTTACCACCACACCACATATTATCCTACAATTCTCTTAAGTTCAAGGTTTATATATTAATAGTTTTAACCAAAAAAAATAATTTGTTGCCCCAGCCCAGTGGGCTGCCCTAGTCCGAGGGCTTGGTGGGCTGTCCTCTGGGCCGGGCCTGCATAGATGTACCGTCGATTTTCCTAATTTTCATTCCTTCCAAACATGAATTTCTATGTTCCAAATAAACTATTGTTTTACATTTAACGTATTACCGCATTTAGCCATATGGTTTGTGTATTCAAAGATGGTACAACTACTAGGCTATTATATGTTTGTTTAATGTTGCTACACCAATAATCTATAGAGGGAATTAGGCAAAAGGACAAACTTTGAAAAAAATTTAGGCTGAAGGACACAAAGTTTCATTTTTGGGCTGAAGGACAAACTTTGAAAAAAAATTAGGCTGAAGAAAAATGCTAAATACAATTAGCATTTTGTACAGTGCAAACATTGTACAAAATGCTAATTATAACTAGCATTATATCCAGTTTTACACTGTACAGAATGCTAGTTGTATTAGCATTGTCCTTCAGCCTAATTATCTTCCAAAGTTTGTCCTTCAGCCTAAAAATAAAACTTGTTGTCCTTCAGCCAAAAATTTTATGAAAATTTGTCCTTGTGCCTATTTTCCACTAATCTATATTGGTTTTTTTACTTTGTGGTTCATGCTATAATAATACAGTAAATGAGCAATTAAAAAGAACTTTAATACAAGATAATCTCTAGGTGCACAATAAATAAACGTGTAAAATAAAATAAGTTAAACTGAGTAGCACTGGCCCTTACTAAAAATCTACAGTACACAATTCCTGGATCTTTACTACTTCAATAGCTTCCACGAACTCATTTTCTGAAGTTATACTAAAATATCTACCCAATGGTTTATCTATACATATGCATACTTGCCAGTAGACTCTCCCTTCACTTATTATTTGATCATCGTTTATACTTTTACCATATTCTTATGTAGAGCCTTCCCAAATAAGTCAATTACCTTTATCGCTATTTGTTCTGTCTTCAATTTATCTTCGCCATCTAGTGGAACAATAACAAAGAGAAAGGCGGCGTCTTAGTTATCGTGTTGGACGTGCACAAGCAAGAGAAATAACTACTGCAAATAGAATAAGACAATTGAGTAAAGAGTCACGTATTCAAGATTTGTTGGGTAACTATTTTCCATGTACTAACTATATGCATGTTACAAGTTAGGTTTTGTTAATATAGTAACCTTATTGTGTTTATACAGTAAGCATTATGCATATATATGTTAAATTTTGTGACACTATATGATGGAGAATTGAAGGGGATGAATGTAGCTTGGTGTCGGAGAAGACGGTTCACAAATCGGAGTCCGGAGGAAAAAGATAGGAGGGAAGAAGCTGGAGTTCTGCTGTAGGTCAAACGTCTGGTTGAGAGGGCCAGACGTCTGACGAGGTTCAGGCTGTTGCCAGAAACATCTCGCAGACGTCTAGTTCCTCTGGCCAGACGTCTGGTTCTGCCTGTGCCAAACAAAACCTGGCCTCAAACGTCTGAGGTCTGAGGCCAGACGTTTGGTTCTGCCTGTGTTTGCCAACCAGAACCTGGCCTCAAACGTCTGAGGTCTGAAACCAAACGTTTGAGGCGGCATTTTCCTGTTTTTCTGGGCCGAGTCTTTGAGCTGTTTTGTGATTTGTTGAAGGGCAAAGTGGACTTTCGCCAGGGTTTTCTCCATTAGTATATATACTCTATTCAGGTTTAGAAGGAAGGGGGCCGATCATCTCTATTCAAGGGTTTAGTCCTCCATTAATTAGGGTTTTAGGCAAAACTCTATTTCTTCAATTCTAATCTCCTCAAACAGATATTCTCATTGAATAGATCATTGTAATCAATCTCTTGTACTCTTCTCATTTGGTGATAATAAAAGATCTCTCTCTCAAAGTGGATGTACACTAACGCGACGTTAGTGGAACCACTATAAATCGGTGTGTGATTTATTGCTTTCATTATTGCTTGTTATCATATATTGCTTGTGGTGTTATTGTGATCGTGTTTGGATTTGGTTTTATTGAATTCTTCAAGTGTTTGGTTGTTTTGCACTATCTATCACGATCTAGCTTTTCCGCGTGCGGTTGGGGATTTTGAGTTTGAGCGGTCTCGATCGAAATCCACCTTAACAATATATATGTTATGCATTATGAACATTCTACATCCAGTTCCATGTCATCATTCTTTATATTTAGCCTAATATACCTAACGTTTTTTTAGTAGAGCTAGCAGGATTGGTCAGACCCTTACCTGATTTATTAAAAAAAAAAAAGAAGAGGATTGGGTATTAATATGATAATACCCAGGATACAAGAAAGTAAACAAAAATAACATAGGGACAGATACAAGATACATAATCATTCAAGACCGCACATTTTAGTCCTTCCCTTGAAGGCCTAGGTTAGAGTTGGCTAAGAAGAACTTGATATTATACAATATCCTCTAGAACAAAACTGTTTGAGATTTCATAATTTTATCAAAAGCCCACGTGTACCTTTATCCCTAAACTTCAAATATGAAAGACTTCAAAATAATCAACATGATAAAAGACTCTTTGCTTCTGCTTCTAGTAGCCCAAAATAGGAAATTCCATTCAGTTCTATTTTCACATTTGGTTTGTGCCTGCCTCCTCTTTGCAAAAATAGATGACATGGATAAAAAATAAAAGTAAAGTGGAAGAATGAGCGTAGAATGTCTTCTTCATGACTGCAGCAGAACACACAACAATTAACAACTTGAATGCCACGTCTTTGCAAGTTAGAAAATGTATGTAAGCCACTCCTCATAACTTTTCATACGAGAAAGTTTTGTTTTTGGGGACTAAAATTATTCCACACCCTAACACTCCAACTAATGATTCTGTTACCAGCATGAGAAATCAAGGCTTCGTATATCAAGGATATACTATGACCCTTGTTACAGTTATTCCAAACATACCCATCATTGCCAAGCTGCAAGTAAATGACATTCAGCCTGCTCCAGAGGGCATTGACATTCATATTGCTAGATGTTGGAAGAGGACCAACACCATTTGGACATAGTGATTAGCATAGGCTTTAGAGGGGATACCAATTTGTTGTTTGTCTTTATGAGAAAGAGCATTACATAAAAGTAGCCTTTGCATTACCAATGACACGTACCAAAACTTAATTTTATCATCCCGAGAAAGCCTTAGCTGTAAGAAAGGCAAGAGATCATCTCTGAGCTTTAACACACTCCTCTAGACCCAGCCACACAAGGGTGTGGCACCATTATCCAAAAGTTCTTATTCCCTATGTGATATTTTCTAGCCCATAAACCCCATAAGCAATACTTATTGTTAATCAGGTTGTCAAAGTCTTTCGAGTAGGAAGCTTTATTCCAAAAATCTAGTTTTTTTGACACCAAGTCCACCAAAACTATGAGACCTTTCAACTTTATTGAAAGCCAGAGGAACAAGTTTTCTAGAGTATATATTACCAGTCCAGAGGAAATGATTCATGGCATTTTTGACCTGATTCAAGGGCCAAACAAGAATTATGAAGGCCCTGCTCCAATAAACAGTCATAGAGTGGATTATAGAATAGATTATAGTCATTCTTCCAACCTGGTTAAGCATTCTATTCATCCAGCTATTCATGGAGAAAGTAGTCTTTTCAAACAAAGGAAGGCAATCAGAGTAGCCAACCTTCCTAGTACACAAAGGCAAGGCAAGGTAGTTCATAGAGTGATTCATTGGAGGCAATGTAACAATGGCATGTAGAGCTTCTCAACTATCTTCAGGAACTCCTACTATATATATACTAGACTTATCCAAATTGATTTGCAGGCTAGTAATATTATAGAAGACTAGCAAAGTTGTGTTAATACTATGTAGGGAGACAGCAGTTAGCTTAGCGAAGATGATGAGGTCATCAGCGAGATGAGCATGGTGATCCGAGTTTCATTACATTAAGGTGCAAAGAGAAGATCTTGGCATCAGCAGACTTACTTATTAGTTGCATAAGAACTCCGTGATAATTATGAAAATGTACGAGGAGAGAGGAACTCGTTGTCTAATCCCCTGAGTACTAGAGAAATAACCCACATTTTTACCATTAATCCCCCGGGAGTACGAGGCAGTTGAGATGCAAGAGTGAATCCAGCTGACAAAGTGACAGGGGAATCTCATCCTGGCTATAATATCCACAATAGACTTCCATTGAAGAGAGTTAAATAATTTTTTTGTATCAAGCTTGAGCATGGCACGAAGAGAAATATTGGTTCTATTATAGCTATTCAACAGCTCATGGGCAAGAAGAACATTGTCGAGAACACACCTGAGAATGCTCCTACTAGGTGAGAAAGCAGCCTGGTTGGGGAAGATCAAGGCATTGAGGACAATTTTTAGTTTGAAAGCAATGAACTTAGAAACACATTTATATATGACATCGCAACACACAATCGGCCTATAGTTAGAGACTGACCTATCATCTTTGGACTTGGGAATTAAAGCGATATTAGTAGCATTGATGCTCCGAAGCATTTTTCTATGGTTGAAGAAATTGTGCGCAGCTCTAAGCAATTCAAGAGAAATGGTGCTCCAGCAAGAGATGTAGAACATGGCTTAAAGCCATATGGATCATCGGAGGAAGTCTTATTTATATCAATGATAGCCTATTTCATTTCATCAGTTGTAACCTAAGCAGACAGATAACTGATGGCGGAATCATCGAGCATAGGAAGGTTGGTGGAAAGAAGGTCATTTAAAATAAGAGAGTGAGGGTTTTCACTGCCAAGAAGATTAGAATAGTAGTTCAAGAAGGCAGCTTCCATTTGATCATGAGGACTATGGATAGAGCCATGATGATCAATTATTTGATAAATATTACTAGAAGACTTCTTAAATTTTAGGGCATTATGAAAGGCTTTGAAGTTCCTATCACCTTGTAAGTGTCGTTCTTTCCTCAGCTTTTTCTTGGTTATATCAAGCTCCATAGAAATAGCATCTTCAAGTTTAGCTATTTTATCATGTTCTAAAGCTGAGAGGGTGGGGTTGTTTTGTACCAAACCATATTTTTGAGTCTTCGAATTTAAATATTTAATTAATTTAAATATTCGGATTTGAATTTTAAATATAATAAAATATATATTTCAAATAACCGCTTGATTTCTAATGACATGTTTTTAATTTAATGTGTAGAATTTTCCATAATTTTTAATTTAAAAAATAATTGAATTTCCATTTAACGTATTTTATGGAAAACGTTGACATTTTTGAAACTTTATAGAATTTGATAACCGGTGTGTTTATATACACATGTATATGATCAGGCCCTTCTTCGTTTTCATTTGGTTTATCCCTAAAAATTTCAAAATCAATGAAATAAAGCTCCATCTCAATCTTCAAAAATCACCACAGCCCAAACCATCCACTTTTAGAGTAATCGTCCAACACAAAAGTTGTTCGTGTCGGTCTCAATTATTTTTAGAAATTAATCTCACCTGATTTCGTTGAGCATCGAGAGAGAAATTGAAAATTTTCAGTAAGTAGGAAAAATGTACACAAATGTTAAAAAATTAATTTCTCGCAATACGCTTCGAATTTGAAGGCGGCGTATGCATCGTTGGAGACATAGTATAATGTAGTATTTTTGGTAGCGTTTTGGTGGAGTTTTGTGACGGTCGATTTTGATGGTCATGGGCTAATGTTTCATCTCTTTGGCGATTTAGGCAAGGATAAGTGTCGTGGTTTATTCTTGGGGGTTTTTCGAATGGGGGAGCACGATTAGTGGAGTTTGGAGGGGTCTGGTGGTCGTTTGGGGTCACGATCATCTCACGATTGGTTCCAGGCATGTGAATAGGGGCTCTTGAGTTAGAGGGGTCGGAACTCGTGGCGGTTGGCCAAAGGGAAAGCGGGGTAGTGCAAATTGACAAACTCAAGTTAGCGGACTCGTGGGCGATGTTGGATTCTACGTTGGTGGACCGGAGGTCGAGTTGTGGTGTGCATGCACGTTGTGTACTGTCACGACCCGACTTTCTATGCCCAGAAAGTCGTATCGTGAATTAAGAAAGAAAGGGATAGAAGAAGAAAAGAAAGAAAAGAAGAAAGAACAACAACATCAGAAACTCACAGCGGAACGAATGAAATATAATATATCATATAAAATATTACATAGTATCATATACATCAGAGTTACACAACTTATACAACACATATTAGACAGTTATAAACATCTGTCTAATTCATACAACTCAAGTATCACAGATACAGACACAACATATACACAGCGGAATCATATATATCTACACGGTGAAGCCTCCTGCTCCAAATCTCCTCCAGAATTCATCAAAGCTAACCTGAATCCCTCGACTACTCAATACAATATTGAGTACCCAAGAGTTTAATAAAACAGAAAATAAACACTTGGGTCAGACATGGGTCTGGTGTGAGTAAACGGTTAGATTGCTTAACTTTGAAAAACTTTTGAAAACAAAAGTATCACGTAAGACTCCCCACAAATAAACATGGGTAAGTTTTTACCTTACGCTAACTAAAACGTTTGATAGGAAATCTGATTTTATTATAATAGGGTCTAGGGTTTTCAAGTAAAATACAGAAATAGCTGAAATGCTTACATCTCACATTCCAACATAGTTGGGCACAACTAATACGTACGGCACTTATTGGAGTTTGGATTCCATACAATGGCAGGGCTACTGGGGTACCGCCCGTCACAGTACGTGGCCTAGATCACCGTACCGAGGAGTACGCCCGCTCCCCTGCAACACAAAGCCGGAACCATCCCTTACTGGATAATCCCGAACAAGATAACCCCGTAGTTGGCGCGACCAACCACACACTAAGCCGAATGAAAAGAAAAGGGACCTCTAGACAGGGATCTATCTTGCTCTCAGTGGGTGCTACCCACGAAGCCTTGCTGCACCTCCCCTGTTTTAGCCATTCCCGGTTGATGAGGCTTGAGGTTACGATTACCTTTAATCAGAACATATCACTTAGAATGCTCATCGTCCGCCTGACGATGTGCTGAAAGCATTCAATCCATACAAGTTCGTTCCGGGTTCGAACGAAACCGAAGGCATTATCTCGTTACACTCGTTTTGGAATCACCCTCAGAGTTAACGACAATAACCCTTGCACTCTGAATCTTCATCTTCACTTGAGATTCACGACCTATCGTTAATTTGGATCGATGTGGTATTCGGGTCTCCAGACCTGGAATTCCGGTATACGGAAACCCGATCCCGGTCTCATCGAAATCCAAAACGTATCTTTTAAGGCCAAGTTGTTTAAAGGTTTAAACAGTTAAACTTATTCAGGATGATATAAACAGATAGATAAATCATATTATCACAATTGATAATTCATATCAACATTCATCTCACAAAGCAGCATATATCATATATATATCAGAGATATTCATATCATCCAATATCAACCAATCA
Source organism: Allium fistulosum (assembly GCA_030737815.1). Classification (NCBI taxonomy): domain Eukaryota; kingdom Viridiplantae; phylum Streptophyta; class Magnoliopsida; order Asparagales; family Amaryllidaceae; genus Allium; species Allium fistulosum. The sequence goes on along the minus strand of CM060907.1, from coordinate 912,029,699 downwards.
CCCAATATCAAACATCCAGTATTAATCAATTATCTAAACAGAATTGATTAACTCTAATCAATTTAATTAACCTTTAATTAAATTAATTACTATTCTTTAATTACTTGGATTATCATAATCCTGCTCACTATCATTAATTAATTACAACTTAATTAATTAAACATCTTAATGATCTTCCTTAATTAATCTTCCCTGATTAATTATACTTTAATTACATCAAGTAATTATCCTTAACCATATACAGTAATTAACTTTAAATTACTATCATTAATTACAATAATTAATGATCCTTCATTTGCTTTCTTTAATTAATTATAATTAATTACATTAAATCTTAATTAATTACAATTAATTAATTTAACTTAAGTTAATTACTTTATTAATCAATCTTGATTAATTCCATTAATAATCCTCTAATTACTTTATTAATTAATTACCTTCTAGTTAATTAAATAATTAATCTTTAATTAACTACATTAATTAACTTTAAATAATCATAATCAGTAATTAATCATCTTGTAATTACCTACCTTAATTAATTCCTTAATTAATTATATTAATTAATTATTCTTTAATCACTTATTTTTGATTAATTAATCTTAATTAATCAACCTTAATTAATTACTTCCTTAATTAATTTCTCTCTTTTAATTAATTACATTAACTAGTAATTAATCATATTATTAATAAATCTTAATTCTTTAATTAATTCATTTACCATCCACTAATTACTTTATTAAGTAATTATCCTTAATTACAAATAGTAATTAAGCTTTTATTAAATTTTTTCTTAATTATATTCATTTCCTTAATAAAAATCATTGGAAATAAATTAAATCATTAATATAATTATTTTTAAAACAAACAAATTTAAATCACTTAACTTTTATATTTAAACTTGAACTTGTTCCAAAATCTTACTAAATGATTTTACTATGGAACTTGGTCTATTTTCTTATGCAATAAAAACTCAATTCATTTTAAAACACTATTTAATAAATTACTTACAAATTTAATCGTTTTAATAACCTTAAAACTCAAAAGAACTTATCTTTGAAAACTCATTTATTTCATTTACATTGAAACTTTGTTTAACATTTACTTTTGCTAAAACTTAGATAATACATTTTTGAAAACATGAATTGATTTAAATTACTAACTTTTTAAAACCTGTACATGATTTTTCTAAAATCTCAAAACCAGGTTACAATAAAATAAACAACCCGAGCCACTTATTTCTTCCCCGAGTCATATCCTTGTAAACCCGAGTCGTCTTCGAGTCACCCCCTTACTCATCTGCTTCGAGTCTTCCATACGATCATCACGAGAGCGTCCCGAGTCTCCTCCTTCTTCCCCAATAACACGAATAAACCCAGAAACAACGTGCACGTGGTGCACGTACACCACCAATTCCGGCAACCGGAGACCATCGTGGTGACATTCGACCATCACCTACAACCTCGCAAACCCCTACGCAAATCCAGATCGATCATAACCCATTCGAATCGAAATCGAGTTAATCTCGATCAAACTGAAACCACCATTGAACAGCACCTCGCCTGAAAATCCCATCAACCCCACGATGCCTACCATCGTTCGCCACGAAATTCCGGCCACGACACCGCAATGCCTCCACGCTACTATGCCCTAAATTCTACGCAACTCGATTCACTCTAAGATTTTCAGTCACCCCATTTCCAAACGCGACCCAAAAACAATGTTAAACCCTAATTCCAAGACATCCGACCCCATCAACGTTCGAGAATACCTTCGAACATTTTTGCCGTGATCACTCATCCTCACTCCTCCTCCCGAAGAAGCCCTGACCACCATAACTCCTCCGTCGACAAGAACTTGCCCAAAACATAACTTCCAGTCATCTCAAAATTACTACTCCAAAACCAAACTAAAAATCAGGATTTTTATTTTAAAAATCATGTTTCTCTGAGTTGATTCAAAATATAAAATTTAATCAAATAACTACAATATTTGATTTTAGCATATTAATAAATTTCCTACTGTATCATCCTGGTTTCAGAAGATTTTCGAACAAATTCTTTTGAATAAAATTTTAAACTTTAATTCATGTTTAAATAATCATACTGCATTTGAAGATTCAAGCCTAACAGTGGTTTGAATTGGAATTCTTGAATTTTGTTTGGTTTTTACTCTGTACTTTGGGAAAACAGAGAAGTATCAGGACATTTCAAACATGTACAGTTAAACTTCAACATGTATACAAAGATCTTATAGAAATAGGTACATACAAACATTAAACCTATCTAAAATTCTCATGCACAAATTTCTATTTACTTAAACTTTTCTGATAAAAGTTTATTCACCTATTTTTAATAAGAACAGAGAAAAATATGAACATATAACATTTCACCAGTATAACATTTTATTCACATGCATTCATCACAAACATTCATGTAAACAATGCATACCATATCATTACAACATAAATCTCACATAACAAACATAGAAATAAATTTTACTGTTTTTAAAAATGGTGTTTACTCACCTTTTTATTTGCAGAGAACAAAGCAGAGCACTGTTTATCACTTCCAGGCTTTTTAAATTTTGAATTCTGGCAACTTGCATTTGATTTTGTTTCTGGTACTTTACATTTGAAAAGATCTGAAGCTTCATCATTGAATTTGCTTATTTACTTGTTGAAATCTGAAGCCTTTGCATTTGAATTATAGTTGAACTTCCTTTTAGTTGCAGATTTGAATTCCAGGTTGAAGAAAATTTGAGAACTGATTTTTTTTCTTTTCTTTTAACTTTGATTTCAGTTTTAGAAGAAGAAAGAAAAACTGAGAAAACGTTTTGAACTGAAAAATAGAAGCAAGGTTTCTATACAACATTATATTTGTTATTTCATTTTCCAAAGAAATTTGCCACTTGTATTTTTTTAAAACTTACATGTGTCCTTTATCACCTAATTACCCTACACTTGTTACCACTAAGTGTTAATGTATTTACACATGTCCTTTTTAATATATTAAATAATTTTTTTTTATTTAATTTAAATGTTAATATAAAACCTTTATATTTAATTCACTAATTAATAAACACTTACCTTAGTATATGTATATATAAACTATTTTAAAGAAACATATTATAAAACAAATAAAATCTTATATATTTTTAAATCCAATATAATTATCTTTTAAAAGATATAAATTAAAATACCAAATACCCTTTGAAAAAAGTATTATATTAAATTATACTTTCCAAATTATACTTTATATATATATATATAAATTTGAAACACTTTTATTAAATTCAAACCAAAATCCCAATATATACAAATATACATATATATATTTAAATAGAAATATTTTTAACATAAATTTGAGAATTATTATACAAAATTTCAATACAACTTCAAATCATAACATATACATACATATATATTACAATTTGAAAATACATCTTTTATTTAAACAAAAGATTTCTATTCACAATATATATAGCAAAATATATATTATAAATAGATTAAAACTTTATTAGCTTTGAAAATAAATCTTATCAATTTTAAATCAATATTTCCAGATTAAATATTGATTATCCTTTAAAGATTAAATTATCAATTTAAATTAAAATTATAAAGGAAAATTATCAATTCAATTGAATTATTAATACAGATTATTAAATTTATATTGCTCAAAAACCCGGGATATCACATTCCTCCCCCCTTAAAATAATTTCATCCCCGAAATTAAAAGCAAAGTTAATTTAATAATCCAACAAATATTTTAATTTCAAACACAAACCTATCATCCAATTTCTAACAACCAAAGCAACCAATCAAACTATCTAATCTAACTAACTATTCTGACATAAATCAGAATAGACTTCATAATACTATCTCGAGTTTTCCCGAGTAAAAATCACCGGGAGACTCGCTCTACAGAAGCTAAATAAACTACACACCATAATCCAGAGCTCCTCTCTTCTTTAGATTCACCAATCTGAACAAAATATCAGATCATACCCAAGTCCAACTCAACTTCCAAATCCATCTGAACTGCAGATTCTACAATCAGTAATAGATCATACACGTACTCCCTCAGAGATACGTGAAATAGAATGGATTCCAGATATCCAAACTGGTCATTCAACCCTGTAGACAAAGAATTACTCCTCTCAAGAACACAAGAAAATCCAAAATATTTCGGAGCTAGCTTCCAGACTTACCAAATCTTATAGCTCTTATAATCGAGGAAAATTTAAACAGTTTCCAATTTCCAACTCCGAATTCCAAACTCTGACTCATATCTGCATAGCTCACCAGACGATCCCGAGCTACCTCATCTCTTCCTGATCAGCTCAACCTTTGCTGATGCTTTTTGAAACAATTAGACCAAGAACAAAATGATCTTCAAATCTGCTGAAATCCACAAACTCTTCTCCACAAGAAATAGAAGACTGAACTTCCTTCTCCCAGATTCCAGAAAATTCTATACCCACTTAGAAATTCACATAAACTTCTTGTAGAAATCTGAGGTTACTTCCTTTCTTGCACAGCTACTACCTTTGCTTCCGCTGCACAACTCTTATTCTGAAGTAGATGAGAATGTCGATGAACTCGAGCACAAACTAGATCCACAAACAAGCGGGAACATTGGTTATCTTAAAGACATAACCAACTTCTCAAAGAATAGACGAGTCCTCGGTCAAGGGTACTGTCTTCAGCTATCCTTGGCTAGAGGAAACTCGAAACTAGAAACAGAAGAGAAAACACAGATACTCCATAAAATTCTAAGATACTTCACCAAATCCTTCTCTAGGAACCAAATCGATATAAACTAAATCTTTGACCTCTTCGATAACTTTTACTTCCTCTTGAGATGTCTCAATTTCATACAAAAGATTACTCAAGATGAACTCTCAAACTAATCGCAAGTCACTTTTGCGATCCTACCTAGTTCGGATTCCAAAGAAACTGTTCTCTCTTTACTAATTAAAACAGCCTTAAACTTTTCCGAACAAGGTTAACCCTTCAAGAAAACATTCACCATCCTCCCGGACTGCTGATAGAAGAACCACAAAGATTCCGGAACCATCAAAGAAATGAACCACACTGCTGCTTCCAAACTCTATCTCGACAGCACACCGAACACTCCGAGTTGCACTGCTACCACAGTTAACCAAAAGCTTCTAATCCAAAGGCTTCTCAAAACCAAAACCATCAACAAACCTCACAACGAACCTCCGAGATGGCAGACATTCGGGCTCCAAACCAAACGCCAACAACTTACTCTTCTTAAGGGAACAATGAGACCATGTCCGAAGAACAACTAATTGACCTTAGTCCCATACTTCAAAATAGACAAAACTCTCTTACTTGATATCAGAGAATTCCTATACAGTCGAGTCTTTCCTGCGGTAGACATCAACTGTTCCTCCAATACCTTCTTAATCTTGTTCCAAAAGAAAATCTCCTTCGGGAACATCCATAGATACTGCGTCTTATCACACAACTGCTCCTTCCTGAAGTCGCCAAGCTACCATCACTTACTTCTGCACAACTGATAGATTCAACTCTAGAAAATCTGCTCACCCGAGCTCAACCAATCTTACATTCCAATAATGGACTCCGAATCTTGAAAAGGATTTTCTTCAGAGATCCGAGACATCCTTACTCCATACTGCCAACTTACTCGAGACGATATTGGGTTTACAGTCTCGATATATACTTCCAACCTCAAACATTCAAACTCCAACTATTGGTAATTGTGTTACACACACTACCACCTTATCTACCTTTATAACTTATATTGGAAAACCCGAACAGGTAACCCAATAAATAGGTAGAAATACATATATATATATATATATTTAAAATGATTTTTTTTATATATAGAAATTATTTCTGGGTAAAATTATTTCATCTACCTCTTTAAAACAATATTGTGTCTGTTGGCCTGGTTCAAGTGTTTAGAGATCCCTATCAATAACGTTAGCTACTCGTATTGACCAGAATCCATATACCACTCAACCGATCAATTAACACAATATAAAACCATTTTTATATAACTAACAATTACGCGCTCTCAAGATAGACACCACTTCAGAGCCTAGGTATTCACTCAACCTACAGCTCTGATACCAACTGTCACGACCCGACTTTCTATGCCCAGAAAGTCGTATCGTGAATTAAGAAAGAAAGGGATAGAAGAAGAAAAGAAGAAAGAACAACAACATCAGAAACTCACAGCGGAACGAATGAAATATAATATATCATATAAAATATTACATAGTATCATATACATCAGAGTTACACAACTTATACAACACATATTAGACAGTTATAAACATCTGTCTAATTCATACAACTCAAGTATCACAGATACAGACACAACATATACACAGCGGAATCATATATATCTACACGGTGAAGCCTCCTGCTCCAAATCTCCTCCAGAATTCGTCAAAGCTAACCTGAATCCCTCGACTACTCAATACAATATTGAGTACCCAAGAGTTTAATAAAACAGAAAATAAACACTTGGGTCAGACATGGGTCTGGTGTGAGTAAACGGTTAGATTGCTTAACTTTGAAAAACTTTTGAAAACAAAAGTATCACGTAAGACTCCCCACAAATAAACATGGGTAAGTTTTTACCTTACGCTAACTAAAACGTTTGATAGGAAATCTGATTTTATTATAATAGGGTCTAGGGTTTTCAAGTAAAATACAGAAATAGCTGAAATGCTTACATCTCACATTCCAACATAGTTGGGCACAACTAATACGTACGGCACTTATTGGAGTTTGGATTCCATACAATGGCAGGGCTACTGGGGTACCGCCCGTCACAGTACGTGGCCTAGATCACCGTACCGAGGAGTACGCCCGCTCCCCTGCAACACAAAGCCGGAACCATCCCTTACTGGATAATCCCGAACAAGATAACCTCGTAGTTGGCGCGACCAACCACACACTAAGCCGAATGAAAAGAAAAGGAACCTCTAGACAGGGATCTATCTTGCTCTCAGTGGGTGCTACCCACGAAGCCTTGCTGCACCTCCCCTGTTTTAGCCATTCCCGGTTGATGAGGCTTGAGGTTACGATTACCTTTAATCAGAACATATCACTTAGAATGCTCATCGTCCGCCTGACGATGTGCTGAAAGCATTCAATCCATACAAGTTCGTTCCGGGTTCGAACGAAACCGAAGGCATTATCTCGTTACACTCGTTTTGGAATCACCCTCAGAGTTAACGACAATAACCCTTGCACTCTGAATCTTCATCTTCACTTGAGATTCACGACCTATCGTTAATTTGGATCGATGTGGTATTCGGGTCTCCAGACCTGGAATTCCGGTATACGGAAACCCGATCCCGGTCTCATCGAAATCCAAAACGTATCTTTTAAGGCCAAGTTGTTTAAAGGTTTAAACAGTTAAACTTATTCAGGATGATATAAATAGATAGATAAATCATATTATCACAATTGATAATTCATATCAACATTCATCTCACAAAGCAGCATATATCATATATATATCAGAGATATTCAAATCATCCAATATCAACCAATCACCCAATATCAAACATCCAGTATTAATCAATTATCTAAACAGAATTGATTAACTCTAATCAATTTAATTAACCTTTAATTAAATTAATTACTATTCTTTAATTACTTGGATTATCATAATCCTGCTCACTATCATTAATTAATTACAACTTAATTAATTAAACATCTTAATGATCTTCCTTAATTAATCTTCCCTGATTAATTATACTTTAATTACATCAAGTAATTATCCTTAACCATATACAGTAATTAACTTTAAATTACTATCATTAATTACAATAATTAATGATCCTTCATTTGCTTTCTTTAATTAATTATAATTAATTACATTAAATCTTAATTAATTACAATTAATTAATTTAACTTAAGTTAATTACTTTATTAATCAATCTTGATTAATTCCATTAATAATCCTCTAATTACTTTATTAATTAATTACCTTCTAGTTAATTAAATAATTAATCTTTATTTAACTACATTAATTAACTTTAAATAATCATAATCAGTAATTAATCATCTTGTAATTACCTACCTTAATTAATTCCTTAATTAATTATATTAATTAATTATTCTTTAATCACTTATTTTTGATTAATTAATCTTAATTAATCAACCTTAATTAATTACTTCCTTAATTAATTTCTCTCTTTTAATTAATTACATTAACTAGTAATTAATCATATTATTAATAAATCTTAATTCTTTAATTAATTCATTTACCATCCACTAATTACTTTATTAAGTAATTATCCTTAATTACAAATAGTAATTAAGCTTTTATTAAATTTTTTCTTAATTATATTCATTTCCTTAATAAAAATCATTGGAAATAAATTAAATCATTAATATAATTATTTTTAAAACAAACAAATTTAAATCACTTAACTTTTATATTTAAACTTGAACTTGTTCCAAAATCTTACTAAATGATTTTACTTTGGAACTTGGTCTATTTTCTTATGCAATAAAAACTCAATTCATTTTAAAACACTATTTAATAAATTACTTACAAATTTAATCGTTTTAATAACCTTAAAACTCAAAAGAACTTATCTTTGAAAACTCATTTATTTCATTTACATTGAAACTTTGTTTAACATTTACTTTTGCTAAAACTTAGATAATACATTTTTGAAAACATGAATTGATTTAAATTACTAACTTTTTAAAACCTGTACATGATTTTTCTAAAATCTCAAAACCAGGTTACAATAAAATAAACAACCCGAGCCACTTATTTCTTCCCCGAGTCATATCCTTGTAAACCCGAGTCGTCTTCGAGTCACCCCCTTACTCATCTGCTTCGAGTCTTCCATACGATCATCACGAGAGCGTCCCGAGTCTCCTCCTTCTTCCCCAATAACACGAATAAACCCAGAAACAACGTGCACGTGGTGCACGTACACCACCAATTCCGGCAACCGGAGACCATCGTGGTGACATTCGACCATCACCTACAACCTCGCAAACCCCTACGCAAATCCAGATCGATCATAACCCATTCGAATCGAAATCGAGTTAATCTCGATCAAACTGAAACCACCATTGAACAGCACCTCGCCTGAAAATCCCGTCAACCCCACGATGCCTACCATCGTTCGCCACGAAATTTCGGCCACGACACCGCAATGCCTCCACGCTACTATGCCCTAAATTCTACGCAACTCGATTCACTCTAAGATTTCCAGCCACCCCATTTCCAAACGCGACCCAAAAACAATGTTAAACCCTAATTCCAAGACATCCGACCCCATCAACGTTCGAGAATACCTTCGAACATTTTTGCCGTGATCACTCATCCTCACTCCTCCTCCCGAAGAAGCCCTGACCACCATAACTCCTCCGTCGACAAGAACTTGCCCAAAACATAACTTCCAGTCATCTCAAAATTACTACTCCAAAACCAAACTAAAAATCAGGATTTTTATTTTAAAAATCATGTTTCTCTGAGTTGATTCAAAATATAAAATTTAATCAAATAACTACAATATTTGATTTTAGCATATTAATAAATTTCCTACTGTATCATCCTGGTTTCAGAAGATTTTCGAACAAATTCTTCTGAATAAAATTTTAAACTTTAATTCATGTTTAAATAATCATACTGCATTTGAAGATTCAAGCCTAACAGTGGTTTGAATTGGAATTCTTGAATTTTGTTTGGTTTTTACTCTGTACTTTGGGAAAACAGAGAAGTATCAGGACATTTCAAACATGTACAGTTAAACTTCAACATGTATACAAAGATCTTATAGAAATAGGTACATACAAACATTAAACCTATCTAAAATTCTCATGCACAAATTTCTATTTACTTAAACTTTTCTGATAAAAGTTTATTCACCTATTTTTAATAAGAACAGAGAAAAATATGAACATATAACATTTCACCAGTATAACATTTTATTCACATGCATTCATCACAAACATTCATGTAAACAATGCATACCATATCATTACAACATAAATCTCACATAACAAACATAGAAATAAATTTTACTGTTTTTAAAAATGGTGTTTACTCACCTTTTTATTTGCAGAGAACAAAGCAGAGCACTGTTTATCACTTCCAGGCTTTTTAAATTTTGAATTCTGGCAACTTGCATTTGATTTTGTTTCTGGTACTTTACATTTGAAAAGATCTGAAGGTTCATCATTGAATTTGCTTATTTACTTGTTGAAATCTGAAGCCTTTGCATTTGAATTATAGTTGAACTTCCTTTTAGTTGCAGATTTGAATTCCAGGTTGAAGAAAATTTGAGAACTGATTTTTTTTTTCTTTTAACTTTGATTTCAGTTTTAGAAGAAGAAAGAAAAACTGAGAAAACGTTTTGAACTGAAAAATAGAAGCAAGGTTTCTATACAACATTATATTTGTTATTTCATTTTCCAAAGAAATTTGCCACTTGTATTTTTTTAAAACTTACATGTGTCCTTTATCACCTAATTACCCTACACTTGTTACCACTAAGTGTTAATGTATTTACACATGTCCTTTTTAATATATTAAATAAATTTTTTTTATTTAATTTAAATGTTAATATAAAACCTTTATACTTAATTCACTAATTAATAAACACTTACCTTAGTATATGTATATATAAACTATTTTAAAGAAACATATTATAAAACAAATAAAATCTTATATATTTTTAAATCCAATATAATTATCTTTTAAAAGATATAAATTAAAATACCAAATACCCTTTGAAAAAAAGTATTATATTAAATTATACTTTCCAAATTATACTTTATATATATATATATATAAATTTGAAACACTTTTATTAAATTCAAACCAAAATCCCAATATATACAAATATACATATATATATTTAAATAGAAATATTTTTAACATAAATTTGAGAATTATTATATTAAATTTCAATACAACTTCAAATCATAACATATACATACATATATATTACAATTTGAAAATACATCTTTTATTTAAACAAAAGATTTCTATTCACAATATATATAGCAAAATATATATTATAAATAGATTAAAACTTTATTAGCTTTGAAAATAAATCTTATCAATTTTAAATCAATATTTCCAGATTAAATATTGATTATCCTTTAAAGATTAAATTATCAATTTAAATTAAAATTATAAAGGAAAATTATCAATTCAATTGAATTATTAATACAGATTATTAAATTTATATTGCTCAAAAACCCGGGATATCACATGTACATTGGGTGAACGTACAGTAAAATGGCGTTGGAGAAGAAGAAATGGGAAAGGAGGAAAATGGAATGGGTCGGGTTGCATTTGTTTCGGTTATGGGCTTTGCACCAACAAGTGTTGGGGATGAGAATTTTGTTTTAATTGGTTTAATTAATTATATATATTAAAATAGGTTAAATTATAAAGTGCATAACTCTCTCATATGGAATCCGTTTTAACCGCGGATTTTTGCATTGCACTCATATTGACAAGTACAAATTTATGGCATAACTTGTTGATAGTTTTGGTGATGTTTAATATGGATAAAATAATAGTGATAGAATGTAATTACGTTATTTTAAATAATAATATCCCTAAATAAATTACACTTCTTGGGTGTTATATATTTGCCAAATAAACATTGTACTGTTAAGTAAATTGAATAGAATAATTTGGACACTTGTTTAGCGGAATAAAATATTGTTCTGCTAATTAAGTAAATTGGTAATTTAATTAACAGAATAGAACACCGTTACGGTATCAGATGTTTGCTTAGGCGAACATTGTAGTACACATAGAAAATTATTCACTTTGCCATTGTACGATCGGAACGAGTTCGAATCCGAACGAATCCAAAGCAAGTTGGAAATTGATATTTTCGGTAAAACTAATTACTGAGAAATATATATAGTGTTGTTCTAAAATGGGTTTGAGATAGTAGGAAAGTGTTTTTAAATTAACTAGTTCGATTGGTTCGAAAATAAATAAAAATGGGTAAGAGATGTATTCGGATAGTAAATGCTTCTCTTAAGTAGTACCCTTCTCAATAAGGGAATATATGATACTATTTGGTACTATCCAATTCCTTGGTATCATTTTGAGGTTACTCGGGCTCTATATATATATATATATATGTATATATATATTCTTTGGATTAAAATATATAGTATCATTTCAAAAAGTGTTTTGAATAAAAACCAGGGTGTTTTAATTATTAAGTGAATTCAAAAGTAAAAGTTTGAATCAGATAGTTGTTAATACCCTTAGGGTATGGTAGAGTATTTTAACAAGTTTTACAACTTAAGTTGGGTTTTGTGAAAAGGTTTCATAAATAATTTTGGAAAACAAATTTGAAGTTAATATTTTGTATATACTCTCAGGATTTAGAAGAGCATTATACAGTTAAGTGAAGTGAAGTAAATCTTTGGAAATGTTTTACAAATGGAGGTATGTCTTTAAAGATAGTTATTTTAAGTTTCAAACTAAAATCTTGGTATATTCTCCGTCCTTGGAATTTCGGGGGCGAAATTATTTTAAGGGTGGAGAATGTGACGACCCATATTTTAAGTCTTGGAATTTGAATATTTAATTTATTTCAATATTTCAATTTGAATTTTAAATATTATAAAATCTATGATTCAAATAACTGCTGAATTTTTAATGACGTGTTTTTAATTTAATTTATAGAATTTTCCATAATTTTTAATTAGAAAAATAAAGTATTTTCCGTTAGACGTATTTACGAAAAACGTTGGCATTTTTGAAACTTCATAGAATTTGATAACCAGTGTGTTTTACTTTTATTTTGTGATCGCATCATATTTTTGTACACGATCGTATTTTATTTTCTATCACTTGCGGCTCGTATGCGGACGCGATATTGTATGGTAGGGTACCAAAATCTTTTTATTCAAATTCAAATCAACTCAGCCCCTCTCCTTCAATCAATAACACCAACCTAATCTCCTCCCTCTCTTGTCCCCTTTAAATATATCTACCTGTGTTCCCTTGTCCCCTTTTGATTTGAGCCTCCATTTATGAATTGGTTTGATTAGCTTAGCTGTAGGGAGCTGGCATTAGATACACACACACACACATATATATATATATATGGTCAGGCGCTTCTTCTTCTTCATTTGGCTTATCTCTAAAAATTATAAAATTGACAAAATAAAGCTCCATCTCAATCTTCAAAAATCACCACAGCCCAAACCATCCACTTTTAGCCTAATCGTCCGACACAAAAGTTGTTTGTGTCGGTCTCAGTTATTTTAAAAAATAGATCGCACTCGATTTCGTCGAGTATCGAGAGAGAAATCAAAAAATTTCAATAAGCGGGAAAAATATACACAAATGTTCAAAAATTGATTTCTCCCGATAAGCTTCGAATTTAAAGGTGGCGTATGCATCGTTGGAGTCGTAATATGATGTAGCATTTTTGGTAGCATTTCAGCGGAGTTTCATGATGATCAATGTTGATGGTCATGGGCTAGGGTTTCCTCTCATCGAGGAGTGTCATGGTTGATTCCTGGGGGTTTGTCGAGGGGAGGAGCATCGATTGGTGGAGTTTGGAGGGGTCTGGTGGTCGTTTGGGGGTCGCAATCATCTCGAGTTTCGTTCCAGGCGTGCGAATGGAGGTTCTCGAATTAGAGGCGTTAGAACTCGTGGCGGTTAGCAAAAGAGGAAGCGGGGTTTTGCAAAGTGACGAGCTCGAGTTGGCGGACTCATGGCCGATGTTGGATTCGGCATTGGTGGACCAGAATTCGAGCTGTGGTGTGCGTGAACACTGTGCACATTGGGTGTAGTACAGAAAAATGGCATTGGAAAAGAATAAAGGGGGAAAAAGGATAATGGAACGGATCGGGTTGCATTTGTTTCGGTCATGGGCTTTGGGCTCGAAAGCTTTGGGGTGTGAATTTTGTTTTAATTGGTTTGATTAATTATATATATTAAAATAGGTTAAATTATAAAGTGCATAACTCTCTCATATGGAATCTGTTTTAACCTTGGATTTTTGTGTTGTACTCGTATTGATGAGTACAAATTTATGGCATATTTTGTTGATAGTTTTGGTGATGTTTAAAATATGGATAAAATAATAGCGACCGAATGTAATTACCTTATTTTAATTAATAACGTCGTTAAATAAATTACACTTCTTGGGCGTTATATATTTAACCAAATAAACACTGTACTGTTAAAGTAAATTTAATAAAATATTTTGGACACCTATTTAGTGGAATAAAACATCTTCTGCTAATTAGGTAAATTGGTCATTTAATTAACAGAATAAAACACCATTCTAGTATCGGATGTTTTCTTAGGCGAATGTTGTAGTACACTTAGAAAATTATTCTCTTTGTCATTGGACGATCGAACGAGTTTGAATCCGAACGAATCTAAAGCAATTTGGAAATTGATATTTTCGGTAAAACTATTTATTGGGAAATATATATAGTGTTATTCTAAAATGGGTTTGAGGTGGTAGGAAAGCTTTTTTAAATTAACTAGTTCGAGTGGTTCAAAAATAACTAACAATGGGCAAGAGATGTGTTCGGGTGGTAAACGCTTCTCTTAGGTATTACACTTCTCGATAAGGGAATATATGATACTGTTTGGTAGTACACGGTTCCTTAGTAACATTTTGAGGTTACTCGGGCTATGTATATATATTCTCTAAATTAAAATATGTAATATCATTTCAAAAAGTGTTTTGAATAAAAACCCGGATGTTTTAATTCCTAAGTGAATTCAAAAATAAAAGTTTGAATCAGATAGTTGTGTATAGACTTAGGGTATGGTAGAGTATTTTACAAGTTTTACAGCTTAAGTTGAGTTTTGTGAAAAGGTTTCACAAATAATTTTGGAAAGTAAATTTAAAGTTAATACTTTGTATATACTCTCAGGATTTAAAAGTGTATTATACAGTTAAGTGAAGTGAAGAAAATATTTGGAAATGTTTTACAAATGGAGGTATGTCTTTATAGATAGTTATTTTGAGTTTCAAACTAAAATCTTGGTATATTCTCCATCCTTAGAATTTCGGGGACGAAATAATTTAAGGGGGGAGAATGTAACGACCCATATTTTGAGTCTTGGAATTTGAATATTTAATTTATTTTAATATTTCGATTTGAATTTTAAATATTATCAAATCTATGTTTCAAATAACCGCTGAATTTTTAATGACATGTTTTAAATTTAATTTATTGAATTTTCCATATTTTTTAATTTGGAAAATAATTGAATTTTTCGTTAGACATATTTATGGCAAACATTGGCATTTTTGAAACTTCATAGAATTTGATAGCCGGTGTTTTACTTTTGTTTCATAATCGCATCACATTTCTGTATGTTATCGTATTTTATTTTCTGTCGTTCGCGGATCATATGCGGACGCGATATTATGTGGAAGGGTACCAAAATATTTTTATTCAAATCAACTAAGCCCCTCTCCTTAAATTAACAGCTGCAACCTTGTCTCCTCCCTCTCTTGTCCCCCTTTAATATATTTGCATGTGTTCCCTTGTCCCTTTTTGATTTGATCCTCCATTTATGAATTGGTTTGATTAGCTTAGCAATAGGGTGCTGGCATTGGAAATATATACACTTGTATACGATCAGGCACTTCTTTTTCTTCATTTGGCTTATCTCTGAAAATTATAAAATCAATGAAATAAAGCTCCATCTCAATCTTCAAAAATCACCACAGCCAAAACCATCCATTTTTAGCCAAATCGTCCAACACAAGTTGTTCGTGTTGGTCTCAATTATTTTTAAAAATTGACCGCACTTGATTTCGTCGGGTATCGAGAGAGAAATCAAAAAAATTTAGTAAGCGGAAAAAATGTACACAAATATTCAAAAATTGATTTCTCGCGATGCACTTCGAATTTGAAAGCAGCGTATACGTCGTTGGAGTCATAGTATGATGTAGTAATTTTTGTAGCATTTGAGTGGAGTTTCATGATGGTCGATGTTGATGGTCGTGGGCTAGGGCTTCATCTCATCGGGGATTTAGGCAACGATAGGTGTCGTGGTTGATTTCTGGGGATTTGTCGAAGGGAGGAGCATCGATTGGTGGAGTTTGGAGGGGTCTGGTGGTTGTTAGGGGGACGTGATCATCTCGGGATTGGTTCTAGGCATGCGAATAGGGGCTCTCAAGTTAGAGGCGTCAAAACTTATGGCGGTTGGCCAGAGTGGAAGCGGGGTGGTGCAAAGTGACGAGCTCGAGTTGCTGGACTCGTAGGCGATGTTGGATTTGACGTTGGTGGACCGGAGTTCGAGCTATGATGTGTGTGAACGCTACGTACATTGGGTGCATGTACAGGAATATGGCGTTGGAGAAGAAGAAGGGGGGAAGGAGGAAAATGGAATGGTTTGGGTTGCATTTGTTTTGGTTATGGGCTTTGGGCCCAAAAGCGTTGGGGTGAGAATATGTTTTAATTGGTTTAATTGATTATGTATATTAAAATGGGTTAAATTATAAAGTGCATAACACTCCCATATGGAATCCGTTTTAACCATGGATTTTTGTGTTGTACTCGTATTGACGAGTACAAATTTGTGCCATAAATTATTGATAGTTTTAGTGATGTTTAAATTATGGATAAAATAATAAGGACCGAATGTAATTACGTTTTTTAAATAACAACGTCGATAAATAAATTACACTTCATGGGTGTCATAAATTTGGCTAAATAAGCACCGTACTGTTAAAGTAAATTGAATAGAATAATCTGGACAAATGTTTAGCGGAATAAAACACCATTCTGCTAATTAAGTAAATTGATCATTTAATTAGTAGAATAAATCTCTGTTCTGCTATTTTATAGATTTGGATATCTAATTATATGTTGTTAATTGATATGCTACTTTGAATAAGTGACATGTTAACCAGTGGTGGTTAATTGTTGAGTTTGTTTACATAGATGTTGATTATGTAAATGCCAACTATTAACTTGGATAGTTAAATTGTTTTATATGATAGCTTGTTTAAGTACCATTGTGGTCGCTAAGCATATTTCCGAATTCTTAAAGTTATGGATTTAAATTAACTTCAAATTTAAAACAATTACAAATGTTTATAATATTATTATTTTAGCAAAGTGTTATATATAATAATTATTTTATCAACAATGCTTAAAGTTAACTAATTTATATTTTAAAGATTGTTTAATTTATTAAGATATATATTCTAAATACGATTTAAAGTTATTCTATACTTTAATGACATTTAAAGTTATTTTATAACAATATATACTTTAATGTTATTATTTATTATTATTTTAGATAATATTGTTTAAAAGTTAATTTATGTTTATAATAATATTGTTTTCAAGTTAATCTATTATTATAATAATATATTATTTTAAAATTTGATTTACAATTATATTAGTAAGGTTTTAAAAGTAGTTAATTATTAAGTCCAATTATTATATTATTTTAACTTGTTTTAAAGTTTATCATTATATTATTATAACTTTTTTAAATGTTTATTATTTTATTAATGATTTTTTAAAGTATTATTTTACTAATGTTGTTTAAAGATAATTAATTTTTTGTTAAAGGTGTTTTTAGATAATAAATTGTTTTATAAAAGGTGTTTAAAATATATAAACTATTTACTTAAAAAGGGAATCATTTTAAATTGAAAGACTTATATAGGGGTTTTATTTAATGAAAAGAATTCATTAAAGGAATTTAAAATTTTAGAAAGAGATTTTGGAAAATGGGAAAAAGTTTGGTTTAATGATATTTGATATTTATAAAAGGAGTTTTATAAATGATTTTGGAGATTTATAAATAGAATTTTATAAATAAACTTGAAGATGTATCAAAGAAAGTTTATAAAGAGAATTGGAGATTTATAAAGGAGATATTCATAAAATAAAAGATATTTATAAAAAAGGAATAGTGTCTTGGGTTATTAATATCTCAGTTTTAACGACATTTGGGTTTGATCATTTTAATATGATTTTGAAATAAGAAATCTTTCTTAAATGTTATGTGAACATACTTATATATTATTGTGTAAGTATATGGGAAAGTTTTCCAAGTTTGAAAGTGAACGGTATTGTGAATATACTTATACCGGTGAGATAAGTATATGAATATTTTAACAAATATTTGAAAGTTGATTTTAAATTAACGAAGGGTTGATTTAAGAGGCTTAGTGGTTTCCATGGGAAATGCAATCTCTGTCTGAATGTTTGATTATTTGATAGTTAAATAACCGACTATCAATTCTTTGCTAAATATGTAATCCTTTTTAATTTTGGTGGTACAAAAATATTCTTTACTTAACATCGAAGGATTTTAACTCTGGAAATATCTGGAAGAAACATGGGATTATATGGTACAATTACCATCAGTGGTGTTATATTATACGCATAAACCCAATTTGTTCTTCAAGGACAAATGATGAGGAGATCAGTCCTTAGAGGGTGATTTCCGCTGTTATGTATTATTTGATTATTTACAAAAGAACCGGTATTGAGCATTCTGGAAATTGATTAATTGGTTTTAAAACATCCGGTAAGCGGGGGAGTGTACTTGTAAGAGATGACTTGAAACCATAACCACTTTCAAACAATATGCGAGTTCTATGTTTGGAGGAGATTCAAGATCTGTTTTGGATGTTGGAATCCATGTGTGATTCCGAGACACGTTGGGGTGTGTGAATCCATGTGTGATTCTGAGATCTGTTTTGGATGTTGGAATCCATGTGTGATTCCAAGACTTGTTGAGGTATGGGAATCCATATGTGATTCCAAGATCTTTGTTGAGATGTGGGAATCCAAGTGTGATTCCGAGACTTGTTGAGGTAAGAGAATCCATACGTGGTTCCGAGATCTTTTCAGGTGGCGGTGCATGAGCTGGAATACCGAATGTAGCTTCACCAGCGGTAATGACTAAAACTAGAGATAGGATGCATAGCTAGGGGTTTAGCTAACCCATGAGGGTGCAGTCGTCTCCTTCCTTGAGTTAGTGACAGTTGTTATGCATGCATGGAGCGATGCATTCGGCCTTGCATGGCCAACTATGTATTTCCTATTGTGCAATACTAAGGATGTGTTATTCTTTTGGAAGGATAACTCTGATCCTTGTGTAAGAGGACCGTTCTTGAAGTACTGAGGGCACCTCCATGGAATCCTACACGATTAGCGAACCCACCTTAGCGGTTTTTGATTATATACCTATTATTATTATGATGTACACCAACAAGCATCACAGATACTTGATGAATATTATTTTCACCTTAGACATTATTATAATACCACTGGATTCTCTATAGAAATGTTTTGGTTATCGTAAGAAAAAATCCATCCATGTTTATGTGCGGCGTGGTCTTACAAAATACATTTGTTTTGAAAGGTTTAGATAAAATTAAGTAAATCTCTTTAATTTTGTTTCTCACGCTGGTTTTACCAGACCGACGTGGGCGTTGTTTCCTATAATGTTCAGGTCAGCCTGAGCATATTTTTTAGATTTAGCGGGATACTTTGGAGATTTCAAGGGATAAGCTCGATTCTCCAAGACGTATTCACGTATTTTATATTCTTCTGCTGTTCAGTTGTGTAATGGCCCGTAAATTCATCGCTTCAGGAAAAGTTTCAAAATATTCAAAAATAAGATTTTTGAACATAAGTGATGATGTTTTGAATAATAAATAGTATTTGTGATCTTATTTTGAACAAATATTTATAAAAGAAATATATACACTATGTTAAATATCGATAAAATAACTGAAAATCGTTCGATAAACAGCTCTTTGGCCATCCGACATCGCACGCCAAGCTGGATACATACACTCATTTGTATATATGAATGAAAATATAAAATAAAATAATTTATTTATTCATGGAAAATTTAAATGTATTTATGATAACATTAATGAAATTATCAATTCCAATTAATTGATTTTTGAATTTAAATTTAGTTTTAATGATTTAATAATTATTTTAATTATTAAGTAAGCTCTTTAATTTCTTATATAATGATAAAAATATTATTCTTAAACTTAGTTTACAAATATATGTTTATTAACAAAAAAGTAAAAATATGACCGGAAATCAAAATTTGAATTTGTAACGATTCGACGCGTAGGAGTTGTGCAACGTTGTAAGGATATGTAAGATACATAAACACACACATGTACCAATTAAGCTAACCAAAAGTCCACCCTCTTACACTATGATACAAGCATCATTGCAAGCACATAGGGGGGGTTGTTTCGGCCATAAATGTGATGGAGAGGGTGCATGTTGAAGTGATGGGTAATGATGCATATGTGTAAAATATCTAAGATATTTTTCTCCTCCTTTTCACCTATAAATACCACCCCTCTTCCCTCTCATTTCCTCTCCTTCCATTTCCTAAGCTTTCTCTTTTCTTTTCATGTCTTCCAACCTAAAGAAAATAATGCCAAAATATTTCTCGAAAGAAATTTAAATTATAATATATACATATACATACTTAAGCACCTCAAACTATTCCAAAATTCCACCTTTTCCTCTTTACCATCCTCGAACTCCACTTCCTCCACTATAGGCCGAGCCTTCCTCCTCCCCAACTCTAGGCCGTGAGCTCCTCTAGCCATTCCAAGCCTAGGCCAAGCCATCTAGAAGCAATAATCCAAGTGATCGTGAGCTAAAAGTTCGAGTTAGCGAAGCTATAGCCAATTTTTATTTAGTCGTTTAAACCCGAGGTGAGAAAACTCCTAAATTATCATATTATATGCTATCGGATGTTATATATGTTTGATCTTGATTATTGATGATGGTTGTCTAATATGAATGTTGAATATATATATATATATATATATATATATATATGCAAGTCATGGAAATACACGTCGATAAGCACAAAGGAAATCATTTTCCTTTATTTAATGAATTAGTGTATATGGAATGTTAAACCTCTTTAAAAAGGTTAAAAAATGAGTTTGAAATGTTTTATAAACATTTGAAACTGTTTTGGTGAAGTTTGAATGATAACTGAAAATTCAGTCAAAAATAGGAGTGTCGCATAACGGTAGTTCGCGATTTTGCGCCACAAAAGTCAAACAAGTATATAGAATGGAATTTAGCTCGGAATTCTTCAAGATAAGAATTTTCCGAACTATTATATCCATAGTTTTCAAACAAAGAAAGAAAATCGAGATTTTGATAAGTAGATTTTGAAATATGAGTAAAACAATTTTTTGGAAAAATCGCAGTTTTGTAGTTCAGAATCCATAAAAGGATTTCTTTGAAAACGATATTTTAAAATTGTTTAAAAATATGAAATTCTAAAATACTTTATGTTAGTCCATGAGATGATGGTTTTGATGACAACAACCTTAGAATAGATTATAAAATATAAATACTAATATTACAAGTTTAGATATATATGTATATGCAGGATCTAACCATGCAGGTATCAAGAATGAAGACTGTACAGTATAGAGATTCAAGATATAGAGATAGAAGACTCATGAGTATCAAGATTATCAAGAGTTCAAGAGTTTAAGGTTAAGTTTGTTTTATTAGGAATATTTGTTAAAACTCGTAGAAAAGCACTGGCATCTTAATATCCAATTTATTCGTGGAATGGAATCCACTTCGAGCCCATTAAAGGGATGGAACCCTAAGTAGGATGGAACCTATGAAAATCTAGTGGGACATTGTTTTGTATCCACTAATTTTAATTCAAATGATTTTACAAAATTATCTTGTTTTCAAAACTTTCCTTTTAAAAGATTCAAAACTCTCTATCCTGATTTTAAATAATTTTAGCCTCAAAACATCTTTAATTTCAAAGTCAAATTACTCCTGATTTTGAATGTCTTTTCAAATAATATATTTAACTTTTAATATTTATACTTAGATTTAAATATAAAATTATAGTTAAATTATGTATATATTGTTCTTTATATTTACTTATGATTTTCAACTATATTCAAGTATATTTATAAAGCTTTAAATAGTGTTTATATAAGATAAATATTATTTTTATAGAAATTCAAAATATCAACTTTGGCTGAGGGATGTCGACTTGCCCCTAGGCACTATGTCGACATAGTGACAGTTGAAGTTCAAATTCAAATTTCAAAAGAAGTGTCTATTCGCCATAACTCTTCATGAATGGTCATAGCTGTTGATTTTCTATAAATAGGGGTCAGTTTCAACGAATTTTTAATCACTTTTTTCTGTTTTTCACTCCTCTTCTTCTTCCACATTTCTTAATACAAAATCATACCATTACTCTGCCGAAATCAACATCGAATCATACTCGATTACTTCTAGTTTGATTCTACATCACTATCTCTACAAGGTTCTCAGTGCTATTCAGAGTTATAGACTTCTTTGTAATATATTAGCGAGAAAAGGTGTGATTGTAGCCTTGGAAATCAATTGGGTGAACTTGTTGCCCTGGAAATCAAGTATCTCTACCTAGAGGATTGTCATTCTGGAGGGTGTACCTCGTAGCCTTGAAACCGAGGGTTGTAATTGTTGAATTGTTATTAAAAGAAAATCCGTACTTGTGTTGCGGGACTGGATGTAGGGTAACTCCGAACCAGTATAAAATCCGGTGTGTTCTTTCCTTTACTGCTTTTACTTTATATTTGCATCTGTGTTTGATTCTGTGTTCATATCTGTGTCTGATTAGTATATACATTGTTAACAAATTAAGATAAAACTCAAAAAGATTAACAAATTTCTTAAAACACTATTCACCCCCCCCTCTAGTGTTAATTCTAGCCTTAAGATCCTTAATCTGCATTTCTCACATTTGGTATCAGAGCTTTGTTTTCAAAAGTTTCATAATCTGAATTTTGAAAAGTTTTTAAAATGGCTATTTTTGAAAAATCTGTTAAAACTAGTTTGGAATTGTTTAAATCATCATTTTTCCATGAGCCTGCATATGAATATTATTCAAATTCTATTTGTCTACCCAAATTTTATAATGTGCAGGAAAGATGCTTTATGGGTATTGAGGAATCAATCCACAATGGACTATCTGTGCAGATCAAAAGGAATAAGTGGATACTTGATAGTGGTTGCTCTAGACACATGACTGGTAATCCGAATATGCTGAATAATATTATATACAAAGACGGAGGACTGGTTAACTTTGGAGACAACTCGAAAGGATACGTGATTGGCATCGGCAATGTCGGTAACTCTGAAACTCCTATTATTACTAATGTTTTGCTAGTTAAGAATCTGAAACACAATCTGCTAAGTATAAGTCAACTATGTGATAAAGGATATAAAATTAAATTTGAAAAAGATAAATGTCATATTGAAGATAATAACTCAACCATAATATTTGAGGGAACTAGGAAAAAGAATATTTATATTCTTAGTATGAAAGTTTCAAATGATAACCTATATCTTTTGGCAAATACAAGTGACCCTTGGATTTGGCATACGAGATTTGGATATTTGAATTTCAAACTCTTATCTAGACTGTCAAAACATGATCTAGTAAGAGGTCTCCCTAAAATGAATTTTAAAGTAGATAGTTTATGTGATGCATGTCAATTAGGAAAGCTTAGAAAAAGTTCGTTTAAATTAAAAGATATGATTTCAACTTCAAAACCCCTTGAGTTACTTCATCTTGATTTATTTGGTCCATCTCAAATTCTGTCAATAAATCATAGTAAATATGTTTTTGTAATTGTAGATGATTATTCTAGATTTACATGGACAATATTTTTGAAACATAAAAGTGATACTTTTGAATGTTTTAAAATTTTTACAAAAAGGATTCAAAATCAATTATCTTTAAAAATTATAACTATACGTAGTGATCACGGTGGTGAATTTGAAAATGAAAAGTTTGAGGAATTCTGCAATAAGAAGGGAATAACTCACAATTTCTCATTTCCAAGAACTCCACAAAAAAACGGAGTAGTTGAACATAAAAATAGAACGATACAAGAGTGTGCGAGAACTATGCTTTCAAATAGTAATTTACCAAAACACTTTTGGGCAGAAGCTGTTGCTACCGCCTGTTATATTTTGAATAGATTTTTAATTAGACCTTTAACTGATAAGACACCTTATGAACTTCTTCACAGAAAGAAACCTAAGGTATCATACTTCAGAATTTTTGGAAGTAAATGTTTTATTTTAAATACAAAAGATAATTTGGATAAATTTGGTCCTAAATCCGACAAAGGAATCTTTATCGGATATTCTAATAGAAGTAAAGCTTATAGAGTTTTTAATTTAAGATCTAGCACCATCGAAGAAACAATGCATGTTTCGTTTGATGAAAATTTAAAAGATTTTGAAATTACAAATGATGAAGAGGATTTAATTACTCATAACCAAGAGTCAACTGAAACTAATAATGAATTAAATCATCCTAATAAAAGGATTAGACTTTTAAAAGATCACCCTATAGAAAATATACTTGGAGATATGCAATCTGTTGTTAAAACTAGAAATCAACTAAGTCAAATGAGTAATGTAGCTTTTATATCATCTATTGAACCCAAAAATCCTAAAGAAGCATCAACTGATGATTCATGGATTTTGGCTATGCAAGAAGAATTAAATCAATTCACTAGAAATGAAGTTTGGGAACTTGTTCCTAAACCTGAAGATAAAACTATAATTGGAACTAAATGGGTCTATAAAAATAAAATGAATGAACAAGGTGAGGTCGTTAGAAATAAAGCACGATTAGTCGCCCAAGGTTATTGTCAAGAAGAAGGTATAGATTGTGACGAAACCTTTGCTCCTGTAGCAAGATTAGAAGCCATTAGGATTCTACTTGCTTTCGCAAATCATAATAATTTCAAATTATATCAAATGGATGTTAAAATTGCATTTTAAATGGATTTGTAAAAGAAGAAGTATATGTTGAACAACCACCACTTTTTGAAGATGAAAATTTACCAAACCATGTGTACAAACTTAAGAAAGCTTTATATGGTCTAAAACAAGCTCCTAGAGCCTGGTATGATAGACTAAAATCCTATTTATTATAATCAAAATTTTAAATTGGTAAAATAGATAATACTCTTTTTATTAAAAGAAATAAAAACGATATTCAACTAGTTCAAGTATATGTAGATGATATCATTTTTGGTTCAACTAACTTCGAAATGAATAAAGAATTTTCTGAAATAATGACAAAAGAGTTTGAGATGAGTCATATGGGTGAATTAAACTTCTTTCTAGGATTACAAATAAAACAGTTAGATAATGGTATTTTTATTAGTCAGGAAAAATATGCTAAAGACCTAGTTAGTAAATTTGGTTTGACTACTGCGAGTGGAAAACCCACTCCCATGGCAACCAATGAGTACCTTAGTAAAGAAGATCTCTCGAAAGATGTAGATCAAAAGTTATATAGAGGAATGATTGGATCACTACTCTATATCACTGCTAGTAGACCTGATATCATGCATAGTGTTTGTCTCTGTGCAAGATATCAATCTCATCCTAAAGAAACTCACTTAAAGCTGTAAAACGTATCATAAGATATATTAAACACACCTTTGATTATGGCTTATTTTGTCCTAAAAATGATTCATTTGATTTAATATCATATTGTGATGCTGACTATGCTGGATGTAAATTAGACAGAAAAGTACAAGTGGAACTTGTCACTTTTTGGGACATTCTCTGGTTTCCTGGTTTAGTAAAAAGCAAAATACAATTTCTTTATCAACAACTGAAGCAGAATATATTTCTACTGCTTTGGCTTGTTCTCAAGTAATATATATGCAACAAACTTTAAGAGATTTTGGATTAAATATCTCAAAATCGCCAATTTATTGTGATAATACTAGTGCATTAAATTTATCTAAAAATCCTACTCATCATGCTCGAACTAAACATATTGATATCAGACATCATTTTCTCAGAGATAATATAAGTAGAGAAGTAATTACTCTCGACTATATCAATTCTGAAAATCAAATTGCTGATATTTTAACAAAACCCTTAAATGAATCTACATTTACTAAATTAAAAAGAGAATTAGGTATTTGCTCATTAACTGAAATATAAAATATAAATAACGAGAATAATTAAAATTAATTCAAAATAAATTAAAAAGGCAAAAATTCAAGGATCATGTCGACATCCTCACTAGACCCATGTCGACATATAGCGTTTTTATTTTATTTTTAAAAAATTCCCACTAAAATTCAAAAATTTAGTTATATATTCTTCTCTATTTCGAATTCTTATTCATTCTCTATGGTTTCTCTTCATTTTCTATTCTGAAATATATATAAAATAATGGTATCTTCCTCTAAATCAAACATAAAATCAACTTTCTTATTCCCCTCTCCTACTTCTGGTCCATTCCAATGCTCTACTCTCGCACGTGTAACTAAATTGGAGGAGTCTATGAAGGATACTCTTCAGATGTTAACTGAAATTCAAGTGACTCAACTTCGTATGACGAAAGAGCAAGAAAGGCAAGGCAAGATTCTTAGGAATTTACAAAAATTCCTAATGGATAACGAGGCCAACCCTATCTTGATCGATGAAGACTCTTCACTCAATCAAGAACATGAGGTCAGCAACGAAGAAGAAGAAGAAGAACCAATGGAAGAAGCACACGAGGAGATAATGACCAAGTAGTATGCGTTGGAGAAGTGTGTTTCAACAAAAATGGGAATCTTGTTGAACAACGTGGAAATTTCTGTTTCCACTATCCAAACTATTCAGTTCATAAATCTCCTATGTTCAGAAACACACATTAGTTTCTTTTCTTTCTTTCCGTTGTTATTTATGTTTTTATGTTTTTCAAACGCAAATGTAAATACAACCATACTCGTAATAAATAAACTCATGTTCTTATATGTGTTAGTATTATTGTGAATTCTTAGTTAGGATAGTTAATAGTTTAGGATTATATTTTAGTTAAGTATTTATTATGTATGATATAACACTATCATTATAATCACAAGTAATGTAGTCTTAGTTTCAGGGGGAGTTATATAGAGTAATATAGAGTTATATAGTTTGGAGTTATCTAGTTTAGAGTTAGTTTTTGTTTTTTTATTGATGACAAAGGGGGAGAAGTATAAAATAGGATAGTTAGGCATAGATTAAGGGGGAGTTATTAGAGTTATTAGGATAGAAGGAATATTTTATAAACAAAGGTTGTCATCATCAAAAAGAGGGAGATTGTTAGTCCATGAGATGATGGTTTTGATGACAATAACCTTAGAATAGATTATAAAATATAAATACTAATATTACAAGTTTAGATATATATGTATATGCAGGATCTAACCATGCAGGTATCAAGAATGAAGACTGTACAATATAGAGATTCAAGATATAGAGATAGAAGACTCATGAGTATCAAGATTATCATGAGTTCAAGAGTTCAAGGTTAAGTTTGTTTTATTAGGAATATTTGTTAAAACTCGTAGAAAAGCACTGGCATCTTAATATCCAATTTATTTGTCGAATGGAATCCACTTCGAGCCCATTAAAGGGATGGAACCCTAAGTAGGATGGAACCTACGAAAATCTAGTGGGACATTGTTTTGTATCCACTAATTTTAATTCAAATGATTTTACAAAATTATCTTGTTTTCAAAATGATTTCAAAACTTTCCTTTTAAAAGATTCAAAACTCTCTATCCTGATTTTAAATAATTTTAGCCTCAAAACATCTTTAATTTCAAAGTCAAATTACTCCTGATTTTAAATGTCTTTTCAAATAATATATTTAACTTTTAATATTTATACTTAGATTTAAATATAAAATTATAGTTAAATTATGTATATATTGTTCTTTATATTTACTTATGATTTTCAACTATATTCAAGTATATTTATAAAGTTTTAAATAGTGTTTATATAAGATAAATATTATTTTTATAGAAATTCAAAATATCAACTTTGGCTGAGGGATGTCGACATGCCCCTAGGCACTATGTCGACATAGTGACAGTTGAAGTTCAAATTCAAATTTCAAAAGAAGTGTCTATTCGCCATAACTCTTCATGAATGGTCATGGCTGTTGATTTTCTATAAATAGGGGTCAATTTCAACGAATTTTTAATCACTTTTTTCTGTTTTTCACTCCTCTTCTTCTTCCACATTTCTTAATACAAAATCATACCATTACTCTGCCGAAATCAACATCGAATCATACTCGATTACTTATAGTTTGATTCTACATCACTATCTCTACAAGGTTCTCAGTGCTATTCAGAGTTATAGACTTCTTTGTAATATATTAGCGAGAAAAGGTGTGAATGTAGCCTTGGAAATCAATTAAGCGAGAAAAGGTGTGATTGTAGCCTTGGAAATCAATTGGGTGAACTTGTTGCCCCGGAAATCAAGTATCTCTACCCAAAGGATTGTCATTTTGGAGGGTGTACCTCGTAGCCTTGAAACTGAGGGTTGTAATTGTTGAATTGTTGTTGAAAGAAAATCCGTACTTGTGTTGCGGGACTGGATGTAGGGTAACTTCGAACCAGTATAAAATCCGGTGTGTTCTTTCCTTTACTTCTTTTACTTTATATTTGCATCTGTGTTTGATTCTGTGTTAATATCTGTGTCTGATTAGTGTATACATTGTTAACAAATTAAGATAAAACTCAAAAAGATTAACAAATTTGTTAAAACACTATTCACCCCCCCTCTAGTGTTAATTATAGCCTTAAGATCCTTAATCCGCATTTCTCACACTTTAAAATGCTTTCAAAGTGATTTGAGTTATAAAAATGGATTTCCAAATGATAGAAAAGTCGTTTTGATCAATATAGCTTAAAAAGCACTTTCCGCAGCACTTTTCTATAACTTTTGAAATGTAGTTTTAAACGCAGCCGTTCTTTTCCAAATCTTTTGTAAAAGTTTTCAAATGATTAATAAAGTATTTTAAAGATGATTTGAAGGATTTATGGAATGGTTAAATATTAAATGATTTAGAGTCGATCAAATTAATTGTCCGCCTTATGGGTATCAAAGAGGTAGTGTCTAGGCTTGAATTTGGAAAATCAGTTTCCTGCTCTCCATGGCTATCCAGACTGACCCGACGGATAGGATAGTAAATTTGATTTACTCGGATCAAAATTTTCCAAAGTAGAAAGGATATAATTCTCCAAATATAAATAACGTGGATTTTATGGAGATAATCTTCTTGTACTCAGCGTTAAAGCCCGAAGAGGGAACTCATACCATTCGTGGAATTTAAAAGGTTCTTTCACCATTATTCCCCCCATAGTGTTTGTTGAATACGGGAATTGATATTGAGTAGAATTAGATGATTTCTATAGATTCTGCTCACTTAATATTTACTGGTTTTGGATTAACATCCTAGATAACATGGTTTTAACCCAATTAAATTTATGTGTTTTGAATTTGGAAATCATTATTAAGATTTAAATGAAATGAATTGGAAATGTTTTTAAAAGTGGGAAAAAATGAAATGATTTCGAATTTATTCCCAGTTCAGAAAAGGTTTAAAGTAATCAAAGGATTTGATAAGAGAGGTTTAATGATTCCATATGTACCGAAAAGAATGTTTTAGAAATATATATCTCCAAAAGAGATTTTGATAAAATGAACTAAATCAATTAAAGAGTGATTCCCTATTCACATAACATCATTTTATCGATGATTGGATTCGAAGGAACCGGGGTCGGATTTGGGTAATTCCTATCCAAAGAACACTTCGAACCAATTTACATATACGAAGTGCAGACATGGATATGATATTTGGGATTTTCATAACGAATGACTGCTTGTTGATCATTTTGGGATAAACTTCCAATATACATATAGTTGCAGTAGTCTCTTCGTTAAGAAATATCCAATGCACGGACTAATCGCTACTAATCCTAGGAGTAACTCCCGATAAGATGTGGTAGGAGAGTGCCTTCGGTTTGTCCTGTTCTTGGACAACTTGCATGGACGGATGTCCGATGTCGAAATTGTAATTACATTGGTTGATTTCTATGAACGTATCATCTGATTGGTGGCGAAGAAGGCAACTTCTCTTAGCTTAACACCCTTTCCTGAGACATACGAGCTCAGGAGTTATACATTTGTAGAAATCATTTGTGTGATTATGGATTGGCAATGTGGCATTCAAAGTGGAATGTGCTATGAGTAAGGTAATCGTTACCTCGAGCCTCATCACCCGGAAATGACTAAAACAGGGTAGATGCGGCAGAGCTAAGTGGGTCGCTCTCATTAGGATATAGTCATTACCTTTCTAGATATATTTATTCCCACTATGACGTTGGGTTTTAAATTAATGTGGTGTATGCAAAGTGAGCTCTCCGATAGGTCGGGAATAACTGGGGTGATGACATATTCGGTACTATCTATGGTAAAGGTAGGCCGGTTCTATGTTGGTAGAGGTTGGAGCCTCAGGTGCATTTTTCTAGAGAAGTACCGTCGGAAGGTAGTCCCTTACCTTGCCATTGTATGGAAATCCATTCTTCAATAAGTGCCTTCGGATTTGACTGTAGAGCCTAGTATGTTTGAATTTAATAATGTAACAATTTCGGCTGTGTATACTTACTTGAAATGTGTTTTCAAAAGAATGTCATTAAAAATAATATCCACATATTGTGCGTAGCAAATGTTTGTTATCATAAGGTAAAAACCCATTTCGTGTTTATCTGCGGCGTGGTCTTATGAGATAGCTTTTGTTTTTAAACATCGTATTTTGAGTTTCTCACACCAGTCCCATGACTGACCCGGAGTTTATTTTCTTTTCCCCTTAAACACTGGGTGCCCTATTCTCCCCGGCAGCCAACTAGTTAGGTATGCTTGGAGCATTTTGTAATGGAGCATGGAGCCTGGAGCAAGGAGCATTTTGGGTCTTTTGTTGAAGTCATTTATCACTTTCCGTGTGTCTATATTATGTATTAGTATATACCAGCACTGTAAGGATAGGTCGTTATAACTATCCTAGTTGGGTTAGTGCCTGTAGTAACTTTGATGGAACAATTTGGATAATTGGATGTACTACTCATATGTATAATTATGTGATGAATACGATGTGAGATTCTATTATTGTCTTATCTTCTATCTTTATTTCTTCACCCCATGATAATCTGTCTCTCCGTTACTTAGATTTATGGCACGTGAATACTGAGGATGTATTAATGTCGACTTCTAAGGGTCGAGAAGGTGGGTCATAATAAGTTGTTCTTGATTTCTATCTGTATTAGGTCGTAATTGTAAGGACGGGCTGTTAAAACTGTCCAAGCTGAAAATGGGTTAGTGTACGCTGATGTTGTGTA
The DNA here is from genome assembly GCA_030737815.1 of Allium fistulosum. Classification (NCBI taxonomy): domain Eukaryota; kingdom Viridiplantae; phylum Streptophyta; class Magnoliopsida; order Asparagales; family Amaryllidaceae; genus Allium; species Allium fistulosum. The sequence continues at coordinate 911,998,454 of CM060907.1, read as the reverse complement.
TAATAAAGATGATTTCCTTTTGTAAATATCTTATATATATTATAAATCTTCTCAACGTGATGTGAGATTCTATTCTTTCTTTTATTTCTTTAACCCCAATAGTCTGTCTTTCCGACACTTGGATATTCGGCATGTGAATACCGTGGATGTAGTAGTATCGATTTCTAAGGGTCGAAAGGGCGGGTCATTACACGTGGTATCAGAGCTTAGGTTCAATGAACACCTAGGCTTTTGTGGGGTAAAGTCATTTGGGATAGGGTAAGTGACATTCTAGAATGAGTTGAGTGTATCTATGAGAGTGTGTATTTGTTAGTGATATAAAAATGTTTCATATTGGGTTGTTTGATCTGTTGAGTGGGTTATGAATTTTGATCGATACGCCTGGCCCATGTTATCGATAGGGGTTTCAAAACACTTGAACAAGGCCAAACCAACACAATATTGTTTTAAAATTGGTAAATGAAATAATTTCACCTCGTAATATATTTTAAATATATAAAAAATAATTTTTCAAAAATTTAATAGTTATTCTTGATTGTGTTTGTTTTTAGGAAATGATAATATTCAATTATTATCATCTACGATTTGATTAGTCATGCTTGCCCAATTCTGAGCATTGACTTCTGTCTGTTGATCTATTTGGAATCTTCCATTTTGAAACCTGGATTGGGTAGATAGGAATTGTGGGAACATTGAAATGAAGACCATGAAAATTAAGTTTCACAATCTGACTATAAGGAGTTCGATGCTAATGTTTGATTAAAATTTGGTTTTACTAAAGGTTGTTTATCAAAATTAGAATACATTGAAATAAATATTTGGGAATTGATTTTATAAATTTGGTTTATCAAAATGTGTTTTGAAAAATGATTTATGAGGTCTTAAATTCGGTAATTTTGTAAATTTTTTATTTTCAAGGTTTTGGAAAAATTTAGAATAGTATTATTTGGAAGTATTTTTGAATAAAAATATTTCTAAGGATGTTCAAGGATATATAAAGCACTGAACTTACTTCAGTCGTTGGAAAATAATTCTGATGATGAATGCAACATCATTAGTGTTCATTTTCGAGTTTCTAAGTGGAGGATTGCTACCATTAGGATTTTGCTGTAGAATTGTTTTGATAAAACAGAGTTTGATTTTATTTACAAAAGGAAAAATGTATATTATCATTTCAAATGATTTATGGAAAAAGAAATAATAGTTTTACTTGAGAGAGTTTTGAAGTATAACTATGTTTGAAGAAAATTTTACAAGGGATGTATTTTCTTTGGTTTAGTTTGGGGAATGAGTCCCAATTTGTTTTGAGATGATCAGAATAATCTTCTAAGTGACAATCAGATGTTTGCATAGGCGAATGTTGTAGTACACTTAGAAAATTATTCTCTTTGTTATTGTACGATCGAAACGAGTTCGAATCTGAATGAATCCAAAGCAAGTTGTAAATTGAAATTTTTGGTAAAACTATTTATTTGAAAATATATATGGTGTTATTCTAAAATGGGTTTGAGATAGTAGGAAAGTGTTTTTAAATTAACTAGTTCAAGTGGTTCGAAAATAACTAAAATTGCGAAAGAGATGTGTTCGGATGGTAAACGCTTCTCTTGAGTATTCCCTTCTCTATAAGGGAATATATAATACTATTTGTTAGTACCCAGTTCCTTGGTATCATGTTAAGGTTACACGGGCTAGACACACACTCACACACACACACTGTGGATTAAAATATATAGTATCATTTCAAAAAGTGTTTTGAATAAAATCTTGAGTGTTTAATTTCTTAAATGAATTCAAAAATAAAAGTTTGAATCAGATAGTTGTGTATACCGTTAGGGTATGGTAGGGTATTTAACAAGTTTTATAACTTAAGTTGGGTTTTGTGAAAATGTTTCATAAATAATTTAGGAAAGTAAATTTGAAGTTAATATTTTGTATATACTCAGGATTTAAAAGAGTATTTTACAGTTAAGTAAAGTGAAGTAAATTTTGGAAATGTTCTACAAATTGAGGTATGTCTTTATAGATAGTTATTTTAAGGTTCGGTCTAAAATCTCGGTATATTCTTCGTCCTTGGAATTTCGGGGACGAAATTCTTTTAAGAGGGAAGAATGCAATGACCCATATTTTTTAGGCTTCGAATTTGAATATTTAATTTATTTAGATATTTTGATAGAATTTTAAATATAATAGAATCTATGTTTTGTTTGATTTTTAATAATGTGTTTTTAATTTAATTTACAAAATTCTCCATAGTTTTTAATTTAATTTACAAAATTCTCCATAGTTTTTAATTTGGAAATAACTGAATTTTCGTTTGACGTATTTTGTGGCAAACATTGGCATTTTTGAAACTTCACAGAATTTGATAACCAGTGTGTTTTACTTTTGTTTTGTGATCGCATCACATTTTACGCTATCTTATTTTATTTTTGGTCATTCGCGGCTCGTATGCGGACGCGATATTGTGTGGCAGGGTACAAAAATCATTTTATTCAAATTCAAATCAACTCAGTCCCTCTCCTTTAATCAATAGCAACAACCTTGTCTCCCCCCGCTCTTGTCTCCCTTCAACATATTTTCCTATATTCCCTTGTCCCCTTTCGATTTGAGCCTCTATTTATGAATTGGTTTAATTAGCTTAGCTGTAGGGTGATAGCTTGGATGTATACACATGTATACGATCAGGTGCTTCTTCTTCTTCATTTAGTTTATCTCTAAAAATTTCAAAATAAATGAAATAACGCTTCGTCTCAATCTTCAAAAATCCAAACCATCCACTTTTACCCTAATGTCCAATACAAAAGTGGTTCATGTCGGTCTTAATTATTTTTTGAAATTGACCACACTTGATTTCGTGAAGTATCGAAAGAGGAATCGAAATTTTTAGTAAGCGGGAACACAAATGTTCAAAAATTGATTTCTCGAGATACGCTTCGAATTTGAAGGCGGCGTATGCATCATTGGAATTGTAGTACGATGTAGTATTTTTGGTAGCGTTTCGGCAGAGTTTCATGACGGTCGATGTCGATGGTCATGGGCTAGGGTTTCATCTCGTCGAGGATTTAAGCAACGGTAGGTGTCGTAGTTGATTCTTGGGGGTTTGTCGAGGGGAGGCACAATGATTAGTGGAGTTTGGAAGGGTCTGGTGGTCATTTAGGGGTCACAATCATCTCGCGATTGGTTCTAGCGTGCAAATGGGGGCTCTCGAGTTAGAAGGGTTGCAACTAACGGCGATTGGTCGGAGGGGATGCAGGGTGGTGCAAAGTGACGAGCTCGAGTTAGCGAACTCATGGACGATGTTTGATTTGACGTTGGTGGACCGGAGTTCAAGCTGTGGTTTGTGTGCACGCTATGCATATTTTGTGCACGTACATGAAAATGGCGTTGGAGAAGAAGAAAGAGGGGAAGGAGGAAAAGTGGAACGGGTTAGGTTACATTTGTTTCGGTTATGGGCTTTGGACCCGAACGTATTGAGGCGAAAATTTTGTTCTAATTGGTTTAATTAATTATATATATTAAAATGAGTTAAATTATAAAGTGCATAACTCTTCCATATTGAATCCATTTTAAACGCGGATTTTTGCGTTGTACTCGTATTGATGAGTACAAATTTGTGGCATAACTTGTTGAAAGTTTTGGTGATGTTTAAAATATGGATAAAATAATAGTGACCAGATGTAATTATGTTATTTTAAATAATAATGTCATTAAATAAATTACACTTCTTAGGCGTTATATATTTTACCAAATAAACACCGTACTGTTAAATTAAATTGAATAGAATAATTTGGGCACCTGTTTAGTGGAATAAAACATCATTCCTCTAATTAAATAAATTGGTCGTTTAATTAGCATAACAGAACCCGTTCTGCTATTTTATAGGTTTTAATATCTAATTATATGTCATTAATTGATATGTCACTTTGAATAAGTGTGTGTTAACTAGTGGTAGTTAATTGTTGAATTTATTTACATAGATGTTGATTATGTAAATGGCAGCTATTAACTTGGAAAGTTAAATTGAATTATATGATAGCTTGTTTAAGTACCATTGTGGTCGCTAAGCCACTTTCCAAATTCTTAAAGCTATGGGTTTAAATCAACTTTAAATTTAAAACAATTACAAATGTTTACATAATTATTATTTTAACAAAGTGTTTTATATAATTATTATTTTGTCGACAATGTTTAAAGTTAACTAATTTATATTTTAAAGATTTTTTAAATTATTAAGATATATATTCGAATCTGATTTAAAGTTATTTTATACTTTAATGATATTTAGAGTTATTTTATAACAATTTATGCTTTAAAGTTACTTTATAACAATTTATACTTTAAACTTATTATTTATTATTATTTTAGATAATATTATTTAAAAGTTAATTTATTTTTATAATAATATTATTTAAAAGTTAATCTATTATAATAATATATTTATTTAAAATTTGATTTACTATTATGTCAATAAGGCTTTAAAATTAATTAATTATTAAGTTCAATTATTATATTATTTTAACTTGTTTTAAAGTTTATTATTATATTATTATAACTTGTTTAAAAGTTTATTATTTTATTAATGATTGTTTAAAGTATTATTTTACAAATGTTGTTTAAAGATAATAAATTGTTTTATAAAAGGTGTTTAAAATATATAAACTGTTTACTTAAAAAGGGAATCATTTTAAATTGAAAGACTTATATAAGGGTTTTATTTAATGAAAAGAATTCATTAAAGGAATTTAAAATTTTAGAAAGAGATTTTGGAAAATGGGAAAAAGTTTGGTTTAATGATATTTGATATTTATAAAAGGAGTTTTATAAATGATTTTGGAGATTTATAAATAGAATTTTATAAATAAACTTGAAGATGTATCAAAGAAAGTTTATAAAGAGAATTGGAGATTTATAAAGGAGATATTCATAAAATAAAAGATATTTATAAAAAAGGAATAGTGTCTTGGGTTATTAATATCTCGGTTTTAACGACATTTGGGTTTGATCATTTTAATATGATTTTGAAATAAGAAATCTTTCTTAAATGTTATGTGATATACTTATATATTATTGTGTAAGTATATAGGAAAGTTTTCCAAGTTTGAAAGTGAACGGTATTGTGAATATACTTATACCGGTGAGATAAGTATATGAATATTTTAACAAATATTTAAAAGTTGATTTTAAATTAACAAAGGGTTGATTTAAGAGTCTTAGTGGTTTCCATTGGAAATTGGATCTCTGTTTGAATGTTTGATTATTTGATAGTTAAATAACCGATTATCAATTCTTGGCCTAAATATGTAATTCTTCTAAATTTTGGTGGTACGGAAATGTTCCTTACTTAACATTGAAGGATTTTAACTCTGAAAATATCTAGGAGAAATACGGGGATTATATGGTACAGTTACTATTAGTGGTGCTATATTGTACATATAAACTCGTTTTGTTCTTCTATGGCAAATGATAAGGGGATCCATCCACATAAACGGTTAGGGAGTGATCCCCACTCTTAGGTACTATCTGATTATTTCCAAAAGAACCGATATTGAGCATTACGAAAATCGATCAATTGGTTTTGGAACATCGGTAATCGGGGTAGTGTACTTGTAAGTGATGACTCGAAACCTTAACTACTTCAAAACCATATACGGGTTCTATGCTTGGAGGAGATTCGAGATCTGTTTTGGATATTGGAACCATGTGTGATTCGAGACCCGTTAGGGTGTGGGAATCCATATGTGATTCCGAGACTTATTGAGGTACAGGAATCCATGTGTGATTCCAAGATCTTTGTTGAGATGTGAGAATCTATGTGTGATTTCGATACCTGTTGAGGTATGAGAATCCAAGTTTGGTTCCGAGATCTCTTCAGGTGGCGGTGCTTAAGCCAGAACGTTGGACGTAGCCTCGCCAGCGGTAATGACTAAAACCAGAGATAAGATGCATAACCAGGGGTTTAGCTAACCCATGAGGGTGTAGTCATCTCCTTCCTAGAGTTACCAACAGTTTTATGAATGCACGGAGCGATGCATTCGGCCTTGCGTGACCAGCTATGTATTTTCTATTGTACATCACTAGGGATGTATTGCCGCTTTAGAAGGATAACTCTGATCCTTGTGCAGAAGGACCGTTCTCGAAGTACTAAGGGCACCTCTGTGGAATCCTACATAATTAGCGAACGTGCCTTAGCAGTTTTTGATCATATACCTATTATTGTTGTGATGTATACCGATGAGCATCACAGCTACTTGATTATTATTATTTTTGCCCTTAGACATTATTATAATATCACTGGATTTTCTATAGAAATGTTTTGGTTATCATTATGTAAAAACCCGTTCGTGTTTATGTACAGCATGGATACCTTTGTTTTGAAAGGTTTAGATAACATTAAGTAAATCCATTTGATTGTGTTTCTCACGCTGGTTTTACCAGACTAACCCAGGTGTTGTTTCCTATAATGCTCGGGTTAGCCCGAGCATATTTTCCAGATTTAGTAGGATACTTTAGAGCTTTCAAGGGACGAGCTGGATTCTCTAAGACATATTCACGTATCTTATATTCTACCGTTGTTTTGTTGCTCTTGATTCATGTCTGTATTTATCAGCAATTGTAAGGACAGGCTGTTATAACAGTCCAGGCTGAAAATAGGTTAGTATACTCTGATGTTATGTATAATAAAGATGATTTCTTTTTATAAAGATCTTGTATATATTACAGATCTTCTCGTCACAATGTGAGCTTTTGTTCTATCTTTTATTTCTTTAACCCCAACAATCTGTCTTTCCAGCACTTGGATATTTAGCACGTGAATACCGTGGATGTATTCGTGTCGATTTCTAAGGGTCGAAAAGGCGGTCATTATACATTTGGTTTTTGCATCATGTCAAGTTGAATTTGTTGAAGCTGGCCAGAGAGAAGCTTGGAGAGAGAGTCACCATACCATATCAACTTTTAACCTAAATCCTCAAAGAATTTTTAGTAGCTTGCAATTTTCTGAAAAATAAGCATGGGATTACCATATTAAGAAGTTGACCAAGAAAGTTTAACATTATTGTAAAAATCTGGGGCCTTGACCCATGAGTTAAAAATTTTAAAATTTGTTTTATTCTCAATGATTGTCAGAGTTCTTCATAAAGAAGGGGAGTGATCAGAGAGCATACGGGAAAGGACATGGGTGTATAGAGTTAGCCAGAGATCAAGGATAGGAGTCGTAATAAAGGTATGATTAATTCTGCTAAAGGTACGGACTCCATAATGACTCTTGTTAGAGGAAGGCCACCACATCGATCAGTGGCTCTAAGCATACAGTTGAAGTTACCGAGAACAATCCAAGGGTAGGAGTTCTGATTGAGGTGAGGTAAGTAGTCGAGAGGGAGTAGTCTTGAAGAAGGAAGGTTATGACCATGAAAAAAGGTGATGTACATGGAGACAAAGGTTGTGATGTAAGTAGCATGGAAGTGCAAAAATTGACAGTGAAATAAAATAGGGGTTAATGAGAAAATAGAAGGGTTCGAGAGGACAAGTATACAACCAAATGGAGAATGTTCAAGGTTATGAAAGGACTCCTAGGAGGAGATAATGAAAGAGGCTGCTTTAGAAGTTAAAGAAAGGTTGAGCTTGGTTTTGACTAGAGCAAAAATGGCTAATTTATTATTAGAGATAATAAACTTAGCTTGTTTTAATTTAGCTTGTCGATGGGCTCCTCTAATTTTCCAAATCCTAGTGTCGTGTAACATAAATTATACTTTAGGGAGTTTGAAAGAGGAGCTTCTTGTTCTTCTAGGAGCAGATGACAGATCTTTGGGCAGTTCTGGGAATGTTTCCTCATAGATAAATTATATTCCTTCATTATGATCAAGAGAAAAGAGAGATAGGGAGGTTGGTAGTCTGGATGGGGTGATAGGTTTAGGTGGTTTAGAAAGAGGAGGGGCTGAGTTAGAGGGGAGGTTTGGGGGAGGTTTCCAACCTGGAGGAGGAGTAATGTGGGTGTAGGTGTCAGAGTTAATGAGAGGTAGGAGGTTGATGTAGACAGATCGGATGGAGAAGAGGGGTGATGCATGGATAAAGATATGGCAGTTATGAGTTCATTGGAAGCAGATGCCTGCAATAAAGCATGCAAAGGGCCATCTTTAGACTGGTTAGGGTCGTGGCTCAACATGGTATGGCCATGGGCACTTAATGCAGCAAGAAAACTTAAAGGTCAGTGAGAGTAGCAGGGACATGCACGAGTTTATCAGAGGAAACATGCACATTTTTGACATTTAAATTTGAAACATGCACAAGGTTATCAAGGACATGGACAGCCTCATTTCCAAATTGTTCTATGTGATAATCAATATTTTTAGGATTGTTTAAACCAACGGCCACTTCATCGAGTTCCCCAATCAATTCACCTCTTCAATGCACCCCTTAGTATAATTTTCATCTTCTAATATATGGAATTTATTAGCAGTGTTTACGTTACCAACCACCTAGGGACTGCATGCAAAATTAATGGGCTCTTTATTACCCTCTTCAATGCTTTTCTCAGCCAACACTTTCACATACAAAGTACCTTTTTGCTTTTCATTTCCAACAAGATTTCCACTTTATGTTACTTTCACAATGATGCTTTCCTTCCTTTTAGTAGTATTCCTGGTGTATCCCACTCTCTTCCAAACATTGCTATCTTTATTTGTATTTTTAACAGTAGTAGACCACTAGTTACCGGTTTAGCGTTATCATTCACGGATGCTTTAATGTGTTCCTAAGTAGTAACTGCCTCCATCTGGTGTAAAAGGCTGTTATCTAGAGTGTGACCAAATAAAAAGCATTTGAAGTAGATCTTAGGCTTCCATTGGCAGTAGACTTTCACTATATGTTCTGTGCCATCATCAAACAAGACAAGAAACTCATTGATCAAATCATATTTAGGGGTAACTTCAACTAAACATTTTGCATGAGAAATTCTTTCATCTTATCAGTCATTTCATCAAGACACACAAGCTTGCCTATTTTACGGGAAATCCAATTAATGCTGAGAAGGGACCAAGCAAAAATTGGAATATTCGATAAATTATCCAAATTGGTAAAGATTTCGCATTAGCACACACATTACTGATCATGGGGTTCCACTCCTTAATTATAAACATCTTATTTTTTTCATTATGGAGTCACCATCAGCTAGCCTCTTCTTGACTTTATCATTGGAAAGAAGGAACATGAAGACAATTCCATCGGATCGGACTTTAATGCTGCTTTTAAGTTTCCGGGTCTTTTTTAAGTGTTGTATCACTTCAGTGTAGGATAAAGGCTTGTCAAGGAAGAAACCAACCAGAAAATCATGCCATATCTCTCTGCCAGCATCCAGGACAGCTTGTGGTGGAATCTATTCTTTGCTAGAAAATACATTCTCTGTAACGACCCATATTTCGCACATTTTAAGTTGACAATAAACCACACATGTTCAACTCAATTTGAACGAAAAGGTGGATAGTTATGTGGAAAAGAAAATAAAGATGTAGAACAGAATCTTACACGAATGGAATAACATATATTATTTCAACAGATAATCAACAGAAATTTTAAATACATTTATCAGAGTTTAACTTAACATCAACATAGGCAGTTATAAATCTCTATCCTTACAAATGTGGAATACAATAGTACATAAGTGTGGTGGAAATGAATAACAATCTTCAGAAGAATCTTCTAGCTCCATACTCTGAGCTCTTTCAAAATATTCCAAACTAAACCTGACTACTAGGCTGGCCGGAAAAATAGGGCACCTAGAGTTTAAGGGAAAGAAAATAAACTCTGGGTCAGTCATGGGACTGGTGTGAGAAACTCAAAATATGAGTATTTGAAAATAAATGGTATCTCATAAGACCACGCAACACATAAACATAGAACGGGGCTTTACCTTATGATAACCAAATCATTTCTATGTAAAATCCAATAATATTATTTTTATTGACATTCTTCGAAAACCTTTTAAATAAACATATTCAAATAGCCGAAATTGTTACATTCGTTAAATTTGACGGCATAATAGGTTTACAACTAAGTCCGAAGGCACTTAGTGGATGATGGATTTCCAATGAATACCGAGGTGAGGGACTACCTCTCGTACGGTACATTTCTAGAGGAATACATCGAGGCCACCAATAGATGGTCCTCTACGAATTAAGACCGGCCTACCTGAGACCAACAGATGGTACGGTTAGCACCGAATATGATATCACCCTGACCGTTCCCGACCTTACCGAGACTTCTCATAGCATACACCATAAAATTTGAACCCGACGTTATAGCGGGTAGAAATAAATAATTCTAGAAAGATGATATCATACTCTAATGGCTGCGAACCACTTAGCCTTAAAGCAACCCTTGTTTCACAATTCCCTAGGTGTGAGGCTTCAAGTAACGTTTACCTTTCTTAGAACATTTTCACTTAAAATGCCACATTGCCTTTTCCAACAACACCTATTGATTTCAATAAAGGTACAATCTCTAAGCTCATATGTCTTAGAGAAATGTGTTAAGCATAAGAGGGGTTACCTCATATACCACCAAATAGATGTACGTTTGTAGAGATCAATGCACTATGATATTAGAAATGAAATATCAGACATCCATCCATATAAGTTGTCCAAGAACGGGACAAACCGAAGGCACTCACTTACCACATCCTGTTGGGCATCACCCCTAAGATTAGCAGTGAGTAGTCCTTGCATATGAAGATCCCAGAACGAAGGGACCACTACTATTTATTTATCTCGGGAGCTACTCCAAAATTATTAACAAGCATTCCTTCCGTTATGAAGATCCCTGCCTTCAACTTTATTATCTTTAACATGTCTTCACTTTCGAACTCGTAAGTTGGTGTGAATTGGTTTTCGGATACTAATTTACGCAAATCCGATCCCAGTTCCTCCAAACCAATCATCGATAAAAAGATGTTAAATAGGTGGGTAATTAATATTCCATTAATTAGTATCTTTCTATCCAAAATATCTTCTTAGAGATATATGTATTTTTAAAACCATATTTTTCTATATACTTGGGATCATTAAACCTCATTTATCAAATCTTTGTTTAATTAAAACCTTTTTAAATCTTGGAGTGATTCCAAATCATTTCATCCTTTACTTAGGAAAATATCTCCAAATCATTTGATCTTAATAATGATTTCTTATTTCCAAATCATAACTTTTGAATGGGTCAAAAACAATGTTATTTAAAACATCGTTTATTGTAAACCCAAAACAATTAATTTTAAGTAAAAGGATCCATAGGAATTATACTAGTTTTACTCGATACTAGTTTCCGTTCAACTTGTACTATTAATTGAATAATGGAGAAATCACTTTTTAAATTCATATGATTAGTACGAGTTCCCTCCTTGGAATTGAACATCAAGAATAAGAAGATTATCTCTATTCAATCAAAGTTGCAATTAATTAATTATAAAAATTAAATCTTTTATACTTGTCTCATTTTCGACATTTTGACCTTATCTATCCCTCACCGAGGAAAGAGGCCAGGTGAGTCAGGGCACGGGTTACTCTTGAAAATCTCATTAGTTTAAGCATCTCACATCCGGATCTCACGAATAGAAAAATCAGGTCTACTCATCGGCTTTTAGAACCAAGATTAAATCACTTTCTTATAACGGGTTTTCTTTAAATCGTTTATTTAAACTCTTTTAAATAAATTATATGTAACGCCCCACCTCTATACCCACGCTGGCCAAGAACACTACGGTGTAGTGCTGTCAACTAGCGCGGAGAATAAGGCTGTTGAGGAGCGACCATCTATGTAATTGCTTTGTGCGAGCGCCGATACGTCAGATAGAATAAAACATGCATTTTATCTTTTAGAGGAAATCCGACATACCGTTACAAACTCAAAGCTACTACACAGTGGCTATAATAGTTTAGGACAATAGATATAAAAATAACACAGATAACATAAATGCGGAATACAGATGGAACGAAAAGTCTCATATATACAATAACTGATATCAGTTACAATACATTTGACACAATACAAATGATACAACTACAACTGTCGACTCAAAAAGTTATATATACAAGTACATTATTGACTAATATACATGAATACATTATCATCTTAAAACAGACACACTGACTACTACAACAAGACGAAGACCACTTCAACTGATATAAAAAGTCTTCATAGCTCTAGCAGCAACCCAAAGCTAAAAATCTACAACCTGTAAATACTCGGTCTGACCCGAGTATTACATTCAAAAGAAAATAATACTCGGATCAGTCTAATTCAAAATCAGTTATTAGAGCATAGAAGCAATAATAATCAATCTCAATATAGATGACAGTCACAGAAATCTCGTATATCCAACTCTCGATACGAGAATTGGATAACGGCAGATATAACACTAAACAGTGTTAATCCACAAAACAGAAATCCAAAGCAGTTTAAACAATTGAAATGTCAATGTAAAAACATCAATGCTAATTGGCTGCAGTACACGCTGACGTGTACTGCCTCGCCAATACAGCCTACGAATTTCGCAACAGGTCAATGAATTAAGGATGAAAGAAATATCAATTAAAATCTGCCAATTCGGTGTGGCTGCAGTGCACGCACGCGTGCACTGCCTCGCCACAACAGAATATAAAGTCGCCACAACTCCAGGTATTTACAGCAACTAATAAGTCGAAAATCAAAATATCCAACCCAGAATGGACAGAGGGACCACAGTGCAAAGTGGTGAAAGCAAACTGAGATGGCAAAGTGACAGTGGATCAAGTACTAAGCATAAGGTGGCTTGAGAACAAAAAGGGGTAGACATCATGCTACAGAATGTAAGCTTTTAATACTAACCAAAGTTCAAATAGAAAGTTTAAGGCACAGGGCAGATAAGCTCAATAATCTTGAGTCATCAGAGAAGAAAATGCCCCAGAAACATACAGTACAACTATAGAACGATCCACTGATCAATAGTAGCAGCAGTTTCAATTCCACTGCCACTACTAGATAAACACCAGATCACCTAAATACAAGTAAATGGGGCGGCTAACACATAAATGAGAATACTGCTGTAATTGAACTCGATTAGTTCAAAATGAAAGCACCTATAGGCACCAGATCACCACAACATGCAACTGAGATGAACAGGAGTGCCAAAGGGTCAGAGACAGTGCGAATGCAGAGTCAATTGGCACAAAACTGAACCCAACATCAAATGAACAAGATGGGGCTGCAATAATAATAAAATAATGGGACTGCAAGCACAACTGAAATGCAACTATATCAAATAGTGACAAGGTGGATGTAACCGATGTATGGGGCAATGCACAAGCAAGGCTAAGGCATAGTGCACATAATCAATGTGAACACATGGACTACAATCTAACAGATGCAACTTCAAAAAGAGCCAGACAGTATCAAGTTAGAAACAATGCCAAACCAGATACAACAGTGATGGAACAAAGGATCCAAGTTTTATGTGCAAAATAAACAGTGCAAGCTCAAATTAAAACAGTGGACAGTATAAGTGTAGTCTCAGCAAAAATATAGCAGAGACAACACAAGTATAACATCATTAATGGAACCACTGATTCAATTCAAACTTAAGACAAAGCACTTCAAATTCAATAAGACAATACTTAACTCAAACAATGGTCAACAATGTATACATACACGAACATTTCTACAACAACACCTAATATACATGTATAATTTCTTGTTTAAAATGAGAAATGTGATTGGTTGGGAAACAAGTTAAAAATCCATAGTGTATAGTAAATTTTCATTTATAAGTATAGACTCCAATGTACAAGGCAGTACAGAATTCATGGAAACCGGAGGCAACAAAGTTACCAAACTCGAAGTTAGGCAGGAAATTCACTACTGTAACGACCAAGAGAAGGTCGAATGGTTCTGCATCGAAACCAAAGACAACTAAAACAAAGTCGACTCCTTGGAAAACAAATTAACAATGTCAGAGAGACCAATTAACCTAGGTACAAGAAATCGAGCAATACAAAAACAAGCCAGAGGTCATAAAGTCACAGTAACGAGGAAATGCAATGTATACGGAGCTGTAAGTCGATGACCTCAGACCATCAAGTTCAACGGTCGAACGTCATCAACCTAGGGATCCCACGGTCAAAACAAAATGCCCAAAGACATAAAGCAGTAGTGAAACGAACAAAAATCGAACAATGCCGCAATAATTTAAACCACCAATTCAAAACAGTGACAGGCAACAGAGAATCAAACCCAACCACTAACAATGTCAGTGTCGAAGACAACGAAAACAATAAGCAGACGAGCCTAATCATTTGCATTAGATGTGAGTGCCGGAAACACTCACCTTCAATTCGAGGTCGCAAGCAAATAAGCTACAGCGAAGGCGAAGCCAGAGTCACCACAGAGGAGCTTCTTCTACGAGCGAGCACGAAGAGCAGAACTTCGATCGAGACAGGCGACATCGAAAATCATCCAATCGAAACCATCGCATGCTTCGACATACAAAGCCCGAAGATCAGAGCGAACGAAAGCCCTAGCAAGCATCGAAAGAACGAACAAGACAAAAGCCCTAATCTTTCCAGATCGAACGAGAGAAGTTTTTCTCAGCCGCCATTATTTCACAAGCAAAAGAAAATTGAATCGGGTTGTATGCAATTGAATTAAGAAGGGGAAAGGATATGGGTGGTTTGGGTGTTGAGTGAAATCACGGTTTCAAAACAAAAGATCATGGGCCGAGATTATTGTTTAAACCCAAACGACACTTCACAAATTTCTAAAGCTCGTTTAACATTTGTTTTAAAAAAGAAATATTCCAAATAGCGATTAACACAATTTTATCCCTGAATTTCAATTTGATTAAAATGCCAGAAGCTATTCGTTCCCAGATTAAATCGTCAAGAGACGATAAGAAAATGGGTATGGAATGCCGGGTTGTTACAGACTCCCCTTCTTAAAGAAATTGCGTCCTCGCAATCCTAAGGGATAAGTGGGAAAGAGGTAACAACCATAAGGACATAACAACGTCGAATGCATAAGCAAAGAAAATGCCAACAGGGAAGCATTAGAATTATGGAAGTATCGGATATAGAATCAAAAAGGTTCGACTGCTTCAAGTCAAAAGGATCAACATCGTGTGGGTCAAGGAATCAAAATCAGACGACTATCAAAGAGCAAGAATCAATCGAGTTCCAGCATTTAAAGGAAAAGGAATCAGAGCAGAAATTACGTACTGCACGAATTGAATGTGAGTAAATCAGATTACTCACCTGAATTGCCAGAGAAAAAGACGAAGCTCGAATCTCAAAATCGCAAATATTCAATCATCAAAAACGATAGTCGAATTTTTCACAAATATCCGATTATCAAAAACGATAAGCAGAAACCACAATTATTCGATTATCAAATCGAAAAATATTTAATTATCTCAAACGATAATCAATTTCACAAATATCTGATTATCAAAAACGATAATCAGAAATCACAAAGATTCGATTATCAAATCGAAAAATATTTAATTATCTCAAATGATAATCAAATTTTCACAAATATCTGATTATCAAAAACGATAATCAGAAGTCATAAATATTCAATTAACGAGTCCGGAATTAACCGAAGTAGTAAAAGTATGGTTTCATAGTCCGTACTTTTGCTAAATCGTTTAAATCTCTTTATCGTTTCCTTGAAAGTGCAGAATTGTGTGTTTTAAAAATAACATTTCACATTCTCAAACGGACAAGTCCGGAATTAAGCGAATCAGTAAAAGAAAGGGGTCATAGTCCTTGATTTTTCTGAAATGTTTAAATCGCTTCCTCGTTCTTTTGAAAATGTAAGCTGTAAAAATTTGAAAACAATTTTAATTTATATTTTTGAAACAACTTTTAAAAATAAAGAATTTTGAAAACACGTGATTAAATTAGCAATATCAGTATTGCGGGAGAACCGCTTGTAAATCCATTTCAAAATTGACGAGTACTGAAGTTAACACGTCAAAATCTCATCAAAATAACTGGCATCAAAATATAATGCCAAATGAATTTTCATTCATCAAAAATGTCACAAGAATCTTCTCAAAGATAGAAAGGGATATTATACCCTAAACTTGTATTCATAACAAGTCAATAACACATGAATTCACCAATGCACAAAAATTGATAAACATATCAATAGAAATCACGAAAATTGGTGAAGCACAAAATTTCAGAAATCATCACAAGAAATTCAGAAATCACAAGTTCTAGAAATCTACACACGAAATCCAGAAAACACAAATTCTAGAAATCTACACACGAAATCCAGAAAACACAAATTCTAGAAATCTACACACGAAATCCAGAAATCACAAATTCTAGAAATCTACACACGAAATCCAGAAAACACAAATTCTAGAAATCTACACACGAAATCCAGAAAACACAAATTCTAGAAATCTACACACGAAATCCAGAAAACACAAATTCTAGAAATCTACACACGAAATCCAGAAAACACAAAGAAGGGGAAGTCCGAGCACACGGACGAGAAACTATCCATTTAATTTTTCCGAACACACGGATGGGAAGCTATTCATTTAATTTTTCCGAACACACGGATGGAAAGCTATTCATTTAATTTTTCCGAACACACGGATGGAAAGCTATTCATTTAATTTTTCCGAACACACGGATGGAAAGCTATCCATTTAATTTTTCCGAACACACGGATGGAAAGCTATCCATTTAATTTTCCGAACACACGGATGGAAAGCTATCCATTTAATTTTTCCGAACACACGGATGGAAAGCTATTTATTTAATTTTCCGAACACACGGATGGGAAGCTATTTATTTAATTTTCCGAACACACGGATGGAAAGCTATCCATTTAATTTTCCGAACACACGGATGGAAAGCTATCCATTTAATTTTTCCGAACACACGGATGGAAAGCTATTTATTTAATTTTCCGAACACACGGATGGGAAGCTATTTATTTAATTTTCCGAACACACGGATGGAAAGCTATCCATTTAATTTTCCGAACACACGGATGGAAAGCTATCCATTTAATTTTCCGAACACACGGATGGAAGGCTATCCATTTAATTTTCCGAACACACGGATGGAAAGCTATCCATTTAATTTTCCGAACACACGGATGGCCCGAAGGCAAGTCCGACACACGGACGAAGAGACATCGCACAATCGCTAGTCTAAATCACAAAAATGATCGTCATGATCATAAGGAAGTGTCAATCACACCAAGCTAGTAAATATATGAGTTTAGCTTCATGTCCCATAACCACTTGCTTAACTTAAATATTTACGAACAAGCTGTAAATTTTCACTAGGAAATTGTCACAAAAAGGGTTCAATCGAACAAGTCCAAGAGCTAACCGACGAAGTAAACGCAAGCGTTTCATACCACTTGTTTTACTAGGCCGTTTAATTCAATTTCTCATACGAGTGAAATAAAGGCTTGTATATACTAATAGATTGGAAAACGGTTCAAGAAAAAGAACTTTGTAGTAAAATAGTTTTGAAATCGTTTGGGAAAAGGGATTTTAATATTTACTACTAGTATAGAAAACCTTTATATTTTTAAAGTGACAAATCACAAAAATGATTGTAGAAACAATCAATCACAAGAATTCACAATACGAAGATGTGAATGGAATCCAGAGAAATCGATACTGAATCCATCAGAAAGTATGTTCACAAGAATCCCGAAGAAAATGTCATCAAAGTTGCTAATAAATGATAGTAACAAATCGGGGAAATGATCAAGAATCGATTAAATTAGGAAACCAAGTCAGTTCACTAAAATTTCACATTCGAAGACGTGAATAAAATCCAAAGAATTCGATTCCAAATTCATCAAAGTAGGAATACCCAAAAATTCCAGAAATAGAAGTTATCAAAATCGACAAAGGTGATAACAACTAATTAGAAAAGAAGAATCGACTATCGACTGGAAAAACAAAGCAAATCGAGCAGAAATGCATAAATGACTTCAACAAAAGTAAGAATCAAGTCAACGTCGAAGTCAACAATTAATAGCCGCAGTCGAGTATAAAATGAATCAATCATCATTATCAAAGAAACCAACGGCAAACAAAATCAGAGTCTTGAGAATCAAGAAATTAGCAATTTCTCAAAAACAAAGTGACCGAAGTCGAAGGGAAATCCAGATGAGGAAAACACAAAATATCAAGTTCAAAATCGCTGAGATTCAAACTAGATGTGAATGAGAAATCAAAATCACTCAATTTGCAACTGGTCCAGCTATTTTTCATCACAGTGTAACAAGTACATAATGACACTCATAGCATAGAACAAAAGTGGAACAAAGTCCAAAAGTCAAAATGGCTTTAATTTGCCAAATTAAAACAATATCAACATCGGCTAAATCAATTCAAAGCCGAAAACACAAGAATAAGCGTTAGGAATTCTTACCTAACAGTCAAAAATAATCATATGTAAAGATGAGAGATAAAACATCGAAAAATAGTTGTAACACATGCTCCATCTAAGTTATGTTTTATAATTGTCCTAAACCCCAGGCTCTGATACCAAGCTGTAACGCCCCACCTCTATACCCACGCTGGCCAAGAACACTACGGTGTAGTGCTGTCAACTAGCGCGGAGAATAAGGCTGTTGAGGAGCGACCATCTATGTAATTGCTTTGTGCGAGCGCCGATACGTCAGATAGAATAAAACATGCATTTTATCTTTTAGAGGAAATCCGACATACCGTTACAAACTCAAAGCTACTACACAGTGGCTATAATAGTTTAGGACAATAGATATAAAAATAACACAGATAACATAAATGCGGAATACAGATGGAACGAAAAGTCTCATATATACAATAACTGATATCAGTTACAATACATTTGACACAATACAAATGATACAACTACAACTGTCGACTCAAAAAGTTATATATACAAGTACATTATTGACTAATATACATGAATACATTATCATCTTAAAACAGACACACTGACTACTACAACAAGACGAAGACCACTTCAACTGATATAAAAAGTCTTCATAGCTCTAGCAGCAACCCAAAGCTAAAAATCTACAACCTGTAAATACTCGGTCTGACCCGAGTATTACATTCAAAAGAAAATAATACTCGGATCAGTCTAATTCAAAATCAGTTATTAGAGCATAGAAGCAATAATAATCAATCTCAATATAGATGACAGTCACAGAAATCTCGTATATCCAACTCTCGATACGAGAATTGGATAACGGCAGATATAACACTAAACAGTGTTAATCCACAAAACAGAAATCCAAAGCAGTTTAAACAATTGAAATGTCAATGTAAAAACATCAATGCTAATTGGCTGCAGTACACGCTGACGTGTACTGCCTCGCCAATACAGCCTACGAATTTCGCAACAGGTCAATGAATTAAGGATGAAAGAAATATCAATTAAAATCTGCCAATTCGGTGTGGCTGCAGTGCACGCACGCGTGCACTGCCTCGCCACAACAGAATATAAAGTCGCCACAACTCCAGGTATTTACAGCAACTAATAAGTCGAAAATCAAAATATCCAACCCAGAATGGACAGAGGGACCACAGTGCAAAGTGGTGAAAGCAAACTGAGATGGCAAAGTGACAGTGGATCAAGTACTAAGCATAAGGTGGCTTGAGAACAAAAAGGGGTAGACATCATGCTACAGAATGTAAGCTTTTAATACTAACCAAAGTTCAAATAGAAAGTTTAAGGCACAGGGCAGATAAGCTCAATAATCTTGAGTCATCAGAGAAGAAAATGCCCCAGAAACATACAGTACAACTATAGAACGATCCACTGATCAATAGTAGCAGCAGTTTCAATTCCACTGCCACTACTAGATAAACACCAGATCACCTAAATACAAGTAAATGGGGCGGCTAACACATAAATGAGAATACTACTGTAATTGAACTCGATTAGTTCAAAATGAAAGCACCTATAGGCACCAGATCACCACAACATGCAACTGAGATGAACAGGAGTGCCAAAGGGTCAGAGACAGTGCGAATGCAGAGTCAATTGGCACAAAACTGAACCCAACATCAAATGAACAAGATGGGGCTGCAATAATAATAAAATAATGGGACTGCAAGCACAACTGAAATGCAACTATATCAAATAGTGACAAGGTGGATGTAACCGATGTATGGGGCAATGCACAAGCAAGGCTAAGGCATAGTGCACATAATCAATGTGAACACATGGACTACAATCTAACAGATGCAACTTCAAAAAGAGCCAGACAGTATCAAGTTAGAAACAATGCCAAACCAGATACAACAGTGATGGAACAAAGGATCCAAGTTTTATGTGCAAAATAAACAGTGCAAGCTCAAATTAAAACAGTGGACAGTATAAGTGTAGTCTCAGCAAAAATATAGCAGAGACAACACAAGTATAACATCATTAATGGAACCACTGATTCAATTCAAACTTAAGACAAAGCACTTCAAATTCAATAAGACAATACTTAACTCAAACAATGGTCAACAATGTATACATACACGAACATTTCTACAACAACACCTAATATACATGTATAATTTCTTGTTTAAAATGAGAAATGTGATTGGTTGGGAAACAAGTTAAAAATCCATAGTGTATAGTAAATTTTCATTTATAAGTATAGACTCCAATGTACAAGGCAGTACAGAATTCATGGAAACCGGAGGCAACAAAGTTACCAAACTCGAAGTTAGGCAGGAAATTCACTACTGTAACGACCAAGAGAAGGTCGAATGGTTCTGCATCGAAACCAAAGACAACTAAAACAAAGTCGACTCCTTGGAAAACAAATTAACAATGTCAGAGAGACCAATTAACCCAGGTACAAGAAATCGAGCAATACAAAAACAAGCCAGAGGTCATAAAGTCACAGTAACGAGGAAATGCAATGTATACGGAGCTGTAAGTCGATGACCTCAGACCATCAAGTTCAACGGTCGAACGTCATCAACCTAGGGATCCCACGGTCAAAACAAAATGCCCAAAGACATAAAGCAGCAGTGAAACGAACAAAAATCGAACAATGCCGCAATAATTTAAACCACCAATTCAAAACAGTGACAGGCAACAGAGAATCAAACCCAACCACTAACAATGTCAGTGTCGAAGACAACGAAAACAATAAGCAGACGAGCCTAATCATTTGCATTAGATGTGAGTGCCGGAAACACTCACCTTCAATTCGAGGTCGCAAGCAAATGAGCTACAGCGAAGGCGAAGCCAGAGTCACCACAGAGGAGCTTCTTCTACGAGCGAGCACGAAGAGCAGAACTTCGATCGAGACAGGCGACATCGAAAATCATCCAATCGAAACCATCGCATGCTTCGACATACAAAGCCCGAAGATCAGAGCGAACGAAAGCCCTAGCAAGCATCGAAAGAACGAACAAGACAAAAGCCCTAATCTTTCCAGATCGAACGAGAGAAGTTTTTCTCAGCCGCCATTATTTCACAAGCAAAAGAAAATTGAATCGGGTTGTATGCAATTGAATTAAGAAGGGGAAAGGATATGGGTTGTTTGGGTGTTGAGTGAAATCACGGTTTCAAAACAAAAGATCATGGGCCGAGATTATTGTTTAAACCCAAACGACACTTCACAAATTTCTAAAGCTCGTTTAACATTTGTTTTAAAAAAGAAATATTCCAAATAGCGATTAACACAATTTTATCCCTGAATTTCAATTTGATTAAAATGCCAGAAGCTATTCGTTCCCAGATTAAATCGTCAAGAGACGATAAGAAAATGGGTACGGAATGCCGGGTTGTTACATTATAAAACCTCCAAATCATCTTTATATTACTTAATTTTTCATTTGAAAACATTTATAAAAGGTTTGGGAATTAATTGTTAAGTTAAATCCATATTTCAAAGGCTATTAAAAACTGCTGCAAAAAGTGCTGCAAATAGTGTTTTTAAAGCTTATACAAATCAAAACAATTTTCTATTATTTAAAAGTCCATTTTTATAACTCAAATCCTTTTTAAAACCTTTTAACATATTTATAGGATTTATTCCATATTTTTAAAGAATTTAAAATATCCAATTTAAAGAATTTTCCTTTTTGGTTTCCGAACTGCAAAACCGCGACTATTTTGGAAACTTGTTTTGCTCATATTTCAAAATCTACTAAACGAAATCTTGATCTTTTTCTTTTGTTTGAAAGCTATGACTATCAGAGTTTGGAAAATTCTTATTACAAATAATTTCGACTCCGAATCTATCGTATAAATGGATTTAACTTTCTGTTGCGCGAAATAGCAAACTACTATTACGCGACGTGCCTATTTTAACTCAAATTTCATTTTCTTTTCAAACTTTTTCAAAATACTTTTAAATGTTTATAAAACATTTCTAAATCATTTAAAACTATTTTAAAGAGGTTTAACGAGCTCATATACACCATTTCATTTAATAAAGGAAAGTGATTTCCTTTGTGATATTCGACGTGTATTTAACGTGACATGTTAACACCTGTGCAGTTAAAGCGCTTGGCAGATTCCATGCGGTCGAGGTGCAAAAAGTCATAGCGGGGATACAGCGAGGATATAGCGGGATATATCGGTTGAGTTTAAAATAGCATATAAAATTCGTACTTAATGTTTTTACAAATATATAAACGGTAATTAAATGGAAAATTAACATTTAATTGAATTATAATTAAATAATTTTAAATATAGGCGAATATACTATAAATAAACATAAAACTGTTATATAGCATAATTGAATTTAGTAGAATATTAGAGTATTTTCATTTCTGAAAATATATTAAAAATTCAATTAAATAAATTAATTTCATAATCTTTATAATGTATAAATGTCATTTTTCAATTCATTTCTTTTAAAGAAGATATAGCGGAAATAGCGAAATATAGTGGAAAAAATGGGATATTGCGGAAATAGCGGGGGTTAAAGTGGAAAGTCTATATTTGGGGCTATATGGAAAAATCATAGCGGTAGAAATCCGCTATGAGATATAGCAGGGTTATAGCGGGGCATTAACTGCACAGGTTAATACCAATAAACAACTATAGTAAATAACCAAACTTGATGATCAAAGCATAGTAAACATCCATAGCAATCATATCACATTATATATATATGTGTGTGTGTGTGTGTGTGTATAAAGTTTTATAGAGTTTTCTCACCCTCATTGGATAATAAACTTAGGAAAATGGACTATAGCTTCGCTACGATCGAACCAGAGCTTATGGAATTGGGCCCGATACCTTGGGAAAGCTCGCCCATGCTTGTAAGTGGAGGTGGGCTCGACTTTGGTGATGGAGAGTGTTGGCCGTGTGTTGTGAAGGACGATAGAAGGTGATTGCACTTGGGTTTGAAATGGATTGCTAATATATATACATATAATTTCTTTTTTGCAATATTTTTCTTAAGGTAGGAAGCCATTGAAATAGCTTGAGAGGAAGGAGAAGATGAAGAGAATTTGTGTGTAGAAAAGTAAGAATGGAGGTGAGTATTTATAGAAAAGTTTTACACTAGAAATATCATGATATTGTTTCTGTGACGCCCCACCTCTATGCTCACAATAACAAAGGTTATTATAAGGAATAACGTCTGCTATTGCGAAGAATAAGGCTTGTTAGAAGCGACCATCCGTAAGTTATGCCTTAGACGAGTATTGATTACATCGATAGGAGTTGTATAAATTACTCCCAAAGATATATATTCAATCCAAATCTAAAACGAAACTACGGTGGCTTAAGAAAAATCCAGAACAACTCATAATAACAATAACTCAGATAGTATAATCACATCAGAACAGAAATATCAGATATATAGCGGAAGACTAGTCTGGAATACATGCTACAACAATCGATAGTTCACATGAACCGATACATATACATATCCATCAATACATACATAAGATGAGGACTAATAAACCAAAAGAACTCCTCGAAGGCTAGGCAAAAGATGAAGTGATATCCCAAAAGCTGAAGCTGCAACTGAATCAGAGATAGAGACTACCCTGAAATGACTCGGTCTGACCCGAGTATTATTTAAAAGAAAATAATAAACGGATCAGTCTAATTTATTCTCAGAAATAAGTGAATGATAAACAACACTTAAACAAATAATTATAGTCTCGAATGAGACTATACAACATAAATAATCAGCATAGTTTAAATGAAGAAATCTCAATTTAAACTCCATCAAAATCAGTTTTCGAATTCACAATTGAATTTAAAACAGCAATACGCAAATTTATAATCTCAGATGAGATTATACTCAAACTCAACTTCCAAATTCATAATTGAATTCAAAGCAGCAATTCCCAAAGTCCAGAAATCAAAATAGATAACTAGAAAATCGTCAGTCACAAAATCTAGAAATCAAAACAAGATAACTAGAAAATCAGCATAAAAGATGGATCGATCCCAGCAGATGGCGAGTTTTAGCTACGCCGCACGTGCATCTCAGAGTGGCCGAAGCCTACCAAGTACTCAACATAATTTTGGCGCCCATCAGATTGACCCGAAGGTCCGCAGAGTGACCCGAAGGTCTAGTACTGGTATTTGACCCGAAGGTCCGCAGAGTGGCCCGAAAGCCCAACAAATGACTCGAAGGTCCAACAAATGACCCGAAGGTCCAGCAGAGTGGCTCGAAAGCCAAATAAAATCATCAAAATCATCAAACAGCAGATGTTTCAATTAACGAGTCCGGAATTAACCGAAATAGTAAAAGTGTGGTTCCATACTCCGTACTTTTGCTAAATCGTTTAAATCTCTTCATCGTTTCCTTGAAAGTGCAAAATTGTGTATTTTATAAAATAACATTTTACGTTCTCAAACGGACAAGTCCGGAATTAAGCGAATCAGTAAAAGTAAGGGTTCATAGTTCTCAATTTTGCTGAAGCGTTTAAATCGCTTCCTCATTCTTTTGAAAGCGTAAACTGTAAAAATTTTGAAAATGATTTTATTTTAAAACGATTTTGAAAACACGTGATTAAATCAGCAACAACTGTAGCAATTTCGACGAGGAAATTGCGCATCACAAAACACCGTAAAAACGAATACCAAATCAGTGTCGCGGAATAACCGCTTGCAAATCCACTTTAAAATTGACGGTTACTGAAGTTAAAACAGCAGTACTTTTTATTCGTCAAAAATGTCGACAAAATAATACGTTTCAAAAGATAGCACCGGCGTACAAATTTCCGTTATAAAAATAACGGCGCAAAATGCGTTTTACAACGTAACACCGGCTCAATAAAATATAACAACAGACTGCACCAAAATTTTCAAGCATGAAAATAAAATAGGAAGCATTACATGCGTTCATTAATACATACCTGGACTAACATACTTGCGTGTGTGCAAAATGCAAAACAAAAGAATGAGATATAAAGGACCTGATACATACTTACACATCCTTAATGAATACACTACTACTTGGACCCTTTAATTTATACCTCAATTTGCATTAACGTACGCATGGCTTAAAAACTCCCCTTCCCAATGAAATAGTCAGAAGTGTAAATAACTTGGATATTCAATTGCAATGACTACATGCATAAAACACTATCTGACATATACCAAAATGTGATAGAGCCTGCAAATAGGTATGCACGCAACTTATATAAACACACTCACCCATACAACATTTGCATCTTAAAATCAAAACTTAAACATCTCATGCCACCTGTAGTTGGAAGATTATGTATGCAATATATAATTGTATGCAAGGTAATCTGAGTAATATCTATATACCTGAAACCATTTGCATTTGGGAATTTATGCACGCATTTAATACAAGTATGCAAATAGTTGAATACTACTTATACACGTAACACACACATGTGATACACTTACATGTAACACACACGCATCACGCACCCACAACCAAAGTAGGTGAAATAAAACACCTGTTGAAGCCGAAACCAGGTATGAAAAAAATAAAAAAGAAAGAAACTTGGCAAAACAATGTATGTAAAACAAGTTTACACGCACATCTATAATCATAATACTAGTAAATATATTCAGGTTATAAACTTTTGTGTGTATCTGCATCAACACGCATGTATAGGGGAAATAGGAACAAAATTTTTGATGCCGAATTTTCATGCAAACTCAAAAATATTGTAGAAACATTTTGAAAAGCATGCACTATTTTAACATACATTTGTGGAAAATCACAACAGAACAAAATTCCAAATCTAAGGATAATCGTGTTTTCAAAACAAAGTCAGAGAGTTACTGACTATAAACTAGAAGTGTGAGTATAAACTCACCTAATTTGCTTCCAAAAATAGTTAGCATCTAGATCCAAAGAAAAAGAGGCAAGTGGTAGGTACCGCCATTAAAACATTCTCGGGGCTGCTGGAAAATGGAACGAAAGACTAATGTAGCTTTTCACTTTTCTTTTCAAAATAGTGAACAAGTCAGAGGTATTGTGGGCTGGCAATGCATTTGGTACAAATGCATTAATGAGGGAAACGTGCACTGGAAAGAAAAGGACGAGTTGTACTAAGTGGTGATAGCAAATTCATATTTTGCTTTAAAAACTAGCGGTATGTAGCCTGAATTTACGTTTTGCATAAAGTTGGAATTCACAATTTGCATGTAACCGAAGACGCATGCATATGTGAATGGAGACACGCACATATATGGATGAAGACGCATGCACCATTTCCCCTATGCACGTGAAGGCAAAGATGCAATTCATTTTTCCACTGACGTTGCGAACGTCTACCACTTAAGTTCAACTGATTATGAAATCATTTTTTTTTTCCATTGCAAATTTATTTTATCAAATTTCTATTTAAAATATTCACTCCGACAGTAATTCAAAAATTACGGTCGTTACCGATTTTTAAATTATTTAATACGACGGTAAAAATTACAGTTGTTACCGTTTCCTTACCTAAGCATCTTTGCATCACCATTCCACCTCATCCCCTCCCATTAATATTCGGTCGACCATGAAGCCCACTCCCCCCTTCATGTGTTTGGCGTGTGATGTGATGTAGTGCTTTGTTTTTATCTCTTGTTTACACATAAGGAGCTTGTATATATACATATGTGTTTAGATATTTTCTTTGCTTGATTTGAATAATTCTTAAACATAGTTAAATGTGTATGTGTATACATGTGTTCATGTATGTGTATATGTATCACAATGTTGTATTGATTTGTTTACAACTTCTGTACGTTAAACCATTACGAATTCTGATTTCGATTCCAGGTCACATTTCCAATATTTTGTTAAAAAATATATATTATTAAAGAAAACTTAAAGATATATTTCTCATTATTTTAATTGAATCAAAACGATCTCACTTGAATTATAAAACCATATATATCGATATTAACAAGTGTTTACAAAAAGTGTTATCGTATCGATAAAGCGTTATCAATTTTCCTTATATTTTCAAATCAAGTATATAGTTTCTCAAAACTATTATAAATGATTTACTATAACTTTATAACTAATTAAAATGAATTATTAGCATATTAAAACAATTATCTAATTATTTAAACTTAACTTGAATTTCCGAAGGAATATATAAAAGTGATGACATCTTTGGTGATGTCATAAATACGTTTTATTTCTAAAATAAAATAAATAGTTTTATTTCATAATCTTGTTTAAATAGATATATCAGTGTATGTATCTAGACTCATGGACTCAAATACTGAGAAAATCTCCTTTCTATTGAAAACTAACTTATCGATGAAAATTTATGTACGAAGCACGTGCTTTATTTATGAAACTATATTCCACAATTATATTTTAAAACAAGTTTCTTATCATAATTTTTAGGTATAAATGTTTATAGTTGGTGTTATGAAACCTTGTATTTGAATATTTAAAAATTAAATATCATGTATCAAAGTGATAAATTTGCGGGTCATTACAAACTCCCCTCCTTAAAAGAATTTCATCCCCGAAATTAAAACAAAAAAACTGGTACTACTTTAGTCAAAATAAATTTTGAAATATCAAATATAAACTTGTTCTTATATTTACAGATTCTTTGTGCACACCATCTTATTCGATCTTAAATTCGAATATACCACTTTCCTTCGAACTAGTATTAATCCCACAATCCTCTAGTGCAGACTCCAGAAACTTCTATTTTCCTTGCATAACTCTCAACCATGATAGAAAATGTAAGGATCCGACCACAAACCCTCATCAATGTTCGCCGTTAAGAATTGAGTGATAAATTCTTTTTCTGACCGGTGTAAATACCTCAAAGTTCTGTACTCGAATCTTAGGTCAAACTGTTACGTGTAAAAAATGATCTATATATAACTTACGTATTTATTCCAATTTGTTTTCTTAACTATACCAAATTACAATCAATTTTATATCACTATATATCACTGTCAATTTATGAACTATAACGACCCGCTATTTTGGACTATTCGCATCCGCACATGTCGGACTTGAATAATTCAAAATACCGAATTGTTAATTTAAATTTGGCAAAACTGGGCATATACAGTAAATAAATAATCACAGACACAGAGTAATAAATGCAGCGGAAATAAAAGATAGTAGTTCATGAAGCTACTGTATACATATCAGAGTTAAATAAGGTATAACAGATGTCTCGAATACAATAATCAAATACAATATCAGAATACATCACTGGAATCAACTGGATATCTGAAAGCTGGATAGATAGCTGGATCTCCAAGCGAAGCTCCAACTCCAAAGGTGAGTCTCGAATACTGGTACACTCAGTCTGACCCGAGCGTAAAGCAAAACACAAAACACTCGAGTCAGGATTAACATTCTTATATCAATAAATCCAACTCAAGTGAAATAGCAATTGAAATACAAGTAACTCAAAGGATGTTTGGAATAACCATCCTTTAAGGATCCGTTAAACTATCTACTATGTAGTAGTGTACGATAAGTAGATAATGCCTATCAGTAATATAAAGTATCAAAATAGTGTTAAGGCGTTATCATTATTCCCCTTAACACATTTTATATAAGCGTTATAGTCTATACAGCACTGTAAACTCCACCGTAAACTAGTGGGCTATCAGGGAGTACTCCATAGGTATAACACAAAACAAATCATAGCGGTCGCGCATAGGGATACAAGTATGACAAGGCACAAGAGGCAATACCTAAGATAGTGAAACTACCATTTGCCTGATCCGGACTGGTGAGAACGCATCGCCGCAGCGATCGCAACACCGCGAAACAACACTCCCAAATCAAGGGTGCACCAATTGACAACAAGTAATGAGTAGTTTTCGAAGAAGTGTGTTCGCTCGAGGTAGCTAACCCCCATTTGGCCCGGCACGGCTCCTGTTTTAGTCATTTCCAATTTGACACAAGTGTCAAGGCTATCCATTATCGTTCTCTTTCTTCAGTCATCACGTACATCATTCCAACCACTTCATTCTGGATCATACTCCGCGTATAGTTATTAAAGTGGTTTCGGTTTAGACAGTGAGTATGTCCTTAACCGATTCCGGTCTCTTTAATAACCTTCGTAATTATTACACCAATTGGTCGTTTAATAAATTTCAAAACCAAATCAATTACAATTTCAATTAGAATTTGTAAATCAACATTTCATTTGTCTTGCTAAATCAATTTCCATAATTTACGTTTCAAAACTTCCAAATTCATAATTTCAAAATCTTATAATTCAATTTCAATTTTTATTTAAAATAATTCAAAAATTGATTCAAGTTCGTATATAAGTTTCATTTCGAAATCATTTAAATTAATTTAATTTAACATTCAAATCAGTTTAAATTCATTTATCTATTTTATTCAATATCCATTAAGTAAATTTGTCATTCAAACAATTTTTATTAAATTTCCAATTCATTAAATCAATTACTTAAGTTCAACTTCATTATATCAAAGCTTCAAATTGAATTAAATTAGATTCGTCAAATCAAATTCTTTAGATTTACAAGTCTTACATAATTTCAATAAATCACATTTTTATTTCTTGTTAAATAAAATTCAATTTCACTTATTCATTTACTTAGTTACAATTTCAAAGCTCAATTAATAAAGAAACTAAATTTCACTTATTCAAGAAGTTCAATTTCACTTATCAAAGAATTCAATTTATTTAATTATTAAATAATTTCAAAACTTAATTATTAAATAATTTCAAACTTAATTCAATCATTTCTTAATTTAAACAATGTTCTTTCATCAACTACTATGTTAATATTTTGATTCGGATTATTAAATATCAACATTTTCCTTTCAAAAATTCAAATTCTAACTATATTTCAAAACCTTATTATTTAATCACATAAAATCTTTATTTTATTTTTAAATCAAATTATTAACCAATCGGGTTTTATTTAATTCTCTATCCTAAGTCAAGTTCATTTTGGGTATTTATCATTTCAACCCGATTCCAATTTAATTCAAAAATCAAAGCATAGCAAAGGGAACTTGTAGTGTGATAACTGGGATGGTGTCAAAGTAAATAAACAAGCAATAACAACAACCAATATCAATCCAATAATCAATTCAAATAATCCCGAAATAATCGAATTAATTCACATTGTTGTTTGTGCGTATTAATATAATTATTTCTAGAATCTACACTACCATTTCATGTAGATTAAAGATTATTACACTAATCTTTATACGGTTCTTCACTTGGCATCTATTATTCAATTTCATACAACATCAATTTAAGCAACAAACATTTAAATAGTTCAAGGTGTATTTTATCAAATTTCTACGTGTCAATTAATTCAACATTTAAAGGGTCATATTATACAAGTTCGTCTAATTAAATTCAACATATATATCAATTTCAAATCGCTAACTATCCTACGTCAAATTCAATTGCATAATATTTATCACTTTATTCATTCAATTTACATTCAATATAAACAACAAACAATCAATCAATTATCAGCCAAACTGTATTATCATCGCATAAATAATTAACAGATAATAGTGTCAGATGTCATAGGTGAACAGATACAGGTAATAGCATATATAACATTGTGAATAACTAACAGCAGCATATTTCAATTGTCGTTTCAATCGAAATCAAATTTAATAAATAAAAGAACATTAATCTTGAGTGATTGCTCACCTTTTGAGGCTAGAGATGATTCGACACAGAAATGAGCTACGAGTTCCAAAGCAACGCTAGATGGACACGATTCGACGAAAAAAGCTGATAGATAGGAATAGACGAAGTCAAATCAGACTGGATCGACGAAGATAATTTTGATATAAGTAAACTTAGGTATATATCATCATATATAAAGGAGAATTATATTTTAAATTCAAATACATATTAAATTATATACATACATACATACATATATATCAAAATCATTGTTTTAAAATAAAACTCATGTATAAAAATCAAATATATATACATAATATATTTTGAAATCAACAATATATATATCACTATATATATTGAACCATATAGATAAAATCGGAACACATGGGAAATGCCACTATGTTGAATGAAATCATAGTTTTAAACTTAACTTACATACTTTGCAAACAACTGGCTATATATATAAAAAATACAAATCTGGAAATACAAACTCACCCTGCAAATATATTATTTAACTAAAGTACTCAGACATATATATAATCCAAACTCGATTATACTAAAATAAATGAAACTGTTATAAATATATATATAAAAGGACATAAGCTTGCATCATAGGAACAAAGCAAACTATATATAGACAAACATTAGTTAAAATATATTTATATAACCAACGCAACATATAGAAGAAACAGATTATAAAACATATAGTATAACAGATTATAAACTTTTATATAACATAAATAATTCGTATAAAGATATAATACTACTATTTGAAACCAATATATATTACAGTCGAAACCTATACTCCCACATATTAAAATCTAACATACGTATAAACTGCGTTTTATAAACTTACACAACAAAATATAAACTGTATAAACTAAATATGTTACAGCTATTACATATGAACCACTTTAATATATATATATATATATATATATATATATCGTATATACATAATTTTCTTCCCGCACATACAAATAGAATATATATACTGTAAGTTGAAAAGCTAAAATAGGAGACCCAAAATATACACATGTATGAAGATATGCATAAACTAAAATAGATAATATACAAACTTATGAAATATATATATATATACTTTCGGTTCAAATATACATGCACATTAAAACCCATCCGTATAGTATTTATTAAACAGGAAACGCAAACCCTTTATAACCTATATTCATGACAGGAAATAGCCGAGCACATTTACAAGGTAAGGTGACCGACTTATGGCCTTCTGACAATATATACTAGATATATACAACAGGCTACCTATATTTGTTCATATATACTCAAGCTTCCCAGTCAACCTATGTATTTTAAATGGTATCTGAGTTAAGCAAACAACATATATAATGTAAGCAACATATTTTTTTTTGAAATGGACCCAAACACTGGAGTTAACACACATTCCATCGAACTACTAGCGTGCATACTGCATATACGCATTGATATATATATATATATATATATAAAATACATACATTTAAAATAGGTAAGGCCGAACCAAAAAAGGAGGTGGAGGCGATGACCGATCATGCTCGCGAGTTCTCGTTGTGAGTGTTTGGGGTTTCGGGCTTGGCTGCGGAGTAGATGTGGATGGGCCGGTGGATCGCAGTAAAGGAATGAGTGACGAGGTGGCTGCTGCAGTTTGCTGCGTTGGCGAGGTGGAGCAGTGGTTGGAGACGCGGACAGACTGCGCGCGAAAGGCCGAAGATGCATGCTGGCGCTTCACGATAGTGGGAAGGAAGAAATGAAAGTCAAAGTTGAAGCGATGAGAGAGAGTGGCTGATGACGTTGTACAAGTCCAAAGCAAGGAGAAGTGCCACACAAACAAAGATTCAACATGTTACTCACGTAACTTATGTGAACATTGATTTCTATTTTTTCTTTCTCCACAGATCTTACTTTATCTACATATTCATTATTTATGAGTAGGAGGCGAATGAGTAGAAAAATGGGAGAGGAAAATGAAACGTGCCATAGGAAGATGAGGTTGAACAGACAAAGTTTATATAAATATTTAATATATAATGTTTCGAAAGCAAAAATAAAGACACGAATGCAAACTACCAAATGTTGAACAAAGAAGAATAGAAAAAGTTAGATATAATTCCCAAGAAATAAAAGGCCATGCACGCATATATAGGCACATTTAAAGCCAGAGGCCATTTAGTTATTCAGGTAAAATTTGAACGGACACAAAATAACCAAAAGGCACAAAACCGGTACCGATATGGAATCGTGTTTCCGCGGATTCCGCTGCGTACCGGACTTTAAAACACAGAAATAAATATACCGCTGAGATCAGCACGACGAGACGATCAAAATGGTATACAGATATTAGTGGTACGATTGAATTTTAAAAATTCGAATTTTCTACTACGGAAAATGCAACAAAAACGCCGAAAAATAAGATCGACGGAGCTAAAGAAGTCCGAATTTGGAAAAACAAAAAATAACGCCTTGCTCAGAAGATGGTTTACAATTTTTCTATGTAAAAATATTTAGATTCCGAAAACATTTTAATTTCATCAATTTCTAACTGATTAAATTGAAATAAAATTACACACGAAATAAAGTTTCTTATTTTCGGATGAAAATTTACCAGTTGCTATGTTTAACTAGACGCATTCCAAATATCAAATTTTATTTCAAAATTTTATCGTTTAAAATTTCACAAAATTTCAACTAATTACGTTATTAAACAGTTAAATGATCTATATATAACTTACGTATTTATTCCAATTGGTTTTCTTAACTATACCAAATTACAATCAATTTTATATCACTATATATCACTGTCAATTTATGAACCATTTCATAAAACTATTTCTTAGGCTTATAAACACTTATAAAACACAACTTTGGTTTAATCAACACTTTTAACTTTCATAACCATTCACTTCATACTAAATCCATTATTGAATTACCTCTTACAACATTACTTAGTGTATAAATAGTTCATGACTTAAGTCTATATTTGTATAATACTCCATTACATCCCAAGAGTATATATAAAAATCTCAAATTTCATATTGGTTTTACTTGCCTTAGGATGTTTGACAAATTTAAAACTTGTTGTAATTTACTATCATCTCAGATTCATAAGTTATAAAACTTATCTCTTATATTTTTATTCAAAAATACTTCTAAATAATACTATTATTATTTTCTCAATTTTGAAGAACAATTTTCAAAATCAATAGGATTTAAATTCTCAAATTCTCAGCTTTTAGATCCTTTTTATTTATAAATAACATTTAAAAATTATAATTATATAATTTTATTTACACAAAACATTTCACAATTGTTTATCTTTTATATTTTCAAAATTTATTAGTTCCGAGTTAGGCATGATTCGAAAAATTTTTACTGTTCAAAATCGTCGAAAATTCCGTTTTTTTTATCAATTAGTGATCCAAATTATCTTCGATTTAACACTTTTATAAAGATGTTTATAATTACTAATCAATTTATCAATTGATGTTTGCATTATTTTTTTAACTTAAATTTTTTTATAGATCGAGTAACTTTTAATACCAATGAACTGAGTACTACCAATAGTATCATATATCCCCTTAACTAGAAGAGTAATACTTAAGAGAAGTGTTTACCATCCGAACATATCTCCTGCCCATTTTAGTTAATTCCAAGCAACTCGAACTAGTAATCATAAGATTCTTCTTTTCAATTACTTTATTTATAAAACTTGATTTATATATTCATTTCTTAGGATCATCTTATTTTTACATTTTTAGGCTCATAAATTTACTTATCTTAAATAAATTTCTTAACTTTAAACCAATATTATTACCAAACGCCATACGGTCAAATCGTGAAACTTAATTCATTAGGTGTTCATGTTTTTTAAATCAAACAATCAATCAATGAATGATAATACTGAATATTATTATTCCCTTAATTTCAAACTATCACACAATAAATAACTATACATTTTCGAAAGTTATTTCTTTATATATAAAATATCATCTTAGGTAAAATTATTTCATTTACCCAAATTTTTCAAAACAAATCATTTTAAGCATTAACAAATACGCACTCATATATAATACTATCAACTCATTCTAAGGTGTCACCTACCCTATCTCTAATGATTTATTCATCCTAGGATATTACTAACCCTATCTCTGGTGAGACACACTCTAACCAGCCTCAGGTGTTCGCTTAACCTAAGCTTTGATACCACTGTAATGACCCATAATTCCATACATTTTAAATTGACAATAAACCACACATGTTCAACACAATTTGAACAAAAAGGTGGATAGTTATCGGGAAAAGAAAATAGACATAGAACAGAATCTTACATGAATGGAATAACATGTATTATTTCAACATATAATCGGTGGAAAATTTTAAATACATTTATCAGAGTTTAACTTAACATCAACATGGACAGTTATATATCTCCGTCCTTACAAATGTGGAATATGATAGTACATAAGTGTGGTGGAAATGGATAACAATCTTCAGAAGAATCTTCTAGCTCCATGTTCTGTGCTCTTTCAAAATGCTCCAAACTAAACCTGACTACTAGGCTGGTTGGAAAAATAAGGCACTTGGAATTTAAGAGAAAGAAAATAAACTCTGGGTCAGTAATGGGACTAGTGTGAGAAACTCAAAATACGAGTATTTGAAAACAAAGGGTATCTCATCAGACCATGCCGTATATAAACGCGAATCGGATTTTTACCTTATGATAACCAAATCATTTCTATGTAAAATCCAATGATATTATTTTTAATGACATTCTTTGAAAACCTTTTAAATAAACATATTCAAATAGTCGAAATTGTTACATTGGTTAAATTTGACGGCATAATAGGTTTATAACTAAGTCCGAATACACTTATTGGCGGATGAATTTCCAATGAATAGCGAGGTAAGGGACTACCTCCCATACAGTATATTTCTAGAGGAATGTACCAAGGACACTAACAGATTTTCCTCTACGAATTAAGATCTGCCTACCTCGAGACCAACAGATGGTACATATCACCGAATATGATATCACCTCGACCGGTCCTGACTTCTCTGAGACATCACATAGCATACAACATAAAATTTAAAACCGACGTTATAGCGGGTAGAAATAAATAAATCTAGAAAGGTTATATCATACACTAATGGTTGTAAACCACTTAGCCTTAAAGCAACCCTTGTTTCACAATTCCATAAGTGTGAGGATTGAGTTAACATTTACCTTTCTTAGAATATGTTCACTTAAAATGCCACATTTCCATTTCCAACAACACACTATTGATTTCAACAAAAGTACAACCTCTGAGCTCGTACGTCTCAGAGAAGGGTGTTAAACATAAGAAGGGTTACCTCCTGCACCACCAAACATATGTACGTTTGCAGAGATCAATGCACTATGTTCTTAGAAATGCAATATCAGACATTCATTCATACATGTTGTCTAGGAACAAGACAAACCAAAAGCACTCTCTTGCCACATTCTGTTGGGCATCACCCATAGGATTAGTAGCAAGTAGTCCTTGCATACGAAGATCCCAGAATGAAAGTACCACTACTATTTATTTATCTCAGGAGCTACTTCAAAATTATCAACAAGCGGTCCTTCCATTATGAAGATCCCCGCCTTCAACTTCATTGTCTTTAACATATCTTCACTTTCGAACTCATAAATTGGTTCGAAGTGGTTTTCGGACAGGAATTTGCCCAAATCCGATCTCGGTTCCTCCAAACCAATCATCGTTAAAAAGATGTTAAGTAGGTGGGTGATTAATATTTCATTAATTAGTATCTTTTAATCCAAAATATCTTCTTAGAGATATATATCTTTTAAATCTATTTTGTAACGATCCGTGATTTTCGACCCTCGAAATCGGCATCTATACGTTCACTGTATAACATGCCGAATAGTCAAGTGCAAGAAATACCATACCATTAGGGGTAAAGAAGAAAAGGATAGAAGAAGAAATATAAACAACAACATAGAATCTCACAATCGCAGCGGAATAAAATATAATATGTAATAATAGATTATTATACAAAGAAAACTGTAATTGTCCATATATATACAATCATCAAAGTACAACAATCAATATATCAATTTGGACAATTATAATAACTTGTCCTCAAAAGTGCTGAATATATAGCCTACAATACACAGCGGAATATAATCAAGTACGTGTAATACGTCTCTGTCTTCCAACTCGTCTCCTGAGCTTCATAGCACTCTAACCTGAATCTGTAATACTCGGTCTGACCCGAGCATTATATTAAAATAACACCTGAGTCAGGCTAGAAAACCAGCGTGAGAAAACACACTCAATTTGAATTCTTACTATTTTTAAAATCCTTTGAAAACAAAGGTATCTCGTAAGACCGCATCACACATAAACACGACGGGTTTTTCTCTTACGATAACCAAAACATTTTACAGCACATCCAGTGATATTATAATAGTGTCTAAGTACAATATTTATTAAAATAGTCGAATTTGTTACATTAATTAAATTCCAGCATACTAGGCTTTAAAATAAAAACCGAAAGGTTCGTGGTGGTTATTGGATTGAAGTGGTTTCGGATAATGCTGATATCTGATCCCGGTCTCTTCGAACTCAAACGAATAATTTTAAAAAAGTAATTCGTTTAAAATGAACAATTTCACAATCAGGGTGTCAATATCCACATATGGAAATTCATTCCATACGTTTACTTTATCATGACCTATCCATCAAAAATAACTTGCTTGTAATCATCATATTTTCTAAAAT
This sequence comes from Allium fistulosum, assembly GCA_030737815.1. Lineage (NCBI taxonomy): Eukaryota > Viridiplantae > Streptophyta > Magnoliopsida > Asparagales > Amaryllidaceae > Allium > Allium fistulosum. The sequence goes on along the minus strand of CM060907.1, from coordinate 911,960,609 downwards.
TCGGGATAGTGATCGGTACAAGTCGATTTACTCCCAATAAAACGTGTCAACGTTTTATTCTAACTACTTTAATTTGTTTGGTTAATGGCACAGACAATAGATAATTGAAATCAGTATCCAAGAACAATAGCAATCAAAGCCTAGATTATTAACTCAATCAACAATTTATAATTGATATTAAATCAATTTACAAATCAAAATTGAATTGGTTTAAATTATTTGTGTCATGTTATATTTTCATCCATATTACTTATCAATCAAAGAAATTTAATAAAATGATTTATTCCAATTTAATTTTAAAATTAAATAGTTTAAAAATAATAATTGACTAATTAACATATAATTAATAATTAAGGAATTACTTATTTATTCACTTAAACCATTTAAAACATTAAATTTTACCTTGTAGAAAAACTCGACGATTTTAGTTTAGCTGAACATACATGGCGATAGAGGTTCGATGCAAAAATTCTCGCGTTGATTGGTTTTAAAATGGAAAAAAATCATTTTAAAACTTATAGATTTTAAATAAAATAATTAATTTAAATTCAATTTAGAATAACCCAGCCCAATACAATCTAAACCCAGCCTAATACAACTCATCCCCCTTTCTTCCCAGTTCTTTTCTCCCCTCCTTCTTATTTTCGAATACATGAAGACGTGCACACACGCGTGCACGTACACACCTCCTTCGATCATCAATCCTTTCCGCCAATCACCCTCGCACATCACCCATGCCCATCTCACCTCGCCTGACCACCTAAAAACGTGCCGTGGCCTTTGATTTCAAATCGACTCATTCACCCAAAAACTGGAACCACATCGAACCACTTAACCGCCTTGCCTCACCATCAACGACCACCATTAACCACCAGAATACGCCTAGAGACTCGCCACCATCTCCTCTTCCTTTTCCCCTCTCTGTGCATGCCTCTTTGTTCCCCTCGTCACTGCTATTGCCTCCAACCCAAAGCCAAACTCAACACAACTTAAAACCCTATAGCCACCTCGTCTCGCCTCCACACTTCACTAGAAATCGCCGTGCCATTTTTCCAAGGTGCGCCATCGTCTGTCCTTCCTCCACGACCAACGCTGTAACGACCCGACTTTCCAGTCCCGGAAAATCGAACCATTTGACTTAAAGAAGAAGAGGTAGAAGAAGAAAGTAGGAAGACAACATCAGAATCTAACCATCGCAGCGGAATAAAATATAATATATATTAACAGATCTTTACACAAATCAAAACTATATCAGTTTTATACAATATATCATCAGAGTATACATCAGAGAACACATAACATACAACTGGACAATAACCATATCATGTCCTCAATACAACAGAGTACAACAATCAACACAAAGGAATATATATATATATAAACAAGTACGGGAGATACGTCTCGCCATCTAGCTCATCTCCTGAGCTCCACAGCATCATATCCTGTAACCTATAATACTCGGTCTGATCCGAGCATCATATAAAACAATACCCGAGTCAGTCTGGAATACCAGCGTGAGAAAATCACACTCAAATTGATTATTAAAGTTTCAAAATCTTTTGAAAACAAAAGCATCTCGTAAGACCACGCCACAAATAAACATGTCGGGTTTTTACCTTACGATAGCTAAAACACTTTTTATCAAAATCCTCTGATATTATAATAGTGTCTATTCACAAATACTTATTAAAATAGCTGAAATTGTTACATGATTAAATTCCAGCATACTAGGTATACAAACAAATACCGTACAAGGCACGTAGGGAGAATGGATTTCCAACGAATGACTAGGCACTGGGGTACCACCTGTCACAGTACGTGGCCTAGATCACAGTACCGAGGAGTGCGCCCGCTCCCCTGCAACACAAGGCCGGAATCATCCCTTACTGGATAATTCCAAATAAAATCACCCCACGGTTGGGATCAGCAACCGCAACACTAAGCCGAAATAAAAGGGACATCTAGACAGGGATGACTTTACTCTCAAGTGGGGGCTACCCACGAAGCCTTGCTGCATAACCCCTGATTTTCAGTCATTCCCGGTTGATGAGGTTCGAGGCTAAACGATACCTTTACAGCACATATCCCTTAGAATGCCCATCGCCCACCTGACGATGTCACGAAAGCATTCGTCCATACAATTCCGTCCCGGGTTCGAACGGAACCGAAGACACTATTCCTACTACATCCATTTTGGAAATATCCTCAGGATTAGTAGCGACTAGCCCTTGCACTTCACTGCTCCATCTTCGACTCCGAACACGTTACACGAAACGTACAAACCAAATCGAAGTGGTATTCGAGTCTCCAGACCTAGAATCCCGGTATACGGAAACCCGATCCCGGTCTCTTCGAAACGATCAATGCATTTGGCCAATATTGATAGTCGGTTATTTAACTATCAATTAACATCCACAAGCAACCATCACACAATAAATAATTTCCCACATTATTTATTTGCCCAAATATCTTTCCAAGATATATTTCCAAATTTTCAAAACTCATTTGAAAACAATTTCAACAGTTTCCGCTTACGGAATACATTTCCCAAATAATTATTTCCACTGAATCACCAAGTACAAAATACTTTTAATTTTAAAATAATTTAAAACACTTTATTTAAATATACTTTATAACATTGAAATCAAACTACTTTAATACTTTATTAAAAATATATACTTTAAAATAAACCACTTTATAAATATAAACTAAATTTCCTCTTTAAAACATAATACCAAATCACTTTTATATAATTACTACAATAATAGATTTTTGAAAATACTTACTTTGGAAATTAACCTTTAGAAATAATCAATTTCCTAAAATATGCCCTTTTAAACAAATTAGAACTTTTAACTTATATTTAAAATTGCTTTGAAAACGTACTTGGCTATCCAGAGAAATACCCTTCTCACTCCCATCTTTTAAAAATAAATCAACATTTATTTTTAAACCAATCCATATTCTTTTATAAATCCCCACCTTGAATTTATATTTTCTAATATCCACTGATATTCCATTTCACTTTATAAACCCAGTTTATATCTTCAAAATCTCATTTCTCTTTAAAGTTTCAAATCCCAAAATATTTAAATCAATTTACAATTGATTCTCCAATTTCATTTACTTTGAAATAAATTTCCTTACTTAACCCATTTATTTCCAAATTCATTAACTTCCAGATTTTATTTCTCATTATGATTTAAAATCTTTAAACTGAAACTCAAGTTCCAGATTTTACCAAATTCCTTCTTTCTTTTTAATTACATTTAAACATTGAATAAAAATAAATTATTTATTCCTTTAAAAAATATCACATAAGTTTTTAAATTCAATATTTCTCGGTTTATTCAAAATTCCTCTTTTCCATATTTATTATAATTTTGGAAATCACTTTTATTCTTAATCAGATTCATTCTCAAATTTATTCCAAACTCTTTATAATTATTTTACTTAAATATTTACTCTTTTATTTCTTTTCAAAATTTCCATTCTAGAGATTTTGATAACTCAGCATATCCAAATCGGTCCAACCAAACCATAACATCCAATTATCCATATAATTCATCACAGGATATCAAAAATCATATCACACGAATATTTAAACAAAATTAAATATTTTGAGGAATCCAGTTGGATCCCTCCAACCTGTTTCCCTGCATCCACAGATGTTAGCACAATACCAATTCCACTTCGAGGTGGAATATCGCGGTATATGGGTTTTATAAAATATCATCCGCTATTATGCGGCGCATAGGGTCTCATCCGCTATATAATGCGGGAATATCAACAACTCCAATATATACATATGCCAATATATATATATATATTGGTATATACTACTATATACCATATCAATCAAATCAATCAATTCAATCATCCATCAATATTTAAATTTAACCAATTAAATTTAAATTATAATTTAACTGAGTGAGATTAACTCACCTTTGCTTAATTATGCAATCCAGTCCAAACAGCTTGTTTCCTTGCAGATTTTAACCTTGTAAAACATTTATGATTTATTAAAAATTGAATTAATCGAATAATTTAAGTCCCATTTTATAAATTTTTAATTTATCTAATAATTCTAAGTTCAAACTAATTTCCTAAAATATTTTGATTTTGATTAATAATTTGATTTCAAATAAATTTTTCTCTCTTGTGATATATTCATAAATAAGTGTTATTAAATTTAAATTAAAACATATACCTTACTGCTCTATTTCCAACGAACCCTAGCATCGATTTCGGCCCGACATCGATCACACATCTACACGCCAACTTCAGGACATTATTCACAACCACAGAATCAATCAAAACATCAGCAGACTCATTGCTATCATCTGCAACTCGAATCATCCAAAAACGGCGAACCCCAACCCTTGACAGTCGCAATGGCATCCATCGTCCCATTGAAACCGTAACTTCACCCAGCCCATAGACGAATGCGACCGAAAATCGACTTCGCGACCTGTGACGACCCGAATTTCTGGACGTCTGAAATTGTGTAATTAATTGATTTTAATTATTGAAAAATTAAATTTTTAGCTCCTGAACAAGATAAATTATTTTAGAAATGTATATATATTAAACTCCACCCTCTAAATTAAGGTTAAGTGTCCATAAATATATATAGATAAAAACATATAAGCTTTGTGACATTAATAATTGATAAGTGTATAGATGTATATATAGGTATATATGTCCATACGAAGTGAAAATACATGTAATGAAAAAAAAATTGCATAAGTATATGTGTACATGTATGTATAGTGAAAGTGATAAATGTAAATATCTAAAAGTGATGACAACAACCTCTATAGATAGAAATAAATAAATATGAATATATATATATATGTAGACATACAATACACTAAGTATTGGAGTTAAAAATAAGTATTTAAGTTAGAAATATAACATAGAAACAAAACTGGTAAGAAGAAATGCAAAGCACAAGTAGGCAAGAATATAAAGTGATAAACAAAATTTGTATGTATAATAGTTACTGTGTGTATTGCAGTAACATGAGTTAACCTTTAACAATACTTTAGTCAAACTATATGTGAAGTATGCCAGGCAAATAAATATGCCTATATAAGAGATGTAAAGGTAAGTTTTAAAATGCAAAGCTAAAGCAATATAATATCTATGCATAAAATAAGCTAAGTTGGAGACATAAAGTACTCCACATTTAATGCAAGCAATAAGTAAGGTCAAATTCGAAATTGTTAAAATCAACTCAGCCTCCAATTGAAGAAAACATCACCGATCAAGTTTGTACAAAACAAATATATTATCTGTACAATTCCTCAGCCTAGCTTCTTCTGCAAGCTTCATTCTTCTCTTTATACCTTACTCTATTCTTTCTTTCACTCATTCGATCAACTGAAAGAAAAAAATAAACCTGAGAAAGAAATAGACCAGCAAAACAAAACAAACAGTTCTAGCTTCAGGCTTCAAAACTAAGCAGAGATTCAAGTTCCAAACTCAGGATTTAGGTCTGTTCTCTGTTCGCATATACATGGAATTATTGATGATCAAATCCTGATTTCATTTGAGCAATAACTTCTGAAAGGTGAGTAAACTGCTATTCTTGTAAATGTTGAAACCTGGTTGAAATGCATGCTTGTTAGAAAACTTACTTGAACCCACCTATAAGTTTTGATATCTGAGTTGATGCTTGAAGTATATTATGGAAAGTGATTTTTTCCTAGTGATAATTATGCCAACATGTTTGCATTTGTATATGTGTAAAATTGGTGTGTGCATGTCTGTTTAAACATCTCTCTGTTCTTAGTTTCAGAGCTTGAATTTTGAAAAAAAATTCAAGATATCCTTAACTGGTCACTGTTAGGATTTAGATTTCAAACAAAATATGTTGGTTTGAACATAAGTTAAGATCTAAAATTTGTTTTTAGTGAAACAAGATTGTATATCACTGTAAATCAAGAAATTACAGTAGAAAATGTGAAACCTGTTAAAAACCAAGCATCAAAATAAAGTGAGTAAACTATCCCAGTTTCTTTTCTTTTTTAACATATGAGTTAACATTATGTTTATAAACATAAAAATCTTTGGTGTAAATATTCTAAGTGATGATGGTGAATGCAAGATTACATGAATATTTCAAATTGAAAATCTGGGTTGAATTATACTATTTGAAACATGACAGTGAATATCTGGCCATTGTTTTAATCCCAGGAACAACATTTACTTCTAAAAATCATATCTCCCCAATGACTCATTTTTGAACCTTGATTTTTGAAAAGAAGTTGGTTGTAACAATGTAATCTTATTTTTAGAATTCATCATAAGTATTTATATTTACTAAGTATTCTGAAATTTCAAAATTTCAGTTAGGAGCCAAAATAAGTTCAAAATCAATGTCAACGATTTCAACCTTGGGATATAGAATATGATTCGTACACGCAAAACATGAATTTTAAATCAAAAGTCTTGATTTTTAGTGCTGGAACGAAGGAGCAGTTAGGGGTTGAACTGAAAATGGAATTGTGGCGATTTCTGATAACCCCTATGACCTGGGAGGTTGCGGTCATCAATGGAGGTAGAGGGATGATGAGAGAGTTTGGGGAAAATATTGGGACGGCGAACAAGTGGTGGTGGCGAAGGTGGTTGGTCGTGGAAGATTTTAAACCTAGTTTTTCTGGGTTGAGATTTTTAAATTGGTTCGATTTACTCGATTGATCGAGTGTTACCAAATCTTGGGAAATGGAGAGGGGTATGTTGACGAAGGAGTAGCCGAAGTTGCCGATGCTCCGTTGGTTGGAGTGGCGAGCGCGAGGAGTTTCAGGTTATGGTGAGGTGATGCCTGGTTTTGATAGCTTGTTCCAGGTTTGAGCAGAATTTTCAATTTGGATATTTAGGAAGTTGTCGAAGTTTGGGAGATTGGGATCGGCTGTGAGGATGATCGTTGACACGAGGAAGGATTGGGCGACGATCGGAGAGCGGGGGTTGGTCCGTGCACGTGCACGGGAAAGGTCGAGCCTGATTGTTTTGGGGTTATAGTCTTGTTGAGGGTGATCTCGATTCTCGAGTGAAGCACTGTGTTTTTGAAGTTGGGGCTCGAGTGGGAAACGCGAGTAGCTCTGGGGTGTAACCTGTATCAGTTTTAGTTGCTACGGGATTTCAACTTAAAACTTATTAGGTTTAAGCCTTCACTTGATGATGTTTAAACATTTGAGTAAGTTATGATTTATAACTTTAAATTTACCCAGTTAATCGATGGTTTTAAACTTAATAAATGTTTAATTAAGTAACATTAATTAGTAAGATATAACGTTTTAAAGAATAATTTAGGCATGAAATAGATATTATTTTGTCATAAGAAATTTTTGGTTTTAAAGATCATTAAGTAAACACTTAATGAGAATAATCAGTGTAATTAACCAAAGAATTAATTAAGAAGATAATTAATTAAGTAAGTAATTACAGAGGGGTAATTAGTGTTTACGATTTATTGTGATTGATTAATAGAAGTGATTAATTGAAGTATAATTAAGTAATGGAATTAATTATGGATAGATGTAAGTAAAATTAATTGGCTATTGAAAAAAATATTATGTAATTAAGGATTTTTAATTAATATAATTAACGGGAGAAATTAAAGGTTAATTACTATAAGTGGATAAGAAAATTTAATTTGTTGAATTAATTGAAGAATAATTACTCTATGTAACTGAATATAATTAATCAAAGTAATTTATTAAGATGGATGTTGAAGAATGATTGATAAATTGAAAGGGTTAATTAATCAAAGGATGATTAAGAAAAGATAGGAGGTAAATCCTTAAGCAACTAATTTAACTTACGTTGATTGAACATAATAGAGATGGTAAATAATTGCTTATGGAGGGTTGTTTGAGAAAATATCTGAATTGGTTGATAACTAAATAATGATATGATGTGACATTCTATGATATAGAATGTTTTGTGATATGATAGGTGAACATTTATCATGTAGTTCTTATGATGCTGAATTGCTATATAAATATAAAAAGTGACATCTTATATTTAAATTTAAGTGACATTTCATTCAATAACATAGGTTAAGATTTACTGACTTCGAAGAGACCGGAGTCGAGTATTTATAAATATCCGAAACCACTTCGATTTATAATCATAATAATGCTGTACAGATTTGATATGTGAAACCAATAGGCTGAATTGGAATGATTTAAGTGAATTGGACCATTTAATCTAAGTTTGGTACTTAGAAATTTATATATGAAATAAGTGATGTCTATAACAATTTGTGAAATTGTAAGTGGTACAAATTACCCGGGTTTATGTAAATTATATGCCTTTGTATTCCATGTTGGGTTTACTCACGCTGGTTTCCAGCCTGACCCGGGTGTTACTTTGATGTAATGCTCGGGTCAGACCGAGTATTACAGATTTTCAGGTAAGGACGTTCTGGAGCTCAGGAGACGAGCTGGATGGCAGGAACGTATGGAGTGTTTCCGCTATGATATATTGTTGTATATTCGGACATGTTGATTATATATGTCCGGTGATTGTGTATATATTGTAACTCTGATGTATAAAAATGTAAATTAACTGATGCAATTCTTCTTTATATAACTGATATGATTTGATATTATATTTTACCCGCTGCGAATGTGAGGATCTGTGTTGTGTTTTTGTTTCTTCTTCTTCTATCTCTTTCTTCTTGTTCATAACTATCTGGAATTTTCGGGATCGAAAATTCCGGGTCGTTACAGTTGGTATCAGAGCCCAGGTTAAGCGAAACCCTTGGCTCTCGTGGGTGTACTCATAAGGATAGGGTCAATAGTACCCTAGAATGAGTTGAGTGTGTATATATATATATATATGAGAGCGTACTTGTTATTTTCATATATAAAGATTTCAAATGATTTTTATATAAGATTATATTTGATATATACAATATTACTTTTAATAAATATTAAGGTAGTTGGTTGTTAAATCATTGGAATCAAATAGAATAATGAGAATTAAGAGTTAATAATAATACAACCAAATTGTAATTGAATAAAGATAAATTTGAAATGGATCCAAACTGAAATTAAAATCCTGAATTTGTAAAAGTGTTTTCAGAATAAAGATGATAATGAATTGGTTTCCAGATATGACAATCTTGGTTATTATCATAAATGGTTGTTGTATTTAATAGTGAAATAAAATGTGTTAAGGATATAAACTTAGATGAGTATAACTTGTAAATTAGAACGGATTTAAATTGTGAAGTTTTAAATCTAAGTCCAGAGAACTTGAAATTGTTTTAAAGAAATTGTTCTGAATTAAAACCAAAGGTGGTTTAAAAATGTAAGGTATAACTTGGTGTGTAAAGAAAATGTATATATGAGGAATGTACATAATACGAAAGATGGTTTGAAATAAACTCTAAATGTTGAGTTTCAAATTTGGGAAATGAGATGTGATATCCAAGGTGATAAGTTTTTGAACTTATAAGATTATTAATGTGAAGTTTAAAGTTTGAAGTGGGAATTCAAATTTGGGTAAGTTTGACGAGATTTAATTGAATTTAACTTAAAGGAAGTTAAATAAGTTTGGAACAAGCAACCTGAATTGGAAATTTCAAGATGAAATTTAGATTTAACTTGGGAAGTTAAATGATTAATTTGAATTGGGGGTTTGTGTAGCCTCAAAATGGGTTTGAGGTCTGGAAATGGTATATGGATGGATGTTTAAAATAAATAGGATGGTATCATCCTATTGTTATTTAAAAATCTTTAAATTGAGAATTTGTTTGGTTTAAATGAATGAGAAATGAAGTGTGGTAATCTATCCATTATTGATAAAAAGGAAGGGAATCTAACTTTAATTTGAAAGTAAGGATGTGGAATTACTATAAATTAAAAACTTGAATAATTAAATTTGTAAATTAAAAATTGTTTAAGAACTGACTTCAAACTGGAAGATAAAATTGAGTAATAAATTAAATTTTTAATATAAAATTGTATTGGACTCAAAAAATTAAATTGTTTAAAAACTTTAAATAAAGGTTAATTTGGTTTAAAGAGTTAAACCAATATTTGAAAATTTAACTCGAATTTATATAATTCGAGATAGTTTAAGATTGAGATCTAAATTGAATGAGTTCAAATTCAAAATGGGAATTGGGATTAATTCATATAGAAATTGAAATGATTTGAAATTAGTCTAAACTAATTTGAATAATTTGGAATTGTAATTAAAGTGAATATGTTTAAAAATCAAATGGAATTTGATTTGAATTTGGAAAGGAATTAAGGCTAATTCAACTTGAATTGGAAATAAATCAAGTTTAAGGAAAATTGAAGTTATTTAAAATTGGAACCCAGTTGGAAGTGGGAAATTTAAGTTGAATTGATTTGAAATGGAGGTTGGGAATTAAACAGTTTGACTCTGGACTATTTTCAAAATAAATTGTTTAATATAAACCTATTTTTCCAAACTATTTACTACACAACTTTTCTGTTTAAACCTAAAACTATCTTAAACCTGTTTTACAATTACTTTGGAACTATTTAACTATTTTACAACTGTTTTATAAACTAATTTCTATTTTTCTACTACTTTAGAAACTGATTACTGTTTTTCTACTATTTTATAAGTAATTACTATTTTTCAATTATTTTACAGTTACTTAACTATTTTACAGTTTTACAAATTAATAATTATCTTTCAACTATTTATCTATTTTAAAAAAAAAATTTAAGCTATTTTGTAAATATAAACTGGTCAGAGTTCAAACTGTTATTGGTTAAATACCCAACTGAGATAAGAATTGAGTGATAATCCAAGTGGAGATTAAAGCAAATGTGAATAAGTGAATAAAAATTAAAGAGAATGTGAATAGGAAGGAAATTGATTTGGTTAATAATCAATGAAGTCAAATACGTAGGATGTACGTATATTATTCTATTCGCATGATGGTTTGATCCAGATTCGAGCACAGAATTTCGAGATAATATTATCAATCCGAGTTAGGATTTTTCGCTCGATTTTCGACGGCGAACCTGGTTATGGATTTTTGATTGATTCTGGATATTCTCTATCATAGTTGTGACTATGCAAGGAGGATGACGGTTTCTGATCAAGAAACCAGATCTGAGTCCGCACTAGGGAGTCGGGTGGACAATACTAGTTCGGAAGTGAAATTGTGTGATCGAGTGAGCGATCAGATTGATATTGCGTACGGATGATATATGAACATCGTACGGTTTGAATAAAATTGATTTGGAAAATTTGTGGATAAAGAACTGTAAATGATTTTTGAAATTGAAAGTATATTTTGCGAATATATGATGACCTTTAATAAAATGAATTAAAATTGATATTTCTATAGTAGAACTTAACTTTATGGAAGTAAAGTGGAAATTGGGTATCTTACTAACTAAAATTTTACTTTATAATAAAAGTAAGTAATTTGGCAAGTGACATTATAAACAGATTTAAAATTTAAATTTAATATTTGTTTTGGAAAGAAAAGGAAATTTAAAGTTTGTATATCTTTGATAAATGAGATAAAACTCCCCTTATTGAATCCATTGCCAGAAGAAAAAGGTTTTTGAAAGTTTTGAAGTATACAAAGGAAACTTATATAAGTATAAAGTGATTTAAAGATTTTCCAAGATTATTATATATATCTATATATATAAAAGATTTTGTGAAAATGTTTTGAGGAAAGGTTTTGGGAACCTTTGGATTTGGAAAAGGCTTTTGATATTTGGGTAAATCAATATTGGGATTTGGGAAAGCCTGATTTGTGAATTATCGATTTTGAGAATCGATTTTGTGTAAAAGCATTTATATGAGATTCATACTAGGTGTATGATTTGGAAAATACTATATGTGTATAGTATAAAGTGTTTTGAGATTTGCTCTGGGGAAAAAGGCGCTCCCTTGAAATGAACTTCTCAGGAGTGCCACTGGATGGTACTGCCTTGAGCCCCAAGGGGGGGTTTCTAAAGTTGATCCTGTGAGGAGTCCGGACAAAACTAGTTCCTGAGGATTATTTGGTAGCGAAAGTCGATGGCGCTGATGCCTACAGGGGCATTTGGGTTATGCTGTGACGACAGTGTAACTCGATGTCGCTGCGATCTACTGTGTGGGGACCATAGCGAAAATCGTGTGGAGGATGAGTGTCAACAGTCTACACTTGATTCTGTCGGGATGGCAGCGCAACATCGGTAGACTGCGATCTATGGTCAAGTGGAGGAGTTTCATTCTTTTGGCAGCGAAATTCGGTGGCGCTGATGCCTACAGTTATATGGGTCTTTGCTGTGATAGCAACGTATAGCCCGGGTATAACTGCGATCTGTAGCGGGTTCCATGGCGTAATCGAGTGGCGCGGAGACCTACAGTTATCTGTGGATTTTGCCGGGACGGCAACGTAACCATCGGGTTAACTGTGACCATGGATGGGTGTGATGATTTCCAGAGCATTCTCACCAAAGATATTTCCTCTATTTTCGAAACTGTTTTCTATATTTTCAATAAAATTATTTTCCAAAGTACTTTCACTGGATGTTGAAAGCGAGTTTACTAAGTACTTATAGATTTTCAGTCCTACGCCTGATCAACCTATGACCGAATCTCTATGAGAACGAAGATGGACTTGTTAAAACATCGAGTTATAAAAGTATTTTCATAAAAAAAAATCGATTCTGAAATATTATTGTATAGATATTTAAAAGTATTTTAAAAATGATAAAGAAAATTTATCTGATTTTGAGCATTTTCATAAATTCTGGCTTCGTTCCTTTTCGAGGACGAAAAGTTCTAAGGGGGGAGGAATGTGACGACCCGAATTTCTGGACGTCTGAAATTGTGTAATTAATTGATTTTAATTATTGAAAAATTAAATTTTTAGCTCCTGAACAAGATAAATTATTTTAGAAATGTATATATATTAAACTCCACCCTCTAAATTAAGGTTAAGTGTCCATAAATATATATAGATAAAAACATATAAGCTTTGTGACATTAATAATTGATAAGTGTATAGATGTATATATAGGTATATATGTCCATACGAAGTGAAAATACATGTAATGAAAAAAAAATTGCATAAGTATATGTGTACATGTATGTATAGTGAAAGTGATAAATGTAAATATCTAAAAGTGATGACAACAACCTCTATAGATAGAAATAAATAAATATGAATATATATATATGTAGACATACAATACACTAAGTATTGGAGTTAAAAATAAGTATTTAAGTTAGAAATATAACATAGAAACAAAACTGGTAAGAAGAAATGCAAAGAACAAGTAGGCAAGAATATAAAGTGATAAACAAAATTTGTATGTATAATAGTTACTGTGTGTATTGCAGTAACATGAGTTAACCTTTAACAATACTTTAGTCAAACTATATGTGAAGTATGCCAGGCAAATAAATATGCCTATATAAGAGATGTAAAGGTAAGTTTTAAAATGCAAAGCTAAAGCAATATAATATCTATGCATAAAATAAGCTAAGTTGGAGACATAAAGTACTCCACATTTAATGCAAGCAATAAGTAAGGTCAAATTCGAAATTGTTAAAATCAACTCAGCCTCCAATTGAAGAAAACATCACCGATCAAGTTTGTACAAAACAAATATATTATCTGTACAATTCCTCAGCCTAGCTTCTTCTGCAAGCTTCATTCTTCTCTTTATACCTTACTCTATTCTTTCTTTCACTCATTCGATCAACTGAAAGAAAAAAATAAACCTGAGAAAGAAATAGACCAGCAAAACAAAACAAACAGTTCTAGCTTCAGGCTTCAAAACTAAGCAGAGATTCAAGTTCCAAACTCAGGATTTAGGTCTGTTCTCTGTTCGCATATACATGGAATTATTGATGATCAAATCCTGATTTCATTTGAGCAATAACTTCTGAAAGGTGAGTAAACTGCTATTCTTGTAAATGTTGAAACCTGGTTGAAATGCATGCTTGTTAGAAAACTTACTTGAACCCACCTATAAGTTTTGATATCTAAGTTGATGCTTGAAGTATATTATGGAAAGTGATTTTTTCCTAGTGATAATTATGCCAGCATGTTTGCATTTGTATATGTGTAAAATTGGTGTGTGCATGTCTGTTTAAACATCTCTCTGTTCTTAGTTTCAGAGCTTGAATTTTGAAAAAAAATTCAAGATATCCTTAACTGGTCACTGTTAGGCTTTAGATTTCAAACAAAATATGTTGGTTTGAACATAAGTTAAGATCTAAAATTTGTTTTTAGTGAAACAAGATTGTATATCACTGTAAATCAAGAAATTACAGTAGAAAATGTGAAACCTGTTAAAAACCAAGCATCAAAATAAAGTGAGTAAACTATCCCAGTTTCTTTTCTTTTTTAACATATGAGTTAACATTATGTTTATAAACATAAAAATCTTTGGTGTAAATATTCTAAGTGATGATGGTGAATGCAAGATTACATGAATATTTCAAATTGAAAATCTGGGTTGAATTATACTATTTGAAACATGACAGTGAATATCTGGCCATTGTTTTAATCCCAGGAACAACATTTACTTCTAAAAATCATATCTCCCCAATGACTCATTTTTGAACCTTGATTTTTGAAAAGAAGTTGGTTGTAACAATGTAATCTTATTTTTAGAATTCATCATAAGTATTTATATTTACTAAGTATTCTGAAATTTCAAAATTTCAGTTAGGAGCCAAAATAAGTTCAAAATCAATGTCAACGATTTCAACCTTGGGATATAGAATATGATTCGTACACGCAAAACATGAATTTTAAATCAAAAGTCTTGATTTTTAGTGCTGGAACGAAGGAGCAGTTAGGGGTTGAACTGAAAATGGAATTGTGGCGATTTCTGATAACCCCGATGACCTGGGAGGTTGCGGTCATCAATGGAGGTAGAGGGATGATGAGAGAGTTAGGGGAAAATATTGGGACGGCGAACAAGTGGTGGTGGCGAAGGTGGTTGGTCGTGGAAGATTTTAAACCTAGTTTTTCTGGGTTGAGATTTTTAAATTGGTTCGATTTACTCGATTGATCGAGTGTTACCAAATCTTGGGAAATGGAGAGGGGTATGTTGACGAAGGAGTAGCCGAAGTTGCCGATGCTCCGTTGGTTGGAGTGGCGAGCGCGAGGAGTTTCAGGTTATGGTGAGGTGATGCCTGGTTTTGATAGCTTGTTCCAGGTTTGAGCAGAATTTTCAATTTGGATATTTAGGAAGTTGTCGAAGTTTGGGAGATTGGGATCGGCTGTGAGGATGATCGTTGACACGAGGAAGGATTGGGCGACGATCGGAGAGCGGGGGTTGGTCCGTGCACGTGCACGGGAAAGGTCGAGCCTGATTGTTTTGGGGTTATAGTCTTGTTGAGGGTGATCTCGATTCTCGAGTGAAGCACTGTGTTTTTGAAGTTGGGGCTCGAGTGGGAAACGCGAGTAGCTCTGGGGTGTAACCTGTACCAGTTTTAGTTGCTACGGGATTTCAACTTAAAACTTATTAGGTTTAAGCCTTCACTTGATGATGTTTAAACATTTGAGTAAGTTATGATTTATAACTTTAAATTTACCCAGTTAATCGATGGTTTTAAACTTAATAAATGTTTAATTAAGTAACATTAATTAGTAAGATATAACGTTTTAAAGAATAATTTAGGCATGAAATAGATATTATTTTGTCATAAGAAATTTTTGGTTTTAAAGATCATTAAGTAAACACTTAATGAGAATAATCAGTGTAATTAACCAAAGAATTAATTAAGAAGATAATTAATTAAGTAAGTAATTACAGAGGGGTAATTAGTGTTTACGATTTATTGTGATTGATTAATAGAAGTGATTAATTGAAGTATAATTAAGTAATGGAATTAATTATGGATAGATGTAAGTAAAATTAATTGGCTATTGAAAAAAATATTATGTAATTAAGGATTTTTAATTAATATAATTAACGGGAGAAATTAAAGGTTAATTACTATAAGTGGATAAGAAAATTTAATTTGTTGAATTAATTGAAGAATAATTACTCTATGTAACTGAATATAATTAATCAAAGTAATTTATTAAGATGGATGTTGAAGAATGATTGATAAACTGAAAGGGTTAATTAATCAAAGGATGATTAAGAAAAGATAGGAGGTAAATCCTTAAGCAACTAATTTAACTTACGTTGATTGAACATAATAGAGATGGTAAATAATTGCTTATGGAGGGTTGTTTGAGAAAATATCTGAATTGGTTGATAACTAAATAATGATATGATGTGACATTCTATGATATAGAATGTTTTGTGATATGATAGGTGAACATTTATCATGTAGTTCTTATGATGCTGAATTGCTATATAAATATAAAAAGTGACATCTTATATTTAAATTTAAGTGACATTTCATTCAATAACATAGGTTAAGATTTACTGACTTCGAAGAGACCGGAGTCGAGTATTTGTAAATATCCGAAACCACTTCAATTTATAATCATAATAATGCTGTACAGATTTGATATGTGAAACCAATAGGCTGAATTGGAATGATTTAAGTGAATTGGACCATTTAATCTAAGTTTGGTACTTAGAAATTTATATATGAAATAAGTGATGTCTATAATAATTTGTGAAATTGTAAGTGGTACAAATTACCCGGGTTTATGTAAATTATATGCCTTTGTATTCCATGTTGGGTTTACTCACGCTGGTTTCCAGCCTGACCCGGGTGTTACTTTGATGTAATGCTCGGGTCAGACCGAGTATTACAGATTTTCAAGTAAGGACGTTCTGGAGCTCAGGAGACGAGCTGGATGGCAGGAACGTATGGAGTGTTTCCGCTATGATATATTGTTGTATATTCGGACATGTTGATTATATATGTCCGGTGATTGTGTATATATTGTAACTCTGATGTATAAAAATGTAAATTAACTGATGCAATTCTTCTTTATATAACTGATATGATTTGATATTATATTTTACCCGCTGCGAATGTGAGGATCTGTGTTGTGTTTTTGTTTCTTCTTCTTCTATCTCTTTCTTCTTGTTCATAACTATCTGGAATTTTCGGGATCGAAAATTCCGGGTCGTTACCCTTGCTATGAGCTCGAGATTCACCTACGAACGCAAGCCCCTCTGATCTATCACCCTCGAACAAGAATCGCGATCGACAGAGATCGTACCTAACTTGTTGTTGCCGCCTCTACATCATCGCTCTCGACAACACGCGCCGCCACCCATCGTCGAATTTATCATTCCCATCCAATATCGCGATACGAATCGAGTCGCGAGCAAGGAACCGGAGGCAAGTTCGACATCGTGAGCAATGTGATTTGGCTTGTTGGAGTCTGGAAAGAGGAAGGAGCAATTTCGTTCGCCCATTTTAATTTTTAGAGTGAACGACTGATTCTAATAAAAGGAAGAAAGGATTTTTTTTTCTTTTAGAATACTTTCGACTGAAAAGAAAAGAGAAGGCGATGATATCTGAAAGGAGATAGCGTGTTGAAGAATGAATATAGGGTGGCGTACTTCAGAAGGAAAACTACAGTGAATATGAGATGACGGAATAAAGTTTTGATGTGAAATAAAGTGAGTTGTTTAACCGTGTATTGAATTTTCGATATAAAATTTTAGGGCGTTTACCTCTCGTACGATCACACGACAATTCCAAACACTACGAGAATTGAAATCCGATAATAATACAATATACGGATCCAATGGAACTGGTTTCGTCGAATTCCGAGACTGTGCCTCGGAAGGCTATTTTTAAATTCAATTCAAAACAGTATATCTTTAAAACTGAACAAAACACTTTTAAATCAAAATTTAAAAGTTCTATTACCTTCAGCATTATAAATATGAATTTTCCGAGCTTCCAAAAATATTTTTAATTAGCTTAGAATACCAGATTTAACATTTTACCCAACTCCACATCATTTAATTTAATAATTAAATTACTCACAAAACAGCGATATTTGAAATTTGAGTTAATAATTTACCTCTGAATATTTAAAATTAATTAAATATTCCAATTTCAAATATACAAAAATTCCGGGTCGTCACATTCCTCCCCCCTTAAAAGAATTTCGTCCCCGAAATTACTAGTTAAGAGAAATGATTTGATACCCGTTCTATCTCCCCAATCCAAATAGTTTTAACAACCTTCCATAACAATTCTTTAAATAGAGACACACTATCCCTCTTACTAACATTCCCAAACCTATCCATAAGTTCAACCCATAACACCTACTTATCCATTCAAATTTAAATTTGAATTCAAATTTTGAATTATCAAAATTTTTCTAACTCCCTAAATTTATGGAAAATTTTGGCAGAGTCTCCTTTGCACGGAGGGACTTCTGCGATATCGCAGGATGCACAAATATATATACATCGGCCCACCCGGCCGGAAAACAAAAAAAAACAGTTCATATTTCCTATTTTTATTGCGTAGGCGTACCTTATTTAGCATTTTTACGCAAGCGGTTATTTATTTAAGCAATTAGCGCAGTCAAATCCAGCCAAACGGTTTTCCCGAACCTGTACTAACTCAACTTAAACAGGTTAGTGACAAATATCCAAAGTTTGTTATCATTTCAATTAATTTCATTAGCTAACACATACAACATAAGCAATATTCACTAAACACTTCCATAAGTGAATTTATTAGGCCCAACACAAATTAAATGCTTCCATTTAAATGGTTTACACTACATTACTTACATTCTATTCATTTTAATCCAAATGAATACGTATTTATTACGATTGATTTAAAAATCAATTATATTGCTTATATTAACCCACATTTACTACAATTGATTCCAAAATCAATTTTATTTCCTTTCTATCAATTCATAGAATTTTATTTAACCTCGTATTACCTCAAACGATCCATTTTCTAATACAATTCGACAATATCAATGTGAATAAATGATTACTTCTGCTTTAGAACCATTTAGGTTAAATCCAACTAAATTTACATTTAACCTATTCCATTTTAAATTTATTCACAACTTTCATTGTATTTCTTCCATATCCAAAGAGTTTGATTCCAAACCATTTTATTAAACTCAACATCCAATATACCAAATAACCGTCACACAACTTACTTAAGTTATTTATTTCCTTCAAACAATTCCACCCAATAACTTAAGTTTATTTTATTCAACAACTTCCATTCAAATCCTTGATTTCATTTTCTTTTAATCAAATCCCAAGTTTGGATTTTTCATTTATTTGTTTGAGTAGAATTTTATTCCATTCAATTAAACAATCACTTCATTTTATAACTATTCGAATTGATTCCAATTCAAATTATATTAATTCCACTCCAATTTAACATATTCTCTTTCCATTACATTCAAATTCTATTTTAATTCACAATCTATTATTGAATTTGTTTTATCAATAACAATGTCATTTTAATTCATTTGCAACCATTTCAATTTTATTTTATTTCTCAAGTTTGGATTTTCCCATATACTAAACAAATCTTATTTTGGTTTTTGTTTCACTTTCCAATTTCTTATAAGCCACATACTTACATTTTCATACTTTCATTCATTTATAATTAAACACATTCCCATTCATCTATTTTCAATCAATCCCATTCACATTTTACTTTTTAACTCGGAATTATACACTTTATTTAGCCAAGTGTATTATTCTATTATTCTATAAACATTTTAACTAAGATTCCAGAGTTTAAACAATTCCCAGAATTTCAAAATCACCTTTGAAATTAACTATATCCAAAATCCCTTTCAATTTCAAAACCAAACCCAGTTTTGCAAACAAACACCAGCCCAAAACATCCAGGTAGCAACTCCTTTTTTTTTGGAAACTCGAAAATGAACACCGATGATGTCGCGATCATCATCGGAATTATTTTCCAGCGACCATAAAGAGTTTAGTGCTTTTATCTCTTTTAAAACACTTTCAAATATTTTTAATTTCCAAATTTCACAAGATTTCAAATTCAACTCAAAAATATTCCTGAAACAATACTATTATTTCTCCAAAACCTTTCGGAAACCATTTCCAAACTCAAAGGAATTTTAAACTTCACAAAATTCCAAATTCGAAATCCATCTCTATTTATTTTCAAATGTTCCTCTGGAATCCTATTCCCAATTATAAATCATATTTATAATTCACAGTTACAACTTTCACTTTATTATCTGAATTTATTTTCTTACTTTGGTTATAATTTTTCAATTTCTTATTCAATTTCCTCCTAATGATAATCATCTAACAACCAAACATCCAAATATAACTATAATAATTTATAGAAATTATTTCTTTCATATACAAAAATAATTTGGGTAAAATTATTTCATTTACCCTATTTTAAAACAATATTGTGTCGGTTTATCTTGTTTAAGAGTTTAGAAACCCCTATCGATATTGTGGCGTCCCACACATCGACCAGAATCCATAAACACTCAACCGATAAGTCAACACAATATAAAACCATTTTATATTCTGTGACGACTCGGAATTTTTGAATATTTGAAATTGGAATATTTAATTAATTTTAAATATTCAAGGGTTAATTTTAACTTGAATTTCAAATATCAATAATTGTTGGATAATGTATTTGTTGAATTTAATTATTGAATTAAACGATTGGAAATTTGGTAAATTTGTTGAATTTGAAATTCCAAGCTTGTTAAAAATAATTTAAAGGCTTGTAAAATTTATATTGATAATATGGAAGGCAATAGAACTTTTAAGATGGAATTTAAGAGTGTTTTGTTCAGTTTTAAAAATATGTTGTTTAAATTGAATTTAAAAATAGCCTTCCGGGGCACAGTCTCGGAATTTGACGAAACCAGTTCCATTGAGTCCGTAATATTGAACTATTACCGGATTACAAATTTTATAGATTTTGGAATTTATATGTGACCGTACGAAGTATAAACGCTCAGACGATAATTATCGATCAAACTTAAATATCTTTATTCGAAGAAAAATCAAATCACACCCGACTTCCTTTCATATCAGTGTTTCTCTTTTTTATAACAACACGTTAATATCTTCTTCTGTTCCACACCCTTTCTCTTCAAATTCAGATAGCTTCCAAGCAAAGATAGAACGAGATCCCACCTTCGAAAAAATTTAATATAGTAAATCAACCTTAAACCCAGATCAAGTCCGCCCTCCCTCTTTCGTTCAAATTCAATTTGCATCCGCTTCCTCCCTTTAATGTCTGAGCAAAATTCAAGAGTTAATATTCAAAATCATTCGCGAGCTCCTCGTTTTCCTCAGACCAAATCGACAGTCTCCTTATATTGCCCCTGCTAATTTGAAGCTCGCGCTTCGTCGTTTCGAGGCCGCCGCATGGTTGGTCGAGGTCGCGAGTGAGTAGCTCGTCGATGGAAGTAGGGCGACGCATCCGGAGCTCGCATTCGAAGGGGAGATTTGCGACATGCTCTAGTGAAGACGCTGATAAGCGCGTTCGTGGTTAGGGTTCCTGGAGGGCTCGAAGTCGATTTCGGCGAGGCTCGCGACTAAGGCTAGTTCGAGTGGCACGCGTACTCGGGGTTGGGCGAGGCTGAGGGTTCTGGTGAGTCGATCCACTTTCAATTTTTACTGTTAAGTCTTGTATTTTAGTTAAAGGAAAAAATATATATGATGAACTTATAATTTGGTCAAGTTGCCTGTTAAAAGGGAAAATTTATTTTTACAACATTAATTCAAAATTTTGACAGTAAGGTAGCCTTTTATTTTATTTTATTTTGTTATTACTGGAATTGAAGAAAGATGTACATATATGTATACAAGGTTTAAACAGAGTAAAAGGGTAGTATAAAATTACTATTGTTAAGAAACAAATATATACAGGATGTGTTGTATATGGACGAAGTTTGGAAAAGAAAATGACATTTTAAAGTGGTTGATAGTTTATATATGTAGGCAAACAGGAATATATATATATAGGCGAGGTCTGGAAGAGATATATAGGAGTTTAGAAATGTTGAAGGGTTTATTTAAAATAAATAATAAAATAAATATGAATATGCTCATAGCTAAACAGTGAATATGTATA
This sequence comes from Allium fistulosum, assembly GCA_030737815.1. Lineage (NCBI taxonomy): Eukaryota > Viridiplantae > Streptophyta > Magnoliopsida > Asparagales > Amaryllidaceae > Allium > Allium fistulosum. Next base: position 911,938,586 of record CM060907.1, on the reverse strand, counting down.
TACAGAAAGATTTCGAAAATAGAAAATTTTAGTTTCAACCCAAATTCTTAGTAAATTAAAATTATTAAATTGGAATTTATTGTTTGATCGATTCAAAATATTAATAAATTGTATAATGATTATACAAGGTTTAAAAACATGGGAACAAGTCAGTATGGAAATGAAGTGGATTTGCAAATTTAAGGGAGAAAGGTGAGTTAATCTCACTCAGTTGAATTTAAATTTAAATGGATAAATTTAAATCATTGATTGGATGATTGCATTGATTGATGTGCTATATATATATAGTAGTATATAGCAATATATACATATTGGCATATGTATATATTGGAATTGTTGATATTCCCGCATTATATAGCGGATGAGACCCTATGCGCCGCACAATAGCGGATGATTTTATATAAAACCCATATACCGCGATATTCCACTTTGAAGTGAAATCGGTATTGTGCTAACGTCTGTGGATGCAGGGAAACAGGTTGGAGGGATCCAACTGGATTCCTCAAAATATTTAATTTTGTTTAAATATTCTATGATATGTTTGTTGATATCCTGTGATGATTTATATTGGATAATCTGGTTGGATTGAATTTCCCAGTATAATGAGTTATCAAAAGAAATTGAATTGGATTTTTGGAAAGAAATAAAAGAGTAAAATTCAAGTTAAATAATTCTAGTGAATTCGAATAAATTAAATAAGGAATTGTAAAAGAAATAAAGAAATTTCTTAATTCGAACAAATATGGGGAAAGAGGATTTTGAATTTAACTGGGAAGAAATAAATCTTTAACTAAAGTGATATTATCTAAAATATAAAAGGATTGATTTTATTGAATTTAAAGATTTAATTTAATTAAAATATTAATTGAAGAAGTTTGGAAATCCGAAATTGGTATTTTAGTTAAAAGGGTTTTAACTCATAATAAAGAAATAAAATATGAAAGTTAATGTATTTGAAATAATTGAAGTAAATAGGGAAATTTATTTCAAAGTGAAGAAAAATGGAAATCAATTGGAAATTGATTTAAGTGTTTAAAACTTGGATTTTTAAAAGAGAATGAGGTTTTAAAATTTATAAACTGGGTTTATGAAGTGAAATGAAATATCGGTGGATATTTTAAATATAAATTCAAGGTGGGAATTTATTGAGGAATGTAAATGTGTTTAAAAATAAATGGTGATTTATTTTTAAAAGATATGGAAGAAAGTGTATTCCCTGGATAGCCAAGTACGATTTCAAAGAAAATTCTTAAATATAAGTTAAAAGTTTTCATGTTGTTTAGAAAGGGATGTTTAGAAATTTATTGTTTCTAATATTTAAATTCTAAAGTAAATATTTTCCAAATCTATTATCGTAATAATTATTTAAAGGGTGATTAGAATTTTATTTAAAAGTGGAAACTTAGTTTTATATTTTATAAAGTAACCTTATTTTAAATATTCATAAAAGTATTATTTTTAATTAAGTATTAAAGTAGTTTTCCAAATTTAAAGGTTAAAGTATATTTATAATAAAGTGTTTTAAAATTATTTTATAATTAAAAGTATTTTGTACTTGGTGATTCAGTGGAAATAATTATTTGGGAAATGTATTCCGTAAGCGGAAACTGTTTTGAAATTGTTTTCAAAAGGAGTTTGAAAATAGAAATATATCTTGGAAAGATATTTGGGCAAATAAATAATGTGGGAAATTATTTATTGTGTGATGGTTGCTTGTGGATGTTAATTGATAGTTAAATAACCGACTATCAATATTGGCCAAATGCGCTGATCGTTTCGAAGAGACCGGGATCGGGTTTCCGTATACCGGGATTCTAGGTCTGGAGACTCGAATACCACTTCGATTCGGTTTGTACGTTTCGTGTAACGTGTTCAGAGTCGAAGATGGAGCAGTGAAGTGCAAGGGCTAGTCGCTACTAATCTTGAGGATATTTCCAAAATGGATGTAGTAGGAATAGTGCCTTCGGTTCCGTTCGGACCCGGGACGGACTTGTATGGACGAATGCTTTCGTGACATCGTCAGGTGGACGATGGGCATTCTAAGGGATATGGTGCTATAAAGGTATCGGTTAGCCTCAAGCCTCATCAACCGGGAATGACTGAAAATCAGGGGTTATGCAGCAAGGCTTTGTGGGTAGCCCCCACTTGAGAGTAAAGTCATCCCTGTCTAGATGTCCCTTTTATTTCGGCTTAGTGTTGCGGTTGCTGATCCCAACCGTGGGGTGATTTTATTTGGAATTATCCAGTAAGGAATGATTCCGGTCTTGTGTTGCAGGGGAGCGGGCGTACTCCTCGGTACTGTGATCTAGGCCACGTACTGTGACAGGTGGTACCCCAGTGCCTAGTCATTCGTTGGAAATCCATTCTCCCTACGTACCTTGTACGGTATTTGTTTGTATACCTAGTATGCTGGAATTTAATCATGTAACAATTTCAGCTATTTGAATAAGTATTTGTAAATAGACACTATTATAATATCAGAGGATTTTATAGAAAGTGTTTTAGCTATCGTAAGGTAAAAAGCCGACATGTTTATTTGTGGCGTGGTCTTACGAGATGCTTTTATTTTCAAAAGGATTTTTGAAACTTTAATAATCAATTTGAGTGTGATTTTCTCACGCTGGTTTTCCAGACTGACTCGGGTGTTGTTTTATATGATGCTCGGGTCAGACCGAGATAAACAGGTTCAGGATATGATGCTGTGGAGCTCAGGAGATGAGCTGGATGGCGAGACGTATCTCCCGTACTTGTTTATATATATATATTCCGCTGTGTTGATTGTTGTACTCTGTTGTATTGAGGACATGATATGGTTATTGTCCAGTTGTATGTTATGTGTTCTCTGGTGTATACTCTGATGCTATATTGTATAAACAGATATAGTTTTGATTTGTGTAAAGATCTGTTGATATATATTATATTTTATTCCGCTGCGATGGTTAGATTCTGATGTTGTCTTCTATTTTTCTTCTTCTACCTCTTCTTCTTAATTAAAATGGTTCGATTTTCCGGGTCTGGAAAGTCGGGTCGTTACAGTGGTATCAGAGCTTAGGCTAGCGATAACCTTGGCTCTGGTGGGAATTTTGAGAGTACTAATAGATATGAGCGCGTATTTGTTAGTGAATATAAAATGGTTTTATATTGTGTTGGTTGGTTTATTGAGTGGCATATGAACCTTCGTCGGCACAGCCTGGACAACTGTATCGAAGGGGTTTCTAAACACTTGAATAGAACAGTTCGACACAGTATTGTTTTAAATAGGGTGAATGAAATAATTTTGCCCAAATTATTTTTATATATAAAAGGATAACTTTTGTAAATTATATATTTGGTTGCTTGGTTGTAGAAAGCGATGATATTAAATTATTATCATCATTGTGTAAAAATTGAATCAGAAATTGAAAACTTATAACCTAAGTTGAAGAATAAATTTATATAACAAAATGGAATTTGAAATATAGACTATAAATGAAATTTATAAATTGAGATAAACTTTATATACAAATGTGAATTATGAATGTGATTTATAATCAAATGAGATAAATTCATAAACAAATGAAATTTGTAAATGTAAATTGTAAATGTGACTTATAACTTGAAATAAAATGTGATAGAATTCCAGAGTAATGTTTGGATATAAAATTGAATGGATTTTGAATTTGAAGTTTTGGGAAAGGTTTAAATTCCTTTGGATTTAAAAATAGTTTTCAAAGGTTTTGGGGAGATAATGGTGATATTATTTCATGAATATTTTGAAATTGAATTGAAATCTGGTAGGATTTGGGATTTAAAATGTTTGAAATGTTTTAAAGAGATAAAAGCATTAAATTCTCTTTTGGTCGCTGGAAAATAATTTCGGTGATGACTGCAGCATCATCGATGTCTATTTTCGAGTTTCCAAAGAGAAATTGCTACCAAACTGTTTTAAATTGGAAATGATTGTGAACTGGGTCGGTTTTGAAATTCAAAGGGAAAATTGTTTGGTAAAAGCAGATTGTTTTGGAAATTGGGATTTGAGGTGATATACCAGATATGTATGAGTTATTTATGAATTAAAAATGGTTTTGTAATAAAACCGGGCAATTAGATTCTGGGAATTCTATTTAAAATATAAATGTGGAAATTTAAATGAATCAACAATATAAAGTATAGAATGAAGTTGATTGAAATAAGAAGGGAATGAAAGTTTAATTCTGGGATTATAATTATGAGATGAAATTAACTAAATGAGTAATATAAGTTGGTAGATAAAAGAGTTAGAGAACTTGAAGGTGAATGAATTGTAAAATTCGTATAAAATTTGTATCCTGGAATTAAAATTTAATTCGAGTATATGAAGGTGAATAAAATATATTTGAATTTAACTTAAGATAAGTTAAATAAAATTGAGAATTGGAATTGAATTAAATGTAAGTAAGTTGAAGTCGAATTGAATTCGATATAAAGGTAATGTAAAATGCTTATAATTGTGTAAAGAAATTCATATTCTTAAGTTCTTAAGTTTAATAATTTGTAATTTGATTGTAAAGATGAAAATGGACTTAAATGAATAGTCCCAGGTCTTCAGCAAGTAAGTTAAAACTTATGAATAGAAATGAAATTGTAAGTTATAAATGGGAATCCATTACTTTGAACCATTAAGAGTTATAATTTGAAATTGTAATTATCAAATGGAAATGACTAAGATGAGTAATCTTAATTTTTAAATAAATCCAAACTTGAATTATAAAATAAATTGAACTTAAGATAATTAAGTGAAGTGATATTTGGAATTAAAAAGCAAGTATTTAATTTTAACCAGCGGAGGAATTAATTAGATAATAAATTAGTTAATGAAATTGCATTGTGAGTTAATGAAATTGGATTAACATAGTGATGGTTTGAATTGCGAATGAAATCCAAATAAGTGAAAACAAATTGGAAATGACCTGGTTATTAATAAAATAATTCCAGATGAATTGAGTATGGAAATTAAAATTCATAATGATTGAGTGAATAAACCAATTATATTAAATAAATAAATGGATGGAATTTGATTAAATAGGAATTAAATGAAAGATGGAAATAAAACTTTAAAGGGTTGGTTAAATGGAAAATAAACTTTAAGTTATTGACTTAAGTAAATGTTGAATGGAAACTGAACTCAACAGAAGAGTGGTTTAAATAAGTTGAGAAATAGTTATCAAATGAATTAACTTGGATTGTTTTCAAGCTAAATTAAATTCAATTTTTGGAAGTTGGAGATGAATTGAATTTAAGAAAAAATTTTAACTATTAGAAATGAAAATCTGAATGAAAATGTGGAATAAGTATTTATATTTGAAATGAAGGAGTAAATTGAAGAAGTTGAAATTCATATGAAATGGGAGTTCAATTTGAATATATACACTTCAGTGGTGAAGTAGTTAATAAATATAAGAAAATTTTATATTGAACTTAAGAATTGAAGAATGAAATTCTTGGGAAAACTGGTATTGGAAATATACTTAGTAATTTAAAAAAAAAATATACTAAGTGAATAGTTGAATGAAGACTAAAACTGAAGTTGTGAAATGGGATAGTTGTGAATAAGTGGATAACAATCAAAAGGAATGTGAATAAAAGAGAATTGATGTAATTGGTAATCAATTGAAATTAATACGTAAGGTGTACGTATATTATTTATTCACATAGCTATTTGATCCGGATTCGAACACAGAATTTCGAGATAGTTTTATCGATCCGAATTAGGATTTTTCACTCGATTTTCGACGGCGAACCTGGATATGGATTGTTGATTGATTCTGGATATTCTCTATCATAGTTGGTGGCTATGCAAGGAGAATGACGGTTTCTGATCAAGAAACCAGATCTGAGTCCGCACTAGGAAGTCGGGTGGACAATACTAGTTCGGAAGTGGAATTGTGTGATCGAGTGAACGATCGAATGTGATATTGCGTACGGATGATATATATACATCGTACGGGCATAAGTAAAACAAATATTGAAAATTTGTAAAACAAAGTATAAAATGACTTTGGAATTGTGATTGAATATTATTGCTTAGTAGGATATACAGGTGTATAAAAGCAATGGATAAATTGGGATTTTTGATTTTAGAAGATAAAATTTAATGGCCCGACAAAAGGTATGTATTTGAATTTCTATATGAAATTTGATTTGGGTTTTTGATACAGCCACTTGGCTTTTTGTTTTCTTTCTGAGATTGGGAGGCCGTAGAGCCATTTTGTAGTTGTACCGAGCTAGCCGCGCAAAGGAGACGCTGGCAAAATTTTTCGGAAATTTAGAGAGTTAGAAAAATTTTGAGAAATTTTTGATAATTTATAATTTGAATTCAAATTTAAATTTGAATTGATAAGTAGGTGATATGGGTAATGTGGTTGGGAAGTTAAAAGATGATTAGTGTATCAGTAATAAAAGATTTGTTGAGTTAATTGTTAAAAACTATTTGGATTGGGAGAATAGAATGGGTATCGAATCATTCCTCTTAACTGGTAATTTCGGGGACGAAATTCTTTTAAGGGGGGAGGAATGTGACGACCCGGAATTTTTGAATATTTGAAATTGGAATATTTAATTAATTTTAAATATTCAAGGGTTAATTTTAACTTGAATTTCAAATATCAATAATTGTTGGATAATGTATTTGTTGAATTTAATTATTGAATTAAACGATTGGAAATTTGGTAAATTTGTTGAATTTGAAATTCCAAGCTTGTTAAAAATAATTTAAAGGCTTGTAAAATTTATATTGATAATATGGAAGGCAATAGAACTTTTAAGATGGAATTTAAGAGTGTTTTGTTCAGTTTTAAAAATATGTTGTTTAAATTGAATTTAAAAATAGCCTTCCGGGGCACAGTCTCGGAATTTGACGAAACCAGTTCCATTGAGTCCGTAATATTGAACTATTACCGGATTACAAATTTTACAGATTTTGGAATTTATATGTGACCGTACGAAGTATAAACGCTCAGAAGATAATTATCGATCAAACTTAAATATCTTTATTCGAAGAAAAATCAAATCACACCCGACTTCCTTTCATATCAGTGTTTCTCTTTTTTATAACAACACGTTAATATCTTCTTCTGTTCCACACCCTTTCTCTTCAAATTCAGATAGCTTCCAAGCAAAGATAGAACGAGATCCCACCTTCGAAAAAATTTAATATAGTAAATCAACCTTAAACCCAGATCAAGTCCGCCCTCCCTCTTTCGTTCAAATTCAATTTGCATCCGCTTCCTCCCTTTAATGTCTGAGCAAAATTCAAGAGTTAATATTCAAAATCATTCGCGAGCTCCTCGTTTTCCTCAGACCAAATCGACAGTCTCCTTATATTGCCCCTGCTAATTTGAAGCTCGCGCTTCGTCGTTCCGAGGCCGCCGCATGGTTGGTCGAGGTCGTGAGTGAGTAGCTCGTCGATGGAAGTAGGGCGACGCATCCGGAGCTCGCATTCGAAGGGGAGATTTGCGACATGCTCTAGTGAAGACGCTGATAAGCGCGTTCGTGGTTAGGGTTCCTGGAGGGCTCGAAGTCGATTTCAGCGAGGCTCGCGACTAAGGCTAGTTCGAGTGGCACGCGTACTCGGGGTTGGGCGAGGCTGAGGGTTCTGGTGAGTCGATCCACTTTCAATTTTTACTGTTAAGTCTTGTATTTTAGTTAAAGGAAAAAATATATATATGATGAACTTATAATTTGGTCAAGTTGCCTGTTAAAAGGGAAAATTTATTTTTACAACATTAATTCAAAATTTTGACAGTAAGGTAGCCTTTTATTTTATTTTATTTTGTTATTACTGGAATTGAAGAAAGATGTACATATATGTATACAAGGTTTAAACAGAGTAAAAGGGTAGTATAAAATTACTATTGTTAAGAAACAAATATATACAGGATGTGTTGTATATGGACGAAGTTTGGAAAAGAAAATGACATTTTAAAGTGGTTGATAGTTTATATATGTAGGCAAACAGGAATATATAGGCGAGGTCTGGAAGAGATATATAGGAGTTTAGAAATGTTGAAGGGTTTATTTAAAATAAATAATAAAATAAATATGAATATGCTCATAGCTAAACAGTGAATATGTATATACAGAAAGATTTCGAAAATAGAAAATTTTAGTTTCAACCCAAATTCTTAGTAAATTAAAATTATTAAATTGGAATTTATTGTTTGATCGATTCAAAATATTAATAAATTGTATAATGATTATACAAGGTTTAAAAACATGGGAACAAGTCAGTATGGAAATGAAGTGGATTTGCAAATTTAAGGGAGAAAGGTGAGTTAATCTCACTCAGTTGAATTTAAATTTAAATGGATAAATTTAAATCATTGATTGGATGATTGCATGGATTGATGTGCTATATATATATAGTAGTATATAGCAATATATACATATTGGCATATGTATATATTGGAATTGTTGATATTCCCGCATTATATAGCGGATGAGACCCTATGCGCCGCACAATAGCGGATGATTTTATATAAAACCCATATACCGCGATATTCCACTTTGAAGTGAAATCGGTATTGTGCTAACGTCTGTGGATGCAGGGAAACAGGTTGGAGGGATCCAACTGGATTCCTCAAAATATTTAATTTTGTTTAAATATTCTGTGATATGTTTGTTGATATCCTGTGATGATTTATATTGGATAATCTGGTTGGATTGAATTTCCCAGTATAATGAGTTATCAAAAGAAATTGAATTGGATTTTTGGAAAGAAATAAAAGAGTAAAATTCAAGTTAAATAAGTCTAGTGAATTCGAATAAATTAAATAAGGAATTGTAAAAGAAATAAAGAAATTTCTTAATTCGAACAAATATGGGGAAAGAGGATTTTGAATTTAACTGGGAAGAAATAAATCTTTAACTAAAGTGATATTATCTAAAATATAAAAGGATTGATTTTATTGAATTTAAAGATTTAATTTAATTAAAATATTAATTGAAGAAGTTTGGAAATCCGAAATTGGTATTTTAGTTAAAAGGGTTTTAACTCATAATAAAGAAATAAAATATGAAAGTTAATGTATTTGAAATAATTGAAGTAAATAGGGAAATTTATTTCAAAGTGAAGAAAAATGGAAATCAATTGGAAATTGATTTAAGTGTTTAAAACTTGGATTTTTAAAAGAGAATGAGGTTTTAAAATTTATAAACTGGGTTTATGAAGTGGAATGAAATATCGGTGGATATTTTAAATATAAATTCAAGGTGGGAATTTATTGAGGAATGTAAATGTGTTTAAAAATAAATGGTGATTTATTTTTAAAAGATATGGAAGAAAGTGTATTCCCTGGATAGCCAAGTACGATTTCAAAGAAAATTCTTAAATATAAGTTAAAAGTTTTCATGTTGTTTAGAAAGGGATGTTTAGAAATTTATTGTTTCTAATATTTAAATTCTAAAGTAAATATTTTCCAAATCTATTATCGTAATAATTATTTAAAGGGTGATTAGTATTTTATTTAAAAGTGGAAACTTAGTTTTATATTTTATAAAGTAACCTTATTTTAAATATTCACAAAAGTATTATTTTTAATTAAGTATTAAAGTAGTTTTCCAAATTTAAAGGTTAAAGTATATTTATAATAAAGTGTTTTAAAATTATTTTAAAATTAAAAGTATTTTGTACTTGGTGATTCAGTGGAAATAATTATTTGGGAAATGTATTCCGTAAGCGGAAACTGTTTTGAAATTGTTTTCAAAAGGAGTTTGAAAATAGAAATATATCTTGGAAAGATATTTGGGCAAATAAATAATGTGGGAAATTATTTATTGTGTGATGGTTGCTTGTGGATGTTAATTGATAGTTAAATAACCGACTATCAATATTGGCCAAATGCGCTGATCGTTTCGAAGAGACCGGGATCGGGTTTCCGTATACCGGGATTCTAGGTCTGGAGACTCGAATACCACTTCGATTCGGTTTGTACGTTTCGTGTAACGTGTTCAGAGTCGAAGATGGAGCAGTGAAGTGCAAGGGCTAGTCGCTACTAATCTTGAGGATATTTCCAAAATGGATGTAGTAGGAATAGTGCCTTCGGTTCCGTTCGGACCCGGGACGGACTTGTATGGACGAATGCTTTCGTGACATCGTCAGGTGGACGATGGGCATTCTAAGGGATATGGTGCTATAAAGGTATCGGTTAGCCTCAAGCCTCATCAACCGGGAATGACTGAAAATCAGGGGTTATGCAGCAAGGCTTCGTGGGTAGCCCCCACTTGAGAGTAAAGTCATCCCTGTCTAGATGTCCCTTTTATTTCGGCTTAGTGTTGCGGTTGCTGATCCCAACCGTGGGGTGATTTTATTTGGAATTATCCAGTAAGGAATGATTCCGGTCTTGTGTTGCAGGGGAGCGGGCGTACTCCTCGGTACTGTGATCTAGGACACGTACTGTGACAGGTGGTACCCCAGTGCCTAGTCATTCGTTGGAAATCCATTCTCCCTACGTACCTTGTACGGTATTTGTTTGTATACCTAGTATGCTGGAATTTAATCATGTAACAATTTCAGCTATTTGAATAAGTATTTGTAAATAGACACTATTATAATATCAGAGGATTTTATAGAAAGTGTTTTAGCTATCGTAAGGTAAAAACCCGACATGTTTATTTGTGGCGTGGTCTTACGAGATGCTTTTATTTTCAAAAGGATTTTTGAAACTTTAATAATCAATTTGAGTGTGATTTTCTCACGCTGGTTTTCCAGACTGACTCGGGTGTTGTTTTATATGATGCTCGGGTCAGACCGAGATAAACAGGTTCAGGATATGATGCTGTGGAGCTCAGGAGATGAGCTGGATGGCGAGACGTATCTCCCGTACTTGTTTATATATATATATTCCGCTGTGTTGATTGTTGTACTCTGTTGTATTGAGGACATGATATGGTTATTGTCCAGTTGTATGTTATGTGTTCTCTGGTGTATACTCTGATGCTATATTGTATAAACAGATATAGTTTTGATTGTGTAAAGATCTATTGATATATATATATATTATATTTTATTCCGCTGCGATGGTTAGATTCTGATGTTGTCTTCTATTTTTCTTCTTCTACCTCTTCTTCTTAATTAAAATGGTTCGATTTTCCGGGTCTGGAAAGTCGGGTCGTTACATATTCACTAACAAATACGCGCTCATATCTATTAATACTCTCAAAATTCCCACCAGAGCCAAGGTTATCGCTAGCCTAAGCTCTGATACCAACTGTAACGACCCGACTTTCCAGTCCCGGAAAATCGAACCATTTGACTTAAAGAAGAAGAGGTAGAAGAAGAAAGTAGGAAGACAACATCAGAATCTAACCATCGTAGCGGAATAAAATATAATATATATTAACAGATCTTTACACAAATCAAAACTATATCAGTTTTATACAATATATCATCAGAGTATATATCAGAGAACACATAACATACAACTGGACAATAACCATATCATGTCCTCAATACAACAGAGTACAACAATCAACACAGCGGAATATATATATATAAACAAGTACGGGAGATACGTCTCGCCATCCAGCTCATCTCCTGAGCTCCACAGCATCATATCCTGTAACCTATAATACTCGGTCTGACCCGAGCATCATATAAAACAATACCCGAGTCAGTCTGGAATACCAGCGTGAGAAAATCACACTCAAATTGATTATTAAAGTTTCAAAATCTTTTGAAAACAAAAGCATCTCGTAAGACCACGCCACAAATAAACATGTCGGGTTTTTACCTTACGATAGCTAAAACACTTTTTATCAAAATCCTCTGATATTATAATAGTGTCTATTCACAAATACTTATTAAAATAGCTGAAATTGTTACATGATTAAATTCCAGCATACTAGGTATACAAACAAATACCGTACAAGGCACGTAGGGAGAATGGATTTCCAACGAATGACTAGGCACTGGGGTACCACCTGTCACAGTACGTGGCCTAGATCACAGTACCGAGGAGTGCGCCCGCTCCCTTGCAACACAAGGCCGGAATCATCCCTTACTGGATAATTCCAAATAAAATCACCCCACGGTTGGGATCAGCAACCGCAACACTAATCCGAAATAAAAAGGACATCTAGACAGGGATGACTTTACTCTCAAGTGGGGGCTACCCACGAAGCCTTGCTGCATAACCCCTGATTTTCAGTCATTCCCGGTTGATGAGGTTCGAGGCTAAACGATACCTTTACATCACATATCCCTTAGAATGCCCATTGCCCACTTGACGATGTCACGAAAGCATTCGTCCATACAAGTCCGTCCCGGGTTCGAACGGAACCGAAGGCACTATTCCTACTACATCCATTTTGGAAATATCATCAGGATTAGTAGCGACTAGCCCTTGCACTTCACTGCTCCATCTTCGACTCCGAACATGTTACACGAAACATACAAACCGGATCGAAGTGGTATTCGAGTCTCCAGACCTAGAATCCCGGTATACGGAAACCCGATCCCGGTCTCTTCGAAACGATCAACGCATTTGGCCAATATTGATAGTCGGTTATTTAACTATCAATTAACATCCACAAGCAACCATCACACAATAAATAATTTCCCACATTATTTATTTGCCCAAATATCTTTCCAAGATATATTTCCAAATTTTCAAAACTCATTTGAAAACAATTTCAACAGTTTCCGCTTACGGAATACATTTCCCAAATAATTATTTCCACTGAATCACCAAGTACAAAATACTTTTAATTTTAAAATAATTTAAAATACTTTATTTAAATATACTTTATAACATTGAAATCAAACTACTTTAATACTTTATTAAAAATATATACTTTAAAATAAACCACTTTATAAATATAAACTAAATTTCCTCTTTAAAACATAATACCAAATCACTTTTATATAATTACTACAATAATAGATTTTTGAAAATACTTACTTTGGAAATTAACCTTTAGAAATAATCAATTTCCTAAAACATGCCCTTTTAAACAAATTAGAACTTTTAACTTATATTTAAAATTGCTTTGAAAACGTACTTGGCTATCCAGAGAAATACCCTTCTCACTCCCATCTTTTAAAAATAAATCAACATTTATTTTTAAACCAATCCATATTCTTTTATAAATCCCCACCTTGAATTTATATTTTCTAATATCCACTGATATTCCATTTCACTTTATAAACCCAGTTTATATCTTCAAAATCTCATTTCTCTTTAAAGTTTCAAATCCCAAAATATTTAAATCAATTTACAATTGATTCTCCAATTTCATTTACTTTGAAATAAATTTCCTTACTTAACCCATTTATTTCCAAATTCATTAACTTCCAGATTTTATTTCTCATTATGATTTAAAATCTTTAAACTGAAACTCAAGTTCCAGATTTTACCAAATTCCTTCTTTCTTTTTAATTACATTTAAACATTGAATAAAAATAAATTATTTATTCCTTTAAAAAATATCACATAAGTTTTTAAATTCAATATTTCTCGGTTTATTCAAAATTCCTCTTTTCCATATTTATTATAATTTTGGAAATCACTTTTATTCTTAATCAGATTCATTCTCAAATTTATTCCAAACTCTTTATAATTATTTTACTTAAATATTTACTCTTTTATTTCTTTTCAAAATTTCCATTCTAGAGATTTTGATAACTCAGCATATCCAAATCGGTCCAACCAAACCATAACATCCAATTATCCATATAATTCATCACAGGATATCAAAAATCATATCACACGAATATTTAAACAAAATTAAATATTTTGAGGAATCCAGTTGGATCCCTCCAACCTGTTTCCCTGCATCCACAGATGTTAGCACAATACCAATTCCACTTCGAGGTGGAATATCGCGGTATATGGGTTTTATAAAATATCATCCGCTATTATGCGGCGCATAGGGTCTCATCCGCTATATAATGCGGGAATATCAACAACTCCAATATATACATATGCCAATATATATATATATATTGGTATATACTACTATATACCATATCAATCAAATCAATCAATTCAATCATCCATCAATATTTAAATTTAACCAATTAAATTTAAATTATAATTTAACTGAGTGAGATTAACTCACCTTTGCTTAATTATGCAATCCAGTCCAAACAGCTTGTTTCCTTGCAGATTTTAACCTTGTAAAACATTTATGATTTATTAAAAATTGAATTAATCGAACAATTTAAGTCCCATTTTATAAATTTTTAATTTATCTAATAATTCTAAGTTCAAACTAATTTCCTAAAATATTTTGATTTTGATTAATAATTTGATTTCAAATAAATTTTTCTCTCTTGTGATATATTCATAAATAAGTGTTATTAAATTTAAATTAAAACATATACCTTACTGCTCCATTTCCAACGAACCCTAGCATCGATTTCGGCCCGACATCGATCACACATCTACACGCCAACTTCAGGACATTATTCACAACCACAGAATCAATCAAAACATCAGCAGACTCATTGCTATCATCTGCAACTCGAATCATCCAAAAACGGCGAACCCAAACCCTTGACAGTCGCAATGGCATCCATCGTCCCATTGAAACCGTAACTTCACCCAGCCCATAGACGAATGCGACCCAAAATCGACTTCGCGACCCTTGCTATGAGCTCGAGATTCACCTACGAACGCAAGCCCCTCTGATCTATCACCCTCGAACAAGAATCTCGATCGACAGAGATCGTACCTAACTTGTTGTTGCCGCCTCTACATCATCGCTCTCGACAACACGCGCCGCCACCCATCGTCGAATTTATCATTCCCATCCAATATCGCGATACGAATCGAGTCGCGAGCAAGGAACCGGAGGAAAGTTCGACATCGTGAGCAATGTGATTTGGCTTGTCGAAGTCTGGAAAGAGGAAGGAGCAATTTCGTTCGCCCATTTTAATTTTTAGAGTGAACGACTGATTCTAATAAAAGGAAGAAAGGATTTTTTTCTTTTAGAATACTTTCGACTGAAAAGAAAAGAGAAGGCGATGATATCTGAAAGGAGATAGCGTGTTGAAGAATGAATATAGGGTGGCGTACTTCAGAAGGAAAACTACAGTGAATATGAGATGACGGAATAAAGTTTTGATGTGAAATAAAGTGAGTTGTTTAACCGTGTATTGAATTTTCGATATAAAATTTTAGGGCGTTTACCTCTCGTACGATCACACGACAATTCCAAACACTACGAGAATTGAAATCCGATAATAATACAATATTACGGATCCAATGGAACTGGTTTCGTCGAATTCCGTGACTGTGCCTCGGAAGGCTATTTTTAAATTCAATTCAAAACAGTATATCTTTAAAACTGAACAAAACACTTTTAAATCAAATTTTAAAAGTTCTATTACCTTCAGCATTATAAATATGAATTTTCCGAGCTTCCAAAAATATTTTTAATTAGCTTAGAATACCAGATTTAACATTTTACCCAACTCCACATCATTTAATTTAATAATTAAATTACTCACAAAACAGCGATATTTGAAATTTGAGTTAATAATTTACCTCTGAATATTTAAAATTAATTAAATATTCCAATTTCAAATATACAAAAATTTCGGGTCGTCACAAACGCCACAACTCGAAATTGATTACATCGCCGTAATTCGGCGAAACCCCCTTTTTCGATCATCTCCCATTCCCTCACTCCACACTCCATTAAAAATTATCGGACTACTCCCAAAAATCACGTTTTTCAATGGCAAACATAATTATATAATCTACCTTTTATATTTTGATGCTTGAATTTTGGTAATGATTGACCTACTCTCATTAGAATAGAGTTTACTCGGCCTCTACTTAATGAAATCGAATGGAATAAATTTTAAAGTGATCTTCATTCAAAAACACACACTTTTTGTTTTGGAATCATGTTTTAAAACCGGAAGGATTTTGAGGTATAGGTTTTCAAAGCTCCATGAGCATAACTGTTTATCCAAATAAAAGAATAGAGAAGAGAAGGAGAAGAGGTACAGTATAATGGAACTAACCCTATTGTACACATTCAGGCCTATACATATTTTCCTAACAATCACATAACATTCTACATAGATCAAATTCATCCACATACAAAGATATATGCACATATATTTTTACCAATAAAGGAAAATGTTTATTCACTTTTAGTAGAAGAAATGAACATTGCTGCTTCTTTTGATTTTCCAGCCTTATGATCCTTATCTTCTTTTAATTCGATGATAGAACTTATTTTTTTTCCTTTCTTTAGATAAGTGTAAACAAGGGAACAAGCTCGGCTATGTATATATATAGGAATGGGATGAACAGGGTAAGTATAGGCTAGCTAAGTAAATACCCGGGGCTGAAATTTGTTTACAGGCTTCACATCTTTCTCATTTTTCTTTCTTTCTTTTATTTTCTTATTTTCTTATGGGGGCTGATGTGATTTCCTAGTGTGATTTGATTAAATATTATGGCTTGATTTGATTCCATGTGTTGATTGGATATTTTGTGTGCTTGACTTAAAGTTTTCCATGATGATGTTTCCTATGAATACAGACACACACACACACACATGCATATATATGGATATATACACTTACATGCACATATTCTCACCATATATATATATATATATATATATTTACAAATACTCATTTTTATATAACATATATGCATATACATATACTTATATATTTTGTCATATATACATATATATTTTTAGATATACACGAATTTTCCTGTATATAGATATTTATATTTCCATATGCATTATTTTTATAAACATATACCCATATATGTATATAGTCATAAATTTGAAATTTTTCATTATGAAGTTTATTCATTCATGTACCTATATTTATCTGCATATACAATATTTTTCTAAAAATATATCTATACATATTTTTTTTTGTCATCATATATTTGAAATTTTCCATAATGGAGCTTGTATATATTTGTGTATAGATATATAGTTATTTTATCATAAGTTTGAAATGGTGAAATACATATATATATATATTTATTTTATCATATTCAGAAATTCCTTAAAATTTAATGTAGTTTTCAAATTTTATATATCCAAATATCTCCAATATCAGAAAATTTTATTTAATTCGGCTTATAAAATTTAATATTTCAGTATTTAAAATTAGTTAATCGTCTTTTTTTAATATCGAATTTTGTTATTTAATATTTTATCTAAGTTCATATCAATAAATTACATTAATAAATCATTAAATTTTATTTTTAACCATTTTAATTCAAAAATTATATTAAATTTAATAATTTAATAATTTAAAATAGTTAAAATTACAGGTCGTTACAATCTCCCTCACTCAAAACTTTTCGTCCTTGAAAAGGAACGAAGTAAGAAATTTAACATACGATATATTTTACTCAAAATAATCAACTTATAAAACATAACAATCATTAATACAACTTGTGCAACAGATAAATGTAATGCAACTAATAGGGATGATGTCAAACTACATGCAACCAAACAGCAAAACAATCCTAAGGAAGAAACAATCATAGCTAGCAACCATATCATATAATCAGTTTATTAGAATCCGTACGATATATATATATATATATATACCATTCGTACGTATAACAATTTCAATCTCTTATTTGAATACGCAATTTTATTTTCCGAACTAGTATTGGTAACCCGACTACTCTAGTGCGGATCTAATCTGACTTCTTGATTAGAAACTTCCATCCTCCTTACATAGTAATAAATTATGATAGAGAACTTCAGATTCGTATCAAAAATTCGTATCAGTGTTCGTCGTTGAGAATCGAGCGAACAATCCTAAATCGGACAGGTGTGAATTACCTTAAAATCGTGTATATATCTGAATCAAAACTGTAAATGCAATTAGAATGGTCTATATACAACTTACGTATTTATTCTATCGGTTTCTTAATTACACCAATAGATAACTCAAGTGGTTTTAATATTAAAATTTTAAATATTTGAAAATTTTCTCCGTTAAAAATTCTTTTATAACGAAATACTTTTATATTGAAATAATTTTATATTGAAACTACTTTTGATGACTCGATGTTTCAACAAGTTTATCCTCGTTCTTACAGAATTTAGTCATACGTTGATCAGGTGTAGGACTAAAAATCTCTAAGTACTTAGTAGACCCGTTTCAACACCCAGTGAAAATACTTGAAAAACTTTTTAAAACATATATGGAAAGTACAATCCAATCACCAAAATCAAACAAATGGGATCGTCCTGGAACGCAGTCCTTAAGGTCGCTCTCTCGCTAAGTCGAGAGGACAGAGCGACGCGGCCTCGGATGACTTTAGGCAGTCACTGCCCTACGTCTTACACCATGACATCCAAAACAACCATAGATCGTAGATACACAATGGTTTCGCCTCGATCCCCCATGTAACATCCGTACCTTTGAGCAATCACTGCTCTACGAATTACGCTATGCAAAACAATCGCATGGATCATAGTCTACTTAATAGTAACACTGGTGGTTACGTCGCTATCACCCATAGACTCAAGGCAATCATCTACCCCCTCGAATTATGCTATGTGGACCGCAGATACACAACGGTTTCGCCTGGTTCCCCCAGGAAACATCCGTGCCTCAGGGAAATCGCTCTACCCAGGCGGATTACGCCAAAAACGAACTTAGATCGTAGTTACACGATGGTTTCGCCTAGGTCCCCTAGGAAACATCTGTAACCGTAAGCCTTTGCAGCCTTGCGAATTTCTCTATGCAGTCGAGTCGAAGGAAACTCATGAGTATTATGTCCGGACAACCTATATCGATTAGGACCCATTTGTGGATCCACCCAAGTCCATCTGGGATCAAATCAAAGAATCAATAGAATGTATCCACAATGTGGCCACAAAGCGGATAATCAAGCAGAAGGTACTTCCCATATCTACAATTTCAAAATGTATATCATATTATACATAGTACCTTTTTAAATCATCACTTCAAAATCATACTTATATAAATTCTGTTATATATAAGATCATCGCTTTTCAGATCGAGTGCCTTTCAAAATAATAGTTTTTGAATTAACTTCATACCTATACTGTTCATTTTATATAAGTTTGAAAACTTCCAAATCAATATTTTTTTTCTTTTATTTTACAATCAAAGGTTCTCGAAATCAATCACTTTCAAATATCAGTTCAGCTTCAAATTCATATATGATTTCAACAATCATTTTCCTCAAACGGATATCATTCAAATTCAAAGTTTTATAATTTCAAATCAATAGTTTCAAAATTTTATTTCAATTTCATATTTCGTAGTCATATCTATATAAAATCAACTTCCTTTCTAAAATCACTTTGTAAGTAACTAAGTTTTAAAACAACAATTCCTTTTCAAAATCAAATACTTTATAAAAATCCTTTATATATAAATGACCTTATAAATTTTTATTTATTTATTTATTTTATTATTATAAATTAATTTTTTATAAACATTTCTCAAACAATTTCATTATAAAACTTTTCAAAACTAGATTTCATATTTGTACATAATTAAAATTTGCCTTCAAATTCATTTTGCAAATAAATAAGGTTTTATAAGTATTTATGAAGTCCAAAGCATTTCTTAAAACTCAATTTCATTTAAAGTAGTCCAAAACCAATTTCCTCTTTGTATAATACAAACTAATCTTATTTATTTTACTTATCCAAATATTTAACATTTTAAAACTTATCCAACTTCTATTTACCTTTATTTTAAAATTTTCAAAACTAAACTTTATATACTTTCCAAAATACTTTTATACTTTTCGAAAATGCTTAGCTTTAAAAATTAATTCTCAATTTGGAAGTGTTCGACTATTCATAATAGTCGGAAAAATCAAATTCCAATTCAAAATTGGAAATCGGCAATCAATCATCTCAACAAGATGCACAATCAATCAATCCCAATGCATAGGGTACAAGCGTTCATAATATCATTCAATCCGAAAATTCGAGAACTGAACACCATTTTTTTTCAAATCGTTTGAAATAAATATGTACATATCCCTTTCGAATATCAAATCATACTTCAGGGATTTGAATCAAAATCAATTTCATTAAACAATCGAGTTGCAAAGCTACTTAAAGTGGCCTCCCCCACTTTGAAACTCGAAAATGAATGCCGATGGTGCTGTAGTCATCACCAAAATTTATATTCCAGCGACAAAAGTGAGTTTCGAACTTCATTTTTCATTTTTTTTGAAAATCCCTTTTTAAAATCACTTTGAAATCATTTATAATAGTTCTATTCGGAAAATAATTTCAAACTATACTATTATATATTTTTCGAATCTTAAAACCAATTTCAAAAACTCCCAGAGTCCAAACTCGCAAATTTTCAATTTGAATAACTTTTTTTGTTTATTTATTAACCATGTCTAGATAAACCATATTTCATATATCACTTTCAAATGGTTTCCATTACTCTTTAAAATGATACAGGGGGAAATTCAAATATATTTTCACTTCAAAATCCATGTTAAACATCCAGTTTCTCAATTGGTTAAATATTTTTCGAAAACCAAATTTTCTAACCGTAGTCAAATGCTCAAATCAACAACCAATAGTCGATGCTCATATACTAGCCGAGCATGACTCATCAATCAATAAGCGATAATATGCACATCCATATTAATCGAACAATCTATCAACAAAGAGATAACATCTGATCATCATCAACAGTCACGTTTGATTTTATCAGTTTATAAAATTCATTCTTTTATATTTTATATAAAATCCAAGTTAAAATCATTTCATTTATTAATATCAAAATATTTTTATATCACTAACAAATACGCTCTCTCTTATACATATATACACTAAGACTCATTCTAGGGTACTACTGACCGTATCTCTAATGAGTAATACTCACCAAAGCCAAGGTTCTCATTTAAACTTCAGCTCTGATACCAATTGTAACGATCCAGGATTTTCGATCCTCGAAAATTGGCATCTATACATTCACTGTATAACATGTTGAATAGTCAACTGCCGGAAATACTAGATCATTAGTGGTTAAGAAGAAATAGAAACAACAACACAGAATCTCACAATCGCAGCGGAATAAAATATAATATGTAATAACAGATTTTTATACAAAGAAAACTGTAATTGTAAATATATATACAATCATCAGAGTACAACAATCAATATATCAATATGGACAGTTATAATAACTTGTCCTCAAAAGTGCTGAATATACAGCCTACAATACACAGCAGAATATAATCAAGTACGTGTAATACGTCTCTGTCTTCCAGCTCGTCTCCTGAGCTTCATAGCACTCTAACCTGAATCTGTAATACTCGGTCTGACCCGAGCATTATAATAAAATAACACCCGAGTCAGACTGGAAAACCAGCTTGAGAAAACACACTCAATTTGAGTTATTACTATTTTTAAAATCCTTTGAAAACAAAGGTATCTCATAAGACCGCATCACACATAAACACGACGGGTTTTTCTCTTACGATAACCAAAACATTTTATTGCAAATCCAGTGATATTATAATAGTGTCTAAGTACAATATTTATTAAAATAGCCGAATTTGTTACCTTAATTAAATTCCAGCATACTAGGCTTTAAAATCAAAACCGTAAAGGTTCGTGGTGGTTATTGGATCGAAGTGGTTTCGGATAATGCTAATATTCGATCCCGGTCTCTTCGAACTCAAACGATAAATTAAAAAAAAGCAATTCGTTTAAAATGAGCAATTTCACAATCAGTTTGTCAATATCCACATATGGAAATTCATTCCATGAGTTTACTTTATCATGACCTGTCCATCGAAAATAACTTGCTTGTAATCATCATATTTTCTGAAATTCGGGATAGTGATCGGTACAAGTCGATTTACTTCCAATAAAACGTGTCAATGTGTTATTCTAACTACTTTAATTTGTTTGGCTACTTAATGGCATAGACAATAGATAATTGAAATCGGTATCCAAGAACAATAGCAATCAAAGCCTAGATTATTAACTCAATCAATAGTTTATAATTGATATAAATCAATTTACAATTCAGAATTTAATTAGTTTAAATTAACTGAGTCATGTTATATTTTCATCCATATTACTTATCAATTAAAGAAATTTAATAAAATGATTTATTCCAATTTAATTTTAAAATTAAATAGTTTTAAAAAATAATTGATTAATTAACATATAATTAATAATTAAGGAATTACTTATTTATTCACTTAAACCATTTAAAACATTAAATTTTACCTTGTAGAAAAACTCGACGATACTAGTTTAGTTGAACATACATGGCGATAGAGGTTCGATGCAAACATTCTCATGTTGATTGGTTTTAAAATGGAAAAAAATCATTTTAAAACTTATAGATTTAAATAAAATAATTAATTTAAATTCAATTTAGAACAACCCAGCCCAAAACAATCTAAACCCGACCCAATACAACCCATCCCCCTTTCTTTGCCGTTCTTTCCTCCCCTCCTTATTTTCAAATACACGAAGACGTGCACACACACATGCACGTACACACCTCCTCCGATCATCAATCCTTGCCGCCGACCACTCTCGCACATCACCCATGCCCATCTCACCTCGCATGACCACCTAAAAACGTGCCATGGCCTTCGATTTCAAATCGACTCGTTCACCTAAAAAATGGAACCACATCGAACCACTTAACCGCCTTGCCTCGCCATCTACGACCACCATTAACCACCAGAATACGCCCAGAGACTCGCCACCATCTCCTCTTCCTTTTCCCCTTTGTGCGCACACCTCTTTGTTCCACTCGTCACCGCCATTGCCTCGAACCCGAAGCCAAACTCAACACAACCTAAAACCCTAAAGACACCTCGTCTCGCCTCCACACTTCTCTAGAAATCATCGCGCCATTTTTCACAGGTGCACCATCGTCTGTCCTTCCTCCACGACCGAAGCCGCGACTTGAAATTGATCGCATCGCCGTAATTTGGCGAAACCCCCTTTTCTGATCATCTCCCATTCCCTCACTCCACACTCCATTAAAACTTATCGAACTACTCCCAAAAATCATGTTTTTCAATGGCGAACACAATTATATAATCTATCTTTTATATTTCGATGCTTGAATTTTGTTGATGACTGACCTACTCTCCATAGAATAGTGTTTACTCGACCTCTACTTAATGAAATCGAATGAAATAAATTTTAAAGTGATCTTCATTCAAAAACACGCACGTTTTGTTTTGGAATCATGTTTTAAAACTGGAAGGATTTTGAGGTATAGGTTTTCAAAGCTCTATGAGCTTGACTGTTTATCCAAATCAAAGAACAGAGAAGAGAAGGAGAAGAGGTACAATATAATGGAACTAACCCTGTTGTACACATTCAGGCATATACATATTTTCCTAACAATCACATAACATTCTGCATAGATCAAATTCATCCACATACATAGATCTATGCACATATATGTTAACCAATAAGGGAAAATGTTTACTCACTGTTAGTAGAAGAAATGAACACTGCTGCTTGTTTTGATTTTCCAGCCTTATGACCCGATCTTCTTTTAATTCGATGGCAGAACTTATTATTTTTTTCTTTCTTTAGATAAGTGTAAACAAGAAAACAAGCTCGGCTACGTATATATAGGAATGGAATGAACAGGGCAAGCATAGGCTAGCTAAGTAAATACCAGGGGCTGAAATTTGTTTACAGGCTTCACATCTTCCTCTTTTTTTTTCTTTTTTTTCTTCTTATTTTCTTATAGGGGCTGATGTGATTTCCTAGTGTGATTTGATTAAATATTATGGCTTGATTTGATTTCATAGGTTGATTGGATATTTTATGTGCTTGACTTGAAGTTTGCCATGATGATGTTTCCAATAAATATATATATACATGCATATATATAGATATATACACTTACATGCACATATTCTCACAGATATATATATTTATATTTATATTTATATATATATATTTATTTATTTATTTACATATACTCGTTTTTATATAACATATATGCATATACATATACTTATATATTTTTTCATATATACATATATATTTTTAGATATACACAAATTTCCCTATATATAGATATTTATATTTCCATATGCATTATTTTTATAAACATATACCCATATATGTATATAGTCATAAATTTGAAATTTGCCATTATGAAGTTTATTCATTCATGTACCTATATTTATTTGCATATACAATATTTTTATAAACATATATCTATACATATATATTTTTTGTCATCATATATTTGAAATTTTCCATAATGGTGCTTGTATATATTTGTATATGGATATATAAATATTTTATCATAAGTTTGAAATGGTGAAATCCATACATATATATATATATATTATCATATTTAGAAATTTACCTTTTAAAATTTAATATAGTTTTCAAATTTTATATATCCAGATATCTCCAATATCAGAAAATTTTATTTATTCGGCTTATAAAATTTAATTTTTCAGTATTGAAAATTAGTTAATCAGTTTTTTTCATATCGAATTTTGTTATTTAAAATTTTATCTAAGTTCATATCAAGAAATTACATTAATAAATCATTAAATTTTATTTTTAACCATTTTAATTTAAAAATTGGTAATCAATGGAATTAAATGTAATTGAAATCTTCAAATAAAAGGAAAGAGAAAATTAATTATAATTAATGGGCGTAATAATAGAAACACATGTTTGAATTAAAATAAAAGAGAAATTTGAAGGAATAAAAAGGAAACATATGTTTTAATTGAAAAGAAATTTTGATGTAATATAAAGAACTTGTAAATCAAAATAAAAGAATTTGTTTGAAATTAAAATATAATGGATTGGGATTTTATTACTGTTGTAATTTAATGTTGAAATTAATTTAATATTTAAATCTTGTATTTAACAAGGAAAATTGTATTTTAAAAGATTATTAATACATGTTTAATCAAGAATGATGATAGAAACTTTAAATTTAGAATTTAAAAGTGATTAAACCAATTTAATAGTAATTCGTTAAATTAACGTACAAAAAGAAATATAATTTGATTTTTAAAGCTAACTTCTATATACAATAGGATTAGGGTTTGAAATTAGTTCCATTGAATTTAAAAATATTGAAAACCTATATTTCGACATATAAGATGACTATTTTCGTTTCGGGAATGAAACGGGATTTCGGATCTTGTAACTGCTTTGGCCCAAATTAGCTTTTCTCTATTCTACATAAATAGATTGTTCCGAAACCCTAGTAGCCTTCTATTCTATTTTCTGTACGTACTTTTCCAATCCATTTGCTCCTTCCCAATGGTGAATATCCCAAAACCCTAAATTCCCAATTTCAAATCAAATCCAAAAATTCAAACTACTCAAACCTTATCATATAATATATCATCGCGAAGCACTCGACGAATGGAATCCGTGTCTGCAATTCGTTTTTTGATTGGAGGCTTCGTTTGTCTCGAAATTGGTGAAGAGGTCTCTGCTATTCATCTTAGGGTTTTGGTTTAATAGTGGATCGTCGACCATTAGACGATCGGAAGGTGCTACAAGGTAGAGGACAATTAGTGGAGTGCATTCATCGGCTCCGATCATGTCTAGGAGGCTCGAGTTTGCCAAAATCATGATGAAAAGGGCGGTGGCCGTGTCCAGGCCGAGGCAGCAGGAGGCCATCGGAGATGGCAGCCGATTATGGGGGAAGCGGCTCGAGGTAGCGGAGTTCATGGTGTGGTCCGATCTGGGTTTAGGTGCTTGTAGCAGCAGCATTTGGTCGTTGATCGTGGTGGCTGAGCTTGCATATATGGGTTTCGCTATGTTCGTTTAGGGCTGGGGAGAGATGTGGTAAATTACAATTTTGCCCTTGTTTTTTTTAATTAATTTTTTAAAATTCAAACTTCTAACTCGAGTAACTTTTGCATACGAACTTTGATTGACGTGCGGTTTCTTCCGTTGGATTCGTATCGAAATTCCAAACAGCATGAAACTGGTTTGGTTGAATTTGGAGACTGTTGAGATTTTGGCCTTTTATTGGATTTTTAATGGGCTAAAATCAAAGGTGAGTGATTTAACCCACTCACTCAATACTAAATTTTCTTATGTTAGTTGCATTAAATTTATGAAGTGGTAAAATTTTATTGGTTGTTGTTTGGTAGTTTAAATTGACATTTAAATTAATTTGAATTTTATATTGAATCAAATTAACATTTATATTAATATTGAATTTAATTGCTAGTTAAATACCAAAAATTGATAATTAGCAACTGTTATGTTATATTGGTTGATTTGGATGTTGATTGTAATTAGATGCCTATTGATTGATATGTTGGATATATGGTTGTATTTATTTTGATATATCCATGTTATTATCCTATTATTTATTTGATATCCTATAAATTGTCAGTTGAATTATTTCGAATAAACTAAGAAATAGGTTGAAATGATATATATCTATGTCATTTAATTTTGGGTTGAAATGATATATATCCATCCATGTAATTGAATTGAAATAACTGATCACTTGGCTATAGGGTAGAAAATTATATACGGACACCGGATTTGGTTAAATCAAATGGTTTCAAATCTTCAATTTGAATTGGTTTAAATGATATTGTTTAAAGAAAATAAAAATTGGATTTATATGAATTAAATTATTTTCTAATTCGAGATTTGAAACTGTTTAAATGAAATTGTTTAAGGATTTAATTTGAAATCTTAAAGTGGAAATTGGGATATGATTTGAATTTATCGAAAGTGAATTATTTGGAAGGTTAAACTTTTAATTTAAACTTTGAATTTACTTTATTTAAAATGGTTTTAAATTGGTATTTTCAAGTTTGGACAAGAAATGGATTTAAACAAAAATTGTTTAAAAATGAGAAATTAAATTGAAACTTTAAGTCATTTGAATAGAACCGTTCAAATTGAAATTTGAAGTAAAAGTTGAAATTTTTTGAATTGAGGTTGATTTAAATGGGAATTTGAATATGAAGTTGATTTGAATTGGTAGTCAGAAAATTGATTTCGTTGTGATTTGGAACATGAGTTCAAATTGTTTTGAAAAGAAAGTAACAGTTTTAATATAAACTATTTTAATATATAAACAATTTCAATAACCAAATTATTTTAATAAATAAACTATTTTAATTATCCAAACTATTTTCAATACTATAACTATTTTATATTCTAAACTATTTTCAATCTTTAAACTATTTTAACTATTCCAAACTATTTTTCAATATTCAAACTATTTTAATTATTCAAAACCTCTTCAATATTCAAACTGTTTTGAAGAGGGGACTGTTTAGATTTAAATCATTGATTTAAATACAAATGCTTTTGATATGAAGGTATAACCTGTTTTGGATTCGAAATGATTTTGAAGCGAATCTGATATTTTGATATGGAATATGACTTGTTGTTCAAAATTTATAGGAACCAACCAGTGTGTAAAATGATGTTTGGTTGTTAAAGAGACCGGGGCCGAATATTGACATACTCTCTGTCAATACCGGAACCACTTTAACTGTACGTAGTGGATGATCCAGAATGAAGTGGTTGGATTGGCGAATGTTTGCTGGATTTGAAGAAAGAGAACGATGATGGATAGACCCCGACACTTGTGTCAATTGGAAATGACTAAAACAGAAAGACTTGTCTTGACCATTGAGGCTAGCTACCTCTAGCGACATCTGTTCTTCATATTACCATATTGATTTTTTGGCTTGATTGGTGCTCCTAATTGATTTGATTATGGGATGGATGTTTGTGGTGGGCCGTTAGGGGTGACCACTAGTCAGGCGACTCGAATTGGTAGTATCCTACCTTGGGCATTGTCCCACGTGCCTTATCATACTTTTATCCTTATATGCGCCCATTATGATTTTGTTTTAGTATGGTACCTATAGGGGACTCACTGGCTACCGACGTTACTAGTTGTGTTACAGGACCTGCATAGACTACCTGCTTAAAAATGTGTTAAGGGGGATCAATGTAAAGTCTTAACGCTATTTTAATACTTTACTTTACCGATAGACACTACACATATAGCGTATCTTACTACATATAGATAGTTTAACGGATCCTTAGGAGATGGAAAATCCTGTAATATCTCTTAATTTTTGCACTCACGTTGTACACTTGATAGGAGATGGAAAATCTCGTAAACATCTCTGAATCTATTACACTCATATTTTATTTGTTATTGGTCTAACTTACATAAGAACTTTTAGTTCTGACTTGAGTGTTTTGTCCTTTCATTACACTCGGGCCGGTCTGAGTATTTCAACGTTTGAAGACATTATTCCTTGAAGATGAAGATGGAGTTTGCTAGACCGTATTTACTATTATTACTCCGCTGCATTATTTTGGTATGTTTGTTGATTGTACTCTGATTATGTTGTAAAAATTGAAATCAAATGTATATTGTAAAACAGCTTCATGAACTGTTTATTTGATTATTATATTTTGCCATTCCGCTGCGAGATTCTGTATTTTGTTTCCTTCTTCTTATTTTCTTATTAAATCTCATTGATAATATGCACTTTTGAATGGTTTGGGTTAGACATGTGTGGTTTATTGTTGACATAAATCATACAAAACGGTGGGTCGTCACAACATTGTATTGATTTGTTTACAACTTCTATACGTTAAACCGTTACGAATCCCGATTCCAATTCCCAGTCACATTTCTAGTTTTTAGTTAAACTATATATATTAGTAAAAAAACTTGAAAATATATTTCTCATCATTTTAATTGAATTAAAACTATCTCAATTGAATTATAAAACTATATATATATCGATATTAACAAGTGTTTACAAAACATGTTATCGTATCAATAAAGCGTTATCAATTTTCCTTATATTTTCGAATCAAGTATATAGCTTCTCAAAACTATTACAAATGATTTACTATCACTTTATAACTAATTAAAATAAATTATTAGCATATTAGAACAATTATTTAATTATTTAAAGTTAAATTGAATTTCCGGAAAAATATATAAAAGCGATGACATCTCTAGTGATGTCATAAAAACGTTTTATTTCTAAAAATAAAATAAATAATTTTATTTCAGTATCTCGTTTAAATAGATATATTAGTGTATGTATCTAGACTCATTCACTCAAATACTGAGAAAATATCCTTTCTATTGAAAATCAATTTATCGATGAAGATTTGTGTACGAAGCAGTGCTTTATTTACGAAACTATATTCCACAATTGTATTTCAAAACAAGTTTCTTATCATAATTTTAGGGTTTAAATCTTTGTAGTTGGTGTTATAAAATATTTATTTCAGTATTTCAAAATTAAATATCATTTGTCAAAGTGATAAATTTGCAGATCGTTACTTTCTCGATCTCAACAGGTATGTAATTCCTTGCATTACGAGGTTTCTTTTTAAAAAGGGAAGTCCATACATGTTGAGGTGAATCATTAGAGGGAGAGTCAGACGAGGTGCACGAGCTTGGAGTGGGAAAGGAGGGAGAACCAGAAGGGAGGGCAATAGGTAAGGGGGGAGGGTCGGGGACAAGGGAAGGGGGAGACAAGGAGGAAGGTACGGCAGGAGGGATGGAGGAGGAGGAAGGGGGAGGAGGAGTCGGAGTCGGGATGAGAAAGGTATGGTTAGATGAGTGGGCGGGAGAAATACTAGATGTAACCATTGAAAATTGAAAAAGAAGGGAAAAAGGCGAGTGAGGAGTCGAAATATACCTAACATTGATAGAACCACATATATATTTAGCAATAATTTTTGTATATTAACATAATAATTATTTTATATTAATACTTAATAAACAATGATATTGGAAATTTGTTAGACTTATTCAAGTTAAGTCATATCAATGTTGTAAAGACCCGCAAATCCGTCTTCCGAAAACCCGACCCTGCTACGTCCACTGTAGCAATTGCCGAACAATCGGATGGCGAAAATGCGAAACTTTAATATTTAAAAGAAGAGGAGGAAGAGAAGATAGAAGAAAAAGAGAAGAAGAACAACAAAACAACAACAGATACAGAACAGAGACAATATCAGAATCTCACATATCGCAGCGGAACAATATATAATAGATAAATGAATAATCTTTAAATCAAAGAACTATATTATTTTATACATACATCAATCAGAGTCGATATACGACTCAATACAACAATGGACAATTATATAAACTCGTCCTCATACAGAATATACAGCGGAATAAAATAATATCAGATACAAATACTACGTCTCGAACTCCAGCTTATCTCCAAGCTCCAGAATATCCAGAATATCCTGATAATATAACTCTAGGCTGCCCGTGTGGAAATTTGTGGGCACCCAGAGTTTAGAAGGGAAACAATAAACTCCGAGTCAGTCATGGTGACTGGTGTGAGATCGTAAAACAGTTATTCTTTAAAATAAACAACAGCAAAATTTTTAAAGTCAATTCGCAATGCTTTTGGAAAATGAAACTACCATAAGACCTCCCGCCACACACACAATGCAAACGCAGACTTGGAGGAGATTTCTTCTTATGATAGTCAAAGATGCTTACTACGAGAAAATCAAATTCTTTTTGATATTATTATTAGTGCATAGTGTAGAAAACATTTCGAAAGTAGAATATAAATCTTAGCCAGCATAGGTACCATTATAGTATGCTTGCTATAGCTACCATATTAGATGGCAGGTTCTACAACTAAAACCGTACAAGTCACGTATTGTTTCTTTGGATTTCCAACAAATGGTCAGGCTAAGGAACTTCCTATCCACGATGGGTACGTCCCTGGAATAGACGACCCGAGAACCTAACCAGATCTCTGCCAACACAAGGCCGGGTTACCTCTGCAAAAATAGGTAACTACTGACACGCGTATGCCATCCCCCGATCGTCACCGATCTTCCCGAGGATCCCCGATTCGCAACAAACCACATAGAAAAAAATAATGCAGTAACCACAGAGGTTAAGTATCTGGGCTCCATACCATGATACCACCTTTATCCAGAAGGAATGACATACACTAAGGGGCGCTACTCCCTAGAACCTTGCTGCATTCGTCCTGTTTCGACCATTTCCGGGGTGTGAGGCTCGATGAAGTCTCGTCCACAAAGCTACGCTTTCTACAAAAAGCCCTGCTTCGGGTCAAACAAAAATGATCAACCTATGATCACAAAGATATAAGATCAAACAAATGATCATATCACAAATGATCAAACACTGATCACTTCACAGCAACACTCAGTATGCCACGTTACCAAATTGGGATATATCGCTGATAAATTTCAACTACATAACCTCTGAGCTCGTACGTCTCAGAGAAGGGTGTTAAGCTAAGAGAATAAATTCTCCGCCACCAACAGAAATGTATTTGAAAGAAATCAGCTTTATATCTCAAATTGTAACGTCAGACACACAATCCATACAAGTCTGTTCCGGGATCGAACAGAACCGAAGGCACTTCTCACGAAGCCCTTGCATTTCCGGATAATTTTCTAATCACGTCCAGACTTCCCGTCACTAAGGGTGATAAAACCTCTAAACCGAGGATCAGTCGGTGTAGAGTAACTCGACGGTAATCCTTACGTTTTCAAAAATATCCGGTCTTCAACACCGGTCTTCAATTGCGATTCATAACGACGTATCACATATTCGGAATGGGTTATACGACCCCATGGTCCTTTCCCGGCTAACCCGAATAGTGAGCGTTTATTTAAAAACAAGTGTGGCATTCAAATTCATCCAATTCACAACAAATACCTATCTAAAGGTAATTATTGATAGTCGGTTATTTAACTATCAAAAAAGATGCGCAACATCATCAGATTCCAAATAATTTTCCAAAATCATTTATCTTCAAAAATATCTTTACTAGATACAAAATTTCCACCACTTAAAAATAAATCAATGTTTATTTTTAAACAACTTCCCTTTTATAAATTCCATAGTGAATTTATATTCTCAAATATCTACAGATATACGATTCTCAAATCGATTTCAAATATTCAATTTCATTTTATCTTTAAGGAGATAAAATCTCAAAAATGTTTCATTTCATTTTGGAAAAGTATTTCCATACTTATTTAAAATAAGTAATTCACAAAACTATTTATTTTCAACACTTAGAAAATATTCGATATACTTAAATCAAAATTAAGTACATATCTCATTCTTTAAGGAAATCATTCTTTAAACACATTTTTATTTGAGTCAAAACGAATGTTACGTAAAACATCGTTACGACGACTCAAAATCTCTAGTATAGGGATTCGAAATTAAGATAGATATGTAAATCCCAATACTACATCAAAATATTTCCTTTCGGAAGTCATTTACTATAACAACAGTGTTATAGTCCATCATTTCCTTAAATTCCTCGAAAACGTCTATTTCAACAATAAATGTTGAAATCTATGATTTCGATAGTTCACACGTTTTAAAACCATCTTTTAAAACAATTAACTTCCTTTATAATATCGCTTTCCCAAACATAACCATTTTTTTTTATAATATATTCACTGTCCAAAATCGTGAATAAAATCCCCTTTTACCTTTTAATTTACCAAATCCAATTGATTTCGAATTTATAAGACAACGTTTATAAATTCTATTTCTATTTTCTAACGACTTCAATTTAATAAATCTTCTTTATTAATAATTCGATCAATATCCCATTTAAAGGCAACAATCCAAGTTACAAGTAAATTTCTTATCAGTCTTTATTCTACAACCTCATTCATTTTATAACTTCATTCATTTTATAACTTCATTCATTTTATAACTTCATACTTTATAATCTATAAACTTCAATCTTTATAAATCTATAAACTTCAATCTTTATAAATCTATAAACTTCAAATCTTCACAATCTATAATTCTATAAATCTCATGTCTTCACAATTTATAATTCTATAAATTTCTAACACTTATAGAAACTCGTTTTAAAATTTCAATACTATTAATTGATAAATATCAATTCTGTACATCTTTTATATATATATCATTCTTACATAATTCAAAAGAAATCCAACTTAAACTATTTTATTTATCACTTGACTATTTATTTCAAAATCACCTTTCAGGTATATTTCACAATTTAAAATTTTCATAACTTTAAATTCATAACATTTTTTTTTTTTTAAGATAAATAAATTCCAAAATTTAATAAATCGTATACTTTCCAAAAATCACTTCAAAATTCTTTTTAAAGTAAAAATCATTTATTTTTAAACTTTAAAATTGAACCCGATGATGCAACGCATCAATTAGTCCATCACAACATCAAACATCATATACCATCATATGATGACAGAATATATATCAACATCTGTAAATAAATAAATACAGTTGAGGAATCCAGTTGGATCCCTCCAACCTGTTTCCCTGCATCCAAAGACGTCAGCACAATACCAATTCCGCTCCAGTACGGAATTATCGCGGTATATAGGTTTTTATAAATCCGCTTACTAACGGCGCAATAGGGTCTCATCCGCTATACGAGGCGGGAAATCATCAATCCAATATATACATATGCCAATATGTATATACTGCTATATATATAGATATATCCTATCATATCTACTATCACATCCAATATCAATCAATCAGTCAATAAATAACTGCAATCAATTTTGAGTGAGAAAATAATCTCACCTTAGCCTTTATTTGTAGTCCATTTCCAATCTCGACCCAATTATCTCGATTTATACCTTGTATAAATATTCACAGTTTATCAATATTCGAAAATAAAATCGAATAATTAATTTTCATTTGGTATTTTAGTTATCCAAAGATTTTATTTTAAACCAATTTTCTTTTAATAATTTATCTAAACAAATTTTAAATTAGAACTAAATTTCCCTTAATAAATTATTTTCAGTGGTTAAACTAAGTAAATAAGTTAAGAAAACAAATTCATTACCAAACCATTATTTTTAATATAAACTCTTCAACATTTTAATTCTATATATGTATTTTCCAGAAACCTTAACTTTTAAAATTTCTACTTTTCCTGTTAATATACCTATCTATTACTTTTAAATTAAAACAGATATTTCATAACTTAAAATAATACTACGTTATATATATTTTCTGTAAATATATAAACCTGCATATGTTATATTTCTTTAG
The DNA here is from genome assembly GCA_030737815.1 of Allium fistulosum. NCBI lineage: Eukaryota > Viridiplantae > Streptophyta > Magnoliopsida > Asparagales > Amaryllidaceae > Allium > Allium fistulosum. Next base: position 911,904,526 of record CM060907.1, on the reverse strand, counting down.
TCACTGCATGAAGATTTTTATAGTAAACATTTATATAAATTCCTATATTCATTTTCTCGTTTTCCAAATATACTTAAAACGTTAATTTCTTTGTTCTGTTAACTTATACAGCATATGTAGATTTAAAATAAAATTAAAGTTATTACCTTACTGAAAATCAAACGCAACCCCTGACCATCGTTCGGCCCCAAGTCTCGTGATGCTCAGATTTGAACTCCTCCAGTCGATCGTGACGAGACCATCGCTACCTCGAACCACCATCGGCCCCGTGCTCGCGACCATGCCATCATTGCTTCGCGTGCCCCCAGCTCCACTTCCACGCGATTCCAGAATGACCGAGTCGCCCCTAATCGATCGTGCTCCACTCGTCTATTCGAACGCGACTCCACCTCCTCTCGCCTTCCACACGACTTTAATCGCGACCCTCCGTAGCAATCTCGAGCCGCGCCATGCCCTTCGCCGACCTAGCTATGACGTGATTCGATCGCGAATCCACTCGCCTCGACATCGAGCTTCGCCCATGCCACTACATCCCGCGCTCGCGTGAAAACAACCTGCGAACGAACCCTTGCTTTCGTTTCCATTTCTTTGTCGATTGAACTGGGTGATAGGGGATTCATGATTTTCGAACTGAGAATGAGGGGTGGGTGGATATGTGATTTTAGATTGAGGAAGAAGGCTCGACTTTGAATAGAAAAGGGACGAGAAATAGTTCGGCCATTTAATTTTCTCGAGTTGATTTCTGAGTGGGAGAGGGATGTTTAAAAATCAGAGGAGGCATGGTGTACACGATTAAATTTCGTGATTCTTGGCTGAACAAAAGGCGTGGAAAAAGGAAGAGAAAGGGATGATGTTGACATGATTTTAAATTTAAATTTAAATCGACTCTCATTTTATTTTAACGCGTTTTATTTCCGTGTGCTCACATATCAACTCAGAAAATTACGAAAATTGAAATCCGGTAATAATACAACATTCCGAACCCAATGGAACTGGTTTCGTCGAATTCCGAGACTGTTTGAAAATTGACTATTTTATAAATATCGGTTCGAGTGATTATTTTCAAAACTGAACAAAACAGTTCGAAATTGAATTCTGAAGCTTCTATCATCTTCAGTATTATCAATATAAACTTTAAAAGCTTTCGAAATATTTTTCTTCGGCTTAAAGTCGAAGATACAAATTTTTTTATTCAGCATTCACTAGATTAAATTTTATAATTTAACCACCAATTTCAAACTTCAATCGGGGATTCAAATTAAATCGTCGTTCAAATATTTAAAATTAATTAAATATTTTCAATTTAATTCGTTCGAAATTCTGGGTCGTTACAGACTTCCCTCCTTAAAAGAATTTCGTCCTCGAAATTACAAGTTAGGGAAAAAGGTCCTTAACTCGTCTACTATCTTCCGCAATTCAAATAGTTTTATCAATTTTCAAAACAAATCTTCTACTAAAGATTCGTTATCATTCAACTAATTTTCCAACTTCAATTATAGGTTTCAAACAACATTGTTTTCTTCAAAATTCAAATTCGAGTTTAAATTCAAATTTTAAACTTTCAAATTTTCTCAAAAATTTTCTAACACTCGGAATTTTCGAAAAATTTCGCCAGCGTCTCCTTTGCGCGGCTAATACGGCACGACTACAAAACGTCCCTACGGACTCTCAGATTTCAAAAAGAAAAAGAAAAAGCCAAGCGGCTAGAGAGAAATCATCAAAAACTCATATTAAAACTCAAATACGTACCTTTTTCGAGCAATTCAAATTATCTGTGAAATAAATTTTCCAATCCCTTTATACCTGTATATCCTACTAGCCATTATATCTAGTTACAACATTCAAACAAATTTGCCAATCCTGTTTTCAATATATACTTCTTATATATTCTTTACTTCACTATTGAAGTTACATCCATTATCTTCAATTTTACATTTCAAATTTTATTTGAATTCAATTTCACATTTCAATTTCTCATTTAAGTTCAATTCACAATTCCATTTTATTAAGGAATTTTATTTTCAATTATCTTTTTTGGAATTCTATTTTCATTTATGAATCATATTTACAATTCGTATTCATAGTCTTCGTTCATATATGAATTTATTTCCTTATACTTTCAATTCACATTTATATATTTCATTTGTTAATGAACTTTAATTCCAATCACAATTACATAATTTACATTAACAATTTCTATTCGTATAAGTTATCAATTCAATAATATTCCGTAAATATTCTTTATAGTACTCCAGAGTCTTTTTCAACCTTTTCAAAACCATTTTGAAAACAATTCAAATCATCCCTTGAACTTTCAAAACAAAACCCAACTTTTCAAACAACTTCCTTTTAAAACAATTTGGCAGCAATTTCTCTTTTGGAAACCCGAAAATGAACACCAACGATGCCGCGGTCATCATCGAAGTTATTTTCCAGCGACCGAAAAGAGTTTAGAGCTTTTATCTCTCTAAAATACTTTTCAAACCTTTGAAATTCATTTTCAAACCAAAAAGATTTTAAACTTTTCAAATCTCCAAAATTTACAAATTCCTTTCAAAACATTTCCAAATACTCCTCTGGAATTCCGTTTCAAATTATAAGTCACATTTATAATTTATATTCTCAAATTTCATTCGTATATGGATTAATTTCTTAATTTTGGAGTTATGATTTCAGTTTCTTATTCAATTTCAATGATAATAGATTAATATTATCACCTCTAACAACCATGCAACCATATACTGTAATAATTCATAGAAAATCATTTCTTTTCTATACAAAAATAGTTTTGGGCAAAATTATTTCATTTACCCTATTTTAAAACAATACTGTGTCGAATTGTTCTATTCAAGTGTTTAGAAACCCCTTCGATACAGTTTTGCAAGACTGTGCCGACGAAGGTTCATATACCACTCAATAAACCAATCATCACAATACAAAACAATTTTATATTAACTAACAAATACGCACTCATATCTATTATTACACTCAACTCATTCTAGAGTACTGCTGACTCTATCTCTAATGAGTAACACCCAACAGAGCAGGGTTGTCGCTTAACCATATGCTCTGATACCAACTGTAAAGACCCGCAAATCCGTCTTCCGAAAACCCGACCCTGCTACGTCCACTGTAGCAATTGCCGAACAATCGGATGGCGAAAACGCGAAACTTTAATATTTAAAAGAAGAGGAGGAAGAGAAGATAGAAGAAAAAGAGAAGAAGAACAACAAAACAACAACAGATACAGAACAGAGACAATATCAGAATCTCACATATCACAGCGGAACAATATATAATAGATAAATGAATAATCTTTAAATCAAAGAACTATATTATTTTATACATACATCAATCAGAGTCGATATACGACTCAATACAACAATGGACAATTATATAAACTCGTCCTCATACAGAATATACAGCGGAATAAAATAATATCAGATACAAATACTACGTCTCGAACTCCAGCTTATCTCCAAGCTCCAGAATATCCAGAATATCCTGATAATATAACTCTAGGCTGCCCGTGTGGAAATTTGTGGGCACCCAGAGTTTAGAAGGGAAACAATAAACTCCGAGTCAGTCATGGTGACTGGTGTGAGATCGTAAAACAGTTATTCTTTAAAATAAACAACAGCAAAATTTTTAAAGTCAATTCGCAATGCTTTTGGAAAATGAAACTACCATAAGACCTCCCGCCACACACACAATGCAAACGCAGACTTGGAGGAGATTTCTTCTTATGATAGTCAAAGGTGCTTACTACGAGAAAATCAAATTCTTTTTGATATTATTATTAGTGCATAGTGTAGAAAACATTTCGAAAGTAGAATATAAATCTTAGCCAGCATAGGTACCATTATAGTATGCTTGCTATAGCTACCATATTAGATGGCAGGTTCTACAACTAAAACCGTACAAGTCACGTATTGTTTCTTTGGATTTCCAACAAATGGTCAGGCTAAGGAACTTCCTATCCACGATGGGTACGTCCCTGGAATAGACGACCCGAGAACCTAACCGGATCTCTGCCAACACAAGGCCGGGTTACCTCTGCAAAAATAGGTAACTACTGACACGCGTATGCCATCCCCCGATCGTCACCGATCTTCCCGAGGATCCCCGATTCGCAACAAACCACATAGAAAAAAATAATGCAGTAACCACAGAGGTTAAGTATCTGGGCTCCATACCATGATACCACCTTTATCCAGAAGGAATGACATACACTAAGGGGCGCTACTCCCTAGAACCTTGCTGCATTCGTCCTGTTTCGACCATTTCCGGGGTGTGAGGCTCGATGAAGTCTCGTCCACAAAGCTACGCTTTCTACAAAAAGCCCTGCTTCGGGTCAAACAAAAATGATCAACCTATGATCACAAAGATATAAGATCAAACAAATGATCATATCACAAATGATCAAACACTGATCACTTCACAGCAACACTCAGTATGCCACGTTACCAAATTGGGATATATCGCTGATAAATTTCAACTACATAACCTCTGAGCTCGTACGTCTCAGAGAAGGGTGTTAAGCTAAGAGAATAAATTCTCCGCCACCAACAGAAATGTATTTGAAAGAAATCAGCTTTATATCTCAAATTGTAACGTCAGACACACAATCCATACAAGTCTGTTCCGGGATCGAACAGAACCGAAGGCACTTCTCACGAAGCCCTTGCATTTCCGGATAATTTTCTAATCACGTCCAGACTTCCCGTCACTAAGGGTGATAAAACCTCTAAACCGAGGATCAGTCGGTGTAGAGTAACTCGACGGTAATCCTTACGTTTTCAAAAATATCCGGTCTTCAACACCGGTCTTCAATTGCGATTCATAACGACGTATCACATATTCGGAATGGGTTATACGACCCCATGGTCCTTTCCCGGCTAACCCGAATAGTGAGCGTTTATTTAAAAACAAGTGTGGCATTCAAATTCATCCAATTCACAACAAATACCTATCTAAAGGTAATTATTGATAGTCGGTTATTTAACTATCAAAAAAGATGCGCAACATCATCAGATTCCAAATAATTTTCCAAAATCATTTATCTTCAAAAATATCTTTACTAGATACAAAATTTCCACCACTTAAAAATAAATCAATGTTTATTTTTAAACAACTTCCCTTTTATAAATTCCATAGTGAATTTATATTCTCAAATATCTACAGATATACGATTCTCAAATCGATTTCAAATATTCAATTTCATTTTATCTTTAAGGAGATAAAATCTCAAAAATGTTTCATTTCATTTTGGAAAAGTATTTCCATACTTATTTAAAATAAGTAATTCACAAAACTATTTATTTTCAACACTTAGAAAATATTCGATATACTTAAATCAAAATTAAGTACATATCTCATTCTTTAAGGAAATCATTCTTTAAACACATTTTTATTTGAGTCAAAACGAATGTTACGTAAAACATCGTTACGACGACTCAAAATCTCTAGTATAGGGATTCGAAATTAAGATAGATATGTAAATCCCAATACTACATCAAAATATTTCCTTTCGGAAGTCATTTACTATAACAACAGTGTTATAGTCCATCATTTCCTTAAATTCCTCGAAAACGTCTATTTCAACAATAAATGTTGAAATCTATGATTTCGATAGTTCACACGTTTTAAAACCATCTTTTAAAACAATTAACTTCCTTTATAATATCGCTTTCCCAAACATAACCATTTTTTTTTATAATATATTCACTGTCCAAAATCGTGAATAAAATCCCCTTTTACCTTTTAATTTACCAAATCCAATTGATTTCGAATTTATAAGACAACGTTTATAAATTCTATTTCTATTTTCTAACGACTTCAATTTAATAAATCTTCTTTATTAATAATTCGATCAATATCCCATTTAAAGGCAACAATCCAAGTTACAAGTAAATTTCTTATCAGTCTTTATTCTACAACCTCATTCATTTTATAACTTCATTCATTTTATAACTTCATTCATTTTATAACTTCATACTTTATAATCTATAAACTTCAATCTTTATAAATCTATAAACTTCAATCTTTATAAATCTATAAACTTCAAATCTTCACAATCTATAATTCTATAAATCTCATGTCTTCACAATTTATAATTCTATAAATTTCTAACACTTATAGAAACTCGTTTTAAAATTTCAATACTATTAATTGATAAATATCAATTCTGTACATCTTTTATATATATATCATTCTTACATAATTCAAAAGAAATCCAACTTAAACTATTTTATTTATCACTTGACTATTTATTTCAAAATCACCTTTCAGGTATATTTCACAATTTAAAATTTTCATAACTTTAAATTCATAACATTTATTTATTTTATTTTTTAAGATAAATAAATTCCAAAATTTAATAAATCGTATACTTTCCAAAAATCACTTCAAAATTCTTTTTAAAGTAAAAATCGTTTATTTTTAAACTTTAAAATTGAACCCGATGATGCAACGCATCAATTAGTCCATCACAACATCAAACATCATATACCATCATATGATGACAGAATATATATCAACATCTGTAAATAAATAAATACAGTTGAGGAATCCAGTTGGATCCCTCCAACCTGTTTCCCTGCATCCAAAGACGTCAGCACAATACCAATTCCGCTCCAGTACGGAATTATCGCGGTATATAGGTTTTTATAAATCCGCTTACTAACGGCGCAATAGGGTCTCATCCGCTATACGAGGCGGGAAATCATCAATCCAATATATACATATGCCAATATGTATATACTGCTATATATATAGATATATCCTATCATATCTACTATCACATCCAATATCAATCAATCAGTCAATAAATAACTGCAATCAATTTTGAGTGAGAAAATAATCTCACCTTAGCCTTTATTTGTAGTCCATTTCCAATCTCGACCCAATTATCTCGATTTATACCTTGTATAAATATTCACAGTTTATCAATATTCAAAAATAAAATCGAATAATTAATTTTCATTTGGTAATTTTAGTTATCCAAAGATTTTATTTTAAACCAATTTTCTTTTAATAATTTATCTAAACAAATTTTAAATTAGAACTAAATTTCCCTTAATAAATTATTTTCAGTGGTTAAACTAAGTAAATAAGTTAAGAAAACAAATTCATTACCAAACCATTATTTTTAATATAAACTCTTCAACATTTTAATTCTATATATGTATTTTCCAGAAACCTTAACTTTTAAAATTTCTACTTTTCCTGTTAATATACCTATCTATTACTTTTAAATTAAAACAGATATTTCATAACTTAAAATAATACTACGTTATATATATTTTCTGTAAATATATAAACCTGCATATGTTATATTTCTTTAGTCACTGCATGAAGATTTTTATAGTAAACATTTATATAAATTCCTATATTCATTTTCTCGTTTTCCAAATATACTTAAAACGTTAATTTCTTTGTTCTGTTAACTTATACAGCATATGTAGATTTAAAATAAAATTAAAGTTATTACCTTACTGAAAATCAAACGCAACCCCTGACCATCGTTCGGCCCCAAGTCTCGTGATGCTCAGATTTGAACTCCTCCAGTCGATCGTGACGAGACCATCTCTACCTCGAACCGCCATCGGCCCCGTGCTCGCGACCATGCCATCATTGCTTCGCGTGCCCCCAGCTCCACTTCCACGCGATTCCAGAATGACCGAGTCGCCCCTAATCGATCGTGCTCCACTCGTCTATTCGAACGCGACTCCACCTCCTCTCGCCTTCCACACGACTTTAATCGCGACCCTCCGTAGAAATCTCGAGCCGCGCCATGCCCTTCGCCGACCTAGCTATGACGTGATTCGATCGCGAATCCACTCGCCTCGACATCGAGCTTCGCCCATGCCACTACATCCCGCGCTCGCGTGAAAACAACCTGCGAACGAACCCTTGCTTTCGTTTCCATTTCTTTGTCGATTGAACTGGGTGATAGGGGATTCATGATTTTCGAACTGAGAATGAGGGGTGGGTGGATATGTGATTTTAGATTGAGGAAGAAGGCTCGACTTTGAATAGAAAAGGGACGAGAAATAGTTCGGCCATTTAATTTTCTCGAGTTGATTTCTGAGTGGGAGAGGGATGTTTAAAAATCAGAGGAGGCATGGTGTACACGATTAAATTTCATGATTCTCGGCTGAACAAAAGGCGTGGAAAAAGGAAGAGAAAAGGATGATGTTGACATGATTTTAAATTTAAATTTAAATCGACTCTCATTTTATTTTAACGCGTTTTATTTCCGTGTGCTCACATATCAACTCAGAAAATTACGAAAATTGAAATCCGGTAATAATACAACATTCCGGACCCAATGGAACTGGTTTCGTCGAATTCCGAGACTGTTTGAAAATTGACTATTTTATAAATATCGGTTCGAGTGATTATTTTCAAAACTGAACAAAACAGTTCGAAATTGAATTCTGAAGCTTCTATCATCTTCAGTATTATCAATATAAACTTTAAAAGCTTTCGAAATATTTTTCTTCGGCTTAAAGTCGAAGATACAAATTTTTTTATTCAGCATTCACTAGATTAAATTTTATAATTTAACCACCAATTTCAAACTTCAATCGGGGATTCAAATTAAATCGTCGTTCAAATATTTAAAATTAATTAAATATTTTCAATTTAATTCGTTCGAAATTCTGGGTCGTTACAAATGTGTTTATGAGAATGTCATGAACTCTTTGGTTTTAAACCGCACTCATCCATGAAATTTTTATCTATCCGCTTATTTAAAAACAACCATATATATCAGGTTTCATGAACATCTGCTTTAATAAACAAATTGTTAAACCAAAACATAACTTTTTACTACCACAACCAATAAGGAAATAATTCATATGAATTATATAAACATTTTGACTTTCTTAATTCATCTTTATTTGGTATATATATATATATATATATATATTTCTTTAAATTATTGAGCATACAGTAAAGAATGAGTATTATATCTAATAATCTCAAAATGTATTTTAAAACAAAATCTTATGTGCATAAGTCAACGTTTAATAATCATATGATGTTTTTAGTATAAGAAGAATGGTGAAAATTATACATCCCTTTCTATCTTAATGGCATTGCTATAAAGAATATAAATATGAGAAACAATACCGTACATATTAAATGGTGAGACATATTTCAATAATGATACCTTTTATTGCCAAAGAATTGGTTCTTCATTCATAGCTAAATTGCATAGTTGTATTCAACCTGATTGTATAGTATATATAATATATATTTCTTCTGTATAATATTTATGTATGTTTGGGTTTCCACCTTCCACGGTTATCCACAATCAAATACAAAATAGTACAAAATATCATATTAACGGTTTATGTTCATTCTTTCTTATTAGGACATTTATCGATCTAACCAACGGTGATGTCAAATGAAATACTCACTCAAACAACTGTTGAAAACACACATGTTCGAGGTATTTTCTTCTATATATAATATATTTCCCCTTAATTTACTAGCACACTATAACCATTCAATACTGAAAAATGTTCAGGAACTTCAACATCTCAACATGAAGAAGAAATGATAAATCGATCTTCCATTAGGACGCATCATAATAATGGTCGCAATTTTATTGCAAGCCAATATTTCCTTCCACACATACTACCAGACCCCATTACTACCAGTTTTGTAATGCAAATATATATTTTTGTGAAACATATGAAAACTGTTGCTCAAGTGGTAAAATTAACATCCATTATTCTACAGCACCTCAATAACTTCTAACTTTATTTATTGATGAAGGTGAAGTTGGTACGAATTTTCAAACAAACATTAGATCTGATAACAATGTATTTGTGTTTACATCTATCTGTGCTACCATTAAACATGACCTAGCAAATGCACGAAGCGGAATATATTCTTATCTTGTCCAAGGTTCAATATATCATAGCATTGGAAGCAATTACCTATGCTTGGAAGTAAACTAAGATATTTACAAATATACATCTATGATATTGATTATGAGATTGAACATCGGAGATAAGATGGTGAAGCATTAAGCCCAGACACACTACAAACTTTAAAGCAATTTCAGATACATATAATCCTTATGTACATGTATTGAGACAATTGGAGCAACGTGCTGATATACAAAATTGCAGGCTTCAAATAAAAGAACTTATAGTAGATCGACGCCATTATGAATTACCAACTACATCACAAGTAGCAGATATCATTGTAGGAGACGATGATTCTAATTTAAATGATAGGGGTATCATAGTTGAAACAAGAACATGATACCTACAAAGAGTCTAGATACTAAGAATTTTATGACCCACTGCAATATCCACCTTTACTTCCATGCGATGAACAAGGGTGGGATCTAAACATCCATGGTACTAGAGATAGCACCATTAGTTGTAGACCTTACTACTCCTATTTGTTACAGGTAAATATTATTCATAATTAATTTTCTACATGCTTTTACCCCGTAACTTAAGTACATCTTTATTGTTGCTATTATATATTATGATTTTTATACAATGTAGATACGACCTATGGAAATTCCACTTATATTACATGGTGGTCGCCTATTTCAACAATATGCTATTGATACTTATGTTAAAATTGAAACTATGCAATTGAGGTATCTTTGTGATAATCAAGATACTATTAGAGCTCATTTATATCAAGGTTTACAAGGTGCTCTTACAAGCGGGGAGACAAATGGAAATAAGTATTCTCCTTTATTATGCTTACACTTATTAAATAACTAATATGATAATGTAAACTGATTGTGCATCTCCAAAATCCCAAAAAACATTGGAGTGAGAAAAGTCCTTCTAGCGTCTCATATTGGTAATTCACAAGACATGCATCAGCAGTACCAAGATGCAATGGCAATAGTTAGAAGGTGCAGAAAACCTACTTTATTTATTACTATAACATGTAACCTCGAGTGGGTAGAGATTACACAAGAACTACTACCCTTCCAACAAGCACACGATAGGTCGGATTTGACCAGAGGGATATTCCATGCAAAATTAGAACAATTAAAACAAGATTTATTTAATAAAAATATCCTTGGTAAAGTAGTTGTTGCACATGTTCATCTCGATGATTATGATACTTTAGTTAGAGCAGAAATTCCAAATAAAGAATTAGAACTGGATTTATATACAATAATTATGAGTCAGTCATTTCAACCCTAATGTTGTATGTATGAGAGATTGTCAATGTAAAAAGGGATTTCCTAAACCATTTGCACTGCACCTTCAACTTTACAAGAAAGTGATTCATATCCTATGTATAGAAGACATGACAATGGAATGAAAAATCAAACGGTTAACAATTTAATTGACAATCGTTGGGTAGTTCCTTATAATCCCTAATTAATTTTGAAATATGACTGTCATATAAACGTCAAAATTTGCTCTAGTGTTAAATCCATAAAATATTTATAAAGGATCGGGTCGTGTCTCTTTAAGCATGTCTACTACAACAAACATAATGATGAAATTTCTCAATTTGTCGATGCTAGATGGATTTGTGCAACAGAGGCACTATGGAGAAAATATAAGTTTTCACTTAGTAGCATGTCTCCGCCTGTTTTAGGACTACAAATACATCTTCCTAATATGCAACGACTTCAATTTAGTGCAAATGAAAGCTTAAACTCTATTGAACATGGAACTAAAACTATGCATACTGAATTTTTTATCAAGAATTTGATTGATGACGAGGCATGACAATACCTAAACTATGAATTTCCTGAAAAATATTGGTGGGACTTTAACCAAAAAGAATAGAAACATAGATGAATTAATCATAAAGTAATTGGTCGAATTTATACTATCTCTCCAATAGAAGGCGGTCGCTTTTATTTACGATTACTACTAAACCATGTTAGAGGCCCAATTTCTTTCTCACACTTACATACCGTTAATATGACTCACTATATAACACATTTAAAGAAGCAGTTAAACATAGAGCTTTACTAGAAAATGATAGCAATATTAAAGATTGTTTAAGAGATGTCTCAAATACTCATATGCCTATCGCTCTAAGAAGGTTATTTTTTTTACAATTTTAGTAATATTATGAACTATGCCTAGTACGTGAATTATGGGACATGCTTTTGCCTTATTTATCTAATGATTATCCTTCAACGTCCTCTTCTACAGAAAACAATACAATTTTAGTAAATAAGTGTCTCTTTGACCTTAATAATATTTTAAAACAGTATAATAGAACAACTTTTGATTATAATGTACCACATAACTCTCTAGATTTATTGCAAGACTATAATAATTGAACACTAATTTTATATGACAATCTATAAAAATACCATTAACAGATTTAGAATCGATACACAATCTAACCAATGAAGAAAATGAGGCATTTGACATAATCATGCTTTCAGTAAAGACCAAAAACAACTTGATTTATTTCATTGATGGTCTGAGAGTACTGTTAAAACATATTTATATAAAGCAATTTTAGCATATTTGAGAAATCAAGGCCTTATAGCAATTGCAATCGCCATTTCTAGAATTGCTTCTATTGCTTTACCCAACGTTAGAACTACACATTCGATTCAGAATCCCAATTAACTTAGACTCTTCCTCCACATGTTATATTACAAAACAACCAAATACTGCAAATGTTTACGTTCGACAACTATTTTATAATGGGAAGAAGCGATTATGGTTCATCGTTATGCATTCGAGGCTTTGGATAGATCATTAAGAGACTTGACAGGTTTAGATATGCCATTTGGAGGAAAAATTGTTATATTAGGAGGTGATTTTCGTCAAGTTTTACAAGTTATTCCTGGAGGGTCTAAAGCCAAACAACTGATGCGTGTATAGTGTGATCATACCTATGGTCATACGTTCATGTATTTCATTAGATACAAAATGTACGTGCAAGAAATGATCAATCCTATGTTGAACTTCTTTTTCGTATTGGATATGGGAATAAATCCTATTTCCAAGAAGACATCATTAAACTAACTGATAATATTTTTATAACTTGGAAGGATACAAATTCATTATATTCTTTGATTAGCGATGTCTTTCCCAAACTTGGTGATAATTTTAATGATACCGATTATATAATGAATAAAGAAATATTGGCAACAAGAAATGAAATAGCAAATGAGATTAATAACGCAGTCATAAAAATGTTTCCTGGTGATGAACACGTTTATTATTCTTTTGATAATGTAGAAGACGATATAGTTAATTTGTATCAACCAGAGTTCTTGAACTCCCTTACTCTTGGTGGTATACCACTCCATAAATTAGCAATTAAAATAGGATCTCCAATAAGGCTACTATGGAACATTGACCCAATAATTGGATTATGTAATGGGATGATATTAATATGTTGTGCCTTCCATAGAAACCTCATAGATGCTGAAATTCCATCTGATCGTGTCGTACATGGGTTTTTATTCCACGTATACCATTGAAGCCTTCTGAAAATATTAAGATGCCTTTCAATTTAATTCATAAACAATTTCCAATTAGATTAGCTTTTGCTTTGAAAATTAATAAATCATAAGGACAAACCACTCCACATGTCGGAATATAGCTTTCGGAGCATATATTCAGTCATGGCCAACTATATGTTGCTTTATCATGAGGAATTTCATGAAGAACAACAAAGATTTAGGTTAAAAATGGAAAACTTTAGAGGAAAAAAATATACTCACACTAGAAATGTTGTCTTTAAGGATGTTTATAAACATGTTCTCGGATTATAAACTAATTTAAATTTTATATTCAATAATAGATATTATGACTTTTATTTTTACCGCGCTTAGGTTGAAGTGTCGCTTTCTACTTATGGAATTTGTTAATATTTCATGCAACTGAGCAGAGACATTACATTATTATTATTTGCTTAGCTGTAGTTAGTTTATATTTGGTCTAGATCAATGTGTGATTACATTTGATAATCAAAAGTTCATTATAATGACTTTTAAATATAGGTGAAAATGACTTAAGAATTTTCTCTTACCTTATATATATAAATAATTTTTCTGCTAAGACTTTTATTTTGAAGCTAACTAGTGATGACTATGAAGATGGAGTAGCCGAAAGTTGGTACGGACTATGTAACGACCCGCAAAATTTAATGGTTTTAAAAGTATATTTAACTGGAAATTTGTGAAATTTTAAACAATAAATTGTGAAATTAAAAATTTATTATTTGGAATACGTCTATTTTAATATAGCAACTGGTAAATTTTCATTTGATAATATTGAAGTTTGTTTTCCTGTGAAATTTCATTTCAAATCAAACCGGTTAATAAAAGTGAATTTAAAAGTTTTCCGAAACCAAAATATGTCAACAGGAGAAAATTTATTCAGACTATTCTGAATCAGACTGCGAAATTCGTTTTTCCAAATTTGGACTTCTACTGCTCCGTTTATCTTAATTCTGGCAAAATAGCAGCATTTCTGGTACCGGTTATCGACTTTTGATCGGATGACTGTACCACCAATATCTGTATACCGTTTTGATCGTCTCGTTATGCTGATCTCTACGGTATATTCATTTCCGTATTTTGAGACCCGGTACGCGACGAGACGATGAAATCGTACGTCGTATCGATACCAAAATTTGTGACTTTTGGAAGTTTCTTCCTTTCAAAATTTGAACCACCGGCCACATCAATAAATTGCTTTAAATTTTTCGGCTGAATCAATGGGAGACCATTGCCATTTCCTTTCCTTTATCCGTTGCTTTTTATTTATTTCGTACGTTTTGCATTTTACATTTAGATCTGCTTTTCATTCTTCCTCAAATCTGGTTCTAATCTTCTTCTTCAATACTCGGCCTACATTTTTGCTCTGCCTTCCCACTGCTCCAACCTGTAACCTAGATCCGCCCTCTCCACTGCATGTGGTTCGCCACCACAGATCAACCCATAGCTCCGCCAGCACGTCCCCAGGTCGACCAACCATCCCCCTCTGCCCTTCCACCGTCAGCCTTCACCCGCGTCTCCCCCACAGCTCCCCATTTTCCTCACACCGCCCCTGCTTTCTCTTCCGTTCGCCTGCTCCGAGGCCACCACGTCTCCGGCCAGTAACCGCCACAGCCCTCCCCTTCCATCGCACCGTTCGCCCACAACTTCCACCCGAACACAACAGCCTCCGCCTGTCACCTTTCCCACTCGTGCAGCCAAGCTCCTTCTCCATCACCTTGATGCCGAGCAGCTCTACCCTCCTCTTTATTTTATATATAGGTATATTTATATATTCGCTGATATATATAAAAGTTTAAGTTGTGTATAATTGTTTATATATGTGATTACGTATTTATATATTATATGTATAGATTGTATTTACATATGAGTTGATTTTTTTTAAGATAAAGCTGGGGTTTATTGACATTATATTTATATATAGTCTGCTTTTATATAAATAGTGAAATGTTTTTTTTTATACTTGTAAAACCTGTTATATATATATAAACAGTACAAAAAACTATAGTACATATGATAGTTTATATATATTAGTTTATAATCTAATTTATGAGATAAGTTCTAATAGCAAGCATATGCGCTCATGTCTTATATCTTTTGTTGGTGTTGTATGTCAGTATATATACGAATACTTTATAAAGCAAGTTTTGGGGACTCTCTAGGTACAATTTGTATTAATGAGTATGTGTATATAAATATAAATATGCAAGGCTACTTTACAGTTTTTATATTTTGAACTGTTCTTTTGATACTGGGTTTATAGCAAGTGTATACAGATTCGTAACCTTATATATATTATTTTACTTGCTTTAATATAATATTTCAAACATAAAGTTGTCTATATATATATATAAAAAAAACGTGTTGCAAGACAATATATCTGTTATATTTAAGCTAGGTATATATAGTATTATATGTGTTGATGTATAACATGATGTTTTCATATTATATAATATAGTAGTGTAACCTGTCATGTTTAATAAGTATATGCATTGGCTCATATATCTAGAGTAGGATAAGTTTAAGTATATGTTTGTTCATGGTTATATAGATGTGTCCTCTGTTACAGTTTAAAAGTTTATAGGATTATAAAGTTATATATATATAAGTTGCATCAGTATTTTTATAATCTGGGTATATAAAGCATAGTATAGACTTTTGCAGCCTTCTCTATAGATTTCAGTACAATTATATTGACAAAGGAGTACTGTAAGTAAATACTTTGAAATTTATAAGTATATATATAATTATTTTTAAAAATATAATATATATATATATGTTTGATTTTTGTATAAGTGTTTTAAATTTGAAATAATAATTTTTGAATATATATATATATACATTTAATTTAATATGTATTTGGATTCAGAATATGATTATATATATATATATTCTAAGATATATATATGTGTGTATTCACTTACGTCAATTTTCTTCATCGATTCCGTTCTGATTTGTTCCATAAATTCTTGTTATCAGCTCTGATCGTTGGATTCGTGCCAACCTTGTTGTTTGGATTCGTGCTTGTGTTTCGTAACTCAATTTCTTTGCCTATCCTCTCTAGCCTCGAAAGGTGAGCAATCACTCACGATTAACGTTCTTGTATTTATTAAATTTGATTTCAATTGAAATGACAATTGAAATATGATGCTGTAGTTATTTAAATTGTTATATATGTTATTATCTGTATATGTTCACCTGTGACATCTAACACCAGTATCTAGTATTTATATGCCTGTTATTACTATTATCTGTATATGTTCACCTATGACATCTGACACCAGTATCTGTTATTTATATTGATGATATATGCATGTTGTTATATTTTTTAGTATCTGTTATCACTCTGCAAGTTCCCTGTTAGTATAGAATTCACTATGGGTTGAAATGATACATACCCGAACGGACTTTAGAATAGGAGAAAATCGTTATGGGTTGAAATGATAAACCCAAGCGATTTTCATTTGAATTGAAAT
Source organism: Allium fistulosum (assembly GCA_030737815.1). Lineage (NCBI taxonomy): Eukaryota > Viridiplantae > Streptophyta > Magnoliopsida > Asparagales > Amaryllidaceae > Allium > Allium fistulosum. The sequence continues at coordinate 911,887,567 of CM060907.1, read as the reverse complement.
TGGGATTACGGGTCGAAATGATATCTACCCGTATATATTTAAATTTCGGATTGAAATGATAAATATCCGTATCACTTAACCATATGATAAATATATATATACAGACACCGTTGGTCCATATATATAAATATTTTAAAAAAAATGAATTCTATGGTTTTGGGAAGAGATATACGAGTTAAATAAATGTTGATTCTTAAAATTTTATATATAAATGGTAATGATATATATATAGATTTAATTATAATATTAAATTTAATTAAGATGGATTTAATACATATGATATGTTTAAGTATAAAAATTATATTTCAAAATAGATTTTGGTAATAATTTGAATAAGTTAAGGTTGGAAAGAAAATTTATTTAATTAAACCAATTTGAAACTTATTGAAATTGAGATTTAAGATATGATTTATAACTTGGGTTTTATTTAAATAATTTAATGAATAATTCTTGCTTAAATAAATTTAAGGAAATATTTAGTAAGAATGAAATTTAAGGATAGTTAAATGATATTGAATTTATTAAGTGAATATTCCCTGATTAAATAATAATAAAGTTGAATCAAGAGCTATAGGAAACCGTTAAATTTAACTTTGAAAATGTTGAATATTAAAGCTTTGAAACATATTGAAAGTTTAAATGGTATATTTAAAATTGAATTGAATTGATGAATTGAGCTTTGAATAAATTTGAATTTGGAATTTGAGTTAATTTGAATCGATTTGTGAGACTTGAGGAAATTTTAAATACTTTACTTATTAAATTAATTAATATATATACTATCTTGGAAAATAGTTATATTTGAAATGAAAGGATATTTGGGTTTTGAAGTATAAATTAAATTGAAATGACCACGGTGTTATAATGTATATCTCCACCTTGTAGATAGTTCTGAAGATCCTTAGAGGATGGTTATCCCAAACATCCTTTAAGTTACTTGTATTTCAATTGATATTTCACTTGAGTTGGATTTATTAGTATAAGAATGTTAATCCTGACTCGAGTGTTTTGTGTTTTGCTTTACGCTCGGGTCAGACCGAGTGATACAGCATTTGAGACTCACCTTTGGAGTTTGGAGCTTCCTTTGGAGATCCAACTATCGCCTCAGCTTTCAGCTCTTCTAGTTGATTTGTTCAGAGAAGTCATCTGTTGTACTGAAGACTTCACTGCATTTGAGATATTCTGTTGTATTTTATTTCTAACTCTGATGTTTATATAGTAGCTTCATGAACTACTATTTTATCTATTCCGCTGCGTATTATTGTATTACTCTGTGTCTGTGATTCTGTGATTGATTTATTTACTGCATATGCTGAGTTTTGCCAAATTTAAATTAACAACGCGGTATTTTGAGCAATTCAATTCCGGCATGAGTGTCTACCTATGCACTTGTAATGGATGCGAATGGTCCAAAATATCGGGTCGTTACAGACTATGTTTACAAGAAGCTGCCTATTGATAAAGTTTGTAAGGTAAGTTGTACAATAATTAGAATGAACCGGAACTAGAATTTTAATAATGTTAAGGTTTTCCTACCATTGAATAAATTGAATGTATGTGTAACAACCAGCATATTTAACGATTTTTTTTACTTAAATATTTTATTTAAATATTTTATCGTTAATCAGATTTTAGTCCGAAAAGCTACTTTTTGCATACGGTCAAATTATGGCTCGAGACCACCCCCATTGAGTTCAAAATGACGTTTGCGATCTTTTTCAGTATAAGCTTCGATATGTTTGGAGTTAGTGGAATTTTGTCACTTTTTCGCTTAGGGCTTTGGTTTGGGCTGAACCACTTACTAACTCAGCCCAACCCATCTCCTCTTCATCATTTTCATTCTTCATTTCCTAACATACAAGCTTCATCAAAAATGGAGGAGGGAATGCGAAATTAAAACTCTAAAGCTCTTGTTCATTTGCAAATCCACCAACCAACTCCAAATTCAAGAAGAAGACATTGATTCAAGCTTGGGACTGTTCTCACTTTGCTTTCAAGCTCGGTTTCCATCAATTTCCGTGAAAAGGTGAGATTTTTATCTCACATTCTTGCCTATAACTGTCATTGGATTGTTGGGAATGATTCCCTATCACTTTAGCATATACATTTGCATTTTTTTTGAATTGAATTGGTGAAAATCCCAATTTTCAGTGTTTTTGGCAAAACTGGGCCTAGGTCGTTCGGCCATGGAATAGCCAGGCCTGTAAAACAGCTCGTTCGCCTTTAGGTCGTTTGGCACACATAGGTCGCTAAGGCTTAGGTCGTTCGCCTTTAGGTCGTTCGGTATACTTAGGTCGCTAAGGCTTAGGTCGTTCGCCTCTAGGTCGCTCATCAAGGAGCGTTCCACTCTTAGGTCGCATGACTAGCTCGATAGTCCTTAGGTCGCTCGGCCTGTTTCGTGTTAGGTCGCTCGCCCCTGATAGGTCACGTTCTCCTTAGGTCGCATGACCTCGATTCCGATAGGTCGTATGACCCCAATACCATTAGGTCGTTGGGCCTTATTTTCTTTAGGTCGTTAGACCCTATATCTTTTAGGTCGCTCGACCTTGCCTATTTATTAGGTCGCAACTCCTAGGTCGTTCGGCTCTACGCCTTTAAGTCGCTCGACCCTGCTCCCCTATTAAGTCGCAACCATTAGGTCGCTCGGCTCACCACCTTAGGTCGCCTGCACCATAGGTTGCGCCACCTTTTAGGTCGCGTGTTTTTCCTTAGGTCGCTTGTGACTTAGATCAGCCCCGTTAGGTCGCATGCTCAGCCATCACTCTAGGTCGCTTGACCTGCTTGAACTCCTTAGCTCAACACTGTTAAGTCGCGCAGCATCTTAGGTCGCATCACTTATAGGTCGTTCGACCTATATTTCCTTAGGTCGCTCGGCATGTTAGGCCGCACCTCCTATTTCTACTTTGATGCATTTTGAGCTGATTTCCTTGGATTTCATTCACGTCTTCGAATGTAAATTTTTGTGAAAAATTGTTCTACAATCATTTTTGTGACTTGTCACTTTAAAAATGTGAAGGTTTCAATACTAGTAATAAATATCAAAACTCTTTTATCAACTTGATTTCAACACTATTTTATTACAAAACTCTGTTTCTTAAACCGTTTTCAAATCTACTAGTATATACAAGCCTTTACTTCACTCGGATGAGAAATCTAATTAAACGGCTTAGTAAAACGAGTGGTATGAAACGCTTGCGTTCACTTCGTCGGTTAATTCTTGGACTTGTTCGATTGAACCTCTTGTGACAATTTCCTAGTGAAGATCTATAGTTTGTTCGTAAATAATTAAGTTAAGCTAGTGGTTATGGGACATGAAGCTAAACTCATATATTTACTAGCTTAGTGTGATTGACACTTCTTGATGATCATGACGATCATTTTTGTGATTTGATTTAGACTAGCAATTGTGCGATGTCTCTTTGTCTGCGAGGGAGACTAGACCCTGTTTGTGTGATGTTTCTACTCACATATGTGGGGTAGCGCCCCATGGTCTTCAGGCCATTTTAGTGGAGTTTTGACTCATGGTCTTCGAGCCGTTGTAGTGAAAATGGTTAGCAACCATGGAATAGCTTTCTGTCTTGTGATACACGTGTTGGTGAGTTTTTATGCTCCCGTCTTGTGATAGGCCTCTTTTCCTTTTTCTTGTGATTTCTGGATTTCGTGTGTTGATTTCTGGAATTTGTGCTTCACCAATTTTCGTGATTTTCATTGATATGTTTTATCAATTTTTGTGCATTGGTGAATTCGGGTGTCATTACCTTTTTGTGGATTTGGATCTTTGAGAAGATTCTTGTGATATTGATTAATCTCTTGTTGATTATCATTTACATACTTATAGTAGTATGACATTATGGTTATTTTACGTTTATGTCATATCCTTTATTCTATATCATGTTATCTGATATTTATACCTAGACTGACCCGTTTATTATTTTCTTATGAAATAATACTCGGGTCAGACCGAGATGTTACAGGTGCTTCTGCTTGACTTCTCTCCAGGGATTTACTACTCTGACTTTTGGCTAGTCTCTTAGATTAGTAGTTTATGTTGTATACATTTGAGATATAGACTCCGTGATGTATACTTATTCTTTTGTGTAGCTGGTAGTTACTCTTTTGTATTATCGTGGATCTTTCAGACCACTGCTCTGTTGTGCACTTTCATGTGTTATATATTCATATCTTTTACCGCCTTTGTGATATGGATGTCTGTGACTGATTTGTGTTATGTTTATTTCTATATTTGTTTCCGAAGATTATATATAGCCACTGTGTGATAGCTTTGAGTTTGTATCGGTATGTTGGATTTCCTCCTTAAACGAAATGCTTGCTATATCATCTGACATATCGGTGCTCGCATAAAGAAGTTACATGGATGGTCGCTCCTCAACAGCCTTATTCTCCATGCTAATTGACAGCACTACACCGTAGTGTTCTTGGTTAGCGTGGGCATAGAGGTGGGGCGTCACAGCTTGGTATCAGAGCCAAACTTCGGAACAATGTAGAATAACTTAACAAGGATCATCGTCCTAAGTCCAACTTAGGAGTCATGTCTTAGGATTAATTCGAGTCTTCGTACCGATTCATCCTATTTTCTTTTATGTTTCCTTGTTTTATCTATCAAGATTGCTTGATATTTTATTCTAAGAATAACCTCTTTCTTCTTCTTCCTTTCTTTCTTAAAGAAGAAGAGATGGTTAGATCTGGCAGTCCTCGCGCTAGCAAATCCAGTAGTCCTCCTCTGGATGGCGTATTCATGTCTGCCCAACAACTTTTGGATCTTGCTAAGAATCAAAGGTTTATCTCTGCTTTGTGTAAGAACCCTGAAATGGTTTTACCTCTGAAACTTGAAGTTCCTTTCAATCAGCCTGTGGATATCACTCTTCGACATGAAGAGGCTGATAAAGGAATTGATAGTGGTATTGGGATTTCCGAGAAGAGGCATATTAAGTTCAAAAGCCCTCATCCCGATAAGAAGGTGAAGCAGCCTACCTTGGAGGCAAAGACTTCAAACTCTATTTGTAGAGGATGCTACAATTGTAATTCTAAGGACCACTATGCAAAGGAGTGTCCGGAACCACTCCTATGTCGCTATTGCAAAAATTCTAGTCATCATATTTCGGTCTGCCCCGTACTTCTGAGCAAGAGGAAGATGGAACCAAAAACTTCAGTAGCCAAGACACCTACCCCAAGTTGTAGACAATGCTTCAATTGTGGTTCCATAAACCATTATGTAATTAAGTGCCCGAAACCCCTTTATTGCCTCTATTGCAAAGGATCGGGTCATTACTTATCTGCATGTCCCAAACTTCAAAGCAAGAGAAAAAGGGGAGCTGCAAGCCCTTAGCAACTCTCCTCTTGGTCAAGGTATTTCTTATTCAATCCTTGATTTCATTTGTTTGTGATTATCCTATTTGAGTTCTTTTTGATATGGGTTCATCTCATTATTTTTATATCAAAAGAACTTGTTGATTCTCTTTCTTTTTATATGTTGGGCTTGATGACTTCATTGAGAAATGCGAATCCGATTGGTGGATCCGCAACACTCAATTTGTTTTTTTATTGATGTCGGAAATTATTTCATGTGATTTTTCTTTCCGAACCAATTTGCATATTATGCGTTGTTTAGGCTTCGGAATTGATTTGCGTGAAAGGATTGGCTTAATCATTATGAGGCCCATATCCTATTTTTCCATATGGACTATTCATTTTCGACATTTTTAATCTGTTAAGCAGATTCATATTTTTCCTTTGTGATTTCGATTCCAAATTAATGGCATCATTTGGTTCTTTAAGCCCACATGTTGAGAAAAGAATTATTTCCCTCAACTGGGTAGTTGTGAATTTTCCGGAATCTTTGAGCTTGTCTTAGGATCATCACCTAAGAAATCTTTTGAGAGGTGTTAAGGTCTTTCCAGTTTGACCTTGCCACCGGTTTTTATTAGCTACGAGTTGCGGGAGTTAGCATTCCACTTACTACATTCCGCACTCGTTATGATTCTTATGAATTACTTATTATGTCATTCGGTTTATTCAGCTTATTTCATCCATTTTATAAATCGAGTATTCTATGAATATCTCAATAATTCCATTCTTGTATTTATTAATTATGGATGAAAATAAAAATTTAAAATTTTTGCAAATCTTTTTCGTAAGATTTATTTATAAGTACAATTTGATTTTTAATCTTAAACAAGCAATTCTCAAAAATTTTAAGAGATATTATCATCATATAGAAGATGATTTTGTGTTGTATTGCCCATTTAGTGTTTTAAGAATTCTGGTCGATGCGCTTGATCAACGTTATCGATAGGGATTTCCTAAACGCTTTGATGAGACAGTCAGACACAATAAATTGACTTGTAAAAATTTAAATTTTTCTATAAAGGTAATTGTGATTTTTGAAAGTTTTAGCTTTTTGGGAAAGAAGATTAAATTCTTCCTTTTCGATACTTGTATCCTTGTGATTCCCAAAGGGAACCAAAACTTTATCTTTAGTACCAATGCTAATCGTATTGGTTTGGATGCCATTCTCTTGCAAAAGAGAGTAAGCAATCACTTGTGCTTCTAAATCCTAAAAGCCGATCGAGACTAGGTATGTCACTTATGATCTGGTGCTCGCGGCTATTGTTTTTGCTTTCCAAGTTTGGCATCATCATCTTGGGGGAGAAATTTGTTCTCCACCTCGATTATAAATTATTGGGATATCTATTTCCTCATAAGGAATTTAATTTGTGTCAACCACGTTGGCTCGAATCCCTTGTATCTTATGATCTTGATATCCTTTATACTCCCGGATGGGAGAGTCGTCTTGCCGATACCCTTAGTCTTAAGCAACAAGCAGTTATTTCTTTGATGATATCCGAATGGAATGATCTCGAGATTTCCTCCACTTGTGAGATTCGAGATCGTGAATTCTAATTCATGTTCATCTCTTGTTTTATGTAGCCTTGAGGCTCATCCTTCTCTTTTAGGCTGCATTCTTGAAGCTCAAAGGCTAGATCCCGAATTCGCTCTTCTTAGCCAAAGTTGTAGGGATAAAATTAATATTGAAAGTTGAGAGACTTCGATATTGATTTTTCGTGGCGGCATTCGAAAATTTGGTAGACTTATCGTACCAAATATTAGTGATCTTCGTAAAGATACTTTAGAAAATTCTCATCATTCTAAATTTGCCATTCATCCCGGTAGTAGTAAAATGTACGCAGATGTAAAGTGACTTTATTATTGGGAGTGAATGACATCTGATATTGCTAACTTTGTTAAGTGTTGCATGATTTGCCAACTTCACAAAGGCATGGTGGGTTATTGCAACGTTTAGAAATTCCAATTTGGAAGTGGGATCAAATTTCCATGGATTTTAGTTATGGCCTTTCCCGGTCTTGTTCGGGTCATGTTAGCTTATGGGTGATAGTTGATAGACTTACTGTATCCGCCCATTTTATTTCCGTTCGGTCTAACCGAATCGTTCCACTTCTGGCCAAACTTTTTATCAAAGAAATTGTTAAATTACATGGAGTTCCTACTTCTATTGTTAGTGATCGTGATCTATTGTTTACTAGTGGATTCTGGAAGAGTCTTCAAAAAGCTTTGGGAACGAAGCTTAATTTTAGCACCGCTTATCACCCTCAGTCCGATGGACAAACCGAGCGTGTGAATCAAACGCTTGAAGACCTTCTTCATGTTTGTGTTCTTGATTTTGATGGAAGTTGGGAAGATCATATTTTTCTATTTGAGTTTTCCTATGATAATAGCTTCCAATCTAGTATTGGTATGGCACCTTTCGAGGCACCCTATGGAAGGCCATGCCGATCTCCTTCTTGTTGGATTGAGGTCAGTGAGAAGCTGGTTTTAGGTCCAGATTTTATTCGTGTTTCACCTATTAAGGGTGTTTTACGTTTCAGTCGATCGGAAAAAATTAGCGCCTCAATATATTAGGCCATTTCCTATCACCGAACGTATGGATTCCATGACTTATCGCCTTTTATTACTGACTCAATTTTCTGCAATTCATGACGTGGTTCATGTTTCTCAATTACGGAAATGCTTTCGAGATTCTGATTTTATTCTTGAGTCCGGTGTTGTGGAAGAAATTGAAGTTTCGCCTAATTTAACTTTTGAGCAGCATCCTATTTGTATTATCACTTCGGAAGTCAAACGACTTCGAAAATAAAGATGTTCTCTTTGTGTGAGTTCAATGGTTCTCAAATCCCAAGGATTCCTCTGGGGGAATCTAGAGAATTCATCGAGCGAACACATCCGGACTTTCTTTCTTATGCTCTTTGAGGTGAACTACTTATTTCAAATTTCTTTTTGTGTTAATATGCTTTTATGGTTGTTACTTTTTATTTCCACCTTACATATTGCGAGGACGCAATTTCTTTAAGGAGGGGAGTCTGTAATAACCCGCATATTTAACGATTTTTTTTTACTTAAATATTTTATCGTTAATCGGATTTTAGTCCGAAAAGCTACTTTTTGCATACGGTCAAATTAGGGCTCACGTAACTTTATAAGAAATTTTTCCAAAACCTTCCATTGGACGTAACATGTGGTTAGTGCTCACGTAATTTGGTAATTAATAAAAATTGTAGAACAATTTCATCGATCACTCAATTATATGAGTTCAGAACTTCAACCAGTGAAAAGAGTGCCAAATAAATAACATGAAATATTAATTTAATAGTTACCAAAATCATAGTGAACATTAATTCTTTAACCAAGAGCTGAATTAAGGCTACAAACCTACCAAATTTAACAATCTTTGCATTTTGTGCAAACATAGAAACAGTGTTTGTTATATATGCTGAGCAAGCATATAATGTAAAATAAATCTTGAAACCATGGAAACTGTCAATTATAAAGCCACACCTGCGGACGGTAGACCCATATTTATATTTATATATGTTGACATCAACCATAAGCTATTGACAAATATTATGCATCATGTCATATGTAGTTACCTTAGCCAAAATATTCTTTACTAACGTTACAAATACAAACATATTTATAGGACAGTAGACCCAGAAATATATAATAAGAGTTTAACTAAAAAAATATGTACTCATAATTTCAAGCATTATGTACTCATAAGAAATTCCATGTGTAGAAAATCAAACTAATTATATCATGTTTTAATTATTCTCACAACTAAAACAAATATTATGAATAATAGTCAATTTGAACATTGCAGTATTTGTTCTTTATATAATTTTTCTACCACTGAAAAAGAAAGAACAGTTATAAAAAAACACTTCTAATATTTTGATAATTGAAAGGTGCTATTAACTATATCACCACCTGTTATTCTGTGAAATAAAAGCCTTTTATTTTTGTTTTAATTTACTAAGAATGAGTAATAGCCAATTTGAACATTGAAACATTTGTTCCTTACAAAAGTTTTCTACCACTGAAAAAAAAGAACTATTACAAAAAAACATTTTCAATATGTTTGATAATTGAAAGGTACTTTTAACTATAGTAAGTACAATTATTTCTTTGGAATACATGCCTCTTATTTATATTATACCGAGTGAATAATAAGCAGTTTGAACATTGCAACATTTGTTCCTAATGTAATTTTTCTACCACTAAAAGGAACGATTATCATATAACATTTCCAATATTTATGGTAACTTAAAAGGTGAGAAATGAAAGGTTTAAGTCATATTGATTCATGAATGTAGCATGAACGTGGCAAAGAAAAAAATCCGACTATTTAAAAATATGATTTACTATATACGGCTGGATACAACATTAAAAGATGTAATTAACTATATAGTCAAATAAAGAACTAAAAAGTTAGAATATCATATTAAATTACAAATCCCGAAATGAAGTATGTACAAGGAGTAATTTATGACTTCTTTGAACGGAACTCATATTCTTGCTGAAATTTTATATTACCATCGATTAAATTTCATATTTAGGATGATAATTAAAACTGACCATAACAGTATATAATATATATACATGTAGGGCAAATATTGAAGCATATCTCCAATTCAATACTAGCAAAAAAAAATATTACCACTGATTAAATTTCATATTTGCAATGATAATTAAAACTGACCATAAGTTCAGTACATAATATGTACGTATAGGGCATGTACCAAAGCATATGGTTAATTCAATACTAATTTTGGGTTAAATGATCTTTGTCTATTATACAAAGCTGCGAAAGAAAAGATAATCTAAGTAAACTGAACAGCCAGTTGTGTAGGAAAATACTGGGGGTAGATCAAATACACTCCATCAAACCAAACAGTGTGTCTCTAATAATCATTAAATTTAACAAAACGAATCCAATATTAACAATTCATACCTGAAACGCAGGAAAGAGGAAGATTAAATCGTCAACTCAATGAAGGTAGCAAAATTGAGTATGATATCTATGTATTGGAACTCAATGAAGGTAGCAAAATCCCTACCTGAATTTTAAAAATATACATCATTAGTAAAATCGACAAATGGTTAGATGTGTATACTAATAGGTGACTAAAGCAGGTCAGATAGGCTCCTAACCACAACATAAACAAATCTCACTGGGTTTTTGTATCTATAAATAACTGAGGAAACAAAACTACAAAAATGACCATAATAATAATAAATCGACTTTGTCCATTTCACAGCATCAAAAAATTAAACCTAAATATATAAGATGGGAGTTTTTGCAACAACACGTCCATTATTTGTATAAACCATGTCTTAGAGGTTTGAAATTTCCCTTATAAGAATCTCATCGGGTATATGATCATTGTAGTTTGAACATGTATACATAATATAAAATAAAATAGAGTAACATGCCAATTTTGTGTAACAAAACTAATAAATTAAATGGACAATTAAATAAGAGAACTATAACTAATTAGATATGAAGAACTAGGAATTCATCTATAGAATCCATCAATATATTGTTCTTAACTAATCCTTAAATGGGAGCTAAACATAAAGATGTTAACTTCTTAACTCCTTGATGCATGTAAAACATGCCACCGATACTTATAATTGTAAGCAAGGTATCAATAGCGAATCTTGTTTATAAAGTAACTATGAAAAAAGCACTATTAATGGGTAAAAAATATTACTAATGGAAAATTAGATATGTGATGAAAGTTCCAAATCAATGTTAACAACAAATAAATAACTAACTATGTTACATTGGATAATTCATGGTAGTTTAAAAGATCATTTATATGATTCTCATCTATATGTTCTTAATTAATTCTTCGGTGAGAGAATGAAGTACTTACTCATTAATTTTTAGATGAAAGAATGAAGTACTTTCTTAATAATTCAGTTATATAATATTGTTAATTAATTCTTAGATGAGAGAATGAAGTACTTTCTTAACTATATGTTCTGATGGAAGTAAAATCATACCACCAAAACATATAAAATGGATATAGGTGAGGTGCTACTTATAGGTTCCTATGTGTAAATTAACTGTCAAGAAAAAGAGATGTTAATGGAGCTATAATATGATATATGGAAAAAAATATTGTAATGTAATTTTCCAATAGGCATTATTGAAATCGATGTGTTACCAATGGGCATTTCATTTTGTTACACAGAACAATGCTTACTATCATTTATGCATTAATGTAGCATTATGTCATACATATGTAGTATTTTGATAGGATATTCAAATGAATATTTACTGTCATTTCATTTCAAATGAACATAATCCCGAAAAAAAACTAAAAAAGACAGAAAAAAATATTTACTATCGTTTCGTTTTAACTGAACATAGTCTAAGAGAACCTCCAAAAAGACAATAAAACAAAGAAAAGAGTCGCCATATATAAATTAATGGGTTGAGTAGTATACCTGGTGCAAAACAAAGAAGGAAGAGATACATCATCATCATTTAATGGTTTGTTTGGAAGAATTCTATCGGTTGTCAACTTGCTATACTTGGTATTATGAAAATTCAAATCATTAAACCAATTCCAGAATTACTGTTTAGCCATAGATCCTCTTAATAAAACTGAAAAGAACAAAAATATATTATGAATCTAAAAACATAATCAAATTTTAGGGGAAACACGACGTTGCAATTAGCACGTACCCGCTACAAAAATTGATTATAGAATACTCGTATAAACCCCAAATTTCGGTACCTGTAGATGGTGATTAGAAGAGGGCTAAAAGTTTGGAGCTAGCCTAGTAACAATGACATGGCGCTTCATAGTGGCAGCTCAGTCGATATGGCGGTGATTCGAAGCTAAAGGGGCGAAGTGATTCAATGATGACGAGGAAGAAAGGACCTAAATATGGGGTGATGCGATCCAATGTGTATATCTCGAATTAGGGGAAATGAATATTTAAGGTTAGATGAGAAGATGAAGAAGAGAACGATGACAAAATGATTTTTTAGTCCAAAAACGGGAAAGAGAAGCAAAAATAGAGTCAGAAAAAAGAGTCACGACTGTTCATTTCACAAAATACCCAAAAGGCTTGTGCGCTCTTGAAATGCAACTCGGTAATAATATAATATTATTGATTATTGATTATTGATTATACTATTAGTTTGCCATAATAAAAAAATGACTTGATTTTTGAATCTTCAAAAACTGAACATGGATAAAAATATTTTGAGCAATGCAACCATGTTACCTTAATTTTTCTCATAATTACCTTTTTCCTATGTTTTCTCATAGTTATATTTTCCTATGGATACTTCATTTGTTATAAGATAATTTATCTGCTGTGATATTTTTTGCCTAAATCTTTTAAAGTACTTTATCATCCATTACATTGTTGTGTTCATCTACAGCTCACACGTATACCTGCAATATGTAAAGTACGTATAATGACCTAAGCTTCAAAAAATGAAGAAAACTACAAGTACTTAGTCTTTCAGTAGAACTCCAAAGAGAAGAAAGGCGAGTGATTCAAAAGATAACGGTGATGATGATTTTGTTGTTTCTAATTTGAAGAAGAAGAATAAGTTGGAGACGGTGATGATGATTTTGTTATTTCTAATTTGAAGAAGAAGAATAAGTTGGAGAGTTAACCTATCTAATGAAGTAGTGTTGGGAAGTAAGGGTAGAAGAGATTTACGTTAATTGTATGGAGAACAATGGTTATCTGAATTATTTTAAATTATTAACTATGTTTAGACAAAATCTATTGATTTAGATTATGAATTCTATTTTGAAAAAAATCTACCAAATGTCATGACAGTCGCTGATGGAAACCGAATGTTCTCTCTTTGTTCAAATGCTTTATTTTATTTTGCATGATTAGTGATTGCTTGGTTTCAGTACATCAGTTCTTTTTGCTCTACTGTTATATTCTATTTTTTCTTTACTATTAAAACAATTTTTGGATATATGTATGTAACATTGTTCAGCCAACCACGTCCTATAACTGACACATATACATGCATCTCTATGGAATCAACTCAACTTTGAAGCAAAAAATTAAAGAAAAGAGAATAATGACTGCAATAAGATATATTTTCAACTTTAGTCACGTTTTTCTATACACACGTCCATCGGACGTGCATACGTACTAGTATACACACACATACATACACATACATACAAGTGTGTGTACATATGCATTAAAAACACACTATTAACCATTTGCAAAATCTCCTAATTTTTTAATACAGGAAAATAGACACAAGGACAAACTACTAGCATCGTATATAGTGTAAAACTGAATATAATGCTAGATATAACTAGCATTTTATATAGTGTAAAAGTTAAATATAATGCTAATTATAACTAGCATTTGTCCTTTAGCCTAAAAATGAAACTTGGTTTCCTTCAGCCTAATTTTTTTTAAAGTTTATCATTTTCCCAAATCCCTCTTTTTAATAAATCAATTTTAACTTCCTTAACAAATAAATTCAAATATATTTCAAAATAAAATTCTTTTAAACACCATACTAGCTTTAAATATTCATATCCTATTTTTCATTTTCTTCAAATTAATTATCACAATATAATTTAGTGTATTTTTCCAATGAACAATCAAAAATATAATTTCGTCAATCACATATTGTCATATAAACAATGTAATCTCTTTTTAAAATAATTAAAATAATAACATTCTTTACTATACAAACATTTAGCATCCAAATGCATACGTCCAACCATATATATAATTAAATTTAACCAATCATTGGTCAAACAATCAACCATCAAATATCTACTAATAGTAATCAAGGCTACCAAACCATCATTAATCAATGCAACTTCAATTCATTTCAAAAATAGAAGTATATTTTATTTTATTTTTCTATAGTTAACTTAATAAAACGAACCTAAATCAGCATGTAATTTGCCTATAACTCCTTTTATCAATCTTTCATATGGATGAACATTAAATTCATATGATTTTAATCAGCAGATTAATCTTCCAGCGATCCAACATAACAAAATTTAATCATTGAAAATCAATTTGGACATCCACTTATACGTACTTCAATTTCAAATAAGTTGAAAATATGATTAAATCAAGCTATGCTCACAAAATTCATTGTTAGTACAGCTTGCTATCGTCTGCCTCAAGCATCATGACCCCTTTTTGTTGTCGCCAGATGTGGTCGCATCAACAACCGTGCATCCTACTGGGTCGCAAAACCCCAACTTGCATCACCGGTTCCTGCCATACAAGCGGTCCACAAATGACGCCACCCTATTGCGTCACCACCAGCGAGGTCTCAGAAGCTCGTGCCTTCTTCTCCACGTCATCGCATGGTCGCTTCCCCATCCTCATCACACGTTGCCCTCGGTCGTGCACCCCCTCCATTGGTGCTTGCTCCTAACGTTTACACGCATGCGTCCCTATTTTCATCGAATAAATTTGTGAATTTTGGCTAAGGTAAAAATAACGGGTTTGGGTCTTTTGATTATTGGGTAGAGGCAATAAATTAACGGATAAGGATGAATTGAGGGCCCGATTAGAAGAAAGAAAGATTTTTATCTTCCGTTTAACTATAAACAACGTCTCTAATCGCTTATAAATCCAACCTTTTTAATCAACATCTTACATCCATTAAATCCACTCAACGCATTGTATCAAACTTTTATTTTATTTTTGTGACTTATTAGAATACCATCTTTTAGCTTTACACAGTGTTGAAAAAATTATTTTACTCCTCAAAACAAATTTCAAAGTTCAAATTTATATTTAATTTCACAAATATAAATTTTAAATGACTTATAAATTCACCAACCACAATTCAAGTTTCAAATTTGAATTTTAAATCAATATTCTCCTTTTATTATAAAATAAATCTAAAATTTTAATTTATGTAATTAAATTCAATAAAATATCCAAAATAAATTTTAATATAATTTATCCATATAAAATATTTATTCAACGTTTAAACTCGGTTTAAATCTCAAATCCAAATTTTATATTCAAATATTAGAATTCATAACTCAATTATCCAATTAAATTCCCAAAAATCAATTTTAATATGTTTGTTTTATCTTAACTTCGAACGTGGATGTTACACATTAGTTGACTGATGATCAATGTTCTATACGAATGTATCGTACGAATTCAATCTAAATTACTTGAACAAAAACGTGTGTTGATTGCTTATACATTCCTTGAGCATTATGCATATAGTTAAAGATTTATTGGAGTATATTTTTAATTTAATTCGTAAACCTACTAGTTTTCACGTCTCTAATGCACATGCATATTTGTTGAATGCAAAGTCTATTCCCGACAAGCTAATAGAAAAGGATAAATTTTATATTTAGGCCAAATTTATACACAAATTACAACATGCCACATTGCAAACTATTTACAAAACTAGACCAGTTTTCACCACGTTGGAGTCACGTGTGCAGGCGGCATCTCAAATGCCGCCAGTACACGTGTATTGGGCAAAAATACACTGGCGGCATTTGAGATGCCGCTCGTATGCGGCATCTAAAATGCCACCTATTTTTTTGCTCTCTGTAAATTTGCAGCCCATTCCATCCATACTCTCTCACTCTCCCTTCTCTCAACCTCTCTTCACAAAAAACCCGAACCCACCCCCCCAATTCAGCAAAAATCAAATTTTCAAATAAAAAACTACTTAAATCTAGCTAGAATTTGAACAAGGAATTAGCTATAGCATGTATGTTTTTTTGGAAACCCTAGTTCAAATTATTTTTTCTCATTTGCTGTTTGGTAACAAATGATAATAGGTAACTAGTTGAATGAGTAAATTGTAGAATGGTTCCTAACTGTGTACCAACGATCTGTTATTTCGATGGTGAATTGGTTGTTGATGAACTTAATTGTGGAAAATATGTCGGTGGCTCGTATAAGTGTTGCAACTTTTCTATTGATTAGAAAAACACAAATTTCAATAAATTCTGCAAGCGCACAGGCGTGTAGTATGCAGGTCGAACACAGGGAATTGCGTTTTAAAACAATTGAAATTCATTTTTAAATCTTAGGCGTGTTAAACAAATTCGATGATGGTTTTGAACGGATAATAAAAACAATAATAAAAGCAATCACCCTGAAATTCCAAATTTCACTGAAACTAATCAACGAAATTTACTGTAGAATTCAGAGTAGAAATAAAAAGTACGGAAGGGAAATAAACAAAGTAAACAACTGGAAATAAAACGAACTGTATTTAAATTACTGAAAAGAGTACTAAAACAAAAATAAACAGACTGCTAAAACTAATTAACAAATCTGTCCATGCTCTGAAATAAATAACATTGCTGAAAAAAATAAACTAGAAGAAAGAAGTGCTGGGTAAATAATGAGATTCCCTTTCGTTGCTCTCTGCTTGCTATTTTATAGGCTTCCAGCCCCTAAAATCAGTCAGAGTATTCACAAAAGAATAGGTCTTCATCACTTCTCTGCCGATATACATGTGCTGACCGGGTCTCTTGCTTGAATTGGTAAAAAGAATAATGTTTGCTTGATTTCACGTGACTAAGCTTTGATGTTGAGAGTATATCAAAATATAATATGCTGGCAAGTGGCTTTTCTTTAAGAATATGGTGGTCCCTACATGAGTTTCTCCTTGCTTTGTTCACGTACCATGTTTCTTTGAATGTATGCATACTTGAATTTCACGTTTGATGGATGTGAGATAATGACTTCTTTGACTATATGACTATGCTTTGACTTTGAAGTGCACATGGCCACAATTTGATTTTTATTTTCCTGAGCCTTGATTTCCACATGGTCATGCTTTAAACGTTAATCTAGTTGGATTATTCACCACCTTCAAAACATGATTTTTGTCTTTGCTTTGATTTATTTGGTGCTTCAAATATTGCATTCTCTTCTGTGTGTCTTTTGAACTAATGGATGTCACATTTGATTAATTTTAACGTTGCATTTCGAGATCCATAATCTGCAAAACAATAATAAAATACCCGTATAATACCGTTTTATTAAAATAAAAATATATGAAACGAACGGTTTAAAATGCAGAATCATATGTTCATCAAATACCCCTACACTTGAACTTTATTCATCCTCGAATAAACAAGAAAATAAAATCTAAATAAATCCTTTTTCGTAGGAAACACGATTGCATTGAGCGTATGCAACAAGCCGTTAAACCTCTAGGTGTCCCTAGTAGGACGAGTAGTGTCTCGTGAGGGTTTTTAGCGGATACTACCTACAAAATCCAAATGCAGTATGCGATGATTCTAATGTACTACATGAATGCAAAAAAAAAATCAAATGAATGTTGACTTGATTTATTTCAAAATAATCACAACACAATAATGTATAGAAATTTTAGTCAATGTCAAGAAAAGTTTCAGTTCCTCGCTAATCTCAAATTCTTAATATAACTCAAGTTTTCATACATTAAATTATAGTTTGGCCAGTTGTTTCGGTTGATAACATAGTGCAGCCATGAAATAAATTCTTTATTGTTAATCATAGTTTTTTCGAAATGGTATTTTCATTTACTTTTGTATAACAAGCCAAATCAAATAAGTCAAGAAGTGTTTGGGTTTCAATTGCTTACTCTCTTTTTATTTAATTTTTTTTTTCTCAAATTTCATTTTGTCTTTGCCTCATTTTCCATTATTAGGACTTTGACTTGTTTTTAAATAGTCACAACAAAGTAAGTAAACAGTTTAAGTCAATTGATAAAAATTTTAGTGAACCATTGATTTCAAATGAAAAATATAATGAAAAGTTGAATTACAAGCGATGATAGTAAGGTTAGTATATAGGGGGACTCATAGGTGATGGTTATGAAATCTTTTCTAAATTATAGTCTTTGTTCAAAGAGTGGTATATTTAAAGTATTGGCGTTGACTTTTCAAATCTTTAAGCTAAGTGGTGATAAGCTGATTTTGCACAACTCTCTCTTCTCTAAAAATAATAATAATAATTAATAAATCCAAGGGTATCCAACATTGCTAGTATATCTAGCGTTGGTGTGCAAACCCGCCAAGCTCTGTCCTACTCTTACGTAAGTCGTAATGCAGTACACGAGTGGTATACCTTGGTCTCATTTTATGAGTTGGACACCTAAGGATTACCGACATCTTGTTGACATAGTCAGCGTCGGTCTGCACGATCCGCCAAGCTCTGTCCTACTCTCACATAAGTCGTAATGCAGTGCATGGGTAGTATACCTTGGTCCAAAAGTTAGGTGTATATATATATAAAAAAAACAAAAAAAAACAAAAACAAAAAAAAACAAAAAAAAATGGTTAATGTGAGAACAGAAAATTAAATTAACACGAATAGACTTAAAAATAGTAAAATTGAAAATTTCAAAATAACAATTCCCCGGCAACGGCGCCAAAAACTTGTTCCAACTTTTCTATTGATTAGAAAAACACAAATTTCAATAAATTCTGCAAGCGCACAGGCGTGTAGTATGCAGGTCGAACACAGGGAATTGCGTTTTAAAACAATTGAAATTCATTTTTAAATCTTAGGCGTGTTAAACAAATTCGATGATGGTTTTGAACGGATAATAAAAACAATAATAAAAGCAATCACCATGAAATTCCAAATTTCACTGAAACTAATCAACGAAATTTACTGTAGAATTCAGAGTAGAAATAAAAAGTACGGAAGGGAAATAAACAGAGTAAACATGTAACAACCCGCATATTTATCGATTTTATATTTAAATATTTTACTTAAATATAGAATCATTAATCGGATTGAAGTCCGAAAAGCTACTTTTTGCAAACAGTCGAATTGGGACTCGAGACCACTTCCATTGAGTCCAAAATGTCGTTTGCGACCTTTTTAAGTATAAACTTTGATATGTTTGGAGCTAGTCAAAAATTTGACCATTTGCACTTTGGTTTTGGGTTCAGCCCCCTTTGCCAACTTAACCTCCAAACTGAATCATCCCTCCCCATTCATCCTCACTTCCTCCTCTTTTCAGTTTCAAAGCAAAAATGGTGGGAGAGATTGGAAATTAAAACTCCATGCCCTAGTTCCTCTTGCAAATTCTTGTTCTTGCTCCAAATTCAAAGAGAACCCATTGGTAAGCCTCCTCTTCATCTTCTCCAACTCATTCTCTTATCAATTTCAGTTTATTCCTAAACCTAACTTTGGGAATGTCCTTCTTTAAAGATTTGATTCAAGCTTGTTGAGTTGGAATTGAAGAGTGATTGCCATTACCATTGCTTTCAAGCTTCTTCTTCATTGATTTGGGTTCAAAGGTGAGATTTTTATCTCACATCTATGACTATAACCATCTTTGATTGTTAGGTATGAATTCCTAACACTATTTCATGTTCAATTGCTTTTGGTTTGAATTGCTTTGGCGAACATTTCAATTTTTGATGTTTTGATTTCAAAACTTTGAAACTCCTTGCTTTGAATTGTGAACATGTCTTTGGTTGTGAATCGGAGAGCCTATAGGGCCGTATTGTCGATTCACAAAAGCCCCGAACTCCATTGCTCGACCGGGTGCAAGTGTGGGAGAGAGTTTGCTCTCCCACTAGGCTGAAAAACAGTTTCAGCTTGACACCAGACGTCTGCAGGTAGGCTCAGACGTCTGGAGTCTGTTTCAGGAAGTTTCCGAAACTTGCTACAGACGTCTGAGCATATACCCCAGACGTCTGGAGCCTGTGAACTGCTCTATTTTGCCTATTTTGCCTATTTTTATCTCGAGATTGCAATTTCCATCGATTCTAAGTTATCCGATAGGTCGTACCATTTTGACGGAGCGCTACCCCGCACCCCGCCGTGGCCGCTGCCCCCTGGACCCCCGCGACCTGACCGGGCAGGTCGAACCCCGTACAACTCTGCGTAGGCAAATCTTATCTGAAAAACATTCATCAGAATTTCTTTCTTTGATGGTTTTGGGAATTGATTTCTTTGGATTTTATTCACGTCTTCGAATGTGAACTTTTATAATTGATTGTTTCTACAATCACTTCTATGACTTGTCACTTTAAAAATATAAAGGTTTCAATACTAGTAGTAAATATCAAAACTCTTTCATCAAAACGATTTCAACTCTATTTTCAATATCAAACTCGTTTATAAAACTGTTTTCCAATCTACTAGTATATACAAACCTTTACCTCATTCGTATGAGAAAATATAATTAAACGGCTTAGCAAAACAAGTGGTATGAAACGCTTGCATTTACTTCGTCGGTTAATTTTTGGACTTGTTTGATTGAAACTCTCTTGTGACAATTTCCTAGTGCAGATCTACAATCTGTTCGTAAATATTTGAGTTAAGCAAGTGGTTATGGGACATGAAGCTAAACTCTTATATTTACTAGCTTAGTGTAATCGACACTTCCTTATGATCATGATGATCATTCTTGTGATTTAGACTAGCGATTGAGCGATGTCTCTTTGTTTGCGAGGTTAGACTAGACACCATTTGTGTGATTTCGATTCACACATATCTCTTTATCTTCAAGGTTAGTCTATACCTCATTGGTGTGATTTCGATTCACACATATTGAAACTCTTGTGACAATTTCCTAGTGCAGATCTACAATCTGTTCGTAAATATTTGAGTTAAGCAAGTGGTTATGGGACATGAAGCTAAACTCTTATATTTACTAGCTTAGTGTAATCGACACTTCTTTATGATCGATGACGATCATTTTATGGTTTAGGCTCATGGGTCGTATCTATTTAGGTGCGTCGATGTTTACTTCTCGCATGGGTCGTATCTATTTAGGTGCGTCGATGTTTATTTCTCGCATGGGTCGTACCTATTTAGGTGCGTCGATGTTTAATTATTTCGTGGAGCAATCGGCTCAATAAGTCGGGGCATGGGGCGTATCTATTTAGGTGCGTCGATGTTCGTCTATGCATGGGTCGTATCTTTCTAGGTGCGTCGATGTTCGACTTTGCATGGGGTGTATCTTTCTAGGTGCATCGATGCTAGACATTACATGGGGCGTATCTTTCTAGTTGCGTCAATGTTTATTTATGATGTTCGTCTATGCATGGGTCGTATCTTTCTAGGTGCGTCGATGTTCGACTTTGCAAGGGGTACGTCTTTCTAGGTGTATCGATGCTAGACTTTACATGGGGCGAACCTTTCTAGGTGCGTCGATGTTCAGTTTATGGGATTGGCCATCCTTTTCTTGTGATTTCTGGATTTCTAATTATTGATTTCTGGAATTTATGTTTCACCAGCTTTTACCATTGACATTGATGAGTATGTCATTTTATTGTGGCTTGGTGAATTAAATTAAGAATATGACGTTCTTTTCTCTGTTTTGAGATTATTGAGATATTGTATGACTTTTGTGGGATTTCTAATGTATACTTATCATAGTATGACACCTTTTTGTTATCATACGTTCTATTATCATATCTCATATTCTATCTCATTTTATCTGATAATTATAGCTAGACTGATCCGTTTATTATTTTCTTCTTAAATAATACTCGGGTCAGACTGAGATTTTACAGGTGCTTCCTCATGACTTCCTATCTGGAGCCATCATCTGACTTTTGGCTAACTACTTTAGTTTAGTAGTTTTTGTCGTATACATTTGAGATTGAGACTCCTTGATGTATACATATTCTGTTGTCTTGCACTTGTATCTATTCTTTTGTGTTATTGTGGATCTTATTTGACCACTACTCTGATGTACACTTTCATGTGTTATATTCATATCTATTTCCGCCTCTGTGATATGAATTGTCTGTGACTGATTTATGTTACGTTTATTTCTATGTTTGTTTCCGAAGATTATATATAGCCACCGTGTGATAGCTTTGTGTTTGTATCGGTATGTCGGATTTCCTCCTTAAAAGATATGCATTCTATTCTATCTGACATATCGGTGCTCGCACAAAGACTTTACATGGATGGTCGCTCCTCAACAGCCTTATTCTTCGTGCTAATTGACAGCACTACACCGTAGTGTTCTTGGTTAGCGTGGGTATAGAGGTGGGGCGTCACAAAACAACTGGAAATAAAACGAACTGTATTTAAATTACTGAAAAGAGTATTAAAACAAAAATAAACAGACTGCTAAAACTAATTAACAAATCTGTCCATGCTCTGAAATAAATAACATTGCTGAAAAAAATAAACTAGAAGAAAGAAGTGCTAGGTAAATAATGAGATTCCCTTTCGTTGCTCTCTGCTTGCTATTTTATAGGCTTCCAGCCCCTAAAATCAGTCAGAGTATTCACAAAAGAATAGGTCTTCATCACTTCTCTGCCGATATACATGTGCTGACCGGGTCTCTTGCTTGAATTGGTAAAAAGAATAATGTTTGCTTGATTTCACGTGACTAAGCTTTGATGTTGAGAGTATATCAAAATATAATATGCTGGCAAGTGGCTTTTCTTTAAGAATATGGTGGTCCCTACATGAGTTTCTCCTTGCTTTGTTCACGTACCATGTTTCTTTGAATGTATGCATACTTGAATTTCACGTTTGATGGATGTGAGATAATGACTTCTTTGACTATATGACTATGCTTTGACTTTGAAGTGCACATGGCCACAATTTGATTTTTATTTTCCTGAGCCTTGATTTCCACATGGTCGTGCTTTAAACGTTAATCTAGTTGGATTATTCACCACCTTCAAAACATGATTTTTGTCTCTGCTTTGATTTATTTGGTGCTTCAAATATTGCATTCTCTTCGATGTGCCTTTTGAACTAATGGATGTCACATTTGATTAATTTTAACGTTGCATTTCGAGATCCATAATCTGCAAAACAATAATAAAATACCCGTATAATACCGTTTTATTAAAATAAAAATATATGAAACGAACGGTTTAAAATGCAGAAACATATGTTCATCAATAAGCCAGCTAAAGTGTTGAAAGGTTGTAATTTGGTGCAGCTGAAAGAATCGATTTATAAAGCTATCGTGATAAAATCTAAAGAATTTGAAATAGAGTTAGTGTGTAACTGGCCGACGGACTCAGGATCGAAAGCCATTAAAATAGCCGATGATGACGATGTGGAGCTAATGTTTTCAGCGACATCGAAAGCAATTGAGCTATTTGTTGGGAAAATTAGGCGCTTGCAAGTAGAAGAACCCGTACGAGAACAAGAAGTTAACAGTGTTATTGAGGAGCACCGAAGAACGTTTGAGGCAGTAAGTATCAGTCGCGGAAACGCATCCCTGAGTTTCATTAATCCAACTATGACAGCGATGTACGGTCAACAACAAGGCCTATATGGATATCCTCCGTGTATGACCTATCCACGGGGCGTTCAGTATACGTACCCCTATCCAAGTCAAGGCAGCTTTACGCATTTGCTCGGAAGGTGAAACATTTATTTATGAAATTTAGGTCATATTAAGTTGATAGCTGTGCACTACTTAACTGTTTTTTTTCGCTATATATGCAGTTATATTCCTTGTCGACCAACACTGCCTAGTCCTGCTGGACCATCACCCTGCCATATGTCTCAATTTATGTATCCAACTCCGTCCGAGTTATATGATCTTAGTTAGAAGTATGTATCATGAGGAATCAAAATTTGGTAGGTAGTAATTACGGTACTGGTTTTAAAGTAATACGTATGTTTGAATAGCATATTCCCCGCGCACGATATTGCTACGCAATCTAATGTTTATTTGGAGAATGTAAATGTAAACGCAAACAACGAAGATGTTGATATTGAGATGGACGGGGATGTAGGTGAAGATGTCAATGACGAACCCTCTGTAAATAGTATGGATTTAGTGAACATGGTGGAGAACGACATGTCGTGGATAGGTAGTATGCAAGTGAACAATGGTCCTTTGAACTATGATTTTCCGGTTGAAGACAATATTTCCGAAGACAGTGATGGGGTGGAAATGGAAGTTCCTTTGGATGATGATTTGTGCAATGCACAAATTATGGCAAGGTCAATCGTTGCAAATCTTAAGTTCAACAATGAGCTGTTTTCAACTGTAAGCGTTCAAAATGGATTTAAAGTTAGTTTGATTTTCGAGACGAAAGCCAAGTTGTTACAACAGTTGAGCGAATGGTCGATTTTGCATGCCGTTTCTTTTAAAGCAATAAAATCAAATAAAACCAAATACACCGCCGTTTGAAATATAGATGCAAATTGTCCATGGAGAATTCATGCTATTGTGTCAAAAAAATCAGAGCAGAACTGGTGGATTGTAAGGAAATATCCTAGCGAACACAATTGTGTTAACCCAACGGTGAACTCCACTCACAAGCAGACGACGTCCAAGTTTTTAGTGGCAAAAATATTACCTTTTGTGAAAGCAGATCAGAACATTACAGCCGGGATGGTACATGTAACGACCCGAAAATTATTAATAATTTTTATTTGTTTTATTTATTTATTTATTTGAATATTTGTGAAATTTTAAACAATAAAATTTTGAAATATATTTAATATTTGGAATACGTCTATCTAAGCATAGCAACTGGTAAATTTTCATCAGATAATATGGAAGTTTATTTTATTGTGTAATTCTATTTCAATTTAGATCAGTTAAAAATTCGATGATAATAAATGTTTCCAAATCTGAATATTTTTCTATAGAAAATTTGTAAATCATTTTCTGAGTGAGACGTCATATTTTGTTTCTCCAAATTTTGACTTCTATTGCTCCATTCATCTTATTTCTGACATTTTGCAGCATTTCCGGTACCGATTATCGACTTTTGATAGGATAGTCGTACCACTGATATATGTATACCGTTTTGATCGTCTCGTCGTGCTGATCTCTGTGATATATTCAATTCTGAGTTTCGAATTTCGGTAACCGGCGATATCCGTGAAACGGGTAACCCTAACGGTACTCGTTTTAAAACACTTTTTGATTCGGTGACCTTTTCAGTTATTCAAGAAATCAAACAGTCATTTACAATTCTTATTTCAGCTTGACCTTTTATATCCCACCATTTCAAATTGCAATTCAGATCGGTTTCTCTCTCTTCTCTTTTGTTTGTATGCTCGAGATATTATAATAAGTATAACATTTTTTTTAGCCTATTCGCCTGATGTTTATCTCCTCTCTGCAAACCATTCCCCAATCAAGCCTTCATCACTTCCACCCGCCCATCACCGCAAACTAATCATTCACCCAAGCGCTAGCAGCCTCCACTGCCTCCCTCCTCAACCTCCGACCCGATCACCACTACAGCCACCTCCGGCCTCATAAGCCTAGCTGCGCCGGTCAATCCGATGCCTTTCCACCCCTCCCCTCTTGCCCGCATCTATCACCGAAACTCACCCGGCCGAGCCGCTTGAACCGCCCTTTCGCTCACCCCTCTCGACCAGCTGGTCAGATCAGCCACCTCCGAGCCTATCCAAATCTCCGCCAACAACCTGCTAGCCAACGTCCCCTTCTTCTTTTTATTGGGTTAGTTTTAAAATTTGTATATTTATATGTTGATCTTTTATGTTGTTGCTTATATCAACATACTGGATTTGCATGTGTCAGGATAAAAATCTTATATGGTTGCGTGCATATATACATGAGTCTATAGTATGTATATGTACTGTGTTATAAAACTTTTACTTGTTATAAACCTGTTGATGTATTCTGTCTACTATATATATGGGTATATGTATGAATAGATTTTTATGTGTGTTTAAAGGAATGTTGATTTTGAAATATAACACGTATATAGAGATTTATATATATATATATATTTTACAAATTGTGTTGTTTATATATATATATATATATATATATATAATATCATTGTCTGAGCTCCCTATCTTGTTTGGTTCTAAAGTATATAGCACAGAGATATTTATAGTATATAAAGTATGAAGGTTTATATTAGTTTTACTATTAGATAGATGTATACATTTATTTTATAAACAGTGTATATATATATATATGTGTGTGTGTGTCATTTGTGCAGTATCTAAGTGTTTACAATGAGTATATCTTAAATAAAGTTGTAGTTATACGATAGTATGTACGTTATAGGAAGGAAGATTTTATGTAAAATGTTATGATTGTGTTTTTCAGTGAATAATAGAGATAATATATACGAGTGTTTGCATCTGTTATAAAATTTTGTTTACAGCAAAAATATATACCCTGTAATATATGTTTGAAACAGTTTGATAACAAAATATACAATGTTTCAAATATATATATATATATATATATATGCTGTTGGATTTTGAATATGTTATATAACATTGGCTTTGCAACAGTTTTATATATTATAAAGTATATAAGTTAAAGGTATATATGTTCCAGTTAAAGACTTATTTTAAATAGGGGTTTTTAGGCTCAAGGAAAAAGTTAGAGAAAAATTTAGTTTCAAGGACAAGAAGTTTGTTTTTTAGGCTGAAGGACACTTTTTAGTGTAAATCACAGAATGATAGTTGTAACTATCATTTTCAGTTTACACTAAAAAGTGTCCTTCAGACTAAAAAACAAATTTGCTGTCCCTGAGACTAAATTTTTTTACAACTTGTTCCTTGTGCCTATTTACCTATTTTAAATATAGGATGTATATTTGGATATATCTGCCTTTATATGTGTCGTATTATATAATTATATATAGGTGCTTTATATGTATTATGTCAACTTATATATATATTTTAAGTATGTAAATTTTTGGTTAATTTATATAAATCTTGTATAGATAGTGTTACTGTTTATATATATATATATATATATATATATATTTAATATTCTCTGTATATATATTTGTTCATATATACTGAGTTGGGTTGTATATATATGTATAATTAGTTTGAATATATATTGTATGAATTGTAGTATGGGTTTGAATATATACCATGTTTGCCGGTACATATTATAGAATAAGATTTAGTTATATAAAGGTTTATATGTATAGATTTGTATAAGTTATAATAATATTATATATTTTATTTGTTTGTATAGTTTTATATTGATATTCTATATGTAAAATCTGATTCTATAGTTTAGATATATTTTATTTTAAAACACTTATTTTAAAAGTTAATAGGAATATAATATAACAGGATGTTGGAATTTTATATCTGTTTTATCTTATGGTATGTGTTTTAAACTTTATATTGATTTTTGAGAAAATGTAACGATATGATTTACATTTCATTTAATGTATGTCAAATTGATTCTAATTGTTTCGTCGATCCCTCATTATCAGCTCTATTCGTCGAATTCGTGCCAATCTAGCTTTGATTTGGAATTTGTCCTTGGATTTGTAACTCAATTCATTGTCTATCTTCTCTAGCCTCGAAAGGTGAGCAATCACTCACGATTAATATTCTTATATTTATTAAATTTGATTTCAATTGAAACGACAATTGAAATATGTTGTTGTTAGATATTTACATTGCAATATATATGTCATTATCTGTATCTGTTCACCTGTGACACCTAACACTATTATCTGTTATTTATCACTGATGACATATGCCTGTTACTGATTGTTATATTTTTTTCATATCTGTTATCACTCTGCAAGTTCCCTGTTAGTATAGAATCACTATGGGTTGAAATGATACATACCCGAACAATCTGTAGAATAGGAGAAAATTGTTATGGGTTGAAATGATAAACCCAAGAGATTTTCATTTGAATTGAATTTGGAATTGCGGGTTGAAAAGATAAATACCCATATATATATATATATATAAATTATGGATTGAAATGATAAATATCTGTATCACTTGACCATAGGATAGAAAATTATATACAGACATCGTTGGTCTATATATAAATATTTGAAATGATTTCTATGGTTTTGAAAAGAAATATATGGTTTTAATAAATATTTATTTTAAAGATTTAATAAAGTTGATTTAATAAAGTTGATTAAATCAATATAAAATATGTTTAAGTATTTATGTAGAATTTATATTTTCAAATATAGAGTTTATAATGTTTCATGTTGAAAGATAAATTTGAAATTGATTTGGAATTTTAATTATTTAAGAATTATACTTAAATAAGTTTGATTTGAAATTTATTAAATTTGAAATTTTAAGATATTTTTAATAACTCGAATTTAATTAAATGTGACTTAAATGAATATTTTAAACTTATATAAATGTAAATGGGATATTTTGTTTATTTAAATTTGTAAATTGAAGTTGTATTTAGATGTTAATGAAATGATTAAATAAATATTTAAAAAACTAAATGAAATTTAATTTAATTGAGATATAAATGGAATTATCAAATTTAGTTTTGGAAATGTGGAATATTTAAAGTTTTGAAATATATTGAAATTTAATGGTTTATTTTGTGTTTCAAATCTGTATTTGAAATCGATATGATTTATTGAGAAATTGAATTGAGTTGAAATTTATGCATTGAGATTGAATTAAGTTAAATTTGGAAGACGAGTTGATTTGAATAGATTTGTGAATTTGTGGAAACTATCTTCATTATATAAAGTATTTTAAATTTTATTTAAAACTATTTTATATTATTTTATAAACTATTTTAATATAACTATTTTTAATATAAACTATTTTAATACAAACTATTTTAATATAACTATTTTTAATATAAACTATTTTAATACAAACTATTTTAATATAAACTATTTGAATATAAACTATTTTAATTATACTAATTATTCCAATATATATTGTTTCAACTTATAACTATTTTATATAAATTATTTTATTTATAAACTACTTTATTATATATACTATTATTAATCTAAACGGTTTAAGGGAAATGCTATAATTTTAAAGTGTTATGATTTCCAGAATGCTATAATTTCAAAGTGTTATGATTTCAAAGCTGTGATTTCCAAAGTGTTTTGACTTTAAAAGACTATGATTTCGAAAGCGTTATAACTTTGGAAAGTGATATGATTTTTGGAAATGGATATATTTGAAATGGAAATGATGTCGTATTGATTTGGTTTTTTTTGAAATGAAAATGATGTTTTGATTTGGGAGTATAAACTATTTTGAAATGACCGCGGTGTTATAATAACGTTTGGTTGTTAAAGAGACCGGGATCGGATATGGACATACTTTCTGTCGATACCGAAAACCACTTTAACAACTGTGTATGCGGTGGAGATTCCAGAATGAAGTAGGATGGTGGCGACGATTCTATATGAGGTATATACATGGACCCAACTCCCATGAGTTGGCATAAGGTGGCTAAACCAGGAGCGATTCCGGGCTAATGAGGTAGCTCCTCTGATCGAACACATTCCATCGTATACCATTCTATTACTATGTGATTGATTGGGTGCACCCTTTGATTCGGGAGCGTGGCTCGAGTTGGGCGAATGCTGCGGCTTTGCGTTACCAACAGTCCGGATGCATAATTGGTATATCTACCCTGGCATTTCCTAGTTGTGTCGTGTCACCTACCATAGCGTGCTTTACTACGAGTTTTATTTGTGTCGTACCTATGGAGTATCCTCTGGTAGCTCTAGTTTACTGGGTATTACGGTATTGTATAGACTATTGGCACACCTAAAAATGTGTTAAGGTGGAAAATGTAAAGCCTTAATGCTATTTTTAAATAGTATTCTTTACTGTAGACATTATTATAATAGCGTATATTACTACATAGTAGATAGTTTAATGGATCCTTAAAGGATGGTTATCCCAAACATCCTTTAAGTTACTGTATTTCAGTTGATATTTCGCTTGAGTTGGATTTATTGATATAAGAATGTTAATCCTGACTCGAGCGTTTTGTGTTTTGCCTTACGCTCAGGTCAAACTGAGTGTACCAGTATTCGAGACTCACCTTTGAAGTTGGAGCTTCGCTTGGAGATCCAGCTATCTATCCAGTTTTCAGTTATTCAGTTGATTCTAGTGATGCATTCTGATTTTGTATTTGACTATTGTATTGAGACATCTATGTATTCGAGACCTCTGTTGTATCTCATTTAACTCTGTTATATATATATTTAGTAGCTTCATGAACTACTATTCTTTTGTTTCCGCTGCTTATTGTTATATTACTCTATGTCTGTGATTCTGTGATTATTTATTTACTGTATATGCTGAGTTTTGCCAAATTTAAATTAACAATATGATATTTTGAGCAATTCAAGTCTGGCATGTATGGATGCGAATGGTTGAAAATTTCAGACTGTTACAGTTGGTATCAGAGCTCTAGTTTTAGGCAAAACTCAACATATAAAGTAAATTTAATTACGGAATCACTTTTGTTCGAGCTTGAATCTCTTCCTCTTTGACTCAGTTTCCTTTGAATTTTGGAACGTTTCCATCGGTTCCAAAATCCATCCTTGTCTCTCCCTATTCGTATTCTTTTGATTCTGGAGTATCCCATAGATCCACTGTATGATTTGTAAAGGGGTGAAACTCATTTACAACAGGCATTGATTCACCAAAGATTTCGGTATCCTCGGTTTACGATGCTGCTATCTCTTGCTATGCCCGAATTCTATCTATTGCGATCAAATACTGATTTGCTTCAGAATTCTGCATCGATCTTATTCTTGAAGTCACGGTTAACCCAATTAAGGTTTCCCGATTTATAAAAGTCTATTCATCTTCCTATTTTGAAATTCAATTATCTTATCTCCCATTCGAGCCTATCCATTTTAGTTAGAATTCTATTTGATTAGGACCCCTTTAATTTGGATCTCTATGTTTGTTTTGAATCCATTCTAAACCATCAAGTGAGGGAGTGTATTTGTATTAAAAATGTTTATATATTATGTTGTTTGAGTTGTTGATGTTGATTTGGGTTTTCGATCGATTCGTCTGATCAACGATATCGATAGGATTTCCAAAACACTTGAACAGAGCAAACTGACACAATATTGTTTTCAATTTGATAAATGGAATAAATTTTATATTATATATATAAGTAAAATTTTCTGGAATTTAATAAGTTAATTAAATTGGTTGTTTGAAATGATAATATTTGATTATCATTTATTGTTCTATAAATGAATTTATAAACATGATTTATAAATTGATTTGGAATTTAAATGAATTTAAATTAAGAATTTGAGAATTTAATTTCCGGTGATTTCAAACTTTTGTTTAAAGTTTTAAAATGCATATTATTAAAAGTACTTTCGAATAGAAATTGTTTTCAAAGGATTTTAAAATGTTTAATTCAGTACTCTTCTCTTGTCGTTGGAAAATAATTTCGGTGATGACGGCCGAATCATCGATATTCATTTTCGAGTTTCGAAGAGGAGAGGCCACTCAAAGCTCAATAGCTCTGCTACACTTTTATTTTGGAAATTGAATTTGATTTGAATTTCCGAGGTATGATTGATTTATAATGTATACATAGGTATATGATTTTAAATTAGATTTGATATTATATATATATATATATATATATATATATATTTCCAAATGGTTTGAAGTGAATCGGAAATTTAATCCTTGAATTTATGTTAAAGGTGATTTTAATTATAAAATGAAGCCAAAATTTTTGAATAAATATTTAAATTTAAAATAATTGAATTGGAAACTTACTTGTATAATACCCAATTTCATTCTAATACAACTTACCTAAATTATTCAGAAGTTGAATATGTAATTGGATAATATACAATATAAAAGGATTTTATAAATAAAATATGAGTGGTTATAATAAATGTTATACACTTAAATTTTAATAATAAAAATGTTAATAGAGATAAGTAGAATGATAAGTTGATTTAATAGCAAATGAGACAAATTAAATAAAATTTTCATTTGAAAAAAAAACCTTTTGTATCAAATATTAATAAATTGAAATTAATTCAACTTAATGAAATACCTTGAATTTAAAACCAATTATTGAACATTGATTAATTTAAATTGAAATGTATATGGTTTAAATTAATTATTTTATTTTGTTATCAATCTATTTTCTTTCTGGTTGTTTCTATTCTCCTCCCTCGTTCCTTTTCGAGGACGAAAAGTTTGAGTGGGGGAGAGTGTAACGACCCGAAAATTCTTAATAATTTTTATTTGTTTTATTTATTTACTTGATTGAATTTTTGTGAAATTTTAAACAATAAAATTTTGAAATATAAATTTAATATTTGGAATACGTCTATCTAAGCATAGCAACTAGTAAATTTTCATCAGATAATATGAAAGTTTATTTTATTGTGTAATTCTATTTCAATTTAGATCAGTTAAAAATTCGATGATAATAAAATGTTTCCAAATCTGAATATTTTTCTATAGAAAATTTTTAAATCATTTTTTGACTAAGACATCATATTTTGTTTCTCCAAATTTTAACTTCTATTGCTCAATTCATCTTATTTCTGACATTTCGCAGCATTTCCGGTACCGATTATCGACTTTTGATAGGATAGTCGTACCATTGATATCTGTATACCGTTTGGACAGTCTCGTCGTGCTGATCTCTGCGATATATTCAATTCTGTGTTTCAGATTTCGGTAACCGGCGATATCCGTGAAAGTGATAACCGTAACGGTACTCGTTTTAAAACACTTTTTGATTCGGTGACCTTTTTAGTTATTCACGAAATCAAACAGTCATTTACAATTCTTATTTCAGCTTGACCTTTTATATCCCACCATTTCAAATTGCAATTCAGATCAGTTTCTCTGTCTTCTCTTTTTTTGTATGCTCGAGATATTATAATAAGTATAACGTTTTTTTAGCTTGTTCGCCTGATGTTTATCTCCTCTCTGCAAACCCTTCCCCAATCAAGCCTTCATCACTTCCACCCGCCCATCACCACAAACTAATCATTCACCCAAGCGCTAGCAGCCTCCACTGCCTCCCTCCTCAACCTCCGACCCGATCACCACTGCAGCCACCTCCGGCCTCACAAGCCTAGCTGCGCCGATCAATCCGATGCATCTCCACCCCTCCCCTCTTGCCCGCATCTATTACCGAAACTCACCCGGCCAAGCCCCTTGAACCGCCCTTTCGCTCACCCCTCTCGACCACCAGGTCAGATCAGCCACCTCCGAGCCTATCCAAATCTCCGCCAACAACCTGCTAGCCACCGTCCCCTTCTTCTTTTTATTGGGTTAGTTTTAAAATTTGTATATTTATATGTTGATCTTTTATGTTGTTGCTTATATAAACATACTGGGTTTGCATGTGTCAGGATAAAAATCTTATATGGTTGCGTGCATATATACGTGAGTCTATAGTATGTATATGTACTGTGTTATAAAACTTTTACTTATTATAAACCTGTTGATGTATTCTGTCTGCTATATATATGGGTATATGTATGAATAGATTTTTATGTGTGTTTAAAGGAATGTTGATTTTGAAATATAACACGTATATAGATATTTTTATATATATACAGATTTTACAAATTGTGTTGTTTTTATATATATGTATATATATATATAATATCATTGTCTGAAGCTCCCTACCTTGTTAGGTTCTAAAGTATATAGCACAGAGCTATTTATAGTATATAAAGTATGAAGGTTTGTATTAGTTTTACTGTTAGATAGATGTATACATTTATTTTATAAACAGTATATATATATATATGTCATTTGTGCAGTATCTAAGTGTTTACGATGAGCATATCTTAAATAAAGTTGCAGTTATACGACAGTATGTACGTTATAGGAAGGAAGATTTTATGTAAAATGTTATGATTGTGTTTTTCAGTGAATAATAGAGATAATATATATGAGTGTCTGCATCTGTTATAAAATTTTGTTTACAGCAAAAATATATACCCAGTAATATATGTTTGAAACAGTTTGATAACAAAATATACAGTGTTTCAAATATATATATATATATATATATATATATATATATATGCTGTTGGATTTTGAATATGTTATATAACATTGGCTTTGAAACAGTTTTATATATTATAAAGTATATAAGTTAAAGGTATATATGTTCCAGTTAAAGATTTATTTTAAATATAGGCTGTATATTTGGATATATCTGCCTTTATATGTGTCGTATTATATAATTATATATAGGTGCTTTATATGTATTATGTCAACTTATATATATATATTTTAAGTATGTAATGCTTATATATATATATATATATATATATATATTTGTTCATATATACTGAGTTGGGTTGTATATATATGTATAATTAGTTTGAATATATATTGTATGAATTGCAGTATGGGTTTGAATATATACCATGTTTGCCGGTACATATTATAGAATAAGATTTAGTTATATAAAGGTTTATATGTATAGATTTGTATAAGTTATAATAATATTAAGTATTTTATTTGTTTGTATAGTTTTATATTGATATTCTATATGTAAAATCTGATTCTATAGTTTAGATATATTTTATTTTAAAACACTTATTTTAAAAGTTGATAGGAATATAATATAACAGGATGTTGGAATTTTATATCTGTTTTATCTTATGGTATGTGTTTTAAACTTTATATTGATTTTTGAGAAAATGTAACGATACGATTTACATTTCGTTTAATGTATGTCAAATTGATTCTAATTGTTTCGTCGATCCCTCATTATCAGCTCTATTCGTCGAATTTGTGCCAATCTAGCTTTGATTTGGAATTTGTGCTTGGATTTGTAACTCAATTCATTGTCTATCTTCTCTAGCCTCGAAAGGTGAGCAATCACTCATGATTAATATTCTTATATTTATTAAATTTCATTTCAATTGAAACGACAATTGAAATATGCTGCTGTTAGATATTTACATTGCTATATATATGTCATTATCTGTATCTGTTCACCTGTGACACCTGACACCATTATCTATTATTTATCACTGATGATATATGCGTGTTACTGATTGTTATATTGTTTTCATATCTGTTATCACTCTGCAAGTTCCCTGTTAGTATAGAATCACTATGGGTTGAAATGATACATACCCGAACAATCTGTAGAATAGGAGAAAATTGTTATAGGTTTAAATGATAAACCCAAGCGATTTTCATTTGAATTGAATTTGGGATTGCGGGTTGAAAAGATAAATACCCGTGTATATATATAAATTGTGGATTGAAATGATAAATATCCGTATCACTTGACCATAGGATATAAAATTATATACAGACACCGTTGGTCTATATATAAATATTTGAAATGATTTCTATGGTT
The DNA here is from genome assembly GCA_030737815.1 of Allium fistulosum. Lineage (NCBI taxonomy): Eukaryota > Viridiplantae > Streptophyta > Magnoliopsida > Asparagales > Amaryllidaceae > Allium > Allium fistulosum. Next base: position 911,852,166 of record CM060907.1, on the reverse strand, counting down.
TTGAAAAGAAATATATGGTTTTAATAAATATTGATTTTAAACATTTAATAAAGTTGATTTAATAAAGTTGATTAAATCAATATAAAATATGTTTAAGTATTTATGTAGAATTTATATTTTCAAATATAGAGTTTATAATGTTTCAGGTTGAAAGATAAATTTGAAATTGATTTGAAATTTTAATTATTTAAGAATTATACTTAAATAATTTTGATTTGAAATTTATGAAATTTGAAATTTTAAGATATGTTTTATAACTCGAATTTGATTAAAGGTGACTTAAATGAATATTTCAAACTTATATAAATGTAAATGGGATATTTTGTTTATTTAAATTTGTAAATTGAAGTTGTATTTAGATGTTACTGAAATGATTAAATAAATATTTCAGAAACTAAATGAAATTAAATTAAATTGGGATATAAATGGAATTATCAAATTTATTTTTGGAAATGTGGAATATTTAAAGCTTTGAAATATATTGAAATTTAATGGTTTATTTTGTGTTTCAAATCTGTATTTGAAATCGATATAATTTGAAATGATTTATTGAGAAATTGAATTGAGTTGAAATTTATGAATTGAGATTGAATTAAGTTAAATTTGGAAGATGAGTTGATTTGAATCGATTTGTGAATTTGTGGAAACTATCTTCATTATATAAAGTATTTTAAATTTTATTTAAAACTATTTTATATTATTTTATAAACTATTTTAAATAACTATTTTTAATATAAACTATTTTAATATAAACTATTTTAATATAAACTATTTGAATATAAACTATTTTAATTATACTAATTATTCCAATATATATTGTTCAACATATAACTATTTTATATAAATTATTTTATTTATAAACTACTTTATTATATATACTATTATTAATCAAAACAGTTTAAGGGAAGTGCTATAATTTCAAGGTGTTATGATTTCCAGAATGTTATAATTTCAAAGTGTTATGATTTCCAAAATGCTATGATTTCAAAGCTGTGATTTCCAAAGTGTTTTGATTTTAAATGACTATGATTTCGAAAGCGTTATAACTTTGGAAAGTGATATGATTTTGGGAAATGGATATATTGAAATGGAAATGATATCGTATTGATTTGGTTTTTTTGAAATGAAAATGATATTTTGGTTTTGGAGTATAAACTATTTTGAAATGACCGCGGTGTTATAATAACGTTTGGTTGTCAAAAAGACCGGGATCGGATATGGACATACTCTCTGTCGATACCGAAAACCACTTTAACAACTGTGTACGCGGTGGAGATTCCAGAATGAAGTAGGATCGTGGCGACGATTCTATATGAGGTATATACGTGGACCCAACTCCCGTGAGTTGGCATAAGGTGGCTAAAACAGTCCGGGCTAATGAGGTAGCTCCTCTGATCGGACACATTCCATCGTATACCATTCTATTACTTTGTGATTAATTGGGTGCACCCCTTGATTCGGGAGTGTGGCTCGAGTTGGGCGATTGCTGCGGCTTTGCGTTACCAACAGTCCGGATGCGTAATTGGTATATCTACCCTGCCATTGCCTAGTTGTGTCGTATCACCTACCATAGCGTGCTTTACTACGAGTTTGATTTGTGTCGTACCTATGGAGTATCCTCTGGTAGCTCCAGTTTACGGGGTATTACGGTACTGTATAGACTATTGGCACACCTAAAAATGTGTTAAGGTGGAAAATGTAAAGCCTTAACGCTATTTTTAAATAGTATACTTTACTGTAGACATTATTATGATAGCGTATATTACTACATAGTAGATAGTTTAACGGATCCTTAAAGGATGGTTATCCCAAACATCCTTTAAGTTACTGTATTTCAGATGATATTTCACTTGAGTTGGATTTATTGATATAAGAATGTTAATCCTGACTCGAGTGTTTTGTGTTTTGCTTTATGCTCGGGTCAGACCGAGTGTACCAGTATTCGAGACTCACCTTTAGAGTTGGAGCTTCGCTTGGAGATCCAGCTATCTATCCAGTTTTCAGTTATTCAGTTGATTCCAGTGATGCATTCAGATTTTGTATTTGACTATTGTATTGAGACATCTATGTATTCGAGACCTCTGTTGTATCTCATTTAACTCTGTTATATATATATTTTGTAGCTTCATGAACTACTATTCTTTTGTTTCCGCTACTTATTGTTATATTACTCTGTGTCTGTGATTCTGTGATTATTTATTTACTGTATATGCTGAGTTTTGCCAAATTTAAATTAACAATCTGATATTTTGAGCAATTCAAGTCTGGCATGTATAGATGCGAATGGTTTAAAATTTCAGGCAGTTACAGTACAAGTTTTGATGGAAGAACAGTTGTTCATGAAAATTAGTTATATGAAGGCTTGGAGAGCTTTGAGTAAGGCGGTGGCAAAAATTTATGGCGATTGGGCAGAGTCATATAGCAGTCTAAGGCAATATTTTGTTGAAATAACTAGATCGAACCCGGGAAGTGTTGGACACGTTACGACCGATGATTATGGAGTCTTCGATCGAGCTTTTTGGGCCTTTGGACCTTGTATTGAAGGATTTGTTCATTATCGTCCGATGTTATGTATTGACGGGACACATTTGTACGGGAAATATAAAGGGACACTACTTGTAGCCACTGCTATTGATGCGGATGATCACCTATACCCTTTAGCGTACGCAATTGTAGAGTCCAAATCCGGGGATAGTTGGGGGTGGTTTTTTGCCTGCATGCGGCGGTTCATTCAGTGTTAACAATCGATGAATTACCTTCATTTCGGATCGAATGAAAGGAATACCATCAGCCTTGGAATCGAAATGGTGTTTTCCACATAAACATAGATTTTGTGCTAGACATCTTAAAGCTAATTTTCAAGCTGCAGGGTTTAGAGAAAAACGATTAACCGGACTTTTTTATGCTGCAGCTTGTGCTGCGGAAGAAGCCGAGTACATCAGAATACGTGAAGAAATCAAAACTATAAGCATCAGGGCTCACAATTGGATAGAAAGGAGTTTAGGAGCACACGGGAAGAATTAGGCATTGTGTAAAGATGATGGCAGTCAATTTCATGTCATGACCACTAACTGCGCAGAAAGTTTCAATTGTGTTTTTAAAGGAGCTAGGTCTTTATCTGTCAAAGCTTTAGTTGCAAGCACCTTTTTCAGGTCGGTTGATTATTTTTGTCAACGAAGAGAAGCGGCAAAAAAACCGACTTCCCATCTAACTCTGAAGTGGGAAGCCAAGATCGCCAAAAGAGCTAATAAAGCTAGGCATACAAGAATAATTCGATTTAGTCAATTTGAGTGGCAAGTTGTGCACTATTTTGGTGACGAGTTCAAAGTACTAATCAACAACAACAATTGATCTTGTACGTGCAACATCCCTCTTTTAGAGCACCTACCGTGTATGCATGTTATGGCCACTTGCTCAACGGTTTCCAATGAAGCAAATAGAGCCCATCACGACTTCGCCTCAACATGGTATTCCACAGCGAAATACCTGGCAGCTTACACCCCCCAAGTTTCACCCAGTACGAGATAAACGCTATTGGAGTTCTAGTGATAGTCAATTAGTCCTACCTCCGGTAGTTAAAAGACAACCAGGACGTCCACGTTCAACTAGAATTAAAGGTACAATGGACGAGGTATGGACCCCTAAAGGAAATAGGTGCAGCAAATGTGGTGTTCTTGGTCATAAAAAAAATCGTTGCAATACAACAACTTAATGTTTTTGTTTTATTTTGTTTATAATCCTAATTCGAATGCATTCTAGTTTCTCCGAGAACAATTGTTTTTGTAATGTGAAATTGTACGCAAAGTTTATTCGACACTTATTTATTTTGTCGTTAACATTCTAACGCGGAGTGTATTCAAAGTTTATTGTGGACTTAATCACAAATTTGAATACATTGGTGAGTACATAACAGAGAAACATTTCAAATGCCGCTTATGTGCGACATTTGAAATGTCGCATGTTGCAACATTTGAAATGACGCTGTGGGTGCCATTTGAGATGCCGCACCTTAGCGGCATTTGAAAAGTCGCTCTGTTGCCTATATTTTTGCTAAGTTTTTGCAACTACCCCACCCACACCCTAACTTTACCAAATTTATTTCATCAAAAGCTCTAGGTTTCATATTGCTATACTATTCTCATTCAATTTCAACAATTTGCAACTACCCTCCCCATATTTCAATTCAACATTGCCGCGTCAAAGGTAAGTGTTATACTTTTCTCGTTCAATTTCAACAATTGTTTTCTCGATGTATTATTTGACTGTATTCATAGGTGTATAATGGACAATTGGGAAATTGATGATGTAACAATGATGAAGATGTACGACGAATTCGAACAAAATAAAGGAAAGGGGATTTCAAGTGGCATCGACCTTGAAGTTGATTTTGTACCAGAGACACAATTCGAAGAAGAACCCCCGGTTGTGGATAGTGGAACATCACGTGGAGAAGCCGTGGTTGATAGACCAGTCCAACAATCGCTCCATGCACGTCTTTTAGGTGTCCTTGGTTGGCAAAATTGTGCAAGCTCAAGCTCCCATGCTACATGTGCAGTTTGTGACTGTGGAGAGGAATGCGAAGTAGTCGTTTGCAGAAATGATAGGAACGCTGGACGTCGTTTCTACCGCTGTTGTGGATACAACGATCACAAGATTCGACCGCATCAGGTTGAATGTTGATTTTTTAAGTGGCTCGATCCACCACTGTGTCCTAGAGGGGTGGAATATGCTTTAGAGATGCAAGAGGAGGTTAGTCATTTGGAAAAGTTGAACCCTGAATACCGAAACGAATTGTTGGTTCACGGGTACAAGTATTCGGCGTTGTGGCCACGTAGATCGTTGAAGGATAATTGAAATGTAACGTAATGATATTAGAAACTTGTTGTGTGATGAAAATATATGAAACAATTGCACAAACTTATTGAAGCATTATTCGAAATAATATTTATATGTTCGAAGTATGTTATGCCTTGTTGAAATCTGTTGTTTTGAAAAGTCAGTCTACATGCTTGCCAAACCTACAGCAGATGCACACCACAGTGCGGTATCTGAAATGACGCCTGAGAAAACCAGACTGCGGCATCTGAAATGCCGCAGTTTTCGACATCCCCATGTGCCATTTCGAATGCCGCCCCACACAACATTTCGAATGCCGCCCCACACGGCATTTCAAATTCCGCTCTGTTACTTACTCAGAGAAACTACAAATCTGAAATACGGCGTCAATATTTCGACACCAATATAAACAATTTTCTAAACATTTACTACTCCAAATTTCTGAGCTCATGACTACATTTAGCATCAACAAATACAAGTCTACAATCAATAACATTCACACCAACATCGAAATACTAGAGTCACTTCTACAATCACACCGACAAACAATAGTCTACAATAGTTAACAACCAAACATCCCAAACGAACAAATAGAAACCATGATCAATAAACACTACAGTCAACATCCCACACAAACGATCAATCAACACTACAGTCAATCGATACTACAGTCAATAGATAGAAACCACGGTCCACTACGATTAGTCTAAAATTTCATCTAAAAGTCTTTAATTCCCGAGGAGTTTTCTTCTTCGGTCTTCTGGGCTTGAGCATGAATTCCCCCTCTTCCAGTGACAACTCTTCACTGCCCTCCTCTTACGTCCCTTCCGTTGGGGATTGCGATGGCCCGATGGGTTGTGTATGCTGGGAAGATATCGCTCCGGAACTCTTGCCCTCAATTTTCTTACTTCTTCCATACTTTCTCTTTGGTGAGGGGGGCGGTGGAACTGCAGCTATGTCCTTATATGATGTGGGAGGGGCAATATCCTCGATAAGTGGTGGCATGGCAGGAGGAGGAGGAGGCAGAGGTGGGATGGGCCTTGACATCGTGTTCTTCGACAAGGATAGTAGAATTTGTTTGATAGAGAAACATTTTTCCTTGCTCTTTTCAGGAACCTCCTCCGCAAGCTCGTCGACAATGTCCAACACATGATACATACCATCCCCTACATATAACATAAACCTTTATGAGTTTCATAAGTACTATACAAGTTGTCAATATTAATACATACCACATTCCGTTCTAGCGGAGCTCGTGGAGTGTAAGGTGCCACCTCTTGCTCGGGTTCTTCCGCTCATCTTCGTAGCACATAATGACAAGTGATATTCCAATACCAACTAAGATACCCCACATCGGTCAGAGTGACTTCGTGCTTGTCTTCCCTAGCTATGAAACTATTGTTCCATAACTCAATCATCGTTTCAAACTCATCTTCGCCGTATGGAAGCGTGTAATATGGAGCAGGATACGGTAGGTGTTGTCGAAGACCAAACTGTCTCATGACTCTGTTGGCAGATGGTATGTTGAATCTCCGAAACAAAAAATCATAAGTCTTGCCTGCCATAACGACCTGTCCACTGTACAAAGAGCCGGAAGAGCCTGAAGGTCTACCTCGGAATACAGATTTCATGTTACTGCATTGTAATCTAAGACATCAAACTTGTTCCGGTAGAAGGCTAAATTGCATCTGGGGGTCATTTTTGTATTCTTCAGGCCAATCCACCTGTAATAGCAACATGTTATAGGAAGTATTCAAATTTACTGTATTGATACAACAACACTGTTTTACCTTGCTCCATATGCCTTTGAATTGTCAATTATTTGCGTCTTCGTAGAAATACGACCAACCGAAAGGTAGGTCCATGACCAAAGCTGCAAGTGTAAAACTTAATTTTAGTTACGGTTTTACGACAAACTCAAATATGCAACAATGAAAGACTATGTCCGTACCTGAAGTAGAGTCATACAACCTCCGGCAGATCGTTATTCGACCAAAGCAACTCTCGTAAGCTCCGTATATATGAAAGCTAGCACCGCACTACCCCATGAGTATTGCCGACATGAATCAACGTCTTCTAACAATGGAAGTCATTGAAGGGCCACTCTTGTCTTCGATCGATTGCAAAAAAGACGTTGCGTGATGATGTGCAACATAATAGCGCGGGTGCGCTGGGCAATCTGCAAAGGAGAGGCATGACGGGAAATATCACCGGCCAACTGCTCCCTAAACCACGTGGCTACTATCGACTCATTTCCCCACCTCACGTCTTCTGGAGGAGCCAATCCGAGCAAGGGCTCACACAATTCCATATAATTTCTTGGAAAATCCGGTTTCGGGATGGGATCCCCGTTAATCGGCAATCCGAGCAATACAGCTACGTCTTTCAAAGTGATTGTCAGCTCACCTACTCTAAGATGAAATGTAGACGTCTCCGGTCGCCATCGATCGATCAAAGCCGTTAAAAGATTCCGGTCGAGCTGTGTATATCCCAACTTATTAACAACACCAAATCCAACTTTGTCTAACAGTTCCAACACGCCTGGATGCGCTGACGTGACGAGCTTTAAAGTGGATGAATGGTCAATGAAGCCGTCCGGCTCAACCCCCTATCAATAAATAATAACAAATGAAAGCAATTATGGTAATTACCAACACTTTACAGAACTAATGACAAATTATATGACCTTGTACCTTCATCATATCGATGTTGTTTGTGCGGTGTTGAGGTTGGAGGTAAAGCACACTAGGATCGATCGGTCCGGGCGTCATTTCGCCATATTCTACCGCAATAACATTACATAATCATAGTCAACTTCATTGGGTATACAACCATAGATTTGCAATTATACAACTTCATTGTACACAATAAGAAAACAATTAAACATGTGCTCTAGGTGCCTACTCAACTTCATTGTACTATACAACCATAGATTTGCAATTATAGAACAATTTTAGCCCTAAACCCTAAATTGAAAAAATGACAATTAGAAACAAAATCGATAGATTTCATACCTATAGGATGTGCTTGAGACGATGATAAAGCCATAGTTCAAATTCTAGCTAGATTTAAGTAGTTTTTATTTAAAAATTTGATTTTTGCTGAATTGGGGAGGTGGGTTCGGATTTTTTGTGAAGAGAGGTTGAGAGAAGGGAGAGTGGGATAGTAAGGATGGAATGGGCTGCAAATTTACAGAGAGCAAAAAAATAGGCGGCATTTGAGATGCCGCAAACGGGCGGCATCTCAAATGCCGGCAGTGTATTTTTACCCAATACACGTGTACTGGCGTCATTTGAGATGCCGCCGGCACACGTGGCGTCCAACATGGCGAAACTGGTTTAGTTTTGTAAATAGTTTGCAATATGGTCTTTTATTGTAATTTGTTTACTATTTTGGCCTAAATACAAAATTTATCAAATAGAAAAAGATACTATAGTAAAGCTTAACCACATAAGATCAGGTTCCCACATATATTCACAATCATTTGTTTGATTGCATAAGTTGTTTTCATTGTGTAAGTTTGAGCGGCAAGTATGCAGATTATCTCTATTATTTCAATCTGTTAGATCTAAACATTTAGCCCGTAATTGAACATGACTATTATGTTGAACTTGACTTGAGTTGTCTGTCTCCAATTTATATCTATTGATGATGTGGCTTGAGTTTTATTAAATGTCTCCTCTGTTACCTGATTTTGTTGCTTGCTTCCATTCTTTAATTATAGCATTCATTTCATCCATATCCATGTATTTGTTGTTGTTTTCATTTTGTTCTTTACTATTAGAATGAGGAGTTATGCCATCTGATGTACAGTGGCTATTAGCTTGGTTTTCCTACTTTTGAACTCTTATATGATATACATATAACATATTGCAAGTAATTTTCACCCCCTAACATTTGATTCTCAGTATGAAGTGTGAAGTGTTATTAAATCCGTTGTTACACGTTTTTACTGGTAATTTTATAATTTATTAATGATTTTCGATAATTTATAAATGGCATTCTTTTGACTTGTGATCGGAGTTATGATTAACCTAAGAACACCAAAACTCTCAATTGAAAATGAATATTATATTATATATGTATAATGATGAATTTATAGTAGTATAGGTACAATCTGGGTAGATTACAAATCCAAAGGTCTCATTTCATGTGCAGTAAGCAATTGTTACACGTTTAAATTTTAATTCTTAAATTACGTGCATTAGCTTTTACCTCATTTGTTGGAAAAAATATAAAAGCAGCGAAAGCGTCAATCCATTCAATTATTCAATTATCCATTACACAATCCGAGAAAGTTGGGGTAAACGTTTATGGTACTCCCATTCAAAAATGCTACAAAAATGGACGCTAAATTGGTAAACTAGCATGAATTTATGTGTCGATATTATATGAAAGTTGAGATGGCGTACCATAAAAGATATAAGGATACCAATTGGATTGAATTGTTGGCAAGTTAAATTTGACTTATACCACTTTCAATTTTCTCTATAACATATACTTTACCATATTGATTCTTCTTTTTTTTCAGTAAATAAATCTTAATTTTCACAAATATTTTTTGGACTAGAGTCACATTTAAATAACTTTTTTTAAAAAATAATTGTCCGAATTATTTAGGGGATAGAAGCGCGCAAACTTTTATGTTAAATTTGATAACGATGAAGATAGGTTGAAATATTGTCTTCCAACAATTAGCAAAGAAGATTGGATTGGGTTCTTGAAAAACGAAGCAAAACTCGATGCATGCGAAAGAAGGGATGTACGCAGAAAAATAGATCACTGTAAAACTATAATCATCATATCAGGTGTGCAAGTCACACAATAATAGAACATGAAATAATGTGTTTATTTCATCTTTATTTTTGAAAATTTGCGTAAAATTCACAGGCTTAATAAGAAGTGAGTTAACATTTTTTATCTATCAAGATGCTAATAAATGATCATGCCAAAGTACAATTTTTTCTGAAAATAATTTAATTCTCATTTATGGTAATATGCTGGCTATCATTCGATCATTGTGATTCTAATGCATGTTCATTCGTGTCTTTAAGTTAAAAAAAAGTTTGCACTTACATTATAGATATATATAATATACAAATGTTACATTATAGAGCATTTTCTCAGTTTATAACTGAGCATTTGCTCAGTTTATAAACTGATCGCAATTGCTCACTTTGAAAACCGAGAACATCATCCACTAATCGGCATTACTAAAATAAATTTAAACAAAAATTTGTATATAGCACTATATAAGACTAGGGCTGTCAATGGATACTCGAAAATCCCAAAATCCGTCCACATCCGCATCGGAAAAGCGGATAAATATTCGATATCCAGAAAATGGAAGCGGATACGAAGACATCCGCATCCGAAAATTATTCGTCCGGTTTTTGTCAAGATTATAGTTTAAATTATGTGTGTTTTTAGTGTGTTGGGGATTTTGCGGTTCGAGACAAATTTGATGGCGATTGTGAAGAAGATAATGTTGTACTTCCGACTTCAAGGATCTATGGAATAGATTCTTTCAGACAATAGTTCAACCCACTAGGTACAAATGGGTTATCGAACTATCGACTTTCAGGATTCAATGAAGCCCTATAACAGCAATATCGGATTCAAAGTTTGCACGCCTTTGATCCGACCAAGAACACTTTAGTAATGGTTTCTGATGATGCAATTTATATAGAATAGAATAAAGAGGAAGAAGGGAGCAATTCTGCGACGATTTCTGAGTTTGCAACACCTGATGGGCGTCACAAAAACAGAGCAATGGAGACGAAGTTATGGCATCGCAAAACTGCTTCGAGAGGAAGAAGAAGATGATTCAGAAAATTCGTATTTGAAATGTTTCTGGGCGTTGCTATTTATAGATGTGAAGAGGTGCCTATTCGTGAAGTGTCACAACCGTTTGCAACGGTCGCGTCTATTCAACTGTTATAAACGGTCGCGTCTATTCATTTTGTAACGTTTAAAAAACGTTACAATTTCCCGCCATTAATTCAAGTTTAGAAATTTCGGTTTTGGGTTCTTAACGGGCTGAAATCCGACTCGTTACTATTTACATATGATCCAAAAATATTTTCGGATCCGAACCCGAAACCCGTATCCGACCCGGCCCGGTTCGGTCGGACGGACGGCGGCGGCGCGCGTGTGGTGTTGCATGACTTCTCTCCTTACAATAAAGCAAACATGTGGGAGCCCCAAGGCCCAAACATCCACATGAGAAAACTATATTTATACAAATATTTTGTATAACTTTCTACCATGTGGGACTAATATCTCTTCTTCCTCTTTACTTCTTCTCTTCCAAATCAAAATCCAAAGCCCAAATTTTATTTGAAAATTTTACAACAATCTCCCCCAATTTTCAAAATAAGAAAAATTAATAAATAGGATGGCTGCGTCACTAGAGTGACTTCCTACATACCCAAGTGGGATCAACCCTATGTAGTTCTAAGATCAAGTTTTGCATCATCGTGAAAACCAACACATAAATAAAAGGTATCTTTTGGATTTGAACCTTTACTTAGTGTAAACCATTCAAAGCCTTATCGAGATTCTATGGTGAACGAATCTTGAACCAAGTATCCCTAATGATAAAACCGGAACAATCACACATGTTGATTTCTTTAGGTAAAGTGTTATGTATTGCTCAGCACGTTAATGGCCATGTGCTTAAATCCTGGTTCATGAGTCTACTTAGAAAGCGGTCTTACTTTCCTAGGAAACGGCCTGATTTCCATACTCATATAGGTAAGTCTCTTAAGGTGTTTCTGCGATTCACCTTTTAAGGTTTCTAGACTTATTAAGGATATATATCTATCCTTTGTTCTTATAGAATCCAACACTAAATTATATGGGATTATCGATTTAGTGTTCCATAATCATTCTCTTAACTTGTTGGTACCCATTGAACTTTGTCTATCCTTTTCAAGACATAAGTTGGGTTTCTGTTAAGGATGATCAACCTTCATACACAGACCTTAGTCCCATTTCTTGTGACTTTATAGAAACCATTTCCTTTGGAAGACTCTTCGTAAGTGGGTCAGCCAAGTTTTTCTTCGTTTCTATGTAGTCAACAGTTATAACTCCTCGTTTGAGTAACTGTCTCACCATTTGATGTCTTAGACTCACATGTCTAGACTTTCCATTATATGTCTTATTAGACACATTGTATATCGTTGCTTGATTGTCATAGTTAATCAAGACTGCTGGAGATGGCTTCTTCCATAAAGGGATATCCATTAATAAATTCCTAAGCCATTCCGCTTATTTACATGCATCTACTAATGCAATCAATTCCGACAACATTGTTGAGTCAGAAATACAGGTCTGATTCTTGAAAGCCCAAGACACAGCAGCGCCTCCTAATGTAAAGATCCATCCAGTCGTAGACTTGGATTTGGATTCTACATTGTTCCAGGTTGCATCACTATATCCTTCTATTACAGCAGGATATCCTTTATAAGATAAACCATATTCAATGGTTCCTTTCAAATAAGCTAAAACTCTGGAAATAGCTTTCCAATGTTCGTAACCTGGATTACTCGTAAATCGACACAATACACTTATAGCATGTGCGATGTCTGGTCTAGTGCAATGCATAGCATACATAAGACTCCCAATAACACTGGAATACTCTAGTTGAGAGATAGTACGTCCAGTGTTCTTTTCTAATTTAATACTAGGATCTAAAGGAGTTGGTGCTGGTTTGTCATCGTAATGACCATACTTTTGTAGGAATTTCTCTATGTAATGATATTGAGTTAGTAATAACTCCCCCTCTTAATTTCCTAATAATTTTAATTCCCAAAATTACATCAGCCTCTCCTAGATCTTTCATATCGAATTTAGAAGACAGAAACTTTTTAGTTTCATTCACACATGATATATTGGAACCAAATATTAGCATGTCATCAACGTATAAACATATTATAACACTACCGTTGCTATCCGATTTGCTATAAATACATTTATCAGCATCATTAACAATGAATCCATATGACAGTGCAACTTTATCAAATTTCTCATGCCATTGCATGGGAGCTTGCTTCAGGCCATAAAGAGATTTCACTAATTTGCAAACTTTCTTTTCTTGGCCTGGGGTTTTGAAACCTTTAGGTTGTTCCATATATATCTCTTCTTCTAAATCTCCATTTAGAAAGGCAGTCTTTACATCCATTTGATGTATGACTAATTTATGAATTGATGTAAGTGCAATTAAACAGCGTATAGAAGATATGCGAGCAACTGGAGCATATGTATCAAAGTAATCTACTCCATGTCTTTGCTTATATCCCTTAGCAACTAATCTGGCTTTAAACTTACCAATAGATCCATTTGTACTTGAATATCCATTTACATCGTATAGGTTTAGCACCAGGAGGTAAATCAGTTAAAACCCAAGTTTGGTTTAACAGTATGGAATTCATTTCATCATTGATAGCTTCTTTCCAGAAATTGGAATCTCTGGAACTCATAGCCTCAGAATAAGTTTTGGGATCGTCATCGACGTTCATTACATATTTAGTCACATTAAGGACTTCGTCCTTACTGCCTTCTACAAGATATGTAATGAAGTCAGGACCATAGTCCTTCTCTATTCTCGCTCTTTTACTTCTCCGTTGTTCAGTACTATTATCTGGTATTGATACTTTCTTGCTGTTTTGAGCAGGAGCATAATCATCGTCATTGATATCATTAGCCATACTAGGTTCTGGACTAGATGATCTCAATGGGATCTCAACAGTTTGATTTTCAAAAAATTCTACATCAATAGATTCTATAACTTCTAGGGTGTCAAGAATAAGGAATCTATAAGTTATACTATTAAGTGAATATCCTATGAAAACACATTTAAATGCTCTATTTCCTAACTTTGGTCGTTTAGGGTCTGGTTTTCTAACATATGCTAAGCAACCCCAAACTTTAAGTCTAGTTAGGTTAGGTTTCCTATTAAACCATAATTCATAAGGGGAAATATTATTCTTTTTAAGTGGTATTCTATTTAAAATATAACATGCAGATAACATAGCATCACCCCATAGGTTATAAGGTAAATTAGAACTTATGAGCATGGCATTAACCATTTCTACTAAAGTTCTATTCTTCCTTTCAGCAACACCATTTTGTTGTGGTGTATATGGGGCATTACATTGGTGAACTATACCTTGTTGTTTACAAAACAAGGTGAATTCATTTGAGAAATATTCACCACCACGATCTGAATGTAATATTTTAATTTTAACTCCTAATTGTGTTTCGACCTCCGCTTTGTAAATTTTGAATTTATCAAAAGCCTCATCTTTAGTTTTCATTATATATATATATATATATATATATATATATATATATATGCATATCTAGTATAATCATCAATGAATGTTATATAGTATTGGTTACCACCATAGGTGATATGACTTTTTAAGTCACCCACATCACTATATACCAAATAAGGCAAATCAATTTTCCTTTCTACGGATTTAAAGGATTTTCGGTGTATTTTTGCTTGAACACATATTTCATATTTAGAGATGGTATCGAAATCACAATCAGAAATTAATCCTAATTTATGCATATTTCTAATGGAATTATAATTAACATGTCCTAATCTATCATGCCATAAATTAATAGAATCAACAATATAAACAGAAGATTTCTTTATTAGATTCAACTTAATCATGCCGTTACAAGAGTATCCCTGTCCAACGAATCTACCATTCTTAGACAACACTAGCTTATCAGACTCATACACCATCTTGAATCCTCCTTTGTTAAGAAGGTATCCAGAGACCAAATTCTTACACATATCAGGTACATAAAATACATTTACTAATGTAAGAACTTTTCCAGAGGTGAAAAGAAGTTCTATAGTGCCTTTTCCTAGAACTTTACTTGGAACCTTATTTGCCCCAGTAACTTCGTCGGCTTCTCCTTTATTTTCTTCGTAACTCTTGAACAAATTACGGTCTTTGCAAATATGAATGGTTGCTCCAGTATCGAACCATCAATCATTATCATTGCCGCTAACGGAGTTCGCCTCTTGCACTACAGCCACAAGTGAGTCTTCAACCACATTCACTTTTTGTTGTTTCTTCCGTAGACGGCAGTCTCGGGCATAGTGGTCGGGCTTGTTACAAAAATAACAAGCACCTTTCTTTTTGTTGTTGGTTTTGGAATGATTTTTCTTCTTAAACTGTGTCTCATTCTTTGGCTTTAACGTATCAGTAATTTCAACATTATTTGCCTTAGAATGGGACTCAGTTTGCGGATTATCATCTAGATCGCATTTGCGAGAGTCTTCTTCAATACGAAGATGACGTTGTAAACTGTCTAAATTATAATCTGTTTCCGCATGCTTCATCTTTTTCTTATAATCATTCCAACTATGCGGAAGTCTCGAAATTATAACTCCAACAACAAACGATTCAGGGAGATCAATTCCAGCATCTTTAAGTTGATTCACCAATAGTAAGATTTCGCTTACTTGTCCAATTATGGACTTATTGGTGACCATTTTGAAATCCATAAAATTGGAAATAAGAAACTTTTTATTACTTGCCTCGGATATGCGGTACTTATTCTCCAGTGCAGTCCAGAGTGCCTTTGCTGTTTTCAAGGTCCTATGAGCATTGTAGACTGGGGTAGATAACGCATTCAGAATATGGCCTCTGCATAGAAAATCGTCCTCTTTGCGCTTTGCACGTCTAGCCTTTAGAGCAGCATCATCCTTATCAGTTTCCTCCGGGATTTCTTCCAAGTCATTTTCCAAAATGTAGAACAACTTGACGGTGACCAAGAAAAATTTCATCGTCTCTTGCCAACGAGTGAAATTGTCGCCATCAAAACGCTCTAATCGAGATAGATGCTGATTCATAACTTGGTGAGCGCTCGAACCTTCCATGGTTGAAACTATTGTCTGAAAATTGTTGGGGATTTTACGGTTCGAGACAAATTTGATGGCAATTGTGAAGAAGATAATGTTTTACTTCCGACTTCAAGGATCTATGGAATATATTCTTTCAGACAATAGTTCAACCCACCAGGTACAAACGGATTATCGAACTAACGACATTCAGGATTCAATAAAGCCCTATAACAACGAAATCGGATTCAAAGTTTGCACGCCTTTGATCCGACCAAGAACACTTTAGTAATGGTTTCTGATGATGCAATTTATATAGAATAGAATGAAGAGGAAGAAGGGAGCAATTCTGCGACGATTTCTGAGTTTGCAACACCTGAGGGGCGTCACAAAAACAGAGCAATGGAGACGAAGCTATGGCGTCGCAAAACTGCACTGAGAGGAAGAAGAAGATGATTCAGAAAATTCGTATCTAAAATGTTTTTGGGCGTTGCTATTTATAGATGTGAAGAGATGCCTATTCGCAAAGTGTCACAACCGTTTGCAACGGTCGCGTCTATTCAACTGTTACAAACGGTCGCGAAGTGTCAAATTTAGAAATTTCGATTTTAGGTTCTTAACGGTCTGAAATCCGAACCCGAAACCCGGCCCGGTTCGGGCCGGTCGGACGGACGGCGGCGGCGCGCGTGTGGTGTTGCATGACTTCTCTCCTTACAATAAAGCAAAAATGTGGGAGCCCCAAGGTCCCAACATCCACATGAGAAAACTATATTTATACAAATATTTTGTATAACTTTCTACCATGTGAGACTAATATCTCTTCTTCCTCTTTACTTCTTCTCTTCCAAATCAAAACCTAAAGCCCAAAGTTTATTTGAAAATTTTACAACAATAGTGCAGTGAAAGATATTTGTTTATTATTTTATTAAATTGGTAGTTTATATTATATGCACTTAATGCTTATTACCTGCTCGAAACTATTTATCATCACATTTGTTAATTCTGAACATTTTTATAATCAATGAGATTGAAATTTTTTTAAGTTAAACTGAAATTTTCCTTTTATAACTCTTGATTGATCGGTCGTTAGTGGATATGATAATTTCGATATCCGTCCGTATTCACAGATGCGGATATCCGATATTCGAAAATGGTTTTGGATGCGGATGCGGATGTGACACTATCCGTATTCGAAAGCATCCGTTGATAGGCCTAATAAGACACATAAGTCAACCTCGTAAATAGTGTTTTTTGAGCAGTTATCTTAGATGTATCCTTTTATCTTTTTTACAGCAATACAGTAACAGACGAAGCACATACTTTTTCAGTTTGAAAATACATGCCTTCAGTTGCACACTACACAAATAAAAACATGCCTTCAAATTAAAGGAATGTTGCTAATATTTACCTAGGTTTTAACATATTATTTCTTATAGAAAAAGCTATTTTGACTTTCTATTTGAGATGATAGATGACCTTCTCTGCAGTCTACATATTTATTGAGATTTAGAGTTGTAATTTGTATAGCCCATGGTTAAATAGTTTGCAATTTCTTCTAACGGTAAAAACACATGTGCATGCCTTTCATATCATTATTGCACTAACTGTACACGTTTCATTTCCTTTGGAATGCTTATTTTAGTTAGTGTATGAACTATGCATAGAATGCAGATTATATGCTGGTATTCTAGGTGCACTTGACAAAACACTAAGCTTAATAAAAGCTTTCGACTAATGTATCACAAGTGTCACCATCCATTTACTATAGTCAGGCAATGGTTTTTTTAATACAGACACATTAGAGAGATATAAGGAAAAAAAATTACATTGATTTCACTAAGCTCAATAATTCTGTTTTGTGTTTCCCCTTCCGGAATGTGTTTCCAGAAAATGGTGATATTTAATTACGGACATGATAGCACATTTTTGATTCAATACTTTATGCATTGAGTGTATATTTCTTGTTGTTTTCATTGAATATTGTAGTAGAATATTTGGAATAGTAGTTTGTTCTATTGTTACTTGGTTTACATAAAAGATGACCATTATCTCGGTTGCAAGTCAATGCAAATCTAACAATATAAATCACACGTCATCATGTATAGGACTTAAAAGAATTGTATAAAGTTTGATACCATACCAGATACGACTTCTTCATAAGTTCAACAAATAATAACTCAAATATTGTATAAAGTTTCATAATAGATATACCATTTCAAGTATTATCATATTTTGGAACAAAACTGCAAAAACAAAGAAAACAATCAATGATAGTGATGAAGAAGATTACCATTGAATGAACACATCCTATCACAAGTGTTTGGCAAGGATAAAATGAGTTGGACTCGAAGTATTGGGGCCAAGATATCAAGGACCCAAGTTAAGACTTCTACTATTGCATATAAACAACTCAAAAAGGCTCAAGGAGACTTAAAAAGTTAGGAAGGAAAATTTGGAGGGTACAATGAAGATGTTGGTCGACTTGTTCAAGGAGTACATGGGCCAAGAAAATAGGATACTGAACATTTCTTTCAATGTAGGAGGAAGTTGTACATGTCAGGAAAGTGTTGGAAGAATGCAGAACAATAACGTTGTTGATTAGTTGAATTTGGCTAGTTCGGCCAATCAATAATGTAAAATCTTGAATTATGACCTAGAGGTCATCACAAATGCTTTTTTATGTAAAGATTCAATAACATTCATTATGCATGAGAAACCTACACCACGAACACATGAGAAGCTGATGGTGGCCACTATACTGCTACTAGACGAGAAAACAACAAAACAAAATAATCCTCTCAGAGTGACCTTTGTTGAAGATGGAATCAATGGTTATGTGTGATACAATATTTCCAAATCAAAATAGATTTTGGAGATATTTGAGTACATGTGGAATCGTGACTCAAATACATTTCCTCTTTTATAGATTTTGAAGAGTGATTAATTGTCTCTTTTATTTCACTAATGGTAACAATAAATTATTTACATGAGAAAGATTTATTTAAGTATTCAATAGCTTCTCGAAGAAGATATTTTATCGAGATTATTATAAATAGGTATGTAAAGGGTTCGTTAGATGTGTGTGAGTAAAAGTTTATTTCTCTAAAGTTTTAGGGATCGAGATATCTTATCAATTTTTAGGTTTTTTCTTGTAACCTTTTGATTAAGTAATAAAGGTTTTATTTGGAGGAATTTATTTTTCGTTATCTTTCTTCACTTCTTATCTTTTCCAACATCTAATTGTGTAGAGATCTTAGGAAAAACTGTAACACTTGTATCAGAGCCTACTAAATAACTTTTTTTAAAGAGTTTAGTCATGGAGAAGATAAATGTTGAAAAACTTAATGGAATGAATTGGGGGTTATGGAAGATAAAGTTGGAGGATTTTCTATATCTCAATGATCTGCACCAACCGTTGGAGAATAAAGGGGAAAAATCTAGTGATGTATCTAAGGCAAAGTGAAAACTTTGGATAGGAAGGCTGCGACAACTATTCGGTATTTTTTGGAGAACATAGTTTCCATAATGTTGCTAATGAAACATCTGCTTTCAGAATTTGGAAGAAACTGGATGAATCTATACAAAGAACTCCAAATCCAGCAAGGCTTTTCTGATGAGAAGATTGATAAATTTGAAGCTTAAGGAAGGATGATAAATTTGAGAGCGTCTTAATGATTTTCAAGCAATTGCAAATCAATTGGCGGCTGTGAATTACAAAGTAGATGATGAGACACAAGCCTTGATATTGATGTGTTCTTTACCAAAAAGTTGAAAAATGCTTGTGGTGGCATTGAACAACTCAAATTCAAATGGAGTTGTTTCAATGGGATTGATGGTTAGTAGCTTACTCAATGAGAAGAGTGAAGGATAAGTCTAATGGAAGAAAAAGATAAGAAAAAATAAGAAACTAGAAATCCAGTTGGAGATGTGCATCTTGCAAGGAGGGATAGTCGACCAAACATGAAAAGGCGATCAAATAGATCAAACATGGAAATGAATTTCATATGTTATTAATGTGAAAAACCTGGTCATCAGCTAAAATTTTGCAACTGGCTTAAAAAGGATAAGGAGATGATGAAGGCATTGGAAGAAGATAAAAACAAAATGATGATAGTGATGATGAGGTGATTTACAGTAAGGAATTTGACGACAATGTCCTATGTGTAGATAAAGGCAAAAACAAAAATTGGTTATTTGATTTAGGTGCATGCTTCGACACATGCAATCAAAAGAAGGCGTTCATCGATTATAAAGAGCAAGATGCTAAGGTGGAATCTGCCAGTGGTGTAGACTTGCATGTTAAAGGGATAGGTTCTGTTAGGCTGAATATGCATGATGGAAGGGTGGTGAAGCTTACAGGAATAAGACATCCCAAAAATTACAAAGAATCTTGTTTTAATAGGACAGTTGGAGGTAAAAGCTACAAATTTTTGACTCGAGGTATAGTCACAAGGGTTTAGGAGGGTAATATGGAGGTACTGCATGCAAAACAAGGAAGCAATCATGTGTATACATTGCTTGGAAGACAGGCGGAAAATGAGGGACTTTTCGAAGTGGTGTTGGAGAGGCAAATTTTCTAGAATCAAGGAGGAGCCAGCAACGGAAAGCCATAAAGACCACATAGAAGCCTTTGTGGTATTACAAGCAGTTCTGATTTATTGATGGTATGCATGTTCAATTGTGGGACATGTATAATTAGGTGATTGGGATGTTGGTAAAGTTTTTTTTGGAATGGAGACATTTGTTTTCATAGAGATATTGGGGATTGTTCAGAGTATGTAGATGTTGGTGTAGTTAATAAGCTTCTATGGAAATATAGTATCAAGGAGTAGATTTTGGAGATATTTGAGTCTAGGTGGAATTGTGACTCAAATATATTGCCGCTTTTACAGATTTTAGAGAGTGATTAATTGTCTCTTTTATTACATTAAAGAAGACAATGAATTATCTACATGAGAAAGATTTATAGAAGTATTCAATAGCTTCTCAAAAAAGATATTTTGTCAAGAATATTATAAATAGACATGTAAAGGGTTCATTGGATGTGTGTGGTAAAAAGTTTACTTTTCTAAGGTTTTAGGGGTTGATATATCTTTTCAATTTTTTGGTTTTCCCTTATAATATTTTGGTGAATTAATAAGGTTTTACATGGACGGATCTATTTATTGTTATTTTTTTTCACTTTTTATCTCTTTTAAAATCTAATTGTGTAAAAATCATAGAAAAAATTCTAACAATGTGTGTCACCCAACGTATGTTATTCACTACCTTTGGACGCAGGATCGGGTATATATTATCATATGATAGAATTCTAAAACTATAACCTTTTTTATAACTACAGAAAAATCGGGTTAGAAAATGGGTCTGTTCAATGTGGATATGCAGCATATCCTAAAGACGGTAATTATACTCAAGCTTCTAGAGAATTGTTATGAAGCTGATATGTTTAAACTGACATACAATGGTTAAGGGAAGAGTCCAAACTACCACAATGTTATACTAGCCATGCTTGTAAATACTCCAAAAAATATTTTCAATAGTAAAGTTTCCATATGAATATAAAGGGATTTCAAATTTTGCATAGCTCGAATAGTTTAGTTTATACATACACCCACTCCACAATTACTTTTGAAAATTAAATATTTAAGGTTTGTTCTATTTGAAGCATAGTAAACCGACTTTCAAAAACACTAAGGTTTATTAAAAGCAATATATATTGACTTGATTCAATATGAAGATCAACGTTTACCTGGAGCAGAAAATGACGTAGTAAATTCACGCCTCTCTTTGTTCCTACTTCAAGCTGAGTAGCCAAATACCTTAGGTGAAAGCTTAAGTTAAGCAACAAAACCCCAACCGATCTAAAAGATTAGGGAACCCTACATCGAGCTTCTTTCCCAACCCTATTCCTAAACTACCCAAAGAATGAAAACATTTTATGGATTTTATTGCATTTATAATAATCTCGTATGGACTGACCCATGGCGAAGCCTGTTGACCCAATTTGCTATGCAGCATATGAGGCCTAAGCATTCAATACTCCACTAAAATACTCTGCTGTTTAAATTTAATGAACATCTGAACCATTTTTGCCTATATCTAAACCCTTCATATGAGGTCTATGCATCAGATTTTTCCTTCATCTGAACCACTTTTCCCTTAACCATAATAATACACCACTGCGTATAGAAGTGGATACATTATCATATGTTGTGCTGTTTAATAATGAAGCTTATGCAACTCAATTCATTTTAGTGGATTAAATATGTTGATTTGATATAAAATTATTCTACTTCATGTGAAATTACTATAATTCATTTTGTTAAAAATTCTTCATCCTTCTTGTAGTGCCAATTTTGTGTATGATAGTCAAAATACGTAATAGTCCAGAAATTTCCATAAGAGGAAGCACAAAGCAAGCGCAAAGGAAGGGGAAGCAAATGTGAATTGGATGTAGTTATGATGCATTTACCTTTTCAATTATGTCGTTTCAGTGTTATAATGTACTTGAGTGTGTATTTAAATTCTATTATTTCATAGTTGTAATGTACTTGAATGTGTGTAATGTTTAGTGTGTTTCACTTATTATGCTCAGTGTGTTATTTTAGATATTATGTCTGTGATATGAGGTGTATTATATGTTATTGTTAGATATTGTAATAGAGGGAAGAAAAGAGAAATATTATATATATATATATATATATATATATATATATATAATTGTACAATATTTTACAATGACTTAGGTTGAAATTTTAATTAGCAACGGGTTAGCAATGGCTTTAGGCCATGTATAATTTTAGTCACTCTGTATTTTCCAATAGCTTTGGGATGTTGCAAAATACTTTAGCAATGACTCAAAGTAGTTGCAAAATAGCTTCTTCGATGTACCGAAATAGATGTATCATAATGTAATATAGATGTGCTTAACAAAGACATGAAGCAATTCTTTGAAAGTTCTTGATGAAAGCTTGTTCGAGTTTCTTATGAATGTATACTACTAAAAGTGCTAATGGAGATACAATGCAAAGTGCTAACAGGAATGGGAATGAGCTAACAAAAAACAGGGGACAAGTCTTACAAGCATGAAAGAGCTCACTTAATCATGATTTTGGCTATCAAAAACATGATTTGTAGCGCATGTCATCACTTTATAAGCCCATCTATATCATGTCAGTATAAAGTATAATGATTTCATAACTCTTTGGTGAGGCCATTTTAAACTTCCATGTGTCGGTCCTAGAATGTGCAATGCAATCATTATTCTAGTGATTAATCTTAATTGTCCAAGTCTCCACTTGTCCAAAATTCAAGAAGAAAGGAGTTAGAGCCAATGGTTTCAACACACATGTCAAACATCCAATTATTCGAAGCTATTATAGATAAGGTTCCTCCCCAACATGATAAGTGGTCTTTGCTCAAAATCTTCTTCCTCCTTATATTCATTTGTAATCTCAGAAAAATTGTAAAAGCTTTATTTGAACTTTAGTTGCTGCTTGGCTCAAACTAAATTTAACATATTGCATTCAAGGATCAAATTGCATATATGACCATATAAACTTATTCACTCGTACTTATTGTTTAGTACTCCATTTTTCTCGTTACTTAAAAAGGTTAAATTAAAATTCTTGTTTAACAACATATACAAGCATGTATGATCCTATGTCATATTCTAGTTTATATCAAAACATTAATACATAGTTTAGAAGAGATTTTCAAACCAAGCAGTGAAGAATAACATAAATTTTGGTGTAGGAATAGACTAAAAGTTTTGAAATATAAAATACACATATCCTAATAAGATGTTATGAACCACTCACCAAATCTAAAGTTTAGTCGTTTGAAAGTTTTTTTAATTACCTAATAAATTCCAACTATGGAAGAGTGACCTCAATCCACACAAAATAGTTGATTTGATGATTTTTCTACTCTATTTTGTTGTTTATGCTTGGATCTATTAATATCTCTTCAAAAATTGTTGTTTTTATTTTACTTTAAAATGTTTTAATGGAGACTACGATTAGGAAATGTTTTGTAAATGCTAGAAATGATTTTTGGTTGTTGTAAACCCTAGATAAGATAGTTAATCCTGAAATAGAAATTGGACCCTGATTAATTCCCTGTTAAATGTTGGCTACTACAAGCTGAAAACATAAACTGGTCGTAACTTTCATATAACTTGGTCAAATACCTATTGTGCCCACTTATGGATATGCAATCGACTTGGGCTTTCATATGGTAGCGAACTCCTAGTTCAGCTTTTCTCAAAAGTTAAAGCCAAACTACTGTTAAAGCCTCAAAAAGTTACATAACCTTGCATAAAATTCAAAAATGGTAAATTTTACATTCTTACAAATTATTAGATCAAAATAAGATTATATAATGCTAATTATATTTTCCTTACACATTTTACTATAAAAAAATGTAGGTCTTTACAGACATAGTTTGAGGGTGAAAGGTGAGATGGTTTATTAGTTAATGTAGGTTGATGGCTTGTTAATTACATAATAGAGATTAGCTAGCATTTCAGAGTTGAAAGCATAGCCCATTGAGAAGTATAATACAAATAATACTGGGAAAACAATTAAAGATATTAGGTATTTCTGCATGTAGTCATAGATAGAAACGATGGGAGTTTGCTTGCTTAGACTGTGTATATCAAGAAATTCCGCTCCCTATATATGATTAAGAAAACAAAACCAGTAGTATTTCATTGGACTCTCAGTTTAAACAATCCAATTACACATCATCCACATCGAATGAGGAGAAGGAATTTATGTTGGGTATTTCGCATTCTAGTGTTTTTGGCAGTTTCACGTATACAAGGCTAGGCTTAGCTGATGAAGTTGGTGCAGTGAGAAGGTATGTGTCGAATATAGAGGAACACCAGTAGACATTAAAGTGAATTCGTAGGTATTCGAGGGGGACTGTAGATATTGGAATATTGTAATGTGGAGTTGATGGTGACATTATTGTCAATGATATTCGTACCAGTGTAAAGATGGTAGAAAGTTGGTATCAAACTACGTTTATACACTTGTTCAATTGGCATAAGAGCGATTTTACGGATATCAAATTTGTAGTCTATAATTGCTTTATCAATTATCGAGATAGAGTTAATATCCTTTGTGATAGCTACAAAAGAAGGTTAGTATTTGATGTAGTGTCAGAACCCTCTCAATGGTTTAGAAGACAATTAATGGAAACAATATTCTCTGGTGCCATTATTCCACCTATAAATATGAGGAGCATAGATAAGTCAAGGTCAACTGAATGCCGAACTCCAGTCCTTGCATCTGTTATAGTAATGTTGGGTGGTTGAAGACCCTTTTTATTAGTGTGTAAGCTTTCTATTTATTGTACTTCATACATGTGCATCTGTAATATTATCGAATCCTTTCATTCGTGAGAAGCTTAAGTTGTTTTTAGACTGTCATAATGCAATGCACTTAATAGAAAACATGACATAAAATATTGTATTGAGCATGTTTAGATGCATTTGTTCTTTCATGCTAGAAGAGGAACAGGATTGTAACACCCCGCAACATTGCATGAATCGTATTTCGACACTCATAGTTTCCCTAAAGATTAATATAAATTAGTGCTCTCAACGATATTCAAACATGTGTGCTAGTGGTCCCCATAGAAGGCTATACTCCCACATCACGAGAAGAACATTAAAAGAGGTACATAAATATTAAATTTTCACCTCATAATAACTATGAGATATTTTGAGGAACAAAATCCAGTGTCATGGCTTGACTAATGAGAAAGAGTTGTCTAAGTTAAGAACAAAACCTTCGTTATTGAGGTACATACCATTACAATGATATCAAATCAGATTGATAAAAGTGAATACAAAAGTGAATCTACGCCATAAAAACTTTATCTATATTATATTTCAAGCTCACAGACCCCCTTAAAATTTGGCAACTGAACAGTAATTTCTTTATATTCCAAACTTTAAAATGTGATAACTTTTTCTACATTGATTGGATTTAAGAATCGTTTTCACTATTAAATCTCAAATTTAATTTGCTTTTCAATGATATCCATTGTTGATAGCTAAAAATAATTTTTTTAAAATCATAATTTTATATAGCAGCTTTAATTGCACAATTATTTTGTGTCACCGCTGTGTACGCGTTTCTGTAACAACATTATTATGATGATCATAAATATTACATAGTAGTTTTACCTAGATTATTATAATGTATTTATTATCTTTTAACATATTTAAAAGGAATTTTTTTTTTGAATTATACAATTATGGTTGCCTTTGAATATTGTAACTGCATTATGTAATAAAGTAATAATCTTGATTGTGTTTGATAGTATTCAAACTTAGTGCAGTTATAATTTAACCCCATCAAGAAATGGTGTAATAATTTATAGGCATTTTTTGAATTAATTTAACTACGTTAGCATTTTTTTATTGCATTTACTATTGATGATTTTGACTATATTTGATAATTTTATTCAATTTTAAAACAGTTATAAATTAATGAAATTAAGAAAATGCAATTATAATTTACCAGCAAGTTTTGGGTAAATTTAACTATATTTGAAGATTTTTAACCATATTTATGTGATGAAGTAATAAATTTGGCTACATTTCAGGAATTTATTCAATCTTAATACAATTAAAATTTAACTACATTAATAAAATGCAGTTATAATTTAATGACAATTTTGAATTATGCATGGTAGAAATTGAATATTTCAGCTATATTTATGTGATGCAGTAATAATTTTGATTGTATACGATGATTTATTCGAGCTTACTGTAGTTAAAATTTAAATGCATTAAGCAAAAGCAGTTATTATTTTGCAGTATTTTTGGAATTAAGCAATTATTGTTTTTGAATATTTTAACTGCATTTGTGTGATGCAATACTAATTTAGCTGTAGTAATAATTTTGTTTGATGTTAACGATAGTTATTTAACCGCATTATGAAAATATAATTGAAAAATGAATTTTGATTTTTGATAGCTTAAGATGATTAAATAATGACTTCACATAATTAATGCTTGATTCAACCGTGCAGCTCGACGTTTAATACATTGCTTCCAGGTTTGATGACATAATTTGGCTAAGTTTACTCAATTTCGTTTACAATTACGATGATCAATAATACAATAAGC
Source organism: Allium fistulosum (assembly GCA_030737815.1). Classification (NCBI taxonomy): domain Eukaryota; kingdom Viridiplantae; phylum Streptophyta; class Magnoliopsida; order Asparagales; family Amaryllidaceae; genus Allium; species Allium fistulosum. The sequence goes on along the minus strand of CM060907.1, from coordinate 911,825,317 downwards.
ATATAAGTTGTTGTATTCGGGCTTAAGGTAGATGCACAGTTTAAGTGCTAGGTCAAAACATGTGTTGTAGTGAGAATAATGTTGATAACCACCTAAAAGAGTTTATTTTTTATTTTTTGCAGTAAATTCTAAAATCACTTGCACCACCACCGTTGGAAAACTTCTAGAAAACAATTGATGAATGTATCTTTGTATAAATGATTATGTAGTCATGGTTTGATTATTAGATATAGTTAATAGGTCAGACGAGCAGTGAGAGAATTTAGTAATAATACTGCATCAATGACACTTTTGCCTTTTTTGGCTGCAGGTACAAATACCTTCAATGGTTAAAATAATTGACTGATGTAATGCATCTATTAAGGCCAAGAAAACATCACCTATTTGCGCTCAAGCCAATATCATACACGCGTTGCTAGCAGTTATTTCTGAGGCTAAAAAATGAATGGACTTCTCACAATTGTTCTCTTCTGCATGTTTTGGATATTTTCAAATATTGGTTACTGCGACCAGCTGTATGTCGTATTTTGCACCCTGCATCGACATAGATCAGATTCGGTGAACAATAGTAATTTATATTGGAACCCATTTTATTTTCTTATTGCATCATCATTTCTATTTCAATTGAATCTTCTATTTTACTACTTTTCCCCTGTACTACATCTGTTGCTTTTTTCTTTTTTCTTTTGCTCCCTTTTTTCAGCTGTTGACAAATACTTTTCCTGACTGTTTACAAATTTCATCCTATTACTATATTTCTCCCCATTGCAAAAAACTTTTGTTACTCTTATTTAATTGAATCGAACTACACTGTGTCTTTGTGTTTACAGTTCACAGTGAATACTTCAACTATATCTATGTACATTGAAGCAGCTGTGTAATTGCAAAAGCAACAACATTGGCGTTATATACCACAGTGAATATATCTATGCATTAGCGGATAAATTTTTAACACATTATCCTCTAAATAGTCTGTAAACTTTAACATATTCACTGTAATTGTTTTGTTCGATTTTAATTGTGATTATCATAACCAAATATATCTATGTATTCTTTATCCTACCAAATTGTTATTCATGATGTAACACTATCGTTCAACAATGTTTTTTCATTGCCACCGTATTAAATTTCTTATACATTTGGATATGACCTATGCAACAACAATATTTTTTCAACATCCGTGTGCGAAGCACGGGTTCGCACTAGTTTTTATATATAGTCATTTGGAAAGGAGACGACGTGAGACACGATAAGGAAATTAGTTTGTGAAAGTGAGTTCATATGTAAATGTTATAAAAAGGACAGTGTATTAGAAGGAATTATAATTAAGAAAAAGTAAACAAGCTAATTATAGCCCAGTTGACAGATATTGCCACTGTCCCAATTAGAGTTGCTTCCTGTCTTGTTAATTGGGGGTGAGCATTTATTTGTCCAAACTAAACTAGCCAACCAAATCAAATAAGTTTGGTTTGTTTTGTTAGTTTCTTTATTTAGTTGATTTGGTTTGTTTTCTATTTTGAATTTATTTTGTTTTTTAGTCGATCTTGATTTTCAGTATTCTAAAAAGAATGGACCAATCAAACCTAATATAAAACTTTAATTATTTCGAAAACCATAATTATTGTTTCTGACAAATTTAGAGTAATCTTGGAATTGACTCAGATCAAGAAAAGTGGACTACAAAGTAATGAAAGAATAGACTAGGAAGCTTAAAAGATGCTAAGACTAAAGAATGAAGAAATTTGACTAAGTATTGGACATCTCAAATTAGTCGGTACCGACCAACATGGGTCGGTACTAAATGTATCAAGGAACTATAGGGACCACCTCAACCTTTATGTATTATGACTTGGAGTTGAAGAAAGAAAGAAAAAGATATGAAGCAAAATCGATCAGTATGGACCGAATATGGTCAGTACCGAACGATAAAATGGTTTGTGTGGAGACCTTGGCTAAGTGAAAAATAAAGACTAAAAGAGGAAAAGAAATCGATCACTATCGATTGATGTCGGTTTGTACCTAATGATTTTGATGATGAAATGTGTCAGTTTTAACTCGATCTGCAAGGCTGTAATTTCGAATCTAGGTGTTTACTTCTTCAAATCGATTCTGCCGACGTTGAGGGGAAGATTCGCCTATAAATAGAGAACTATATTCAACTAAAAAGGACTTTTGGATCTTTTTCTTCTTACCTATTAGACTATGAGAGAAACATATATCTTATGATTATAATTGGAATATCTATTGTAAATTGAGTATCCCGAAGAGAATTAATCAAATAAAATACCTAAATGGATGTAGGCTAGAGGTTTTGCCGAATCACTATAAAAAGATCATGTATTTGTTCTTTCTTTCTTTGATTTCTTTCATTTTCCATTTGTTTATTTTATTTTTGATTGAATTGGGGTATTTGCTTGTTTTACGTGCAAACATTTTTGGTGCTTTCACTGAGAAGAACTTGAGATTTGATTTGTTAAAGACAAAGAAGCCTATTACAAGGAAATCAATTATTGGAGCGAGTCGACCAAAGCATGGGAAGCCAAGAGGCATCCTCTAGTTCAATCCAACTTCCAGCTATGTTGCTAGAGAGGGAATGGAAGGGATGATGACAAACATGCAAGAAAGGTTATTGGCCCGCCAAGAGAAGATGTTAAACGAACTTTTCAAATGGATAGAGGAGTTGCTGGAAATCAAGATTGAAGACCAAAGAACATAGGAGATGGAGTGGATGCATAAGGAAATTAGATAAAACAAATGAGAATTGGTCCCTAGATTCTTTAATTAAGTGATCTCGATCGATCAAGGAAGTTCCATACCGACCGATCTGGATAAAGGGCAGAGTCGATGTGGATCTTGAGCATGGAGGATTACATCAGAGAGATGGTTTTGAGACTAGGAACTAAGATCAGAATGAAAACATCCAGCCGCATGGATTAGAAGCAAAGGATCTCTATAGGAACGAGGGCATAAGGAAGCCTTAGATCAAGGGCGTGTAGAGCCACAAAGACTCCAACTTTATCAAGGCTAACGTATAACTGAGACGATAAGACATGTGCTTCAAGGTGGAGTCTCATATCAGAGTTTGGACGATGTGAACATTAACATCTTCACCCCCAAACATCCGATATGTCAGGTATCCACCTGACTTCAATCTACCTACCTTACGATCATATGATGGAAGGACTGATCCTAAAGTCTATTAGATGAGATACATCCAGCATATGGGAGGGTTGGGAGCTTCAGAGGACATGATGGGATGATTCTTCCCATTGTTTTTGACTGATTTAGCTGCTATATGGTTTCTCCAACTAGATAATGGATCCATCAGCACGTGGACTGAGTTAGTGTAAAGACTTATGAGCTAGTTCGGAGTTTATATTTACCGACTATGGATTGTGATGATGCTTTTGAATGTGAAGCATATAGAGAATCAATCTTGTGGAGTTACTTGACCAAATTCAATGCAGCAACCGCTACAGCTTAAAAACTAGACCCATCGATTGTTCTAATGGCGATGATTTCTGGAGTTGCTGATAAAACAACGTTTAAAAATTCTTCGAAAAAGGATCCTCCAGTGGATCTCACATATTTTACTATCAAGATGAAAGATATTTGTGTCAAGAAGACTCGAAAATCGAGAACAGTGAAGTGAATGTTGCAGAGGATGGATGACTATCCAAGGCAGGACTCGGATAGGATAAGAAAAAAAAGAAGATTGATGTTGGATTCAGAGCTTTGAAATGACCAAATAGGGAACCGAAGTCTACCTTTTACATTGACTTGACTAAAACGATTTATCTTGCTACCGGGGAAAATTCCACGCAGGAAAAATCATAAGAAAGAGCCCACAGAATGGGACAGAAAATATAGAAAATATTGTATATTCCGTGAGATGGATGGACTTGAGACGAACGAGTGATTACACTTACGAGATTTGATAGAAGAACGGGTTTAGAGTAACTTTGGTGTTGTAGGCACAACCACCAACTGTGGTAGATATTCTAGGTAACGACCGAGGATCTCGGCCAGGCATGATAATCCCATGATCCGGATGGTTTGGAATAAAGTTTATTTTTATCATTTTGTTTTGGCTTAAATAAACTATGAAGGATTTCTAGTGGGCTACTTACACATATACGTGACTTCGATCGGTCCCATAAGCATGCTCTGAGCTAAAACCCAAGAGCAATCCTCCATTGGGCTATTTGCTTAGGCTAGTGCTTGATGCATTTTTATTTGAAATTTATGAATAATCGGCTGATTAACTATAAAATCATTTGAACATGATATTTGACTTTGACATTTTTGCAGGATGCTAATGGAACATAATTGTCCCTTGTATTTGATTGATAAACTGATAGATTGTTGTTTCCCTGATTGAAAAGACAAAGTGATGAACTGTGAAATGCAAGTCCTCCCATCAAAGAGTGAGTGGATGGATTTGTATTGGATAGTAAGTCTCCTCACTAGAGAGTCAGTGAATGGACTAGCCTTAAACATTCAGTCCCATTGCCGAAGAGCGGGTAGATGGGCTCAATATAGATTTACACTTATCTAATCTAGAGAGGTCAAAATTTAATACCTAGGTATGAATGCCTTTTGATTTGAAATGATTTGATAATGAAGACTGAATGATTGATGGATATCATTGCCTTGATCCATTTTGACTCACTTATAATGGAATGTTAGGAGATACTATATGATTTATAAGTGATGCTCCAATCGAGAGTAATGCACATCCCAGATTTATATTGCATGATAACATGATATATATATAATGTATTTATGATACTTTAATCCCGAGAGAACATGGGATGGTAATGATTTATGATTAACATTTAGGCAAGGATTTGAGTCCTTATCCATGGTGGGTCTAGAACAAACTTTGATTTACAAATGATTCCAAAGGAACCAGACTGTTCTTCATGATTGGTCCAATAGATAGCTGGAGAGAACGAATGATAATTTGCCAACATAGATACATGTTTTTTTTATCGAAACACGCTTTATATTCACAAAAGAATGCATTCGGTGGAAAGTGTTTTCGAAAAATTTACCACGATCTTGGAATTGACTCGGATCAAGAAAAATGGACTACAAAGTGATGAAAGAATGGACTAGGAGCTCAGAAGATGCTGAGATTGAAGAATGGATAAAATTAACCATGTTATAGAACATCTCAAATTGGTCTATACCGAATGATCCTAGGAAATGTGGGGACCCACTCTACCTTTGACTTGGAGTTTAAGAAAGAAAGCACAAGATATGAAGCAAAATCAGTCAGTACCAACCGATTATGGTTGGTACCGAAAAATATGAATTTTCATAGTTTATATGCCTATGAGCTTGAAGGCCTTGGCTAAGTGAAAAAGTAAGACTAAAAGAGGAAAAGGAATCGGTCATTACCGACCGATATCAGTTAGTATCGAGACGAAAAGAGGAAAAGGAATCGGTCAGTATCGAACGACTTTGATGATGGAAAATGCTAGTTTTAACTCAATCTTCATGGCTAGAATTTTGTATCTAGGTGCTTACTTCTTTAAATCGATTATAGTAACTTCAAAGGGAGGATTCACCTATAAATAAAGTGCTATCTTCAATTAAGAAAGGATTTTTGGATCTTCTTTTTCTTCCCTATTAGACTCTGAGGAAAATTAAGATCTAATAATTGCAATTGGAAATTATATTGTAAATTAAGTATTTCGAATAGAATTGATCAAATAAAACAACTAAGTTGATGCATACAAGAGATTTTGTCAAATACTATAAAAAAGTTGTGTCTTTGTTCTTTCTTTCTTTGACTTCCTTAATTTTCCATTTATCCATTTTGTTTATGATGGAATTGGGTTGTTTGCCCATTTTACATGCAAATAGTTATCAATGCCAATACCATTATTTATATTTTTATTTAAATAATATTATTTTTCCTCCACTTTGTGTTAATGTTATTAAAAATGTAATTTATTTGTAAAAATTATAGCATTATCACATCTTTAGTTAAATGAGGATTTAGCTAATTGTTTGGATCCTATATTTTACTAACTAAACAATCTAGCACTCATCTACAAATAAACCATTTAAACCATCTTTTCCAAACCAAACTTATTATTTACAAATTTATCGGTTCCGATTTTAGAAAATGTTGAATTGATTTGATTTAGATTTAATACATTTTGTAAAAACCGAACCAACCATTTGCTTATTTATACTATTGATGTCTGCTATGATTGTTTCCTTTTCTACAAGGCTACAATAAAATAACATTTAAACTTAAATTATAAGATTTAAAGAGTTTATTTATTTATGCAACCAAATTTCGAATTATTGGCGAATTCGAAATTCTACATTTGTTTGCCCTACGTTAATAACTGTAATCTTGTAATTAAATCTCTTTAAAGCAACAAATTGATTTGATGAAATACTAAATCATGATAACTTTTCCTTTTTATATTTTTGTTTGGTATTTAAATCATTTTATAATTTTTCATATGTATGTGTGAACTTTCGTAAAAACACCCTCTGTTTAAAAATACACGGTTGCGCATCCTCAAAAAAATGTTTAAAAAAACCTTATTTTGAAGTTTAGAATATTTGAGGAAAATACGGTAAATATTCGTTGAAAACTCTACAAATATTTGTAGAGTAATATGCAAATATTTACGGAGAAATCTGCAGATATTTGAAGTTTCTATACTACAAATATTCACATTCTTTTCAATAAAATAAGAAAATTATTTTGATAATAGAAACATGCGATTAATGTTCAAATTTAATTTTCAAAAAAAAGATTTTGTTTTTTACTAAGAATAAAAATAGGGTATAATTTACAACATATTTTTTAGAAGGGTTTTTCACATACCAAATCTGAAAATAATGGACAATATATATATATATATATATATATGCCCGTCAACAGATATTTTCAGATGCAGATAGTGTCATATCCGACTCCACATCCAAAATCATTTTCATTCATGAATAAGGAGGATATCGGATAATTATCCTATCCGCAAACGATCGATAAATCAAGAAACATAAGTATAAAATTTTGGTTTAGTATAATTTTTTCCAATACCACTAGTTATAAATGTATACAAAATCAAATATATGATGATAATATATAATTTTGAGCTTTTAATATGCATTATATATGTATGATATAAACAGTTAACTTACTAAAAATAAATACATATATTTCATTATACTAAAAATACACATAGAATAAACTATAATCCTGCAAAAACCGAACGGAAAATTTTCGAATGTAGATGCCTTCGTATCAATATTTGTATCCACCTTTTCAAATGTCAAATATTTATTTGCTTTTTATATACGGATGCAGATGGATTTTAGATTTTTCAGGTATTCACTGACAGCCTTATGTATTTGGTCATTTAGCTAACTAGTGCAAACCCATGCTATGCACACGGGTTGCAACAACTCTTTGTTGTAAAAAAACATATAGCATATACTTAAAAACAAGATCGTTAGTCACATATGTCTATTTTTGGATTGTAGTGATGAAACACCACAACCTAGTTTAACATCAAGACATGAAATACTTGAACATAAAAAACCTTAAGTTTTGTATAATGGTTTCATTGTATCAATAATACTCATACATAATGATGTTATAAAGGGTCAACCAGTGGACAACTTTACTATATCCCCCTTAGAAGTTTACTAGCCTGTCAGATTCTCCTAGGTCTTCTTAGAAAAAACCATTAGTTTTTGAAAGTAGGTTGGATGTATGGAATCTTCACCCAAATCTCTTTGTTAGTTAGAGAAAAAGAATATCCATCTCTTATATTAATTAGACCAATATAATATATATGTAATATGCCACATCTTAGTCATGGTCGTTATGTACATAGGAGCAGAAATATGCTAACCAACAGCGAATAAATATTAGAAGAAAATTATAATACCTTTTGAAATTTAGATCATGAAATGTGAATATCTGTCAAAATTAAGCCTCTATTTTAGAAAAGATTCCTTGTAAAAGGAGAGAAAAAAAGGTATTACATCCCATGCACCAAGCCATACTACAATATGAAAATTATTCAAACTTATTCTTTGAGTCTAAGTAATCCTCAAGGTAATTTAATGCTTGAAATTTCCTTGAGAATTATAAACCAAGCGAAAAAAATGTTCCTAAGTAGAAAACAAAGGGGAAAATATATGTAATTACATACGGAACCACATGCTGAAAAGCTAGATCCACTTGCTAGAAAATGGAGGATATAAAAAAAGATTGATATTCAAATTAGGATTGCGGCATTACATTATTCTATAATAGCATTACATATTGTGTAAACTGAAATGTGACATATGTAAATAACAAAGAATTTCTTAATAATCTCACAAAAAGTAGAAATACTATTTTGAAAGAAATAAAGATGTTAAAGGTTTTCAAAAACCGTGGAACATAAAGTTGGATTTAAAACAAAAGAATTTCACTGAAATGGCAAGTAACTATGTATTATTGTTGATTGTTGTTATGAGTTTAATTACTTACAAAAGTCATATGTGAAATAAATGAAATATTAAAAATAAATTTTACATTGTGCACGGAATGTTTAGGGAACTTAAATGCATCTGCATATTGTTGTTTTGTTGAAATGATAGGTAACTACATATTACTGTTGGTTATTTTTATGAGTTAGATAATTTAACATTCCTGGTTGTTGTCATGAGTTAAGTAACTATTCTCTCACTTTTCTTTATAGAAATTCAAATGTAGAACAACTAAAACATTAACATTAGATATTGCATTGTATAAGAAATATTTAGGAATCTTATAAGCATCTACATATAATTTGATGACGCCACAATAATAGAAATACAAACATACAAATCATTTGCAAATGTCCACTTATTCATCAATAGTTAATTAACCTTATAGACTAATATGTGGATTATAGCAAAAGTCCACTTAATCAAGATGTTAAACCACACATTTATCGTTAAAAAGGTAAATCAACAACTACACCACAAATTAATTAAATTTCATTTGTGTGCCCAAAGTAGACTAGTCTTTAGTCGTAATTTCAAGAGAACTTTGGCTGTGCTGAAATTGAAATATGTTTAAGGATTCATGAAGAAAAATAATCATACAGTGACTAACATCGAATAGATAAAAATATATAAAGTTTTAGTGTAGAATAAATTAAACCATACCATATAAATAAGCAGACACCGGATTTGTAGACAAATATAAATTGTTGCACTGCTCAAATAAATCAGCAAATAGATATATTTGGTTTGTTTGGTAGTAGTGACTTGATATTATACATCAAACATTGAGTAGCATTAAAATATAATTTAAAACATCACATATTTAATAATGATAAAGAACAAATGCAAATATCGAAAAGATTTTTTTTCAATATTTAGTAAAAAAAGAGTAATGTATTAAATTAAATAAAAAATTACCAAAATAATCAAACATGAGTAATACAAGTATTGATTTAACATCTTACATCACTCGATCATTAATATCATTTTAGAATGAAATAAAGGTAATGGAAAGTATATTTTTTGTAAAATGAGAAGACTTGAGCTAGGGTTCTAAATGTACAATGAAAAGAGTTCGTTTGAAACCATACGATAATAGAGTTTTAAAAACTAAATAGCAATTTTAAATAATAGAATGGACAAAGTATATGGAGATAATGCCTTTTAAAATAAGTAATTGAAATAATGAAGTGAAGGAGTGTTTTTTTAGATATTTTAAATTGATGATTAAATTAATTGAACATTAGATGAAAGAAAGAAGTTAACATTTCTGCTAGGAAACACAGAAGAAACCTTGAACTTGAACGAAAAATTGGTGACTAAAGCTAGGAGAATTGAGTACTAGATCTGAAAATGAACAAGGAGAGAGAATACAAAAAATAAGTAGCTGAAAACATAAAGCAAAAGAGGCACATACTTTTCCTTTACTCAATTGATGATTAAATTAATTGAACATTGAATGGACGAAAGAGGTGAATATTTGAGCTATGAAAGAAAGAGGAAACATTGTACTTAACTGAAAAAAGTCACAAACTAGTATGTAAAATATGTTCAATGTAATTACAATACATAAAATGAAAAGTATAGAATTTTTTTTTTGATATGTGAGTGTGGCATGTATATTTGCAACTACTACCGTATATGATATACATAGATGGGTGTACATCACTAAGAATTTGACATTTTATAGAAAATAACGCATTTCAACTAAGAAATGTTCAAAAAAAATAATGTATAATGAACTTAACAATTCAATGATCATCAATAATTATTTAATCAAATAAAACCAAGGATAATAATAAAACTCCACATAATCAAGAGGTTGAATCCCATATTTATTATTGAAAGGAGAAATCGACAATTACACCATAAACTAGTCAATTTCATTCATGTGTGCAAACTAAAATATACAAAATTTTAATCATCTAGAGAATAATATTAAAACGATAAAAAATACACAAAATTTTAAGGCGAAATAAAATAAGTCATACCATATAAGGAAGTAGACATCAAGTTTGTATTAGAATCCAAATTATTGCACCACACAAATAAGTCTATTGACATAGGTATCTCATAGAATTTGCTAGAGGTGACTTAAATCAATACATCAAATATTGAGTAGCGTTAAAAAACAATAACAAATATCAAATATTGAATAATGGTTAAAAAAATCCTAAATATCCAAACGGTTTTTACAATAAAAGTAGAATACAAAATTAAATATTGAACTACCAAAATAATCAAACGTGAGTAAAAATTATTGATTTAGCATCTTACATTGATTAAGCATTAATATCATTTTAGAATGAAATAAGAGTGCAGGAAAGTATAGATTTTGTAAGATGGCAAGATTTGTGTTAGGGTTCTATATATATAATGGAGAAGAAACCCAATTGAAACCAAAAAAGAGTATAGTTTAAAAAAGTAAATGAGAAAGTTTAAGATAAAGTATATAGAGACAATGGTTGAGTGGATATAAGTGTCGAAAAAATGAAATGGAGAGTCGTTGTTCTTATCCCAAAAGCTAGGAGAAGTAAATATTAGAGCTGAAAATGAATAAAGAGAGAAAATAAAAAAAATAGTTGAAAAAATGAAGTAAAAGAGGCATACGTTTTATTTTTGTTAAACTGATGATTGAACTAACATTAAATGGAAGAAATGGTTAATATTTCATCTAAGAAATAAGAAAGAAACATTGCACTTCAATGAAGATGTCACAAAAACAACGTGTGAAACATATCCAATGTAACTGTGATACGTAATCAGACAATTAAGTAATTTTTTAATGATATGTGACTGTGGTGTGTATATTTGCAGTTACTATTGCATATGATATACCTTGATGAGTGAATACTACTAAAAATTTAACATTATATAGAAAATATTACATTTCAACTATAAAATATACATTTTTTTATGGATAATGAACATAATAATTTAAATAATAGAATGGGTATAACATATGAAGACAAGGGTCCATTAAAAATAAGTAGCTTAAATAAAAGAAATGAAAGAGCCATGCTAATTTTACTTTCATAAATTGATGATTAAATTAGTTAGGCTTTTTATGAAAGAAAGAGATTAATGTTTGAGCTAGAAAATAAAGAAACATTGAACATAAATGAAAATTTTATACCTAAAGCTAGGAGAATCAACATTAGAGTTGAATATGAATGAGGAGAGAATTCAAAAGTAAGTAGAGCAAAATAAAGTAAAAAAAGGCATAGGTTTTGTCTTTATAAATTGATGATTGAATTAATTGAACATTAGCTCCAAGGAAGAGGTCAATGTTTCATCTAAGAAATAAATAAGTCAGGGCTGGATTCGGTTCGATACCGAAAATTCATATTCAAAATTACCATTACCATACCGAATTATATGGTAATAGAAAAATCATACCTTACCAACCAAAGTAATCGAAAAACCAATACTTTGGTCCGTGATTGGTAATGATGGGTAGAGGTCGATAATAAAATTTTACCGTATACAAGTATAATATCTATTTGTTTATAATATTTCATGTTCAAAGAGTAGAAATATTAAGAGTTGTTATTTTTTAGTATACGATTATTTATTAATCTTATTTTATCTAGTCAAATATATGCGTAAATGTTGTGAAAGTAGTTAGAATATTTTATAAGATCATATTGTTTTTTAAGATACATGATAAGAATTCTATTCAATCTGATATCATAATAGTATTTTGCTAGATTTTCTATTAAATCATCTCACACTAAATGTTAGATGCTATATGTATATATATATAGGTTAAGGTATGCTAATTACCACATTTAGCAGTTGATTACCATTGTCGTACCGCATATTTTCTTCCGTTCCTACAAACCATACCAATCAAATATGTTATCATTTGTTCGATATTATTTTAGTTGGTAGTGGTTGGTAAGTGGTAATATGGTAAAAATATCCAGTTATAAAATAAGTAACATTCGACTTAGAAAGGTCACAAAAATAACATGAGAAATATATTCAATGTAACTGATACATAAACTGAAAATTAAGTTTTTTTTTAATTATATGTGAAGATGGTGTTTATATTTGCAGTTACCATTGCATATATACATTGATGAGTGTATATCACACAAAAAGTTCACATAATATAGCAAATAATCCATTTCATTTATAAATGTACAACTAAAAATTACAGTCGCTTCTCTTCTTCTTCTTGCAAGCCACTATCTACCGATGATTTACTAATTTTCAACTCTAGGCTGTATCTATTAACACCCCGTTATTTTCTCTCCACCCCCGCTTAAACTACTATTAACATTATAATCCCTACTCTACCCTTGCCAAAACCGAAACTGAGTATATCAAAAAATAATTATGTATGAATGTGAACATAGCGTGAGTACAAATCATGCTCGAAACCCCTAAAAGTGTTGAAACTTGGAATTTACAACTACCATTATCCGAGACTAGAATCAAGATGTTTATAGATTGCTTAAAAAGAATTGATTTTGCTAGCAAAAGGATGAAGTCCAAAATCAATTTTTATCTAGTTGACGTCATTTCACAAGCTACGCAAATAATATTATTACTGCTATTAACCAGACTTGTCAACTTTTCTAATTAATTAGTAATTGTAAACTTTAATTACATAACATCTATTTAACAAGTTCGAAATGGAAGCCGTTGTTTATTATAAAAAGGTAGCTGTTGTTGTTTTAGGATATGTAATACATTAACTGACATTGACATAAACATGGAATAAATTTATCCACGCATATAAATTTAACATTTTCCCTTCAGACATTGTTGTTGACGCATAGACATATAGAAGGAAGAAGAAAAAACTGTAGAAAACAAAATAACTAACAAAGGAATCATAAAAGATATGGATAATATTGATACAAATTTGGGTGAGAAAAGAGGTGCTGATTTCTTTTTAAAAATACCGGCGGGAGAAAAGAAGTTTGAGGGGCGTAAATAGATGTAGCCTCAACTCTAACCATACTAAACTCAGATCCACGCCATCTTACGGATACACTCAAATTTGAACTACGCCAATCCTCCTTCCAAAACAATAAAGAGAGTGCCTCATCAATAACGCCTTGGTTCCAGCGCGGACACTGTAAACCGTTAAGCTTTCACTGTGATGCAGATAATCACCTCGCAACAGTCTGCCATGACCAACTTCGTTGCTTCTATTGTGGTAGGTTAAGCCACAAATATTTCACTTGTTCCCTGCGAAACATCAATACGAGATCCAGTGGATCTCTGAGCAGTCTCAGTCCATCGTTGGATGTTGTACCCAGGTTGCAAAGAATTTACAGTTTGATTTTTTTCAGTAAATTCCTTCAGCTCCAAGCCTAAATTCGCTTTAGTTTATCGCCCTTGATAGCACGCCCTTCCTCCAAAAAATGGAAGCTCTGCTTGCAGCGTCCACTGACTTTGCTTCGACCGCCACTCAGCAGCAAACAAACCAGGCAGCAAGAATACAACTTCACAGAGGACATGCCTCCGACAATAGTCTATGGGTTCAACCAATTGTTGAATACATTCCACAATATTATCAAGATGCCATGAATGTGGATCCAGACATAGAGGCATCAAGGGGTAGTAGATGTTTTGAGCTCCAATGAAATAGTCAATGAATTTTTCTCTCCTGTTACTTCATTTCCAGAATATATTTACATGCTTAAAACAACGCAAGTGAAAAAGCTATGACCTTGTTTGTGACTGTCAGTGAGCATTTGTCAAGTTCGAAATCTTTGAAACGTTTTGAAATCCAAACACATAACATGTTCGATGCATTGTGTGAATATAACAATGATTCTGATGATGTTGCCGCCTATCTCGTTGGTGGTATTATAAATGAGAATGAGTTGGTTTCGGTGCAGTTTGGGACAACAGAGTTGAATACGGGCTTGGGGTATCCGGTAAGGTGGTGCTAGGTGAGGATGGTGGTCTGGCTACCAAACCAAGAAAGAAGGATGAGTTACTTGATGGGGAAGATGGTGAGGGCAGGCTTCTCAATGGATGCTTTCGGATGCGGATAGTGTCATATCCGTATCTGCATCCGAAATCATTTTCGGATATCGGATATCTGCATCCGCGTATGCGGACGAAGATCGGATAATTATCCTATCCGCTAACAGCTGATAAATCAAGAATTATAAAAAAATTAGTTTAACATAAATATTTTTCAATCCCCTTGATTATAAAAGTGTTAAAAATTAACAAATATGATGATAATAAATAGTTCCGAGCAGTTAAAAAACATTAAGTGCATATAATATAAACTACTAACTCAATAAAATAATAAACAAATATCTTTCACTATACTAAAATACATATAATTTGAACTATAATTTTGACAAAAACCGGACGGATAATTTTTGGATGCGGATGTCTTCGTATCCGCATCCGTTTTTCCGGATATCGGATATTTATCCGCTTTTCGGATGCGGATGCGGATACGGACAGATTTCGAATTTTTCGGGTATCCATTGATAGCCCTAGTCAGGGGTTGTGTGGTGGAGTTTATAATGCAACGTGGCGTGTTAATGCAATAGAGTGATAATGCTTCTGTTGTTAATGCGATCAAAAGTTTGGATGCTGATAAAGATTCAGATGTTAATGCGATCAACAATTAATTTTTGCAGTAGATTTTGATAATAAAAATATGGACAAAGTTTCAGATGTTGATGAAGATTTAAAGGTTAGTGTTGCTGATAAAGATATGGTTAAGCTGCTTGATAGGGATGATTGTGAGGGACTGTGTGATGGACTTGATAATGCAATGAAATATGTTAAAGTTGATTTTTGCGACACTATATGGTGAATTGAAGAGGTCGAGAATAGCTTGATAGCGGTGAAAACGGCGTGCAAATCAGAGCTCAGATGCTCAAGTTATCGCGATTTGAAGATGCACAGGCTGAAAGTTGTGTCAGACGTCTGACAAGAATCCTCTGACGTCTGACAGTAGGTTTACTACCATCCAAAAATTGCGACAGACGTTTGAGAGGTTGTGACAGATATCTGACGCGGTGCAATTTTGTTTTTTCGGTCCAGAATTTGTGTGTTTCCCTGTAAGGGGCAAATCGGGTATTTGTCAAGGAAAGATGGTTCACTATATAAGTTATTTTCCGGATTCAAAGCAAGGGGAACTCCAAGAGTTTTGATCAAGGCTTATCCTCAATTAAATAGGGTTTATCAAAACTTAGTTTTCTTCAATTCTTTTCTCCACAAATCTATTCTATTTGAATATTGATCATTGTAATCAATCTCTTATACTCTTCTCATTTGTATTAATAGAAGCTCTCTCTCAAAGTGGATGTACACTAATAAGACGTTAATAGAACCACTATAAATCGGCATGTGATTTATTTTATCGTTATTGTTTTGGTTTCTATTGCTAGTTTGGTGATTGTGATTGTGATTGGTTTTGGATTGGATTGAGATCTGGATTGAGATACTGATTGATTGTTTTTGCACTTCTTACCACAATCTCGTTTTCCGCTGTGCTTTGGGGTTTTGATTTGAGTGGTCTCGAGTTAGAATTCCCACAATATTTGATATCATAGCTTTGGTGTTGGTAGGTGGTTGTGGAAATGCCAGAATCAGATAATACCTCAGGTGGTCCCTCAACGGTTAGTCGAAGTGGTGTAGCGCCATTTGTACGTGGCTCGTACGCGGCTTCGGGATCACAATTGGTTATAAACAAGTGGAATGATGATAATGATTTTGAAAAGTGACAATGGAAGATGAAAGTGGTTCTTAGGCGGAATCGTGAGCATCGGGTAGTGTTTGATACACATTTATTGCCAACAGACATCTCAGATGTTGAGAGAGAGGAAATGTAAGAGTGGGCATTCACTACACTTCAACTTGCTATGGGAGAGAATGTGATCTCCGAAATTAGTGGTGAGATTACTGCTAAGGGGGTTTGGAACAAGTTGGAGGAGTTGTATATGAAGAAGTCACTAACTAATCATTTGATCTTATTGCGAACGTTCTTCACCTATAAGATGAAGGATGGTACTTCGCTAAATATGCACTTGAATGTCTTTGATGATTTGCTAATGAAGATGAAAGTGGTATATTTGAAGATTGAGGAAGAACAAAAGGCGATTAGATTGTTGTGTTCATTTCCGGACCGTTATAAGGGTTTCTCAAATAGTTTGATCTATAGCCGGGATACTTTGACTCTTGATGATGTCAAAACAGGTCTTCTTAGTGAAGAGTTGCATGATCAAATGAAGAAGTTGGGTGATGAAAGTAGTGGTGCTAGTAGTGGTCATGGTTTATTGTGGAGAATGAGAGATATGAGAAGAAGGAGAACTGGGGCGTTCTAATCAAGAAAGCCGGGATGGAGAGGAAAGTCGAAGGAAAGAAATGACAAGTTCTTTATTTGTAAGAAGCCCGGTCATTAGAAGAATGAGTGTCTGGACAAGAAGAAGGAAAAGAAGGAAGTAGCATCTTCATCCGTAGCGGTGGAGAGTGAAGTTGGTAAGGGAGACTTAGATGCTTTGACGGCGGTAGCATCGTACGTTTCGGGTAGCGAATGGGTGCTCGATTCAGGGGCGTCTTATCATATGACGCCAAATAAGAATTGTTTTTCTTCTTATGTCGACAAAGAGAAAAATTCAATTGTTATGAGTAATGGTGCTATTTGTAAGTCAAATGGCATTGGTTCCATGCAAATTCGGATGTTTGACAGAGTGGTTCGTACTCTCACTAATGTACGCTATGTTTCGGGACTTCAGAAGTCTCTTATCTCTTTGGGGCAGCTGGATTCTTTAGGATATAAGATCACTGTTGAGAGTGAGCTTGCGGGTTTTGAAGGGTGCACTTGTGGTAATGAAAGGTGCTAGGACTCATGGTATTTATTTGCTTCAAGGAATGACTATTGAAGGTGAAACTTGTATGGGTGTTGATAGTTCTTGTGGCTTGGATGTGACTAGGTTGTGGCATTTGAGGTTTGGTCATGCCTTGGAGAGGAGTTTGGAGATTCTTTGAAAGAGGGAGATGATCGATGGAGAGAGTTTCAATAAACTAGAGTTTTGCGAGAAATGTGTCATGGGAAAGCAAACAAAAGTATCATTCGGTGAAGGAAAACATGATTAAAGAAGGGTTCTTGAGTATGTTCATACTGCTGTTGGGGACCGGCACATGTATCTTCTTTGGAAGGAACTCGTTATTATATTTCTTTCATTAATGATTTTTCTCGGAAGGTATGGGTGTATGTAATGTAGGCCAAGTCAGAGGCAGTTGCAAAGTTCAAAGCATAGAAGGCTCTTGTTGAGAATGAGAGTGGTAAGCCTTTGAAGGTTCTAAGGTCCGACAATAGCGGAGAATATGTTTTCGGAGAATTCTTGGAGTTTTGCAAGCATCATGGTATTCGAAGGCATTTTACTACACTGGGAGATCTGCAGTCGAATGGAGTTGCGGAGAGGATGAATGTACTCTACTTGAGAAAGCTCGATGCTTGAGACTGACATCGGGTTTGTCTAAGGGATTTTGGTCCGAAGCGCTGTCAATCGCCATGCATATTGTTAATCGAATTCCGTGCTTGGCTATTGGTAACAAAATTCCAGAGGAAGTGTGGAAGGAGAAAAACATTGACTTGAGTTATCTTCGTGTGTTTGGCCCTGGTTTATGTGCATGATCCAGGAAATGATAAGCTTGAGCCTAGAGCTTTCAAAGGGGTCTTTCTTGGCTATACGGACGGAGTAAAAAGCTATTGGATATGGAATCCGGAAATAAAAAGGTTGTGAATTCTCATCATATTACTTTTGATGAGTAAGCTTTGTTCAAGGAGAATGAGAGCTCATCAGATGTTTCAGATTTGGTTCATGCTGAATCAAAGGAGAAGGAAGTAATTCCCACTTTTCGTCCTAGGAGTAGAGTAGTTGGAGATGCTTGTGAGGAGGAAACGGTTGATGTTACATCACATTGTCCACATGGTTCCTCTAGTAGTGTTGGTGATGTACATGATTCTAGAAAGGATTCGGTTCAAGGTGGAACCAAAAGGAGTTTGGGTGATGATATTGCTCCGGGTGGGTCATCGTGTGATAAGGCCACCCACAAGATATGGTGATTGGAACTATCTTAGCTTTTGTGACAATTTGGACTATGATCTTTATGTAGTCCAAGATGAGCCGATGGACCTTGATGATGTTATGGAGTCGAGTGATAGCTCGAAGTGGATTTGTGCCATGGAGGAAGAGATGCAATCGTTGTTGAAGAATCAAACTTGGGATTTGGTTCTACTTCCTAAAGGAAATTATGTTATTGGGTGGAAATGGATATACAAGGTGAAGGACGATGGAAGATACAAAGCTAGGCTAGTGGTTAAGGGGTTTGCACAAAGAAAGGGAAAGGAGTATAATTAGATCTTCGCACCGGTTGTGAGACATACTTCAATCTAGATATTGCTTACTATAATTTCTATTCGCGACTTGGAGTTGGAGCAACTTAATGTGAAAACCGCCTTCTTGCATGGTGACTTGGATGAAGACGTCTACATGGAGCAATCGGAAGGTTTTTTTGTAGATGGTAAGTCAAATTTAATTTCAAAATTAAAGAAATCACTATATGGTTTAAAGCAATTACCTAGACAAGAGATTTGATCATTTTATGCTTGAAAATGGTTTTGATAGAAGCAAAAAGATTCCTATGTGTATTTCAAGAGGTTGGAAAATGATTGTTGGGTGTATTTACTTTTGTATGTGGATGACATGCTCATTGCTCAAAAGATAAGAATGAAATCAATAAGTTAAAATTGAGTTTGAAATCGGGGTCCGAAATGAAGGATCTTACAGAAGCAAGGAGGATATTGGGCATGGAAATAGAGAGGGATCGAAAGCTTTTTGAGTTGGAATTGACTCAAAAGGTGTACATTGAGAAAGCGCTTTGCCGGTTTAGCATGAAGAATGCAAAGGCGTCAAATACACCTTTACCTTTGCATGTGAAGCTTTCAAGTTAGGGATCACCTATCTTGGAGAAAGACAAGGCTAATATGGCAAAGGTACTATATGCTAATGCGGTTGGAAGTTTAATGTATGCTCTGGTATGTACAAGGCTCCATATTGCAAATGTCGTCGGGATGGTTAGTCGGTATATGGCTAATTCGGGGAAATCGAATTGGGAAGCTGTGAAGCTTATATTGAGATACCTTAGAGGTACATCGTCTCATGGTCTTGTTTTTGATGGTAGTGAGGGGATGAATTGCAAGTTGGTTGGTTATTGTGATTTGGACTACGCCGGTGATAAGGATCGGAGAAAGTCAACTTCCGGATATGTCTTCACACTTGGTGGTACGACCATAAGTCGGAGATCGAGATTGCAAACCGTAGTTGCTTTATCCACTACAAAAGCCGAGTTGATAGCTGCAATGGAGGCAGCAAAGGAGGCACTTTACATGAGGCGATTGTTGCGTGAATTGGGATTTGAACACGATGACATCGATGTTCTATGTAGTAGCCAGAGTGCTATTCACTTGGTGGAGAATTTGGCGTTTAGCTCACGGACTAAGCATATTGGATTGAGAGAGTCATTTTTAGTAGTCATGGATGAAGATAAGCAAGTATATCTTTAGAAAGTGCACATAAAGGATAACGCGATGGATATGTTCACCAAAGCATTGTCGGTTGGAAAGTTCGAGCAAGTATATCTTCGGAAAGTGCATATAAAGGATAGCACGACGGATATGTTCACCAAAACATTGCCGGTTGGGAAGTTTAAGCATTGCTCGAACTTGATTCGCTTAGTGCTAGGTGTCACGGGGTGGCACGATTGAGGGAGGAGCTTGGTTATGGACGATGGAGAGTATCAGTGAGAGATTGTGGTTCTATCTTCTTGGTGAGTACTAGTTTACGCTCCTTAGTGCTTTTGTATTTTGCTGAGACGGTTTTGGATTTGGGTGCTTTCAACACTTCGTTAGCAGGTGGGGGCTTTGCCTAAGCTCGTTGATGGAGTGCAGTGGGCGGTGGCTTTGCCGGAGCTCATTGAGAAAGCATTCAAGCTTATTTGGTTGAAGGTAGAAGTGGTGATAGTTTTGTACTATCAGATCATGGTGATGGAGATGGATATAGTGTCGAGATGGAGTGTTGAATTTTGGCGACACTATATGGTGAATTGAATAGGTCGAGAATAACTTGATAACAGTGAAAACGACATGTGAATCGAAGCTCAGATGCTCAAGTTATCCCGATTGGAAGATGCACAGGCTGAAAGTTGTGTCAAACGTCCGACAGGAATCCTCAAACGTCTGACAGCATGTTTACTGCATCCCGAAAATTGCGACAAACATCTGAAAGCACTACAACAAAATATATTTTTCGCAGCACCAATTCGTAGGGTTTTAATGAAAAAGCTGCGATTATTGGGGGATTATTAATTTAGAAAAGAAAAAAAATGTTAAAACGCTACTGCTTAGCGTGGAAATGTATGAAGCGGGGAAATGAAAAAGATCCCGCCTTTCCTCACGAGACACTAAAACATCGAATCCCTCTCACCCACAAATCCTTAATCCAAAATTTCATTAAAAATCAAAATCTTCTAATCTCTATCTAAATCTTCACAACTCTGCAGTCAATTGTACGCTTCAGCATTCCTCCAGTTCCTCGAGCTTTAGAAATTCTCCAGTGTTCTACATCTCCAAAAGTCGTCGATCTTCATAACCTACTCCGTATCTTCAAAAATCGGCTGGCATCAGCCTTTGAAGGTATAATCATTAGATTTGGAGCCTCCATATTCAGGTAATCTTACTATATCTTCATTTTTTAGTTTTGATTAATTTACGAACTAGGAAGCAGCTAACAATATATAAACGAATATGCTATTTCTAGTTGTATAATTCAGTCACGTACATATATATGATTAAATATATGGAATAATAATGGGGAGTACTTTTCTGTGTTATTGGAAAACTTTGTTGTGTTCATTATGTTATTGGACATGAAATGATTAATCATAAACTGATTTGAATGGTCATTTTAATTGGTACAATTGCTTGTTGGAGGTTGATAGCCGATTGATATTGTTTATACTAGCAATGTTTTAGTCAGAAAGTTTATTCTTTGCAGCTCCAAAGCTTGCTAGTAATGAGAGTACATTTTCTTTTCAATTCATTTTGGCATTTACATGTGAGTGAGTGAATATTAGGATCTCAAAGTACAAATCCATAGTGATTTTGAGGTAATGCAAAATATATTTGTTTCGTTCTCTTGATGGAGATGTAAATGCTTGCGGATTGAATTTAATATTATTGGTTATACCAACTTCTTATTTCTACTACCACCTATGGTTATCAGCTGTAGAAACTCCTCCACTACTAGTTGGCGAAATTACAATGATAATGTGTTATAAATTTCTGGTCCTCTCAAAACAGTTTATGTTGGATACTTGGTTAATGTTAGATTTTCTGTATGAGATATATGAATTTGAAGAGAAAGAATTGTAAAACTTTTATTGATATTGATATCTTTTATACAGAGATCTTTTACTAAAATGATATAATGCCCGAATACTATTCTGTACAAAAGACACGGTATATAAACAATTCTAATTGGGCTTAGAGAAGAGGCCCAAACTGCTTGTGATAAAGCTTGATTAAACTGCACCGTTGGATATGATCTGAATGGTAAGAGATGAAGGCCTCCTTATGATATAACCAGATGACCTCATTCACTATATTCACTATCTCCAATTGCCCCCCTCAAACCCGAGCAGCTAGGGTTAGGGTTTGATGGCGATTTGTTGAGATATTCTTATCGCCCCTCGTTTCAACACTTTGTCTTCTTCGATTTGGACTTTGGTGCTGAGATCTTGAGTCTGGTTCCTTGTTGGCAGCTTTGTCTTCGACGTTTCCAATTTGAAGGTCGGATCTGGACTTTGCGAAGTTCTTTGTGCTTGAGTCATTGTTGGTAGTCTTCTCTTCGATGCTTTCAACATGAAGGTCAGATCTGAACTTTGTGAAGTTCTTTGGGCTTAGGGCTTTAGTGAGCGTGTCTGCCCTCTAGTAAGTGGAAGGTATATGATTAATTTGTAGATTCTCCTTTTGAACTTGCTCGCGAACGAAGAACATATCAATTTCGATATGTTTGGTTCTCGAGTGTAACACTGGATTGGCAGTCATGAACACGGCACTCTGATTGTCACACCATAGCACTGGTTTTGCTGTATTCTCTATTCTTAGTTCTTTTAATATGGACTGTAACCACATGATTTCTGCTGTGGCATTAGCTATACTTCTGTATTCTGCCTCCGTGCTAGATCTAGATATTGTAGTTTGTTTCTTTGAGCACCATGATATTAGGTTGTTTCCGATATATATACAATATCCACTGACAGATTTTCTGTCATCTGGATCTGTTGCCCAGTCTGCATCTGAATATCCAGTAATATTTAAGTTGTTGCATGTCTTGAATAGTAGTCCATAGTTTAGAGTTCCTTTGAGATATCTCAGTATTCTCTTGACTGCCTTCCAGTGTTCGTCTAGTGGTTCCTGCATAAATTGAGAAACCTTGTTAACACTGTAAGCAATGTCTGGTCGTGTTATAGTAGCATATTGTAATGCTCCTACAACACTTCTATATTGTTTATCATTATGTATGGCTTCTCCCTTGTTTTTAGATAGTTGATGGTTGCTGACCATAGGAGTTGGCTGTGGGTTTGCACCATCCATTTTTGTTTTAATGAGTAGTTCCTGAATATACTTTTTCTGACATAGCATTAGCTCAGAATTTCCCTTTCTCAATACTTCTATACCCAAGAAGTAGTTGATGTTCCCTAGATCCTTAATTGAGAACTCCTTGTTCAGACAGTTGATGACATTGCTGATTTCTTCATTGCTACTTCCTGTAATGATTAAGTCATCAACATATATTAGTATGTAAACAATCACTAAGTCATTAATTTTTACAAATAGAGAGTTGTCTGATTTGATAGATTGATATTTCATATCTGATAATACTCCCTTTAGTCTATCAAACCAGACCCTTGGAGACTGTTTTAGCCCATATATGGCTTTGTTTAGTTTGCACACATAGTTTGCCTGCTTGACATATCCTGGTGGCTGTTGCATATATACATCTTCTTGTAAGATGCCATTCAAAAATGCATTATTGACATCTAATTGTCTTATGTGCCACCCTTTATGTAGAGCAATGGTAAGGATAAGTCTTATAGTGCTGGTTTAATTACTGGGGAGAAAGTCTCCTTAAAATCAAATCCATATTCCTGAGTATACCCTTTTGCAACAAGTCTTGCCTTGTATCTATTAATTGAGCCATCAGGATTTTTCTTTAACTTGTATGTCCACTTGCATCCAACTATGTTTTTGTTGTTGGGAGGATACACAAGACTCCATGTATTGTTATTTATCAGTGCTTTGTATTCTTCATCCATAGCTGTTGTCCAGTTCTTGTCTTTTGCAGCTTGCTCATATGTTTCTGGTTCATGCAAGGTTATGCTGGTATTGTATATCTTGGGCTTGAAAATGCCACTTTTAGCCCTGGTAATCATAGGGTGGCTGGGATTTGTGTGAGTTTCAGTATCAGGTGATCTTTCTTCATTTGCTTGACTAGACATGTCTCTTGTATTACTCTGATGTGCATCCTCTTCTGTCTGATTCTCTTCACTTTCTATTTGAACAGGAGAGTGAATGGCATGACTGGGATCACCTGTCCACTCAGAGTTATGTTGGCTAGATTCAGTGGATTGAGTGTGGTGATCTCTAGTAGACCTCACCTCTTCATTCTGAGACTCATATTCAGAATAAATTGGTAAGTCAGGTATTGAAACTTTTGGATTGTACACTTTATTGGTTGTTTTTATCTCTGAATTATTGTAAGGAAAGACATTTTCATTAAATACAACATGTCTACTAACAAAAACTCTTCCATTTTCGTCCAAACACTTGTAACCCTTCTGATTAGTAGTATATCCAAGAAAGGTACAAGATTTAGATCTGAAGTTAAGTTTGTTGGCATTGTAAGGTCTTAAGTAAGGAAAGCATAAGCATCCAAAGGTTTTCAAGCTATGATAGTCAGGTTTAATCCCATATAGTTTCTCTACTGGGCTTATCCCACCTATTACCTTTGTAGGTAATCTATTAATGAGATATACGGCAGTGTTAAAGGCCTCAGGCCAAAACTTTAGTGGTAATGAAGCATGTGCTAATAAACTGAGCCCAGTTTCAACTAAGTTTCTATGTTTCCTTTCAACTAAACCATTTTGTTCAAAAGTGTATGGACAAGTAATTCTGTGCACTATTCCTTTCCCTCTAAAGTAATCACTGAGAGTCTTAAATTCAGTTCCCTCATCTGATTGTATTACTTTAACTTGATTGCCAGTTTGCTTTTTAGCCATGACTATGAAATTTATAACAGCATTATATGTTTCAGTCTTGGATTTTAAAAAATAAATCCATGTGTGTCTACTGTATGCATCAACAAAAGAAACATAATACTTATATTTGAAGTCAGAACATATGGGTGCTGGTCCCCATAAGTCTATAGCAATTAGATCTAAGAGTTTTGAGTATATAGTTAAAGACTCATTAAATGTCAATTTATGACTTTTGCCCATTTGGCAATATGTACAGACATAGGGTAATGAGACATTATCAAAAGATATTCTATTTTCATTAAGAACCTGCTTTACAACTTTCACATTTGGGTGACCAAGTTTGTAATGTCATGTATCAAATACATTTTTGGAGTCTTGCTCCACACACATGTTACAATACATCTGATTGACTGAGGACGCATTGTTATTGACAGATTTGAACTTATAGAGTCCTTTTTCAACATCACCCTGCAACAAAATGGCTTTTGTCAGTATGTCTCTGACTAAACAGTATGTAGGATAGAACTCAAAATAAACTTTATTGTCTTTGGCAAATTGAGATACACTAATGAGGTTTTTCTTTATTCTGGGCACTCTTAATAAGTTATGTAGAAACAGTTGTTTTTTGCCATTAATATAAGCATTACCAATATGAGTAATATTGATACACTTACCATTTCCCATGCAAATTGACTGTTTACCTCTATACTCCCTGTTGCCAAGATTCAAATTATCAAGATTATTTGTAATATGGTTTGTTGCACCAGAGTCTGGGTACCAACAATCATCTTGAGTGCTTTCTGGCCTTGCTGTATCATTAGAATTATGATTCTTTTCACCACCTGTCTGGGTTTCTGAGTTAGCTTGAGCCATGTTAGCACTTGGGTTATTGCTCCTTTGACCACTGGTCTGGTTTGAGTACCTGAAGTCGCACTTGACTGTAGTGTGACCCACTTTTTCGCAAATCTGGCATTTGGGTCTATTATTATTATTCCATCTGCCTCTTCCTCTAGACCTATTAGAATTTCCTCCTCTCTGTATATTCTGATCAGACCTGTTATTACTTTGACCTTTGTTCTTGGAGTTAGTAGTGTAGTTGATGGAGAAGTCAGAGTCTTGTTGTGGTTTCTTGATATCTATTCTGGCTTCATGGGCCAGTAATATGGAGTAAACATCATCGACAGATGGTAACTCCTTTTGAGATGCAATAACAACAACTACTGACTCATAATCGTCACTTAATCCATTTAGAATGGTTAAGATTTGTTTTGAATCTGAAACCTTGTGGTTTGCAGCCTCCAAGAGATCACAAGTGGCTTTTACCTTAAAAAGATATTCTCTCATAGTATTGCCATCTTTTTTCATGTTGTGTAGTTGTCTCTTGTGATACATCACTTTAGCTGCAGACTGTGTATTGAACACCTTCTCTATTGTTGACCATATGTCATTTGCTGTCTTGCATCCAATGACATGAGACAATAATTTTGTGTTTATCGATGACAATAGCCAAGAACAGATGAGTCTGTCTTGTCTATGATATTTTGTATACTCCTCATTAATAACAGTTTTGTTTTCTTCAACAGTTTTATATTTGGGAGGAATTGAAATGGTTCCAAGAATATGGCCCTCAAGTCCATATCCTTGGATTGCAGTTTCAATCTGCAGTTTCCAGAGAAGATAATTATCTACGCTCAAGTGTGCAGTTACAAGATTGGTTTGAGGACTAACTACAGTGTCAACAAGTTTTTCAACTGTAGTATGGGGTTGATGGTTATCAGTCATATTGACAGAAGTGGCAGAGGTTGAATCATCAGTCATGATGAATTCAAGTTGTACTCGATCAATCAAACAAAAAACAGGAGATAAAGTAAAGAAAAATCAATCAAAGACAAGATCAAGAATTAGAGAACAGGAATTGCTCACAACCAGGTTTGATGCTACTGCAAGATTTAGATGATGAGAACCTTCTTTTGTTTAAAACTCTGATAAATCTTGCTGATGGGCACTTTCTTTAGTTTTGAGATGATTCTTGATTTCTTCTGTCTGTTTTCTGAGTTTTCTTTGATTGATTTTCTTTCAAGATTTGACGAGAAAGGCCTGATGCAGCCTAGTTCTTTAGAGCTCAGGCGTGACACTTGATTTTCTCGGTTGAATCTGCCCACTCTGATGATGAGACTCTGTCTTCTGATGAGTGGTGATAACTCAGATGATGAAATTTTTCTGATGAGGAAGTTGTATCCTATGATTTAGCTGTTAAGCTTTGAAGCTCTGATACCATGTTAGATTTTCTGTATGAGATATATGAATTTGAAGAGAAAGAATTGTAAAACTTTTATTGATATTGATATCTTTTATACAGAGATCTTTTACTAAAATGATATAATGCCCGAATACTATTCTGTACAAAAGACACGGTATATAAACAATTCTAATTGGGCTTAGAGAAGAGGCCCAAACTGCTTGTGATAAAGCTTGATTAAACTGCACCGTTGGATATGATCTGAATGGTAAGAGATGAAGGCCTCCTTATGATATAACCAGATGACCGCATTCACTATATTCACTATCTCCAATTGTTAAAGCTAGCTAGTCAATGTTTGCTATTGCTCAAAGGTTGAGTTTCATAGATCACGTGCTAATATAAATCTCTTCAAGCTGTACAAAATTACAATGTTCCAATCCACTGAACTTTAGAATGCAGTTTATTTTCTTCATCGTAACATACACTATATCGTAACATACACTATATACTGAGTGGGAAAAATGCATGCAGTTTATTAGCTTTTAGAATACCAATTATTTCAACTCTATCCAAGTGTGCGTAATTTTATGCTCATGTGATCTAGTTTTTTAATATCTCATACATGTTTGTCTTTTTAATATCTAATATCTAATATCTAATACATGTTTTATGTCTGCCTATTATGCATGGCTGTTGCAAAATCACCCAATATTCTCCTATAGTTATATTGAGCATCAATGGCTTACACTGTAGACTGAAAGTTGTGATCTATCAAACAATTATAAAAAGAACCTAACATGTTGTGTACGCACCTACATCCTCCTAGGAAACTGCCAAAGAATGAGACTTTTTTTATTATTATAGCCAAAAGTTTGAGTTATTTCAGTATCTTGCTGCTATCTTTTTTATGGTATATAGTTTAGTTATTCGTTGTTTTAATTTTTTCATAACTATTTTTCGGTAATCCATTTGCTTCATGGGCATTGAACCCATCCTAGCTAAGACATATATTTGGGTACCTGGGTCAAGTATATGGTTTGGGACCTTGTCATTAACGATTCCAAATTATTTTGTCCTAATTTGAATAGTACAATCGTCAGCGATTTTCCACTTTACTCAAAAAGTAAAATGTAAATTGATTATCTTGCTTTATTGGATTGGCTGTGCCTACTCTATAGTTGAATGCATAAAGTTTTCTGATTAAGTGATTACTGATAAATCAGTGAAGCTTATATCTTTGTATGCTGAGATTAATACTCAAATCTGAATATTTGCATTTCACCAAACTATATTATTTGTTTGTTTCTCTCTCTCTTTTTTCTTAAAAAGGAAAAACTATTTTTGGTCCTATAAGCTGCTGACCCTGCCAACAAGTTTTACGTAGTATTTTCTGTTTTGATTTTTTTCCTTTGAAGTCTGAACCTGTTAAAGTGAGCCCAGATGTACATCTTTTTTAGCAGCATGTATATTTCATACAACGAGTAGGCTTTAATTTTATTTTATATTGCTTAAAGTAACTCATACTGTTACTTTTGCTTCCTTTTGAACCTTGGTCATTTCATAAGGGAGGTCATGCATGGTTTGCCTAGTAGCAAGATGGTTCATCGCATAAACGAAAATGATGTTAGAGGTGGAGTTGGAAGGGATATAAGTAAGATGATAGTGGATCGGTGTTTGGTTGATTGGTGTCAGTAAATGTAGTGGTGGGATATTAGGTATGTTTGGTTGATCAAATGAGTCATGGAATTGTGTTTCGTGGAAACTTAAATCTGGTGCATTGGCATTAAAAGTAGTAGTTTTAAGCAATGCTAACTTGCTGAAATGCATCATTATACTACAATTGAAATGCTGGGAGTAATTTTTATACTCGAGAAATAAAAGGAAAAAAGAATGCTATTTGCAAGACCAATGCTATACTTGATTTATGATTGTTAAATTTTATAATTTTGATTTTTAGTAAGTTAGTTTTAGAATTCATATCAGTATTTGAAATGGTTTCAGTAGTTCAATAAATATCGAAAAAAGTGAACATCCTAAGGTGAGAAAGCTTTTTTTCTTGGGCTGATTTTGGAGGTCATGATTGAGTTTGTTTATTATGATTTTTATAATGAAAATTATTATCAAATTGGGATAGCTCCAATGTTCACAGGACTCACTCATAGTCTTTAGGGCATGTTAAAGGGTACTAGGTGAGTATATTCTATTTACTATTGCAAAAAAATGGTCTTTCGGGCATGCTCACGGGACAATTGAATAAAAATTGGTGAACCAAATCCACTCAAAAAATGGTCTTTAGGGCATGCTTACAGAACAATTGATTAAAAGATGGACAATTGAATTTATAATTCAATACCAACTCCTAAACAATTATAAATTCATTCAAAAAGTTAATTGTCGTAAAAAATTCATATAATAAGCAAGGATATACTATGAATGAGTTTTGAAGTAAAGGATCAGAATTGGAGATTTTTTGTGGTCCAACTAAAATTTCAAGTGCTAAATATTAGCAAACAACTTTTAGATTCATATGAAGATATTAAATATAAAGATGAAGTTAAAATTATACAACCATGTCTCTGTTGCATAATCTTTAAATTACAGTTAGATACCATCTATCAATATCAAAGTATCCAACTTCAGTTTATATTTTAAACTTCTCTTCATTTGAGATCATTCGGACTTTGTCCCTGTTTCTGTTATTTATCCAATTTTTTTGGTTCTTAGAGCCTCCGAATAGTCCAATATTCTCATGTTTAACATCGACTGAGATAAATAAAAGATGATAATAGTTGATTGCATTGCAATAGAGCAAAACTTTTCCATATAGCTCTAGATGATTCACTTCAATCGTCCATTTCTGTTCTGCATCAAATGCCAGGTAAGGTTTTTTTCAACTCTACAAAATTTGATCATTCTGAATCTTATATAAAAAGTTGTAACCATGACTAAATTAATTATTGCCAGCTACACATTGGAACTATTGCTATAAATTATTGCAAGCCGATAGTATTGGGTATCTTCAAATATAACATTTTGAAATAAAAAAACTCAATATATCAACTAAATAATGAGTTCTGTAAAAAACAACTATGCAGTCTATATCGGTAAAAAGAGAAATACCTCAGAGATTAACTAATTTCAGATGGAAAAATGTCCATATATTACTTTTAGGTTTGAAAACAAACTTGACTCGAAGCAAGGCTGAATCTGTTTGTCGATACTAAATGAATGTCATCTTTCAATATAGGAGTAATGGAGCAAGACAAACTTGAAAGGCAAGAAGACATAGCAAAGGTTCAAGGTACACAGTAACTTACTTTCTTTCTTTTTTGTCAAGCCAACTTTGGTACTGTAAACTTATGATATCTAGTATTTTTTTCATATGACAGGTGAAATCAGTTTGTGGAATGACCGATTTAACAATCTTGAGTATAGAAAGAAGAGTAGTCCTAAATGATTACCTGAAGTTGAAAGGTAAGAACCATAAAATGTCTACCACAGAAGTTGAGCCATATGCAAAAGGATTATTAATTTATGTTTTCTATTTTCTACAGGAAACATCAGTGTATTTTGTTGGATACGTCCTTTACAGAGTGAGATACACGGGCATGAATTACCTATTATTACTTTTGATTCCAACAAAGTGATGTTGAAGACTGCTAAATCTAAGAGTAAACAGTATTGCTTTGACAAGGTTTTTCATCCAAGCTCCACACAAGGTAGAAAAAATTCTATTTGTATCTATGTTATAACCACTAAATTTCAGCGCTAAAACACATTGTAATTTTGAACTAAGAATGCTTTACGGAGGAAGTATTTACTGAGATAGAGCCAGTTATCAAATCTGTTGTGGACGGATATAATATTTGCATATGGGAAAACAGGTATCGGTAAAACATATACTATGGTGAGAAACTCTACAACATAAAGTTTTCTTCTTTAAGACCAAGATTTTTTTTAACAATAACCATTACTCTTTGACATTTCTTGATAACCATAGGAAGGTAGGCTAGAAGATCCTGGTATTATGCCACGAGTTATCAAAGCACTGATTGAACAAGCATCAAAAAGAAATTTCATGTTGGAATTCACTTTCAGTATGCTCGAGATTTACAGGGAAATGGATACTTTGTTGTATTAATAAAGCCTAGTGCTGGGAGGTAGGAAAGCTGAACATGCACAAAGCATATAGAAGATTGCTCGCTAACATTTGCTATTAAAATGTATGTTTTTATGCTTTAAAATGTGTGTGTGTGTGTGTATGATACCTTGGAGTATATATTATGGTATACAATATGAATCCGATCTTGTTTTGATAACTTATATATATTGAATTGGGGTATGCGGAAAAGCACTAACCGTGCAAAGGAGGTGTTGTCAGATTTTGAACAATAATAATAATAATAAATTCTAAAATATTACCGTAGTGAACCAAGTTTTCTAAAAATTAAATAAATTTATAATA
Source organism: Allium fistulosum (assembly GCA_030737815.1). Taxonomy (NCBI): domain Eukaryota; kingdom Viridiplantae; phylum Streptophyta; class Magnoliopsida; order Asparagales; family Amaryllidaceae; genus Allium; species Allium fistulosum. Next base: position 911,793,776 of record CM060907.1, on the reverse strand, counting down.
ATGATAATAATTTAATTAAGTCAATTAAGTTTTATAAATAATAATAATAAATTAACTATGTTAATAATAATAATAAGTTATAGAATATTAACCAAGTTAACTAAGTTTTATAAAAATTAACTAAATTTATAATAATGATAATAATAATTTAACTAAGTCAATTAAGTTTTATAAATTATAATAATAAAAAATTAACTAAGTTGTTAATAATATATAATAATAATAAATTATAAAATATTAATAATGTTAATTAAGTTTTATAAAAATTAACTAAACTTATAATAATGATGATAATAATTTAACTAAGTTAATTAAGTTTTATAAATAATAATAATAATAAATTAACTAAGTTATTAATAATATAATAAATTATAATATATTAACCATGTTAACTAAGTTTTATAAAAATTAACTAAATTTGTAGTAATGATAATAATAATTTAACTAAGTCGATTAAGTTTTATAAATAATAATAATAATAATAGTATATTAGCTAAGTTAATAATAACAACAACAACAATAACAATAAATTATAAATATTAACAAAGCTAACTAGGTTTTCTAAAACTTAACCAAATTTATAATAATGATAATAATAATTTAACTAAGTCAATTAAGTTTTATAAATAATAATAATAAATTAACTAAGTTAATAATAATAATAATAATAATAATAATAATAATAATAAATTATAGAACATTAACCAAGTTAACTAAGTTTTATAAAAATTAACTAAATTTATAATAATGATAATAATAATTTTACTAAGTTAATTAAGTTTTATAAATTATAATAATAAAAAATTAACTAAATTGTTAATAATAATAATAATAATAAATTATAGAACATTAACCAAGTTAACTAAGTTTTATAAAAATTAACTAAATTTATAATAATGATAATAATAATTTAACTAAGTCAATTAAGTTTTATAAATTTTAATAAAAAAAATTAACTAAGTTGTTAATAATAATAATAATAAATTATAAAATATTAATAATGTTAATTAAGTTTTATAAAAATTAACTAAACTTATCATAATAATTTAACTAAGTTAATTAAGTTTTATAAATAATAATAAATTAACTAATTTATTAATAATAATAATAAATTATAATATATTAACCATGTTAACTAAGTTTTATAAAAATTAACTAAATTTATAATAATGATAATAATAATTTAACTAAATAAATTATGTTTTATAAATAATAATAATAGTAAATTAGCTAAGTTAATAATAATAATAATAATAACAGCAACAATAATAAATTATAAAATATTAACAAAGTTAACTAAGTTTTATAAAAATTAACTAAATTTATAATAATAATAGTTAAACTATGTTAACTAAGTTCTATAAATAATAATAATAAATTATAAAATATTAGCCAAGTTTACTAAGTTTTATAAAAATTAACTAAATTTATAATAGTAAGAATAATAATTTAACTAAGTTAACTAAGTTTTATAAATAATAGTAATAAATTAACTAAATTTTATAAAAATTATCTAAGTTTATAACAAGAACAACAACAATTACAAGTTTATGACAAATAGTTTCAATTTGCTTAAAGCATTTGAATGTTTTTTTCTTGATATAAGAATTAGTTTACTCGATGTGGAACTATTTTCTTATGAAGATAATAAAATGTTTATTACATTAATATATGATAAAATATATTTCATTCATGATCATAAATAATATATAGTATGGTAGAGATAATTATTAGATGTAACCTTAACTATATTTTGTGAAAATGTATTATTAATTTAATCTATAGATAAGCCATGACACATACAAATTAGATAGATAAACTTAATTAATATTACCAACATGTTTAATATTACAATTAGCTTGTATATAGTCACATTGTGATGAATATTACATCAACTATTTTTTGAACATAGAATACATCTACACTACTAGAGAATTCCTACCATCACAGTTTGCTAAGCCATATCCACCTGGGTCTCTTGATGAACCCGAACTAAATTTAGGGTATATTGCTTTGGATAAGAACTTTAGTTGAATCTGGGATGTTATATTGGTAATACAGAGTGAAGTGAATGATAATCTTGTCTTTTTAACTGATTGCACATTATTTTACACTTGAATTTGAGTTTTTTAAGTCAACTTTCTTTTTAATCGGATCAAATGCTTGGGTTTTTTGAGTTAGTAGTAAATGAAAAGTAGAAAGAGAAATGATAACGGAATATGTGAAAATTGACATGATAATGGATCACTGTTTGTATCTCATTTCCTTTTTGGCTTTTATATAATAAATTCATATTTGTTCACTTCTACTGTTGATCTCTATTGCCTTTTGTTCCTATAGGCATATTGGACTTTTGAAGGAGATGGGCTTGGACTTTCCATAATTTATATTTTCTCTTTTAGCAAGCTCTTTTTGTAAGATTTTATATCGTTAACATTTGTGCTTAAAATATTGTTAATGAAACGTTGTATATGACTAAATTTTATGGTGTATGAAATTGATGTAGCTTTGATTATGTTTAATCGTTATAACTGTTTATAATTGATTATATATATTAGTGTTTTATAAATTGAGTTGTTTTGAATACATTATTCATGGTTTATATAATTGATTTAAAACTGCTGCAGTAGGTGTAAAATGTAGCAAAAACATGGATATACCGCAGCGTTTCAAAAAAGCTGCATAACTTACTTTTGCAGCATTTCAAATATGCTGCTATATTACCGGTTCTCCTGAAGTAATGATGTTAGAATGCATTGCCAAACGCTGCAAAATTAATTTGCTGCAGTGTTTTTTAAATGCACCGATAGCCATTTATTTAGCAGCATTTCAAAAACGCAGCAGAATTTCCTAACTCTATTGCAGCATGATATTAGACAGCGTTCTTCGAAATGCTGCTAATGATTATGGCAGCACTTTTAAAACACCGCGAAAGGTCCTTTTTGTTGTAGTGAAGGTTGTGACAGACGTCTTACACGGTGCAGTTTTGATTTTTCGGTCCGGAATTCATGTATTTGCTTGTAAAGCTTCGAGGGGCAAATCATGTATTTTTCAAAGAAAGATGGTTTATAATATAAGCTATTTTCAGGATTCAAAGCAAGGGGAACTCCAAGGGTTTTGATCAAGGCTTATCCTCAATTAAAAATAGGGTTTATCAAAACCTAGTTTTCTTCAATTCTCTTCTCCACAAATCTATTCTATTTGAATATTGATCATTATAATCAATCTCTTATGCTCTTCTCATATGTATTAATAAAAGCTTTCTCTCAAAGTGGATGTACACTAACAAGACGTTAGTGGAACCACTATAAATTGGTGTGTGATTTATTTTATCGTTACTACTTTGGTTTATGTTGCTTGTCTGGTGATTATGATTGGTTTTGGATTGGATTAAGATTTGGATTGAGATATTGATTGGTTGTTTTTGCACTTCTTACCACGATCTCGTTTTCCGTTGTGCTTTGGGTTTTTGATTTGAGTTGTATCGAATTAGAATTCCCACAACAATTAATGCAACAAAGAATGTTTTTGCTTGAGTTGACAATGTAGTAAAAAACCTTGATGTGATAAAGATTCAGTTGTTATTAAAGTCAAGAATTTTTATGTAGATGTTGATTATGAAAATGTGGACAAAGCTTCAGCTATTGAAAAAGATTCAAATGATTATGACACTGTGAAAATGTAAGGGGGTGTAAAGGAATGAAGAAGGCTATTGGTATAACAACACAGAAATGATCAATTCCTCTATCCGAACTTACATGTCCCTCTTTTCCCTATTTGGTCATAACCATCTTTTATATGGAATTGATTAATTTAATTATTTAATTAAATGGATTTACTGCTGTTGATTCAAAGGGAAAGAGGCATAGAATATTTAGGGATAGAAGAATTTGTCTCAACACAACACAGAGCATGCTAATGTTTCAGTTGCAAGGGATATATCTTGTTTGCATGGAATAAAATCATTCATCAATGAGCGTTGTGTTCATGGTGAGCACGTGGATTAGTCGAAGAGTGTTGAGAGTGTTTTTGATGTGGATAGTACTCAGGGGTTAGCAAGGATATTACTATGCCTAACGTTGTGAGCAAGCGTGACCATATTGATAGTTTGTTGTTAGGAGGAGAGATGTCGGTCGTGGTCGGCAAGCTCAGATCAGATTTATATGCATAGACTGTGGAGATGGATTCATTGAACTCGGTATCATCGGGGGATGCTTCATAGGGCTCAAAATACTCTTCCAAGAGAAGAGTTGCTTATCTTCATGGAGTGGTAAGGAGGAGTGCAGGATTGCATTGGAGTCCAACTTCTGTAGCTACTACAGGCTCTAGCACTGGTTCCATTGTTCACATAGATAGTCCTTATTATCCTATTGTGTTAAGTGAACTATCTACTTCGTCTAAATTAGATCTAGCTTAGAGGACATGTTTTGTTTTTGATTTGGGTCGATCTAATATATAATAGATTAAGAACAAAGAACTTGAGAGGGTAGATCGCTTAGCTCATGAGATACATTAGTTGGAATGTTAGGGGTTTACACGATCTAGATAAACATAATAAAATTAGGTTTTTTTAAAGTTAGCTACATAATTTGATATAACTCTACTTCAAAAATACTAAAATAGAATGTCCTGATAACCATTTCTATAAAAGTTTAGAAGTATTTTTTTCTTAGTAATTGGTCTTGCCTCCCAGCTAGGGGTAGCTCGGGTGGTTTAATGGTGAGTTGGAAACATAACCGTGTTAAACTTATGCAAACTATTACTAATGTTCACTCATGCATCTTATTTTCATGGATTTAAGTGACGACTCAATTTTAAATGTCTTCAATGTTTACGGACCTTGTAATAAGAATGATAAAAGAGCCCTTTGGAGAGAATGCCTAGGACTTCAATCTCTGACCGTCGGTCCATGGATAGTTGGAGGTGACTTTAACGTGACTAGGTATACATGAGATACAGAATGTGACATTTCTGCTATGGAAGAGTTGGACCAATTTATTGCTAATGGTAATTTGATTGAATTATCACTTAGTAATAGGTGGTTCACTTGGTTAAATTCAAGAGAAACCCCTTCAATTGCAATTCTAGATCATTTTTCCACCACCGAGGAAATGGAAGACAAGTTCCCAATATTACATGTTGAGAGGCTTCCCTCTGTGTATTCGGAGCATTGTCACATTATTCTTCTTTGTGAGAATCACTGCCTTTTAGACAACACTTTTAGTTTTGAAAAGATGTGGCTGCTAGAATGTAATTTTATTGATTCAATTATAAATAAATGATTTTCAATGAGTTGAGATACTAGTAAATATTCCAAAAATATCGCTAAGTGTTCATAATCAAACTTAGGGATCTAAGAATATTTCTTAATAAATAAATGGAATAAGGATGTGTTTGGCAACATTAAAAATAAAAAAGAGATCTAACTTAAAAAATTTAGAAGTAAATAAGTGGAAGAAATAAGAATTATAAACTTATCCGAGTAAAACGTAATTTTGAATGTTAAAGAAGAACTAGACAAAGTCATTAAGCAGAAGGAAATAATGTGGAAGCAGAGGCCTAGGGTCTAATAAATGGACAAGCAGGACAAAAACACCAAAAAAATTCGTAAAATAGTCAACGGTCGTAAGCGTAGTTACTCCATAAGTTCCGTACTCATTAACAATGCGGAAATTTCATATCAAAATAAACTTAATAATGCACTTACTAACTACTACAACCACATCTTTGTAAATATCAGAGGGTGTAGAATTAAAGCTAGGTGGACGGAGTTATACTTCGTAAATACAAGGATAGCTTTAGATGATCTGGATAGTACGTTCTCGGAAGAGAAGATCCTTAGGGCCATTAAAGACTTGCCTAGTGATAAATCACCAGAACTAGGTGGTTTTCCCATTTTATTTTATAATAAATTTTGAAACATTTTAAAATATGACTTAATTAAAATGTTCGACGGAGTTTTACAATGATGACCTACAAGTAGGAAGATTTAACTTTGCTAACATCATTTTTCTCTGCAAGAAAATGGGAGGATGGAGCTCAAAGATTTTAAGCCTATTTCGTTAATAAACCACTCTTAAAATTATTTTAAATATTCTAGCAAATATGCTAGGTACTAAAATGAACAACCTAATTGATAATACCCAATCCAATTTTATTAAGGGCGGAAGTACCACGGACGGGGTCACGATAGTCCAAGAATTTATTTGTTATTGTTGTAAGAATAATATGACTTGTGCCCTCTCAAAACTTGACTTTGCTAAAGCTTTTTATTCAATTTATTAGTTTTTTATTAAAAATTTATTGTTGGCTAGGAGTTTCAATACTAGATGGATATGTAGGATTATGACTTTACTCAAAACTAGAAACTCGAATATAATGGTCGATGGTATCCCGGGAAATAAAATTCAATCGAAGTGCGGTCTATGACAAGACGATTCCCTATCACCCTACTATTCAATTCTGTAGTGGATATTTTCACTATGACCATTAAGCTTTCGACTGAAAGTGGGGTTTTGGAAAGCATAGGAAATAATATTACTAACGATGGACTTTCAGTTCTTCAATATGCAGATGATACCATGCTTTTTACATCACATTTACCTTAACGCATTACAACTCTTAAATTTATTTTATATAGCTTTCAAATGCTTTCGGGGCTCCGAATTAACTTTGATAAAAGCTCAGTTTTAGTATTGAATGATATAAATAAGGTTGAAAGTCTTGTTGTTAATACCTTCAACTTCTAAATCATGAAACTTCCAATAGAATACTTAGGTTTTTTATTTGACCAACCAAATTAAAAAAGATGGACTGACAAGTGATAATTGATAAGATTAATAGGAAACCGTCGAGTTGGAACAATAGACTTCTATTTAGAGTTGGCAGAATCACCTTAATTAACTATGTCATGTCGGCCCTTTTGATTTATTGGATGTCTTATTATCTTTTCCAAATTGGGTAATCGACAAAATAGATAAAATTAGAAGATATTTCCTTTGGACTGGTGATTATTCCTGTAGTAGTATTAACTATCTTGTTAATTAGGAAATGTCTACAAATCCAAAGAGGAAGGGGGCCTTGGAATCATAAATTTCAATCACCTAAATGTCTCTTTATAGGAATTAGCTTTGGAAATTTAACAATAATATTAAAACCTTATTTGGAAAGAAATGATTTCAAGTCCATTTTATAATAGACCTATAATCTTCATCATACTTCCTTTAATTTTAGCAACAGATCTCCCTTTTGGAAATCTATTTTAGATTTTTTAATATTTTTAACTTGGCATTAATAATATAGTTCATTCTAATAATAACATGGCCTTTTGGCATGATAGCTGAATTTCAGCTATTTCGTTAAGACTATAATTCAAGGAACTTTTGGATATTTGTAATTTCAAGAATGCATTAATATCTAAGCTCTGTTGGCCTAATAATGATTTTCCGTGGAAGTTCAGTTTCAACCGTGCCCTTGAAGGTAGTACGTTGACTCAATTTGTATCACTTTGCTCTAAGCTTGAGTTATATAACCTAGATAACGAGTGCGATACCAAAAGTTGGGGTTAGGAAAACAACAAAAATATACTCATCAACCTCATTTTACAAAATTTAAAATTTTTCTTGAACTAAGCAAAAGATGTTCAAACTAATTTTGAAAGCTAATGCCTCCTCCCCTAAAGTAAAGTTACATATGAGGCTAATTCCACATAAGAAATTAAATATAGTTGAATTCTTAAAAAAACATCTACCTATAGACAAAAAATTTCTTTTTTGTAATTCAAATTTAATAAATATAGCATACTTACATTTTGACTGTTCCTTAACTAATTCTATTCTCGTGGATACCCTTTGTATTTTCGAGTTTAACATGAACTCTGATTTTAACTATGATTGCTAGTGGAATGTCCTTAGACTTTAATAAACCCAATATTATAGAATCTTACTTGGCACCATCACTTGTTGGTACTTATGGTTCAAAGGGAACCAAAGGATGTTTAATAGCACAAACACTCATTCTAGTATCCTGATTTATGCAGTTGCATGTTTAACACTTTAGCTACAACAGGATTGGAAATCCAAGCTATAAACTGGCCAAAAATTAATTCTTCAAAGAATTTCTTAATAAGGAAAAAAGTCACATTCATAACTAAAGTTAAAAATAGGTTACAATAGTGGGAGTCATAATATGACCTTAAGCACTGACATGATTAATTCATTTAACGAGCATAACCTCTAGAGCACTTCTCATCACTAGATATATGGCTGTGTCTCAGTCTATATCTTTATAGCAGTACTTCTTCCACACACATGTATGTATATAAACCCTTTTGTGTACAGTTATATGTACTAGAATTACGGCTTTTGTTGAGATTTTTCAGATCTAGTAGGTTGCTATGGTTGGACTGTGCAGACCATGAAGCTATTGCTAGTGGGATGTTGAAGTTGAGCCAATATGATAGGTTATTCTTATTAGGCTGGACCATCTTTTTGATTTTGTTAAACCGATATCTATTTCGGTTCTTCCCTTGATCAAAGTATCTTCTTTTGGATCATACTTCTTCCTTTTGGGGGGAGGGGATTAGCTAACTATCAGGCTTGTTGACAACACTTCTTTAGTGTGAAATAAAATTACATGAGTGCTTTTATCCTAGAAAGGATCACTCATTTTACTCAAAAAACAAAAAATTAATATATAATTTAATAATCATAAGAGGCAGATTCTTTTTCCATGTTAACTTAATTGATGATTGAATTAATTGAGCATCAATAGAATAAAGGGATTATAGGAAATAAAGAAGAAACATTGGTTAATTCATTTAACAAATCATTAAAATATATCAGTTTTAATATGTATGTCATATTCATATGAACAAAAATGATAAAATTATTCCATTTAATCAAATTTATATAAGTTACATAACATAAAGTATACATAAAAAATAATAACAATTTTAATTTATAGTTCATTCATCTCACTAAATTTATTATACCTTACATAACAAATTTCTAATTTTAACACTAAAAGTACATATACTATATTTTTATAATCTTACGGTGTGCAACGTACGGGTTGCACACTAGTGTTAACCAGGTTTTAAACCAAGCAGAAGTCAACTAAAAGTCAAAGGTTAAGACGAAGACGAAACAACTCAAAAACTTGAAAACTCGATTAGAAGGACAAGAGAAAGGAACTCAAGAAAAACCATCAACTTATGGGCTAAGTAAACCACTCAGTACCAAGAGGCTTCTTCTCCTATTTTGGCCACATGAACTCCATATACTTCTTATGCTATTCCAACCACTCATGGTCAATTGCTTTCCTCGGAGAATAGGCGAGAAATTCTCAGGATTGATGAGAAGAAAGTAAAGAAAGAAGGATAGTTCAAGTGTTATCAGGATAATCATCGGAATCAACTCAAAGTATATTAAAAAGAGTTTAGAAAAACATTGAATCGAGGATTGGAGAGCGAGGCTAGAAAAAGTCGAGAGTTTGCAACTAAGTAAAACCTCTCGATACCGAAGGAACCTTTCGGTACCGGGAGGAATTTATGGCCAATTGGGCCGAGTTGCTAGTTGTACCTTCCCAGGCTAGCTTCTGGACTTTAATGCGAGTGTGCTCCTGAACCTATGCAGTTATTTCTCTATAAGTACTGACCTTATGGCAACCAAAAAAGGATTTTGGGCTCTGCTCCTTCTTCATCTCATATCTCTCCCTTACTATAGTCACCTAGGCAGATACTATTGACAGTTCTAGACTTAAGAACCTGTCAATTCCTTGTATCAGTGACTTTAATTCTCTCTCAAATCTATAATCAATAAAACTATAAAGTGGACTTAGGCCAGAGATTACCAAAGCGCAATAAAAATCTTGCGTCACTCTACTCTTCTACGCTTTTCTATGCTTTTTCGTTATCTCTACTAGATCTTATCCTACAACAGGTCAAATTTAGGTGTTGTGCCACTTTTGGCGTCAACATTTTGGTACTTTCACTGAAAAATCCAACTCAGGGTTAGATCTAGATAGCTATTGTGGATTTGGAGAGATCTAATGGGAAGATCCAAAAGTTTTGGTTAAAGAATTTAGAAATTAGCTATTTGAAGTTAATGGTGCCTAGGAGGTCTAATAGATCATTCGGAGCGACAGCTGGATGTGATGAAGGGAGTCCTCACCTAGTTGAAGTTAGTAACCAACAGGCAATACCAGGATCATCTGCTCAATAAAAAGTGGTTACTATAGCAGAACTTGACAAGATGCTACAAGAATTGAATCGAAAATAGTGGATAGTCAAAAAGCTTTGGTGTATAAGATGGATAATTTTCTAACCTTGCAACCGCCGAGAACAAGAAGGGAAACATCACTTGCGATAGAACAAGATAGTTCCTCCATTTTCGACTAAAATAGAAGAGATAGGAAGTAAAACAGAAGGTAGGAATCGCTAGAGTTGTTGAAGGACTTACAGGAGGAAGCAGAAGTGCTTTCCCCACAAGAAAACCAACTAGTACCAAAAGGATTTCTCTCGGTACCGAGAGGAATATAGGAGGAGGTGATGCACAAGAAGTTGATGCAATGTTGGTCTCTAATGAGGAAGTAGATCTGCAACATGATGATGGTTTTGAGTTGGATGTCAATGCTAATGGAGATAGAGTTCAAAAATTTACAGCAGAACCAGCCGCAAGCCCAAGGAATATCGAAGGAGTAGTTCTCCCAAAGACAGGAGGACCTAGGTGTCAGCTGGCAAACCGTGATCATTTGTAGGTCAAGCACTCGGTGCAGCCCCTAATAGCCGACCATCATATTACCGTGCTAATGAGGAATACCTAGTTGATATGGTTAAACAGTTAGTGGAGGGAATCAGAGACAAAAAGAATGAGGATTGAGGCTCCGCACCAAGTAGGACTCCGTTCACTAAAATATTCGAAGAAAAGAGTACCCTAGAAAGTTCATGATGCCAACGATGCCCTCATACAACGGAACTACTGACCCCGGATAGCACTTACTCAAATACAAATGGCATATGGATAGAGCTAGAGCTATGGATTATGTTCGTTGTAGATGTTCCCCTATTTTCTTGGAAGAATTCACTTCTATATGGTTCATGAGGCTCGCATCAAGATCTATATCTACTTTTAATGAATTAGCCATGAAGTTTTTGGAATAGTTCAAGCTCTATGCTGCCTGACCAAAGGACGTGAGGTCCCTATCTACTTGTCTCAAGGACCCAAGGAGACACTGAAGGGTTTCTTAAACTGAATGAACATCGTTGTTATGGAAGTTAGCAAGTTGAAGGAAGATCTTATATTCATGGCACTAGTTTGGGGCATTCACCTGGACACGGATTTTTGTAGGTGGCTGAAGATGAAACAACTAACTACTATGGAAGAATTCCATCAAAAGGAAAACCAGTTTCTGCATTTGTGGGAAGCAAGTCTTGTTGAAGGAAAGGTTGGCGATGGGAAATCAAAAGAGGTTATCTAGAGTAATGTAGCGGTTAAACACTATGGAGATAGAGCTAGTAATGCGGTAACAAATGCTGGAAACTCTGGTAACCAGAAGAAACAAAATCAAGGCCCCGGTGGTAGGCTTAACGACAATAGGAAACATCCAAGGAATATGAGACCAGAAGATTGTACTCCTTTGAATGATATGCTAGAGAATATTTATCTTGCTACTCAAGGAACTGATCAATATATGAAACCGACCAAGAGGGAAGCGACAAAGCAGTAGAAGCAATCTAAGAAGTACTGCCGCTTCCATGAAACTCATAGGCATAACACTAGTGAGTGCCGTCACTTGAAGGACTCGATTGAGGAGCTGATATGGAAAAATAGGTTCCAATAGTATGTGAAGCAACAATAGAACCCTGACTAAGCTTTAGGACCACTAGGGATGCTGGCCCAAAAGAAACCACTTGGACGTAGCAGAGAGGGGCTAGGCAGATGGATGGAAGAGTGGTTATCAACACGATAATGGGAGGACCTCACCCAATGGAGAGAGCTGGGGTGAGATGGAAAGATGCACGAGCTCACTGAAGCATGTACCATAAGAGAGTTGGTACACCATCGAAGACGGAGCTTCGCTAAGCAATAGAAGATGATAACAGATGACATTGTGTTTAGAAATCGAGATTTAGAAGGAGTTAAGGCACCGACTCCCGATCCTATGGTGATAACTGTCGAAATCGGACCAGTAGTTGTGCATCGGGTGTTGGTGGATAATGGAAGTTCGGTCAATATTTTATTCAAAAGGACATTTGACTAGATGAAAATCAGTATGAAAGACGTGACCGCTTGCGAGATGAATATTTAAGGATTTATGGGCAAAGCTAAGTAGCCGATCGGAATGATCGATTTTCTCGTAGAGCTCGGTGAAGGAGAACGAAGGTCGGTTCACATCCAAAAGTTTGTTTTCGTTGATGAATTTTCAACGTATAATGCTTTCTTGGGATGACCATCCCTAGCCGACTTCGGGATTGCTTTGGCTTCATGGTGTCTAACAATGAAGTTCCTTATGGAGAATGGGATTGGAGTGGTGCAAGGTGACCAAAGCCCGGCAAGAGAATGCTATGTTGCAAAGATGCAAGAAGCTAAGAACCAAGAGAAGGGAAAGAATGTGGAGAGAAATCACCACATTTAGCAACCGCAAGCATAGCAATTACAGAGCAGCCCAATGCTTGAAAACCATAGCTGATTTGAGTATGAGCAACACTGGAGGAACTTATGGTAAGTGTCCCTATTGATATGGATGAACCGACTCGAGTATTGAAGATTGGTTCTCAGCTTGGGATTGGATTACGGAAGGAAATGATTAATTTTCTTTAAGGAAATCTGGACGTGTTTGCTTGGACTCATTCTAATATGTGCGGGACATCGCCGGAGGTACTTTGTCACGCACTACATATCGGTCCTAAGTGCACACTAGTAAAATAAAAAAGGTACAGCCTGGGTACAGAGCGATCCACTGTGTTGAAGGAATAAATTGATATGTTGTTGGCTAATGGCTTTATCCGTGATGCTTTATACCTTCAATGGGTATCTGACCCCTTATTGGTCAAGAAGTCAAATGGAAAGTGGCGAACACATATCGATTACTTAGATCCAAATAAAGCTTACCCGAAGGATAACTTTCCTTTACTTAGGATCAACCAGCTTGTTGACCGAACATCAGGGCATGAATTGCTCTCGTTTATGGATGATTATTCTGGATACAATTAGATCATGATGCATGAGCTAGATCGGTAGAATACTAACTTTATCACGGATTTAGGATTGTACTGCTACCGAGTAATGTCGTTCGATTTGAAGAACGCTAGAGCTACATACCAACGATTGGTAAATACAATGTTCAAGAATCAAATCGGATGGACGATGGAGGTATAAGTAAATGGCATGCTTGTGAAATCCCATGTATCACGAAATCATTTGGACGATCTCTCAGAGATGTTTGAGATTCTACAGAAATATGTAATGAAACTAAATCCGTTAAAAATTTCTTTCACGGTAGCTTTGAGATGTTTCTGGGATTTGTTATGAACGCATGGAGGCTAACCCAGAGCAGATTAAGGGGATTTGAGATGTTTCACGGTAGCATCGAGGCCAACCTGGAGCAGATTAACACTTTAAGAAATGTAACTGCCCCGACGATGAAAAAAAACTTTAAAGCTTGAATTGAAAGGTCGCTACTTTGAGCCAATTCATCTCAAGGGCGACAGATAAATACATACCTTTCTTCGATGCCCTCAAGAAAGGTAAAAAGAATTTCAAACAAAATCCATATTACTAAAATGGTTTTGAAGAATTATTGAGGTACATGGAGATGCCACCAGTTTTATCCAAACCATTGGACGGGGAGGATTTACTTGTTTACTTAGCAGTTTCTGCTCACGCACTAAGCGCAGCCTTGGTAAGTGAGGAGGCAAGATTCAAAGACCGGTCTACTACATCATCAAGCAGTTTAAAGGAGCATAAAATAATTACTCGAAGCTGGAGAAATTCACATATTACTTCCTGATTGCATCAAGGAAGTTTCGACTGTATTTTTAGGCTCATCCGATCAAAGTACTGACAAATCAGCCTCTGAAGCAGGTTTTATACCGACCCAAGACTTCGGGGAGGTTACTAAAATGAATATCGAGTTGAGTAGGTATGATATTACCTACCAACTAAGGAGAATGATAAATGGGCAAGCATTGGTAGACTTCATCGCCGAGTTTACCATGCATGATGATGAAGAGGAAGAGGATGCCAGAATCGCAGCTCTTTACTAAAAATTGTTTGTAGTTGGTGCTTCAAATGAATTTATCTCGGTGGCAGGAGTAGTGTTTGAAACACTAGAAGGACGATCAATATATTATGCACTGAAACTAGAATTTCCTGCAACTAATAACAAAGTTGAGTATGAGGCATTGGTAGCAGGATTAAGGATAGCAAAGGAATTGGGGATAAAAATGCTGCATATATTTATCGACTCCCAGCTAGTGGTTTGCCAAATAAGGAAGGAGTATCAAGCCAAGGGTGCAATACTAGCCTCTTGAACTGCTTGAAGACATAGAACATTATACGATAACGACATCCCTAGAGAGGAAAACATGAAGGCTAATTCATTAGCTAAGCTAGCTAGCTCTAGGGAGGCACAGTTATTGGGATTGGTTCAAGTAAAGGTTTTAACAGCTCCAAGAATTGAACAAATGGATGTCGACTGGATTCTACAAAAGAGGAGGAGTCATGTATGACTTCGTTCAAAGGCTACCTGATCGATGGAACTCTCCCGGGAGATGGGAATGAATGGAAAAAAACTCCTTCGAGAATTTCCATGGTTCTTGATGCAAGTCGGAGTATTATACAAGAGAGAATTCTCAAATCCCCTAATTTGATGTGTAGCCAAGGAGGAGACTAGGAAGATCCTCATGGAATTCCACGAGGGAAACTGTGGTGGTCACACCTGGGGGCAGACTTTAGCAAAGAAGATACTTCGCTATAGATATTTCTGGCCAATAATAAACCGAGATGCAGTTGATTATACCAGACGGTGTGATCGATGCCAGAGATTTGCGAAGATTCCAAGAGCCCCATCTTTATAAATTACGCAGATTGTCAGCCCATGGCCATTTGTAATTTGGGGAATTGACATTATTAGTGTGCTACCAATAGTGAAAGGAGGAGCCAAATATGCTATCATTGCAGTGGATTACTTTACGAAATGAGCTGAAGCAGAATCACTCGCCATAATTAAAAGGTAATCAATTTTGTAACAAAGAATATAATTTGCAGGTTTGTAGTGCCCCAGAAAATCATCATAGATAACGGAACTCAGTTCGAGAGTAACGAGTTCAGGGATTTCTATAAGCGCTATCGAATCAAGAAAAGCTTCTCTGCAATAGCACATTTGCATGTAAACTGGCAAGTGGAAGCGGTGAACAACATCATTAAGTCCGCTTTGAAAAGCGATTGACTGGAGCCAAATGCAACTGGGTTGATGAGCTTCCACTAGCACTATGGGCTTACAGGACAACACATAAGTATGCAACTGGGCACTCACTGCTTGATTGGCATATAGATCGGAGGATGTAATGGTGATAGAATTGGAAGTCCCCACTTATCGTAAAAGGAATTTCGATCCGAAGGCGAATGAGGAACTCCAACTCGAGTCTCTCAATTAGGTTGACGAGAAGAGGGAATAAGCAGAATTAAGGGGTGCTGCCCAATCGCAAATGGGTAGCGCAACGCTTCAATGCCAAGGTTTGCAACCACACCTTTGAGATCAGGGATCTCGTTCTGAAAAGAGTTCTCCTAGGTATGTAAGCACTTAGCCCGAATTGGAAAGGACCCTACACCACTGATCAAAAGCTTGGAGATGGAACTTTCAAGCTAGCAATCATTGATGGAATCCCGATCCTGCATGCTTGGAACAACGACTTACTGCAGCACTACTACACTTAGTTTCTTCTCTATTTGTTTTCATAAATAAGCCACCTGGAGACACTGGGGCAACGTAATAAGGCATGACTTTCCACTTTTTCCATTTACAAATAAAGCCAGCTTCTTGAACCAATGGAATCATGTTCTTATAAGAAAAACTCCTGTGTCGTGCGATTAGTGGTACAGTCGAGGAAATACTCCTCTGTCCGGGTGGTCGATGGGGAAGATCGACCCTCCAACTTTTGAGAATCGGTGTTTCCCATAGATGGGTGACATTGGGAGGTCCAAACCGCCTGGTCGACGAGGAAAATCAGCCCTTAACCTTTTGAGAATCGACATTGTCTAGAGATAACCGATGTCGAGAAGGTCCAAACCGCCGGGTCGACAAGAAAAATCGACCCTTAACCTTCCGAGAATGGTGTTGCCCGAAGATAGGCAACGTCGAGAAGGTCCTAAACCACTGAATCAACCTAGAAAATCAACCATAACCTTTTGGATTCCATCATTACCTGGAATCAGGCAATGTCGGGAAGGTCCCAAACCATCGGATCAGTGGAGAAAATCGATCCAAACTGCTACGTCGACAAGAAAAATCGACCCTAACCTTCTAAGAACCAATGTGCCCGGAGATAGGTGACATCGGGAAGGCTAAAGCCACTTGGTCGATGGGAAAATCAACCCCTACCAAAATTCGACGTGGCATGGAGATAGACAAAGTTGAGAAAGTTTACTTACTTCGGGTTGATTGAATAATTCTACCTCCTCCTCCAGGAATCTGGCATTGCCTGGAGATAGGCCACGTCAGGGAGAAGAACCACTAGCCTGCAGAAATTCTTCATTACCCAAAGATTGGCGACAACGAGGGGACTTGTTGACTCAACCAACCTTCAGGAATTCGCTTTGCTCGGAGGTTGGCAACGATGAAAAGGATTGAAAACTCAGGGATCGATTGGATATTGATCCCAATGTACATGAATGCATAATTGCCCAGAGGTAGGAAATGCAGGGAAGGTATCTTTGGATACAAACTATCGATGTGCTAGCTTTCGAAGATAGAAGTCGATGCTTGATTAAACTCTCCAACCTTCAGGAGCCTACTATTACCCGGAGACAGACGACGATAGGAATGTGAAATTATTTCGGGACGATCGGACAAATCGACTCTAGCTTGCAGATACCAACCGTTGCCCGAAGATAGGTAATGTCAAGGAGACGTCCTTGATATATAACCGCTGCTATGCTAGTTTCTAGAGAAAGAAACTAGTGGACGATTGGATTCCGAACGCCAAGCTTAAAGAAATTTAGGTGTAGCCTGGAGATTGGTGACATCGAGTAAAACGCTTAGAATCGAGCGATCAAATCACAACTTTCCAGACATAGGAACTAGCATATAGACAGGACTTCTGCAATGGCACTAGCGACCGAGCGAGACACGCTTGGTTGAGGATAGGCGAGGATAGTAATAATGAATCAAAAATTGAAATTGTCAGACGTACTTAATCCCGAAGTGGGATTGAGGACCGGACCAGGGGCAATCAGACATACTGCCTACAATATGTAATCCCTCATAAATTCCTAGACCTTGGTACTTAGAATAATCAGCCCTGTGAACAGTGAATACATGTCAACACTCCGTCGAAAAGAACTCGATCAGGCACGAACAGGAGTAGCCACAACGATAGCTAAACAACAGTTCTTGTTTCGCCAAACAAGAGTGTTTTGACAGTTGTGAACATGGTTAAGTAACATGATACAATTAAAGCAATAACAGGAATATTATTTACATGCATAGAGTTGCGGTAATTAAGCATATTGCACAAAAACAGAAGTATATAATACATAAAATTTGTAGTACAATCGGTTTAGATATATATATATGGACAGCTACACACAAATTGGCATAGTATATAAAAGAATGGAAAGGTAAAATGCAGAGAGATTATAAAGCAAAATTCAATTTTTCATTACCACAACATTTATGTACAATATGAAGCAAGGGCCACACCTGCACAATCTTGGCCTATTCAGAACCAAAAATACAGACTCGATGACGACAATACACAAAAGACGAACTGCCACACATGCCGTCTTCAAGCACTTTTTACTTCTTCCCCTTCTTATTGCCCTTGCCACTACATCCTCCAGGGCGAGTCTTGTGCTTTTTCTTTTTTCCTTTAATCACCCTGCCTGAGGGAGTATCACCCTTTGAATGGGAAGACTCTTCACTAGTTGTGGTATAAGGATCGCCAGATTTGTCAGCAAGAGTTTTACTGGGCTTTGTCTGGGGAGGCTTGATTTTGAGCATGGGAAGTTTGGAGGCGGGACTTTTCGGAGTTGAACTGGCAAGCTTCAAGATACCCAATTCATACTTTACATGAATCTTTGTAAAGTCAACCTTCAATCTCTCTGCTATCATGGTGTGATCGATAGGGTCTACAGCAGCCGTAATAGTGACATCTTCTTCTTCCTAAGAACAGATATGTCCTCCAGCCCCTCCAAAGCCCCAATCTTCTTTGAGCCGGAACCGGGCCAAGAACCGGAGGTTAGGGCAAGAATAACAAGTCTTGTAGAAATAAAAATTGACTTCAAGAATATAGAAGAAGCGCCTGACCTCTAGGAAGCTGGAGGCGGAGGAGAAAGGTGTGGCCGGCCTAGAAGTTAACAAAAAGCATGATAAAGTTTAATAATGGATTCATGAATGAACTGAAGCTTCTCAAAGACCAGTGAAACAAGAGATATACCTAAGCTCGGGCTTCAGTCCTTGAAGAAAATAGTGAATTCCCCCTCTTTAGTCCTGTGTTCCTATGCTTGGCCCATGGAAGAAGGAATATATGGCTCATGAGAAGTAATTGTTGTAGAAGTTAGAGTCACAATGGCATTTTCAGAGCTAAGCCCCGTAGAGGCAGGAATAATTTCACTGGCTCTCCGTATTTTGTAGTAGTAACTTCATGCTGGCCCAATGAGCTTGAGCCGGTGAGAGCTTGGGCGGCAACAGTAGCAGCATTAGCATCATCTTCAGCAAGGATGGCCATTCCCACCGCGAGCATGTTTATGTTCTCAACATCGAGGAACTCAACCATCGGCTCTTCCTTATAGCGGTTATCTCCAACGTGTATAGCTTGATGGAATACCTCTTCCCAGGTATCTGCAAGAATTGCAGAATAGTCCTTCCCCAACTATTTCAAGTTTGTGTACATGACGATGCATGCATATAAGTGTTAAAGATTCAAGTTCAACACTTCTCTTTCGCGAGCCCTTTCTTCCTAGAGGTCTTTGACTTCCCCCCGAGTAAAGTCAAGCTCTATTTCATTACTGAGCTTAGCAGTTATCAACTGCTCTAGGCATGTAGCTAGCATGTCGTTCTCTTCATGGAGCTTTTGGTTCTCCCCTCGAAGCCTTTCAAGCTCAACTTCCTATTCCGAGATAGATTGGTCACTGGCCTTTGCAATCTCATCTTTTTGACTAAGATCCTAGGCCTTCTCATCTGCTTGCTTCCTGAACTCGGTGCTCTCATCAGGGGCAGCTTTTAACTCGCTCCTCATCATAAGCTCAGAGGTGGCATGGGCATGCTTCAACTCTTCCTTTAAACTATCAAACTTAGCGTTTGCATCAAGGGCTGCATCCCTCTCTCTAGTGACCTTCATCAAGTCCTCTTCCTTTTCCTTTAAAATCCTCTCATAAGTCGCCTTCTCGGAATCGAAGGACAGGATGTTGGTTTAATTAATTTTATTCACGTATGAAAGGGTCTTGCACATCCTCTTCCACTTATACCCTCCATCAACTTGCTTTTGGATACTTCGAAAATCTCGATCTGCCACTTCCTTTAGGATGTCCTCGATGTCTTAGTCAAATTTAACACCGTACAAGAAGAGGTCGGGAAATGCGGCATGTAGGCGTAGAGGACCAGCCGGAAGAGTAAACGAGGGAGCAGAGACGCCTTGGAAGTAGGTGGATCTGATCTGATTAGAGCATGGGAAGCAGGAACTTGTTGCTGTAAAGAAATGTAAACTTTAGAATGTGGCAGAAGAGCACGAGAGATAGGACCACGAAACTCATGCGAGGATCATGACCGTTTGGAGGTATTACAAATTAACTCTTCGTCAGCCTCTCGCTTCCTTCTCTTTCTCTCTTTCACGCTCCTTGTCAGCTCTATGGTCTTCGTAAGCCTCCCGGTCTTTCCTCCTCCACTTTTCCTCGTCAGTCTTATGACCCTAGTAGCTGGATTGAGGCAGACAAGGATTGGCTGTCTTCCCTCTATAATCATCTCCACTGCTTGAAAGAGCTTTGTATCTGTCAAGACCCGTGGAACCTGAAAAAGAAAAAGATGGTATAAGAATTATGACTTTAGAAAACAAGGGAATACAAGAATGCGTGTCCGTGATTCTAATGACGTGTATAATAGTGCCAAATGACTCCCCCTAAGTGCTCTACAGACCATGTTGGCAAGGAACTAAAGATAAGGCTCGCCACCTTCGCTTATAAATCCTCCAGGAAAGAAGTTGAAGCCTGAGCATGCTTCGTTCAGAACATCATGAATTGAGATATCGATTTCACCGATATCGCTCAAACTAAAAAAATGTCATCGAAGGAACTGGATCAAGGAGAAATCTCTTCTGAGGGCAACATGATTTGATCTCTGGCCGCTTTAGAAGTTTCTATAGCAATGTGCTCCGGATAGGGTGAGCTGGGGAGAGCAGGCTTATATAGGGCATCTCTTCGCACGATTCGCTCCCTCCTTCACTAGTGCGATAGTTGTTATCGCTATCTCTAGCACCCTCTCCATCCTCTTCAACCATAGGCTCTTTACCCTCTCTCCTTCCGACACCCTTACCTTCTTTAGGAATTGGAGACATTCTGGCATCTTCATCCCCGTCTCTTAGAATATTACCACCAATGAGCTCTTTATTCCTTCTCTCAGTGGGATCCTCTTTGTGAGCTATGCTAGACGGACCCTTAACTTCCCCTGAAAGATTCTCGCCGGATCTGCGAGCAAGGATGGGAAAACATGTACAAGCTCTAGAGCCACTAAGTGCAGGTGACTTAGTGATAGAAAATCTATCGGAATGCAGTAAGCCGCACCGCCATAGGTTTTCATTCGTCAAGTATGCAACGACGCGATGTTGAAACATAACTTCTCTCAGGCCATTAAGCGTAGCCTCGTGCTCATCACAGTCATCTAGGTCCATAATGTCTACGAAGGAATCAATGTTAAGTTAGTAACTTGAGTTAAAGAATTCAAGTATGGAAGGAGTAGACAAAAGAAAACCTACTTCTAGATAGCCAGAATTTGTTAAAGCCATACGGGCATTATACAAAGAAGTACTTGTTTTTGAAGTATGATCGTTTATTGTGAAATTTTTCGATGACCTTGCACTGGCACCAGGCTACAATGATCATGTAAGAAGGAGAATCCTATATTTGCTTGAAGAGAAATAGATAAGAAAGTTCACTGAAAGTTGGAGCTCGATTGAACCGATTTATGAAAAGGACGTAGAGAGAACTTAGAAGAGTATATCTGTTCGGATGAATTTGAGGCGGAGCTAGACCAAGTTCTTGGAGAACCATCTACAGAAAGAGATTGAAAGGCGGGACGACACCGCCTAAGCACTTTTACCTGTTGCATGCTGTGTATCATGGCAAGGGGTTGTGTGCATACTCGGCTCTCATTGGGAGACAAACGTCATCTTTGGGAATCCTATGCCAATGACAAATGTTTTGGAGAATTATGGTCGTCGGTATTGTAGGCACTTGCTTTGGTGGATCGTCTAGCACTCTCAAACCTATAAACTCGTTCAAAGGAGGTAGTTGATCCGATATTGGCTCTAGTGGAATCATTGAGCCTTGTAATTTTGATGTAATAGGACGACTTGGCCTAGTGAGTATGGTTGGTGTAGCCTGAGCTGTAAAAGATCCAGCTTTAGGGGGGGTAGACATGCACTCACCTGACTTGGCTTTAACATGATCGGATATATTTTATTTTAAATAATAAGCCCGTGTGACCAACGTCTGGAATCCGAAGGATGTCGACGTGTGTTGACCAATCGGATTCCGAGCATTGATCGGGACAAACGAGAAATGTTAATTTATGAAGTGAGTTCTGTAATCGGAACATGACGAACGGACCATCCTGTGTAGATAGCCCACTCTTGCTAGTAAAACGGTCCGCGTTGTACAATGAAACCATATATCAGAACTTACCCATTATCGATGAATAATCAATAACGAAGCCATTGTTTGGAGCGACGTGGAAGCTTTTCATTTCAGAAACGTCGGAAGTGTAACAACAAGGAAAAGCGGTGTAATAGGATCATCTAGAATGACTGTTCTTGTAATAGGAATTCAAACGACAGTGAGAGCTTAGTCGTGCATCAAAGGGAATCCGCCAAAGCTAGAGAGTCAGTTTTGTATCCGAAATGGCATGCCTACGACCAAGGTAAAACTTGAATTTACCATAGAACGAGCACGATCTGAACTTCGACCATTTCCCCTCAATGGTAATCAACCGCAACATCACCACCACCACCATTGTTAATAAGAAAACTTTTCAACACCCAAGGTAGATTTTAAGGGAACAGGTAAATCCTTCTAAGCCTCTTTTGAGTAAGTAGAGAAAGTTAGGATGTTATTGCTTCCTTTTATCCACCTTTCAAATAGGTCTTTATTGTGAAAAATCTTCCTAGCCCAACCTTTCGACCCAATCAAAACACTTATGCTCCTTTTAAGACTTTCAAACCTACCTTGTTGACTTATCAATCGGTTTGAAACATCCTGTCGAGTAACGATGGTGGCCTAGTGGTTGGCTTTAAGTTAGGATGTGTTGAGTATTAACTATGGGGTAGGTTTCAACTTCGTCGAAAGCTTGCCACTTTTATGGCTTTGGTATGGATCTTGAAGTCTTGGAAGTCAGGCCATGTTTGAGGTTTCGACTCAATAAAAGGTGAGCTTTTTGGTGAATAAAGGTTTAAAGCTAAGAACCTAAATTTATTGGAAAAGCAAGGGGGTTTGACTTACTTGGAAGGTACCCTTTCGACGAAGTCGACACCAGCAGAACACAATTAAATCCGTAGAAAGTCTTCAAACAGTAGCATAACCAAAAATATCAAAATCTTTCCTTTATTAATCCAACGATGTTCAAAATGATCAATATCCCCCAATTTGATTTACGAATTAGGGTTTACCAATTTACAAAGTTAAGAAAATACAAGAGTAGAGTGAATGAATTTGGATCCCCAAAACCAGACCCTTTGGGTCTTATTTATAGGTGCGGGTTGGCACCTTTCGACTCAGTGCTTTCGACCTGGTCGAAAGGTAGCTTCATAGACCTTTCATATCCATTTACAGTTGCGCATCCCTCTACATTGCATTCAAATGGGTTTGAATGCTTCTGCCTTTGTCAAAAGGGGTAGATGCAAATTTTCCCTTGTATTGCTTTGTTGTTGCAAGTATGTAAGACTATGAGCTTTCGACTTTGTCAGCAGGTACATCCTTGGGTTTCGAAGGTATTGAAATACTCTAGGTTTCGACCCAGGAGGTAGCTTCCGAAGATATGCTTGCGAGTAGATGCGGAACCTTTCCTGGTTGTTAAAGGCTTCGACCGGTTCAAAAGGCTTGATTATGCTTTCGAAAGGGTTGTTTTGATCAAGGTATCTTTCCGAATGGTTTGAATGAAGGAAAAACCTTTGATTTCAAAAGGTTTGGCGCACATTTGAGGGGTTGTTATCCACTGTCTTCGAAAGGTATTTCTTCAACTAATTCGAAAGGCCTTCATGCATGCGGAAGCACCTGCTTCGAAAGGAAATCATTGAAGCGGGAGGGTGCTTTTGACCCCTTCGAAAGGTTGTAATATACCTGGCCTTTGGCTGTAACATCCCTTCGACACCTTTGAAAGGCCTTACTGGTGTTATTATCTCTTGTTCTTCTTTTTCTTTTATTCATCCTGCTTTCGACAAGGTTGAAGTGGTAATTGGTGGTAACATTTGTCCCCCCTTGCGAAGGGATGCCCTTGACTTTCTTAGTCCACCATTTCAAAACCCTCAATGTTTCCCGCTTTTCATATTCTTGTGTAAATCTCGGCCGTTCATTTAAATTTGATCGAGCGGTTTGCCGTCCATGCTGACTTTTCTTATAAACTAAGTTCCTTTCTTCTCCTCTTTCATTTATCTGCAATCAGAAGAAATTTCGAGCAAGAACCAAAGTTTTTAAATTCTCAAATAATTTTTGTAATAACCCGAATTCCAGTGGGTCTGGATTTTTCGCAAAAATGCTAAAACCTAAGCCCACTGAAGCCCAAGTGGGGTATCTGGTATCCTGCAAATAGGCAAAAACAAATATATCAAAGCTCAAGTAAATATCTCACTGCGGAACTAACTAAAATATAATAATAAGTAAATACTCACCAAGATAATAGCATTTTCTAAATAAGTGTCTTAAAGTTGGAAAGTCTCTGCCATCTACCTAACCTGTAGAATGTTATGAGGAGGGGGTCAGAACTAAAGTTCTGGTGAATGGACAAATTATACACTTCTAAGCTTAATTCTATATATACCGTTTTATTTCCATTTTCTGTTATATTAGGTTTACTGGGTTTATAACACTCTAGCCTCTATTCGTGAATCGTACCCGTCTACTCCCTAGTAGATTAAAACCTAATAACAAATATATATGTAGCTACATGCCCAATGACTGCATCGGTCCTAGGTACTACCCATAGTACCTTCCGTATCCTCCTCGAAAATGACTCCATCGTCTTGCTCCTAGAGCATTCTGTAACTACATCTGTAAAGGACAGCTTCGTGAGGCCTACAATACAGATGTTCCGTCGTCTACTATGAAAACATAAAACTGCGTCCGCACTAGCCTACTAATGCTCGGACATCACATTGTACCATCTAGTGCGTACCTTGAGGACTATACGTAATCATTCTTTCTACTCCCTAAATCCCGCCAATAAGGTCTACCTTGTATGGAACTCAGACGGGGATTTTATATATCTGTAAAGGACAGCTTCGTTAGGCCTACAATACAAATATTCTACTTGGTCTGTCTCTTTTCTCATCGTGGCTATGACCCCACGCAGCCACCCCTCAACTAATCGAAAGACCTCTAAAGAGCTAAGTGGTTGTGCCCTACCGCAAACAATCTAAACATCCAATTGGCTGCGCCCCTCATCCAATGTCTCGATAGTGAAAGAATCATTGGCCTGTTGGTTTAACTCTAGTCTTTCCCAAACTCGCTCTTGGTTGATGATGGCTTGATCTTCGCATGGGACTATCCTTTTGGGTCGTGCCCACTAAAACCTACTCGCAAGTCAGAGTACGGTGTCATACGAATATCCTACTCTATTCATCAACCTTTTGACTACCTACAAAGGTTTGCTTCGTTAGGCTTGCAATGCAAAAGCAGTCAAGGCATGCTCTCTTGATGGAACACCTACGGACCTGCCTCCAGGTGTGCAGCTTCGTTAGGCCTACCCCAGAGGGACATCCTAGAGTACCCTCACGTCCTGTTGAAGTCTCGTACTTCCTTCTAGCCCAAATTAACTAAGTTGGACATGCTATTTCTGTGCTAAAAATCTGTGATGAACTGCTTCGTTAGGCTCTTCATCCTTTGGGCTGCTCCAAATGCATCTTACCATTTTATTAGACCCTACGTCTAATCTTTTATCATGCGTTTAGTTTACTTTTCTAATTTTGTTGGCTACTTATTTACCCTAATCAACATAAGCGTGTCCCAGCCTCACCTAACTATTGTGAGACCATCAGTTCCTGACTGAAAGGGAATGCTATTGGTATGGGCCTTTCTTCTATGTTTGCTTATTAACTTAGTGTAAGTTTTAAAATAAGCCTTTTCTGTTATCTCTAATTATAACCTATGTTATAATTATACTTGCAATTGTTACTTCTATATTCTTTTATAATCTACATGTTATAAATATAATTGCAAGTGTCTCTTTTCTATTCTAGTTTGTCTTCTTTTATTATGTTATTGAATTCTCTTTAGTTCTCTTATATTATATGACAATCTTGGCTTGGGACTACATCCGACTGTCACAAATTTACTTATCATAATAACTGCTTTACTTTTTATTCTACTATATGCAAGTAAATGCAGATCTAGTCACATAATTTGTTTATTGTTTCTAGTCTTGTCAAATAATTAACTTGATTTCTTCTTTAATTTCTATAACTCTTCACTTTATTCTCTTTTATTCTAGGAAGTAGTTCTATTCTATTTGGTGGTTACAAAAACTGTGCTAAAAATCCATTTCCATATTTTAATACTAAATAATGCTATAAATAATAACTCGAAATTGCAAGATATTTCTTTTATTGTTTCTTTTATTCTTGCAATTACGTTTATCGTTATTTTTGCAATATTAAACTATGGAAATGTATTCTCTTTTCTAAACCAACCAACTAATCTATCACTAACTTCCAAATCAAGTTATTAGATTTTCCCCTTTTTAATTTATTTCTCCCATTTTAGCATAATTTACTGTAAATTTCTTGCTTTTTGGCTTAAGCCTTTCTCTATAACCGTTAAGCCTAATATTATTCGTATTTAATTGGATTTCTTTCTTTCTTTTCCATATAAATAATAATTAAATATAAGTTCTCATATAAAATTTACAGTCTCAACATAACTAATTAACAGAATTAATTACTGAAATAAATGCTGAATTAAAATATTTAACGAGAATCTAACGATAATATATCATAAACGTAAAAGGTATATAATTCAAATCCACTCACCTGTCGTCCTTAGCTTTGCTCGTCCTTAGTTTTGCTCCATGGCCTTCTTGGATCCCCTTCTAAGGTGTCTAATATTTTTATTAAGAAGATCTTCTCCCTAGAAATATTTTCTATTTAGGGTTCAGCCTCAGGCAATGAACCCAATTGGGAGAAAATCTGATTGTGAGAAAATAGCTAGGCCTAGGGTTCTATTTATAAGGGAGTTTGAGGATCTCAGACCGTTGGATTTTAGGATTGAATCTGGTGCAACCACATCACAGGCTTGCTGCGGATCGTTGGATTTAGAAACCAACGTTTGAGATTGCACAAGAAATCAAATTATTAAACGTTAAATTTTAACCGTTGCCTATTCATTCTAATTAATGTCCATCAATTGCAAATTTAATTCCCTTTATAACACATGTTTATTTTGAAATTCAAACGTTGCTAATTAATGTAAATTAATTTCCTTTAATTGCTGATTTGATTAACATTGCCTACTAATTTTAATTAATTACCTCTAATTGCTAATGTCAATTAATTTCCTTTATGACGCACATCAATTTTGGAATTCAAACGTGCATTATTTCTGGAATTTATATGCACATATATTTATAAACAAATATATTCATGCATATTTACATGTATAATTATTTTTCGATATGGAACTTCGAACGTCAATAACTTTTTCATATGAAGTCCGTTCGAGGCATATTATATATGTAAATTAATCAGAAAATCGCCACGAACACAATGGTATAAGTTTTGAGGCCATATTCTTACAATTCCAAAAACGCTCATTTCACTGTTTATAATTATTTGATTATTTAATTATCTAAAAATGCAGGGTATTACAATTTCTATTTCCAACAAACAGGAATTCAAATCTAAAGTAAGTTTTTATTATCTTTCGAATTTTTCCTTTCACGGTGAATTTTGATTTCTAAAACTTTCTTGGTTTAGAACTGAACTACTGTTTTGATTTAATAGATATCATTTAGGTTTTTTATTTGCCTAAAAGCATTCTATAATTTATTTTCATGACTTGCTTTGATTTATTTCCCTGTTAATTTTCGTTCTAAACTTATCCGATTTGGATTTTATTATTATTATTATTTTTAAAGACTCGGATTTTCATCTCAAAGATTTTATAATTATAAATGGTAAATTCGTGCTTAAATCCATCTTGTTATTGATTATTTGAATTTCTAGGTTAAAATCGAATTTGGGGAAGAAGGAGATATCCAACTACTTCGCAGAGAAGTTTTGAGTCGTACGAATCAAAATTTGGCGCTACAATTTTACCTTTCTAGCCTTTCGAAAGGGATTAAGGCGGCAACTTTTGTTTCGCTTTTTCAACCTCTTTCGATGGGGTCGAAAGGTAGTCTAGCGCCTCATTTAATTGACCTCATCGAAAGGTTGTGTAGTTAATACGAAGTGAACCTCTTCGAAAACATAATTGTACATTAGTGTTTTCTGATACCTTTCGAAGAAGTTGGCTAATGTGTTTTACTAAATAATTATCTAATACATACTTTTGAAAGCATAGTCTCTGTTTTATTGGTTTCAAAACTTTCAGCACATGCCTATTTCAATTTTTTTTAGGAAACGTGTGAAGTTAGAGATACGTATATTTTATAAATTGGATTGAAGAAAGCATACTTTGTATAGGTTGTAAATCAAATCAAATGTTTCGACTTAGTCGAAACCTACTGTATTGATTCAAATTTAGTTGTTGGTATGCTTTCAAAACCATGTGCCCCTTTCGACTCTATTGAAACCTTTAATAACCAATTGAGATTCGATCGTCATTATATACCAGTATTTTCAAAACATCCCAAGACCATCTCATTTTTACTAATATAATTCAAACTTAAACTTTTCGACTCGATTGGCATATATGGTTTCGACAGCATCCATGTTCTTTTTGTTAAATTAAATTCAAGGGATTCGACAATGTCGAAAGGTCTTTTTATCTTGTTTATTTAATGTTGGTAAGGTATATTTTTATTCAAATTTGTTGTGTAGGTTTCAACTACTTCCTTTTAATAACAAAGTTTATATTGAGCTTTTGACATTGTTGAAGTGTGTTTGTTGGACGTCTACTTCCATCCTCCCTTTTGACTCTGTCGAAATCTCAACAGATTTTATTTTTCTAAACTAACTTTAACTTCCTATCAAGGATATAAAATCTCATGTACTGGTTGATGTTCGAATTATTGTAATAGGTTTTCGATATCCTTGAGAGAATATTCATTCCATAACAAATTAGAACTTCTAACTGAAATGATTTCACCTGGCAGGATCATGGGCGTGAAAAGGACTTTCCAAAAAACCAGAAAAAGATACAATGTCGGTGACAGAATCTTCGCTTAAGAAGATTGAAGCGACTTCTAAGCATTCTTTGGTATCTACTCAGGTTGAGGTAGATGCAATCCTTAGTGACTTCGGCATCACTGGGGTGTAAGCTATTCCCCCAAGTGATAGTGATATTATCCAATGCCCACCTGAAGGTTATTTTTCCTACACCGCCATCCACATTTGGCATGGTGATTTTCTGCCTTTTTCGGACTCCCTGACTAAATTCTTGATCCACTTGGGCATTGCTCCTATCCAACTGTCCCCAAACATATATACATATCTTCTCTCTTTGGAACTCATGGCACTGGAGTTGAAATTCCATCTCTTAATGCTAAAGTTTTGAATTACCTTGTTCGATTAGTCAACTCAGCAACCTAAATAGCCAAATCTTTAGAGCCAATCCCTCCAAAAAGCTAATATCTGAGGGGGTAAATAAATTAAGGGATTGGGAAACATAGTTCTTCTTCGTTAAGTGCTTTCCCAACATTAGTGGGGTTTTCTCTTCCCTCCGTAAATTGATCTCGGACTTTATTTTCCCATTCGATTAATTTCCTTTGCTAATCTATGCTTCTTTGTCAGGTGCTTCTGTTAAAGAGCTAAACGAAGAAGATAAGAGAACCGTGAAGTCGCTGATTGCCGCTTCGGGTAGGATTGGGAACAAGTTAGCTCTGTTGAATCCTTCCGACTTACAAAAGCATTCCCTCCTACCGGCTGGTTAGAGGATACTTGGTCAACCTCCTGCCGACCAGCATACATCTCGGAGCAAGCGCTTCCTTTCTTTGGAAGGTACGAAGAACTTGTCCCCGATGTCACTAATTTGTCCCGATCACTCTGGTAGGCTTAAATGTAGTACTTGTGTAGAATACAATAACCTATGATTTTTGTTTGATGATAATAAACATATATATATATATATATATATTTGTTTAAATGTATTTGTTATTGTACTATTTTATTTTTCCACATTATTAAATAAATATTTGTTGAATAAAATAAATAACTCGGAATTCATATTTAAACAAATATTTTATTCAAACAAATAATTTATTACAAATTCAAATAGTACAAATTTGAGCTCTCACTATATTTACATAGTTTTTTATTACAACACATTTTCACTTTACAAATTTCACCTCACTACATATTCACTCATCACTCATACTTGATCTTCAACTTTGTTCCAGCCTGTATCCAGCACTGAACTATCTGCAAAATAAACATTTACACAATAAAATTGAAAAAGAAATATTTTTGCAGTGCTCAATAAAGTGTGTGTTTTGAAAATATTATCTGCCTCAGTTATTTGGGTTATTCGTCATCATTTTCTTTTAATTCATCATACACAAACAACTTATGACATGCACTGTGTATCGCTGTACATGCCACAAGGTTGTGCACACTGATATACACTTGCTTGATTAAATTGTAGGGACATGTGAGCACAAGGTCAAACCCAAGCCGAGACTGGATTCAACTCAAGTGCGAATACAAAAACAAAACAACACAGAAATGGTTAAGTATAGGGCAGTCCATATGTACAAAAGGTGTGCATGCAACATCTCAACCCAGTTCAATGAAATGCTACATGAAGACCAACATCAAAACATACAACTACACCAGACAGAGAATACAAGTGCACAAGAACAGTGAAAACAAGCCAGTAGAACAAATCGGTACATACTCCAAATATACAAAGTACACAAGCACTTGAATAACAATTCAGAGAATCACACACACGTGAATGCAAGCAACTGGACATGGAGCAACCAACACAATGCAGACCAGACTCAAGTGGAACCACCTGTACAACTAGACTAGACTTCAAATGTCAAACTCAAGTATGCACATGAACACAAGGGCTGCAACAAGACTTCAATATGTTCAAGTAATCAGGAGTTCAGAGGCAAACAAGGGCAATTTAACTCGAAGTAGAACAAGACATAGTCAGGCATGCAACCATACTACAGCACAGTAACAAGTTCACATGAAACCAGACACAAATGCATGCATTCATACATGATCACATGAAAACAGTGCAACACATACAACATGGATTCAAACCAGAACCAGACCAAGGCAGTTCAGGCATCAAGTTCACCAGACAAATATAAAAAAGTGCACCAGTCTAGACTTTCATGCAACCAGACTGGAGCACACACATATCAGCTCAAGTAGAAGACCTCAAGACCACATGACAACATGAATGCAAATGGGACTCAAAACTACATGGAACCAGACCAGACACAGCAAGTGGTGAACATAGCTCAAACTTAAATTGAAAACAACACTACAATGCAAGGCTAACAAGACCAGTCTATAGTTCAAATGAAAACAACATGTGGAACCAGACTTCATTCGCAACAAACCATGGACAATGAAATGCCAAACCACAATGCACCAGATCAGTGAAGCAGCAAGCAAAGTGACATATGTATACATATGCATATGGACAGGTACAAGCAAAGTCAGAATGCAAGCCACTTGTGTGAACAGAGCAAATAGAAATACCAAACACTATAATGGTCAGTACACTCAAAAATACACATGTATACATATATGCATATATATGTATACACATATATCACTTTAGAGAATACAAGCAATGGTCAGTGCATAAGCAGTTCAAAAAAAGTCAAGTCATGGTTTAAAAACAAGTCGTTAGCAGTTTACATGAAGCCGTGGGTTATATCAAAATGAATAGTTGAAACAAGTCAAGAGAGTTCGAGTCTCAGAAAATAGAACAGTTCAAAATTCGTCAAGTCCAGATTATTATAAAATTCAAAATGCTGAAGTCATAGGAGCGAAGAACGGAACCGACTCAAAGAAATTCAAGCAAATTCAACAATAAACAAGTCAGAGATCACAGTGCTCATTCGATCAAAAATCAACGCAAGTGCCAAAATCATGAAATATTCAAACTCAAATACGAAACGAAAATATATGGCTTTCATCCCTATAAATAAACCCATCTCATCATTGTCACAAAACATCGAGTTCAAGTTCAAGCAAATCAACAGAGAAATAAAATATAAAATCAAATACCAATTTTATTCAATTTGAACTCGATCTTGAAGTGGCCGTAAAGCAAATCGAAGAACACAGATTGAAGAAGTAGTTGTAATCGTATTAAGGAAGGAAAGCACATGAATACAATTCGAATTTCTATTTCAAGGCGGTGGCTTCAAATTGTAAAACCCTAATTCCAAATCGAAGAGAAGAAGAGGCGGCAACAAATAAAGAAAAGGGAGAAACACATTATCTTGTTTTATTTGGGCCGGTCTATTTTCTTTATTGGGCTAGTTTATAAAATAGGGTTTTATTTATTTTTAGTTGTTTTGTTTGTTTTTAACTCTTGTTTAAATCAGACTCTAGTTTAACTAGGTTACGAACTACGGTTTTGTAGTTCGAGAATTCGCAACTCAGTGGCTGAGTTGTGGCAGGGTTTTGAGCTTA
This sequence comes from Allium fistulosum, assembly GCA_030737815.1. Lineage (NCBI taxonomy): Eukaryota > Viridiplantae > Streptophyta > Magnoliopsida > Asparagales > Amaryllidaceae > Allium > Allium fistulosum. The sequence continues at coordinate 911,761,315 of CM060907.1, read as the reverse complement.
GAGTTAGGTTAATCAAAGTAGCGGGTATCGCAAGTTTACGTGTGTTTGTAAGCGTCTGATTACTTAATTTCTAGTAGAAACCTTGGGGGCAGCACGTAGGCAGGGTTTTGCCGAAGCTGGGTAAATCTGTGTGTGATCTCTACGGCATTACTTTCTATGTTTATTTTTATTTTCGCATTAATTTTTAATATCACCCTATTCACCCCCCTCTAGGGTGAAAACGATCCTACAACTTGTAGTTTATTGCTGCGTTACTTCTCAAATTACTTTACTGGCTTATAATTTGTTTGAATTTTCTACAGCTGCTCCTCAGGTTGAACGACCTATAAGTGATCCGGCTCTCCCTACTTCTACTACCCAAGCGTCATCTTTGTCTCAAGCCATTGCTAGGTCAAAGATGGCTGCTAAAAGAAAGTTGGGTAAAATGACTGTGGCCGAACCATCCCTAAGAAAGTTAAGATTGTTGAAGTTCCTGATTCTCCGCCACGAGAAGAAGGGGAGTTTGTTGATACTGAAAAAATTGGGTGAGTCTGATCGTTGAAGCTTCTCTTGATCAGCCCAAGAAAACTCCCACAAAGGCTAATCCCCTCTCTTGCATTGTCATCTCGAGCTCTCCTAGTGTGATCAAACAGTGCAAAAGGATTTGGGGATTTCGACCCCTTCTCAAGAGCTGAATCTTTCTAGACCGTCATCTCCGATACCGTCAAGTGATTTTGAAAAGATAGCCCAATCTATCTTAAGTTCCTCATCTTTTGCTTCTATTTAGCCACCTTCTTCTGTTCCTAACCTAATGGATCACTGTCGATCCCTGGTAGAACAACAACTTCTGGTGTGCTTCATATCACTTAACCTTATTGTTATTTCTTTTTCCTAAGTTTTTGACTTATGTTATACTTTTTCTTTCAGATTTCCAAGAGTTGGCTCTCCTTGCAAGATGGTGCATTAAAATATTCTTTAGAGACACCGAGACTTTGAAAAGAAATTTCAAACTTAAACAGCCAAGTCTCTTCCCTGTCTACAGATAGGAACGAAGCTATGATGGAATTAGAGAGATTAAGAGCTTCTCTAGCTTAGTCTGGGTTTGTTATTTCGAGGAGAGGAAAGCATGCCAACTCCTTACTGATGAAAATTTGGCATTGAAAATGACTCTGAAAGAGTCCAATGATGAAAAAGCTCGAATGGCAGCAAAACAATCTTCTCTATAAAAAAAGCTGAAGAAAAATAAAGATTCTCTAAAGTTGGCAGTCAATGTTATTTCTGATGCAAAGCAGCGAGCGTCTCAATTCCTTGATACTTCTCTTGAGGACATCATTGTTAATCCTTTCGAAGACGCCATGTTGCTTGCTTATGCTGACAATATCGATAAATGTCCAAATTTGAGCTTTCCCTCACTTGACCCTGCTCTTGCCAACAGAGTTATGGACAAAACTAAAAGAATGGAGCAGGGGGTTGAAGTTGCTGAAAGGGAGGAGATCAATGTCTCTAAACTTCTATCCTTCGAAGTAGACTCCGAATCTAAAGATGAAGGAGGCCACGATGAAGTCGCTGAGGAGGAGGGCGGTAACGATGATGATAATAATGATGATGACGATCACAATGTTGATGACAATGTAGATGGAGGTCAAGGTTCAAGCGGCGACAGGGTAGTCAAACTGATGCTCCTGAAAAAGGTGATGATGACAACACCGGGGCTTCTAAAAAGACCAGTCCTGATCCAACTGTTCATGAAACAAGCCCACCTGAACCCCCTGCGCCTTATGACCTTCAAGAGGAGCCTGATAATATTAATGTGGGAGGACCAAAAGAGAAGAAGCAGGTCCCTAAATCAACAATTCCCGTTTCTCAGGTATGAGAATCTTTGTTTAAAAGACTTTCACTTCCAAGATAATAATAGTTTACATCCTTTATTTTAGATAAGGAGGAAATCCATCCACTCATATAAAAACAAGCTTGAAAGAAAACAAGCGAAAATAAATAACTTGTATAGAAAGTTAGATAAACAATTGAAAGAACACAATATTCTCCCGGACAAATATCATAGACTTAACAGAAGTGCGCCGGTTTTAGCATCTTTTAAAAATCAAGAAGTTGCCCCACGATTGAGAAGGGCACGAATTCAATATGATAGTCTTTTGAAAGAGAATCGGGAGTTGATTACACTCTTTTGGATGTTGATTGAAGAAAGGAAAATCTGGGTTGAATTTTTATACAAGGCCTATTGTAGACACCCAACCATAGATTTCTCATACTTAGGCGATTTTAGTAGGGGTATACTTAGGCATTTACACAAGAGATATTTGGACGAATTTGGATCTGATCTACATCCTGGAGCATGCTGGAACTTACCATGTGTCCGATCGATTCTCCAAGAATCGCCTCCCGAGAAACTTAAATATTATAAGGACAAATTCATTTCAGAGGTATTTAAAAAGTCAATTTTGTATGAACCAGATGATCAATCATGATTATGTAATAATATTGGTTTATGAATTTCTTGCTTTTGTTTTCTTTATACACTTAGCTGTATTTTATTACCTTATCGCAGAATGAATGTCCCCCTGGCAGCTTATTTTCTAGAGATTATTTAAGCAAGTACGTTAAATTAAGAAGAGAATATCTAGAAAAAGCTTCACTTTTGAAATCTTCAAAATTAGCTAGATATTGCTTTCTTAGAAATTTGCAAAGACTTTACATGGAACATCCTTGTCCCCGTTTCGATTTTCTTAGTGAAGAAAAAGAAAAGCTTCTTAAAGAAATTCGGACGTACCATACTAAATTGATATGTGGTCATGATAGTCCTCCTACCAAGGAGTGGGACTATAGTAAATATCCTTTGGTTATTACCCCGGAAGGATTTAATGTTCCATTTGATTCAACTTTTACCCTTTCGGCTAACTCCTTAAATAAAGCCAAAAAGGCCGTCACTCAACTGTAAATGTGAAACAAGTGTCAAATGAAATTGTACCTTTTATTTTAGTTCTACTTAAGTTGTAATCCTCTACTGTTATAATATAGAGGTTGACTATTCGGGTTTTTACTTTATTTCCTTTTTCTTTGTTTGTTAAATATGAGTTACAGCTATCTGCAACGCCACTCTCGTTAGATTCGACATCTTGCTTTATCGATATTAAAGATAGGTTGTTAGAAGATCTTGAAAAGAGAAAGCTCCTTGACGATACTTTATCTGCTCATTTCTAGGGTAACACTGAAGCATTAAAATGGCATAGGAAATTTTTACTTCAGAAAATAATCATTGGAAATCTCAATGATCGGATCGCCAATTTAGAGGCGGACGTTAAGAGCAAAAACGAAACGATTCGACATTGAAGCATCAAATCAAATCAAATCCTTAAATGTCCAGGTGATATTTACAAAATTTTCATTCTATGTTTTAGGAAAGCACCACAGTCCAGGTGTAAATGTCCAGGTGATATTTCCTTTCCCTAAAAAGCATGAAGTAAACAACATTCTATGTTGTTAGCTTGGAATATATATAGAAGTTTATCCATATCTTTTGTAGAGATTAACAAATCATTATGTCAACATATGACAATAAGTGAAAAGTAATTGTATTTGATTAAGTCATGAAACCGATCTTTGGTAATGATGAGAGATAACCAAAAACTCGACTCTAACCATGTTGCTGGAATATCAGAAGTCTGATGGTAGAAAACCATAGACTCAACCAACGATATAAATGTTTTATAAAGTCATCCTCTGGAGAAAGCTAAAAGAAAGTTGATAATAATTATGTAATAGAAGTCTAGAAACCATTGTCTGAAAATTTATAGTAGAAGTCCAATAACCCAGGTTCAGACATTAATGAATGAAATTTAAAAGTTAGGAAGTTTGGAACCCAGTTTAGGGTAATAGTGGATGATAACCAGAAATCCATGATAATCTTCTTAATAGAAGTCTTAGGCCCCGATTCGGGCATTAATGAGTGAAGTTAAGTAATAGCCTCGAAATCCAGATTCGGGTATTAATAAGTGAAGTGAAGTAATAGCCTCAAAACCCAGATTCGGGTATTAATAAGTGAAGTTCCAAACTTAATAATGAAAGACCCAAAACCTAGATTCGAGTATTAATAAGCTAAGTTATGTTCCGCTCCTTGGATTTTATCTTCTTCAACATGTGTAAACCCTCTAGGCCTTGTATGAAGTTGCGTTTTGATTGGCTGCTTCTCGGTCTTGGACATCTTAGTCCATCCTTTGATATGCCACTTCTCGGGCTCGGACGTCTTAGTCCGTTGTTTAATATGCCGCTTCTTGGGCCTGGAAATCTTAGTATGTTGTTTGATATGCCGCATTGTTTGATATGCCGCTTCTTGGGCTTGGACATCTTAGTTTGATGTTTGATGTGCCGCTTCTTGGGCTTGGACGTCTTAGTCTGATGTTTGATGTGCCGCTTCTTGGGCTTAGACGTCTTAGTCCGATGTTTGATGTGCCACTTCTTGGGCTTGGATGTCTTAGTACATTGTTGTCTGGTGCGCTTGGTTAGCTTATTCTCAAGCTGGAACCAAGGACTTACCCAACCTCCCTACAGGAGGTGCCTTGACCTGGCTATAGCGTGGCGTGGCCAAGGGATTTTCGATGCTTTAACCTGGCCATAGCGTGGCGTGGATAAAGACTTACTCTAACCTCCCTCCATGAGGCGCCTTGACCTGGCCATAACATGGCGCGACCAAGGGCTTGTCGATGCTTTAACCTGGCCATAGCGTGGTGCGAATAAAGGCTTACTCTAACCTCCCTCAAGGAGGTGCCTTGACCTGGCCGTAGCATGGCGCGGCCAAGGGTTTATCGATGCTTTAACACGGCCATAGCGTGACATGGATAAAGGCTTACTCTCCTCCCTCCAGGAGGTGTTTTGCCTTGGTCAACTCGGCGCGGACAAAGGCTTTGACCGTTAAAGGTAGTGTCCAAGTGAAAGGAGTATTTCACTCCCAACCATGTAGATTTTTCTTAGTAAAGTAGTTCTTTGTTGACTTCATCTATGATTTTTTTACAAATTCATTAATTTTTCCTTGTCTGAATAAGTTGATTATCATCCCTTCATGCGCTCTGTAGTAATTTGTTTCATGACCATTCATCATATGGTAGTGGCAATAGGATCCTCCCTGATTCCTTTCATATTTAGATTTTTTCTTTTATGATGGCCAATAGTTGTGCTCTTCCTTAGTTATCAGGTAAACATTCTCGATTGATGTTGTCAAATTGCATTCCTTAAGAAGTCTCGACTTGAAGCTTGTCTTTTGAGGATGGTTTCTAGATCTTTTATTGCTTGGTTCTATAGTTTCACCCTCATCGACTGGTTTTCTTTTTAACACCCTTTGGAGTTCCTATGATGGAAGTGTTCCAGTTGTAGCTTGATGCCATTTGTATGCAAAGGCGTTGTAATCTTCCATTATTCCTTCTTCAAAGATTGTGCCTTTGGTATAATGTTGAATTGTTTTCTTCATTTGACCAAACGGGTTGTCACTTACATTTTTCTTTTCTCCTAAGAAAAAGATAGGGGTGGGGCCAATATGAAAAGGGTTTAAGCTCCATTTTTCTAGGTCATATGAATCTGCTCTTTTCTTGTTCATAATCCTTATAGCTTCCAATCTTAGCATTTGCTCTTCATATAGTTTGGGATCATTAGTTGTTCTTGGGAAGAATCCTATTAAGTGTTGTTCAGAGGATCCTTGCTCGGATTTTTTGGTTTTGCTAGTCATGATGAAGTAAGGTCTAGAGTAGATAAGCTTGAAATAGAATTGGGTTAGAGGAAAATGGTGTTGGATGTTCAACAAAGCGAAGGTTCAAGCCTTCCTTTTAGCGCCAAAATGTCAACAAGAAAACTTGTCAACACCCCAAAGTAGAATTTAAGGGAACAAGTAAATCCTTCTAAGCCTCTTTTGAGTAAGTAGAGAAAGTTAGGATGTTACTACTTCCTTTTATCCACCTTTCGAATAGGACTTTATTGTGAAAACTCTTCCTAACCCAACCTTTCGACCCAGTCAAAGCACTTATGCTCCTTTTAAGTCTTTCAAACCTTCCTTGTTGACTTATCAATTGGTTCGAAACACCCTGTCGAAGTAACGATAGTAGCCTAGTGGTTGGATCTAAGTTAGGATGTGTTGAGTATTGACTAAGGGGTAGGTTTTGACTTCTTCAAAAGCTTGCCTCTTTTATGGCTTTGGTATGGATCTTGAAGTTTGGGAATTCATGTCATATTTGAGGTTTTGACTCACTAAAAGGTGAGCTTTTTGGTGAATAATGGTTTGAAGCTAAAAACCTAAATTTATTGGAAAAGTAAGGGGTTTCAACTCACTCGGAAGGTACCCTTTCGATGAAGTCGACACCAGCAGAACATAATTAAATCCAGAGAAAGTCTTCAAACAGTAGCATAACCAAAAATATCAAAATCTTTTATTAATACAATGATATTCAAACTGATCAATTTTCCCTAGTTTGATTTACAAATTAAGGTTTACCAATTTACAAAGTCAAGAAAATACAACAGTAGAGTGAATGAATTCGGATCTCCAAAACCAAACCCTTTGGGTCTTATTTATAGGTGCGAGTTGGCACCTTTCGACTTAGTGCTTTCGACCTGGTCGAAAGGTAGCTTCATAGACCTTTCATCTCCATTGACAGTTGCGCATCCCTCGGCATTGTATTCGAATGGGTTTGAATACTTCCGTCTTCGTCAGAATGGGTTTATGCGCCTTTTCCCTTGTATTGCTTTATTGTTTCAAGTGTGTAGGAGTATGAGCTTTCGACTTTGTTAGTAGTACATCCTTGGGTTTCGAAGGTATTGAAATACTCTAGGTTTCGACCAAGAAGGTAGCTTTTGAAGATATTCTTGCAGGTAGATGCAGAACCTTTCCTGGTTGTTAAAGGCTTCGACCGATTCGAAAGGCTTGATTATGCTTTTGAAAGGGTTGTTTTGATCGAGGCATCTTTCTAAATGGTTGAATGAAGGAGAAACCTTTGGTTTCGAAAGGTTTGGCGCACATGTGTGGGGTTGTTATCCACTGTCTTCGAAAGGTATTTATTCAACTCATTCGAAAGACCTTCATGCATGCGGAAGCACCTGCTTCGAAAGGGAATCATTGAAGCGGGAGGGTGCTTTTGACCCTTTCGACCCCTTCGAAAGGTTGTAATATATCTGGCCTTTGGCTGTAGCATCCCTTCAACTCCTTCGAAAGGCCTTGCTGGTGCTATTATCTCTTGTTCTTCTTTTTCTTCTATTCTTCCTGATTTCGACAAGGTTGAAGTGGTAATTGGCGGTAACAACCGCCATCATGCAACCAGTCGCCCACCTTAGTTATTCTCGACTTGAGTCAGTGGTTATGTTTAAAATTCTCAGACCCTAAAGCTCTAGGACGCAAATTGGAGCAAGGCGATGGCGGCGATCTGAAAGGCGGCGGCCTTAGGTAGTCGGCTTTAATGGAGGAATCAGTGGTGGCAGGATGGTTAGTGATGACGGGGGGATGGCGGCAGTAAGACTCGGGACATAAATGGTTGAAGGATTCTATAGTAAAGCACTCGGTGCAAGGTAGAAAATAAGACAGAAACGAAATAATGCAAGTAAAAATATATAAGTTCAATATAAATGGACAAGTCGGTGGAAGATGGAAGGTCTCGGTACCGAGAGGTTTTTTCCTCCCCGAAAATTCCAAAAATCACTACAAAGGGAAAAGCGTACCCGTCTAGCGCATGAAGCAATCTCCACAGTGTAGGCCACATGTGACGATCCACCTTTCTGACCCTTGGGAACAACACTTAATACATCCACGACATTCATATGTCATTGCTAAAGTATCAAAAAGATGAGTTGTCATAGGGTAAAATAAAAGAACAGAAATCTCATAAAGGAACGGTTAAATATAATATAACAATAAGATGTACATAAGGTTACTCCCTAACATGAAGTTATCAGAGTTACAACAAAAGTACTTTTATTGGCCTGGGTAATTATAACAACCTGCCATTACACTTGCTGATACGAAATATACATACATAGAGCTAACATCTCATAACAACAAAAATGGATAGCTAGGTAGATAATGAGCCTCTTGCTCGTCCACCATCTTCAAAAGTGCCTAAAGAAACCTATCACTTCCGGAATACTCAAATATAAATGAGTACTCGAGAGTTTAGAAACAACTTGGATCAGACAATAAATCTGGTATGAGTAAACTAAATAAAATGGAACATATAAAATAACTTATGAGACCATGCAAAAACATGGAATAGGTTTCCCCTCATAAGAAAAACATCCAAGCATAAAAGAATGGACATAAATAATTACACATCACGAAAAGCGCAAGACGCTTCTCGATGCAATTAAGAAAGTATCAATCCAAAGGTTTGAATCAAAAACAAGGAAAATGAATTTTTCCAACAATGACTAGGAGGGTGGACCCCCCTTACCAAAAATATACCTCTAGAAAATATACTTAAGAACTACGTTGGCTCCCGAAAACCTCCAAGCCGGACCCCACCAACCTTACCTCGTATCCGAGTATTTCACATCTCCGTGCGCGTACAACCGAAATCAATCTAGAGTAGATGTGACAATACCCTAATGCGAGCAGTCCCACATAGCTTGGCCCCCACTCGCCCTTTATGTAGTCATTTCCGATAAATGATATCAATGCTCTAAACAAGCAATAAATCATCTTAGATTGATGAAACAAAAAAAAGTAGGGTATCGAAATAGAGAGTCAAGATATCAACTATCAGGGGTAACAAAAACGATCGTATATGAAAATTAAATCTCATATTCTTTCAATGCTTAGAAAATATCCATATACTTATCTCATCGGTATAAGTATATTCAAAAAACATTTAGGAAGATTTCATATTTCAAAAGCATACTTAAATGGGTCAAAACAATTGTCTACAAGAAAGGCAAATGTTTTCTATACCATCATAATTATAAAGATCATTTATGGAAATCAAATCCCTACACTTGTCACGTTTCCGATATTCTCGACTTACTTTATCCCTTACCTAGAAACGAAGCCATGTAAGTCAAGGCACTGGTTGCTCCTAGCCTTGCCTAGACACTTTGGTTCTAGATCTCACAGATAGATGATCAATCTACTCATCGGCTTTTAGTGCTAAGTATAGGACTACTTACTTTCCATAAATAATCCAACTCGTATACGAAAATAATACTTTATATACCGAACATCAATCTTTGATTTTAAACTTAAACTATCATTTGGATAACATTGAGGCCGTTTAAGTTAGGGTATTATTTCCTCTCAAACCTTGACTCGACAACATTGTTGTCTTTCAGGATAAGTGGAAGTTTCCCTACCTCGAAGTTTAATGTTAAGTGTATGATTTCATAAATTTTGTATACTATGTATTTAAGACAAGGTGTTATAAACCAACTTCCTTTTCCACTTTAAAATTCCACTTAAAACCCTTATAATACACTTTAAACATCCCATAGAAAATCTCACTTAAAAATCTTTGTTCAAACTAAGTTCGATTTGCAAAAGTCAAGATTTCCCTTTTCATAAAAGTACCACTTACTTTATTATATCAAATAACTCTTTAAATCACTTATATAAATTCCAAAGCTCCTTTAAAATACTTTAAACCAAGATTTAAAACTTCCATTCAAATCATAACTTAAATCCATCACCCTTAAAGGAGAATACGACTTAAAGAGTAAAGAGATTTCCTTTGAATTAACCACTATATGATCATACACAATATATGCAATAATATTTACAATATCAAAACATTCACTTTCTAAAGCTGCTGCATAGTAAGTTATCTCACTGTAATCGAATGCGGAAGTTATATTTGCTAATATTATGTAAAAGCATAGGATATATTCACTTGGAATCATTTATTGAAATGTAAACGAATCAAAGGAAAAAGATTAAGATTACACCCACTTCCTATTTTCTTTGCTGGAAACTTGGAATACCTAGCCTTTGATAATGAAGTTGAAATTGGTTTCTTTCTTTAGTTTGTGAATGGAATAAAATGAGATATGGACTTAGGTATTTATAGGTGAAGAGAATGATACTTTAGTAACTACCTAACCTCCTATAGTCTAACCTGATTCGACCAAATTTTGGACCAATGGAAACCATCCGTATGGCTAACCTAATTCGACCAATTTTTGGTCCAATGGCAACCCTTTGTATGACATAACCTGATTCGATCATATTTTGGTCCGATGGCAATCATCTGCATGGAATATGAGAATCATTATGCTATTTTATTTTATAGTATTTTTTTATTAGGCAAGTAATTATATTATTCTATTTTATTAGGCATGTCATTATACTATTTTATTTTGTTAGGCAAATTCATTTCTTCATTTCTTAAAAATAGTCATTCTCATTTGTTTTATTATGCTGGTCATTATACTATTCTGTTTTATTAGGCAAAGAAAATAATATTTTTCTTATTCTTAAATAAAGCGATACCCTAACCGCCTCATAACTCGAATCATCTTTAAACTAACATTTTACATCCGTTTTAAAAATCCATTCGAGATGTTTTATCTAAACTTTATTCTAGTTATAGAATCCATTATTTAATCGTTTAAAAATATATTAAATATTCATGTTTAAAGTGATTAAATTACGGGTTGTTACACCGCGTCCTCAGTATAGAAGAATGGAATTCCAACCATGCAAAGCTGCCAAAGGAATATTTACCAAACAAAAACAACATTTCAAAATAATACTTGAACGATTAACTGGAATCACCGAACACTAAGTTAGGACTTATCTCGATCCAGAGCACACTTTGTTTTCGATGAAAGCATACTCTAGGGGGCAAGTGTTAGCCAGGTTTTTAACCAATCAAAATTCAATCGAAAGTAGAAGGACAAGACGAAGACGAAACGATTGAAAAACTTGAAAACACGATCAAAAGGACAAGAGAAAGAAACTCAAGAAAAATCATCAACTTTGGAGCTAAGTAAACCACCCGGTACCGAGAGGTTTCTTCACTTATTTTGGCCACATGAACTCCATATACTTCATATGCTATCCCAGCCACTCGTGGTCAAGTGCTTTCCTCAGAGAATAAATGAGAAATTCTCAGAATTAATGAGAAGATAGCAGGATAGTTCAAGTTTTATGGGGATACTCATCGGAATCAACTCAAAGTATATGAAAAAGAGTTTGGGAAAACATCAAATCGAGGATAGGAGAACGAGGCTAGCAAAAGTCAAGAGTTTGCAACAAAGTAAATCTCTTAGTACCGAGAAGAACATCTCGGTACCGAGAGGAATTTATGGCCCATTGGGCCAAGTTCACTACTAGAAAAAGGCTTAAAACCGACAGCATGGGGCGACGGCTTCCGACGGCAAATTTCCGACGGTTTCCGACGGGCCGTCGGCGGCCGTCGGAAATTTGCGATTATACCTCTAGCCGAGAGCCATCTTCCTCCTCCTCTTCATACGAAAATCCCCCCAAAAAACCCCCAAATTCAACCTCCAAACTTCCAATCCCTAATTTCTAGCTTCCGGATCTTCCAAGGCTCCCTAATCAACCTCCGTTACTCTTAATCTCAGGTATAATCTCTTATTTTTATGAAAAAATCAGTTTTTACCCTAATTCTAGATTTGCATAAATTGATAAATTAGGACGAATTAGTTATTGCAATTGTTTCCAATAGCGTAATAACAGTTTATAGCATCACATGGTATACCGATTTCATTTTTTATAGTGAAATTGTGAAAAATACGTATAATTTGTCGTTGTTCATGTATATGTAAATTGTTGTGTATGCCTTGACTCGACGATTGTATACGTTATTTGGAATAAGATAAATTGATTGAATGAACTAGGAGTACTATATTGTGCGCGTATTTACTTATGAAACAAAAAAAATGCATTACTCTAAATTATATTGTGTGTATTGAAAAATGACAAAAATGTTAAAACAGCCTTAAGTTGATGTAATACGTTGAATAAATGTGTTAAATTAATATATATTTTTGTAAATGTGAACATTGAGTAAAACTGTATTTTTTTGTAAAATGCGCGCATGTAACTGACAAATGTCCCTTAGAGAGTTTTTGGCCCCGTCTGACGAGTGTTGTACATGATCGTTGTATAAATAGTCGTTCTTTTTGAAAAACGACCATTTAAATTCATCTGGTACAATGTTTATCGGATTTGTCCCTGTATTGGACAAGTTATGAACACAGTAAGCATTTATATTTTGTATACTACTTCGTCTCAAACGGTTCATAAAATTTTGGCCTAACTTTTCTTTTTTGTTTCCTGCGTACACGCATTTGTGTACAATGCAGGGAACAAAAGGGAAATACTGCCGAAATTTTGTTGAATCGTTTGAGACGAAGTAATATACGAAATGTAAATGCTTACTGTGTTTGTAATGGGAAGTAGGATGCCTGACCAATGAAGAAAAAAAATTATATATATTTTTAAATCGTTACGTTAAAAAATAAAATGTGCCATATTTGAAAATATTTTTAAATTTGTGACGCTGTTCTTTAAATTCAAAATATTATACGACCATGAAAATAATCTTTTTCGAATTTGTATTCTTCAAAATAAATATTAAAATTTGAACTTCTCATTTTGTCAAATAGGAAAAATGATTGATTATTTTGTTGATCGGAGAAGATGGATGTACCAAAGAAAAGGACTGAGGGGCTCAATAAAAGAAGATTTTTATAATGGTATAAACATGTTTGTTGAATTCGCTTTAAGTAATAACGGAAACGATCTAGAAATTCGTTGTCCGTGTAGTAGGTGTAGACATTTGAAGTATTTGTTACCAGATGTTGTGAAAGTTCATTTGTGCAAACACGGTTTCGCACCCGAATATTATGTTTGGGATCGGCATGGAGAAGTTGTAGCAAATACTTCTGTAGAGTCTGAAAGTGTCGTTAACGAAATAGTTTCAACGACCCGTATAGAAAATATGGTCGAAGATGCAGCACGATCAATGTTTCCTATGGTTGAAGTTGACGACGATGATGGAAATGTTGAAGAACCAAATATTGAAGCTAAAAAAATTTATGATTTACTAGATGCAGCTAAGAAACCTATTTGGGATGGTTGTAAAAGCGGCACTCAGCTGTCAGTAATCGCAGAATACATTGCGATGAAGTCAAAATACAACATCACTGAAGCTGGTTTACGGCTGTTGTACAAGCTGCAAAAAGACATATGCCGCCCGATAATCAAATGTGTGAAAATCACTACGAAGTTAAAAAACTTATGTCGGCTTTTGGTTTACCGTATCAGAAAATAGATACATGTTTAAAAGGATGCATGTTGTTTTGGAAGAAGACGCAAACCTTAGAAATTGTAAAGTTTGTAACCAGGAGAGATACAAACCAAGAAAAAAGAAGGGGAAGGAAGTTCCATACAAGCATATGCACTACTTACCCATAACTCCAAGACTTCAAAGATTATATGCATCTTCTGTAACTGCGTCTAATATGAGGTGGCATAGTGTGAGAACAGAGGAAGAGGGTACGTTGACACATCCGGCCGATGGAGAAGCATGGAAGCATTTCGATAAAACGTATCCAAATTTTGCAGCGGAGAGTCGAAATGTTAGATTAGGATTATGTACAGACGGTTTTTCTCCATTTTCTCAATTTGGTTCTAAATATTCATCCTGGCCCATTATCGTCACACCGTATAATTTACCTCCATGGATGTGTATGAAAACGCAATATATGTTTCTTACTGTTGTCGTTCCTGGCCCCGACGATCCGACACAAGGAATAGATGTATATTTACAACCGTTGATTGAGGAGTTAAAAATACTGTGGAACGAAGGAGTAGAAACATACGGATGTGTCCAAGAAGAAAAAATTTCGTATGTTTGCTTCTTTGTTGTGGACTATAAGTGATTTTCCTGCCTATGCAATGCTTTCGGGATGGAGTACTGCCGGTCGTCTAGCATGTCCATATTGCATGGATGAAACACGAGCGTTTTCTTTACCTCATGATAAGAAAATTTCATGGTTTGACTGTCATCGATATTTTCTCCATGTAAATCATCCCTTCAGAGGAGACAAGAAACCGACGATATTTTTAGCTAATAGAGTAGAAACCAGACAACCACCGACGATATGGTCAAGCGAAGACATATATGAACTTGTTAAGGACTATCCAAAGATATATGAAACGGGCGAGCAAACAGAAATTCAAGGCAAATCAGTTGTTCATAACTGGTGCAAACAAACTATTTTTTGGGAGTTGCCGTATTGGAAACATCTTCTGCTTCGCCATAACATAGATGTGATGCACAATGAGAAAAATGTATTTGATAATATTTTTAACACAATTTTGAATGTGAAAGGGAAGACGAAGGATGATTTGAAATCATGACGTGATATAGAAGAATTATGCAAACGTCCTGAGCTTCATATGAAACCAAATGACAGTAAAAAATCCAAAGCATGTTACGAATTAGATAATAATCAAGTTAAAACTGTGTTAAAATGGGTGGAAGGGTTAAGATTTCCTGATGGGATATCATCAAATCTTCGTAGATGTGTTGACTTTAAAAATGGTAGATTGAGCGGAATAAAAAGTCACGACTGTCACATAATGATGGAAAATTTATTTCCCGTAATGTTCAAAGAACTACTGCCGTTAAAAGTTTGGAAGGTAGTAACGGAGCTTAGTATGTTTTACAAAGAGCTTTGTTCGACTACTTTAAAAGTGCAACGTTTACGTAAACTTGAAGTGGACATTCCTATATTGCTTTGCAAATTAGAGAAAATATTTCCGCCAGGTTTTTTTAATGTGATGGAACATTTACCTGTTCATCTCCCAGCTGAAGCACGACTTCGAGGTCCTGTCCAATATGGATGGATGTATCCATTTGAGAGGTATGTAATATGTTATAACGTAATTTAATTGCATTTGAAAGATGAAGTTAATATAAATTAATTTTGCATAGATATTTGAATCATCTGAAGAAAAAAGTGAGGCAAAAAGCACGAGTTGAAGGTTCGATATGTAAATCTTACATCGAAGAAGAAGCTTCGTTCTTTTTCTCTCACTATTTCAGTGACCATGTGAATATTTCATTTCAAAGTGTTCCTCGTAATGACGAAGGCGACGAACAAGAGTCCTCTCAAACAATGTTATTTATTTTTAGACAATGTGGTCGGCCTTCTGGAAAATGTGTAGAAATATGGTTAGACGATAGAGATCTTCATGTAGCACACACTTATATTCTTGCTTTCTTGTTCGTTCAGGTATGTTTTGTTTTAACTTAGAATGATTTGATAGATGGCGTAGGTAATTGTTGATTTATGTATAATTATGTTTGACACATTTGGTTCTATGGTAGTATGAGAACGTGTATGAGAATATTGATGAATTTGTGTATTAACAACATGGTAGAACAGTTATTGTTAGGATTATGTTAATGTTGGAATGGTTATTTATATTTTGATGTAATTTTATTTATTTGTGTGTTTATTAAATATTTTGTGGTTTGGGTTTGAATATTTGGTTGGACTATTGTATATTGGATTGCGCAGTATTAATATTCTAATGTTTGGAAGAGAAATGTGGTTGGAAGGCTAAATGTGAAGCAAATGTAAAAAAAAACAGCAGATTTCCGACGGCTACCGACAGCTTATTGGTCAAAATTCCCGTCGGTTTTCGACGGATAACGACGGCCTGTTTCAGACGATTTCCGACGGATTCCGACACCCGTCGGTATCCGTCGGAATCCGTCGGAAACCGTCTGGATCCGTCGGAAATGTATACGGCAGCGTCCGTCGGAAGCCGTCGGAAATACTGCTTCCCGACAACGCCATTTTCGACGGCAATTTCCGACGGCGGCCGACGGGTTCCGACGGCCGCCGACGGCTTTTGGCCGTCGGAAAACGTGTTTCCCCTTGTAGTGGTTGCTCACGTGTCTCGGGCCAAGTTGCTCACTTGTCTCGGGCTAGTTACTCGACTTCGGGCTCCTAAAACCTATGCAGCTGTTTCTTTATAAATACCAGTCTTATGGCAACCAAAAAATGATCTTGAGCTCTGCTCCTTCTTCATCTCCTATCTCTCCCTTAGTCACCTAGGTAGATGCTATTGGCAATCCTAGACCTAAAAACATGTCAATCCCTTGCATTTGTGACTTAATTCTTTTTCAAATTTATAATCAATAAAACTATGAATGTTGGTCAGAAATTGCCGAACCACTATAAAAATTTGTATTTTTCTAATTTTCTGCGCTTTTCAACATTTTCTTGTTATTTCTACTAGATCTAATACTACAAGAGGTCAAATTTGCATGTTGTGCCACTTTTGACGTCAATAACTAGTTAGAAGAGAGAATGCAAACGGTATAAATTTAAAAAAGAAAAGTTACCTAGGCGGTAAAGGTAGGAGTGCTGATTCAAATATTAATCAAGCTCTAAGCATCAAATGGACCAGAAATCGGATTAGATTAACCACAATTTTTAAACATAGGCTGTTTGGGCCGTAAAATTCTTCTTTTGGGCCAAACATTACCACGCAAACGCAAGAAAACAGAAAACGGTTTTGCAGGTTTGAAGAGTCCGAGTCCTAATAAATCGCCACGGGCATCTGAAACAGCCATGCAAACCGGCACGTGTCACCGAGCGCTTCAGTCAGAGAACTCTTCTTCAGCTATATTATTAGTTTATTACATTAGATCTTGTCTCCCTCTTTCATCTTCCTTATTTTGTTTAGTCTATCAAATACACTCCTTGAAATTTACTTTTTGCCACTGAAACCCTCAAGCAGGATGAGCAACACCAATCTCGAAACCCGTACTTTTTTCGATGAGCTGAAGAGCTTGGAAAAGGGCTGGCTTTTCGATTTTGGACATCCCCTCGTCAATAGGATTGCCGAGAGCTTTGTCAAGGCCGCAGGGGTAATTTAGTCATTTCGTTGCTGTATTAGCGTACCGATCTTCGGCTATTCAATGAATAAATATTGTTGTGATTTTAAATTCGCTAGATTGGAGCAGTTCAGGCTATATCAAGGGATGCGTATTTTACTGCTGTTGAAGGTAATTTTTATCGTCTTTTCTTTTTCTTTTTCAGTTTAGCTCTGTTGAAACCACGCGTTGGTAAACTTTGTTGGAAGAGTTAGGTTTGCAATGTATGGAGAATCTCATATTTGGGGATTATAATTTAGTAGTACGATCACTCAGTTGAGTATATTAACCAAGATAAACTCCATTATTCTAGTTATAGCCTACGATTATTGTATGTATAATAACAAGTTAAAACTGCAAATAATTAACAAGAAAGTATTCTCTCATGAGCAAGATAATAAACGATTCAGTTCTTTCCACTTCTATATATTCATTCTTCAGAATGATTGTTGTACTTCAAAAAATATACTTAAAGACCTTCCACTGCGTGGTAATAGAATTTTCCTAGAATTAATACATTGGTAATTTGAAGTGAAATCTAGAGGTATGATGTATACAGTACAGCTCTTTTTGAAAGAATCTTGATTTCAAGTTTAGAGTTCTTACCATTCGAGCAAATATCAAACACATGTGGTACATATTTCTGAGGGCGAATTTCAGGTGCTGATTCAACTGGAGTGTCAGAAGTTCCAACAGCCAAAAGGAACAGATTTCCTGGCCTTAGAGGTACTGTCGTGTGCCTTGTTCCTCTGTCTTCATTTTGGTTGTCTCATTACATATCAACTATTAGTCAATGGTACAAACAGTGCACTGAATATTGGGACAAACAGTGTACTGTCATTTCTATGATAACCGATTTGTTACCAATATATTTATGAGAACTGAATATTGATTATCAAAATTATACTAATTGTCAGGTGAGAGCTCCAAGAAAACTCTTGAAGAAATGGTGAGCTGAATCAGTTTAATCTCTTCTTTTTCATGAATTTAAATGCCATCATGTATATGCTTTCTTTTGTATTATAAATTGTTAATTCCTGAAAAAATATATATTTATTATTATAGGTTATAGATGAATTATATTATTATTAATTATTTCTGATAATGCTTTGTAGGTAAAGAACACTGGGAAAGAGTCCTTCCAGTGGGGTATTAGTTTTTGGCGATCATTTTCATTCATGAATTTCAAATTGACACTGAATTTTAATGTACACACACATGTACATATATAAGTATACATATATGCTGAAATGGTTAAGCAATGGTGTAGGTTTGGCTGCTGGTATGTACTCCGGTTTGACATACGGCTTAAGAGAGGCACGAGGTTCTCATGATTGGGTTAGTTCATTTCCTATATCTAGCATGCTTTCATATTCAAGACCATTCATAAGTAAATTATAGAATTTTAGCTAAAATAGTAACAAAGATGGATGCTCTAAAAATGCAGAAAAATAGCGCTGTGGCTGGAGCAATAACTGGAGCAGCTCTTGCGCTGACGGTAGAAGATACAACACACGAGCAGGTAGTTCATTGCGCCATCACTGGAGCTGCAATAAGCACTGCTGCAAATCTACTTACTGGAATATTCTAGCTTTCTACCCCGAAAGAATCTCCTTTATTTATTTTTGCATTGCAAAAGACTCCTGTTAGCTGTTGTGATGTTAGTCTGTACTTCTGTTTTCTTATGTGGACGGGACATGGCTGTTTAAATATGTTCTTTTCATGCATGTACCAAGTCGAGTGGTGTGATAAATAATATGTTCTGTGGCCACATTCAGCTCTGTAATAACTTTTGGTTACCGAAACTGTTTTCATTTTTTTGCTATGTACTCGATACCTTTCGGAGGCATGTAAGTGTGCACTGACGCTGTTGTATGATATTCCGTGATATGGCTCTTAGTTTGTATGTAAATCCAGATCCAGGGTTTGTAGGAAAATGAAGAACCAACTAGTTCTTTAGTTAATGCATGGTTTCTCCGTAATGTACGTAAATCTGGATTGTTCGAAGTCCCTAGAGTAGCATCCTTCTTTTTGTAGGAAAATTGCTAAATAATACACTTGTAAGCTAATGCTCGCAACCGTATTGGTTCACAAGTCAAACGAGTCTTTGCGAAAATTGCTTCCAAAAGAGCTTAATACTTTTTTTGATGCAAACAATTATCCTGTTTTTTTTAGGTGTATATTGGTAACTTACATGTCCGCAAGTTAGCGTTGAAGTACTCGAACGGAGAATTTGAGAACGGGAATCCAAAAGCATTGCAATGTAATGTATATATAAAGCACGAGAAGGCATGCGGAACTGAGAGTTGTAGCATTTCCCGCCTATGGGCTCACCAAACATCCACCTCATGTTTACCCACAACCCACTCCTAACAACCCAACGCAAACAAACAAAACCGAATTTAACCGGCCTTTTAAAAACCAACTAAGGCCAACTACGTGGATTGCTAATCTCCACTGTTCGATTACAATACGCGTGCTCTTCAATATTTTATATGTCTCCTTAGCTGGTTTTATAAAGCCGATAAGGAAAACGAGGAAAACGACAATAGCTGACTATTAAAGGATATCTATTCTCTTCCCTTACCACATTTCAATCTTCTTCCTTCTTTACTTCTCCCATTTGAATCATTTTTAGTCAGGGAAAAAAATTAGAAACAATAATTAAAAAATGCAGAAAAAATAAAATAAAAAAGTAGAGAAAAACGAGAATGAGAGTGCAATCGCATCGGTTTCGAGCAACGAAGAAAACATCCATGTCCAAGAAGACATCAACGTCCCATAACCAATAGAGGAGGTTAGCAATCTCATCAATCATATGGTAATACCGTTGCTAGGCGAAGATGCTTGGCCAGATATACATGAGATGCGGTTCTCAATCCCCATATCTATCAAAATTTGGGAGCTGTTAATGATTTGATAAATTTCTCGTGTTCTTCATAACAACGAAGTATAAGTTAGCACGCGCTCGAAGATTTTGTAAGATATTTTATTTTAAATTTTACATACCGTTATATAAAATTTTAGAATGTCAATTTAAGATGCAAATTATTTAAAATTAGACCCATCTGATCGCACCTGTGGCACTTGGCCTAGTGTCATCCGGCTTATTCGAGCAATTGACGCCAACGGTATTATTAACAATTTTCTTCGAAAAATTGGATTTCAGATTTCTTGAGTATGTATTTACTTAATTACTTCATATTTATTTACAGTTGTTTAGTACGTGCAATAACCATAAATTACTTTAATCGGTATTCGAAATCTTTATCGGATGTTCAATTGTGTGGTGTTTTAACCGCATGTTGGTGGATGACCACTCACACCATTCACTTTAGTTTTGGATAGCTAGGTTTGACACCGTTAGATTTTTCTATGCTTACCAGTATAGGCATTAACCGAGGGGAGACCTTACCATACGATGAGCGGTACCAACATTTCGGTAATTTAGCTAGAGTACTACAACATCTTGATTTAGAAGATGGATTGTCATTTGGGCTTCAGATTAGAAACGATTATATTAGACGAACACATGCTGAATTGCTAGATGATTATAGTGAAGAAAATAATTTGAAGATTGCTCATCCTCTTTTCATGATGACAGACATTTTCTTTTCAATTCCATCAAACACATTACCTATAGCAACCCACCTCGAAACGGGTCTAATTTTCAACCTAGTAAAAACTTATCGAACCATAAACTCATTCTGAGGCTGGCTGTTGGTTAGTAAGAATGAACAATACACGAAGCCATCTATCTACGCTACCAGAATCCCACGGCGAGGGGATAAAATATGATATCAGAAATAAGTACCAATTTTATAAAAATTCAAATTTCAGAAACATAACATAACATCCTAATATCTGAAATACAATACCTTAAAATAAGAACATCATGTCTGAAATGAGACATCAACACATATCAAAACATAAATAGATTGATAACTACCACAAGTCCTCACCTCCGCCTTCAGCCTCTCAATCAGCATCATCTCACCTAACCTGTGTGTTGTAATCAGGAGTGGGTCAGAACAACAATGTCTCATGAATGAAAATCTCAAGTCTTACCATAATAGTATTTGGCATGTATCATTTAGATAAGAAATATATATCTTATGCATCCTATACTATATCCTACATAGAACACCACCAATTATCAGTCTGAAGGCCTTTGTAGTCCATTCCGCAACTACCATCAGTCGTAACAATGTGAGAGAAAGTACTTAAGCCACTTATTACCCTTTTTAATGGGTGTTAGGCAGAATCTGACTATTTAATACCCATGACCTAGAAAGACCCCAATCAGTTAATACCTAAACCCAAGACGGATCCCTTTTGGAACTCCCTAACGAACATCCTCTGAAACCTCATCAGACCACTTAATACTTCTTTATAAGAAGAGGCAGACCCTATAATAGCCACTTACTATCTCAACCCCAAAGCAGACTCCACCTGAGATTTCCTCAATACATAGCCTAAATAATAATATTGACCATTTAATACTTCTTAAGTGGGAAGAAGGCGGACCCTACAATAGCCACTTAATACCCCCAACCTAAAAGTAGGTCCTACGCCTTATGACCCATAACCCAAACTGTGTTGTTTTACATTAGTCTGACTATTTGTTGGTACTGGTAGCAAGATTAACCGGGCAGACTTGCTCTATAGAATTGGGACTAACCTCGCGTCCTCTATGGGTACTTGTTATAGGCGATGTCTCACATCAGTCCCAAAGTCACACTGTTGGTAGCCAGATTAGCTGGGTAGACTTCTATGTGCTTTTGACTGTCCTCGCATCTCTATAACTTAGTCATAATTAATTCCACTCTTAATATACTACCATATATTCCTCACCCGCATTTACATACCAAGGCCATGTAAAGAGAACTCCTTATTTCACCTTTAATTATGGACTCCATAATTATCCTGGGTTTAATGCTAATCAATAACCTATTTATACTACACGATTAATTCATTATTAATTATAAACTATTAATAATATATTTATATTTACGCAATAGCTAATTTATATAAATATTTCTAAGCGTGCAAACAATATTCCTATTTTCTAAAATTCACGCCTTATATTAATCGTTAAATGTCAAAGCTTCCATATACAAGTCTAACTATATGCAATACTTTCAAAATAGCTAATATCCTTAGCCAAACAATATGAATAAATAAAATAGAATCATACATCAAACTTATTCTATTTTAATATAGTATAATTAGCACCTCTATTTCAAGGAAAACAAGGCTTTATAATTTAGGTTTTTTTTAATATTCTATTCAACTTTTCCATATACGAACCTGAAGTGAAAAGGAGATTCCTTTTTGTCTAAGTTACGGAAATAAGCAATGCAAACTACGGATAGGAGAATTTATACTTTACACATTATTTCCTAACTTAGTTCTCTTTTAGAACCCTTTAACACCACACTAGGGAAGAGATGGAAGTGGAATAAAATATAAAATATTCGAATTCCAATAACAAAATAAATTCTACCATTGTAATAAAAAATAATTGAGATTCCAATAAACATAAGAACGATATTTCATTTTAGGGAATTTTAGGGTTTTCGTGAGCAAAATTCCCTAAGGCATATGATACAAATACTAAAATGTGAAAAGCTAATATTTCCACTCATAGAGAATTTGGCTGCTTCCCTTTTGGATTTGATTCACCCACGCTCCTAATTTCTCCGTCTGATCTCTTCTTTTCGAGATATACAACTATTAGATTGTATATAAATTAGATTCAGAATCAGAGATTAGGGAAAGAAAGAATAGAATTAAAAATGGAATATTTAAATATTTAAAATCCCTTGCTTGGAAATCCTATCATTATTTTGAATCGTTGGGTAGAAGAAGACTGGCAGAGCTTCGCTAGCGTTCCCAAATAATTTGTGAATATAAACGAGGAGGCAAGCCTCTTATTTATTGTGGTTAGAATGCACCAGAACCGTCAGATTTAATTCGGTATAAAATAAAATCCATGTCATTTCTGGCCTAAATTAACCCTTGCCGCCACCCTCCTACTAGTCAACCGGCTCTAGGAAGGTGCTCAACTGGTCTAGCTTTTTGGGAACGTAATAATTGTTTGCCATTTAAATTAATTTGTTTCCCTATTTTAATTCTACCATTAACGTTTTCTTTTAACGTTAATTTACCCTAATATTAAATTATTTATTACCATCTTTATTTCAAACATTAATGTTATTGGATTTCTAAAATTTAAATTCCATCCAAATTATTTTAAATTCGAAAACTTCATACGTCAATAACTTTTTCGTTTGAGGTCCGATTACAAAAAATTATATATGAAAGTTGATTAGAAAACCGTTACGAATGCAGTGGTGTAACTTTCATGGCCAAACTTCAACGTTTACAAAATTTTCATTTTAAACCTTATTATCGATCAACTAATTTCTTATTAATTTTATAGGATGTTACATTCTCCCCACTTTAACAGGATTTCGTCCTGGAAATTCCTATAGGACAGATAGTGTAAGCGCACTCAGCATCCATGTTATCTACCAAGTTATCTACACAACCATCTACCCGACCAAAAATGCAATATGATTATGTATGCAACATACTATAGATGAACTCGGTCCTAGCATGAATACAAGATCGTGATGTATAGACATATATGTAAGCATCCTAAAAATACATATAATTCTAGATTAGTGCAAAAATGATAGTAAAAAGTCTGGCAACCATCCCCTACCATCCAATCAAGCAACCATGATACAGCCAAAAACCTAAATTTGGAGAGAGAAAGTTTACTCAAGAAAAGCTTAGGATGAGAAGCCTTTACCTTCTCTTCGGTTTTCCATGTGCTTTCTGCCAGATTATCTCCCTTTTGTACTCAGGAAGTCTAATTTCTTTGTTGTGGAGCTTCCTGGTTTCATGCTCTATTATGCGTGCAGTGACATAGGATACTATCGGCTCACTATCAATATCTACTAACTGATCAGGCTCTACTATAGTGTCGGTGTTGTGAAGGCATCTCCTCAAGTGTGAAACATGAAAAAGGTCATTGGTTCCTGCTAACTTATCCAGCAGTTCCAGTCGATATGCACATTTCCGTAATCTTTTCAAGATCGAAAAAGGACCAATGAACCTTTGCGCCAACTTTCCTAACGTACCATATCTCGTCACCTTCTTAATATGGGAAACCTTAACGAACACCATACTCCTACCTCAAACTCTAATTCTGTTCTTCGCTTGTCAACATAAGACTTCTAACGGTCCTGTATGGTTTTCATTCACTGTCTACTCATCTTTATCCTTTTTGAGGTCTCACGAATCAAATCTGTTCTAAGTAGAACTTTTTTTAGTGGTTTCCCACCAATAAGTAGGCGATTTGCATTGTTTCCCATATAGCACTTCGAATGGTGTCATGCCAATTGTCACGTGGTAACTATTATTGCATGCTAACTTCACTAAGGTCAAGTGTTGCTTCCAATGTCCTCCGAAATCCATGATACAAGCTCTTAACAAATCTTCCAAAATCCTATTCACCTTTTCAGTCTGGCCGTCGGTCTGCGGGTGGTAAGCGGTGCTAAGATTCAATGTTGTTCCTAAAGCCAATTGCAAACTCCTTCAAAATTCGCTAGTGAATAAGGAGTCCCTATCACTAACAATGCTGACTAAAATTCCATGCAATCGTACCACCTCCTTAATATAAATTGGCGCTAGAGTTGCTGCAGTCCTATTACTCCTAACTAGAATAAAATGGGTGCTTTTAGTGAGTCTGCCCACTATAATACAAATAGCTTCATTGCCCCATTGACTCCTAGGAAACTCATCTATAAAGTCCAATTATTTATGCTCCTACTTCCAAGTGGAACCTCTAATGGAAATAACTTTCCTTTGGGCTTCCCTTATTCTGCCTTTACCTTTTGGCAAGTCAAGCATGTAGAAACAAACTCTGCTACCTTCTTCTACATCCCCGACCAATAGAAAATCCACTTCATATCCATATGCATCTTATCTCCAGCAGGATGAATCGTCATCCCGTAATGGTGACACTCAACTAGCACTTCCTCTAAAACATCCTCCACCATAAGAACACATAGACATCCATTTCTTCTTAAACATTCACTTTCGTCAACTTCATATCTATTGACATGGAGAAAATGCTCCCTACTACTCTACTTGTCCAAAATATCTACTATCTTCGCATCTTTCTTCTACTCTTCCCCAGCGCGGTCCATCAATACTGGCCTAACCTCCATCGCTGCCAAATAGCCTTGAGTGTGTTCAGTTAGCGGTTGGAAATTGAAATTCAAGAGGAACCCGAACTTCCTCCACTCATATATAGCACCTAAAGTAGCATGCCTATGGCTAAGGGCATCATCGACAACATTCCCTTTTCTAGGAGTATACTATATCTCAAAGTCATATGATACTATAAAATCTATCCACCTCTGCTACCTAAGATTCAAATCTTTTTGGGAGAATATGTATTTAAGGGGTTTGTGGCTAGTGAACAACTCAAACCTCTCTCCCAAAAATAGTGCCTCCACATCTTTAAGGCAAAGTTGATGGCCGCTAATTCCAAGTTGTGAGTTGGGTATCTCCTCTCATGGTCATTTGACTACCTTCTTGCATAGGCTATCACTCCACCCTCTTGCATAAGAATGGCTCCTAATCTCATACCACATGCGTCGGTGTAAATAGTAAAAGGTTTCATCCCATCGGGAATGGTAAGTACCGATGCACTGGTAAATAACTCCTTTAACTTCTCGAATGCTTCCGTGCATTTCTCATCCCTAGCAAAACTTGATTTTTCTTGGTTAAGCAAATTAGTGGGACTGCTACCTTTACAAAGTTCTTGATGAACTTCCTATAGTAACCCGCCAACCCAAGGAAACTCCTAACTTCCGTGTTGTTCTTTGGAATCTTCCATTTTTGAATAGCTTCTACCTTCGTAGGGTCCACGGACAATCCTTTCTCAAAAACAATGTGATCGAGAAATCTCACCTTCTTTTTTCAAAAGTGGCATCTTGGGAATTTGGCTTTTAGTTGGTGCCTTCTCAAAGTCCCAAGTAACTCCCTTAAGTGATTTTCATGCTTACCTTCACTTTAGAGAATACTAGAATATTATCCGCAAATACTACGAAGAGCTTATTCAGCTACCCCCTAAAGACTCTACTCATCAAATCTACAAAGTACGCAAGGGCATTCGTCAACCCAAAAGGCTTTACTTCCCATTCATACAGTCTGTTCGGAGTATGAAATGTGGTCTTATGCTTGCTATCCTCATCTGATGAAATCCCATGGTTAAGTCAATTGGAAAAATATTTTGGCTCCAACAAGCTGGTCAAATAAGTCATATATTCTAGGTAAGGGATACCTATTATTCTTGGTTGGTTTGTTGATCTCACCATAGTCAACGCATAGCCTTAAAGAGCCATATGCCTTTGTGGTGAAGACAATAGGTGCTTCCTATTCAAAAATACTATGGCGAATGAACCCTTTCTGCAATAGCTCTGAAATTTGCTTGTCCAACTCTTTCCTTTCTTTGGGGCCATGTACCTTAATGGCAGAGTGACAGGCCTAGCATCCTTCCCTAAATCGGTTCTGAACTTTATCTCCCTTCGGAGCAAGAGACCTAAGACTTCTTAAAAGATGCCAAGAAATTCTCAAACTACGGGCACATATGAGAGATCATCTTGTGGTAGGCTAAGAGAATATAAATAGCTCAACGCAAATGGGTTTAGGGGTGTACAACGAACATCTATATCTCATCCCTTGTAACTCCTTAACCATGCTCCTATCACAATCTAAGACAGCCCCGTAGTAAGACAACCAATCCATCCCGAGGATAAGCCCATACCCCTCAAAACCAAGAACATATGCGTTACATGTAAAATCGACGTCACATATATCTAGAACTAGTCCTTTACAAATTAAAGAAAGTGATGTCGACCCCTCAATAGGATTTGACACTATTATTGGGTCGATGTCAACTTGGATTTTTATACTCAAGGATTTAACTACAATTCTAGCTATGAACGAATGTGATGCTCCTGAGTCGAATAAGGTATGAATATATTCTCGAAAATAATAGTTGTACCTTCCATTGTAGCTTTTCCTTAATCTCTAGGAGGAGGTCAACTTGAGATAAGTACATCCTTAATGGCATAAGCTTGCCCACTTTGTCCATCCCTTGCAAGCTTTGGACACCGATTCTTGTAGTGTCCCTCTGCATGACAGTGGTAGCATCTTCCTTTGAGCTTCTCTCTCATCAAGCTCACCTTGCAATCCTTAGCAACATACCCTTTCTTCTGGCATCTATGACATATCACACCTTCTTTCTTGATCTTCCCATTCACCATCTTGTTTGCTCAAAATCCTCCCTTCTTAGCACTACCTTGGTTTTGTGGAAGTTCAGTCTTTTCCTTCTCTTTCTCTTTCCCCTCTAAGCTAAAATTATAGGTATGCAACAATGCCATTTTGACTATTATCTCATATGTGGCATTTGCAGGTACTTGGGATAATAGTATCTCCCTAAGTGGAGAATTTAGACCATTGAAAAACTTCATAGCCGTCTTCGTGGAAGTGTCAATCAGACTTAATCCAAACTTATCCAATTCAATGAACTTATTGATATACTCCTTTAACGTGGAGTCTCCTTGTCTCAACTGTATAAACTTCTCCAACCACAAACTTACTTCTGCTTTAGACATGAATCGAGACTCAAAGAGAGTTCTAAATCCTACCTAAGTGATTTCTTCCTCAGCATTCTCTTCAACTACCATGCTTCACCAATCCAATGCTTTCCCTTTAAATGCCATGTAACCATTCTTATCTTGAACCAGTCTTCTTATCCTAGCCCTCAAAATATTTATTCATTGTCATTAATCTAGGCCTTGGTCTCAAAAAAGTCTTCACCCCCCTCTACATCCGTCCTTCCATATTATGAAAGTCCTTGAACATCTTAGAAAAGTCTATAGGGTGGGGTGCTACTTCAACAAGCGAGGCAGTGGGTACCACTGGTGCAGCTCGTTGAAGAATAGGAACTTGTCCTATATCACTTAGGCTCCGCTTAAGGGTTTATTTTCTACCAGTTTTGATTGGTTTTGGATGACTCTGTAGTTCATGTGTTATTATAACCCTTATTTGTAAGTTTTTTCACACCGGTTGTTGTCGGTTATAAAACCGATGAAAATCCGTGTAGTGTAAGTTTTATGGCAATTTTCAACCCATCAAATTGAGGTGTTTTAATTGGTTATAACTTTTTTCAATTATACCCCCACTAATTATATTATAGAATTAAACTTCGCTAAATTAGAGAATAAATATAAGGATATATATGTAACATTACTCTAGTGGAAAACTCTCAAAATCTGTGTATGTTAAATTCTCAAGTATGTATTGATCGGTAATAAAAACACTTTATGTAAACCAATCAAAACCACTATGATCATTTGCGGTCAAAACCGGTACTCTCAAAACCTCTCATAACCGGTACTACAAAACTTCCAAGCGGAGCCTTAAGTATTGCTTGAACCATTCTGGCATCCCTTGGATAGTGGGTATATCTTGGTTTGAGGGGTTCCCCGCCTTAGAAGAATGATTTTCAGCCATAATCAAATATCAGTAGGACTAAACTTTTAGTTACAACTCCCTAAGATAGTATTATTTTCCAAGGTAAAAGATTTGCCTAGTGTGTTTGCGTATGTTAAAATAAGTGTATATACATATGTGTGCGTGTGTGTGTTGGTGTGTGTTTGTGTGTAGTAGGGTTTGAAAACTAATTCCAAAAATAACACTCTTACATATACTTATCCCTATTGATCGGGTAACCTAAGCTCCGATACCAAATGTAACAACCCACCTTGAAACGGGCATAATTTTCAACCCAATAAAGACTATCGAATCTTGGACCCATTTTGAGGCTGGCTGCTGGTTGGTAAAAATGAACAACACACATAGCTATCTATTTATGCTATCAGAATCTTATAGCGGTACCATAAATAAGTACCCATTTAATAAAAATTCAAATCTCAAAAACATAACATAACATCCCAATATCTAAAATAAAATAGCTCAAAATAATAACATCATGTTTGAAATGGGTACATCAAAATATATCAAAACATAAATAGATAGATAACAGCCAAAAGTCCTCGCCTCCGCCTTCAGCCTCTCAATCAACGTCATCTCACCTAACTTGTATGTTGTAATAAGGAGGGCTTTAGAACAACAATGTCTGATGAATGAAAATCTCAAGTCTTACCATAATAGTATTTGGGCAGTATCATTTAGATAAGAAATATATCTTACGTACCTATATTATATCCTACATAGAACACCTCCAACTTTAAGCCTAAAGGCCTTTCCAGTCCATCCCGCAACTACCGTCAGTCCAAACAATATGAGAGAACCTGAGCCATTTAGTACTCCCTAACATACATCATTTGAAATCTCATCAGGCCACTTAATACTTCTTTATGGGAAGAGCCGGACCTTATAATAACCACTTAATACCTCAACCTCGAAGCGGATCACTCCCGAGATTTTCTCATTACTGCACCTAATGATAATCTTGACCATTTAATACTTCTTTAATGGGAAGAATGCGGACCCTACAACAGCCACTTAATATCCTCAACTCAGAAGCAGGTCCTACACCTTATGAGCTGTAACCCAAACTATGACGTCTCACATTAGTCCAACTATTTATAGGTACTGATTGCCATATTAACTGGGCATGCTTACTTTATGGAATTGGGACTAACCTCGCATCCTCCATTGATACTTATTTTAGGTGATGTCTCACATTAGTCCCAAAGTCGTACTATTGGTAGCCAGATTAGTTGGATAAACTTCTGTGTGTTTTTGACTGACCTCGCATCCCTATAACTTAGTCATAATTCCACTATCCTAATATACTACGATATATACCTCACCTGAATTTACATACTAAGGCCATAGAAGGAGAACTCCTTATTTTGCCTTTATATATGGACTAATTTTCATAATTATCCTTAACTTCCTTCGTAAGGGGTTTAATGCTAATCAATAAACTATTCGTGCCTTATACTAATCGTTAAATCTCAAAACTTCCATATACAAGTCTAACTCTATGCAATGCATTCAAAATAGCTAATATCCTTACCAAAATAGTAGAACTGCATATATAAAAAAGAATCATACACCAAAAATATTCTATATTAATATAGTAGAATTAATGTCTGTATTTCAAGAAAGCAAGGCTTTACAATTTAATTTTTTTATATTCTATTCAACTTTTCCATATTTGAACCTGAAGTCAAAAAGGGTTTCTATTTTGTCTAAATTACGGAAATAAGCAGTGCAAACGACGAATATGAGAATTCGTACTTTACACACCATTTTCTAACTTATTTTTCTTTTAGAACCCTTTAACAAAACATTAGGGAAGAGTTGAAAATGTAATAGAATATGAAATATTCAAATTGCAATAATAAACAAATTCTACTATTTTAATATAAAATAATTGAGATTCCAATAAAGAATTAACATTCCGTTTGGGGGAGTTTTGGGGTTTTAATTTTAGGGTTTTCATGAACAAAATTCCCCAAGGCATAAAACAAATCCAAACTTCTACTACACAAATACTAAAAGGTGAAAAACTAAGATTTCTACTCAGAGAGAATTTGCCTGCTCCCTTTTTGGATTTGATTCACGTCTGCTCCTAATTTCTCGTTCAGATCTCTTCCTTTTGGTATATACAACAATTGAATTGTATATAACTTAGATTCAAAATCAGGGATTGGGGGAAGAATATAATTAGATATCAAATATTTAAATATCTAAAATCCTTTACTTGGAAATCCTAAGTGATTTTTAATAGTAGGGTAGAAGAAGTGTAACAATCCGCATTTTCGACTTCAAAAGTCGACACTAATACATGCACGGTATTCACATGTTGAGCATCTAAGTGCCAGAAACACAGATTGTTGGGGTGAAAGAAAAGAAAAGATAGAATAGAATTTCACATCTTGATGAGTAATATATAATATACACATGATCTTTATAAAAGAAAACTGTAATATACATACATCAATCAGAGTAAACTAATTGATCATCAGCCTAGATAGTTATAAAAGTCTATCCTCACAAACTTATACAATATGAGAAATGCAGCAGAAAATAAAATGCATGTGAATACGCCTTGGAGGCATCCGGCTCGTCTCCCGAAGCCCCAAAGCATTCATAACTAAATATGAAAATATGCTCAGGCTGACCCAATCATTATAAGAAAATAACACTCGAATCAATCTAGTAAACCAGCGTGAGAAACTCAAATCAAATTATATGGATTTTATATTTATAAAACCCTTCAAAAATAAAGGTATCTCGTAAGACCACACTACGAATAAACACAGATGGGTTTTTACCTTACGATAACCAAACCATTTTATAAGAAATTCAATGATATTATAATAATGTCTAGGGTTTAAAATAAATATTTAACATAGCTGAGATTGTTACATTAATTACATTCCAACATATTCAGTATACAATTAAGTCCATAAAGGTATGTAGCGGAAAATGGATTCCATCAATGCCAAGGTTACTGGGGTACCGTCTACCATAGTACATCTCCAGAAAAATGTACCGAGGGCCTCACATGGACCCTTGCTAACAAAGAACCGACCTACCTCTTCCTGGATAATATCGAATATGTCATCACCCTGGTTGAAGCCAACAACCATGTCGGGTCACTAGCATACATAAATCCATAAATATCGATCCTGATCAGGTGATGACCATACCTTAATGGTAGCAAACCACATAGCCCTACTGCATATTCAATGTTTTAGTCATTACGGTATGAGGTGGAGGTGTGAGGCTACGTTTTACCTTTTTAGCAAATCCCACTTGGAATGCCAACACTGCCCTCCAGGCAACAATGCAATGCCAGTATTGATCCATACAAGTTGTTCATGATATGAACAAATCGAAGATACTACTTCTACTACATCCTTTTTGGGATCACTCTCAAGGTTAGTAGCAAGTAGCCCATGCACTTCAAAGAACCCCATCTTTGATTTCCATCATCTTCAAGATGCCTCAAATTCGAATGCTTATGCTAGTTTGAAGTAGTTTTCGGATAACACATACTTATCCGATCCCAGTCTCTTTGAACCAATAATCGAAGGTAAATAATATTACCATCTCATTGTGTTTGACTCGGGTTTATGTGTATATCCAAAATTTCATTAAATTTTTATCATTCATATTGAATGAATATTTATGTATATGATTGAATGGTTATTATTTGGAATTTTGAAAATTTTCTTAGAGGGTTAATGTACGAAAACTATGTTTTTGATTTTAAAATTTTTTAAAATTTTGATATGATGTTTAAAATATTATTTTTGAGATGATTTTTTAATTTCATAATTTTTGGAATTTTTATGAATTTATCATGAATTTTCTAAGGAAGAAAATGATTGTTTTGGAAAATTAATTATTTAAAATATAAGGAATAATTGTTTCGGTTTGAAATTTTAATATTTTGCTACGAAAACATATATTGACTTTTTGGAATTTTGTGGATTTTTCCCAAGTGTTTACAATTTAATATAAAAGTTTTTGGCGCAAAATGGACTTGTTTGTAAAATATAATAATAATATATTTTGAGGAAAATTATATTTTTGGAAAAATAAAAGTAAATTTTCTTCTTTGGATTTCCAAGTTACTTTAAAGAGATTTATGTTAGCCAATAGAAATTTGACAAGTAATCTTGGTTTGGTAAAAAGTTTATACTTTTCCTATGCAAATAATCGGGTTTGAAAAGAATTACGGAAATGCCATTATAACCCATGAAAGCTTTTCTCACGATAGCTATATTTTTTCTAGCCATCAAAAGCTTACTTTGATAAACATGAAAGCTTTTATTTCAACTCACGATGACGTGTTTTTGCTAAAGCATGAAGGCTTTGCTTTTGTTTTGCCATACGATGACTCTATATTAATCATCTCACAATGACTGTAACCTCATGAAAGCTTTGGTTTTATCAACCTTTGAAAGTCTTATTTATTAGCCCAAAGGCTAATCATCTACTCACGAAAGATATCTTTCATTTACTCACGAAGGATGTTGCTTCATTATACAATGACCATATTTACTTAACCCACGAAGGTTTAACTTATAAATAAAGGTTTTGGGTTTCTCATTTTTGATAACTAACGATAGCTACCTAATGTGTTATGTCACAATAACTATGTTTTATTGAGATGGAAAGCTATGTTTTATTTAGTCATGATGACTATATCTTTATCAATGAAGGCTATGTTTTTAATATGGCACAATGGCTATATTTTTAAGGATGATGGCTATGTTTTATTAACCCACGATAACTAAGGTTTGTCAAGGATGAACAGCGTTTTAACTTTTTTTTGAAAGATGAATTTTAAGGCACGCTAGCCTATATT
Source organism: Allium fistulosum (assembly GCA_030737815.1). Lineage (NCBI taxonomy): Eukaryota > Viridiplantae > Streptophyta > Magnoliopsida > Asparagales > Amaryllidaceae > Allium > Allium fistulosum. The sequence goes on along the minus strand of CM060907.1, from coordinate 911,727,991 downwards.
TTTAACCTATGAGAGCATCAAATTTAACAAGGCATGGTAGCTAATGATTTAAAAAGGAAGATAGTTGCTTTTATAATGCTTAGAATATACTTAACTCTCTGTTGGGATATATTTTATTTAACCAAAAAGGATGACTTTTTGGGGTTTTCAAAGGAAGAAAAGATACCATTTTAGAGAGTTATTTTATAAGAAGCTATTACTTTAAATAGAAATTTTGTGTATAAATTAGCTATTATATTGAAGATATATTTGAATGATTGTTGATGTGTTATATGTTCATTTAGTTGTTGATCAGTTATTCCTGCATATGATAAATTATTACCATAATCTCATATTTATCAAATGCTATCACCCAGCATTTTGATTGGGGATTTGAAAACTGATGACCAGTTAGGTTTGTTCCAATAGTAGGTATGGTCATACTTAAACTCCTGAGTGAGTAGAATTGCATCTAGGAAATCGGTAAGGTCAAATTTGTGTTAATGTGTCTTTGACTAATCAAAAGACATGACCCCATCTATTTGTAAACCAGATTTTGGGTAGAGACTGGGTTTGGGTCGTGCCCTATCCTCCGACCATTAAGCCCTTGGTTAGTCAGGTTCGTGATTCCAATGCGTAGGGCTTTTCTTATAAAGGTTAAAATTTAGAGTTACGCCTCTGAAGGAACTCGTGCGGTTTTCTTACCTATGTTTTCTCCTACCGTTCTTAGGAGACCGTTGTTATTTTCTCCTACCATTTTTTGGAGGCCGATGTTATTTCTCCTATCGATCTTTGGAGACCATTACCTTTTCTTCTAAATGGACTTGAAGACCGGTGGATCATTTAATATTTTGGCCTGAGTCAGTCTGGTAGTTTCTTGTTCGCTTGAGAAAACTAATATAGATTCATAGTGACTCTGGGAAAAACCATGCCATTGAGTGAACCAATTTATGGGATTCGGTAATTATAAGAATGTGTAACACTTTGATCCTTACAAATGATGGGCCATTCATTTTAACCCATACATGCATGGCATGTTATTGATGTTATGATTATGTTCTAATCATTTTTGAATGTATAATATGTTATGTATTACATATTGTTTGATAGGGTATTAGTGAGGGAAAACTCATTCCGCTTAGCGGCGTGGCCTCACTAAATACCCATATTTTAGTTTGAGATGGAATTATTCACACCAGACTATTTGTTTGACCTGAGTTTTTGATTTCCCCCTAAACTCTCGGGAATTGAGTAGGCTAAGAGTAGGACAATTCAGGTTTTGATGAATAAGGTTCTAGAGATGTGCATGAGGCAAGCTACTATTTAAATTTTATTTCCACTAGGCAGTAGGTTAAATGCTTTTTATGGCTGTTGTATATATGTAAAGACAGGTACTGTAACCGTCTAAGTAGGTTAAATGCTTTTTATAGTTGATCATCCGAGGGGGAATCATCATATTTCACTCTTGGGCTTATATTTATAATTATTGTATTTTGTCAGAACGATGTAATTGTGAGGTTATGAGACTAAATTGTAATGAATTTGCAAATTAATGAATGAAATTGTTTTATGAAAATTAGTAAATTCCCGAGATCTTGTTGTCTACGACATAATAATTGATCTCATTTTATCACTAGGAAATAATGCTAAGGTTGACTGCAGCATCACTAGTATCTATTTTCGAGTCTCAACATGCGGGATGGTAAGCAAATTAGGGTCCTATAAACAACTTCTTCGACGGTTTCATCAAGATCAAATTATAATTCTTGGTTTCCACAACTACAATCCCCAAATTGTTTGTTCAAATTTCTTATCATATTTTGAGATTGGTAAGTCACCATTCATCGAATGTTAGCTATTGGGAGACATGTAATTTGATTCATAGTTAAAATTTTGTTGGAATGAGGAATATTATGAGTAATTTAAATTTTAGGAATTTTGGTAGTGACTGGAATTTTGTTGGGAATGATATGAATTTTGATTTTGTGGAGAATGATACGAATTTGGATTTGTTGTGAAAAACCAAATTTTGAATTTTGGTTATGTTGCTGAGAATTTTAGGAATGATATCGAGTTTGATTGTGTTTAGAACGTAACGTATTTTGATTGTATTGGGGAGGATTTCGAGTATTAGGTTTCTGTTGTGATAGGAAATTAGGATATCATTATTGAGGTTTTCCTCTTTGATTTTTTTTAGCAATTTTAAAATTGTAGATAAAGAAGTGTTTTAAGAAAGTAAGAAAATTTAAGGGGAATAGTGTAATTAAAATTGTCAATTTATGGAAATATATATAGGGGAAAAGTGGAAACCGTTAAAAAATTGATCGTTGCCATTTAACCGACTTTAATAAAGTCGACTAAATGGAAACAACTAATTTCTTAACCATTGCCATTATATGTATATAGATGGCTTTTATAAAGCCGACTAAGTATAGCTGGCTCTATAAAAGATGGCTATACACATGCCTTCAAGGTTGCCATGACAACCTTGCAGGTTGCCAAGGCTACCCACAAATGGCCTTAGATCCCCTCCCCCGGGTTGGAGGTGGGTCAACTCCCAACCAAGACCTGATTGTGAATGATCTTATACCTAATCAGATTGCAACGGTCGTAACATATCTCATATGATAATAGTCACAACTAATTTAACCTTAGACATGTATCCACATGCTCATGTGTCAAGTCCTTTACATACGTGTGTCGCATTATATTCACCTTGGTTTCATTCTATACATTATACTATAGGGTCTTGTAGTTAGTATTATATGTGTGTGTGTGTGTATTATATGTGTGTGTATGTACAAATACACACTTGAATGAAGAATTTTCATTAGATTATGTTTAACTAGCTCATACTAAATAGTTTGTGCTTAATAGATGGTATCTATTCAATTAAATCATCTAATTAAAAGGTGACCATAGCTTACACCGAGTCTCTTATTAATTAAATCGTAAATTTCACGCCTCTAAAGGGACCGGGCTAGGTCGCAACAAATTAAATGGGTGAATTTCATTTTTTTAATTATCCATATCAGACTTTTGTCTAGCCTATGAAGTCTAGTTGATTTTAGACCCAATCTAAAATAATATTTGAATAATATATTATTTAATTTATTTATCAATTTAATTAGAAAATGGATTTTCTTTGAATTTGAATTTGAGTATATACAAATATGCTCATGTGTATAGCACACGTGCGCATGGTTATTGTGTACATTTATAGACGTTCGAGATTTACACCACAACAGACTCATTTGTCCTTTTATGTATGCCTTTGTTGTCCATAGTTTTAATTTGAAAATTATACATACATGCATGCATATATAAAATTATTGTTTATTTTTATTTAAATGTTTTGACTAATTCAAAATACTTTGATTAATATCTTAAAAATCTCATGTTAATTTAAAATTCAAAATCAGATTTAGATTTAAATAAATATCTAGTTATAAATTTTAAATTAAAATTACATATAAGATATATATATATATAGTCTTAACTTTTTTTAATTTTAAATTTGACATGTACATATGAATATGCTTTGTATTTTAGTTTAAATTTATATTTATTTATATATAAATTATTAAATAAGTATATATATATATATAAACTGTTTTTTTGGCTGAATGGTTTTTTTCTTTACAATATAAGTTTTATCAAATCCCTACTAATTTCCCTGTTAATTTTTGTATTTTAAATATAATATATCCATTAATGTAGTTAAAACTAATTTAAAATATTTTAGTTATTATTATATGGATTTTTTTAATAAAATCCGAAAGTGTGTGTATATTTGTAATCTTTTAAATATCTAATATATATAATATGTCTATTTTATATGTATATAATTACATACATCATAAATTTGTTAAAGCTAATTAAATTAGTTTTAAATTTTGAAAAATAATATTTAGATATTTAAATTGTAGTTGAAAATGATATATGTATTATAATGATATTTCATCAGACTTACATTGGGAATCTCACAAACTGCCACTGGCGACCTACATGAGGAAGTACGACAGTCACATCCACTTTTAGACCGGGAAACATCATGCAACATACTACATCTGTCTCCCTCGTCACATCGATCTACCATATTTGACCTAAAAGAAACAAGAGAATATTTAGGAGAAACAAAGTATGAAATTGCAACATGTCAGAATTATAGAGAAGAAAGTGATTTCTTTGGTGGTCCGAAGTAGAAATCGTCGCCATTATAGCGATGAAGAAGAAGCTTTTTTGAAGAGATAGGGAGTTGATTGAAGGACATATGGTGACAACGATTAGGGTTTCAGATGCTTTTGATTGTATCGCTATTTTGCTTGAATGGGTGGGCTTTGGAAGCGGGTGGTGTTTATCTTACTACATATGCTTTATACTATAATTATTGATGTGCTTTGCATGATTTGTTTGGTTTTTGCACTCTTTTCCTTACTAATCTGTTAGTGTTTTTCAAGAAGGAAAAACCAGCAATGTTCTTTATACGTTATAAAAGAAGAACCTGCTTTTCAATATATATATGTATGTATGTAGACACACACATATGTATGTATATATATATATAAAAGATCTCATCTACACAATCAATTGATATATATATATATATATATATATATATATGATAATGAAATCGAAAAGATTACCATAATATGTAGCCTATGATATATGCACCTTGAATGAAGAATCACACTTAGATATAACCAAATCAGCTTCCAGAAATTGCAACAATCTGAAGTACCGTCGTTATGTTTGTTTTAATTGATTTTGCTACAGAGATTTTTCGTCTCACAACTTCCAATATCCACACAAAGTAATTACGCGATTAACTGCTTCAGTGATTTAGAATTAACAAAGTTAAGTGATATTAAATTTTCCTTTAGGTAGTAATTATGTTGTTGAATACTTGCACAATTATGGAGTTGCACTTTAACTATTTATTAAAATGTCAAATTGAACTAGTAATCAAATTAAACAAGAAAGGATCTAACGCATGAAACAATGTAAGTAAAAGAAAGTGTAGAAAAAAAATTTAGACTCAAAAATTTATGTGGTTCGAATATTAAGGAATCCTACGTCCACGGGAAAAGTTTCACTTTCTTCTTTTATATTTCGAGTCAAGATTTCAATGGAAGAGAGTATAATGATTTTTATTTAACAACCTTAAAAACATCAAATCGAGAAAATTCCACATTCTTGCTACATCGCTTTTTCTATTTATAGCGCTAAGATGCATGTGGATCGCCATAATCCCTCTTTTGTTGTCCTGGTTTCCACCTATGGATCATGTTATGTGTCATTCATCCGTATCATTTATTTGATATGCATGGATTACTGTCATGTGTTTAGCGGGAAACCATGATTTGAGCAGTTGAATTATGAGTGATGGTGGGGAATTTAAAATTGACGCAGAAACTTCTGAAATTGAGGCGGAAGGCTCTAAATTTGAATGAGATTTGCCTTTCTGCCCTTGAAGGGTGAATGGCCCATGCACTGTCTCTTTAAGTGGACGAGAGTGTTGTTGTTTTTCCTTTTTCTTCGGGATGAACTGCGTTGCCTTTAACATTCCTTCCATGAGAGTGTTGAGGGTTGTGCCTTTGTTCTGGCTTGTGCATTGTTGATACACACGAGGCTGAATTATGTTGCTTAGTGTGTCACATTTGCATGGTACTGCCTTGGGGATGGAGATATTTAGAGTCAAGCTTCATTGCTTGGTAAGAGAGATTGAGTTTCCAGTTGTAGGGGTAACTTCCTTTTGTAATTCCATGCTGAGCTACTCTTGGTGTTGGCCCTCGCAGGTTATTGATTAGGGAATCTCGTGTCTTTGTTGTTTGCATGTAAGCGTGGACTTGCGCTTTTTGAGTGGCCCTGTGTGCAGCCGCATGGTCCAATTAGGGTGTCCTTAGTCAGTGCAGTAAAAGTCCATACCTGAAAGTGTTAACAATGCATGTGCTTCAGGAATAACGTTAGGGCTTATATGACCCTTTGGTTGTAGCGCAGTCCTCTTTCGTTCTTTCTCTCTTTGTACTCCTATTTTTGTTATGTCCTGCTAAGGGCACCTTTTTGTTATTAGTCTATTCTGATGGAGGTACATTTCATTATCAGCCTGGCTATGCTATTGGGCTGTTATTTTTGTACATTGGTTTACGAGTGCAGTACCTTTCCATTTGCATATGGATTTTTAAATGCATTGTACTCTACCTTTATTAGTGCAGCTTTCATTGTAGCTGCGCAATACCTCCATCTTGTTGTCACTTCCAGGCTGCGTTGTAGTTCTATGCACAATGGTTGCGGATTTATTTTCTATGCTCTGTGGAAATTTTGGGTTTTTGGGCATAACATAACACCAATATTGGGTAGCTGATGTAGTCTTTAGACCTTTGTCGTTGTCTTAAGATTTCTAAGCACACCACCCTTTGGACTTTGTCTTGTTCTTTGCTTCTTTTTCTTATAGCCTAACTTTTGTTGTAAGGGCAGTCCTTTTGGTTTGTTGCTTGCATCATCTCGCCTTTAATAGGGTTCAGGAAGTACAGGTGTAACACTTGCCCCCCAAGTCTGCAGCGACCGTGGATTAGTGTGGATATGTATTTGGACTTCGCATCTCATAACTTCTGTATATTTCTTTCTTCCTTTTCAAGAAAGGAAAAAGTCTTAATAGCCGTATCGTATTTAATGCTTTCCCTATGGGATGATGCTCTGTAGACCTATAACATCAATCTGTTCATTTACTAACTAAATCCATCTTGATTTTCGTGCCTTATTTTTGCCATTTAATCGGTCGATTGACGATTTAGAATTTTTCCTTTATTTCATTTGTATGGCAAACGTTCAACTATGGTACATGTATACTTCTTATTTCTTCTTTGCTTTTTTTACACTCTTGTGTTATTACAAAAAGGAAAACAAGAAAGAGAGAGAAAACAAGAAAATCTTTATTTGTTAAGTCGATTCTCCTCTCGAGTTCAGATTTTGTTTCAAATCAAAGTAAGGATCGTGTTTTTCTTTAGTAGGCCTCTTTATTTAAGTATTTTTTTTCACAATTAATCTTGTGATTTCGAAATGGCCTCTTCTTCTTCATCTCTTTTGTCTTTGCCCTTTAAAATAACTTGTCTGAAAGATGTTGAAGGTATTTTAAATCAATTTGGGTTCTTAGGTTAGGAAGTTAGGGTTCCTGAACCTCATGAGTGTATTAACACCTCCAAAGGATTTTAGCTCCCTCACCCTTGTACATATGCGACGTGGGCCCTATCTTCCCCCAAACCTAATCCTCCGCCAGTGGCTGACCACCATTTACCTAGTACCTATCCTGCTGCACTCTTTTCATACTCTTGTGATTGCTACCTATATTCTCTATGCGGAGAAGGTTACTCCATTACTTGTAAAGAGCTTTGATTCTTGTTTGAAATTAATAAAAGCCCTTCATGAGTGATGCTGGGTTTATTACACTCAAGCTAAGAAAGCAATCCTGACATCTGTCCCCTGTAAGATTTAGGGATGGATCGATTTATATTTCTTTATTTCAAATTCTGACAATTTTCCTTCTTCCTTTCTCCCTCATCCCACTTGGGACATTTTTCGGATAATGCCACCAAGTTGTATGAGTCTCATAGGAATCGAATTTTAGAATTAGGGAGGGAAGAGAAAAATACAAATGTTTTTTTACTGATGAGAGCTGAAAAAGCATGGGTCTCTGAGCCCAAATCATAAATTCTTCCATACTATTTTGAAGCATACTCCAATTTCGGATGAGCCTAGGGGTATGATTAGCTAAAAATAAATTTCAGACTTATTATTTTACGTTCCTAGCCTATAGGAAAATTTTATGACCTTGAGATTCTTTTTATATACAGGTAAAATGGATGATGATCTCTTGGACGTACTTCTCGCACCTAGTCAATCGACAATGAAAAATATCCGAACGAGAAAATATGATGTTGATAAGGGTTTTGATCAGACCTCCAAGAAGTTAGCCATTTCCACTCCCCCTTATCCTTCAATAGCTCTTCCTACTTCTACTTCGGTGGCTCTCCCTATTTCCCCTCTGCAATTACTTTCTGACCCCTGCAATCGATATATGCCTTTGCCCCAACGTGCCGTGTCTGAACTTGCTGAGAGGGTTGGAAAGATTGCACTAGATAATTTATCTAATGTTGCTTTGTCTTCCCTTTCTCCTCTCTACCTTACATTTCCCGAGCTTCCCTCTTTTGATCTCATGATCAGGATTAAAAGAACTTGGCCCTATGTATGTGCTTTTTCTTTCCATTTTCCACTCCCTTTTTCTTTATTTATTTAGTCATTCCTTACCTATTTATTTTTTTTAGCTTGGAGCCTTAACAAGTGAAGCTTAGAAGAGATGGAAGGGAGAGCAGGTCGTGTCTTTGGTTCGCATTGTCGAACTTGAAACAAACCTTAGTTTGGTCACTTTCAAGAAGGCTAAGGTTATGGGAGACTTTGATGCATGTGATCTTGAGGCAAAGGAGAAAGTGAAGATTACGGAGGAGACCTTGGCCTTTAAGGACCGCAGGCTTAAGGAGAAGGACGTGGAGCTGGCATTACTGTAGAAGAGATTCAATGAGAGTGCTTCCATTGTGGTCTACAGGTTGCATACGTCGGCTTGACATCAGTTGGGTGCCGAGGTCAAACTTGATCTTCTTGGGGACTCGGCCTAGGTAGACAAATTTCTCACTTACTATCAGGGCAAGTGGGACGAGAAAGTTGCTACGAAGAATACTACTCCTTCTGCTTCTGTGCAACTAATTAGGGATGAGAAGCCTCGGGACGACGGGGCTTCATTGGATGCCGAAGTGGCTAAAGAGACCAAGCTCACTTCAAATCCACATGTAAATACTTAAAATTTATTTTGTATGTGGATTTTAATACTTATTAATGTGCAATGAAAGTTAGTTTGTTAACTTTGTTTTGTTATGACAAATTTCCTTTATTTTCACTTTACTTCGTTGTTGTCTTGTGAATGACTGGGTCATCTTTGTTGTTTTTTTATTTTAGTCTTCTCAAGAGGCTCTGTTTACTAAACTTTTGAAGGAAAGTGAGGACAAGCTCAAAACTCAACTTTAGATTGTTTAGGTTTTAGTGCTGCAAATATCATTAAGCGTAAGAAAGAGTTAGATGAGCCTTTTACAAAACTTAGGGACAAATCCCAAGGGTTGCTTTCCAGGATTAATCAAGTAGTAAAGGAAAAGGAAGCGATTTTATACTGCACCGATGGTAGTGCACCTTAGAAAGTGGTTCTTTCCCACTGGTAGCCCTTACTTGGAATGGTTTAGGCGTAGGTTTAGGACTTTATATAAGGATTGAGTTCTATTTTCTTTTGTTATTTTTTGTATATGATTTTGTTGAATTTGCAGTCTAACGATGTAGTTTTATAATACAAGTCCCCATTTTGATTTTAACATGGCGCATTTCGATTTTTCTTGACTCGAACTTATGATTATTACCCAATAGGTTGGTCCTCATAGACTTTCATCCGAGTTTAACGAAGTCCTTGAATCCAGCACCTTCTACTCCCATTGTTTATGGACCTGATGTCGCGGGTATTCCTGAACTATGGCCATAGAAGAGGAGAATATCCATCTTACGATTGCTAATGAGAGACTTCAAAAATGATTAAAGGAGGCCAATATGGAGCTTAAGGAGGCTAGAGATGCACTGAGCCATCAGCACCAACTTAATGTTAAGTTACGCAATGCGCTTTCAACTACTAAGTCAAAGTTGGAGAAAATGTAGCAATCGTTGAAAGAGAGCGAGGCACTCTATTGTGTCGTTTATCCAGCATAGATAGTAAAATTGAATGAGAATATAGAAGATCTATCTGTACAGCTTACCCATCGGATTGAGAACAAAGAAGATTCCTAAGTAGGAAGACTGGTAGAAGGGCCCAGTTCGGATTTGGTTCCTGCTCCTCCTACAGGTGTGAATCCTTGTTTAGCATACGAGTGAAAGAAGAGGGGGGAGTTAGAGATGCTTTCCCACTTGCGAAGGGAAGGATGGAGGACTGATGCCCTTAGGTACTTTGGTGGCTTTGTTCGAAATACTAAAGACCTCAACCTCAACTAATTGACAATTTAGAAAAAATGAGGAAGGAGGCTGTACTCAAGATTTATGAGCACAAGGTTTCTTTGAGTGAAGCTCAAGATAGGTGTAACACCACTAATTTTTGATAACATTATTCATAAGATTTAATTAGATAAATTAAATAGAATAATGATGATAAGGGGATTGAGATTTGAATAAATCATATAGGGTCGTGCTTAATCAATTAAATGGGCTTAAATTTGCTTTTATGAATTTAATTAAACATGGGCATATTAGTAATAGCCGCACTATTATTACTCACTGCTATACATTTCACATTCTTTCCCATTCACGTACACTTCTCATTTTCACAAACGCAAATCAAAAACCTAAAATAGAGCCGGGCATTACAAGGAAGAAAAGAGGAAAATTTAATCAAGCTAAGGAATCAAAGCTAGGAGATTTAATCTACCACAAATCTCAAAGTCCTTATCATATCCAAGGTGAATAATAATCATTCCATCTCTATTTTATTTTTTCTTATAATCATATGTTTTCGTATTTAAGATTAAATTCGTTTTTATGATGTTTTGGATGATGATATGCTTAAGCTATTATATGTTTGATCTAAACCAATTCATTTACATATGACTTTGCACGGTTTTAGGGCAAAACCAATTATTATTGATTTTAGAATTATGTAAATCATGATTTTGGAGATAGGTATTAATTTTTAAATTTTCTGAACCAAGGAAAATTTATTATGAATTTTCAAAGGAAAATATGATAAAATTGGGTTTAAAATTAATATCGGTTATTTCAGGAAGAATTTGGGTTTGAAATTTTAATATGTTAGATAACATGATAAAAGTGAATTTCTGTGATTTTTGGAGATTTTTCCTAATGATTTGCTATGGAAAATAAATTTATTTTAAAAGAAGGACTTATTTGCAATATTGGCTTTGCTTAATGGAAGGGCTTAAACGTTAATTTTTCCCTTGATTTAGATCTAATAAATGCAGTAGTTATTTTGTAAAGTATTTGATAAGTTTTAAGGCAACCAATCAAAGGATTACAAATAGGCAGGTAGTTATAAAGCAATTACTAAAAGTAGCATAATTTCAGCCTTTATTCAGAAAAGTTGGTTCCGCCTCTTATAGTAGTGCCTTTTGACTCCAATGCTTTCACTCCAACTCAGTCGAAACCAACCCAACCAACCTAGCCAAAACCCATCTAGTCGAAACCAATACACAAGGTATCACTTAGATGGTACGTAGTGGATTGAAGGAAAGGCGGAAGCCATGGTGTCGAAAGCAATGCTTCCGATTGGGGTCGAAACCTTAGTTTTGTTTTAAATGTTAAGTTCCTGCTTTGTTTCACTTAAAGCTTTCGACGTAGTCGAAAGCACTTGTTTTTTAAAAGAGTTTTCTAAATAGCTTTTGAAGGAGGTTGCCATACTATGTTTTAAAGTAGGAGCTTTCGAATGAGTTCCTTTAATTCTTAAATAAGGCTTTCGAAGATGACGGTTCCGACCTAGTCGAAACCTAGCTGTCGTTCACGTTCCTTTCGAGGGTATTGAAGTCATCAATGCTTTCGAAGGGTGTTTTTTACACTTATGTTAAGTCACTTCCAAAATGCTTTCAAAAGAGGTCAAGGGTTTCGAAGGCAATGGTATTGAAAGGGGGTATCGATGCTACCCTTCAAAGTTTTACTCAAAGGTTTTGAGCTTTCGAATAGATTGTTTCGACACCATCAAATTTTCCCCAAAATAGTTTTATTAAAGGTTTCAAAAGAGATGCTTTCATATGTAACCACTTTGATCCAAAAGATGTTTTAAAAGGAAAAACTCGATACTTTCAAAAGAGGTACTTTCATTGGTTTCGAAGTTAGGTTTTAAAGTAATGTTTTGATACTTTCGAAAGGTATATTTGGTTTTGAAAGAGATGATTTAAAAAGGGCTTCAAAAGGTTTTTACTTAGTGTTTTGAAAAGGAATTTTTTATGCTTTCGAAGGAGGTTATCCAAGGGTTTCGAAAGTGAAGTTTTGTTGTTTTCAAATCAAATAACCCAATCTAATTTTTAAAAGGAAGAACCCATGGCATAAATTAAAGAGTTTTGAAATAGAGTTTTTGAAGAAGTTTTCCTTGATTAACAGGTTAAAGGGATTAACTGTTATCCCGCCTTTTGGTCAAGGCCGGGATATCCACAAATTGGCTGGAAAGGATGGATATCAGGAATGAAGATCAATTGGAAACAAGGCTACGATCGATGTCATCAAAATTTGACCAGGCTTCAATCAAGACAGGATCGATTAGGAATGATGCACAAGACTAGGAGAGGCTATGTTTCAAATTTCAAGTCGAACGGAGTTCGTTTATTCAAGATATTGATGGATGCATGCTTAAGGAAGCCTTGTTCGTATCGATGCCTATAGATACGAACAAGACGTTCGTGTCGATCAGGGAGAAAGGTTAAGTGGATTTCGACTCGATGGATATGGACTTGGATTGAATAGATAGGCGCCTGATGTTTTGTTCAACTCGAGGTAGTTGGATTCGACATGATTTCGTATCGATCAAGCCTTTTGATCGATGCAAATTAAGGACACGAAGAAGATGGCCAGAACCGATACGAACACGTTGTTCGTATCGATCAAGGAGAAGGGTACAATGTATTTTGGCTCTATACATGTTCGTATCGAACAAGTAATGATCGATGTGATTGAGATCGACACGAAGGAAGAGATCCCAGGTTGGATACGAGGGAAAGGACCGATACGAACAAGTGAATGCGAAATAATGGATACGAAGGCATGCGCTTTCAGAGTACTCAAGGATCGACATGAAGAGGACAGTGGTCGATCGATACGAAACGAACAGTGGCCGATCGATGTGAAGAGGGGAACAGGTTGATGGACACGAAGGTGATGGATACGAACGCTTCAGACGCTTCAGCCTTCACGTAAGCTACAACTTGCATCGATCATATCTCACAATTGTGAAGACCCAAAATTTTTGAGAATAAAAATTACTTTAAAATAAATACAAGAATGAATAAAGTAAATAAGAATGGGGAGAAAAATAGCTTGAAAATAAAATATCAGAACTGAGTGAAGAAATTATGCAAGGAATAAATGTTTTTATACAGTGATGAAAGGAAAATGATTAAGTATAAAATAAATTCAAAAATTCACATGATTTGAGTAGGTGTGAATATTGTATAGAAAGTATATATACATATGATCAGACAAGTATGGGATGTTAAAAATAAAAATCCTTTTGATAATTAAGTTGCATAGAAATCAGTCAAGAAATATTTATGAGTGAGAATGTATTTTTGAAATAAATATCAAAAGGGAATAAATATTTCAATAAATAATAAGAAGAAAAATAACTAAGGTATGAATGAGTTTTAAATACACATATCTTATGAATACTATAAACTTATATGGCCAGAAAAATATTTGGGTAGTAAAATAACTTCTCTTGATAATTAAAATGCATACCAACTAGTCAAGTAATATTTATGGGTATGAATGCATTTTTGAAAAAAATCAAGATAGATGATAAAAATTTGTTAGCTAAAAATCAAGCTTACAAAAGAAATGAGAAAAAGAAATATAAGGCTGAGTCACATAAAAATAATGTGCAAGGAAATCATGCAAATAGCATGTGCACAGAAAAGCAATGAGGCAACTGTTTTACTGAAAATGGAAGCCAAGAGAAAATGGCACTTTTAGCCATAAAGAAGCATATATGAATCTCTGAGTAAGGTAAGGATAGAATGGGTTTTTCCTCCATTTAAACCCTAACATAGTGATTTAAATCAGCGGAGGGACAACAGTTGTTCTAGAGAGAAAACAAAAATTAAAATAAAATAAACTCACATTGCCTTCAGACCTGAGCATTCCCGGAGAGGAGCAAAGGAAGGTGGGTGATTAATCAATCTCATGAGGCTAAGGCATTAAGACCCAAGTTAAGGGCAGCCATTTTATTTTTGTGCTTGATCAACTTGTTTTTCTTTGAATAGATGAACGCTGAGAATGGTAGGTGTATTGATAAATCTTTGGTTGATGCTTTGATTTGTTTTGTTTGATTGTTTGATAAGAATAATGCCATGATCTTTGATATGGATCCAGTACCTTAAACCATCAGTTTGTGAATATGTTTAGTAAGAAAAATACATTTTATTATGAAGTAGGGTAATACTGGAAGATAAGCTAGGCAGTGTGAACAAAGGAGGTTCATGCTTATGTCTAGATTGTTTTAAATTGGAGATGATCAATGCAATAAATTATTTATGTGCTGATTTGTTCAGATCTAAAGTTAAAATGTTTTATGGGTTTTTCTTTAAAAACCTTACCCTCTGTTCACAATAGAATTAAGTATAAGAATTTTTATAGAAGTCTACTGGATTTGTTTAAGAGATCATGACATTCTTGAATACAGGAGTTATGCAAGTGATAAAACAAATTTTGAATGAAACAACAGGAAAAAATGAAATAAAGCATTATTTTCATGAATGAAAGTATGGACAGTTGAAATCCCTGAGTGAGTCTAACTCTCTCTGATTCATGGAAAAAGAAAGAAAGAATGTAAAAGCAATTCAAGAGTTAATAAATCTTTCTGAAATAAGAAATGAGACTGGTCACTAGATTATAAAACTAATCTAGGAGTGAGGCCTTGATCTATTCATCATAAGGAGTATGATGGGTATGTGCACGACTTGTTTAAGTCCTATAGGCCTTTGTGCAGGGGTTAACAGAATTGAGTCCCTTGCAATGCACACATGGTGTTCAATGGCAAAGAGATATGACCAAATTAAATTAATAAATCAAGATTTAGAGCTGAACTATGGAATTAAAATGAGTTAATTCCATAAGAGTATGTGTACATGTATACTGTATTGAATGATTGAATGGTTGCTTGTGTGCATGAGTGTAGTAGGAGCTTAGATACATATATATATACCCGGTTACATTATAAATCCAAATTGCATCTAGCATATTATTACTCTGCACAACAATTTAAAAATGACAAGTTATTATATTTTGATTTCACTCATACCAGAATTTTATTTCTGACCCTATTTGTTGCTTTGTAACATCTGGGGTGTCTCATTTTTATTGAGGCAGCTCTAGATGTTGCTGCAGGAAAGGAAGCATAAGAAACTTGTATGCATGGACAATTGAAGATTTACTTACATTTAGAATGTTTAAGAAGTTTGGCAGAAGTGTTGTAATAATTAGGCCAGGCCAAAAATATTATTATGTTTTAAGTATTTTCTGGATTGATATGTGTTTGCTTTGTTTTTCTGAGAAGAGAACATGTAAGAATTTTAGTATTATATATATATATATGCATATGTGGGTTTCTGATTTAAGTAGCTGGTTTGCATAGTCTCTGGTGAAGTATGATATAGGAGATCATGCCATGTAATTTGATATGTGATCATGTCTCCTTTGGTAATGTATGATGAATTCTTAAAATGGTAGAGTAGAAATAATCATAGGAAGAAAGGAATATAGCACAATCAATGAATCTTGTAAAGGTTGAGTTGAACCAAAACTAGGCTAACCAGAAATACATGAATATGACTTATAATTGATATAAGTACATAGTTAACCTGAAATGAAATTTATAACTTTAGTCTAGGCATTTAAATTACAGTAGTAGTTGCATTGCTCTGTGAAGTAGATACATATATATTTTGGTAAAACTTGTAGGTCTCACTGCACCATGCTCACACATTTTATTACCCAAATACAAGACTCAAGTCTAAGTGCATTTGATCATGATCAACCTGAGGCTATTAAAAATGACTTGCAGTCCTGTTTGTAATAGACAAGACCATCACCACACAACTCTTTAGACACTACCACATGTTGTTTAGAATACTTCAGTTGTTTGCTTGATAAGTTCACCTGAGAATTTTGTATTAATTTGGTTTGTAACATGGCTTTAACTATCTTGTCTTCAATCATATGCTAAGTCCTAGATTAGTATATGTGTTTGCATATGTACTCTGAATAAATACATTATTTCCTCTGCTTGAACCTCAATCCAGTTTAACATCTGATCATTCATAGGATCCTTGTTTATCATGTAAGTTAGAACATGAATACCCTTACCCGACCCAAAATTGTGTGAATATGAACCATGAACCCCGGGCTAATTTATAATGAGTAAGTTATCTTGGACACCCTGATATGTAGCATAGAATCTAGTAGTGGCAAATTACAAAATCCCAGAATCTGAATTTTCTGCTTGAAAAATTCAAGGATCAAATAATTTGAGGATTAAAACAAGAAAATAAGAAAAATGGAGTTATTTGATTTTATAATCAAGCTTGAGTTTAAAAAAAATATAAATGAATAGAAAAGGCTATGTGACACCATATCTCTGGAATATAAGAGATTAGGTGTGATTGAATTTCTTTGTCAATTTAAATTACTCTGATAGACAAAGAGCCATATATATATATATATATCTTCATATATATATATGAATCAAGTTAATTTTATATACTAATATTTTTATATTGGTAAAATAAGGAATCATGGAAAAATTAAATTAAGAGAAGTGGTCCATTGAAGTATATATATATATATATACAGTACACAAAAAAAATCTTAACAGAAAATTCTCTAAAATACTTGGGAAAAAGAAGTGGGTCACTTCAGTTGGTATCAGAGCTATGTTGTTAAAACATAGCATAAATGTAGTACCCAATTTTTCTTGTAGGGATAAAAATTCTAAAAAATAATAATAATAAATAAATATATACAATAATGATAGAAATAAATATCTGCAGTAGAAATAGATTGCAGAAAATAATTAAATTAGAAATATGACTAACTAGCTATGCAATTGAATAGTGAATCATGGTAGGAAGACCACCAAGTCATGGAGCAGGACCCTCCAATACAACACCAATGGTTAACTTGCAAGATTTGGTGAGGGCATTAAGAGAAGGAGCAGTGCACAGAGAAGAAAATCCTCATGAGGAACTAGCCAAACTATTGAATACATTCTCAAATTTAGGAGGCAAGGATTTTGAAGGCACTGAGGGAGTTATGGGAGTCCAGACATGGCTGAGAACTTTGGAAAGGATATTTGCAGATATGCATATTAATGACCAAAGGAAGAGGCAGATAGCTTCAAGGTGACTCAAAGGAGCTGCTTTAGATTGGTGGGAGGTGATCATCACAAAAAAGCCAGAAAATGATATAACATGGGATCAATTCAAGGAGATGCTTGAGGCAAGGTTTGTTCCAACAACAGCTAAGGCAACATTGCTTGAGGAATTCATAAGGCTGAGGCAAGGACCAATGAGTGTGACTGAATACACTCAAAAATTTGAGAGTTTGTCCAAGTATGGAACTATGCTCATAGGAGATGAAGAATCAAAGAATTCAAGATTTATCCAAGGATTAAATGCAGGTCTAAGTAGAGCAATGTTACCATACAAGGATAAAACATTTGATCAAGTCATAGATCTTGCTCTTTCTTTTGAACAACATGACAATGCAAGGGAAAAATTTAGGAGCATGAGGGCTAACAATCAAAAGAAGGGGAAAAATAGAGCGCATCCCTATGACAAAAAGAATAGGGATAAGAAAATAGAAGGAGCAACCACTAGGGAAGCTAAGAAGAAGGTTACTTGTTATAATTGTGGCAAAGAAGGACACATGAGTAATAAGTGTCAAGCAGCCAAGAAGGCACCATTCAGCTGCTATAACTGTGGGAAGGAAGGTCATATTAAAAGAAACTGCCCAGAAATCAAAAAGGGAGCAAAGATAGGAGCACTTGAGGGCAAAGCAAAAGCAACTACAGTGGGAAGTTCTGGACAATTGGAAGGTATACTTCTAATTAAAGATCACCCCATCTCAGTTATATATGACACTGGAGCAACACATTCACTAATATCCCAAGACATAGTGAATAAATTGACTCTCACATGCTACTTAGTTGATAATCCCTTGTTTATTTAAAGCCCCCGGGTAGTTCTTGTTTGCTAGAATTAAAATGTCTAGGGGTAGAATTAAACATAGGAGGAAATGTGTTTAAATCCGATTTGTTTATATTGAAATACCCTGGAATAGGAATTATTTTAGGGGTAGATTGGTTGAGCAAATTCAAAGCAATTTTGAATTTGGAAAATTTCACTATTTCTATGAAAACAGAAAATGGTAAAAATATTATAGTCATGAGTGAAATTGCTAAAATCAATTATTTTAACCAAATATATAGCATGACTGAGAAAGGACTAGAGCTGGAAGACATAAAAATTATAAATGAATACCCAGATGTCTTTGGTGAAGTCATAGGTGTTCCAGAAAAAAGGCAAGTAGAATTTCAAATAAGGCTAATCCCAGGAGCAAGTCCAATCATCAAGAAACCTACTAGGATGGGTCCTAAAGAATTAGTGGAGTTGAAACAGCAGTTGGAAGAACTAGAGCAGAAAGGCTTCATAAGGCCTAGTAGTTCAAACTGGGGTTCTCCAGTTGTATTTGTGAAGAAGCATGATGGTACTTTGAGAATGTGCATTGATTACAGGGAATTAAACAAAGTCACCATTAAAAACAAATACCCACTCCCCAGAATTGATGATCTATTTGATCAATTGAATGGAGCAAAGATCTTCTCAAGGCTAGATTTAGCCTCTGGGTTTCATCAGATGAAGGTAGAGGAAGAAAGTATTAAGTATACTGCCTTCAACACAAGGTATGGATTATATGAATTTTTGGTGATGCCTTTTGGATTGACAAATGCACCATCATATTTTGTAGATCTAATGAATAGAACATTTAGAGATTTTCTAGACAAATTTGTGGTTGTCTTTATTGATGACATATTAGTGTATTCAAAATCAGAAGGAGAGCATGCAAAACACTTGCATCTGGTTTTGTCTAGACTGAGGGCACATGATTTAAAGGCCAAATTCTCTAAATGTACATTTTGGCAGAATGAAGTAAAAATTTTGGGGCACATTGTATCACAACAAGGGGTTAGTGTAGATCCAACCAAGGTGATAGCAGTGCAGTCATGGAATAGGCCCAAATCAGTAACTGAGGTGAGATCATTTTTGGGAATGGCAGGCTATTATAGGAGATTTATAAAAGACTTTGCAAGGATAGCTATTCCATTCACCAAGCTAACTAGAAAGGAGCAGCCATATGTGTGGACATAGAAGTGTGAACAAGCTTTTTCATCACTAAAGAAGGCACTGGTGGAAGCTCTAGTCTTACAGGTTCCAGAGGGTAATGAAGGATTAGTAGTTTACACAGATGCTAGTGGATCTGGATTGGGGGCAGTGCTTATGCAACATGGTAGAGTCATAGCATATGCATCAAGGCAACTCAAGCCAAATGAAACTAGGTATGCTACACATGACTTAGAACTAGCTGCTGTAGTATATGCATTAAAACTATGGAGACATTACTTATTAGGTGCTAAGTTTGAATTGTTTACTGATCACAAGTCACTTAAATATTTGTTTTCCCAAAAGGACTTGAACATGAGGCAACATAGGTGGGTAGAATTTCTAGCTGCCTATGATCTTGATATATTGTATACCCCTGGAAAAGCTAATAAAGTGGCAGATGCATTAAGTAGACATCAAGCAAAATTGGCAAGCTTAATGATGGCAGAGTTCAAGGATTTAACAATCCTTAGTGAGGTGGAAGTGAAAGAAGAGACTAGTGTATCAGATAAGACACACAGTGAGATGATTGAATATGGTAAATTAAGCCTTATTTCCTTAAAATCAACACTGGTTGATAAACTAGGACAAATGCAGAATCAAGATATAAATTTGAAGGAGAAAAAGAACATGATATCACAAGGCATGACAGTGGAAAACTATGAGGTAGATGATAAAGGATACTTAAGGAAAAAGGGGAAGCTCTGTCTACCAAATGTAGAGGAACTGAAGCAAGAAGTTATGGATGAGCATCACAAAAAAAAATATACTATCCATCCAGGTGGTACAAAAATGTACCATGATCTCAAGAGAAATTACTGGTGGCCAGGGATGAGAGGAGAAGTAGCAAAATATGTGGCCAATTGCTTGACATGTCAACAAGTAAAGGCAGACTATCAAAGACCCTCAGGTTTACTGCAACCTTTGGAAGTGCCTACTTGGAAATGGGAAAGTATATCAATGGATTTTGTGGATGGTTTGCCAAGAACAAGAAGGGGCAATGATAGTATTTGGGTAGTGGTTGATAGACTCACAAAAACAACACACTTCATCCCAATAAGTTCAAACAGAAATGCTCACAAGCTAGCTCAATTGTTTGTGAAGGAGATAGTGAGATTGCATGGCATCCCCAAGACTATCATTAGTGATAGAGATACTTTGTTTACTTCAAGGTTTTGGAGTAGCTTTCAAGAAGCTATAGGGACAGAACTAAGCCTAAGCACAGCCTACCACCCACAAACAGATGGGAAAACTGAGATTGTTAATAAAGTTTTAGAAGATTTGCTGAGAGCATGCATACTTGATTTTGGAGGCAACTGGGAGGATCATATTTATTTAGCTGAGTTTTCTTATAATAATAGCTACCAGTCCACCATAGGAATGGCTCCATTTGAGGCTTTGTATGGAAAGCCTTGTTTATCTCCTGCATGTTGGATGGAAGCTGGTGAAAGGGTGTTGCTTGGACCAGACCATGTAAAAGAAACTTCTGCAAGAATTGAACTAGTGAGGCAAAGAATGAGAGTAGCTCAAGAGAGACAGAAAGCTTATGCAGATAAAAGGAGAAGGCCAGTAGAATTTGAGGTGGGAGACTATGTGTTTCTCAAAGTTTCACCAATGAGGAAAATATTGAGATTTGGCAAAGCATGGAAACTGTCACCAAGGTATATAGGACCATATGAAATTGTTCAAAGAATAGGAACTTTAGCTTATAGGTTGAAGTTACCAGAGGAATTGAGCAAAATACATGATGTATTTCATGTATCCCAATTGAGAAAATGGGTGCATGATAAAGAGTCCATTCTTGAATCACCTACACATGTTGAAATTCAAGAAAATATGGTTTATAAAAAGGAACCAGTGGGCATTGTGGCTAGAGAAGAAAAGAAACAGAGAAATAAAATAATTAAACTAGTTAAAATCCAATGGAGTTTGGATGGAAATGATTGCACTTGGGAGGTTGAAGAGAGGATAAAGGATAAATATCCTAATCTGTTTTCTGCTTAAAGGTATGTTTAAAATTATGATGAGACCCTAAAATTATTTATGCATGTTTGATTGGTTTAGAATGAATGAGTTTCTGAAATTTCATTCAATTGAACTTATGCTTTGTATACATTTGGATGGAAATGTATGAGAGAATAATTGTGGGACACAATTCCTTTAAGGGGGAGAGTATGTGAAGACCCAAAATTTTTAAGAATAAAAATTACTTTAAATAAATACAAGAATGAATAAAGTAAATAAGAATGGGGAGAAAAATAGCTTGAAAATAAAATATCAAAAGTGAGTGAAGAAATTATGCAAGGAATAAATGTTTTATACAGTGATGAAAGGAAAATGATTAAGTATAAAATAAATTCAAAAATTCACATGATTTGAGTAGGTGTGAATATTGTATAGAAAGTATATATACATATGATCAGACTAGTATGGGATGTTAAAAATAAAAATCCTTTTGATAATTAAGTTGCATAGAAATCAGTCAAGAAATATTTATGAGTGAGAATGTATTTTTGAAATAAATATCAAAAGGGAATAAATATTTCAATAAATAATAAGAAGAAAAATAACTAAGGTATGAATGAGTTTTAAATACACATATCTTATGAATACTATAAACTTATATGGCCAGAAAAATATTTGGGTAGTAAAATAACTTCTCTTGATAATTAAAATGCATACCAACTAGTCAAGTAATATTTATGGGTATGAATGCATTTTTGAAAAAAATCAAGATAGATGATAAAAATTTG
Source organism: Allium fistulosum (assembly GCA_030737815.1). Classification (NCBI taxonomy): domain Eukaryota; kingdom Viridiplantae; phylum Streptophyta; class Magnoliopsida; order Asparagales; family Amaryllidaceae; genus Allium; species Allium fistulosum. The sequence continues at coordinate 911,706,024 of CM060907.1, read as the reverse complement.
TTAGCTAAAAATCAAGCTTACAAAAGAAATGAGAAAAAGAAATATAAGGCTGAGTCACATAAAAATAATGTGCAAGGAAATCATGCAAATAGCATGTGCACAGAAAAGCAATGAGGCAACTGTTTTACTGAAAATGGAAGCCAAGAGAAAATGGCACTTTTAGCCATAAAGAAGCATATATGAATCTCTGAGTAAGGTAAGGATAGAATGGGTTTTTCCTCCATTTAAACCCTAACATAGTGATTTAAATCAGCGGAGGGACAACAGTTGTTCTAGAGAGAAAACAAAAATTAAAATAAAATAAACTCACATTGCCTTCAGACCTGAGCATTCCCGGAGAGGAGCAAAGGAAGGTGGGTGATTAATCAATCTCATGAGGCTAAGGCATTAAGACCCAAGTTAAGGGCAGCCATTTTATTTTTGTGCTTGATCAACTTGTTTTTCTTTGAATAGATGAACGCTGAGAATGGTAGGTGTATTGATAAATCTTTGGTTGATGCTTTGATTTGTTTTGTTTGATTGTTTGATAAGAATAATGCCATGATCTTTGATATGGATCCAGTACCTTAAACCATCAGTTTGTGAATATGTTTAGTAAGAAAAATACATTTTATTATGAAGTAGGGTAATACTGGAAGATAAGCTAGGCAGTGTGAACAAAGGAGGTTCATGCTTATGTCTAGATTGTTTTAAATTAGAGATGAACAATGCAATAAATTATTTATGTGCTGATTTGTTCAGATCTAAAGTTAAAATGTTTTATGGGTTTTTCTCTAAAAACCTTACCCTATGTTCACAATAGAATTAAGTATAAGAATTTTTATAGAAGTCTACTGGATTTGTTTAAGAGATCATGACATTCTTGAATACAGGAGTTATGCAAGTGATAAAATAAATTTTGAATGAAACAAATGGAAAAAAAATGAAATAAAGCATTATTTTCATGAATGAAAGTATGGACAGTTGAAATCCCTGAGTGAGTCTAACTCTCTCTGATTCATGGAAAAAGAAAGAAAGAATGTAAAAGCAATTCAAGAGTTAATAAATCTTTCTGAAATAAGGAATGAGACTGGTCACTAGATTATAAAACTAATCTAGGAGTGAGGCCTTGATCTATTCATCATAAGGAGTATGATGGGTATGTGCATGACTTGTTTAAGTCCTATAGGCCTTTGTGCAGGGGTTAACATAATTGAGTCCCTTGCAATGCACACATGGTGTTCAATGGCAAAGAGATATGACCAAACTAAATTAATAAATCAAGATTTAGAGCTGAACTACAGAATTAAAATGAGTTAATTCCATAAGAGTATGTGTACATGTATACTGTATTGAATGATTGAATGGTTGCTTGTGTGCATGAGTGTAGTAGGAGCTTAGATACATATATATATATATATATATACCCAGTTACATTATAAATCCAAATTGCATCTAGCATATTATTACTCTGCACAACAATTTAAAAATGACAAGTTATTATATTTTGATTTCACTCATACCAGAATTTTATTTCTGACCCTATTTGTTGCTTTGTAACATCTGGGGTGTCTCATTTTTATTGAGGCAGCTCTAGATGTTGCTGCAGGAAAGGAAGCATAAGAAATTTGTATGCATGAACAATTGAAGATTTACTTACATTTAGAATGTTTAAGAAGTTTGGCAGAAGTGTTGTAATAATTAGGCCAGGCCAATAATATTATTATGTTTTAAGTATTTTCTGGATTGATATGTGTTTGCTTTGTTTTTCTGAGAAGAGAACATGTAAGAATTTTAGTATTATATATATATATATATGCATATGTGGGTTTCTGATTTAAGTAGCTGATTTGCATAGTCTCTGGTGAAGTATGATATAGGAGATCATGCCATGTAATTTGATATGTGATCATGTCTCCTTTGGTAATGTATTATGAATTCTTAAAATGGTAGAGTAGAAATAATCATAGGAAGAAAGGAATATAGCACAATCAATGAATCTTGTAAAGGTTGAGTTGAACCAAAACTGGGCTAACCAGAAATACATGAATATGACTTATAATTGATATAAGTACATAGTTAACCTGAAATGAAATTTATAACTTTAGTCTAGGCATTTAAATTACAGTAGTAGTTGCATTGCTCTGTGAAGTAGATACATATATATTTTGGTAAAACTTGTAGGTCTCACTGCACCATGCTCACACATTTTATTACCCAAATACAAGACTCAAGTCTAAGTGCATTTGATCATGATCAACCTGAGGCTATTAAAAATGACTTGCAGTCATGTTTGTAATAGACAAGACCATCACCACACAACTCTTTAGACACTACCACATGTTGTTTAGAATACTTCAGTTGTTTGCTTGATAAGTTCACCTGAGAATTTTGTATTAATTTGGTTTGTAACATGGCTTTAACTATCTTGTCTTCAATCATATGCTAAGTCCTAGATTAGTATATGTGTTTGCATATGTACTCTGAATAAATACATTATTTCCCCTACTTGAACCTCAATCCAGTTTAACATCTGATCATTCATAGGATCCTTGTTTATCATGTAAGTTAGAACATGAATACCCTTACCTGACCCAAAATTGTGTGAATATGAACCATGAACCCCGGGCTAATTTATAATGAGTAAGTTATCTTAGACACCCTGATATGTAGCATAGAATCTAGTAGTGGCAAATTACAAAATCCCAGAATTTGAATTTTCTGCTTGAAAATTTTAGGGATCAAATAATCTGAGGATTAAAACAAGAAAATTAGAAAAATGGAGTTATTTGATTTTATAATCAAGCTTGAGTTTAAAAAAAATGAATAGAAAAGGCTATGTGACACCATATCTCTGGAATATGAGAGATTAGGTGTGATTGAATTTCTTTGTCAATTTAAATTACTCTGATAGACAAAGAGCCATATATATATCTTCATATATATATATATGAATCAAGTTAATTTTATATACTAATATTTTTATATTGGTAAAATAAGGAATCCTGGAAAATTAAATTAAGAGAAGTGGTCCATTGAAGTATATATATATATATACAGTACACAAAAAAAATTCTTAACAGAAAATTCTCTAAAATACTTGGGAAAAAGAAGTGGGTCACTTCAACAATCTACAAGTCCAAATGCCACCAAATTTTCACAGGAGCTTGCGTACAACCTAAAGAATGTTCATGCTCAATTTCGACTCGATTGGGCCAAATCTTGATCGACACGAAATTCGTTCGTATCGATCACAGGTCGAGTGCAAACCACGTGGGATCGATCGCGTTGGCCCACCTACGTGCCAGAAGAGATCTCTCGAGATCTGAGCAAGATATTTGCAGCCTACGCCTATAAGTAGCATCCCAAAGTCTATAGAAAAGGGGACTTTTGATTCTTCTACGTCCAGACTCTACAGGAACCATCATTGTACTCGAAATTTGCTATTGTAATCAATCGTAACTTGTTGTAGTCAACAGGAAAACATCAATAAAATCATCAACTTCAAAGTGGATGTAGGCCGGATTGCCGAACCACTATAAACTCTGTGTTCTTTACTGCTTTCCTTTTAATTTTCTGAGTGTTCTTCATTTTTAATTCTCTACATACTTTTTATCTGTAATCTATGATTGTGAACTGGTGCTTTCATCAACAGTTGGGTGTTTGTGACCAATTTTGGCGCAAACATTTTGGTGCTTTCACTGAAAACGCTAGCGCTCAGGAATTCCACAACCAGGACTTCGGATATGAAAGCTTAAAGACTTGGATTTGGAAAGCTATGGCAAGACAATCAATAAGAAGACAAAGAGCTAGAAGGAGTGAGCATGAAGGTAGCCAAGGGGCTTCCTCTAGAGCAAATCACACCTCAATCTTCATCACACGGGACGAGATGGAGATGATGATGGAAGCTATGCAGGAAAGAATGATGAAAAGACAATAGGAGATGATGCAGAACCTATTCCAACAAGCTGGACAAGCCAGAATGCAAAATCAAGGGAACACTGCTGCAGGAGATGCTGGAGATAGAGATCAGGAGCATGGAACAACCATAGTTCAGAATGGAGCAGGACCGTCAGGAGCAGCACCAGAACTTGGGGGCACACATCCAGAGGACGTTGATCCAACCTCAGGCAGGATACCAGGTGGAGCTGTTCAACATGTCTTTTGTGGAGGAATGGATGCCCGTCTAGGAGACCAAATTCCAGGATTTCCTCGTGAACTCGGGGGCAGCTCGAAAGCAACAGACAAGGGTTACAACTTGACGACAGTGATAGATTGGCAGAGATGGTCAGATGAGCCATGAGAGGCGGACTAGTGAATAGAGATCTGGAAGATGTGAATAGGATTCCCTTTGCACCTACGATCAGGCAAGCCAGGAATCCACCAGAATTCAAGTTACCAACACTGGAGATGTATGACGGGAGAACAGATCCCGCTGTTCACTTGACAAGGTACATGAGGCATATGGAAGTACTGGGAGCATCAGAGGAGGTCATGGCGCGATGCTTCCCTTTGTATTTGACAGATATAGCGGCGTTATGGTTCAGACAGCTGGAGAGTGGCTCTATTGGCACATGGATGAAGTTGATTGAAAGGTTTATGAGATAGTTTCAGGTCCACATAGCCAGACCCAAGAACGTGAGACTTTAACATCAATGAAACAATGGAAAGGAGAATCACTTATAGATTTCTTGACCAGATTCAATGCGGCAGTGGCTTCAGTGGATCGACCTGATCCGTCGATGGTTTTGATGGCGACGGTTTCAGGAATTGCAGACAATTCGGATTTCAAGATATCATTGGAACGAGACCCACCGAGGGATCTTGGGGAGTTCTATCATGAGGCGGAGAGATTTCTAAGGCAGGAAGATGCGCAGGCTGAGAGAGAAGGGAGAGAGGCTGAAGCTTATGCGGTAAGGGATGGAGGTCCACCCAAAGAAAATCCAAACAAAGACGACAAAGGCAAAAGGAAAATGAATGATAATGGTAGCACTTCAAAAAGGCCACGGAGGAATTCAAAGTTTACTTCTTACATGGATTTGACTAAGACTCTGGAGAGGATTTACTTAGATACTCGAGGGCGCCTCCCGTATCGAAGGCCGGCAAGAAGGGAACCTTCTGATTAAGAACGGGCATCGGGAAGGCATTGCCTATTCCATGTGGTGGATGCGCACAACATGAACGACTGCAGGCATTTGAGGGTTATCGTTGAGGAGCATGTAAGGAATGGTCATCTACAACAATATGTAAGGAATCGAGCGGTGGCAGTGGAACATGAACGGCCACCGCCCACCTCGAACGAGGATGGCACAGGACCTAGGCAACGTCAACTTGTTATTAACTAAATAGATTTATGGCTTGGAATAAGTAATAGAACTCGGAGTAATGCGACTAAATCACTTACACATGTACGGGATCGAGGATGGTCCCTAGGCATGCTCTGAGATGATGATAAACCGTGTTGCTTGAGTCTGTGAAATCCTGTTTTTCTTTTTCATTTTTCTAAAAACTTTTTTTTCCTTGGATGTACAGACATTTATTTGGTTTTCCCTAGCTGTAAAAACTTTTATTTTGAATGGTTGGATTTGGACCAATGTAATGAATAATACAGGTCTCGCGATTACGGTCCCGACCGAAGAGACGGGGCAGTAATCGCGAATTATGAGTCCCTTCGTCGGAGAGCGATGGAATGGACTCAAACATAATATAAAAAGTATTTGGCCGGAGAGCCGAGGTCGGAGAATATAAAAAGTCCTTGGCCGGAGAATATAAAAGTCCTCGGCCGGAGAGCCGAGGCTGGAGAATATAAAAGCCCTCGACCGGAGAGTCGAGGCCGGAGAATATAAAAGTCCTCGACCGGAGAGTCGAGGCCGGAGAACATGAAAGCCCTTGGTTGGAGAGCCGGGGTCAAAACAGGATATCGCAACCCGGAAAGGTCATGGATTCGGATCTTGGCTTGGGATAAATGGACCTGGAGTGGTCCTGGATTTGGCAAAAGGCCCGGTGCGGTCTCGGGTTTGGATATCAACCCAGAAAGATTATCAATTTGGTTATTGGTTATTGGATACTGACGGATTACGACTCGGTTGATGAATTCAGATAGCCATGGAATTAATTAAGGATTCAGTTATTGGACTTTGAATCGGACATCGACTCGGAGCATTCGCATACCTGGATATCCTGTAGCGACCCGACTTCCTATGCCCAGGAAGACGCATCGGGAATGAAGAAAGAAAGGGATAGAAGAAGAAAAGATAGAAAAGAAGAAAGAACAACAACATCAGATACTCACAGCGAAATGAATGAAATATAATAAATCACATAAGATATTACATAGTATCATATACATCAGAGTTACACAACTTATACATCTCAAATTAGACAGTTATAAACATCTGTCTATTATACATCTCAAAACATCAATACAATACAGACACAACACTAACACAGCGGAAACCATAATATCTACACGCTGAAGCCACCTGCTCCAAATCTCCTCCAGAATTCGTCAAAGCTAACCTGAATCCCTCGACCACTCAATACAATATCGAGTACCCAAGAGTTTAATAAAACAGAAAATAAACACTTGGGTCAGACATGGGTCTGGTGTGAGTAAACGGTTTAAACTTGCTTAACTTTGAAAACATTTGAAAGAAAAGGTATCTCGTAAGACTTCCCGCACATAAACACTGAAAAGTTTTTACCTTACGATAACCAAAACATTTGATAGGAAATCCGATTATATTATAATAGGGTCTAGGGTTTTCAAGTAAAATACAGAAATAGCTGGAATGCTTACATCTCACGTTCCAACATAGTTGGGCACAACTAATACGTACGGCACTTATTGGAATTTGGATTCCATACAATGGCAGGGCTACTGGGGTACCGCCCGTCACAGTACGTGGCCTACATCACCGTACCGAGGAGTACGCCCGCTCCCCTGCAACACAAAGCCGGAACCATCCCTTACTGGATAATTCCAAACAAGACAACCCCGTAGTTGGCGCGACCAACCACACACTAAGCCGAATAAAAAGAAGGGACCTCTAGACAGGGATATATCTTGCTCTCAGTGGGCGCTACCCACGAAGCTTTGCTGCACCTCCCCTGTTTTAGCCATTCCCGGTTGATGAGGCTTGAGGCTACGATTACCTTTAATCAAAACACATCACTTAGAATGCTCATCGCCCTCCTGACGATGTTCTGAAAGCATTCAATCCATACAAGTTCGTTCCGGGTTCGAACGAAACCGAAGGCATTATCTCGTTACACTTGTTTTGGAATCACCCTCAGAGTTAACGACAATAACCCTTGCACTCTGAATCTTTATCTCGAATCTATAAGTACTATCTCCGTCAAACTCATTACGGAATCACCCACAGAGTTATACTGACAAAGAATAGTTCTTACACCTCGAGTCTTCACTTGCTCCACTTGGATTAACGACTAACGTTTAATTGGAATCGATGTGGTTTTCGGATATCCAAATCTGGAAACCCGATCCCGGTCTCATCGAAATCCAAAACGTATCTTTTAAGGCCAAGTTGTTTAAAGGTTTTAAACATTTAAACTTATATTCAGGATGATATAACATATAGATAAATCACATTATCACAATAGATAATTCATATCAACATTTATTTCACAAAGCAGCATATCACATATATCAGAGATATCCAAATCATCCAATATCAACCAATCACCCAATATCAATCATCCAATATTAATCAATCATTCAAAACAGAATTGATTAACTCTTAATCAATTTAATTAACCTTTAATTAAATTAATTACTATCACTTGGATTATCTTAATCCTACTTACTAACATTAATTAATTACCAATTAATTAATTAATCATCTCTTAATGATCTTCCTTAATTAATCTTCCTTGATTAATTATACTTAATTACATTCAAGTAATTTGCCTTTAACCATATACAATAATTAACCTTTAATTACTAACATTAATTACAATAATTAATGATCCTTCATTAATTAATTAACTATAATTAATTATATTAATCCTCAATTAATTACAATTAATTAATCATACTTAAATTAATTACTTTTATTAATCAACCTTGATTAATTCATTAATTAAATAATCCTTATTAATTAATTAACCTTTTAATTAATTAAATAATTAATTTTAATCAACCACTTCATTAATTAGTCTTAATTAATCATAATCAGTAATTAACAATTTGTAATTACTTATCTTAATTAATTACTTCTTAATTAATTACTTCTTAATTAATTATATTAACCTTGATTAATTAATCTAATTAATTATTCTTTAACTACTTGATTAAGAAATTATTAATCAATTAATTAAAAAAAACCTTAATTAATTACTTTATTAATTAATTACCATTTTAATTAATTACCCTTAGTAATTATTCTTAAATTAAATACATTTAATTAATCACATTAATTAATTAACTAAAATAATTAAGTAATTAACTCTTAATTACTTACATAAGTAATTATCTTCTAATTACTTCCATTAAAAATCTTGATTACTTTCTTAACCAATAATTAATTCCATTATTAAATAATTCTTAATTAATTACTTCATAATTAATTAATCTCAACAATTATATTAATCAATTCCTTAGATTAATAACATCAAGTGATTACCCTTTTATCACTTTAACTAATTACCACATGAGTAATTTTCCTATTAATTACTTCCATAAGTAATTTCATTCAATAATTAACCAATAATTACTTTATTAAGTAATTACACTTGATTAATCCATAATTAAATGATTATTTAAAAATTAAATAAATAATTAACTAATTATTTAAAATTAATTAAATAATTAATTTAATTAATATTCCATATTTAAAAATCCTTAATTAATTATGAAAACATTATTCTTAATTAAATTTTACTTATTAACAAATCATATTTAAATTAAACTTAAGCTGAAACGAATCTGTATCAGTTTCAATACCAAGTTAATAAACAAATCTGAAAAGCAACACCTCAAACCAAAAATCAAAAGCCTGTCTGGTTTTGTAGATCTAGATGAGTAGGAACTCTATAGCTTCGTAGTTTAGATTGTTTGTAGAGCGAGTGTCCCGGTATATATATACTTAGGGAAACTCGAGGAAATTCTATCCAGAATTTTGTCTAGATAGTTAGAATTGTTTGTTTGGATGATTGGTTGCTATGGTTGTTAGCATATGGATGATAATATATGCTTGTGATTTAAATAGATTATTAAATTACCTTTGTTTTAAATTTCGGGGACGAAATTATTTTAAGGGGGGAGGAATGTGATATCCCGGGATTTTGGACAATATCAATTTAATAATCTGTATTGAAAATTAAATTGATTTGATGATCTTTGTTAATAAATTTGAATAAATTTAACAATCTAATTAAATAAATATTTAATTAGTGATTTATCTTTTAAAAGGTTAATAGAATGATTTCTATTTATAATGTATATATAATTATATATATTGTAAATAGATGAGTTAGTTTGAATTTAACAAATAAAATTATGTTTTCAAATTCTAATATATATATTTGGTAATTTGGAATCATGATTAATTTAATATTAAGTTTTTCAAAGTTATTTAATAAATAACTATATAATTTTAAAATACATAAGATAATTTTTTAATTGTTTAAAATAGATTTTAGCTTAAGTTTAATTTAAATAAAGGTTTGTTTTATTTCTTTTAAATATTACTTGATATATATGATTTAAAAATAGAAGTTTAAAATATAATTTACATATGGTATTAATTCAATTAATAAAAGAAGTAATTTATAATCTCTTTTATAAATTATCTAAAATAGTCAAATTTGATATTTTCAAATAATAATTATAATACTTTGTTTTTATAAATATAAATAGACTTTAATAAAATAGAATGGTTATTTTAAATTTAAATTGGTAGTTATATGTATATATATAACTTGATTTTAAATTGGATTTTTAAATCTAATTTGAATTTGAATTTGGAAGTTATCTTGAAATTCATATTTAAAATATTTTGGATTTGGAATATATTTGTTTAAAAGTTTTTACTTATAAATAATTGGTTTTATAATATTTTCTTTAAGGAAAATATATATATATACATTTTAAATAAGAATATATATACTAGTATAAAAGTTTTATTAACATTTTAAAATAAAAATAAGTAAAATACAAATGTCATCATATCAAAGCCTAATATAACATGTGTTAAGTCATGAATTAAACAATGAGACAAGTGTCATTTAATTTTCTTTTTCTTTTATTTTTATTTTTAACAAATTCACTTATATAAACATTTGCATATCTTTATTAGATTCTTTCTATTTTTCTTTTGAAAACCAAGAGAAACCCCAAACTTTTTTCTCTAAAACAAATCTGAAGTCAGTAATCAATATTTCTCAAACCAATTCTCTAAAATGCAAATCTGAAATCAGTAATTAAAATACCTCAAACTAGAAATCAAAGATCCCTGTAATCTCATTTTTTCAATACCAAAATAAGCCCTGCCACATTCTTTGCAAATCTGGAATCAATACACGAAACCAGTCTGCATTCTTTTCATCTCTGGAATCAATTCAAAGCAACCTGTCTGCATTCATTTTCTTCAATCTGGAAGCAACATGCATTCTTCAACCTGGAATCAAAGCAGAGATCAAACTTCTCTGTTTTGAAATCTAGAGCCTGTAACATCTTCATGATGCAATCTGAAGCAAGAAAGCAAGCAAATCTGGAATTAAAAACAAATTCAAAAGCATGCAAGTTAAAAATCAAAACAAAGATGCAACTAAAATTTTCAAGGCTGGCTTCAAAGAAATCAACAAAGTTTTTAAAACAGAGGCTCTGTCTTCTTCAAAAATTAGGTGAGTAACAATCATTTTTAAAATCATAAGTTTTGAATATCTGTTTGCATGTGATTACTGGAATGAGAATGTTTTGCATGTATATGTATTGGTGAATCTGCTGTGCATATGAATGTATATATGTATGTTGGATGTGTATCTGTTTCTTGTCTGTTATTGTTTTTAAATTAAGAATTTGGTAAAGATTACATCATCACTTGATTCGATCTTTATTAAGATTTAGGAATTGAAACAAAAGTGGTTTGTTTCATTTCAAACTTTAGATTAGAGTTTTAAATTAAGTAAAAATGTTATTTACTTGACTCTGGAACTATAAGTACTAGAATGCTTAAGCAAAGTCAAAATTCAAATTTAGTAATTCATAGATTCAGGGTTATGAAACAAATCTCTAAACAAAATTATGAATTTTAAAAATAAAATCACAAATTCTAGTATTAAAATCTAAGAGCAGTTCAGAGTTGTCTGGAATATGCATTTTGGGTTGTTCCTGTCGATCTAGATGATCGGAGTGATTGAATTTTCTTCTGGAGTTAGAGGAATGGTCAGTAATGACAAGAAAATTTTCAGATGATAGTGCATTTCACCGTGGAGATGGCGATGGAGGAATTTAGCCTGTAGCCCTAGTTTAGGTAGCTTTGGTATATTTGATCGTCATGGCTTCTATGTTGAATCGAGTTCAACGGGATTAAGGGAGATAGTAGGGGAGATGTTGGCGATGCTGTAGACGGAGTTTCAGCAACTCCGATGATCATAGGCATGAGCACGAGAAGTTTTCCAGGCTTTGGGTGGTTCGAGGCTTTTGTTCCAGGCAAGTTGAATAGCTCGATTTCGAATTCAAGCATGATCGTGGCTCTGGGTGGTCGCAATCCAGTGAGAAGATCGTCGTCGACTTGTAGGCGTCAGCAGCGATGATCGGAGTCGCTGCGTTGGGTTGTGCATGTGCACGGCAGTGTACATGTCAGAGTTTTGGGTTGCTGGAGTTTACTCGAAGTAGCCTATTGATTTGTTCGGGGAAAATGGGTTGTGGACTCGAAGCATATAGGGGAGTGTCTCGGGTTAGTTAATCTAACAGGTTTCAACAGAAACCTGGTACTCAGTTTAAATTTTAAAATAAAATTTAAAAGCTGAGTTTAAATTGAAGGTAAGTTTTAAAAGAAGATTTAAATCTAGTTCTTAAATCTGGAGTAATTTTAAAATCTCAGTTTTAAATAATATTAAGTTTTTTAAAATTAAATTGATTTAACTACTTTAAAAAGGGTTAAGTAGTTTGAATTTAAAAATGAAGTTTTAAATTTTAGATAGGTTCTAAATCTAAAGATTTATATGGAGTCAAAGTTAATATGTGTTTCAAATTTTGAAATAAAAAGGAAGTTTTTAAAATCTAAAATGTTTTAAACAATTTGAATGTTTAAATGTATTTTTCTTAAATTGATTTAAATCTAAAATGAATTTGGTTTAAATTTCTTTAATTAAGTAAATATTTCTTTAACATATGATTTAAAAAGGGTTTAAATGGTTTAAAAACTTTGTTAAAGTTAAATTTGTCTTCATTTTAAATCTTAAATTTAAAATGAAATTTAAAAGTAAATTTAAAGGTAAATTGTTTTAAATGTTTTATTAATGATATTTTAATCATTAATAAGAATAAAGTGTTATCTTAAATATAATTAAGATTTAATAATTTGGGGTAAAATAAATTATTAAGGTAATTAAAAGTTAATTAATCAATTTAATTAATTTATGATTTGGGTTAATAAATTAGTAATTAAGGGTTTAAAATTTATTAATGAAGAATTAATTAAATTAATTTAAAGGCTAATTAATTTAAATTAAGGATCATTAATTTGATAAGTTAAGATTATAAATTAATGGTTAGGAATAAATTAATCAAGTAATTAAGGTTTAATTAAGTTATTAATTAATTAAGTAATTAGAGATTAATTTATTAATTAAGTTGTAATTAATAATGGTTAGTAAATGTTTAATTATTTAAGAAGGATAATTAAAGAATAGTTAATAGTTAATGTAGATCATTAACTAAGGATTATTAAATAATTAATGAATGTGATTAATTTTATAAATTAAATAAATAAATTAATTAAGGTTAATCATTTGTGAAATTGTTTAATTAAATATAATTACTTAATGGAAGTAATTAATAAATTAATTACTCATTGTAATTAATTGAGTTTATTTTGATTAGTCAAGTTAATTAATAAAGTTTAATTAATTTAAGATAATCACTTAATGATTTGTATAATTACTTAATGTAATTTAATGAGGTATAATTACTTAGGAAAGTAATAAATGGATAATTACTGATGTAATTAATAAAGTAATTAAGGGTAGTTAATTACTTAATGGAATTAATCAAGGGATTAATTAAGAAGTTAATTAAGGAATAATTAATTTATTTTAAGAAGTAATTAAGGGTAGTTAATTACTGAATGTGATTAATCGAGAATGATTAATAATTATGATTTAATTAATTACTTAATATAATTAATTTAATTAGAGTAATTAATAATAAAATGTAATTAAGGATCATTAATTAATATAATTAATGATGTAATTAAGAATTGATTAATTAAGGAATAATTAATAAATGAAGTGATTAATTAATGTAATTAATTAAGGAGTAATGTAATTAATTATAGTTAATTAATTAATGAAGTAATTAAAGGTTAATTACTATAAGTGGTTAAGAATAATTAATTTGTGAAATTAATTTAAATGCTAATTACTTGAATGTAATTAAATGTTAATTAATCAAGGATGATTAATTAAAATAATTAGATAATGGTTGATTGATTAATTGATAATTAATTAATAGTGACTAAAGCAAGATTGTTGATGATGAAGGAAATTAATTTAATTTATTTTAAATTAATTAAAGATGAAGTAATTAATTTAATTCATTTTAAATTAATTATAGTATGATTAATAGATCATTGCTTATGTATGGATATAAGATATTGTTTAACTTGAAGGGTTTGAGATCTCAGATATGAGATAATTGATACTGTATGATTTGGATGCTTTGGTTGCATAATGATGATGATATGGATTATCTGTTTATAATGATAATGTTGATTATCTATTGTGAATCTGTGAAATATCTATTTGTGTGTAAAAAGATAGTAGAATTGAATTGTTTTAACTTTAAAACAACTTGGCCTTAAAAGATACGTTTTGGATTTCGATGAGACCGGGATCGGGTTTCCAGATTTGGATATCCGAAAACCACATCGATCCAAATTAAACGTTGATCGTTAATCCAAATGGAGCAAGTGAAAACTCGAGGTGTAAGAACTATTCTTTGTCAATATAACTCTGAGGGTGATTCCGTAATGAGTTTGACGGAGATAGTACTTTTAGATTCGAGATGAAGATTCAGAGTGCAAGGGTTATTGTCGTTAACTCTGAGGGTGATTCCAAAACGAGTGTAACGAGATAATGCCTTTGGTTTCGTTCGAACCCGGAACGAACTTGTATGGATTGAATGCTTTCAGAACATCGTCAGGTGGACGATGAGCATTCTAAGTGACGTGTCCTGATTAAAGGTTATCCTCATCAACCGGGAATGGCTAAAACATGGGAGGTGCAGCAAGGTTAGTGGGTAGCACCCAAGTAGGACAAGATTATCCCTGTCTAGAGGTCCCTTCTTATTATTCGGTTGTGTGGGCAGTTGATTGCAACAACTGCTGGGATATCTTGTGCGGGAATTATCCAGTAAGGGATGTTCCGGCCTTGTGCTGTAGGGGATTGGGCGTGATCCTCGGTACGGTGATCTAGGCCACGTACTGTGATGGGCGGTACCCCGGTAGCCCTGCCATTGTATGGAATCCAAACTCCAATAAGTGCCGTACGTATTAGTTGTGCCCAACTATGTTGGAATGTGAGATGTAAGCATTTCAGCTATTTCTATATTTTACTTGAAAACCCTAGACCCTATTATAATATAACTGGATTTCCTATCAAATGTTTTGGTTATCGTAAGGTAAAAACTTTTCCGTGTTTATGTGCGGGAAGTCTTACGAGATACTTTTTCTTTTCAAATGGTTTTCGAAGTTAAACAACTTTAACCTGTTACTCACACCAGACCCATGTCTGACCCAAGTGTTTATTTCTGTTTTATAAACTCTTGGGTACTCAAATTTTTACGAGTAGCCAAGGGATTCAGGTTAGCTTTGACGAGTTATCTGGAGGAGCAATGGAGCAGGAGGCTTCAACGTTCGTAGATATAGTATTCCGCTGTGTTAATCTCTGTGATAGAGTTTTGTATTGTATTGAGTTGTAAAAACTAGACAGGTGTTTATAACTGTCTAGTATGCGTTGTATAATCTGTATAACTCTGATAGTCGTTGGATATTATGTAATATTTTGTTATTAATATAATTTATTCGTTCCGCTGTTGAGATTCCGTTGTTGTTCTTTCTTTCTTCTCTTCTTTTCTCTTTTCTATCCCTTTCTTTCTTATAAATGATACGTCATTCTGTGGAATGAGTGGCAGGTCGTTACAATATGGCTATGGCACCTGGATAGGATGGCTTGGTAATGGATTGGACTAAGAATCAGATGATATTGTTATGGATGAAATATGCACTTCGGACGTCAGATTTGGAGCTTTTCAAAACACACCTTCTTACCACAAGGCATGTTTTGGGGGGCAAATGTTATCCCGCCTTTTGCTCAAGGCCGGGATATCCACAAATTGGCTGGAAAGGATGGATATCAGGAATGAAGATCAATTGGAAACAGGGCTACAATCGATGTCGTCAAAATTTGATCGGGCTTCAATCAAGACAGGATCGATTGGGAATGATGCAAAAGGCTAGGAGAGGCTATGTTTCAAATTTCAAGTTAAACGGAGTTCGTTTGTTTGAGATATTGATGGATGCATGCTTAAGGAAGCCTTGTTCGTATCGATGCCTATGGATACGAACAATACGTTCGTATCGATCAGGGAGAAAGGTTAAGTGGATTTCGACTCGATGGATGTGGACTTGGATTGAATTGATAGGCGCCTGATGTTTTGTTCAACTCGAGGTAGTTGGATTCGACGTGATTTCGTATCGATCAAGCCTTTTGATCGATGCGAATTAAGGACATGAAAAAGATGGCCAGAACCGATACGAACACGTCGTTCGTATCGATCACGGAGAAGGGTACAATGTATTTCGGCTCTATACATGTTCGTATCAAACAAGTAATGATCGATGCGATTGAGATCGACACGAAGGAAGAGAACCCAGGTTAGATACGAAGGAAAGGACCGATACGAACAAGTGAATGCGAAATAATGGATACGAGGGCATGCGCTTTCGGAGAACTCAAGGATCGATACGAAAAGGACAGTGGCCAATCGATACGAAGAGAACAGTGGCCGATCGATGCGAAGAGGGGAACAGGTTGATGGACACGAAGGTAATGGATACGAACTCACGGATACGAACGCTTCAGACGCTTCAGCCTTCACGTAAGCTACAACTTGCATCGATCATATCTCACAATCTACAAGTCCAAATGCCACCAAATTTTCACAGAAGCTTGCGTACAACCTAAAGAATGTTCATACTCAATTTCGACTCGATTGGGCCAAATCTTGATTGATATGAAATTCGTTCGTATCGACCACAGGTCAAGTGCAAACCACGTGGGATCGATCGCGTGGGCCCATATACGTGCCAGAAGAGGTCTCCCAAGATCTGAGCGAGATATTTGCAGCCTACGCCTATAAATAGCATCCCAAAGTCTAGAGAAAAGGGGACTTTTGATTCTTCTACGTCCAGACTCTGCAGGAACCATCATTGTACTTGAAATTTGCTGTTGTAATTAGTCGTAACTCGTTGTAATCAGCAAGCAAACATCAATAAAATCATCAACTTCAAAGTGGATGTAGGCCGGATTGCCGAACCACTATAAACTCTGTGTTCTTTATTGCTTTCCTTTTAATTTTCTGAGTGTTCTTCATTTTTAATTCTCTACATACTTGTTATATGTAATCTGTGATTGTGAACTGGTGCTTTCATCAACAATTGGGTGTTTGTGACCAATTTTGGCGCAAACATTAACCAAGTTTTATATAAAAAAGATTTCAAGGATATTACACCACATATGTTGGAATTATTTTTTTGTTATCATTGCTTCTTCATATATTTATTCACATTGTAATTAACCCATAATGGTACTTTAGGGAAGGGCAGAATAACCAGCTAGGTTTGACCCAGTAGTGAATATAACTTAACAAATGTTAAAATCTTGATTAAAGATATTGGCAAGGGACAATAGGTTCACAGTAAGTCCATGAAAACTATGTATAGCAAAAGATATTGGCAGGGGCTAATAGGTTCATAGTAAGCCCACGAAAACTATGATTTGATATTGGTAGGGACCAATAGGTTTATAGTTAGCCCATGAAAACTATATCTGAATTAAGATATTAACAGAAGTCAATAGGTTCCTAGTCAGCCCATGAAAACTAGGATAAGAGAAAAGATATTGAAGTTACCAATAGGTTCCTATTCAGCCCATGGAAACTAGGATAAACAAGAAGATATTGGAGTTCCCAATAGGTTCTTAATGATCCCATGAAAACTATGAAAACGGACAGGGAGTCTGTAAACATTAAACCAGTTATTAGCGAGCCCATGAAAACTAATAATTTAATAGCAAACCAAGAAACTATAAATGAGACAGTTAGTCAGAATGAACGGGGATGGGTACCAAATTTGATTTATTTATTTTGCATGTCATCATAATATTTTGAAATGCTATGTTTTTAACCATTGTGGATGCAGGAGCACAGTATATGGTTTTATAAATGTTTTAGGATACTAGTGAGGGGAAATCCCGTTCTGCTAAGCGGCGTGATCTCATTTGATATCTAAATGGTTTGAGATGGTTAGATTATTATTCATACCAGGCTTTATGTCTGACTCGAAGTTTTTATTTTCCCCTTAAACTCTCGGGTACTCAATTGATTTTGAGTAGGTTGAGAGTTAAGGTTTCTAGGTTTCTTTTAGATGAATAACGCTTCCAAAGACGTGCAGAAGGCAAGCTAGTTACTAAGAGTTCTTTTATTTCGCTGTGTATTTTGGATATAAAGGCAAATTTGTTTTATTGCCTTGTTATATATACTCTGATCATCCAAGGGGGCATCTGCATATGTCGCTCTTGGTATATTAAGTATATTTTATTTGAACGTGGTTATGATTGTAGGATTATGTAATGATCATGAAATGTTTTGAATGGAATATGGAATGTGCTTTGATGTTTTAATTTTTTTTCCATATTCTGGTGTTTCTGTTATCAATGTATCTAACATTGCTGTAATTGGTTGCCGAGGATTAATAACTATGGGCGACTCAACATCCGTAGCCGTTAGTTTTGGGCCTCCAAATAGGGGAATGTTACAAGTTGGTATCAGAGCATAGGTTTATGAAACTTTAAAAGAAACTTAAACCTAAAAGATTTTTCAAACATAATCCAATGAATCAGATAATAAGATCGAGGTTTCGGTTAACACTATAGTAACGTACTTGTATTTGATATATAGTTATATATATATAAGTATGTATTCCCCGCTCTCCTAGACTGTTCTTCTTTATCTTACTAAGGCTCGTATGCAGATTTACGAGAAAGGAGATATGGAAGCAGGAAACGAAAGAGGAAATCTCAGCGGAGGAAGCACCACAACCAACGAAAATGCTCAACCCACCACTAAGAGGAACCCGGGTCGACCGGCTAATGCTAATAGCCAAAATGCTGATGCCAATGTGGGTGCTGGAAATCCACCAGTAGATAGGGGGGCGATGTATCAGTTCTTCGCCAATATGATGCAAGCAGGAGCTGCCGTCGGTGTAGCTGGAAATGTTGGAGGAGCTAATCATGTGGTTCCAGTTGGGAATAATTATGCTAGGCTGAGTAGGGACTACACCAGTCTTGGTGGGAAGCCATTCATGGGAACGGAGAGTGCTATTGAGGTAGAGAATTTGTTGTTACATTATGAGCGTATATTTGCTGATTTGGATTTAGACAATGGGAAAAAGAGAAGGTTGGCCTCTAGGCAGTTGCAAGGGTCGGCGCTTCATTGGTGGAATAGTAATGCTACCGGAGTTCCGGAAGAGCAGTTGACTTGGGATGATTTTAAGAGGAGATTTGAGCAAAAGTTTGTGTCTGAGTTTGCTAAGTCAGAGCTGATGAGGAAGTTTATAGATCTGGAGCAGGGAGAGATGTCGGTTGTTGAGTATGCCACTAAGTTCGAGGAGTTGTCCCGTTATGGACATGATACCATAGACACTGTCATCAGAAGGAACGAGAAGTTCATTAGGGGACTGAGTCCTGAGATTGCTAAGGTGACCCTACCACATCTTTGTGATCCTAGTAATTTAGTTGTGGAGATGGTCATTCACCATGAGGAGATGCTTGCTAACTGTACTAGAGAGAAGCCAGTGGAAATTTAGGGTTCTCAGGGGAAGAAGAGAAAGTTCTTTAAGAAGAAGGGAGCCCAGAAGGGAGATATTGCCAAGAAGGCAATGACAGAGTTAGTTTGCTATAAGCATGACAAGAAGGGTCATTATGCGAGTGAGTGTCTGTCAGGTAATGGGAAGAAGGCTGCAAATAATAAGAATGTGAAGTGCTTCAACTGTGATCAAGTTGGGCATTACAAGAATCGGTGTCCAGAGCCAATCGGGGCAGACAAAGGAAAGGTTTTTGATATTGGACCAGCTAGGCCTACTGCAACAGATAAAGGGAAGACTATGATGGAAGGTATGCTTTTGATTCAGAGTATTCCAGTTAGGGTACTTTTTGATACCGGTGCATCACATTCATTTATATCTCAGTGTTTGGTTGATAGGTTATGCTTAGAACACACCTACCTTGTTACTTCCTTAAGGGTGTGAATCCAATAGGAGGGTATGCAACTCTAGGGTTGAGATGTGACCAGTTAGAACTTGATCTGTTAGGTCATAAGTTTGCATGCAATTTGTATGTTATTGATTTCGTAGATTTCAGAATCATTTTGGGTATGGATTGGTTGGGTAGGTATGAGGCTAGAATATTTTGCTAGGATAGGGAGATATCACTGAGACACCTAGATAGTCATAACCAAATCATATTCTCAGTGGAGAATTCTGACTGGAGTGTTTGTGGCTTTTTGAGTGCGATGGAAGTGGAAGATGAGTTAAGTCGGATTCAAGTAGCAAGAGAGTTTGCAGATGTCTTCGAGCCAGTTACAGGACTACCACCGAAACGAGCTGTTGGGTTTTGGATAGATCTTGTGCCAGGAGCTGAACTTCTGAGTAGACCACCTAGTAGGATGACACCTACTGAAATGAAAGTATTGAAGGTGCAGCTAGTGGATATTGAAGGAAGGAATTTTATTAGACCAAGCAGTTCGCCTTGGGGAGCGGCCGCGGTGTGCTTGAAGAAACCAGATGGGTCGTTGAGAATGTGTATCGATTATCGTAAGTTGAACGAAAAGACGATTAAGAATAAGTATCATTTGCCGAGAATAGATGATCTGTTCGATCGGTTGAGTGGAGCCAGAGTGTTTTCCCAGTTGGATTTGGCGACAGGTTTCCATCAGTTAAGAGTGGCAGGAGACAATATTCCTTTGACAGCATTTCGGACAAGGTATGGTTCATAAGAGTGGTTAATGATGCCATTTGGATTGACGAATGCACCTGCTTTCTTTGTGGATTTGATGAACCGAGTTTTCCGAGAGTACTTGGATAGGTTTGTGCTAGTGTTTATAGATGACATTTTAGTATACTCTGAGGATGAAAGAGAGCATGAAGTTCATCTTAGAGCGGTGGTTGAGACGCTGAGGCAGAATCAGCTGAAGACAAAGTTTACCAAGTGTCATTTTTGGAAGAAAGAGGTTAAGTTTCTTGGTCTCGTGGTTTCAGAGAAAGGCTTGTCAGTCGATCCAGATAAGATCGAAGCTGAGAATAATTGGAAGAGACCAGAGATGGTGACTGAGGTCAAAAGTTTTCTTGGACTTGTTGGCTACTACCGGAGATTCATCAAGGATTTCTTTTGGATAGCAAAACCTTTAACTAAGTTAACCAGAAAGGATGTGAAGTTTGTCTGGTCCGACAAATGTGAGGAAGCATTTCTTAAGTTAAAGCATTTGTTGACCAATGCACCAGTATTAGCAGTTTCAGATGGAAACCAGAGGTTGGTGGTTTATATTGATGCATGTGAACTGGATTGGGAGCAATATTGAGGCAGAAGGGTAAGGTTACTTCCTATGCATCTAGATAGCTTAGACCATATGAAGTGAGATATCCTACTCATGATTTGGAGTTGGCTGCGGTGATCTTCGCGTTGAAGATTTGGAGACATTATCTCTTAGGAGAGAGGTTTGAGCTTTATACTGATCATAAGTCTTTAAGATAATCATTCTCTCATAAGGAGTTGAATATGAGATAGCAGAGGTGGCTGGAGTTTTTGGTTGCTTATGATTTTGGAATAGAGTATACACCGAGGAAAGGAAATAAGGTAGCAGATGCTCTTAGTAGAAGACATTAGAATGTGGTGTTAGCTATGTTGGCAGAGTGGAAGGATTTAGAAGCCTTAGCCAATTGTGGTGTGTAGTTAAGATCGACTATTAGCTCTGGTCAGAGTACAACCATGTTGTCCTGTTTAGAAGTGCGACCTGTGCTGATTGAATGGAATGCTTCTAAGCAGAAAGAGGATATAGTATTGGCCGAGAAGATTAAAAGGCCTGAGGTTAAAAATGAGATCGATGATCTAAAGGATTTTAGCCTTAACCAGAGAGGATGGTTGAGAAAGAAGTGACGGTTGTGTGTACCGAATGTAGAAGACTAGAGGAAAGAAGTTCTTGGAAAATGTCATCGGTCCAAGTTTACGTATCATCTTGGAGGAACCAAAATGTATCAGGATATGAAGAGGAGCTTCTATTGGGAAGTATGAAGATGATGTTGGCTTATGGGTTAGGTAGTGTGCAAACTGTCAACAAGTGAAAGCTGAACATCAAAAGCCGAGTGGGTTGCTTCAGCCTTTAGAGATTCCAGTTTGGAAATGGGATTCGATATCCATGGATTTCATAGACGGGTTGCTAAAGTCAAATAAGGGAAACGAAAGTATATGGATCATAGTGGATAGATTGACCAAGAGTGCCCATTTCATTCCAGTAAAGTCAACCAGGATGACATCTGTTTTAGCTAAGTTGTTAATGAAGAACATTATTAGACTGCATGGAGTTCCTAGTAGTATAGTCAGTGACAGAGATGCTTTGTTCATAGTGAATTCTGGAAGAGTCTACAGGAGGTATTAGGTACCAAGCTTAAAATGAGTACTGCATATCACCCTTAGACAAATGGGCAGACGGAGAGAGTCAATAAGGTACTCGAGGATTTATTGAGAGCTTGTGTATTAGACTTTGGTTGATCTTGGGAAGATCAACTATATTTGGTTGATTTTTCCTATAATAATAGCTATCAGACTAGTATAGGAATGGCACAGTTTGAAGCTTTGTGTGGAAGGCCATGCAAATCACCCGCCTGTTGGTTGGAGACTAGAGATAGATTAGTCTTAGGTCCAGATTTGGTTAGAGTGCCATCAAAGAAGATTGAGTTGATCCGAGGAAGGATTAAGGAAGCTCAATACAGACAGAAAGTTACATAGACAAGAGGCATAAAGACCTCGACTTCTCGGTTGGGGATAAGGTTTTCATCAAGGTATCACGGATGAAGGGTGTGGTGCGATTTAGAAAGTCAGGGAAACTAGCACCGAGATATGTTGGTCCATTCCAGATCACAGAGAGGATTGGAAAGCTCACCTATAGAGTAGAGTTGCTGAGGAGTATGGCAGGTATCCATAATGTATTTCATGTGTCTCATATTCGCAAGTATATGCATGTTCCAGAGACTACTATTCCTCCAACAGGGTTGGAAGACTTGGTAATAGAGCCTAATTTGACTTTTGTCAGACAACCATTTCGGGTTGTACTAAGAGATGAGAAAAGATTGAGGAACATGACAGTTAAGTTGGTGAAAGTTCAGTGGAGCGACAATGAGAAGAACAGTACTTGGGAAATCGAAGACATGATTAGAGATACTTATCCTGATTTTCTTTAAGGATATGTGTATATTAGATTTATTTAGATAGTTGCTAGTAAGATAGGCTAGTATGGTTGTTAGGAGCTGTTACAGATGATTGTTATATTTAGTATTTTGTCCTTACTAAATTTCGAGGACGAAATTCTTTAAGGGGGAGCCTATAACACCCCTAATTTTTGATAACATTGTTCAGGAGATTTAATTAGATAAATTAAATAGAATAATGATGATAAGGGGAATGAGATTTGAATAAATCATATAGGGTCATGCTTAATCAATTAAATGGGCTTAAATTGGCTTTTATGAATTTCATTAAACATGGGCATATTAGTAATAGCCGCACAATTATTACACACGGCTATACATTTCACATTCTTACCCATTCATGTACACTTCTCATTTTCAAAAACGCAAATCAAAAATCTAAAATAGAGCCAGCCATTACAAGGAAGAAAAAAGGAAAATTTAATCAAGCTAAGGAATCAAAGCTAGGAGATCTAATCTATAACAAATCTCAAAGTCCTTATCATATCCAAGGTGAATAATAATTCATTCCACCTCCTTTTCTTTTCTTATAATCATATGTTTTTGGATTTAAGATTAAATTTGTTTTTATGATGTTTTGGATGATGATATGCTTAAGCTATTATATGT
The DNA here is from genome assembly GCA_030737815.1 of Allium fistulosum. Classification (NCBI taxonomy): domain Eukaryota; kingdom Viridiplantae; phylum Streptophyta; class Magnoliopsida; order Asparagales; family Amaryllidaceae; genus Allium; species Allium fistulosum. The sequence goes on along the minus strand of CM060907.1, from coordinate 911,682,433 downwards.
TTGATTTAAACCAATTCATTTACATATGAATTTGCACGGTTTTAGGGCAAAACTGATTGTTATTGTTTTTAGAATGCCATGGAAAAATTATATGTTATGTAAATCATGATTTTGGAGATGGATTTCAATTTTTGTAATTTTCCAAACCATGGAAAATTTATTATGAATTTTCAAAGGAAAATATGATAAAATTGGGTTTAAAATTAATATCGATTATTTCAGGAAGAATTTGGGTCTTTAATTTTAATATGTTAGATAACATGATAAAAGTGAAATTCTGTGATTTTTTAAGATTTTTCCTAATTTATTTGCTATAGAAAATAAATTTATTTTAAAAGAATGACTTATTTGCAATATTGATTTTGCTTAATGGAAGGGCTTAAACGTTAATTTTTCCCTTGATTTAGATCGGATAAATGCGGCAGTTATTTTGTAAAGTATTTAAAATGTTTTAAGGCAACCAATCAAAGGATTACAACTAGGCATGTAGTTATAAAGCAATTACTAAAAGTAGCATAATTTCAGCCTTTTTTCAGAAAAGTTGGTTCCGCCTCCTATAGTAGTGCCTTTCGACTCCAATGCTTCTGCTCCAACTCAGTCGAAACCAACCCAGCCGAAACCCACCTATTCAAAACCAATACAAAAGGTATCACTTAGATGGTATGTAGTGGATTGAAGGAAAGGCGGAAGCCATGGTGTCGAAAGCAATGCTTCCGATGGGGTCGAACCTTAGTTTTGATTTAAATGTTAAGTGCCTGTTTTGTTTTACTTAAAGCTTTCGACGTAGTCGAACTTGTTTTCAAAAAGAGTTTTCTAAATAGCTTTCGAAGGAGATTTCCATACTATGTTTTAAAGTAAGATCTTTCAAATGAGTTCCTTTAATTCTTAAATAAGGCTTTCGAAGATGTCGGCTCCGACCTAGTCGAAACCTAGCCGTCGTTCATGTACCTTTTGAGGATATTGAAGTCATCAATGCTTTCGAAGGGTCTTTTGTTTTTAATTTATGTTAAGTCACCTCCAAAATGCTTTCAAAAGAGGTCAAGGGTTTCGAAGGCAATGGTGTCGAAAGGGGGTTTCGACGCTACCCTTTAAAGTTTTACTCAAAGGTTTGGAGCTTTCGAATAGATGGTTTCGACACCATCAAATTTTCCCCAAAACAGTTTTATTAAAGGTTTTGAAAGAGATGCTTTCGTATGTAACCACTTTGATCCAAAAGATGTTTTAAAAGGTAAAACCCAATACTTTCGAAAGGGGTACTTTCATTGGTTTTGAAGCTATGTTTTAAAGTAATGTTTTGATACTTCCGAAAAGTATATTTGGTTTCGAAAGAGATGATCTAAAAAGGGCTTCGAAAGGTATTTACTTAGTGTTTTGAAAAGGAATTTTTTTATGCTTTCGAAGGAGGTTATCTAGGGGTTTCGAAAGTAATGTTTTGTGGTTTTCAAACCAAATAACCCAATCTCATTTTTAAAAGGAAGAACCCATGGCATAAATTAAAGAGTTTTGAAATAGATTTTTTGGAGAAGTTTTCCTTGATTAACAGGTTAAAGGTATTAACCAAGTTTCATAAAAAAAAGGGTTTCAAGGATATTAAACCACGGGTGTTGGTATTTTTATTGTTGTTATCATTGCTTCTTTATATATTTATTCACATTGTAATTAACTCATAATGATATTTTGGGAAAGGGCAGAATAACCAGCTAGGTTGACCCAGTAGTGAATATAACTTAAGAAATGTTAAAATCTTAATTAAAGATATTATCAGGGCCAACATGTTCATAGTAAGCCCATGAAAACTGTGTATAGCAAAAGATATTGACATGGGCCAATAGGTTCATAGTAAGCCCATGAAAACTATGATTTGATATTGACAGTGGCAAATAGGTGTTCTAGGGGCGGGAACATATCCAAACTAGAAATACAATTTAGTAAATTATTCAAACAGTCAATAATAGTCAACAATAATATATTTCCACATTCAAATCAACAATTTTATCGACAAAAATAGACCTGGTTAACCAAAAAGGTAAGATTAACTCACCTTGATTTCAGTTTCGTCAAAACATTCCATTTTTGAATTAAAATTAAGCAGACGTTCAATTTAACCAAAATTCCTACTAGCTCCGAACCTATCCAATCCAACTCCATATCGTAGCCTTCGTTGATATGATTGCAATGCGACTTGTCGTGTTTAATTTGGACTTCGCATAGGTTAAATATGATTTAATGAACATTGAATTAATTAACTATCATTAACTTTTTAATTATATAAAATTTTAAATAATTACCCCCCTCAACTTCTCGCTCATCATTGTTCCTAGGCTACAATAAAATCGAACCCATCTCGACCCCTTTGACCACCTACTGCGCCGCCCCTGTCCCACCGTCGTCTCATCCAACAAATCCACTGCAACCTCCTTCGTCTCCTCCACCCACGGACAGAGCGTGGCCTTCCCCATTGCCAAAAATCATGCCGCCAAGCCTAAACATTGGCCATGAACGAAGCAAGATTGTAGCTCTAATCGTCAACAACTTGACGATCCAACCATTCATCACATAAAGCTCGTCGAGTTCTTCATTTTCCTAGTTGAGGTCGGAGGCTAAAAGTGTGTGGATTGAGAGAAATCGAGGGAGGAAGGTGGTTGAGTTTCGGCCATTGAAAATGGAACAGCGGCTGCGACCTAGTTAGGGTTTTGATTGCAAAAATAAAAAATTTATGACCTTATGTATAAAATTTTACGACATTATTCATCCATGAAAATTTCAAACTTCAAAGAAGCGTTCCACCTGGTGTTCTATATGTTATACCCCTATTCCAAATACAATGGAATATATATCGGAAGCCAATTCCATCATATACAGAAGTTAGCTTTTAAAATCTAATTATATTTATTTAAATCCCTTTAATTAATTTCTACGCATTTCGAACTCGCACGACTAAACGATATGTCAAATCGCCACGAAATTCGACGGCACATAATAATACATTATTACAGATTCAATGAAACTGATTTCGTCGAAATCCGAGACACTGCTCCGAAAAGCTATTTTTACACGTTAATTAAAACGAATAATTTCAAAAATCAGTTTTGTCACGAACCGGATTTTGGACCCCCGAAAATCGATATCAATACGTCCACTGTATTACATGCCGAGCAATCGAATGCTGGAAAATCTGATAGTTAGGGGAAAAGAAAAGAAGAGGTAGAAGAAAAGAGAAAACAACAACACATAGTCTCACAATCGCAGCGAACAATATATAATAAATAATAACATGTCTTTATACAAAAAGAGCTATAACATTAATAAACTGTCACAAGCTGGTAGGCTAACAATTATTCAATCAATTGATGTGGCTATGACAACTTATTGGACTAGGCATTACATTCTCCCAGTTAAACTAATTAATATGATTTCTAGTGCCCTCAATAAATTCCTCTGGCATGGTGACCCTTTTTCTAGAAAGCTTATTCCTATTTCTTTTTATAAGTTGTTTGATGCCAAAAAGTATGGTGGACTTGGTATTACTAATATTTTTCAATGGAATAAGGCTGCTATTTCAGTGTACTTCAATAAGATCTTTGCAACTGAAAAGAACTTATGGTCTCAATGGGTTCATCACAATCTTATTGGCAAGAGGAATTTTTGGACAATACCCATTCCACAAAACTGCAGTTGGAGTTGGAGGTGTATTCTCAAGCTTAGGGAGACTTTTATTCCTTTCTTACAATGTAATTATGTTTTGATTAAAGGTTTGTCCTTCTGGCATTCTCCATGGCTAAACAAGGTTTGATCTTAAGTTCTGTAGTTGATTATAATCTGAGAAGAAATTCAGGAATTTCTGAGCAAGCTACAGTTGATGAGTTTATACATGATGATTGTTTAGTCTTACCTTATTCCAGCTCCTTTCAACTAAGGAATTTATGGAATCTCATCACTAGTAACCCTATAAAAAATAATGACAATGTTCTAATCTGGTCAAATAAAGGTAAGTATCATTCTATTAGACTTATTTACAATTTCCTCTGTCAAAATGGTTCTCAGTTTCCCTGGCACTCAAGAATTTGGAAAATTGGTGGTAATGCTAAAGAAAACTTGTTGCTGTGGAAAGTGATGGCAAATGCTCTAAATACCAAGGATAAGCTTTGTAAAATGGGTATTATTTCAGAGGATTTATGTGTTTTCTGTAAATCTGAAACTGAAAGCAATACTCACTTGTTTTTTGAGTGCACTTTTGTATATCAGATATGGTATAGGCTTCTATCTAATGGTGGATTTTACAAACCTTCACCAGTTAGTTCAATTGAATGGTTTAATGTTTTTAAGGCAACAAGATGGAAGACTCGTATGACTAGGTTATTGCTAAAGCTTCTTAAGAGATTGATTTGTGCAGTCTGGTCTGAAAGGAATAATAGAATTTTTGGTATTGGCAGTAAGAATTCATCTCAGCTGTACAATTTGATTCATGGCAGTATACTCAGAGACTTAAAGGCTGATCCTACTTGAATTTTTGAAAGGATTTAATCACTTCTTGCAGATGGCTTTCTTCTGGATTGATAGATATACTTTTCTGGATTATCACTGATCAAGATTGTATGCAGTTTATGATGCTTAGTTTTATATTTGTGTTTCCTAATTGTAAATTTGTATTTTGGTTGTTTATTTACATTGAACTGTCAAGATGGTTGTAACATGTTGCTAGTTTTGTGGCTTTGTGTCTGTTGTAATGTTGCTTAAGTCAATAAAATGAGTTTATGCTCTTGCCTTTCAAAAGAGCTATAACAGTTGATTAAATATACCATTATCAGAGTACAACAAATCAACAACTCAATACTGGACAATTATAATAACTTGTCCTCACTAGTGCTGAATATACAGCCTACCATACACAGTAGAATATAAATCAAATACGTGCAATACGTCTTCGTCATCCAGCTCATCTCCTGAGCTTCATAGCATCCTAACCTGAACCTGTAATACTCGGTCTGACCCAAGCATTATAATAAAATAACACCCGAGTTAGTCTGGAAAACCAGCGTGAGAAAACACACTCAATTTGAATTATTACTATTTTCAAAATCCTTTGAAAAACAAAGGTATCTCGTAAGACCATGTCACACATAAGACCATGTCACACATAAACACGACGGGTTTTTCCCTTATGATAACCAAAACATTTGATATCAAAATCATCTGATATTATTATAGTGTCTATAGAAAGTAAAATAGAAAATAGCTGAAATGCTTGCATCTCACGTTTCAGCATAGTTGGGCACAATCAAAACCGTACTGCGCTTATTGGGGAATGGATTCCATACAATGACTAGGCACTGGGGTACCACCTATCACAGTACACTTTTAGAAAAATGTACCGAGGACCTCACCGGGATCCCCTACAACACAAGACCAGCCCTATCCCTAACATGGATAGAACCGAGTAAGTTATCACCCCGAGTGTTCCCACCCTTACTGAGAGCTATTTTCCATGCACCACCGTATCCATAATTTATTATATATCCGAGGTTATCTAGAAGAGTGATAACATACCCTAATTGGGTATGACCCACTTAGCCTTGCTGCATCTTCCCCTGATTTTCAGTCATTTCAATTGATAAGGCTTGAGGCTACGATTACCGTTCTAAGGAATTTTCACTTAGAATACCCATTGTCCTCGAATGACAATGTACATATAGCATTCGTCCATACAAGTTGTTCTGGGTATGGACAAACCGAATCACCATCTTAAGAATATCCATTCGTAATGCTCAAATCAGATCGAAGTGGTTTTTGAATAATTAAATCTGATCCCGGTCTCTTCGAAACGATCAATGACTTTGGCCAATACTTGATAATTGGTTATTTAACTATCAATATAACATCCATAAGCAGTCACTAGGCCCATATTACAATTTTTTTCCAAAATTTATTTTCAAAATATCTTTATAAGATATATATTCCAATCCCTTCCAAATTTTCAATTTTTTAGACAACTCAAATACTTATATCCATATTAGGATATTTCAAATCATTTCTTATTTCGAAACATAGAAATTTTTTTAAAAATATATTTTTTCTAAACCCCTTACTTCCCAACACTTAGGAAAGTTCCATTTATTTATCTTTTCTCAAAACCCTTCACGATTTTATTATAAATTCCTTAACTCATTTATAACGAATTCTATAAGTTCCGGGTTCCTTAATTAAATCTTTTTATTCAAAAGTATATACATATCTCACCGAAATAAGTATATTCACAAACCATTCCCTTTAAAATATTTGAATTTTTTTTAAAATAAATATGGAAAGCACCATGCGGTATCAACCATGGATTCGCAGCTCAATGATTACGTCTCTATCCCGGAGAAATCCAAACTTAACTGTTGGCAATCTCTGCCTCCCGATTTCACCATGAAAGTATACCATTACTTTCCGAAAACTTTATTTAATAAATAAACATACTTTTAAAGCAATTAAAATAATTACATAACTTTTGAAACAATAATTAATTCTGATTTATTAATAAATTTCTAATCGATTCACAAGACTTGTTTATAAAACATAGAATTATTTTTGACAATTTAAAAATATTTAAATAACTAACTTTCTGAAATATTTTTTTATGCTAAAACATTTTTAAACTACCTAGCTTAATAATTAAAAAAATCCCGTTTTTAAAACAAACTCAACTTCTTGATAAAAATATATTTTTCAATTCCAATATAACAAATCTAATATTTATAAATCTCTCTCGATTTATCACCAATCGATTTACGTCCCCTATTTCATAAATCCCTTTTTGACATTCCTAAAAGTAAAATCTATCATTTCTTTTTCAACCGATTTACCCATCTCATTATAAATTCTTACCATGAATTTATATCTTCAATTTATCAACTGATAATCACTTCACATTATTTATAAACATTGTTTATAAATCCCACAGTCTTAATTCCAGCTTACAACGGTTTCACATCACATCGATTTTCTAAATTAATTTCCTTTTATAAATCAATTTCTTAAATAACCCAACTATATTCCAAAACCAACCAAATCTCGATTCTACTTCCATCTTGTAATTTAGAAGTCTTATTAAAGATCTGATATAACTAATTTTATATTTATTTCCAAATTCCCTTTTATACTCCCAATCTATTTTAAATCTCGGTTTTTAAAACCTTTTATATTCAACAAGTATCACCTAAGAATTATTATTAAAAATCCTTTATACACATTATTCCAAAATCTCTATTTATGATATTACGAAATAGTTAAGTACAAATTCAAAACCATTTATTTTATCGAATCAATTTCTTTTAACTAATCCAAAATTCTATATAAATATTTTACGTCCAAAATCCCTTTTTAATTTCCTTTCAAAATTCAATATATATAATTATGGTATTTTAAAGTACCAAAACTCCAACAATAACATCCAATAAATTCAAATCACACAATAATCTATCACAGATCATTCAAACAAATCATATATTACTATATATGAAATTAAATTCAACATTTTTGAGGAATCCAGTTGGATCCCTCCAACCTGTTTCCCCTACAACCACAAATGTTAGATAACATAAAAATACCAATCCCGCTTCGAGGTGGAATATCGCGTTATATAGGGTCATCCGCTATTATGTGGGGCGCATAGGGTCTCATCCGGTCCAATAGGCGAGAATAATCAATCCAACTACTAATATATATACTACGATATATATATTATAACATCCAACTGATAAATATATCAATTCAACCAATTATCTAATAATTAAATTTAATCATTTAAAATTAATTGCAGTAATCCAAATGAGTGAGATTTACTCACATTGATTTTTATTGTCGCCGAGACGTTCTATTTTGGAACTAAAACCGGACGATGCCCGATTTTAGCCCAAATCTCGACTGTCTCCAAATCCGTCCAAACCAGTTTCAATACGAAGCTCTCGTCATCGCGATTGCAACGCAAAACTTTTCGTCCAATTTCAACCTCGCATGTAAGAGTTATACAATTTTTAAGTTTACCCGAATTAAATATAAAAATTACAACTTTTTTTTATATACAGAGCTCATACCCAAACTTCCAAACCCGGCCCAAAATAAAGCTTTCTTCCCCATCAACCATTGCCCGAGCATGAAGCAAACCAACCGCCGTGCATCCATATCACTAACACGGCCACAACGTCGACGACTCCACCAACCAAAGCCACTGATCAACTCCTCTTCGTGTCCCCATCTCGACCAACCCCAATATCCCACGCTCGACCTCCCCAAACATTCGCGACCTGCTACCCTCATTCGACCGCCGCACCAATGTCACACTCCCCAAAACGAAATCACAACCCATGAAACTCCAGCCCCTGGTGCTCCTCCACTCAATGGACTCGAATCTCAAATCACCAAAGCCTACCGATGCCTAAAACACACCTAATCCCAAACCCTAGCTTAAACCACTCACGACATTAAAGTCGATTAACAAAAATTGACGTCGCACCATACAATAATTATACCAGGTTGAAGCTCTAAACGAACTAGGATTTTTAAAACTTATTTCACATTTTTTCGTTGAGTATATTAGGAGTTATAAATTTTTGAAGTATGCCATGATTTAATTTCTTTGTTCTGCTTTTCACTTGGGCTCGACTATTATAAAAGGAAGGGGGAGACATGTTTTAGAAGGCACAATAGGTAGTAGGGTGGCTTGGAATTAAAAGAAAAGAAGTTGATGTGAATATGGTCAAGTCAATGAATATATATATATATATATAATTTAAATTTTCAAATTATCTCGATTACGTAACTTAAAATCTCGAACCCCTAATGAGGCATGCTGCTAGGTGTCCATTAGGTTATACCCCTATTCCGAATGAAATGGAAAAGGTTTCGAGTCCTCATTCGATCGTATGGAGAAGATAGCTTTTTGGACCCAATTATTATATTGAATTTTCGATATTAATTTCAACGTGTTTCTATTTTATACGACCAAACGATAACTCCAAACACTATGACATTTAAAATCCGATTATAATACACTATTACGGATCCAATGGAACTAGTTTCATCAAAATCTGAGACTGTGCCCCGGAAGGCTATTTTCACTTGTTAATTTAACCGAGTTATTTTTAAAATCTAATAGACCCCTTTTAAATTCAATTTAAAAGTTCTATTACCTTCATTCTTATTATTTTCTAAATTTAATAAGCCTTAAATTATTTTTATCAAGCTTAAAACTCAAGATTCAATATTTTAACCAATTTCCAATTATTAATCCAATAATTAAATTATCCAATAAATCGTTATATTTGAAATTCAAGTTAAAATTTTACTTTTAAATATTTAAAAACAATTAAATATTCCAATATCAAATAACCAAAATTCTGGGTTGTTATAAATTTAATCACTTTTAAATCTAATTTAAAAGTTTAATATCTTCCTTCTTGTTCAAATGGAATTTAAATCGAGTTTTGAAATCATATTCATTCATGTAAAATTCAAAATTCAGATTATTTTAAATATTCCCAAATATTAAATTTAGCAATTTAATTATCAAATAATTTGCTAAATTTTAAATTCAAGTCATTTAAGTTATAAAATTAACCTTTCAATATTTAAAATAAATTAAATATACCAAATTCAAATGACTGAAATTCTGGGTCGTTACATATAGAGTTTGCGGTTGAATTATCAATCATTCTTTTTGTGGTCTCATCCTATTCCTTATTGATATCAAAGATTTATTGCTTTTAGAGGTCGATATGATCATTGAATCGAAATTGCAAGATTTTGTATTGAAGATACAAATATTTGCCCATACTTTACTATTGTAAGGAGAAATATGTTCTATCCATCCTTGGATAGTTAAGAGAAAAGGTGCATCGTACTACTCGTGGGATTATAGGATTGTAAAGGTGTTCTTGCTAATCATGGAAAGCAAGGAGGTGATAGTGATATTATGTATGTGAATTACAAGACTGGACGAAAATTTGGATATCAGAACCAATATAAAAATCCTAGTTTCTTTTACTCATTTTTTACTTTCCATTATTTGATTATCTTCTCATGCTTCTGATTTAATTACTTATTTAAGTAGATAAACTATAAGTTTACAAGTTAATTTTTAAAGAGTTGGCAGGCAAGATTCACCCCTCCCCCTTCTAGTGTATTAATGGCCTTAAGATCCATTCCACATAAATGTGTTTGGGTATTCCATAACCCATAGTTCATTCGTAGATGGAAATTAAAAAACTTTGATAATAAATATAATGTCGTAAATATAATGTTTATCAAATCAATAAGATGTAAACAAAGCAAAAGAGAACATTTTTCTACATATAAAGCAAGTAGTAAGCTAAGTAAAAAGCTAGTTAAAGGTAAATAAGTGAAATAAGCAAGTTTTAAAAGCAAAGTTTAAAAGTGATTTATATCTTCAACAAAAAGGATTAATTATGTAATTTTCCGTCATTATATTATAACATTCCCTCATAATTGACAATAAGATAATTGTGTCATTAAAACCTTATTAGAAAAATTCAATGGGACAAAATCTTAAGGAAACAAAACCTAAACAAAGAAAAAAAATATAGTAAGCATAAAGTACTACTTCTTTTGGTAAAGTGCTGACTAACTAGGATGATTGGTTGTCCATCTTTCCAATTCAAATGTCATGAATCATTTAGGCATATTCATTGAATATTAGTTTCTTTTTTTCGAGCTTGTGTATGGAAGAACCTTTGAGAAATATGGTTGCTTCAGTTCGCTTTAATATAACATATTTTGATTTGAGTAATAAAAGAAGAATTGTCTTAATATATTATAATTGGATCTTTATCAATTGTAAACAATTTACAACTACCAATGTGCTTGATTATAGACCTTTAACAAACACATTCTCGGCTTGCTTCATATAGAGCTAATATCTCATAATAGTTAAATAATGTGCCGGTTAATGTTTGTTATGTTAATCGCCAGGTGATAATAGAGTTTTTAGACATAATAAACATCATGTTAGTGACTAATCTTTGTTGGGGCAAGAGAGATATCCACCATCTACATAGCCTATTAGTTGGGAGCAGTGAGAAAATTCTCTTGGAAAGAATTATCCCGTAGTTTTATGCCATGAAAATAATGCAACACATATTTAAATCTATCCCTATGCCTTTCGGTCGACCTAGAACTAAAGTTAATAAATTAACCGCAAATGCAGCGCTAGGTTTAGTATATTTTGCTGGATATAGCAGGGAACTTATGGCACCAAGTCTAGGTGCTTATGAAACTAAAATCTTTCATTGTATTCCTTTGGATGGAACGCTTCTTTTTTCAGAACAAGTGATCTAACAACCATGAGCTATTAAGCGGCTGACACTTATCCATTTTGAAATACTTTAGAAATTTTACTACACAAGTTATTTGATGGATAAGGACTCTATTAGAGCAGTGTCTGGTTTGTAGGTTAAGATAATGTTTTATCTTTTCAAAGTCTTCCATCTCAAATTATTTCTTTAAATATTCCACATCTTTGGTCAAATTTTTGTGATGCCAACTAAATTTATATCATTTATATTGCAATAATAATATATTCAATTTCATTTGTCTTTAAAAATACACATGGACATAGAGGATCATTAATATACCCTTCTTTAATTAGGATTCACTTAAAAGATTATACCATAATTGGATTATTTCAATCTGTATAATGATCGTTGAAGTTTAATTGAGTAAACGACATGTGGTTTTCCTTTTAGTATTTTTGATCCATCAAGGACTTTCATATGAATTTCAGTATCTAATGTTTCACATAGATATACAGTTACCATATCCACCAGAAGCATTTTCAAGTCCTTCTGATACTGAAAAACCTGATAAATATCAAAAAGCAATTGCATCAATTGCAGATGCATATGTTTCCTCTAAATCAATTCTAAGTCTCTATGAGTAATCTTGAACCACAAGCTGAACTTTTTACGAAACACTCTCACTTTTTCATTTGTTTTTGTTGCAAACACCTACATGTAACCAACAGGCTTGATGTTTTTGGCTATTTAGACTATAGTTCCAATGACTTCATGTCTTGTAAGAGATTACAATTCATTCTGAATTGCTTCTTTCCATTTTGGCCAATCATTTCTTTACCCACATTCATTTTGAGAAAGAAGTTTGGTACTACACTTGCAATAATTCTATGGATACATGGTATGAAAATATATCATTGATGATTATTGTAAGTCATATTTCATTTGTACGTACATAACTTATGGAAATTTCACCATTCAATGGTACCTCTACCTGTTTAGGGGCTTGTGTAATTTTTGAATTTTGTTTATCTTCATAGATATTTTTGGTAGAAAAGTCAACATTAATTTTCAATCTTCTCTTATAAGGAGCTAAAACTTTTAACTAGTGGGTCATTCCCACTTCTATCAGGTTTTCGATGATCGCTAGTTTTCGTATTTTCAGTTTCATTTTTTGAAATTTCAAAGTGTGCAAGTGCATTTATAGCTGGTACATGTGATTTATTCACTCTTGTAGTATCAGTAAATGCATAAGGTGTTTGCTTTGCGATTTTTGGAGATGAGTTAGTCTTTGTACTTCAGTTTCACTTAAAGATGTATGAGGATCAAAATGAGATAAATTTGGTGTTGTCCATGCAATTACTTTAGTTACTTGTTTTTTCTCCGACTAAGGGTTGAAATCTATTGATTAAAAATTTATCCAACATCAAAGATACGGTTGAGATTTGATATTAGAAAAGGTTACTCAATAATATCTTGATTTAAAATGTAAAATAAGGGAATAAAACATGTAATAAGCAAAAAGACACAAGATTTAGAGTAGTTCGATCTAAGTTGATATACATCCACTATGAAGATTTTGTTATTAATCTGCTTCTCTTACAATAGCTTGGATTACAAGAGAAAATAACAAAAAAAATTCTTAAGAGCTTTAGCTATTCCACCCCTGTAAAAATGCTTGTTTGATTGTATTTATAGACATGCAAATTTGAGTTATGTGGCCAAGACTATGCTGTAAAAGCCTATGATTGCTATCAGTTGTTTGGCCGATGTGCATGCTAGCTAAGATGCCAACTAAATCGTATGGTTCAGATGATTGCCAATTGTCGGTCCATACTTAAGCATGCCTTAGTCAAGGACAGGTGACATTGGATCAGGGAGCGGTCGTGTAAGGACACTTTTCTAGTGTGGTAGTATAGGACAGAGATAGATTATCACAGTACCGCTTTTGCTAGATGAACATTGTCCTATATGCCCATATTTTTAGAGGAACTACGTAGTCGTAGCTTCTTTTAGTAGGGGCATTTAGGCACCTGTAGCAAAAGCATGTTGTGCCAAGTTAAGAGGGCTTCAAAAAGTGTAGACATACGAGGTAGAAGGAGAGCGAGTACTTTGCTAGGGAGTGGGATATTATCCAGGATGTTCGACTATTAAGAATCATTTTGCATGTTAGGCAACTATCTGTTGCCTTCACTCATTGGTGACCACATGAACTTTGTTTGCTTTAGGCATATGTTGGTGTCGGGCGAGCCACTGTGGTGTGAGAATAGCCCTTCGAAGCGGGTGTTGGCTTTGCGAAATGGAGAGCTAAGGTACCAGCTTTGGAAAAATACAAACCAAGATGAAGGCTAGGATGCAAGCTATTGGAATCATACTGGCTGGTAGAACTATGTTATCCTATTCTACACTTGCAAGAAAATCAAGCAACATTTTCCCCCATGTTCATGCCTACGAGTAAGGGCAGACTTTTAACTAGTACATTTAATGCAACTAATACGTGTCTCTATGCTCTTCGCGATGATGGTTGGATTCCTGAGTCGTTGATGTGGAGGTTTAATGTGATTTGATATAATAATTGATGAAACCTAGATGATCCAGATCATCCCCTGCTTATTTTCTTTAATGGATGAGATTGACTATTATTTCCTATAAATACTCCTATTCCTCTTCTCTTTACTCTTCATTGAACGTTGTGAATTTCCGCCACTAGTGAGAAAAAAGGAAAAGCTTTCGGCTTCTTCATCTTCATTTAGCTTTAATAATCTTGGTCTTCATCAATGGGAAACTTTTGTTTTGATTTTTGGTTACACTTTATTTTTATTTGAATGTTGTGTTGAGCCTTGATTTGTGGTTGAATGTTAAGTAGACTCGAATAGCGACCCGGTGCTATTCATTCTTTTTTAATATTTCTTTTGCATTGTTGATCTAAACATCACCATCAAACAAATGGACTTTCTTCGAGCACGACGTTGAACGGTTGCCGTTGTGAAACCAACATTGATTAATCGACATTGAACACTTCTTAGATCACTTGGAAAACTAACACAAGTGTTAATATTACTGAACTACCCCTCATTAGAGTAGGAAGATGATACATTAGGCCTTGGGCCCCAGTGTAACATCCCCTATCTTGAGGCACGAAGCTAAGCGCTACAGATGCTGCAATCATCTATAGTATTAACTTCCGGTGACGAAATACGGTAATGTTAATGGTATCCACAATATCAGAAGCACATGAATATGAAACAAAATCACATATTCCAAAAACAGCAACTTTACTGATTACATTTTATAACATGTTTCATATTTCATTAATCAATCCCAAACGTTTCCTAGGTTTTGACCAAATATAATTATTCCAAAATACGCCAAGTGCGACATATGAAGATGCCCCCTTGGATGATTAGAGTACTAAATAGATTAAAGCTGTCTTAATACATCACAGTGGAAATAAAACAAAATAACTCCTAAATATAGCTATCCATGCCTCATGCACGTCTTCGGAAGCTTTATTCATCCACCTATTAAAACCTGTAAATCCTCAACTCTCAACATACTCAAATCAATTTTGAGAACCTGAGAGTTTAAGAGGAAAACATACACTTCGAGTCAGACATAAAGCATAGTGTGAATAATACTATACATCTCGATTATCTGATATTAAGTAAGACCATGCCGCTTAGCGGAACGGGTTTTCCTGCACTAATATCTCTTTTTAAAACATATCTTTTGCAAATCAAAATCCTACAACCAAACTGGTTAAAGCAATAATAGTAATATCATGTATGCATACAAATCAGGTAATCAATGGAATATCTGTCCGAACATTATAGTTTGTTTGGCTAACCACTAACCATTGGCTGACTCGGGCCTACTAGACAAAATAAACAAATAATCTAACATATGTTAGACATACTCATGGACGGTTTGTCCCTAACTTACTTCTCCCAGGGTCAACTGATCCTAATGATTTTTCGGGCTCACCAATAACCTATCTTTACTCTATATATTCCTTTCTGTGTGTAAAATCATTTTAGTCTTGTCTGTGACAAAGCCCTACACGCTGGAATTTTGGACTTATATTAGATAGGGGCTACTAGCTAAAGTATAGGGCGCAACCCCATACCAGTCCCATCTAGTATTCCAATATCAGAGACATTTACTTAGGGTCAGTTACCCCATCAAATTTTTCTTGGAATCATTTCTTTAAAATTGATTTAATCCTTTAAATCATACTTAAACAAGAAAAATATACTCTATGCTTTACTCAAATCTCTTTGCCATGTTATGTGTACTTTACACAAAACATTGTTGATGAAAACATTCGAAACTTTTGTTTAAAAGCTTTAAACAACCTCTTTCGAAATCTTTGAAAGTGCCCCTTTCGAAACCATTGAAACTACCGCTTTCTAAACCATAGAAACTACCGCTTTCGAAACCATTGAAAGTACCCCTTTCGAAACAAGTTAATTGCTTTACTTTGAAACCTTAAACCGAATGGCCAAAACACACCTTTTGAAACCATTTACAATAGACCTTTCGAAAACATTGAAAGTATCCTTTCGAAAGCTTTATAAAACCTTAGATATCCTCTTTTCAAAACACGTTAAACATGCCTATCGAAAACATTGGAAACCTTCCATTTAAACACTAAAGGTAAACCTTTCGAAAACATTGGGGAACCACCCCCTTTGAAACCTATATCATAAACCTTTCGAAAACATTAAATCCTTTACATAAATCAAACCTTTCAAAAGCACTAGGTTCAAGTAAAAATACATGGAACGTAGTTTCGAAACCATTCCTTTCGAAACCTTTGGATTTAAATTTCAAAATATCAAAAGGGTCTTAAAAGGACTGGGACAAAAGAAACTCTTTCGAAAGCATTTTTCTAAATAAAAGAAGTGGATGGTGTTGAAACCAATCCATTCGAAAGCATTGGAGAAGCGGCTCAGGGTTAAAAAGCGAAAGAACCCTTTCAAAGGCACTGCTTCGAAAGGTAGAATGCGGCAGTAGAGGTTTTGACCCCTTCAAAAGCTTCATTTTAAAACAAAGGCAGCAACCTCTTTCGAAAGCTCTTTTCCTTAAACAATTAATCAAGTCGAAAGCTATCTCATCCGAAAGCCTCATTTACAACCAAAATAGTTCTGTTTTCAGAAGCTACTTCAACCCCTTCGAAAGCCCTGTTTTGACTCCATACCTTTCGCCCAACTCCAATCCACTACGTACCGAAGCTAATAACATGTGTATTGGTTTCAACTTAGATGAAGGCGGTAGTATGAGGTCAAAAGGTGCCGCTGAAAGTAGCGAAACAGCAAAAACCTTGTAAAACTGATTTTTAACTTTAAAAGGTAATTTCTTTTCAACTAACTTGCTTATTTTTCATCATACAATTGGTTGTCAGTTTCTTCCCCAAAATCTTTTCTAAAAGAGCCGTCAAATTTCAGAGACTAATAATTTAAAACATTTACAAGTTGCTCCTTCTCTTTTTATTAACATATAAAATATTTAAGTCTCATACCTTAAATAATTTTATTTACTTATTAAAACACTTAGGAAAATTCTACAAAAATTTCCATAAATCACTTTTAATATGTTTTCTAACATATATAAATTTCTGACCCAAAGCTAACATAAAAGAGCCTTAATTAGTTTAAACCCATTTTAATCATTTTCTTCACTAGAAAATTCATAATAAATCCACATCAATTCAGAAAATTATGAAACTTGAAACCCATCTCTAAAATATCATTTCTAACTTTTTATAAAAAATGTAAGGCATTTGGATGTCATTTGATAGGTTTTCCAAATCAAAACTTGTCATAAATATCTATATGAACAAACATAATTCATCAACAAGCATATATATCTATTTATCATTCGAAATATGGCATAATACTTTGCAAAAATATCCAGATCTAATCTAGAAACCGAAAGCATAAAAAATAAAATGTAATCTATTATTCACCTTTGCTTGTGATTACGGAGTTTGAGATTTGCTTCTTGAATGAATTTGATTAAGCTTTTCCCTTTTGATTCTTGCTTATCTTCCCTTTACTTCTTCTAATGGTGGCCGATCTCTTCTTAAAGTTAATTTTGATTATGAACGTGTAAAATGAAAATGGCATGAGGGTTTGGGGTATTAGAATATAACTTATTCCTATCTTGCACTTATCTACTACCCTTACTCATTTCATTTTAATTCCCCTTAGTTCATTAGTTCATTAAGCACGGCTACCCTTTAATATTCAAATTTCAATTCCCTTAACCATTTATATTATTTCATTTAATTTAACTAATTAAATGTCCTAAATAATGTTATCCAAAATTAGGGTCATCACAGACTCCCCTCCTTAAAGAATTTCATCCTTGAAATTATGATATGGTACACATCAAATCAATCATAAAGGTATAACATACCATGAAACAAGTCAGGATAAGCATCTCTAATCCCGCTCTCAGTTTCCCAAGTACAATCTCTCTCGTCGTCGCTCCACTGGACCTTAACTAATCTTATTGTCTTGTTCCTTAGCCTTTTCTCATCTTTCGCGACTATATGAACTGGTTTTCTAACTATAGTCGAATTCGGTTCCACTACTAAGTCATATAACACAGTCGGTGCTATAGTAGTCTCCGTATCTCAAATACACTTCCTCAGATGAGAAATATGAAAAATATCATGGACTCCTGCCAAACTGTTCGGTAACTCTACCCTATATGTGAGTTTCTCGATCCTTTCTACAATAGGAAATGGTCTAGGAAATCTCGATGCCAATTTCCTTGATTTCTGGAATCGAATTACACCTTTCATCGGTGATACCTTGACGAAAACATGATCTCCAACTAAGAACTCTAAGTCCTTCCGTCTTCTATCAGCATAGCTCTTCTGTCTAAACTGAGCTTCTTTCATTCTAGCTCTAATTAACTCAATCTTTTCTGCAACTTTTCTAACCAAATCCGGACCAAGAACTAACCAATCCCCAGTCTCTAACCAACAAATAGGAGATTTGCATGGCCTTCCATACAGAGCTTTAAATGGTGTCATCCCTACACTAGCCTGATAACTTGTTATACGAAAACTCGACTAAGTGTAGATGGTATTCCCATGATCTCCCAAAATCCAACACACAAGCCCGTAACAAATCTTCTAAGACTTTGTTAACTCTTTCCGTTTGCCCATCTGTCTGCGGATGGTAAGCGGTACTCATCTTGAGCTTGGTACCTAAAATCTCTTGTAGACTCTTCGAGAACTCACTAGCGAATAAGGAATCTCTATTGCTTACTATACTACTAGGATTTCCATGCAGTCTAACTACATTCTTCATAAATAACTTAGCCAAAACAGGTGTCGTCACGGTTGACTTAACTAGAATGAAACGGGCACCCTTGTTCAACCTGCCCACTGTGAACCCATATGCTTTCATTTTCTCTATTAGACCTTGCAAACCCATCTGTAAAATCTATCAAGATAGAATCCCACTTCCAAGCTGGAACATCTAAAGGCTGAAGTGACCCACTTAGTTTCTGATATTCGGCTATTACCTATTGGCAGTTTAAACACTCTTTCACTCATGAGCCTACATCTCTCTTCATACCTTCCCAGAAAAAACTTCTCTTCATATCCTGATACATCTTAGTTCCTCTCGGATGAATAGTGAACTTCGAACGATGGCATTCCTCAAGAACTTCCTTCCTAATTTTCCCACATTCGAAACACATAGTCTCCCTTTCTTCTCTAACCACCCATTCTAATCAAGACTGAAATCTTTCAAGTCACCGCTCTTTTTTCCATCCCTTAACTTTCTGATCCGTTCAACTAATAATGGATCCTCCTTCTATTTAGAAGATATCTTTTCGATCATCACCGGTCGAACTTTTAAACATGACAACATAATAGTTTCCTTACTAGCTTCAGATCTCCAGTATTCTGCATGTCGTCAATGCTTCCAAATCTTTCCACTCAGCTATCATTACCAATACTGCATTCTGATGTTTTCTGCCAAGTGCATCCGCAACCTTGTTGCCTTTTCCTAGTGTGTATTCAATACCAAAGTCATAAGCGGCTAAAAACTCTAACCACCTCTGGTGTCTTATATTCAACTCCTTCTGAGAGAGTAAATACTTCAGCAACTTATGGTCTGTATAAAATTCAGATCTTTCTCCCAAAAGGTAACGTCTCTACACCTTCAATGCAAAAATTACCATAGCTAATTCCAAGTCATGCATTGGATATCTAATGTCATGCGGTCTAAGCTGTCGAGAAGCATAGGTAATCACTTTACCTCTTTGCATTAACACACCTCCTAATCCTATTCCACATGCATCTGTATACACTACTAAATCATGATTCCCTTCTGGAACAACTAACACAGGCGCATTAGTCAATAAGCATTTCAGTCTCTGGAATGCTTCCTCACACTTATCTGTCCAAACGAACTTCACATCTTTTCGTGTTAGCTTGGTCATCAGTGCCGCTATCCACGAAAAATCTTTTATGAATCTTCGATAATAACCAGCTAGTCCAATAAAACTCTTTATCTCAGTCACTATCTCGGGTCTCTTCCAATTATTCACTGCCTCGATCTTGGTTGGATCTCCAGACAACCCTTTTTCTGAGACTACATGACCAAGAAACTTCACTTCCTTCTTCCAGAAATGACACTTCGAAAATTTCACTTTCAGTTGATGCAGCCTCAACGTCTCAAGCACCACTCTAAGATGAACTTCATGCTCTCTTTCATCTTTAGAGTATATCAAAATATCATCTATAACCAACACGAACCTATCCAAGTGCTCTCGGAAAACTTGGTTCATAAAACCTACAAGGGATGCTGGCACATTAGTAAGTCCGAACGGCATTACTAACCATTCGTATGATCCATATCTAGTTCTACACGCCGTCAAAGGAATACTATCCTCTGCCACTCTAAGCTAATGGAACTCTATTGCTAAATCCAACTAGGAAACTACTATAGCTCCACTCAACTGGTCAAACAAATCGTCAGTTCTAGGTAACGGATATCGATTCTTTATCGTCGTCTCATTCAACTTACGATAATCGATACATAACCTTAATATCCATCTGGCTTCTTGGCAAACACTATGGCTGCTCCCCAAGGCGGACTGCTTGGTCTGATAAAATTCTTGCCTTCCAAATCCACCAACTGCACCTTTAACTCCCTCATCTCGGTAGGTGTCATTCTACTTAGCGGTCTACACACTGGTACTGCTCAGGGTACTAAATCTATCTGAAACTCAATAGCTCGTTTTGGCGGCAATCCTACCGTGAGTTCAAAGACATCTGTGAATTCTCTATCAAGAATACTCAATTCAACTCATCTTCTGCCTCCACAATATCCAACAAAGCATTAACCTCGAAAATAGGGTTTTCTAAGGAGTATATAATCCAGTCACTACAATCAGGGTGTCTAAGTGACAATTTCCTATCATGGCAAAATATCATAACATCGTATTTACTTAACCAATCCATACCCAAAATAATTCCGAACCCTACGAAATCAAACACATGCAAACTGCAAACAAAGGTATGACCTAACAATTCAAACTCTATCTGGTCACACTTCATCCCAAGTGTCGCATACCCTCCTATCAGATTTGTAATCCTTAAGAGAGTAACTAGGTATAAGGGTTCTAGGTTAAGCTTATCTACCAAACAATGAGATATAAAAGAATGCTATGCACCCGTATCAAATAGAACTCTAACTAATACACCATAAATCAAAACTGTACCTCCTGTTAATTCTTGAGATGATGGTTTTGATGACAACAACCTTAGAATAAGATTATAAAATATAAATACTAACATTATAGTTTAGATATATATGTATATGCATGATTTAACCATGCAGGTATCAAGAATGAAGACTGTACAGTATAGAGATTCAAGGTATCAAGATTGAAAACTCATGAGTATCAAGAATATCAAGAATAGTAAGATTATCAAATAAAACAAGATAAGTATTAAGTTTAGAATTATGTTAAAACTTCATAATAGCACTGAAATCTTCACTCCATATTTCATTTGGGATGGAACCCATTTCTACCTTTTTAGTGGCTTACAAACCCACGACAAGTAGCTTACAAACCTACGACAAGTGGCTTACAAACCCACAAACATCCTGGTTTTGTACAAGTTCTCGAGTCCTGATGTGATGAGATATTCTGCAGGAAGAAGCTTGCAAAACTACTTCAAAATGATTTTCAAAACTTCTTTTCAAAATGTTTTAGCCTTAAAAAATATCTTTTCAAATGATTTTCAAAAAGATGTTTTAGCCTTAAAATATTCTTTGATTTTGTTTTTAAAATAAACTATTGTTTTAAACTATCTTTTAATTATAATATATTTATACTTAGATTTAAATACAAAATTATAGTAAAATTATATATATATTATTCTCTATATTTACTTATGTATTTTAACTATAGTTAAGTATATTTATAAAGTTTAAAATAGTTTTAATATAAGATAGAAGTAATTTTCAAAGAAAAACAAATCACCAAAATTTCCTTTGGGATGTCGACATACCCAAGATACCCATGTCGACATAGTGGCAGTTGGTTTCAAAATTTTGAATTTCAAAAGAAGTCTCTATCCTCCATAACCTTTCACGAATAGACATGGCTGTTGTTCTTCTATAAATAGGGGATGTTTTCAATGGATTGTTAACAATATTTTTCTGGTTTTCACTCCTCTTCTTCTTCCACATTTCTTTATATATATTCTTACCATTACTCTGCCAAAATCACCATTGAATTTAACTAGATTATTTCTGGTTTGATTCTCTATCACTATCTCAACAAGATCCTAGTGCTATTCAGAGTTATTGGCTTCTTTGTAATCAATCAAGTGAAAAAAGGTGTGATTGTAGCCTTGGAAATCAATCAAGTGAGAAAAGGTGTGATTGTAGCCTAGGAAATCAATTAGGTGAACTTGTTGCCCGGGAAATCAAGTATCTTTACCCAGAGGATTGTGAATATGGAGTGGTGTACCTCGTGGCCTTGAAATCGAGGATTTAATTGTAAAGATTGTTTTTGAAAGGAAATCCGTACTTATGTGCGGGACTGGATGTAGGGTGACTCCGAACCAGTATAAAATTCGATGTGTTCTTTCCTTTACTGCTTTTACTTTATATTTGCATCTGTGTTTGAATCAGTGATCATATCTGTGTTTGAATATTGCATACATTTGTGTTCAAATTAATATAAACTCAAAAAGAATTAGTAATTCTTTAAAACACTATTCACCCCCCCTCTAGTGTTTATACTAGCCTTAAAATTCGTAATCCGCATTTCTCACATTTGGTATCAGAGCAAGGTTTTCAAAATGGCTACCAACACTGGTACTGTTACTAACACTAGTTCTATTACTACTGGTACTAGTTCATTTGTAGAAGGTCAGTCCACTGCCAGACCACCACTTTTTAATGGCAGTAACTATGCATATTGGGCATGTAGGATGAAAATATATTTACAATCTATAAGTCTAGACACTTGGAATATCACATAGAATGAATATTCTGAACCCACAACTAATTTTGCGCAGTGGACCACTAAGCAAAAGACTATTGCACAGAATAATTCTAGAGCAATTAATATTCTATTTTGTTAACTTTATAGGAATGAATTTAATAGAGTGTTAGTTTGTAAGTCTGCATATGAAATCTGGAAAAGTTTGCAAGTTACTCATAAAGGAACAAGCAAAGTTAAACAGACCAAAATTTCCATGCTCACAAATCAGTTTCAGTTATTTAAAATGAATTCTAATGAGTCTATTTCAGATATGTATAGTAGATTTTAGGATATTGTGCATTCTCTAATATCCTTGGGAAAGGAATTTTCCGAAGAAGATCAAGTCAGAAAAATCTTAAATTCTCTTACTTCGGAATGGGATCAAAAGACACTTGCAATCGAAGAGGCAAATGACATCAGTACCTTAAAGATAGAAGAATTAATTGGAAATCTAATGTCTTTTGAAGTCCAAATGATCGGGAGAAGAGAAAGCAAAGCATATGAAAAGAAATCAATGGCATTCAATGCATTAACCGATGGATTGGACTCAAACATCGATAATGATGAAGAGACAGCCTTTATGACCAAGAATTTTCGGAAATTTCTGAAATACAGAAAGATGAATAATCTTAATAGAAACAACTATAAGAACGCTGGAAATCAGAATGTAGTGCCAAAAATATCAAATGCTTCAACTGTGATGAATCAGGCCATATCAAAAGAGACTGTCCGTATCCAAATAAGCAAAACCTTCATATAAACAATGATTCCGTAAAGAAACGAAGACGTGCTTTTACTGCTACTCTAGATGACTCGGACTCGTCTTCAAGCGATGATGATCAAGACAGATAATTCAAATATGTGTTTCACGGTAGTTCACGACTCCAACGAATTCAGAGAAACAGACTCAGAAAAAGGTACACATTTACAATACAATTGGTTGAAATTGCATGCTTAGAATTGATTGCTTGATTGATTGATTTTGAACTGGTGTGTTGTTTGAAATTTAAAATTTTTATTATTATCTTATTATATTATTATTTTATTATTATTTTTATTTTTATTAGTATCATAATATCTTATGGAATATACTAATAATATTCCAGATATATATAGACATAAAAAATAATAAGAATATATATATATATTAGAATTCTTATGAAAAATAAATTATAGAAATTCAAAAACACATGTCGACATGGTCTCTACCATGATGTCGACATGGGTACAAAATTTGAAATTCAATGAATTCAAATGGTTGAATTTCCCTCCACCTTTTCACTTCATTCAATTCTCTGAAAAGGCATCTTTTGACCGGAGAATATGTCCTTTGAGAATCTATTTATTCACTATCTTTTATCACATCTTTTCACTTTCATTTTCAAATTCAAACTCTCTCTTCAAAACTTCAAGCTCTCTACTCTAATGGCTTCTTCAAGCAACCCTTCCACCATGAGAATCTCCAGAAAGATAAAAGAGCAACTCTTCAATGATCCGGAGGCCATAAAAGCATACATCAATTATGCTAACTATGGAAAAGTCCATTCCGGAAAGTTTGCTTTATTTCAAGATTTTTCTACTTATGAAATTGATTCTCTTTTTGCAAACAATCATGTTCTCAGTCTTATTGATGCTTCTCAAAATGATTTTGTTTGCTATCCAAATCTTGTTAAAATTTTCTATGCAAATCTTAATCGAGGATTTTATAATGGAAACAATGATGAAATTTGGAGTAGTGTCAAAGGCACTAGAATCGTTTTAAATTGTGATCTTTTGGGTACCATTCTCAATTGCAAGAATACAAGAATGGATCTTTCTAGTTTTAATATTGATGAAAATGATCGTGAGACGTTTCATCATATTTTTGAAGGAAATGATAATTTTGAATTCAAAATTTGAAACTTTCGACCAAAAGCTAGAATTGTCAATCTTCTTTTACAACATACTTTGACCCCAAGATCGGGGAATTTTAACAATCCTACTTCAAAAGTTTGCAAAGCACTTTTTGCTATTTTTGGAAATTATGATGTTAATTGGGCGCAAGTTATTTTGGATGAACTTCGTCCCAAAAATCTTGAAATGGGTGAGAATACTTTGTATCATGGAATCTGTCTCACTTGGATTTTTAACTATTTTGGAGCAGATTTCAAAGGAGAAGAATTTGTTTCAAGAAAGGTTTTCAATCACTCAAATATTTCTCTTATGAAAATTGCATTTGTTTTCAACCTTATGAGACTATTGCCGAAAAGGAAGAGCGTTTAGCTCATGAAAAGATGGAAGAGGAGGAAGAGGAAGAAGAAGAAGAAGAAGAAGGGGATGAAATGGAAATAGAAGAAGAAGAAGAAGGTGAAACATCCTTGGAAAGTATTGACTATCCTCCTAATCCAACCAACAAAACTCTTCTCAAAAACCAAAAGACCATTGTTGAGAATCAACGGATTCTTAAACGATCCGTCAGTAAGAAGTTGGATAAAATTTCATTCAAGATGAATAAGTTTATTTCCAAAGTAAGCAAGAAGCTTGGATTATCTTCATCTTCATCATCCTCTAACTAGTTCTATCTTTTCATTTCATATTGTATAGTTTAGTTTGTTTTAATGTTCATGTAGTTCTTTATGATTAATCATTGTATCACTCTATGCAATGAAATTGAATTCCTTTTTCTGTTATCTAGCTTATCTTATCTCCAGAATAAATGTTAGTATATTATATAAATATATATATATATACACAATTATTCACAAAATCAAAATAATCCATCAAAATTCACTGCACCATGTCGACATCCCCCCTATGACCATGTCGACATGTACTGGTCAGAAATGACATTTCATTTTAAATTTGAAATTTGAATAACTACCTTATGTCTATTCATTTCAAACGAATTTCTACACCTATAAATACCTATTTCTTCCAGAATTCATCACTCAATATTATTTCTTATCTACTTTGTCTATCATTCTTCTCTCAAACTAAAAAAATGGCCAATCCATTTCATAATTTAACCGAAAATCTTGAAGAAACTCTTAATTCTTTCAAGAACATTCTTTCGTTCATTCTTCATAACCAGCGACACTTAGAGTTGAGTCAAATGCAGATGATCAAGGAGCAAGAAAGGAATTTCGATGCAATACGATGGATGATTTCCTCCCTGCACAAGGATGATAACGAAGCACATCCTTCGGTCTCTCTCACCAATGACAATGAAAATTGGGATGCCATTAAAGCAGACCCTATTTTTGGAGAAGAAGGATGGGTGGAAGTTCCTCGTAATGTTTGATTTGATTGCTTTGTTTGATTTGAATTGTTTGCTTTGATTGATTTGATTTCATTTGTTTTGATTTGATTTGATATGGATTGATATTTGGTGTGGATTGATGTTTGTTGTACAAAACATGTATACATATGCATTGATATCTATATGATCTTTGATTAATTATCATGTTTATCAATATAATTATCTCTTAATCTATATATTATATACTCCATTGTATAGTTTATTAATGCAGGTACTTTAGTACAAGAATGAGGGGGAGTTATATAGTTTGGAGTTAGTTTTTGTTGATGACAAAGGAGGAGAAGTATAAAATATAGGATAGTTAGGCATAGATTAAGGGGGAGTTATTAGTTTTAGGGGGAGTCAATAGGATAGAAATAATATTTTATAAACAAAGGTTGTCGTCATCAAAAATGGGGAGATTGTTAGTCCTTGAGATGATGGTTTTGATGACAACAACCTTAGAATAAGATTATAAAATATAAATACTAACATTATAGTTTAGATATATATGTATATGCAGGATTTAACCATGCAGGTATCAAGAATGAAGACTGTACAGTATAGAGATTCAAGATATCAAGATTGAAGACTCATGAGTATCAAGAATATCAAGAATAGCTAGATTATCAAATAGTACAAGATAAGTATTAAGTCTAGAATTATGTTAAAACTTCATAATAGCACTGAAATCTTCACTTCATATTTCATTTGGGATGGAACCCATTTCTACCTTTTTAGTGGCTTACAAACCCACGACAAGTAGCTTACAAACCTACGACAAATGGCTTACAAACCCACAAACATCCTGGTTTTGTACAAGTTCTCGAGTCCTGATGTGATGAGATATTCTGCAGGAAGAAGCTTGCAAAACTACTTCAAAATGATTTTCAAAACTGCTTTTCAAAATGTTTTAGCCTTAAAAATTATCTTTCAAATGATTTTCAAAAAGATTTTTTAGCCTTAAAATATTCTTTGATTTTGTTTTTAAAATAAACTCTTGTTTTAAACTTCGTTTGTTTTAAACTATCTTTTAATTATAATATATTTATACTTAGATTTAAATACAAAATTATAGTAAAATTTTATATATATTATTCTCTATATTTACTTATGTATTTTAACTATAGTTAAGTATATTTATAAAGTTTAAAATAGTTTTAATATAAGATAGAAGTAATTTTCAATGGAAAACAAATCACCAAAATTTCCTTTGGGATGTCGACATACCCAAGATACCCATGTCGACATAGTGGCAGTTGGTTTCAAAAATTTGAATTTCAAAAGAAGTGTCTATCCGCTATAACCTTTCACGAATAGACATGGCTGTTGTTCTTCTATAAATAGGGGATGTTTTCAATGAATTTTTAACAATATTTTTCTAGTTTTCACTCCTCTTCTTCCACATTTCTTTATATATATTCTTACCATTACTCTACCAAAATCACCATTGAATTTAACTAGATCATTTCTGGTTTGATTCTCTATCACTATCTTAACAAGATCCCTGTGCTACTCAGAGTTATAGGCTTCTTTGTAATCAATCAAGTGAGAAAAGGTGTGATTGTAGCCTTGAAAATCAATCAAGTGAGAAAAGGTGTGATTGTAGCCTAGGAAATCAATTGGGTGAACTTGTTGCTCGGGAAATCAAGTATCTCTACCCAAAGGATTGTGAATCTGGAGTGGTGTACCTCGTGGCTTTGAAATCGAGGGTTGTAATTATAAAGATTGTTTTTGAAAGGAAATCCGTACTTGTGTGCGGGACTGGATGTAGTATAACTTCGAACCAGTATAAAATCCGGTGTGTTCTTTCCTTTACTGCTTTTACTTTATATTTGCATCTATGTTTGAATCAGTGATCATATCTGTGTCTGAATATTGCATACATTTGTGTTCAAATTAATATAAACTCAAAAAGAATTAGTAATTCTATAAAACACTATTCCCCCCCCCCTCTAGTGTTTATACTAGCCTTAAGATCCGTAATCCGCATTTCTCACACCTCCCAACACAACTTTCCCCTCTCCTCTGCTGTTGGTCTCGAGGTAGCTGGCTCCAATGCATACACTTTGCCCTTTCCATCCTTGGTTGGCTCCTTGCACTGGTTCTTATAATGTCCAATTTGATCGCAGTTGAAGCATCTAATATTCTTCTTCCCAATCACTTTCTTTCCATCTCTCGAGCGACATTAATTTGTGAAATGCCCTTTCTTGTCACATTCATAGCAGGCAACTTCCGTCATTCCCTTCTTGGAAGCTCCACCCTGCTGAGCCCCTTTCTTGTGGAAAAACTTCCTCTTCTGACTCTGCCCACCTTGGGCTTCCTTTGCTTTATTTCCTTCAAGAAAAGAAAGCATCTCTTCCTGCCTCAAAGCCATCTCAACAACAACATTGCATGGATCTCTAATATGCGATAACGTGGCTTTAGCATGCTCAGGCTTCAATCCACGCATGAACTTTTCATTTCTCTTAATAATAGTATTAACAGTAGCATAGCCGTATCTCGCTAGCTCCTCAAACCTCGTCATATACTCAAGCACTGTCATATCCCCCCGCTCCAACTCAGCTAACTTTCTGAGCAGAGTACACTTAGTAATCTCTGACGTATACCTCTCCTCAAACCTTCTTTTGAACTCAACCCAAGTCATAGTCTCCTCATTGACTCCGACAGTAACACTGTTCCACCAGTATAGTGCTACTCCTTGTAACTGTCTAGAAGTAAGCCTTCTCTTTTTCTCATTATTAAGCCTCAAATCAGTAAAGATCCTCTCGCAGTGAAGTAACCAATTCTCCACTTCAATTACGTCTTCAGTACCAATAAATGGCTTTCCTCCAAGACGAGCATAGTCTCTATTCAAAACAACATAGTTATTAACCACTAGAGCTTCTTGATTTCCCCCTTCAGCATTTCCTCCAACTCATCTAGCAGCAACTCCTGCTTGCATCATGTTTACAAAGAACTTATATATTGCTCCCATGTCAACTTATGGGACTCCAGCACCCACATTTCCAACTTATGCCTGACCTTGATTCCTCCTGGTATTTCCATTAGTTATGGTGCTTCCCCCACCAGGGTTAACTCTTCCACTCCTAGCATCCATATCTTACATCCGTAAAATCTACATTCAAGTCTTTGTAAGATATAGAAGAATAGCCTAAAAGAGATAGGAGAATAGAGATAAAGTGTATACTCATATATAGCAAATACAAGTACGTTACTATAACGTTATCCCATACCCTAATCTTTTCTCTATTTCCTTAGGATTATGTTTTCAAAATCATTTTAAGTTTGAAATTTCTTTTAAGCTTTTCATAAACCTATGCTCTGATACCTAGTTGTAACATCCTCTATCTTGAGGCCCAAAGCTAAGCGCTATAGATGTTGCAGTTGTCTATAGTATTAATTTCCGGTGACAAAATACGGTAATGTTAATGGAATCCATAATATCAGAAGCCATGTATACGAAAACAAATCACATATTTCAAAACATGTTTCATATTCCATTACACAATCCCAAACGTTTCCCAAGTTTTGATTAAATATAATTATTACAAAATACGCCAAGAGCGACATATGAAAATGCCCCTTGGATGATCAGAGTACTAAACAGAAGAAAAAAAACTGTCTTAATACATCATAGCGGAAATAAAATAAAATAACTCCTAAATATAGCTATCCATGCCTCATGCACGTCTTCGAAAGCTTTATTCGTCCACCTACTAAAACCTGTAAATCCTCAACTCTCAACCTACTCAAATCAATTTTGAGCACCCGAAAGTTTAAGGAGAAAACATAAAATTCGAATCAGACATAAAGCCTGGTATAAATGATACTATACATCTTGGTTATATGATATTAAGTGAGACCACACCGCTTAGCGGAACGGGTTTCCCCTCACTAGTATCCCTTTTTAAAACATATCTTTTGCAAACCAAAATCCTGCAACCAAACTGGTTAAAGTAATAATATCAATACCATGTATGCATACAAATCAGGTAATCAATGGACTATCTGTCCGAACACTATAGTTTTGTTTGGCTAACCACTAACCTTTCGAAAGCATTAAGTCCTTTACATAAATCAAACCTTTCGAAAGCATTGGGTTCAAGTAAAAATACATGGAATGTAGTTTTGAAACCATTTAAAACCATTCCTTTCGAAACCTTTGGATTTAACTTTCAAAATATTAGAAGGGTCTTAAAAGGACTGGGACAAAAGCAACTCTTTCGAAAGCATTTTTCTAAATAAAAGAAGTAGATGGTGTCGAAACCAATCCCTTCGAAAGGATTGGAGAAGTGGCTCAGGGTTAAAAGCGAAAGAACCCTTTCGAAGACACTGCTTCGAAAGGTAGAATGCGGCAGCAGGGGTTTCGACCCCTTCGAAAGCTTTATTTTAAAACAAAGGTGGTAACCTCTTTCAAAAGCTCTTTTCCTTAAACAATTGACCAAGTCGAAAGCTATCTCATTCAAAAGCCTCATTTACAACCAAAATAGTTCTAAGTTTTCAGAAGCTACTTCAACCCCATCGAAAGCCTTATTTCGAGTCCATGTCTTTCACCCAACTCCAATCTACTACGTACCAAAGTTAATACCATGTGTATTGGTTTTGACTTAGATGGAGGCGGCAGTATGAGGTCGAAAGGTGCTGCCGAAAGTAGCAAAACAGCAAAAACCTTGTAAAATTGATTCTTAACTTTAAAAAGTAATTTATTTTCAACTAACTTGCTTATTTTTCATCATACAATTGCTTGCCGGTTTCTTTCCCAAAATCTTTTCAAAAAACGTTGCTGAATTTCACAGACTAATAATTTAAAACATTTACAAATTGCCCCTTCTTCTTTATAAACATATAAAACATTGAAGTCTCATACCTTAAATAATTTTATATACTTATTAAAACACTTACGAAAATTCTACAAAAATTTTCATAAATCACTTTTATTATGTTTTCTAACATATATAAATTTCTGACCCAAAGCTTACATAAAATAGCCGTAATTAATTTAAACCCATTTTAACCATTTTGTTCACTAGAAAATTCATAATAAATCCACATTAATTCAAAAAATTATGAAACTTGAAATCCATCTCTAAAATATCATTTCTGACCTTATATCAAAATCGCAAGGCATTTGGATGTCATTTGATAGGTTTTCAAATCAAAACTTGTCATAAAAATCTATATGAACAAATATAATTCATCAACAAGTGTGTGTGTGTGTGTGTGTGTGTATATATATATCATTCAAAACATGGCATAATACTTTGCAAAAATATTCGGATATGATCTAGAAACCGAAAACATCAAAATTGAGATATAATCTATTATTCACCTTTGTTATTGTGATTAAGGAGTTTGAGATTTGCTTCTTGAATGAATTTGATTAAACTTTTCCCCCTTCATTCTTGCTTATTTTCCCTTTATTCTTCTAATGGTGGCCAGCCTCTTCTTAAATTTAATTTTGATTATGAACGTGTAAAATGAAAGTGGCATGAGGGTTTAGGGTATTAGACTATAACTTATTCCTATCTTGCCCTTATCTACTACCCTTACTCATTTAATTTTAATTCCCCTTAGTTTATTAGTTCATTAGGCACGGCTACCCTTTAATATTCAAATATCAATTCCCTTAACCATTTACATTATTTCATTTAATTTAACTAATTAAATGTCCTAAATAATGTTATCCAAAATTAGGGTCGTTACACCCAGCCCCGATTCAAACCACAAACTGGTAGCGAGCTCGTACCACACGACCTACTAGGAATTTGGATTAGGGTAAATGGGTTTGATTTGGGCGAGTTGCATGCCCCCGAGTTAAGTGATTTCCAAGTTATTTGGGGTGGTTCGGTAATTAGGGATTTTACTATTTGTAGATAATTGATGCAACATCTATCAATGGGTGGGTCTATAGTTTGGGTATATCGAAGGTCTAAGATGAATGAGTTAACCTCGTACCCTCTCTGGCCTATTATAATTATAAGAGGAGAGATCCTCTTTAACTTTTGAATGTGGATAGAACCAACCAACCACCAACGAGCTACTTTACATGGTCGTTCGAGTATATATGGAGCAGGGTGACGCTCCCCATCCACCCCTCCTTCATCTGGTTCCTCAATGCCCAACACATGATGCTCACACAACTATCCCCAAGTAGCTATAGCCTCCTAGTCAGGTTGTTCATTGTGTTCCATGATCTAGACATTCAAGAGCTAAACCCGACCCTCAGTAGGTTGGTGTTCAAGTTGTACAAGCAGGCAAAGATCTCGATTGGCAACTATTATCATCTTTAGGGGATTAATAAGCCCTCATTTTCTATGGTCTCATGGGCAAGGTGATGGGCTATCAAGGTCATTTTTTTGTTTCAGCAATTGCGAACATTACATCACAACATAGGCCTTTAACGTCACCGGTATACATAAGAGGGAGTGTCCGATCTTGCCTAAGACTTCTACTCAGGTGGTTCCAACTTATGCACTCTATGTTATCCCTAGCTCAAGCATAGCCTGAGTTATGGATGAGGGGAAGAAAGTCATCATGAAAGGTGTGTTAACTCTTTTTCATTTATCTATTTGCCTTTTATTTGACATCGTAGCATCTCATTCATTTATTTCGAGTAAGCTAGTAGATGAATTGCATTTAGAGACTAGTACAGTCACAGGCCCTATTATAGAATCGAATCTTGTTGGAGGCTCGATAAATTTATCCATGATTTATATAGGGTTAGAAGTTACATATTTTGGGTTTCGAATTTGATTATGATGCTTTTGTATTATGATTTTCTAAGTATGGTTTAATTTCAAGGATGTATTGGATGTCTATGTATAAAACGATATTCGATTGTGATAGGAAGGTTGTTTGCTTGGGTACTTGTAGTGAACTCATCCTTTATGTTTATTGTGATCTAAAAATTTCTATTATGCTAAGTTATTTGTATTCCTTATACATGTCACATTATGAGTTAGCCTTCCTTCCATTATTTCGGGACTTCCCGGATGTTTTTACTAAATTTTCTGATCTTCCTTCTCATAAGGAGATCAAAGTTCATATTGATATAGAAAAGGATTCCATACATGTTGCCTTACCACTGAGGCATATGACTCATAGAGAAAGATAGGAGCCCAATAAATAGGTGAATGAATAATTGGAGGAGGGTTTCATCTGAAATAACGTTTTGGAATAGAGAGCACTTATTGTCTTTGCTACTAAAGCAAATGGCTTTTTAATGCTTTACATCGACTGCCATGAACTGAACAAGCTAATGAAAAAGAATTGTTGCTCACTTCCATGCATTAATGATTTATTTGATCATCTAGTTGGAGCAAGGATATTTTCCCATCTTGACTTGACTACCAGATTCCATCAGTTGTGCGTAGTCGAGAATAGTATTTAGAAAACTATTTTCTGTACACTAGATGGAATTATGAGTGGTTAGTCATGCCATTGGGACTGAACAATGCATCAACATATTTTTTCGACTTATAAGTCGAGTCTTTAGAGGGTTGCCGAATAAGTTCATGGTGGTATTTGTTGATGATATAGTTATTTACTCGAAAAGCAAGGAGAAGCACAAGTTGCATTTGAGAGAACTCCTTAATAGTTTACGCAAGCGTAAGTTAAAAGAAATTTTTTCCAAATGCCATTTTTGGTGTCGTATTCGCGTTCTCAGTCATGTTTTTCCTAAGCATGAATTATTAGTTGATCCTAATAAAGTTGTTACAGAACAAGATTGATATGTACTGAAAATACTACAGAGCTAAGCAGTTTTCTTGATTTGGGTAGTTATTACAGGAAGATTATTAAAGATTCCACAAAGATTTCTATGCCTTACTAAGAAGAATTTAGTTTCTCATGGAACTCAGAGTGTGAATATGCTTTTATTAAGCTAAATAAGTTATTTGACTAGTGTACATTTTTTAGCACTTCCTAATGATTCAAAGTCATTTACTGTATATACTGATGCTTGCGGCATAGGGCTTAGCCCTGTTTTGATGTAGGAAATTAGATTTGTTTGTTACACTAGTCGATAGTTAGAAATACATGAGAAAAATTATCCAACTCATGATCTTGAGTTGGCAGCTATTGTTTTTGCTCTTAAACCTTGGAGGCATTATCTTTTAGGGGAACGATTTGAGCTATCTACAGAACATAAAATCCTAAAGTATTTATTGTTCCAAAAAGATTTGAATTTGAGGCACGAGAGGTGGATATTAAGTTCTCAACATCGTATGGTTTCATTATTTCGTATACCCCAAGCTAATGCAATGTTGTGGCTAATGCCTTGAGTATGAGGCACGCGATGTTTGGGCCTATGTTTTTGGAGTGGAAGCACTTGAAGTTAATTTATGCATTTGTTTTCCGACCTTCATTGGACCTTACACCTGGGTTATTAGCAGCTTCAGATGTTCGGCCTTCACTTATGAACCATATCTGCTCGAGTTAGGAGCAAGACATAAAGTTGGGGGTATTTTTTAGAAGCTGGATAGAGGTGAGCATTCAAGTCATGTGGATCATTATTCCATTGATTCTAATGGTGGATGCATAGGGATAGCAGGTTGTGTATCCCTCTTATTACTATTGGTTGACTTGGTACTAGAAGAGTCCATCGTTCTAAGATGACAATTCATCCCAATGATGACAAAATGTATTGAGATATGAAGTAGGTGTTCTATTGGCAAAGTATGAAGGGACATGTAGCAGAATTTGTTTCAAAGTGTGTGACGTGCCAAAAGGTAAAGGCAGAGCATGAAAAGCCTAGTAGATTATTATAGCCTTTGGATATTTCACCGTGGAAATGGCAAAGCATCTCTATGGATTCATCAATGGGTTATCTAGAAGCAGGAGGGGAAATAACAGTGTTTGGGTCATTGTCGATTGACTGACCAAATGCACTCATTTAATTCTAATTAGGAGTCAGCTACATCTTTGGCAACCTTATATGTGAGAGAAGCAGTTCGACTGCATGAAGTTCTTTCTACTTTCTAGTATTGTCAGGGATCTGCATGCACTTTTTACTACTGAATTTTGGACGAGTCTTCAAAAGGCTTTGGGCACTAAATTGAATTTAAATATTGCATATCACCCGCAAACGGACAAACATACCAAGTGGGTAAATAGAGTGTCAAAAGATTTATTGCGGATGTATATGTTGGACTTTGGAGGTTCTTGTGAAGACACTTGCCATTAGTAGAGTTTGCTTATAGTAATATCTATCAGGCAACTGTTGGAATGGCACCATTCGAGGCATTGTACAAGAGGCCATCTAAATCCCCAACTTGTTGATGGGACACTACAGATAAGATTATTCTTGAGCCATGCATGATTAGAGATACTTTAGAGAAAGTAGATTTAATCCGTATGAGGATAAAGACTGCACAAGACAAGTAGAAATTATATGTTGAAAGGAGATGCATAGAGTTGGAATTCGCAGTAGACAACATAGTTTTAGTTAAGGTCTCACCACTAAGAAATGTTATGAGGTTTGGTAATTTGGGAAAGTTGGCATCGATATTTATAGGGCCTCTTCTGATTTTGGAGTGAGTAAGGAATTTATCACATAAGGTGAAGCTTCTTGAAAAATTAGCTGGCGTTCATTATGTCTTCCACGTATCGCACTTGCGAAAGTGTTTACATGATTCAGCTAGTGTGATTGAGATGAGTTAGATAGAGGAGATCGAAGTGGAGAGAGATTCACCTATCCATTGTGCATCTACCCATATTAGCGGGACAAAATGACTTTGAAACAAAGTAATTAAACTAGTTAAGAGTCCAGTGGGAAATTGGTCCAACTCTGAGTACTTGGGAGCCAGAGGAGAAGATTAGAGCTTTCCATCCCTCGTTCTTTTCTGGTACATTTCCATGTTTTATTTGCTTAGTTATTAAGAAATTGGATGGTGTGGTATGCCTTGTTATGTGACTTATGTTTTGCTATGTGACTTGACTTATTATATACTATGCTGCATACATATAGGAATTATTAGTATATTTTGGGATGCTTTACATCCATGCCTACATGCCATGATCTTACATTCATATAGGAGTAACATCAGTTGTATTTCTACATTTACCACATGCCATATTCATGACATGTGCTGATTTGATGGATGCATATCATTTTTTACACTTGTTAGGCCATTGCTGTATATTATTATTTATATTCAGAATTTAGTGATATCTCTATGTGTATCATGTCTTATATCGCTAGAAACGTTAGAAAATGGATATGTTTGACATGACTTGTATGGATTGCTTTATGGATGGTGTGGTTTGAGTGTATGTATTGCACATATACATGTAGCTATTGCATAGTTAAGTCTATAGTTATATTTTTCCATTTCTTGGAATTTTAGGGAAGAAAATCTATTAAGTGGAGGAGAATGTAACATCCAAGATTTTAATAAAAATAAATAATTGATTAAAAAGGGAATTCTTGTAATTTTGCATAAAAATAAAAAAAATTAACCGTATAAATCAAGGAATTTAGAAATTTTGACTTTTCCATTGTGTTAAATAGATTTTCTACCCCAAATTCATATATAAAAAATATAAAAACAAACGTCGGATGAACGAGATACAGATCATCTATCGTAGAGCAAGCTTTGAGGTAAAAACATGTTATAAACCTGGATGGGCAGAAGGGGATATCAGGATTTGAGCCTATATAATAGATGTTTATAACCCTAATTCGTCTCATTCTTCATTCTCTTTCATTTTGTAGTCGTCGCTCAACCTAAACTCATAAAATCAATTCTATTTCTCCTTCTTCCTAAATTATAAACCAACTCCCTTCAAATAAAATAGCTAATAAAATAGAAAAAAGGGAATCAAATCCATTAGCAACCTAAACAGAAAAGGAGACAAACTAAATCAAATCAAGGAAGGGAATTTAAAGTTTTCTATCAAAAATTAATCAAAGCAACAAATTGTGGTGGTTAGGATTATCTACAAAATGGTTATGGTGTTATATATGCATTAAATTTCTTTTATACGTCTATTTAGGTTTGGAAATATGAATTAAATACCAATTTTACAATTTTGGTCGATGATTTGCATGAATTGAATAAAGTGGAAAATTCTAGTATATCACTTTGATAATAAAACTGATACGAAGTGGGATGAGGGTTCATTTGGATTAATTTGACATATGTATAATTTATCCTAAGCTTTGTAGAAAGGATTAATAAGATAGTTCCATAACCATTAGAGATTGAGTATAGTTTAACTTTGTGAATATATCAATTGTAGTATAGTTTATATGATTGAATTGTAATATTTACATTAGAAATGAATTATAATCAAATTGAACGAATTTGCAATTTTTGAAATGCATTATATAATGCTGGTAAATATGATTAACCAACTGAATCAATCTAAAATGAAACCCATATCGTATTGGAAGTTCAAAAATAATTAAGATGAAATAGTAAACAAAAACGGTTGAAACAATGAAGTTGTGAGCATTGGAACACATATTACAACCAAGGAATTGACTGTCAACAATTCCAATCGAACGGTAAAATGGTAGAAAAGAGGGAGAGAAAGGAGCATAGTTTGAATCAATTGAAAATGATGTTCCCATCGACCAAAAAGGCAGGCTGGTGCCTATTACAGGCGTCCAGTCAACTGGAAAAGATTTTAATCGATTGGTGAGATTTCCTAGTCGACTGGAAACCTGTACCAGGACAAGTCGAACCCTGTGCAGTAATTGTCCCGCTAAAGCCGCGCGAAATCCCCACTATAGTGCATGGTGCTCTTCAACCGCTATGCTTTTTTAGTTTAGCGCTAATGAACAGTAGATCTGCTTTTAGCCCCGTTATTTTCTACTACACCTGCTAAATTAAGGCTTTTTAGCACCCGCTTTAGCAACATTAATATAAAAAGGTTAATTTGACTAGTTCTCTTTTAAAACAAATCAACAAAGTTAGGATAAATACCAAATTTTAAGACATAAGTGCTCAACATAAATTGAAAATCTATTGTAGTCGCCAAATCTGGGCTGCAAGAGTCGTGACATTCTTCGGTTTTGTTATATAAGTTTAAAGAATATTTCTTTTCACTAAACATAAGATGTGAGAATGATAATAAGTTAACTTTAAATATTTAGTTTTATATCTAATGAAGCTTTTTGCACCTCTGCTATTTTCCGCTCTATCCTTGCTTTGGCCCCACTATAACTTTTTGCACCTCCACCGCTATAGAACCGCTAAGCACTTTAACTGCATTGGTTGAACTTGGACCTAGTAGATGCCAAGTAGGGATGTTTCGAGGACTTTTTTCCTACTTAGTTGACGTTTTAGAGTTCATGTAACTTCATGATGTTGTATAACACGACACCTAATGCAGGCATGCAATTGTATCACAATTAGTTGCTCTCATTGTTACTATAGTAACATAGTTGCATATTTTAACTTTCGAACAGTGAGAAGAATGGAGATATCCATTTTAATAGGATTTATGTCTTTTGGGAGGATGTACTTATGAGAGAAGTCGAATTGTATATTGACCCTTGTATGTTATTAATTGAATAATATGGAGCATAGGACACGTTTACC
Organism: Allium fistulosum; assembly: GCA_030737815.1. Lineage (NCBI taxonomy): Eukaryota > Viridiplantae > Streptophyta > Magnoliopsida > Asparagales > Amaryllidaceae > Allium > Allium fistulosum. Next base: position 911,643,788 of record CM060907.1, on the reverse strand, counting down.
ATTGAGATTGTACATAGTTTGCTTCGACATGAAGTTTACCATCAAGATTGTATACTCGGTGTGTGCCTTAGGCGGTCTACCGTTGAGGCTGTCTACTCAATGTATAGTTAGGTAGTTTACCATTGAGATTATTACTCAATGTATAGTTAGGCAGTTTACCATCGAGACTGTATACTCGATGTAGTATATTGTAGAAGTGAACTACCATCGAGACTGTATACTTGATGTATTACTATATTTACCCAATTTCTGGATGTTTAGACTTTAGGTGAATATCCGAGCGGGCTACTATTGACTTTAGGCATACTGTAGGTTGTTGCTCTATATTTTTCCAGTCAGCTGATTTGTTAAATATAATGCACACCTACAAATAAACACCCTTAGACTGTTTAGATTATAAACGATAAGTTACCTTTCTTTTAGCACTATGCCACTAGTGATACATCTTACTCACTAGACTATGTCCGATCCCCTTAATTTTTCCCTCTTTATACCTACTTATAGATTGATAGGATAGCAGGGTGGTGTGACAAAAGAATATAAGATATGTGAAGGAGATGACCATGCGCTCTGAAATTACTTTATTTATAGTCATTTCATATGTACCTTATTACCCTTGTCGGTCAATTGCCTATTATATTTCTAATTTGACATTATCATGACTCGTTCAGTTGTCTCTTGTATGAATCATAGTGTTTTTAGATGGAGATAATTTGGTTATTTCAATTACTTATATTTTGTTCCTTCCATTATGAGATCTGAAAATGTAGAATGTTTAAAACTTATATTTATCTCTATACCATACAAACTTTCCCAAACTAATGATCCATCCTTCTTGGCACTACACGAGTTCGAACGTCGCTTTTAGGTGTTTAATCAATGTGTAGTGTGGGTTGTTACAAACAACATATATATATATAAATATATAATTTAAACTGACTATGTTTGAAACTAAAATAAAACAAAATTCATCAAATAAAATATCAAAGTTGGAATTAAAATAAAATCAATTTCAAAACATAAGATTATTGCTAAAAAGTTAAATATGATTTCATGTGATAGTATTATTCATGATAACACAAAACTAAGATCAAGTGCAAAATTAGTAAAAGAACTTTTTTTTAAATTTGCCTTTCTTTCCCTATTGCCAGTGCAACTAATCCAATAATGTTACTAGAGCATGCATTGTACTATAACGAATAATTAACCAACATGTTGGATAAACTTTTGAAAAGTCCAACTAGTGGGTGTCTAGGAAAGGGTGTGTAACTAATGAGAAGATTAGTTGAATGGAGGATTGTTCTTATGAACAAAATGATGGAGCCAGGCCAGTTTACAGCGACGAAATAGGTAAATTTCAACAAAAAATCCCTATTTGGATCACAGTAGGATTATGAAATCGAATGGATTTCACTAGATCAATCTAGTCAACTCAAATAAATCCAATTTTATTTAACTTTCTGATTCAATTTATTAAATCTATGTTTTTAAGTATAAACTCTAAAAAGGTATAAATATATACAATATACTTATATTACTGAAGGGGATATAAAGGGGGATGAATGTATCATTATTAGATATAAATGAAATCACTTCAAGATCTATAACGAGAATGATAAAAAAGTGGTACCAATAGTTAATTACACCTTCCTCTTTTGCAAACATTCTACTAAAACTATACCTAATCATTATTCAAAATGACATGTAATAATAAAATGTTTAACATGACAAAAATAACTAAACAACAATAATTTCAATATATACATGTGTAGATATTGGGATTTATATCTACCATGTGTATATTCGCCATATATATATATATATATATATCAATTGCCTCAATTTAATTTAATTTTGTAGTATGTATGTTTAGTTACAAAATATTATGAGACCTTACATATTAATAACAAAGACTGATTAGACAAAACTTAACATAAATGACTGATAGAAATTTCAAAATTCGAATTTAAAGCTAGAAATTTAAATTTTGATTGGAAAGTTCTATTCATAATTAAGATCAAGATTACATTTGATTAATGAAACAACCTTAATGAATTAAGTATCAATATTAAATTGTATATCTATATTTATATACTTATGAAGTTAAAAATCATTTCAGTTATTTAAAGTGCACACATATTTAAATTGAAGTTATTTTGATATAAGCATGAAATTCACATATTTCTCGATGCTTTTATATTTGGATTGGAAAGTTCTATTCATAATTAAGATCTAGATTACATTTGATTAATGAAACAACCTTAATAAATTAAGTACTAATACTAAATTGTAAATTTATATTTATATAATATGAGTTAAAAATCATTTCAATTATTCACGGCGCACACATATTTAAATTTATATTATTTTGATATAAGCATAAAATTCACATATTTCTCAAACCTTTTATATTTAGATTGGCAAGTTCTATTCATAATTAAGATCTAGATTACATTTGATTAATGAAACAACCTTAATGAACTAAGTACTAATATTAAATTGTATATTTATATTTATATAATTATGAAGTTAAAAATAATTTCAATTATTCAAAGTGCACACATATTTAAATTTAAATTGTTTTGATATAAACATAAAATTCACATATTTCTCAATACTTTTATATTTAAATCTATAATAACTATGTGTGCGTATAAACATGCATAAAATGTTTAATTTTATCACCCAAAATTAATATAATTTAAAACAAAACCATCAAATGGAAATTATTGAATCAAAGCATATACATAGGTTTAAAACAGGATATTAATGGATATCATGTTTCAAAATGATTTAAATCAATATTATTTAATCAATTAACATTATAAATTACCGTAGAAATCATTACATATATATTTAATCATACTTATATATGAAATTATAATTTTACATATATAAACAATTTTAGTTTAAAAAATGAATAAATAAAATCACATCATCCAATTAATTGTTTAAAATATGATGTCAATTATAAATCATAGTGAGACAATGATATATATAATCACTATAAAGAGACAAAACAAAATAAAAATGTGAAAAGAAATTTTGCCTTTACGAATAGCCAATAATACATATTGATTTGAGATTTCTCCTCAGATCTCTAAGTAGATCCACACCCAGCTTTGCATTAGATGGATGAACCACATAAATTATTTTTATTTGATGTTTTCATTTAATTTAGAGTTGATTTACGTAATGGAAGATTTTATTTTAGGCCATGGCAATGTAGAAGAGGAGAAAAAAGTGAATGGTTGGAAGAATAAATGAAAATGAATTAGTGGATTTGTTTTAATTAACAGAATGAAACATTTCCCTTTCTTTCAATTAAAACTTCCCTAACCAATTCCCTTAATTTTTTTCTCTTTCCATCACTCTATCTTTCCATGATTTGGCCAACCATATATGCCATCAAATGGCACAAAATTTCTATAAGTCCCTTTATTCAATTATCTTTTATTTAAACGTGTTTAAAGTTATACCGATATCATGTATCGATGCACGAAAATATAACTTTTATATATGCATTCAAAATATTCCAAACAACTCCAAAATCATATAAAATAAATAATAATTAATATTTCTCAAAAAATAATTAACTTAGTTAATTTATAACATTTTATAAATTAATTAAATTGTGTGTTTTTTTTTGAAGAATTCGCAAATACAGCTGTGAGACTCAAAGGTGTGAATTCAGTCGACGGTTAATTTTGAACAATTAAATTATTAATGTTCACACATCACCTTAAATAGAGGTGTGATGGTTTGGTAAAATTCATTGCTCATATATACTTTCGGTAAAATTCAATTTCGCATTTTCTTAAGCGGTACCTATTGGCAATGATTATTTACACACATTCTCTTCATTAACATTATATAATTAGGATTTATGAAATTTGGTCTTCGTGGTGACCCACCTTTTCGATCCTCAAAATTCGACACTAATACATTCAGGGTATTCATATGCCAAGCATCCGAGTGCCGAAAAGACAGATTGTTAGGGTGAAAGAAAAGAAAAGACGGAATAGAATCTTACATCAGTAACATGTAATATACCAATTAACTTTACAAAAGAAAAACTTTAATATTCAACAAACAACATCAGAGTCTAACCTATCATCAACCTGGACAGTTATAAAAGTTTGTCCTTACAAATACTGATAAGTACAAATAAGAAAACATAGCAAAAACAAAAATATGGAAATATGTCTTGGAGGCTCCATCTCGTGTCCTGAATCTCCAAAGCATCCAAGCTAATTCTGGAAAAATACTCGGGTCTGACCCGATTATTATAAGAAAATAACACTCGGATCAGTCTGGTAAACGTGCATGAGAAATTCAAACCAAATGGGTTGTTACATCTTATAAAACCTTTCAAAATTAAAGGTATCTCGTAAGACCACGCTGCACATAAACACGGACGTGTTTTTACCTTAAGATAACCAAAACATTTGAATAGAAAATCTAGTAATATTATAATAGTGTCCAGGGTTTAAAATAAATATTAAATATATCTGGAATGCTTGCATCTCACATCTAGCATAATGGGCACAACTAAGTTCGTACGGTGCTTATTGAAAAATGGATTTCAAACAATGACAAGGCTACTAGGTTACCGCCTACCATAGTACGCCTCTAGATAAATTGTATCGAGGGCCTCGCATGGACCCCTTTCCAACACAGGACCGGCCTACCCTTTACTGGATTACCGAATATTTCATCACCCCAGTTGTTTTGCAACCTTTTCTTGTGAGCTCACATGCACATACCAAATCCATAAATATCAATCTAGAAGGGTGACGACAATACCCTATTGAGTACGACCCACATAGCCGTATCGCATATCGCCTATTTTAATCATTTGCAGTTGTGAGGCTTGAGGATATGTTTTACCTGTTTATATAGCAATCCCACTTGGAATGCTAACGCCGCCCTCCAGGTGACAATGAAATGCTAACATTCTTCCATACAAGTTGTTCAGGATATGAACAAACCGTAGGCACTACTTCTGCTACATTCTTTTTGAAATCACCCTTAGGATTAGTAGCAAGTGTCCCTTGCACTTTAAAGAGCTCCGTCTTCAATTTCATCATCTTTAAGATGTTTCCATTTCCAACGCTTGAGTTGGTTTGAAGTGGTTTTTGGATAATTCATACTTATTCGATCCCGGTCTCTTCGAGCCGACATTCGATTGTTTTCGATAAACTCAATTTTGGTTTTTTTGGAAATAAACAAACAACACATAAGAGCAGAGATCACCTCCTAACCGTTTAAGCAGACAGATTTCCTTATCATTTTTCCTATAAGAACACAACGAGTTTATACATACAGTATAGCCTCACCAAAGATAACTATAGCATATAATTCTCGTGTGTCTTCTAGATATTTCTAGAGTTAAAAATTGATCAATATTTGATAGTCGGTTATTTAACTATCAAATAAACAAACAATCAAAAATAGATTTAATTTTCATAAAGAATCCACTATGCCTCTTTAATAAACCTCCATTGATCAAATCACTTTAATTGTTGACAAAATTATTTATATACTTATCTCACCGGTATAAGTATATTCTCAACCATTTAAGAAAGATTTCCTATTTCAAAACATATTAAATGGATCAAAAACAAATGTCATTCAAAATATTGTTTACTATAAACCCAAACAACAACTTATCCTTCGGTGTTAAGTATGGAAAAAGGCTTCCATACCACCATAATTAAGAATGATTATTTATTAATTTTCATTAACTTAATTTTTATAAGCGATCCCATTTCATATACGAAAAAAATATTATATATGCAAATGTGTGTATAAAACATCAATCTTTGATTTTCAAACTTAAAACTACCCTATGGATAACTATGAAGCCGTTCAAGTTGGGACATTGTTACATCCCACCTTGACTTAACAACATTTTTACCTTTCAGGATAGATAGAAGTTTCCCTGCCTCGAAGTTAAATGTCCAGTATATGTTTTTTGAAAATCTTCGTATATTATTCATTTAAAATCAAATTTTTACAAATCAAACTTCTTTCACATTCCCAAGATTTCTTTCCAATTTATAAACTCTTTTATTAAATCATTCATTTGAAAATAATTCTCTTTTTATAAAACAATTTATTAATTTTTAAGCATCTTTTATAAAACAATATTATTATTTAACATACTATTAAATAAACTTTAATACCATTATAAAAATAATTAATTATCTTTAGAATATTATTATTAAATAATTAATTAACTTTAAACACCATTAACCAAATAATTAATGAACTCTAAACATCATTATTAAAAAGGTTAATGAACTTTTTAAATATCATTATTAAAAATATAAATTAACTTAACCTTTTAAATATAGCAAACACTTTAATTCCAAATATTATAAACTGAAAGTAAATTTAAATTCATTTCTTTTAAAATTTTGGACAGAGGCTTAGCGACCACAATGGCACTTAAACAAGCTACCATTTATTTTCAGTTCAACATTTCAAGTCATATTACTGATATTTACATAAGCAACATATATGCAAATAAAATCCAATAGTCATCAATCAACAGATAACACGTCCTTTATACAAGTCAACTATAATATAATTAAAAGTCCAAACTAATAAAATAGCAGAACAGAGGCTTATTCTACTAAATAGATATCCACTATAATCTATACCATTTAAATATAGCAGAATGATGTTTTATTCTACTAACGAAATGTCAGTGCTGGAATGTAATTATTTAATAATGTAATCATAATTAAATTCAAAACTAATATTTTATGATTATTTTACACTTCGTCAAATCTATCAGATAATTATGTTGAAGTGTTCTACTAGATTATATGAATCAAGTATCGAAATCCGCGGGTTAAACGGATCTAAAAAGAGGGAGTTATTCATTTTCAAAGTTTTAAACTTATTTAAATTTAAATTTAAATTACTTAGACACTACACTACAATACCAAGCGCAATACCAGGCCCAAACTCCCCTCACTTAACCCAAATCCAAAGCTTCTTCCATAAACCTATTCTCAAATTCAAAAAATTCAAATTCCAAAATTACAATGCCTGGAGACAAAAAATAGTGCATAAACCATGCACACGTGCACCTTGCACACCAACTCCATCCTCCGACCACCGCGTCGACCACCCCCCACAAACCCCAATCACCTCGCTCGATTAGGCCACCACCTCACCTTCGTCTGTGGTGGTTGAAACCAAAAGGTAACCCTCCAACGAAAGTTCGAACTCGACTCAGGCACATGCAAGCACGAACCACCGCCGCTCCACCCATTTCGGTCCACAACCCCACCATCAGGAGCTCTGCCACCTCCTGTCGCACCTACGTGCCAACCCATGCTGAATTCGATGCACCCTTTATTATGAACCGAATTCTTGAATCCCAAATCCAAGCAACCCTAAACCCTAGATTGAGCTTGACCATGGCCCTCCGAGAACCACACCTAACATCACCTCACCCACAACTCCGCCTTGACCCCATGCCGCCTCCAGGAACCTCCAGGCACCTCCAGGCACCTCCATTACTCCCCTTAACCCCTAGTTCAATGGAATTCCAATTTAGAATGGAATCGGTTCATCTCATCGCCACAACCCATCCCGACTACCTAAAATCTTGATTTGCAAATAAAATTTGACTTTGTACTCTATTTGTTAATCCGAGCACATCGAAAACTTCCATTGTTTCAACCATCACTGAAATCGACAAATATCCAACTCCCTACTTAAAGAAAACAACTATGACTATTTTTAAAAAAGACCGGACACTGAGACAAACAACTTTCCAGTTGATTGCTTAGGCTAAATTTGATGGTTTGAGTGGTATGGATTTTTGAATTAGGAGATAAAGATGATTTCTTCACAAAACAAAGAGCATAAAGAAGAAAAGAAGAGGAAAGGTGTTTATTTGTATATCTCTGTATATGTTTTTCATTTACTGTAAACCTATTTTTAATTTCAAAGAAATTATCAATAAAAATATGATTTTTAAAATAAGTACTTAAACACAATTTTCATATCAAAATCAAATCACTAATCCAATGCACGACATTTATTATTTCATCGAAGCACTAAACCAAAGATTGGATATCTCACCTTCCACATGATTGAAATGCTTCAAATTTTGACTTTTGAGTGAAATAAAAATGTTTTAAGCTAAAGGATGTGATTTTTTTTCAAAACTTAAAAAGTTAAGAGTATGAAAATGAAAAATGAAGTTAAGAAGATAAAAATGGAAATGAAAGATAAAATGAGAAATAAGGTAAATCTTTATTTTTATAAATGCAAAAACTAAAGACCAAAATGTCCTTAAATCAAATTTTCAACCCTCCCATCTTATCACAAGCCACCAAAATTCTAACCCTTTGAATATATGTTGGATTTTAGAGTGATCCTTGTAATTTTTTTAATTTACACACTTAAGGAATCTTACATTTCAAATCCGTCATTTTTTATTCAAATTTTAAAATATATTTTTATAGTTATTGATCCTTATTATTATTTCATTTCCTTTTCTACTGTTATATTTCATAGATGTTAAAACATTTAAATGTTGTTTAAAGTATATGCAAATTAACTTTCTATATCTTGTTGTTCGATAAAAAGCGGAAAATCTGAAATGCAGGTTTCAGTCACATTTTCAATTTATCATCGAACTACCTATTTATGTAAATAGAATTCAAAAATGAATTTTCTATCATTAGTTATAAATTAAAAAGAGTTATCTAATTATTAAAAACCATTAATTGAATATTAAAAATAAATTAAATATTCATAAATTAAAGTGATAAATCTCGGGTCATTACAGTCATGGTAAAAATTCCAATATCATCCTTATTCAACCTAGTTAGTCCATAAACAAAGTCCTTAGTTCGGTAATAATATTTATTATTAACCGTACTACTATAGCCAAAGATTTTAACTTTGAGTTGACTACAGTCAACCATGATACCAACCTCATGCAACCAAGGAGACGAGTTCTCTATTGAATAGGGTTTCACTTCCAATCTTCTACTCGAACCCAACTATAGTCGCTCGATGGATCATCATGCCATGATTTAACTATAATCAAAGTGGAGCATTTCACATTGAAATTCCATAATATTCTCAAATAGAGGAAACTGTGTAACATCGTTACCCTAAGGTTTCCTGTTTTACCTAATTGTTATTAGCCAAGAGGAAACTCTCAGATGATCCATTCCATAGTTATCCAATAACTAAAAGTGTGTAACCCTTTAGTGCCCCCAAAAGTTATGAGTAATACACTACCCAACTTTCGGAGAGCATTATGCACAATGGTCTCAGTGGATGTATCAATAACGACTGGGAATATTTAAAATAGAATGTCATTTTATTTTATGATCAATTACACACGATTTGTAACTATGGTCACATAGCATTTTATTTAAGGATTTTCTTATTTTATACTTTAAATTAAATATTAAATTAATATATCACAATATAACAAAGTATATAAAAAAAACAAACACCGCTAGTACGAACAAGGTTGACTACAGAGTTAGATATATGTAACAAATTACACAATTTTCCCTAAGGTATATCATTAACTCTTTCGAAAAACACCTCTCCCTAATCTTATTTCTCACCTGGCTCTTCAAAGTGGTATGTTTAAAGGGTATGCCCTTAGTATAGATACCAAGCTGTGATGCCCCATTCTAATTTCAACTTTATTTTCAAAACAACTTTTATGCTAAATCATTTATTACATGATTATCTCTTCCAGAATGCTAAGACATTCAAAATTATAATAACTTCAAGTAATTATCTATTAAAGAAATAATTCTCTAGTAGGAAACATTTTCTTCACTTTACTCAAACAAATTTTCCAAACAATTAATTTTTTGAAGACTCATTTTGGTGGAATTAAAGATTGGTTTATATGAATTTGTAAAATTCTTTTGAAAACAAATTTAAGTTAATTATCAACCTTAACTAGTTTCATGTTGATAATAAAATGGAAATTAAATTTTGTAATAAGAGGAAATATGAATTTGAGTGGTTCAATTATTATAAAGGATCAAATGTATTGTGCCTTAGGTTGATTCAAATAAGCGCATTTGAATAATATATAAAATTTGAATTAAAAATTTATTTAATTTTTATTTTGAGAAAAATGAGTAATCCTTTTTAAGAGGAGAGCACTCATGTAATTTTATTCTACACTTTATAAAGGAGTTGTCAACAAACCTGGAGGGTAGAAAAATCCATTCCCCTCCCTAAATACAAAAGAGAAAAAAAGAGCTCCTCAAAAACCTAAATTAGGTTCCATGATGAGTTACTTTAAAAAGAACTAAAACCTAATAATACATAATTCAAGAGGAATTGATAAAACAAATATAGAATACTCCAAGGAAGCCACCAAAGATGAAAGAAGAAAAAATAACATCAAGTATTGAAGGACAGAAGTAACATAAGCAAAACAGGAGTAACACGGCATCCCTAAACTAGAAGGAAATACGTAAGGCCAAAAAAAAAAAGAAATCCATGGTGAGCTATCCATAGGAAAACGAAGACAAAATAACAATCCAATTCACAACAATGTCTTAGCATAAGTTCCAATACGCAACAACCCCTAATAATGATAAAACTTAAAAAAGACATAAGACCAACACACACATATGTGTGGGTGTAAATGTGAGTTATATACATATGTGTGTATGAAAAGTAAAATGGGAGAGAAAAGTAAGTAGACATTAGTTTTCAATTAGAAGTAAATAGCTCGAACAGCTATCGCTGAAAGTGTCAACTAGTGTCAGCCAATTTAAACTAAAAATCATAAAGGTTGTTAGGCCCTGCTAGAAGTGATTCTTCCTCCTTTTGGGAGGAAGAACCGTTGGTTAATTAGGTCATTTTTATAGCTGCAGAAGCACCTTTTGCTTCTCACCTGTTCTGTACACTAAGTGGAATGGCCACTATAAAACCATATATAGTTGTTTCTGTGCATGTACAGAACACCTTTTCTTTATTTATATACACTGGCACGACTCACTATAAAGTCGGCTGGCTTTGCCAAAAAAAATCATAAAGGTTGTATATAACTTTTTAATTATTTTAATTTTTTATTCATATATGTTATAAAGAAATAAGTTTAAAATTGTTTAAACTTAAATTTATAAAAGTTATAAATAAACAAATTTGAAATTGTTTTGAATTTAAAATTATAAAAGTTATAAATAAATAATTAATTAAATGGTTGAAAATTTTAGAATAATATAGGTTATAATGGTCATCCATTCTATAAGAAAATCAAAATTAAATTTCTTGTTTTGAATTAATAAAGAGATCTAGTCTCGTTATTTTTAGAAAAAACATTAAGGTGAAACGGATGGTGTCATCAGCTTTAACTTTCTATTATAAATATAACATTTAACCTCCATCTTTCTTGTAATAATTCATTCATTCTATATGTCTCCTAGAATTAAATTAGAACTTTGATCTTAATAATTATAACTAAAGACCCAAGTTAGAGAAGCCTATTCTCTAAAAGTGCATCTGATAGTATAAGGTTATCACTACTAGTGGTAACTTTTATTGAGCAAATAATTAATATCATTTATTTAATTATCTCTTATACATACATATATAAATTTATACATACAATTGGTCATAAAATTATCAAAAAAATATTTTTATTTAATTCGACCGATGAATTGAGCCATAATAATATATTATATATATATTATAAAATACATTAATTTTAAATCATTTTTAAAAGCTTTAGGTTATACAGAAAAACGATATTTATTCCTTGGATTATTACATATAAAGATATATGAAATAATTATATTTAAAACTACATATATGTGTGTGTATAAATATTTTGTAACATTAATCGTATAAAGAAATTATATACCTATATGGCAAAAATTAAAACAATAATAAGTGTATGTGTGTGTAAATTATTTTAGTTTTGAATTAATTTAAAGTAGCTTAGATTTATAATTAAATATTAATATTTTAAATTCAAAATTTAAATATTAAAAAAAATCAAGGCTCAAAAATCCATTTATTCATGGTCAAATATAGTTGAATTTTAAACTTATTAGTTAAGAAAATTAACCGTTTATTTTACCAATTTTGAATTTAAATTATTAACAAGTTTTTCAATACATACATATATGTGTATATATAATATTAATATATGTGGTCAAAAATGCCTAATATATGTGTGTGTGCCCTCCCATACACACATGTGTGTGTTATGCATTTATATTGAACCCCGAATATGTATGCATATAGTGCTTGTTATTAACACACATATTTATGTATATGGTTAAAAATCCCAATAATTATATCTGTATCTATCTAGGGGAAAGGATGGTAATACAAAATGTGGATGCATAGATGATTAATATAGGTAGAGAAAAGGGTGAGGTGGGAAGGGGTATGATTGAAGGTGTGGTAGAATCCAGGGAAAGTGACGATGGGTTTTGGGGTGATTACGCTGTTGCTGGAGAGGAAATATGAATGAAACAGTAGAGAATAAGGAAGTGGAACATGATTCAGATATACTTGTGAATAAAGCAGGAGTTTGCAGGGATGATACAGGTATAATTGTAAATAAGCAGAAGTTTGTGGGGATGATGTAGAAATACATATGAATGAAGCAGTTTGTAAAGGTGAGAAGATCAAAGAGGATATAATGGGAGTGAGTGTTTTTGTGGATTGTGCAGGGATAGACATGTTAAATGAGAGTAATTTGAGGATGGAAGAATTGGGTACGATTGGCAGGATCCGATCCAAACTCTATTTAAATATAATCGTACACGATGCTTCGAGTTCGAACGTAACAGTCGAGGCTTCAATCGAGTTTGTTCCGATCTTGGATGAGGGAGAGGGTTTAAGTTTGCTAGCAAGATCATTGATTTAGCTTTGGGTCTGAGGCACTCTTCGGGTGCAAAGTGTAGCCATATGAGAAAGTCACTTCATCTAGGTTGCTCGGTGAGAAGGAGTGCATGAATACATGGTTAATCTACTATCGCATCTATTAGAGCACCAGGCTCTAGCTCGGCTTCGATTGATATCCTAGGTAGAATTTATTGTTCTATAGTTTCGAGCAACTTATCTACTGGTACTATGCTAGATTTAGCTAGGAAGTCTGGATTTAATTTCAATTTAGAGCGGATTAACATAAAGTTCATTAGGAATAAGGAAATTGAGAGGTTCCGGTGGCTTAGACCATGAGATATATTAGTTGGAACATTACATGTATAAATGATCTAGATACATGCGACAAAATTAAAACTTTTTCAAAGACAATAATACAGAAATAGCTTATTGCATGAAACTAAAATAGAGCGTCCATATTTCTGCTTTATATAAGCTTGGGGTTTTCTTTATCAAAGTCAGTGGGCTTATCTTCCAGCTAAGGGTGACTTGGGAGGTTTAATGGTAGGTTGGAAACATAATTGTGTTTCACTTATCCACACCATCATTAACATTTACTCAATGTATCTCATTTTCACACATTTAGACGATTCTTTATTAAATATCACTAATGCCTACAAGCCACGTAATAAGATCAATAGGAGAGGGTTCTTTAGATATAGTGTCTGGAGTTCAGATCCTTCTCGTTTGGTCCATAAGGAGTCGGGGTGATTTCAATGTGACGAGATTTTTAGGGAAGCGCATGCGTAGCAAAAGTGACCCTTCTGTAATGAATGAGTTTGATTATTATTAGTGGTAATTTAATCAAATTGCCACTTAATAATAGGCGGTTTACTTGATCGAACTTTAGAGAAGTTCCGTTGATGGCGCTCCTTAATCATTTTCTCTGTAGTGAAGAAATGGAAGACAGACTCCCTGCTCTGAATATTAAAGGCACTACAAGAAAAGTTGTGTTTAATAGCGCCAATTGATAATGCATTATTTCAATGTGTTATTGTTTCTTTTAATTTGTTTTATTTTCAATAGTAGTGGACTATGTAACGCTTTGAAAGCAGGATCCTCTCGTTTACTTTTGTTGCCGCCTCTTTGCCAAAATAACTTCCCTCCTTTATCCAAAAATTAGAGAATTCCATTTTCGTTACCGCCTCTTTGTCAAAATTACTTCCCTCCCTTATCCCAAAATTATAGAATTCCATTTCAAATTTATTATCTCAAACCCTTAATCCCTAATTCCAGCCATGTCAACTGAAGAGGTCGTTGTCGTCGCTGCTTCTACCATCATCGAAGACCAACCATCCCCTGATCCCGCTCCAGCTCCCGCCTTCGAAGTAGGCTCCTTCTACCAAAATCATTCTTGACCTTTGTAAGAAAGCCGAAAGAAAGTGGTCACGGGAAATGAAGTCGACTCAAGAGGAGCAGGCATGAGAAGTTTTATAATTATCAAGCATTCTCTTCCTTGTATGTCATATAAGTCAATTATAGGATTTTCTTAGCAGCAGATGATAAAGTTGGACGTTCCTCGTTTTCTCAATAATTCAAACTTGTGTGTTGTCTCCTATGGTTTAAACGTAGGCTTTTAAAGTTCATGTAATCCTATTCTTTTCTCAGTTAATTTAAGGGTTGAATCTACTATTTATCTTATAAACCAAGTTTAACTCAGTTTAAAAATAAACTTAGTTTAACTCAGTTTTCATACAAGCTAGCACTATGCTGCTTAAACCTAAAAGTTTAGCTGAATGATTGTGTGAAGATTTATTGTTCTATGTTGATGATTTTAAACCCCGTAGATTATATCAGTGCCCCAATTTCGATTGTTTCACCAAAAAAAGCAAAGCATACAGTTCAGTTGCTGATGTCATTTGTTCATGTGGTAAAACTATGAATACAACTTTTGAATGGACAAAAGTAAAGAAAGAAAAGCAAGAAGTGTTCTTAAAAGGAGAAGCAACTTATATGATTAGCGATGACTTAAACGTACTTCCGGCTAGTGTCTCAAATGCTATACGTTTTTTCAAAGATATGGGCATCGATGATGTAGATATTCTTGAACAAAAAGTGGTGGAAGTGAATCGTGATGAGGTAATAAATATTTTTAAATAAAATATTTGTGAAAAATCCTTTTTACTGTTAGAATTAATTATCGGTTAATCTTCATGGTAAGGACGAGAAATTAGCCTGTGACTAATACGGTTTTATTAATTTGCCGCTTATTTTTGTTACAGTTGTTGAATATACTTAAGATGCTACTGGTATCAAAGACGCCACTAACAGATGTTTTCTTGAAGAAGCCATGCTCACATTCTAGAAAAGAAACAGAGCTAACCAAGATCTCTCATATCAAATCGGAAGATGGCAATGAAGGTCAAGGCAAGAAAGCCATTTTGAAGCTAATGCGAGACAAGGTTACAAAGAGAGTACTGTACGCTGAAGCAGATAATGTTGTGGTTGACACCTTTTTCTCTTT